>OX465278.1:70033214-71352534 GCA_949987645.1 Tachina grossa
TGTTGGCCACCATGATGAAGAAAATGGAGGCAAACAACGAAACTTCTAAAGCCAACAACGAGAGAGTTTTAGCTGAAGTTAAGGCCACAAATGAGAAACTTCAAGAAATTTCTGAGCCCATAAAAAACGGGCATATGATGTAAAAATGCAAGTCTGTAAGTCTGACGAAAAGAATACTGGCTTGGATGACATTTCTGGCAAAGAGGAAAATGTTGACCAAAGACTGAAGGCAGAAGATGAAATTAACAGTGGACAGTGTCAACAAGTTGGACGTGAGTCAGAAGTTTCCAGCAAAGAAAATGAAGATAGTGAAGTAGAAGATGTACATGCGGTCTGTGAAACAGCGGAACAAGCTATGGATGAAATGGTCTCGCTTGCTCAGAGTAAAGAAACTGCTATAGTATGCAAAGCGCGTAGCATAAAAGCAGTCAGGAAAAGGAAGACAACTTCTATAAAGAACCTCAAGCGTGTGGTAAGGCAAACTCTAGTCGAGCAACAAAGCAGAGTTAGATGTGGAATGGTAAGGCAAGCTCTTGTCAAGGGACAAGGTAGAGTCAGAGCCAAATGCCATAAGTGTCGAAGGAAGTAGTCACCTCCAGCGTATAGTAACACACGTCCCAGTTGAAAGACGAGGCAGAGCCAGAACTAAAGCCTACAAGTATGGAAGAGGTAGTCTTCTCCAACGTAATTACAAGGCGTATAGAAAACGAAGAAAGAGAAAGGCGATGATGTTCCTATTCGGGACGAATAGGCTTAAGTGGGCGGCAGTGTTACGTAAAAATATTCGTACAGGGTTAAAGCAAAGAACTATCCGGAAGTATTTAACTAAAGCACTAAACGTACACACATATTTACGTGCAAACACTCTAGCAACAACAATAATTGTGTAAATAGCTACAGACATACACACACACAAATAAAAATGCGAGAACTTATGGTAACCACCCTGTACTACCAGTAGCACACCGCATTGCCAACATAAGAGTCGTTACTATGAAATTCAAAAATAACGGCCAATCAAATTATCTACAAACGCCTAGAAGCAGCAACATGAATTTTCCCGATTGTGCTAGAAGACTGTTTGAACATCTGGCTACCAATAGTAAATGACAATACAGATGACAACATGCACAGATGCCATTACTAAGTACAGACATGCTATTACGTCACCTATCGGGCGAACATTCGAGAACCGGTTCCTGTACTATAAAAAGTGGCAGCATGTGCAAGAACAGAGCAGTGCTAATCAGAAAGTAGTCAAGTTAAGACCTCGTTGAAAGTGGATAATAACGATAAGAAGTAGTTAAGTAAAGACAAGTTGTAATTTGCTTCGTTAAGAATAAAGGGAAAAACAGTAGCAAATAAAAATTGTGTGTTATTTATTTTTATTTTTGAGCAATCAAAAGAACTCACACGTTTAATAAAATTTAAACGTAACAATATAGATAATTATTATTGTTTATTTAAAAGTGTTTACTTTGGGTTGAAAACTATGTTTCCTAACTACATATGAAGCTTTGTAAACATCCCACTTTCTAAAAGAATTCATTTTAAAATCCCCCTTTTTTGTGTTATTTTATTCAATATGCTGCTTTTTGCAAAAACCATCTGGTCACGTTAAACATATTCCACGCGTATTACAATTAATGGTGTATAAAAGTGGGCATAGCCCACTATCTATCTATCTTAATTTTATGTTATTGTATTTTATTTTGTTTTTAAATATTTGTTTCTATTTTTATATTCCAATTTACCATCGTTAGTCATAATACATTTTTAGTCATAGTATTAAAATGTTTATTTTCTTATAGAAATCTGTAAAATTTTTGTTATAGATATTTAGAGCTTTTTAATACAAATTTTGTTCTGGCCAAACACTTTATATAAGAAGATGTAAATACTTACTTTACAAACGTTAACACAAATGAAGGACAAGTCGAAAGGTAGTGGGTTGCTTTCTGGAACAAAAGTGAGTGACTGCTTTGCGCTCGCTTAAGTTTTCTTTCGACATCGCGGGCCAGGCTGTAAATGTTCAAAAATGCATTTTCATTGTCGATAACTTTCATATTAACTGTTAGAACTAGAACTAAAAGCTTCCACGGAGGTTCATTTCCCTCTAGGGAGTTTATGACTTATGATTAACAAAAGCGGCAATCTCTTTGAGTGTTGAATGCCCCTTAAATGAACATACTTTTTCTGAGCTACAACGCCAATGAGTGAACCATTATATTAAATAGAAAAAAGCTTTATTGCAAAAAAAATGGTTTTTGAGCCGTAACTTATGTATGAGATACACAGACACTCGAAGAGCAAATAAAGTTTATCTAAATATATCATGCTATAAAGAGATTTACTCACTACCTCCACAACAGTATGTGAATGTTTTAAAAAAAAATATTCAACAATAACTATTAAATGTCGGCTGTATGTGACTTAATTACTACACTACATTAGAATCCAAAGTTTGCAAATTCGGCAGAAACGGAGTCGAAAACCATTTTATTTGGGATTAGTTATTTTAAAAAATTTTTGTTTGTTGTTGTTTAAGCACGTGTACATGTATTTTGTTGCTGCTTAAGCAGTTCATCACTAAACTTAACCACAATTAAAAAAAAAGCTTATAAACCGCCTAATTCTTATGGACAAACTCACAATAAATAATCCATAATTACAAAACCTAAATTAAAGTAGGCCAAGCATTAAAGCAATGAAAAATACGTTTTAATAACAAATACGATATTATAAAAATTTTTAATCACATAAAACAATAAAGCATCATCTAAAGTCTGGTTTCTCATTAAATTGCGTCTGGTTTCTCGTTAAATTGCACGCATGGAATTGTGCAAATAACAATTCCGTAACTTGTGCAGAAAAATTGAAAATTGAAATTAAATAAAGACATTATGTCAAATAAATATACTTCAGTATTTCATGTATGAAAATACATATTTTATTTTTCTTTTTGCTTTTTAAATACTTTTATTGTTGCCCAATGTGGCAGCTAATGGTAAAAAGGTGGTGGAAAATAAAATAGATGCACAGTTGAATAAAGATGCTTGTTTTGTAAAGATTTTTGGTTGCGGTTTTCAAACTTATTATGTTTGTATATTGTGATTCTCGGTATAGTATTAAGAGTCTTACTATAAACATACGGAGTTTGTTAACTGAATTCAAAACTTGTTTGGGTTGAAGTCTACTGACGAGTTCCACAAGCGGGAACGAAATGCATATAGACAATTGCTTAACCATAAAAAGAAGCCAATTTTTTGAAATTAAATAAAGACATTATGTCAAATAAATATACTTCAGTATTTCATGTATAAAAATAATAATAATTTAATTTTATTTATATATTTTGTACGTATAAAATATATGGGCAATTCCACTCAAAACGATCTCACACAAATAAAATTAAATTTTCTATTTTTTCCATTTGGAAACAGGGTGACCGATGACATTTTTCAAAAAGTGGCACCAAATAGGGGATTTATCAAAAAAAAGGGGCAAAATTAAAAAAAAACAACGAGAAAACTACACTAAACTTTATATTTTTAATGTATTTTCATATAACTCACCCAAAAAAAGGGTGACAAAAAGTGGCAAGGCAGTCGAAAAAGGGGAAAGGCAGTTAAAAAAGTGGCAATTTGCCACTTTAGTCGGTCAAACGGTCACGCTGTTTGGAAATGCTTTGATATGAGTATATGCTGAAGACTCCGCTCTTCATTTTATATGTTTGTTCTTTATTTTGCGTTTTCTTTTATTATTTTTCTCAATTACAACAAAAATCATTATCTCTGAAAATATTAAAGTCTTGCGCGCTTAGCAGCGTTGTCAATTTTGACATTTCAAAATGCACCAAAATGGAGAAAAAAATGCGCCATTTACAAAAAAACGCATCAATTTTAGAATTTATTTTTTAGTTTAAAATGTTTATTGAATTATGCATAAAAGTACATTATTTTTTGTGTTAAACATTTAACACTAAAAGAGGATTTTACAGTTCAGGGTTAAAAAAATAAAACCAAAAATAAAAAAAAACTTAGCAGATTTGCTTATATTCATTTGTATTACATAGATAATATTTTTTTTAATTCTTCTATACAAAACTTTTTAAAGAGATCAAAGATTAATAGAAAGGATTCAAAACTAATAAAAATTCTTTATTTATCATTTTATTCAAATATTTTTAAATCAGAAGTTTAATATATACATATTAAAAATATAACAATAAACAGCCTTTAACAATATATGTACATAATTAAAAAACAACAACAACAAAAAAAACTAAACAAATTCGTACATACATAGTGTACATATGAAAGTGGTCTAGGTCATACCATTTTTGATTTGATATAGTACATTTTGATCAGACTAGAACAACTCTAAATTAAACTGTTGCATAACTAAAAAGTTATTTTTGTATTTGTTCCAATGTAATCTACTAAATATATCTACCAAAGAAATATAGACATAATTAAGGGCACATACATGTCTTTGCATTCATTTGTCCAAGATGATACAATTTTGTATATTAATTTTTTAAATTCGGTTTAAACCTTTTTAAAAAGAAACCAAGAATTAATTATTCCAAATAAATAAAGCTAATATTTTCATCGTTATTGTTATCATTGGGCCATAAAACAGATTTCATTTCAAGTTGTGATATTTGGTAAACATTATTAGTATTAATATGGTAATTTACACTATCAGGAAGTTGGTAAGTTTCACAACAAGAATTGTCCAGTTTTAACCCAATGCTGTGTTAAATTTGCTTTGGTGCCACCAAAAATTAAAAAACGCACCGAAATTTTAAAAAAAGCGCACCACGCACCAACTAAGGAATTTTTCGCACAAAACATTTCAAAAAGCACCCAAAATGGTGCGAAACGCACCAAGTTGACAACGCTGCACAGAAAAAAATTATTCCCAAAAGATTTTTAAACAAATATTTGTTTGAAATCAAACTTAGTTTCAATAAATATTCTGTACTGTTCCACTAAATTAATTTGTACCAAAACACTGTGTAGAGAAAAAACAGGCCACGACGTTTGTCGGCTACTTTTCGGCATTTACATGTATACAACACGAATGGCTTCCTGTAAATATACACACTGCGTGCATTGCCCGGAACTTGGTCTGGCGCTCTGCCGTGCGCCTAGATGAAAAAAGTCGTTAAGAATATGTTCAGTTTTGCGACTTATGTTACTAGTACCTTTATGCCAGCCTTTGATCATGCATAAGGTTGTAAGTATTTAATACAATAAAAAAAGATTTTCAACAATGTACTACCTCAAAGGTGAAAGATATTTTTTTTAATTAATTGGACAATTTTAAATTCTTAGAACGCTTGAGAAATTTTATGAATGTTTCTTTTTGATCACAGATAGGGAATTATATTTCTATAGGGTGAGCGCTTGAGAGATGGTAGCTACTTATTCAAAACATTGCATTGGACCTTAAATTTTTTGAAAATAAAAATGAATTGAAGAAAAGCTCTACAATAAACGAGAATACGCAAAGTTAGTTTTAATGTAAGATGAAGAAAAAATTATACATATTTAAACCATTATCAAATATTCAACAAAACAATTATCAAACAATCTTAAAAGGTGATCTCTCGTTATCTTATCTACGATGTTAACTTACAAAACTCAAGCATATTGTTATTTATTTAACGCATCAAAGTTGTCTTGCGAATGAGTGTAGGGTATGGGAGAGTATAAACAAAAAATAGCTTGGATTTGACATTGTCAGCCATCCAACCAGTCAACCGTGCAGCCAGTCAGACAGTCAGTCAAGCATCCAGCATCGTCAGCTGTGTTCAATTGGCACAACGGTAGCATTAGTGCATTCGCTTCTTGGCCATAACGCGTGTTAGTTTAAAAAACATTGAAACTGCGGTCTGTATAACAGAACAGTAGAAGAAAAATAAATAAGTAAAACACCTAGCCAAGCATTTGAATGTGATTTTATTTAAAGTCTGTTAAAAACGCGAAAAAAAATAAAACTTTATTATAAGAATGAATTCTTTCTACCTATATCAAATTGTAGATTTGAAGTGATTTTTGTGTAGTTAGAAGATTCCCTCGCCACAGGGACTGTTGAGGCTACAACAATAAATTGAGAATACTGTTTGGATTTAAAAGAAGAAAACAATACTTATTTCTGCTATTAATCGTCCAATTAATCTTGCATCTTTATTTTTAACGACCACAAACAAAATGGTGATAGACTCTCCACAACTAACACAAAAATACATACGGAGTATATCAAAAGACTATTCCACAGTGCGTCGTTTTAGTTCAACTCCTGCAGATATTATTAGTTCCTCACCCTACAGCCATAGACACTCAATACGTGGTGTTCGCTCGCACAAACATGCACGTAAACGTTCATCGATTTCATCGACTTTAACGAAAGTATTGATATTAAATGTTCGTGATTTGTTATGTGTTCCTGATCCAATTCATAATAATGAGGTATGTTTTTGTTGTTGGGTGTTGTTTTACACATCCATATAGCCTGAAAGCTTTACGAAAGTTATATTAAGAATAATTATTTTACTAATTAGATAAATAATTAATTAGCTTTTGTTTCTCTAAAAGCCAGTGGTTGTTATTGTGTCAAAGATTAAATTCTTTGCTTTCATATATAGATATACATAGATGTTTAGATGTTCACATTTGTTTTGCAATTGCTTTTTAGCGTTCGTTTTACTTTATTTTTTCATTGTATGAAATAATTTTTGTGTTCTCTTTTCTTTTGGGTTGATGTTAATTTTGTACATTAACATGAACTAAAAGTTACACGAATAGTTTTCTTTATGCGCACAGTGTGTTAAGTATCGAAAAATATCAGGAGGTCGATTCGCGTTTTGTTACGAATTATTATGGTTAGGGTGGAGGAGGGGTGGGGGGGGGGTGTATTAATTTCGTACAAAAATACATAATATGTGTGTATTATATAAAATTTTTTTCATTTATTTAGTTAATTGATTAACGCTACATTTACACATGAAAATACTTTCTTGAAATTTCTGTATATGTATTATGAATAAAAATTTTAATGAAATAAAATTCATGAAAATTTCTTGTTAACTTTCATAGGAAAGTGAAAGTTCATTTTAAAAATGTCGATGAAAAGTAAAGTTGAAAAAAATAGTTTTGTTCAGTTCTTAATTAGTGTTACCAGGAATTTCACTTACACAAATTCATAAGGCAATAAATTGGGAATAAGTATTATTGTTAATATTTTAATACAATTATTGTTTTCAAAAGGCATGCATTGTCTTCTTCATGTACATTTGAACGTAAGATATTATAATTCTTTGAATATTTATACAAAATAAGGATAATTTATAATTATTATTTGCCACAATCCTGTTTATTTGTACAAAACTTTAAAGGGGGTAACACTGTTAACCTTTTTTTCATTTTACTTTCTGAAAACATCAAAAATTTACTTTCTTGAAAAAATCGTTGAAAGCTGACTGGAAATTAAAAAGAATGTGAGAGTGGTAGTGAAAAAATTTGAATGTATTACGATTTTCATGAAATTAGTTTCAGCCAAAATAAAAACCGACTTCAATGCAAAGATCTGATAGAAGAAGATAAGAAGAAGTACGTGAAATATAAAATAAAACTTTAATAGGCGTACCTCCGCCCATTTTTTACATGCAAGATTGTGTGTTTTTCAGAGCTCAGGGTGCGTATTAAGTCTTGTAAAAATCGGTTAAATAGACCCACTTAAAATAAAACATTAAATTTTAACGGGCGTGACTCCGCCTATTTTTTAAATGCAGGATTGTTTGTATTTTAGAGTTAAAGGTGTGTGGTAAGTTATGCAAAAATCAATTAAGTAGAACCGAGTGAAATATTAAAATAAATATTAGTGGGCGTTACCCCGCCCATTTTTTCAACTTTCAAATTGTATAATTACAAGAATCAAAGATATTTTATAGGTTTCGCAGAACATCATTAAATTAATTATAAAAAAATGTGGACGTGTCCCGCACACTTTTTTTTGCAATGGGACCAATGGGAACAATATTCGCCAATATGAATACGAATATTGTATGTGAAATCTAAAGATATTAAAATGGGATTCTGTTTACGTCTGCAAAATCTCATACGAAAAATTTTATATGAAACAGAATTTCGTACTAGTGTCCACATGCATTACAGTATATAAAACTGAAATGATGCAAAACACAAATTTCTATAATAAATGAAATCAGTTCCTACACGACATGACATATTTTAATTTTTAACTTTTTGCAGAAGTATTTTTATACAAAACAATCTAAGGACAAATTGCAGTAAAACTGATTACATGGTTAGCATTTCCTCATCTTTCTTCATTTATATTTTTAAATATTTTAATTATACATACATATCGCACTTAATCAACAAGAGGATATTAACTCAAAATTTTTAAAATTTAAATTTTTGCAAGAAATCAACTAACAACGTCAATAGCTATCTACTATAAAAATAAATTCAGTAAAGTGCGACTCTGACTCGCGCACGAAGGGTTCCGTACGAACACTAGATATGTAATTTAATACAAACTTCATCCTATATAATATATAGTTTTGGCATTTTTTTTCGTTTTTGGGGTCTTTTTGGTTTTTTTGTTTTGGCGGTTTTTGCTTTTTTTCGGTTTTGGCGATTTTTTTAAGTTTTGGCTCTTTTTTTAGTTTTGACACTTTATTTTCTTGTTTCGGCGATTTTTTCGGCTTTTGGCGTCTTTTCATTTTGGCGATTTTTTTTATTTTTGGCGATCTTCTTAATTTTTGCGATTTTTTTTTTATTTAAATTGTTTTTAGTTTTGGCGACATTTTCGTTTTTTTCATTTTGGCGATTTTTTCGAATTTGGCGATTTATTTTAGTGTTAGAATTTTTTTTAATTTTGGCGATTTTTTTTTTGTTTTGGCGATTTTTTTTAATTTTTGGCGATTTTCTTTTGGTTGGCGATTTTATAATTTTCGGTTTTTTTAGTTTTACCGTTTTTGAAAATATCAAGTTTTTGGCGATTTTTTTAAGTTTTGCCTCCTTTTTTACTATTCACACTTTATTTTCTTGTTTTTACGATTTTTTTTTTCCGTTTTTGGCGTTTTTTTCATTTTGGCGCTTTTTTTCATTTTGGCGATTTTTTCGAATTTGGCGATTTATTTTAGTGTTAGAATTTTTTTTATCTTGGCGATTTTTTTCGTTTTGGCGATTTTTTTTAATTTTTGCCGATTTTTTTTTTTGTTTGGCGATTTTATAATTTCTGGTTTTTTTAGTTTTACCGTTTTTGAAAATTTCAAGTTTTTGGCGATTTTTGTAAGTTTTGGCTCCTTTTTTAGTTTTGACACTTTATTTTCTTGTTTTGGCGATTTTTTTCGGTTTTTGGCGTTTTTTCATTTTGGCAATTGTTTTTTTTTATTTTTGGCGATTTTTTTCATTTTTGCGATTTTTTTTATTTAAATTTTTTTTAGTTTGGCAACATTTTCGCGTTTTGGCGATTTTTTTCGATGTTTGCGTTTTTTTCATTTTGGCGATTTTTTCGAATTTGGCAATTTATTTTAGTGTTAGAATTTTTTTTTTTTATTTTTGGCGATTTTTTTCGTTTAGGCGATTTTTTTTTAATTTTTGGCGATATTTTTTTTTGGTTTGGCGATTTTATAATTTCTGGTTTTTTTAGTTTTACCGTTTTTGAAAATTTCAAGTGTTTGCCTCTTACGGTTACCAAGATATAGCAAATTGTCAAAATTACATAGTCATAATTGCATTAACTGATGGACCACCCTTTAATTTAAATTTTTTTTAAATTTTATTGTTAATTGTTGTAGTCTCTATAAAAATACACTAATTTTACAAATTTCAAGTTTCAAAATTCATATGTTCATACAATTGTATGTATACTATTACATGGGATTTTAACATTTTTCGTTGCTCGTTTTGGAACACCCTTTAATTTTTAATTCTCATGTATTTGTTGTTGTAGCGGCCAAGGTTCTACATACTGTGTCCAAATTTCAGGTCCGTAGCTCTTACGGTTCCTGAGAAAATACCGTGTGACGGACAGACAGACAGCGTAGCGAAAAAAATAGGGTTCCTTTTCACCTTTGGTGTACGGATCCCTAAAAATCAAAGTATTCTGACTATTTCGTTTTTTTATAAAACTTGTTTTACTGTATGATTTTAGATCGAAATGTGACTGTTTTTATGATAAAATTGCTCACATTTTTTTGGAGTTGACGTAGGAACTAGATCGTGTAATTTTTTTAAGAATTTTTTAAGAATACTCAATTATATTTTAATATGGGAAATTAAGTTTTGGACAAATTATTTTTTTAAAGGGTGTTTTTTATTGAGGTATAGAACTTTAAGTTAGCATCACTTTTTTAACTGGCGGCCATTTTGTCAGCTGTCAAGTGATTAATATTTAGTTTGGTTTGCCATTTCATCATGAACAGGTTGACAAAAGAACAACGCTTGCAAATCGTGCAAATTTATTTCGAAAATAATGGTTCAGTTCGCGAAGTTTACCGCAAGCTCCGTCCATTTTATGGTCGACATAATCGTCCATCAGAGCAATTAATTCGGTTAACCATGGATCGTTTTCGCACTACGTTTACTCTATGTGATGATACGCATCCGCGGAGACGTCGAACAGTGCGCACCGAAGAAACAATTGCCGCTGTAGAGCAAAGTGTTGAAGAGGACCCGAATGAATCGATTCGCCACCGTGCACAGCAATTGGAGCCGACTAACCGACTATTTTGTTCCCGAATTGGATGGCATGAATGTGGATGAGTTGTGGTTCCAACAAGACGGCGCTACATGCCACACAGCGCACGTCACAATCGATTTATTGAAGGAAACATTCGATGAGCGCATAATTTCGCGGAATGGACCTGTCAATTGGCCACCAAGATCGTGTGATTTCACACCATTGGATTATTTTCTTTGGGGATATGTGAAGTCGCTCGTCTACGCCAACAAACCAGAAACGTTAGGGGACTTGGAAGCCAACATTCGTGGCGTTATTGCCAACATACGGCCCCATATGCTCGAAAAAGTGGTTGAAAATTGGACCTGTAGAATTGGCTTTATTCGAGCCAGCCGCGGCGGCCACATGCCCGAAATCATATTTAAACATTAATGGCATAAAATTATCCTTCCAATAAAGTTAAATTGATGGACATTAAAACGATTTTCTTGTGTTTTATTTCAATTCAAAGTTCTATACCTCTTATAAAAACACCCTATATAATGGGAAAGGAATTAAGAAAATAAAAATCCGATATATTTCATATTGGACATCATTTTAAGTCATTTGATCTCACAAAACAACCCCACAAATGTGTATGTTTTAAGCCCTCCCGCTAATTAATTAATTAATTATATAATTATAAATATTAATTAATTTTTAATCATTTCACGGCATATTTTAGATTCATTTGAAGATGACAGAGTCATCTTCAAGCTCTCTTAATCAAAATCGCAAACGTACAAGAAAACTATAGCAGAAAATTTTTTTTTTGAAGTTAAACATTCCTTCCTTCAGGTGAAGAAAAATACTTTAACTTTTTTACTGTTAAATGTACAAGAAGTTTGTTTCATTATTTTTAATTTGGCTACAATAATATTCATCCTTATTCCAGTTTGTCGAAATCGAAGTCGCGTCAATAGACAACAGGAATAGACTGTGTATACTACACAATTTTTCTCGAGAGCAAGTGAACAAACCGCAATTTTTTTATTTTATTGACGTGACATCGATGTTGACAACTGGAATTAGGATGATTGCTTATTGTATTAATTGAAATAAATTTCTTTTTTTTTTAATTATAATAAACTATTATTTTTATACCATTCATTTAAATTTTGTT
This sequence comes from Tachina grossa, assembly GCA_949987645.1. Lineage (NCBI taxonomy): Eukaryota > Metazoa > Arthropoda > Insecta > Diptera > Tachinidae > Tachina > Tachina grossa. The sequence goes on from OX465278.1 coordinate 70,045,096, forward strand.
TTGGATTTTTGCATTTATTTATATATTTTTTTAATATTCGTATTCGCCACAATTTGGCCTATATGAATACGAATATCTAAAAATGGCAGAAGATTTGGGAATTCGAATAGGAGTATTCGCGCATCAGTAGTACATACAGACATACGATTTAGGAATAAACTCTTCACACACCATACATATGTTGTGTGTGTAAAGTTTATATCATAAACACATGTACCCTAAATATTGCCAAAACTATTTTTTTAAATTTCTTGCCATGTGTGATCAAACTACGTTTATGTATAACAAATGAATACAATACAATGAATGTAATCAAATTTTTTAAAATAAAAACTTTCTAAACTATTTAAAAATTATTTTAATGCCAAGTTTACATTGGGCATTTCAAATGTTGTCATTTTGTGGTGTCATTTTTATATGTGTTCAGTGCCGTTCCCATTAAATTTTTCGATGACACACAATTTGGTTGTGTCTTTGTCAGAAAAGAGTCCCATCCCTAAATAATGGCAATGCGGTATCTTTGTCTACATCAAACACTAATTTTGACATAATGACATTTAGTGTCATTTGCTTAATCATTATGAGACTTTATTTTTCGAATTGTTTTTTAATTAATATTTATACAAATATATAATCGCAAAATTATTCAATGGCTAGTGCCCCCGTGCGTTTATCAATAATAAGAAATAAGATAAATAAGAAAATCTAAGAAATAAAGTGGTGGAAAATACCGGGGCTTAATATGCGTGCCACAAACTGATTCTATTGTACTCTGTATTCCGGTTTACGGAAGCAGGATGTAAGTTTGTTTAAAAATTTCATGTGCATGAAGACCAAACTAACTCCACCGAAATTTGTGCTCTTTTTTGCATATCTATCCCTATAAATGCTACATATTAGAGAGCTGCGTAAACAGTCTTGAAATGCAAAAACGTCATGATTTTTAAATGTATTCACGTCGCATGTATTATAATAAACCAATAATAAATGCTGTCGTACTATAACCGAAGCACGATTTATGTATTGGTGTATGTGTATATCAGTGTTAACAGGCGATGTCGCCAAGACTGCTTGTTTGTAACAAACACTCAAAAGAAGTACTGTTGATTAGTGTATGCTTGTTATTTTTCATATTGTACGTTTGAGTGTGTCTGTAATATGTAGATGGCAAGCTATTATGTGATTAACCGCATACAACTAATGTTAATGCATGTGTGTACCTTTGCATGTGCGCAGAAAAATAAGAGATCATACACACATACATGCATAGGGTTGCCCGACGGCCTGGAATGGCCTGGATTTTCCAGTTTTTTAGAGCCTCATCCAGTTACCAGCTAACATAGAATTTATGCAGTTAAAAATTATTTCTTAAATTTTGAAAAATAATTTCTTTATCAATTATATTTTTTAATTAATTACACAACGGAACAGTGGTTTTTTTGCTTCATTTAAAATAGCCGATCCTTATGTATTTTTATCTGCTGATTACGATGGCATCATTAGTTTTCCCCAGCAGCTCTAGTTTTAAAGATATAGTGACAATTAGCATATGCTTAATTTATGCCACTTTTTTATAATTCACTTAGTATATCACGAATGGTCCCCCAAACTTAAAAATACTTTCTGGATTATTAAATTTCATTAAATTCTATTTGAGTAGATGAACATTAAGTATATCATGATATCGTACTCTTATTACATGGATGTTAAAAATCGTGTCTTTTTGGTTTAGTTCTTAAATTTTTTTTATTTAAATTTTTGAAATTAAATTAACTGGTTCTTATGTATTTTTGTCCGCTGATTACGAATATAGTTTTATTATTTATCTATCACCTCTAGTCTCACAAAAAAAAAGACTAAAATTTTTGCTCTTTCGTGCCTTCCAAAAAAAAATTGCTTTTTGTATCACATATCTGATCAATGCAATTATTACGTATAATAAATGTTGTATTGACCAGTCCAGAAAATTTTTGTTTTATTTGTAGTTATTATATCTAAATTTGCAGCTTTTTTGTGTTGTGTGCGGCGAATTACACGGCACTGCCAGTTGCAATAAGCCAAAAGTTCAAAGTGATAAAAAATGCAGTAATTGTGGAGGTAATCACACCGCTAACTACAAGGGATATCCAGTGTACTCTTTCGTCAAGTAGGCTATGCTGCAAAAACCTAAATTAGTTCCAGTTCAAACAGCAAACGCTTCCTCCGCCACTTCTGCGCAAATGAACCAACCAGTTACTTCCCGTGTATCGTATGCAGATGCTGCTAGGGCTAGTTATATTCCCACACAAAATGTTTCATCGGCAAATAATTCAACAAATACAAATTCAAGCTTTAATTTCAATCGCCTTGAAGCTACAATTGATAATCTGTTGCAAAATATAAATAATTTTACAACAAATATGACTAGCATGATGCAAGTAATGCTGCGAATGCAAAATACACTGCTTCATGCATTAATTAACAAGCCATGAACACGATAAAAATATGTTTCTGGAATGCAAACGGCCTTCGCCAACATAAAAATTAACTTGAGCACTTCCTCACGGAAAAAAATATTGATGTAATGCTAGTCTCTAAGACTCATTTGACTTCGAGAAGCATTTTTAAAATTTATGGCTACACCTTATATGATTCAAAGGACCCGAGAGGAAGAGCTTGCGGTGGATCAGCTATTTTTTTTTTTAAGTCAAGACTCAAGCACTATATTCTTGACAACATATGTGAAGAACATCTTCAAGCAACAAATATTGGCATTGAACATTTTTGTACAAATTTCGTGATATCATCAATTTACTCCCCTCCCAGATTTTCAATCACTGAGGATCAATACGAGAATTTTTACAAATCCTTAGGACCTTGTTTTGTATCAGCTAGCGGCTACAATGCAAAACATACGTTCTGGGGTTCGGGTCTTATTACACCCAGAGGTCGAGCGTTGTTCAACACAATTGCAAAAATGGACGTGGACGTCATTTCGAGTAGGGAGCTCACTTATTGGCTGACATACAAGAAATTCCGGATGTTATAGATTTTGGCGTCATGAAAAATATCTACGGATTTAGTTCAAGTTGAAGCTTCTCTAGATATCTCGTCCGATCATACTCCCAGTATCGTGACAAACTGTAACCCACTAAGAAGTGACTTACCTCATCCTAGTCATTGTACGGAAAATATTAAGCTAAGACCACCAGATGATATTGAATCTAACATTGCCAGTCTCAACGAAAATATTAAACAGGCTGCTGAACATGCAATTTTTAATGCAAAATTATTGGGCCTAATCACGAGTGTGGTATTTCGACTTCTACTGCGACTATTTTGTACAAGACTAAAGAATATTGCTTTACAAACTCTTAGTTTTCGAAATACGACACTCGTAATTAGGGTCACTAAAATAATCAGAACTTATCAAAAAATAGAGGCTACATTCAAAATCAGCGACGTCATATTATTAGAAATAATATTTTTTGATGGCGTAAGAAAAGAAAAATTCGAGATATTATTTTTTAAATATAATGCACAAATCTCTGAAACTAGAGGGTATAAGAATATAAGAAATCTTTTTTCGTAATTAGCGGACAAAAATTCATAACGACTAGTTATTTAACCCTAGAAAGATAACGTTATTTTTTTATACGTTAGAGATAAAGATACGTCTGAAAGGCGTATGATTTCTTACATCCTTTTAAGGACTTAAAAAATTTCAAATGGGCATATGTATTATTGAGATCATTTATTTATTAAGTTTTCTCTTTGATAACAGAAACATTTGGTAAGTAAAAATAATAATAAAAAGAAATAACGATAAAATCAATAGAGATAAAATATTAGCATAAAATAAACAGCCTTTTTCAAAGGACTCAAAAATAAGCATAAAAAAATAAAACAGTATCGGTTTTTTAAATTCATTTAAATATCGATACACAAAAGTAGTTTTTCCAAGCAAGGAAACCTTTTTATTGTATACGTGTTGCAGACTAGCTTTTCATGTTCTCCACATACGGGTGTTAGACACTTGACACATAAGATTTTCGACATTCGTCGAATTTTGGAGGGACAAAAACCACAATATCTTCTTTTTTTATTAATGGATTGATCTCACTATTATTGAAATCATTTTCGGACGTATTGCCAACTAAATTTTGTATGCTATCACGCAATAATTTTGACAAAGTGGGAGTTTCACGCCTCATTTGCATCCAAGGTGTTGTTAGGGACGAGGAAATTATCTCCGAAATTATTTCTTCAGTAAAAAATCTATCGAAACATACAACTCGATCGTACAGTAACTTACAATTTCGAGTTGATCCTCTTGCTGTTCGAACGATATTTGTTACCGAAGTCCTACCAGCATTTTGATCCTTTGAAGTAGTCCAGCAGTGTCTACTCTTGCTTCTCAAAGTAGCTTGAGGGAACTGTATTATCCGTTCAAAAGTCGTAGTAGCTTGAATGGACTCATTGATCTCATCAGTTTCAGAAGATGTAGTAGCTCTAATGGGTTAGAAGTTATCGATGACCTCGCATGTTTGTATAATATCGTCTTCAACATCACTTTGATTATCGTCCTTCAGGACTTGATTTTCTGTTTCACTTACAGTTTCAGATGAAACTGAGTCATCTATAACACTCTGCAATAAAACACCAATTTCTCCATCACACAATCCACGCTTATGTGCCATTGTTAACAAAAATTTAAACAAAAGTTTGTTAAATTTCCTACGTATAAATTTTAAGGAAAGTAAGAAAACGATCACACAAAAGATAACAATACGTCTCTGAGACGTATGGTTTGTAATTTCAGAGAAATAAGATTAACTTACAACACGAAAACAACCACCACTAGCAAGCTACTGACAACGACTGGGAATACTAAGCATAGAAACTTTCTCTCATAGCAAAGGAGTGAGATAGACTACAAAATTAAAAAGATGTACGTCTATGAGACGTACCTTATCTATCTAGGGTTAAGTAAAAAATATAATAAAAAAGTTTTATGGACTAAACTATGCTCCTCAATGTAAAGCTATCGAAATAAAGGAAATTGTTTTACAGATTAAAACTAATGACGGAATCGTAATCAGGAGATAAAAATACATAAGGATCAGCTTTTCCTATTAAAACAAGGCAAACATTTCTGTTTTCTGGTTGTGTTTTTATATCTTCTAAAGAAAAATGTTTAATACTAAATAAAAAGAAACAATAGTGCTTGCAAATGTACCACCAGTTGTAATTTTCCCTAACACTGATTAGTTCCTCTATTTTGTACATCACTGGCACTTTACTTTGCTTTTTAAGCTTATTTTTAAATTGTCCAGTTATTTTTTCAAAATCCAGTTGAATTTTTTCCATTGTCCAGGTATTTGACTTTTGGTACCTGGCAACCCTATACATGCATGACGTTCGTGCACGCTCTTATGCGTAGAAAGAAGCTAGTATCACAAATTCTTCCGCCACGAAGTGTTTTCTTCTTTACTCTTATTCCTACAATACTCAAATAAATTTCTATTTTATAAAATTTCGCTGTAGTAAAGTATTTAAAAAATCCCTCATGTCTTGAAAGTTCTTATAAGAAGTCCTATGCAGGAGACTACTACATATACATATATGTATATAATAATAATAATATACATATATATTTCCATATAGCCTCATGAACCTCCACAAGCTGAATTAGCTGTGTGGTCATGTCATGCGTCCAGGGCGCTTGAATTTCTCTCACACTCTCCTATGCTTTTCCACTTTCTTTTTCGTTTTCCATGCTTTAAAATTTTTTTTAGTTTAATTATGATCTTCTACTGTAGGGGGAGGAGAAGGGGGCATCAAAAATAGGGAAAAACAGCGTTACGTAATATATGAACGGCCCCTTATACTTGGCCATGAAGTTTTAAAAATTTTGTTTTATTAACGCTTCATTAGTCTTTACTTTCTATTGCTGTTCTGTGCTGTGCCGTTCTGTTTCTAAATTTGAGTACTTAGTTTTTCTGTAGTAACTTATCTGCTGTTTCGGAAGAGAAGGGTCGCAGTTTTCCAGTAAAGCGATGAGTTTTGCAACCTTGTTTGTATTAGAGGCCTGCGTAAACAGTCCTGAAATGTAAAAACGTCAAGATTTTTAAATGTATTCACGTCGGATGTATTATACTAAACCAATAATAAATGCTGTCATACTATAACCGAAGCACGATGGATGTATTGGTGTATGTGTATATCAGTGTTAACTTAGTGTATGCTTGTTATTTTTCATATTGTACGTTTGAGTGTGTGTGTAATATGTAGATGGTAAGCTATTATGTGATTAACCGCATACAACTAATGTTAATGCATGTGTGTGCCTTTGCATGTGCGCAGAAAAATAAAAGATCATACACACATACATGCATGACGTTTGTACACGCGCTTATGCGTAGAAAGAAGCTAGTATCACAAATTCTTCCGTCACGAAGTGTTTTCTTCTTTACTCTTATACCTACAATACTCAATTAAATTTCTTGCAAACAGTGTTGTTAATGTTTGTTTTATAAGATTTCGCTGTAGCAAAGCATTTGAAAAATCCCTCATGTCTTAAAAGTTCTTATAAGATATCTTGTGCAGGAGACTAGTTTGCATCAGCTAGTGATTTTATTGTTAAAAATATGTAGTTTTTAAGCAGAACTATAATACTTTTACGCAAATACGCATCAACACAACTAATATTTACAAATGTTTTCAATTCAGACAATTGTAAGAATTATACAGAAAATGTTAATTTTATGCACAAGCTAACGAACATGCAACATAATGTTGAATTAAACAACAACTATGTATATCGTATAATTTCTGCTTATTAATAAATATACAACCACACAACTACATAAGATCTTCTACAGATGATCCGGCAAACAATATTGATCCAATGTAGGTGACACGGACTAGTTATATCATGGTCTCATTCAATTAAGTCAGGTATTGTGTTTTTTTCACATTTAAATGCTTATAGTAAGTCTTCTAAGATACTTACAAACTTTATGCGAATAGCCTTTATGGAAAAGTTTCGGGATTAGTAGTTTCATGCATGTAAACTCCGCTCGCGATATATGCAGGGTGATTTTTCTACAATCTACAATTTCCATTCATGCTCTTTTGATAACGCACATATACAGAAATTAAAAGAAAAATTATTGTAGCCCCATAGTACAATTAATCAGATAACACCAGTTGTACCAGTTGGTAGAAACAAACAGAATACGAGTAATATAAAAATTTGTATGTGTTTTCTGTGTCTTTTTTTAGGGTTTCCTGTTAACTGATAGAATATCCTTTTACTTTGACTTTTTTAATTTTAGTATTAATTGGTGTAGTCTTCATACGAATACACTAACTTTGAAAATTGCAACTGTTTGTATATAATTTCTGTATATTACACTAGAATTTCAACATATATCGTTTCTCGCTTTATAACCCCCTTTAATTCTTAAGTGTCATGTCTTTGTTGTTGTAACCGGCAAAGATTTACATATTCTGTGAAAATTTCAAGTCCAAAGCTCTTACGGTTCTCGCGAAAGCTGCCTATTGCTAGGAACACAATTGGGACGAACGACGAATTTCGTCCACATCGACGAATTCGTCGACAATAACGACGAATTTACTCAGCGAATTCAGCTCTTATAATCAGTGATGCCAACTTTTTTGGCTCTAAAAGCAGATCAGAATTAAAAAAGAACACTAAAAAGCGTAATTTTGAGATCTTAAAAGCGTAAAAAGCACTAACGTGAAAAACGAGTACAATTTAACAATGTTTTCTGAGCTATTCTCTATTTAAGCAATATTATCAACATCTTTAATGAAATATATCAGACGAAAAAGGTATGATTTACACTGAAAAAATAAATACACCAAGTTTTTTATTAAAGTAATTTTAAAAATACACAAATTTCTTAAAAGCACTATTTAGTTGGTTATTGTCAGTCTGACCATATTAGCTAATTTTGGGCTAAATTTAGCTTATTTCTTTTATGGACTTAGCTTTAAAATTTTTATTAAGCTCGTAGCTTCTTTTTTAGCTTTATTAAAAACGGATTTAGCTTTTTTAGCCTTTTTTAATCCAAATTGCGTATTCTCTAAAAATATATTAAAGACATACGTGATTTAGCTTAATTTTATTTTAAAATCTGTTCACACTGTTTATTGTGTATGTAAAGAGAGCGAGAGAAAATTATTTTTTTCGTCGTTCGTCGGCGTACAAAATAGAAATAAATCTATTCTCAGAGTTCGTCACGCACGACGAATTTCGTTCTTCGGCGGTGTTGTGTTCATTTTCATGTGAACAAATGTGATTTATTTTTTATGACGAAAGTTCGCACCGAAAAATTCGTCGTTCGTCCCAGTTGTGTTCCTAGCATATGACAGACAGACGGTCATCGTAGCGAAAACAATGGGGCTCCTTTTCACATTTGGTGTACGGAAACTTAATAAATTCAGTGAAGTGCGACTTTGACCCGTGCACGAAGGGTTCCGTACAAACACTACATATGTAATTCAATACGAACTTTAGCCTATATAATAAAAAGTTTTGTAATTTTTTCGGTTTTTGGCGCTTGTTTTACTTTTGGCACTTTTTCCCCGTTTTGTAAATTTTTTCTGTTTTTGGTGTTTTTTAATTTTTGCGATTTTTTTTCATTATGGCGATTTTTTTTCTGTTTTAGCGTCTTTTTCGCGTTTTGGCGACTTTTTTTCGGTTTTTGTTTTTTTTCTTTAATTTGGCAATTTTTTTTAATTTTGGCGATTTTTTTAATTTTGGCGATTTTTTTCATTTAGGCGATTTTTTTTTTGTTTTGGCTCCTTTTTCGCGTTTTGTCGATTTTTGTTCGGATTTTTGGCGATTTTTTTTCATTCGGGTTATTTTTTTGGTGTTTGGGGTTTTTTTCATTTTGGTGATTTTTTTCATTTTCTCGATTTTTTCGGTTTTGCCGATTTATCTTGTGTTAATTTTTTTTTTAATTTAGTGCTTTCTTTTCTTTTTAGCGATGTTTTTTGGTTTTTGGTGATTTTTTTTTTTTGGTTTGGCGATTTTAAAATTTTCGGATTTTTTTAGTTTTACCGTTTTTGAAAATTTCAAGAGTTTGCCTCTTACGGTTTCCAAGATATAGCAAGTTACCTAATTACCTAGTCAAAATTGCATTAACTGATGGACCACCCTTTAATTTAATTTTTTTTTAATTTTTGCGTTAATTGTTGTAGTCTGTATAAAAATACACTAATAACATATTTCAAGTGTCAATATAAACATGTACATACAATTGTATGTATATTACATTGGATTTCAACAGATTTCGTTGCTCGTTTTGGAACACCCCTTACACCCTTTTTTTGTAGCGGCCAAGGTTCTACATTCTCTGTCCAAATTTCAGGTCCGTAGCTCTTACGGTTCCTGAGAAAATAGCGTGTGGCGGACAGACGGCCAGACGGACAGCGCACAGTGGTCCAAATGCTCAATCTAGCTGGAAGAAAGTCATAACTCGCTTTTGAAAGGCCGCAGTGACATGAATCTTTGCATGTACATATATTTTATCAGTAAAAATACTCATCAAAAAAATGGGCGCAATCTGTAATGGGCGTGGCAGATTTTTTGTTAAATAAATAAAAACAAATAATATTCCTATATTTATGTAAAACAATATTTATTTATTTATCTAAAATTTTGAATTTTTATGACAAAATTTGATTAACTTTAATAGGAGATATAGAATGAAATAATTTGAGGCAAGTGAAATGTAAAGGCAAAGACAACTGAAAATTATTCAAAAAACAAAAAAAAAAACAATCTGACATGTGATAGAAATCGATCGTTTTCAAAGCTAAAATGTCTTCTGAATTCGAAATATACATCTGAAATTGATCAATTTGAAAACAATTGATCTCTATCACATACCAGAGTATGTTTGCTTTAATCTGATTCACTTTCTGAATCGAGGAATTGCTCTGGTATAGAAGCATCAGAAAGTAACGCAATAACTTCTTCGCCCAAAGGTTCAATACTGCGAGAATGAATAGAAGTCTTTGTTGAAAAAGAGGAAATAAGAGGATCTGAAGACAAGAGGAGATAATGAAAAAGAATATGCATTGTTTTTTCGCGGGACATTTTTCGTGTGTGACTTTCTCGTATATTTCGGAAGTCTTTGTTTCGAGATTCTAATGCTTCTTCCGACAACATTTCTATAGGAAGTGCTGCATATTGAATAATATCTGCACCATGAATGAGGACTTTGTGAACACTCGATGGCATATAATACCATGGATACAGTTGTATATACAGTTTTGCTGTGTCCATGCCATACGTACGAAATGCATTCACGTATGCCATTGTGCTTAAAATAACACCAAATCTTTTTATTAAATCCTCATCAACCCTAGTAATTGATGAAGCAAGTGCTGGTTGCTGGAATGCGGCTGGTTGCCGTATTCCCGTCATTTGTTGTTCCACATCCTGGTGTGGGAATATCAACTAACAAACACATCTCTTTCCTTAGGCGATCAGTAATTTTTTTCATTTTTTTCCCCTCGAGCTTGCCATTTTTTAATATTAAGTTTGTAAGCTATATGAAGGATGCACTCAAAGAACCGTATCCATGCATGCAGCGTCGATAGGCCATACTCAAAAAGGCTTTCATTCGGTTGTAATTTTTCAACTGCTTTTAAGTCATTCATTATAGTAGGCGAAGCTCCACAAATACCACAACGTTGAGGAGAGGAATCCGCGAGCATTGAAAAGATTTTTCCATCTATCATTGTTAAATAAAAATTATGGATGATATTAATTGTTTTGCAATCTTCACAAATTTGCGTTGGAATTATCGCAGCTATTTGATTTTTTATCGCATCAATTTCTTTTGTAGCTAGAGAATTGCTTTCTTTTTCAAATATAATTTTGATTGACCTGCAAAATCTTGTGGAAGATGGTCGTGGATTCTGCTAAATTACTTTATTACCTTCTTTAAGCCGCAGAGGAACCAAACAAACTGCAAACAAATGTTTATCCGTTTCAACGGCATCGGTTTCACTAAAACCTTGCTTATATCATGAATGTCCACTGCTACCATCGCATCCCCATTTATAGGACAAAATAAGCTCTGTAGATTTACAGTGTTTCAAAATTTCTTTTCAGTGTTTTAAAAGTATTTTTGCAGTGTGATCTACTAAGCTTTGCAAACATACTTCCGCCGATATTTCAGAAACGTTAATACCATCATATGGTAAGAAGGGTAGACATCAGCGCTATGGTTTTTAGCACCTGCACGCAAAAGACTATAAGTGTGTCTTGTGTATCCACCATCGATATACAAAACTAATGCCTCCTCATTTGTGTATGGTGTTGGTAGTTTTGGAGAAAAGTTCAATTTTTTTTCATATTTGCTGCTCTTGATGCAGAAGAGTCTACAGTTTTGACAATGCCCACAGCGTCTCTTTTTCCAAACTTATAAAGACTTGTTCCAGCAGTCAGTCAGTTCTTCTGGGGATCAAGTCTCCAATAAAGGTGCAACTTTTGTTCGCTTTTTTCTAAAAATTCTTTAGAAAGTCTGCCATAGCTTGATGTCGACGGCCCATCCAGTAATCCGTCATCCTGAGATGCGGAAGAAGGCTTAGTTGGAATTACAAAATTTCCATCTAGCCAATATTTATTTGTAGCCTCAAAAACCTTCTTTGTTCGATTGGATTCAGCCCACTTCTTAGCCAGAAACCATACAAACGTTCGAACAGATTGCTTCGCTTGTTTGCAATAGCTATCCTTTTCATTATTCTCAAGCCCGATTTTAGCAAAGCATCAAATAATTCTCTCTTACTAATGGACATTTTAGACTGTAAATGAAATAAAAAGCATTTAGGCAAAAACTGGCAGCTAATTTTGAAAACATTAACAAGCTAACATCGTACAGATTACAAAAACACAAATGACAGAATTAGAGTTTTATAGATTCCCATTTAAAACTCTAATTAAATTTGGACATTGAACAAAATTTTTACATATAAGACACACACGTAGAAAACTGCATTTCTTTTCTAAACAAAACATTTGATTTTAAATATAAAAATAACAAAATTTCTTCCTACCTTTGTTAAATTAATTTCAGCAAAAAAAAATATTTTATAAACTTTGTTCTGATTTTTTCACGACGACTTTAATTGCGGCACTAAACATCAACTGAGCAATTAATAGAAAAACAAAACAGCAATTACTTGTATTTAAAAGAAGAAAGCAAACCTGAAACAAAAGTAAAATAAATAAAAAATGTACCGTTATGCACTGTGGATACTTGTTAACCTATTATCAAACAAAATATTTAATTTCGAAATAATCAAAAAAATTACTTTCTTCCGGCTAGATTGAGCATTTGGACCACTGTGCAGCGTAGCGAAAACAATAGGGTTCCTTTTCACCTTTGGTGTACGGAACTCTAAAAATTATGACGATTTCTTGTGTGCAAATACGTTCGATATAAATTAATTGTAGCGCTAAACTGTAATAATTTGTAAATTCAAAATGTCTGTCAGAAGTGTTCAAATGCGTGATTTTCAATAGCAGTTGTAATTTCGTTGTTGTTTGCTTACTTGATGTGATTTTTTGTCACTTTAACAAAAAAGATAACTAAAGTCATATAAAACTACTGTTTCATACAGTAGCGATGTCATAAAATGGATTTGTTAAATCAACATTCATTTCATATTTGTATAAATTTTGTAAATACTTTTTATTGTATTTTTGTCATGTCCTTTTGCTATTATTTTAGTTAACTTCTTCTAAACTTTTCTTATCATTTTTGAAATTAAGTGAAATTGTTTCCTTTATATTGTTGTATTTTTGAATGTAACTCCTTTTTATTATATTAAAATTGTTAAATGTTTTTGTTTTTAAAACGTGTGCAAAAAAGCTGTGTAAAAAGGCATAAATTTAACTTTAAACGCAAAAGATAAACTAATCTCATTGTCTGCTTTTGTTTTCATCAGCTTGTAATAACTTAGAATTTTATTTCTTTTTCCATATTTTTTATACCTTGTTAAATTGTATCGCAAAAACTTAAACACTGTAATGTGTCTCTATCTATAACGGCAACAACAACAGCATCAGCCTCGAAGTTGGATCGAAACAAATTTTCAAAAGCGTGAATGCATCAAATTCATTCCATGTCCCAAAGACGACACAAAGTGAGTATTGAATCATATAATTTCCTTTTATTTAATTTTTGATGTGTATACGCATGTCTTACCAACAATTAAGAATGAAGTAACTTTTAAAATTTGTTTATAGTTGGTATCAAATATTTGAGCATTAGTTACCCAGCAAAAAATTTCAAAAAAGGTAATCGAGTTTGGAATTAAGCATTTTTGGTGGAAGCTCTTCCTTACTGGATACAAACTTAATGATTTTAACAAGCCGTGAGACTAAATTAATCGATTCTTGAGAAGTACTTATGTTGTTTATTGTAGGAACTTATTATTTTTTTCGTTGTGGAAAATAGTTATTTTTGATGTGTAAACATCTATACGCTAGGGGGTAAAAATCTTTTGACTTTGATTTCTTTGCTGAGATTTCTTTGCTTTTTGCTTTTGCTTTGCATTGTCAAATCGGTGTGAGCTATGTATATATGAGTGCATTTGTGTTTGAAAGAAGCAATACCAAGCAGAGAAACAAGTCGACCGGCTCGAAGCCGACGGTGCGCCGCCGTTATTTTTCTGTATATTCCGTACACCAAAGGTGAAAATCAACCGTAAGAGCTACGGACTTGAAATTTGGACACAATGTGTAGATATTTGGCCACTACAACAACAAATACATGAGAGTTAAAAAATAAAGGGTGTTCCAAAACGAGCAACGAAAAATCCCATGTAATATACATACAATTGTATGTACATATATACACTTGAAATTTTAAAAGTTAGTGTATTTTTATACAGACTACAACAATTAACACTAAATTTAAAAAATTTAAATCAATCAGTTAATGCAATTTTGACTTTGTAATTTTGACAACTTGCTGTATCTTGGAAACCGTAAGAGTAAAACTCTTGAAATTTTCAAAAACGGTAAAACTAAAAAATCAAAAAAATATAAAATCGCCAAATATAAAAAAATCGCCAAAACGAAAAAAAGCACCAAATTACAAAAAAATCTCTAGGACTAAAATAAATCGCGAAAAACCGCAAAAATCGCCAAAATTAAAAAAATCCTTAAACAAAAAAATCGCCAATATGAAAAAATCGCCCAAATCAAAAAATCGCCTAAATAAAAAAACCACAAAAACAGAAAAAAATCGCCAAAATGAAAAAACCCAAAAAACAAAAAAATCGCCAAAATTAAAAAAACTTGCGAAAATTAAAAAAACGCCAAAACGATAAAAAAGCTATAAAACTGAAAAAAATCGTTTAAACTGAAAAAACTTAAAAAATTAAGAAAGCTAAATAAAAAAAAAATGATTAAAACCGAATGTGCGCGAGTCAAAGTCACACCTTACTGAATTTATTTTAATTGCAATGCGTACACAACAACAAGAACAGCAACAACTAAACGATGAACAACAGGAATTTAAATTTAAAAAGTAAAAGTAAAGGCATTTACCATAGATGAGCACTGCAGTACCACTAAAGTTTCAGTAAAAACAAAAAAAAAAATTTACTGATTACTAAAATTTGTTTCTACAATTTTTATAAATTGCCTAAATGATTTGTTATATGATGAGGTGCATTGAATTTTCAGTAATGCCCGTATTCATAATGAAATTCTACCAAGTGGCTAAATGTTTTTCATACAAAAGTTTCAAAATTTTAATGAAAAAACTTTGCCACTTGCTACGGCCCTACAATTTTACTAGTAATGCAAATTAAATTTCATTAGCAGTAAAAATTTACTGAATTTTTTTAGTAATCAGTAAATTTACTGCTTACTGCAATTTTGAATGCAGTACATATACATATACTGCAGTGTGCCCATTTACTAACCAAATAAGTTTAATAAAACAAACAAAAACCAACAAATTCATATGTATGTACAATATTGAAAGTTTTGATACTTTTAATTAATTAATTTAAAAAAAGATACTAAAAGCACAAGTACTTCCAACTTAAAAAAAAATTTCATTACTAGATGCTTACACATCTCCTCTGTGATCGGACTCACATTGCTTTTTTTCTTGATGGATCTATTTTTTAGTCGAAAAAAATTAATTTTATTGTTTGTGTAAATGGGAGATCTTGAAAAACTCAAACTGATTAAATAAATAATAACTTTAAAATAATGTAAATAGATGAAAAAAAACTATTGTTTTACAACGAAATACACCGTTTTGTAAAATTTCTTTTATAAACTCAATTTAAATGAGTTATATTTTATTCGTATCCGTGCCCGTATTGTTACTTATAAATACTATATTTAGAAAAATTTCAATTGTTTTGATTGTAGAACATATATTATATAAATGAAAAAAGAAGAGAGGTGTCTTAGGACACCCGGTTGTAGCTATGCTGCTTAGCTATATAAAACAAAAATAATGTGTTAAATATATTGGTTATGCATATATAAATTTGAACAGTAAGTTTTTCATAAAAATCTGCCATATTTGAACTATTGAAAAATCGTAAATTTTAAGAAAAAATCGTCTAAGTGACTATAAATCGTTACGTCTGGGAACGTGGCTGTGTGTTTCACAGCCACATGCCATTTTGGAATTTTCACTGCCAGCTTTGGCATTTTCATTCGTTGAAAAGCATTCAACTTTTAAAAAATTCTGCCAAATGCTTTTTGGCAGAATTTGCTTAAAATACATATGTATGTGTATGGAACCCTATTTTTAATTATCCATAAGCGCCAAACATTTTAGTTTTCAGAGGACGGTTTTTTTAGTATTCAAATATGGTTTACAACATACATAACGAGCCTTATTTCCGATTTTATCGTAACAGACATGTTATCCAAAAGACTTTTTTATTGAAATTAAAATCTTATGGGTCTACCCATAGTTTAGAATTATAAAAATGCCGAAATTGTTGCTGACGTTTAAGATACGGGCTGTAAAATTTTATCGTAAGCGACAATTTACGTATGCAAAACAAATTTGAATATTGTTACGTAAAAATATTCCTACAGGGTTAAAGCAAGTATTTAACTAAAGCACTAAACGTACACACATATTTACGTGCAAATACTATAGCAACAGCAATAATTGTATACATAGCTACAGACACACACACATACAAATAAAAGTGCGAGCACTTATGGTAACCACCCTGTACTACCAGTAGCAACCCGCATTGCCAACATAAGAGTCGTTACTTTGAAATTCAAAAATAACGACCAATCGAATTATCTACAAACGGCTAGAAGCAGCAACATGAATTTTCCCGATTGTGCTAGAGGACTGTTTGAACATCTGGCTACCAATAGTAAATGACAATACAGATGTCATCATGCATAGATGCCATTACTAATGCCCATTTTTTCAGTTGGTAATCAAACCGTAATTATTTTTAAGTTCTAATTAAATACGAAATTGTGTTTTTGAGTGCATATTTAAATAATAAAAATTAAATGCCCAACCTTGCGAAATTAAACACTACTTAAGTTTTATGATTGTACCATATGTTTTTATGCGTGTGTGTGTTTACTGAAAACATTCACATGAGCATCATGCGGTCGTATTAAAAAGAATTTCGTTTAAATTTCATAAATATATAACATATACAGTACAAAGTTTCATATCATGGAATAAAGTAATATAAAAAGTCATTATGATGTTCTTTTGGTCTCATAAAATGAGTTTTTATGCAATTTAATTTTCTACATGTTGATAACCTAACTTTTTTGTTTAGATTAAACAGCTGCTGTTTGAAAAGCCTTCAATAATACTGGGAAATTTTGCAGTACTGCCGTACTTTCAACGTAATTTAATAAGAACTTTAAATAACCACTGAAAAAATGAAATCGTATTTAATTACAACTTAATTTTAAATAAAAATTAGCTAATTACGTACTTAATTTTTAAGTTAAAAACTGGGGGTAAGTACAGACATGTTATTACGCCACCTATCGGGCGAACATTCGAGAACCGATTCATGTACTATAAAAAGTTGCAGCATGTGCGAGAATAGAGCAGTACTAATCAGAAAGTAGTCAAGTTGATATCGTTGAGTCAGTGCTAATCAGAAATTAGCCGAGCCAGCTTTGTTCAAAGTGGGTAATAACGATAAGAAGTAATTAAGTAAAGAAAGACAAGTTGTAAGTCGTTAAGAGTAAAAGGAAAAACAGTAGCAAATAAAAATTGTGTATTATTTATTTTTATTTTTGAGCAATCAAAAGAACTCACACGTTTAATAAAATTTAAACGTAACAATATCATAAAAAAACCTTCTCCTGAAAAATTTAATTTATGTCGCTTCCGATTAAATAAAAAATAAGGCTCGATAAATTGTCGCTTACGATAAAATTTCAGGATGTACGACAATAAAACTTTAATTTCAATTCAATTCAAAACTTTAATTTCAATCGAAAACAGGTTTCGATATACTACATACATATATGTATGTATGTATATATATTTAATTTTTGAAAATCTATAAAAATTCATACCTATGTATTATAACAAATATATAATATGTATGTGCCATAAAAATACCAGTAAATACTAATAAGTTTGTATAAAAATAATGAATTCAAAACTATTTCAATAAATTTTTTAAAATTTAAATCTGGCATTATACTTTTCTTCTGTAGAACATTTTAGCACAATTTGTTTTACAGATTTAGCATTCTCCCATCAAAAAAAAATTCTGCCAAATGCTTTTTGGCAGAATTTGCTTAAAATAAAAATTTTAATTTGTTAAATTTTTTTTTAGTGTAGAGAGTAATTCTATTCATAAATATAAATTTGTTTACAATTATTTGTTTCCTACGTAATGTAGATACAACGAATACTTATGTATTATGTTATGTATTGTATACATATGTATGTATATGGGGCCCTACTTTCAATTATCCGTAAGGGGCAAAAATTAAAGTTTTCAGAGGAATGGTTTTTATAGTATCCAAATATACTTTACCATACATGAATTATCGCCTAAGATAAAATTGTACAGCCTGTATTTTAAAAAATATCAAACATTTCGAATTTTGATAATTCTCAACTATGGGTTGGCCATAGTTTTAATTTCAATTATTTATTTTTTTATTTATCTGTCTAATCTTAAGGAATAAATTCTAAGATTAGATTTAATTTGAGAGCACTAGCAACATTGGCTATCGGCTGTAATTTCAATTAAAAAGCTTATTTTTTACAACATCTTGCTGACAGTTAAACCGAAAATAGGTCATACATACAATACAATACATACATATATTATATGTAGGAATATACCCTGAAGGAAATGTCGATGGTAAAATGTAATGAGTCGAAAACAATTAACCAGGTGCTACTGCGTAGTTCTTATAGCAACATGGAGACATACCAACCAGACTTTAATGATACATTTCTGTACTTTACGTACATACAAATTTGTGTATATTGACAAGTTGTTCAAAAATTCACCAGAAATACATCTGTTTGCTCCTTTTCCTTTACACTGATGAATAGAAGAAAAACTGTAGACAATGTAACTAATAAACTTGTGACCAGAATTTTAGTGTTGACATGAAGACACTTGGCCTCAGTCTTAAAATACATAAATATTCATATCAAACACAGACATATGTATGTATCTATGTACATATATACATATGTATGTGCTATAAAAACACCTGTTAATGAAATTCAAAGCTTTTTCAATAAAAATTTTTAAATTTAAATCTGGCATTTGGAGGTGGCGTTGGCTGAAGTAGTAAGCACGTTGACTACAAAACCGAAGATCCTGGGTTCGTTCAATCCCTGTATCCGACAGTCATTAAATAACAACAGCACGCATTTTTCTGATTTGCATTAGTGTCCCTTTGTATCAGTTGTTGTAGGAAAGTTCAAGTGATGAAGGCATAGTCACTGGTCACTGAACTATACCGACTTCAACAGATGCTAATCCTAATGTAAAATCAGAGCGCCCTCCTTCGTCGGTATTGTGTAGCAGAATCATCGGCGAAGTAAAATAACCAATAAAATGGCTACTATGAGAGAATGAGATGAGAGAATGCTATATCGGTATAAAAAAATTCTGCTAAAATGTTATACAGAAGAAAAGTATAATGCTAGATTAAAATTTAAAACAAATTATTGAAATAGCTTTAAATTTCATGTTTATACAAACATATTAGGGTTTACAGATAATATATTTGTTGAATTGTTACAATAACGTTTAAAAACTTTTTAAAGCACCAATAATCCCAAATTAATATTGCACTTATTCAGTAAAATATTTCTTCATTAAAAATACACTAAAATTGATTAATAAGATGTTTGCTGCGCATATCACTGTTGCTAGTCCAGATCATCAGGGGACCTTTACACTGCAATGCATGTACATTTATGAGTAGAATCCTCTATACAGAAGAATTATTTTAATAAATTATAATTTTATATTTTCAACAAAATCTGCCAGAAAGCATTTAGCAGATTTTTTTAAAAGTTGAATGCTTTTTAACTAATGAAAATGCCAGATCTGGTAGTGAAAATGTTAAAATGGCAACAATGGGGCCAAATTAAAGATTTGAAAGGGCCAAAATAACTTGGATAGGGCCAAACAAATTTTTAATGTATTTGACTACAATATTTTTATTTAAATAAAAACAAAAATATTTATTAGTAATATAATACAAACAAAAAATAGAGCAAAAACAAACAAAAAATGTTGCTTAAATAAAATAATATTTTAGTTACAAATATTCCATATATGTAATTATAATTTTGGTGTACATAATCTCTAAATTCTTAGTCCAACAGTTCCTCCATTTATTCTTGTTTCCAACACTTTTGTGTGCTAACTTTTAAAATATCTTTATCACAACAATTATTAGAACTATATTTCATTAAATCTTTCAATTGTATTAAAAATTACAATGTTTTTTACATGAAAACGATTTCTTGTATTATGCCCTGTTTCACAATATCGAAAAAAGATTTTAGACTAAAAATTTATATTGAAAACAAAAACAAATTTCATATTTTATTGTTGTTTTCAATATAAATTTATTTATATCTTTATCGTGAAACAGGACATTAGTCTCAACCACTTTTTTTAATATTCTTTCCACACATGCTGTGGAATCGAAAGAGTTCCTTGAACAATTCTGTATAAATTTCTATGCAAAGGTTTGTTTACCCAAACGATTTTTAATTCTAGAAATCTTTTTCCAAAATATACTTATACTTAAGTCTTAGAGATTTTTAAATTGTGGAACTTGCGATACTGCCCTTTATTCATTGTTTATTAATTATGTTTCCTTTGGAAAAGTGGTACAATACTAAAAAATCTTCAAAAAAAATCTTCCGTTTTTAAAACGGAGAAAACTCCATTAAAAAGTGTACTCAAATGTTTGAAGGAATTACATAGTTTAATTTTGAGCTGAAAGGGCCAAAATAGCCTAGAGAGTACCACAGGGCCATCAAACATCCAAAAGTGCCACAAATGGCCCAATTGTGCAACATTTTGCATCACTGCACTCAGCACTAGCTAAACGAAATACACATTCACATGCAGCAGTCAGCACTAGCAATCAGCGTGACCATATTAGCTTATTTAGGGCTAAATTTAACTTATTTTTTGGGATTTAGCTGCAAAATTTCTATTTAGCTCTTAGCTTATTTTCTAGCTTTTTTCAAAAACTCATTTAGCTTTTTTAGCCGTTTTTTAATCTAAATTGCATGTTCTCAAAAAAGTTATATCAAAAATTAAAAATTTTAAAAACCCCAACGTACTGACCAAAATTAAAATAGGTCTAGCCGTTTTTTAGCTACGGCTTCAAAGACACACAGATTCAGCTAAATATATCTAGAAAAGATGTTATATTTTCTAAACGGCTGGACCGATTTCCTTCAACCATAGCTAAGAACACTCTTGATCAAGTCAGCATACAGACATACAGATACAAAGCCACACACTGCCAAATTACAACACCACTTTTTTGTCGGGTGTTAAAAATGATAATTTGTTAACATTTAAAAATATAAAATTTTTTCATTGGAAAATTATTTAAAAAATACAAAATGTAAATTGCTCATTTATAAGAGAAATTGCAAATTTAAATATAGAGGACATTAATTGCAATTTTGGAGTTACAATGGCAAAATATAAATAATTAATATTACCCATAAGACTTTTAAAGACTTCGTTTGACTTGAGTTGAACGTGCATTCAACGGCATGAATTTACTTAAAACAAAAATTAGAAATAAAGTTCAAAAAAGTTTCGAATTTTAGTGTAAATGCTTTTACATTTTTGAAGACTGGTTAAGCTTATTTTGGGAATATTTTCTTTTGTTTTTCCTTAAACTCAAATATAATAATGAATAAATAATTTAATTAAAAAATTATTCAATATTTTTTTCAAATAATAGAAAAATATGTTTTGTGTGTGTATATATTAAACGTTATTTTAGCAATAAGAAACTATCGCATATTGATCAAAGAAGTCAAAAAAAGTTTAGCTTTATTTTCTGGCTTAAAATTTAAATTTTTAGCTTATTTTAGCTCTTTTTCAAACCTGATTTAGCTTTATGTTATTTTAAAATCTGGTCACACTGCCAGCAATACGAAATACACAACCAACTTTGTCTTATTAGTTTTTTTGTCGTTATTCACTGTATACATATTATAGCATTGCACAGATACATCTGTTTGCACTAGTTTTGCGTGTTTTTTGTTCTGGTACGAACAAATATGTTATTTACTATTTGTAAATGTTGATTTTTTAAGCAATTATTGTATGGTTGGGCAATGAGCAAATGAAAACAACACATTTATTTTTTTTGTTTTTCTAAGGCAAATAAGATACATAAAACTGCTTTTACCATTAGTGCCTTATGATGTGTTGAGAAAAAATGTAATTGGCTGATGAATGAATGAATGAAAGCAAAATTGCACATACATAATGTAAATGATACATGTACATGAAACACATGCATTTGTAATTACTCTCAGAGCAAAATTGTCTCTTTTTCTCTCTATACTTTGGCTGCGCCACAAAATAACATAACGAACGTCCGCACATCATGTATTTGTTTCAACAGTGGTTTTTTCATATATTTGTATTAAAATATGTATTTTTTTGAGCAAAAACAGATCAAACAGTTGCTAAGGAGCAATACAATAAGCAATTGTTATTTGTTTTCAATTGTATTTTAATTTGGAAAAGCACGCACACACAATAACTCTTAAGGCACAACTATAATATGAATAAGCTGGCTTAAGCTAATGTCAGAATTGAACGATAAGTCTGTCAAATGCTTAAACAATTCAGATGTGACTTTTAGGTGGCCACAATGTACTTACATGCACTTAAGTATTCTTTAGCCACAGCTGCACATCTAGGTATTGTCAATAATTTTGTAGTAATTTTGTTTCTTCTCATAACTCATAAATGAATGCAATTCAATCAAACTAACTTGAAAGAATGTCCTAATCTATTAGAAATTCACATATAAATATATCCATCACCTTATCACTTGTTTTATTTGTTTTGCCTACTAAAAAGTACAACAGTGAATATACATACATAAGTAAATACATGTGTATGTGTGTATATGTGTATTGTAAAACAAACAATGAAAATAAAAGTTTTGCTTTATTTTCCGAGTTTAAAATAAGAAACAATAAAAAAATATTTAAAATCAATGAATATTTTCTCCTGCTGCTTGTTTGAGTTTAAAAAATGCACAAACAGTTGTTTCCTTACGGAATGTGCGTTCAGTTTGGCACTTTACTTAAGAAAATGACATTTGACGAAACTTGACGAAAAGTTTGTTAAGTACATTATAGTTGGCCACATGCGTTTTATATGTAACCGCACAGTTGCTTAAGCTAGCTTATTCATATTATAGTTGGGCCTTTATACTAGTTCTGTCGCTTACACTACAATTATATGGTACATACCATGGTATATTTGTTTTGGCTATACAAACGAGTATACAAATGCAACCCTTTAGTATGCACATATTGGTTTTTACAACAAGAAATAAGTATTGAATATAAATTAGTTTTTCTTTAAATGGATTGGTGTTTACTCTTCCATAAGGAACTTTTGGACACCCTTGAGACAATCTATAGAATATCTAAAAAATAAAGAAAACAAAAGTACAAAGTAATCAAAACAAAAAAAAAAAAAAAATGAAGCAATCGTTCTCATGGTTTCTGTTTCTCTCACTTCAAGGAATTAAACAAAACAAAATCAAACAAATTTGTTTCGTTTATTGCGTTTTTATGCGTGCTCTGGTTTAAGTACAAAGAAATCAAAACAAAAATAAATTTATAACTGTAAAAGTGTCGATTATTTATGTTACGAAAATTGTTTTCTAAGCCCTGTATCGTCCCATAAGTAGCATAGCTACAAAAAATTATTTCGAACCACTCATACTTAAATAATAATTTTCCAAAATGTAAGTAACGGGTGTTTTTTAGAGGTATAGAACTTCAAATTGAAATAAAACACAAGAAAATCGTTTTAATGTCCATCAATTTGGCTTTATTGGAAGGATAATTTTATGCCATTAATGTTTAAATATGATTTCGGGCATGTGGCCGCCGCGGCTGGCTCGAATAAAGCCAATTCTACAGGTCCAATTTTAAACCACTTTTTCGAGCATATGGGGCCGTATGTTGGCAATAACGCCACGAATGTTGGCTTCCAAGTCCCCTAACGTTTCTGGTTTGTTGGCGTAGACGAGCGACTTCACATATCCCCAAAGAAAATAATCCAATGGTGTCAAATCACATGATCTTGGTGGTCAATTGACAGGTCCATTCCGCGAAATTATGCGCTCATCGTATGTTTCCTTCAATAAATCGATTGTGACGTGCGCTGTGTGGCATGTAGCGCCGTCTTGTTGGAACCACAACTCATCCACATTCATGCCATCCAATTCGGGAACAAAATAGTCGGTTATCATGGCTCTATACCGGTCTCCATTAATGGTAACTGACTCTCCAGCATTATTTCGGAAGAAGTATGGCCCAATGACTCCACCAGCCCATAGAGCACACCAAACAGTCAGTTTTTGTGGATGTAATGGCGTCTCAAGGGTCTCATGTGGATTCTCTTCACTCCGAATGCGGCAATTTTGCTTGTTGACGTAGCCATTCAACCAAAAATGAGCCTCATCACTGAACAAAATTTTGCGATGAAAATCAGCATCGAGATCAATCTCATTTTCGGCCCATACACCAAAATCACGACGCATTGCATGGACTCGCGGCTTTAATTCTTGCACAAGCTGGATCTTGTAAGGTCGCAAGCCAAGATCTTTGCGCAAAATCTTCCATAAAGTTGATGTACAAAGCTCCAATTGCTGTGCACGGTGGCGAATCGATTCATTCGGGTCCTCTTCAACACTTTGCTCTACAGCGGCAATTGTTTCTTCGGTGCGCACTGTTCGACGTCTCTGCGGATGAGTATTATCACATAGAGTAAACGTAGTGCGAAAACGATCCATGGTTAACCGAATTAATTGCTCTGATGGACGATTATGTCGACCATAAAATGGACGGAGCTTGCGGTAAACTTCGCGAACTGAACCATTATTTTCGAAATAAATTTGCACGATTTGCAAGCGTTGTTCTTTTGTCAACCTGTTCATGATGAAATGGCAAACCAAACTAAATATTAATCACTTGACAGCTGACAAAATGGCCGCCAGTTAAAAAAGTGATGCCAACCTAAAGTTCTATACCTCAATAAAAAACACCCATTACTTATGTGTTAGTTTAAAATTAATAAGTAGTCAATTTGGAAATACATATAATTTATTTAAAATAACTACATAGTTTGGCAATATTTTCACGTCATCTTTTAAAATCCAAAGAATATGTTCTACTTATGCTTCCATTTTTAATATTTTACGTAAATAAAAACAAGTAAAGGGTGTTTTTTATTTAGGTATAGAACTTTAAGTTGGCATCACTTTTTTAACTGGCGGCCATTTTGTCAGCTGTCAAGTGATTAATATTTAGTTTGGTTTGCCATTTCGTCATGAACAGGTTGACAAAAGAACAACGCTTGCAAATCGTGCAAATTTATTTCGAAAATAATGGTTCAGTTCGCGAAGTTTACCGCAAGCTCCGTCCATTTTATGGTCGACATAATCGTCCATCAGAGCAATTAATTCGGTTAACCATGGATCGTTTTTGCACTACGTTTACTCTATGTGATAATACGCATCCCCAGAGACGTCGAACAGTGCGCACCGAAGAAACAATTGCCGCTGTAGAGCAAACTGTTGAAGAGGACCCGAATGAATCGATTCGCCACCGTGCACAGCAATTGGAGCCGACTAACCGACTATTTTGTTCCCGAATTGGATGGCATGAATGTGGATGCGTTGTGGTTCCAACAAGACGGCGCTACATGCCACACAGCGCACGTCACAATCGATTTATTGAAGGAAACATTCGATGAGCGCATAATTTCGAGGAATGGACCTGTCAATTGGCCACCAAGATCGTGTGATTTGACACCATTGGATTATTTTCTTTGGGGATATGTGAAGTCGCTCGTCTACGCCAACAAACCAGAAACGTTAGGGGACTTGGAAGCCAACATTCGTGGCGTTATTGCCAACATACGGCCCCATATGCTCGAAAAAGTGGTTGAAAATTGGACCTGTAGAATTAGCTTTATTCGAGCCAGCCGCGGCGGCAACATGCCCGAAATCATATTTAAACATTAATGGCATAAAATTATCCTTCCAATAAAGCCAAATTGATGGACATTAAAACGATTTTCTTGTGTTTTATTTCAATTCGAAGTTCTATACCCCTCAAAAAAACACCCTATAAATTTCAATCATGCTGTTAAGTAATGATTAGTAATCATAATGATTACTAATTTGATTACTTTTTGTTAAAAGGTGAATTAATGATTAAATTACGATTATATTCAGTTTCGCATTTAGTAATCGTGATTACTATTACTAATAATTGAAAAGTAATCTAAATTACTTGAAATTACTACAAAATAATCAAAAAGAATCAAAAGTATTAAAAAAAATCCAATTACTTCTAAGGATTACTTTTAATTCTTTTTGATTATTTATTAAGTTTATTGCATTTCACTTATATTAAAATTTAAAATATTTAATAATTTGACAAATGAGCAACATTTTGAAGAAAGATTGAAAGATATCTGTTGATACAATTTTATAGTCTTTCAAAAAATTGGCGTTTATATGTTTTTTTTCTTTTGTGATTTTCAAAAATATTTTTTGTGAATTCTCAAATAATTTTTTAAATGTCTGTGAATAAGATAAGAAGTTTGTGGCTGTTCAAATTCTGTGGTTTGAAGTCTACTGACGTTTTTTCGAAGCGACTATGAAATGCATACAGACAATGCTTAACAACCAGCAAAAAATTTCACTTTATGTTTTTCTTTATATTTTTTTTCTCAGATTGATATTATTGATGTTGTTATATAAACGGATATGTTAAGAATTTCTTAAACAAAAATCATCTAATTATATAAATTTATTTAGAACTTCTTCAAAATAAAGTAATCTTATTTCAGAATGTTTGAAAATAATCAAAAAGAATCAAAAGTAATCTTTGAAAGTAATCGGATTAGTTTTTGATTAATTTTGATTCTTTTACATTATTTTGTAGTAATTTCAAGTAATGCAGGTTATTTTTCGATTATTAGTAATCGTAATCAATTATTTATCAGAAATTATTTTAAAGGGAATTACATATGTATATAAGCAGTACAATTCTTTTTAAAATGTATTCTAATTGAGTACTAATCGTAGTCGTTTCAAAAGTAACAAATCTCTTTTCTTATTATTTACTGTAAACTTAACTAAAATTCGCTAGATTAACCTGCAATCATTTTTTGGCTTAACCTTGCGAACTGTTTTAGTTTTAATATTTATAAAATGGGGAGTTTTAATATAGAATTCCACTTACCGTACATACACTTACACCCACAAACATACTTTTTATTGAAACTTCTAGAAGTTTTTAATGTGGCTTCCTTCTATAATACGAATTGAAAAATATGGAGCTTCAACCCAGTTAAAAAATTATTAGATGATTAAGAATTCATTATAGTTCACTCAGTTAATAAATGTGTATTATATACACAACAAACTTGTTGAAGCTGTTCAAATGTATTCGTCAACAAAATACTAATTGTGTGAACTCTCTTCGACGTTACGTGAATGTCATTTGGAAAAGGCAATGCACAACCTACAACCGATTCTATACGCCGGGGCACATAGAATTAATCATATGCTAAACTTCGTCATTTTCAACAACTGGCATCTCAGTTGAAATACATTCAGTACGAGTCTGTCAGCGCAAAGTCCAAAAATTGTTTAACTCTTAAGTTTTTGCGTACGTTAAGTACTTTGACAGATATTGGTTGCTGTCTTTGGTATATTCTGATTTAGATTTTTGTGTTTTGTGGCAGCAAAAATAAAATGAAACAAAAGAAATAAACGAAATAAATAAAAAAAGTTGAATTTAATAAAGAAAATGGAGAACCACCCTATTTGAACCTGTTGAAATGCTTCCGTCAATAAAGTACTCTTTCTGCCAACATTTTTTGTCGTTACGTTAATGTCAGTTAAAAAAGGCGAAGTCTAATGCATGACGGATTTTATGTGCCTGGGCCTTATGTAGCCTTTGAGCCTTAAACACATTCACCAATGCAAGCAATATAGTGCTTTCCATATATTACGAGTATAAAATGTGAGAGAAATGCATATAAAAAGATAAATTTATTAATTTTTATACTTGCACGTAATACAAATATATTTTAAAAGAGTAATTTTATTTTTATAAATGTGACATACTTGAAGGCGGTACCACTGATATATTTACATACGTATTGGTGTCCTGCACAAGACATCTTATAAGAACTTTCAAGACATGAGCGAAATCTTATAAAACAAACGTTAACAACACTGTTTGCAAGAAATTTGTTTCAGTATTGTAGGTATAATAGTAAAGAAGAAAACACTTCGTGACGGAAGAATTTGTGATACTTGCTTCTTTCTACGCATGAGCGCGTGTACAAACGTCATGCATGTATGTGTGTATAATCTTTTATTTTTCTGCGCACATGCAAAGACACACACATGCATTAACATTAATTGTATGCGGTTAATCACATAATAGCTTACCATCTACATATTACACACACACTCAAACTTACAATATGAAAAATAACAAGTGTTTGTTACAGACAAGCTGTCTTGACGTCATCGCTTGGTAACACTGATATACACGTACACCAATACATCCATCGTGCTTCGCTTATAGTACAACAGCATTTATTGTTGGTTTAGTATACTACATGCGACGTGAATACATTTAAAAATCATGACGTATTTACATTTAAAGACTGTTTACGCAGGTCTCTAATACGTATTTAATCTTCAATATCAAGTGCTGCTGATACTGCTGCCATCTCTGTTCCTGAAGTCTGCTGTAGTGAATGTGTTTAATGCATTAGTGCTATATTGAATACCTTAAAAATTTGGACGGCATTATATGACGAAATAAAAGAAGGTTCAATTTCCACAGTGCTTCCACACAATTTGACTTTAATAGTCGGCACAAAACATAATTTTTACTCACGTTTAATGCAAAAATTTATGGAGAAGCTTGTTAATTCCATGTTAAATTTTGCCAGTTTGTATATATATTATAAAAATTTTTGTTTTCGCTGGGAATAAGATAACAAAATGTGTATATACTTCATTGTTTGAAAGAATCTACTGTATAGAAATCATAAGTCTATATTATTATATTTTATTTTATTATTTGCCAAGTCAGTGTGTTTTGTTATATTTGAAGTCAAGTAGAAATTTTTTAATTTGTATTTTTATACGTACATTTGTGCATTCATTCATTTATAAATAAATAAGTCAAATATTGAACATACATTTTCCTTTTCTTCGCTTTTTCTATGTTAAACATTATTTCGAATGCATTTTTGCTTGCGAGTAAAAACACGAACGGTTGCATTCGAATGTATGCACGTTATCTAATGCTGTCATTAAAAATTTCGATATGTATTATTCGAAACCGAATGGCAAAATCCCAAAAGTTAAAAAACTCGAACATTCGAGTTAAAACTCGCTCGCAATCGAATGCGAGAATTAGGCCTCTGATAAAAAGAAGACTGCGAGTTCGATACACTCAGTGCACTGAGGTAAAATATTAAATAAAATGTTGATTGGTTGTCAGTTAATGTGCTCATTTCACAACGTTTACAAAAAGTGCAATCAATGACCTAATTTCATATGTGTAATGGCATTATTTAATTTTTGGAATAAAAGAGTTTCACGAAATCAATGAAGTGTTTTATATGAAACTGTATGAACATTACTCATTAATGCAATGATATCTTACGTTAGCTCGTTATTAATGACAGAATTCATTGATTCAGTGACAAACTTCACAGCTGGCACGAATATTTTCCTTTCAGTGTTACATTGATTATTATGTTTTCAGGAAAATGAGGTTTCAAATCGATGGTTAAACGTTGCCAGCTTACAGCCACTTTTTATTAATTTTTAGTAAATGGAGATAACATAGAATATATCGCTAGGGATGAATCATAATAATTTCATTTCCCTGAAAATCTTAATATATCAAATCAAAACTTAAAACTGTTACCGTTTGACTAAATAACGACTACCCAACACCTAAAGAATAGAGTTGGAGCTAAATTTTTATAGCAAAAACTCTACAACACAGAAAATTAATTAATGCAACGAATAAATACACATATTTAAATTTAATTTAACTACCCAGCTAAAAAAATATGTATGGAGCATATATGATATCCCATATATGGTTCGGATCCGAAAAATGAGGGTATATGGACATATATGATAATATATATTCATACATTTGTATGAATGTGTACATGTGTATTCCCTATATAGAATACAAAGTTCATATTAATTCAAAAAGCGCACTGCTGTGCAATAAATTAAATTATTAAAATAATTTTTTTGTAAAATTTTGTGGAGAAAGGTTGTGTTTAATGAAACATTTGTTCGAAAAAAATAATTCAAAACGAACTAAAAGACATTTCATTCGACATTTTAAGAGAAAATGTGAATCGATTATTAAAAACACATAAAACACACGATCGTACACAACATATAATTTAAGAAATCAGATTAAAAACTAATGCAATTATAAAAGAAAAAATAAACCGTTTTTATACTAACACTTGTTTTCAATATTATTTCTGGCAGTTTTATGAATTTCGTTTAATCGCTGCATTATCTTTTTGATTATTTGATTTATTAAATAGACCCACAATATATAAAATCAACAAAAAAGATTTTTTTCTTACACGAGTTTTTATATTTTAAACCTTGAGGCTCTACGCATATAAACTTTGCTTATGCGGATGTATTTTCTAACAGACTTCCAATTCACCAGTGATAAAAAAGATGGGAAAAGATCGAATTAATAAAATTCAAGCTATTTTGATTGCAAATGCGATCTTATGTGAGATATTATGTACGCATGTATTTTTATATGGCGCCATATATTGCATCTTATTTCTATAAATGGATTCACATATGAAGAGCTATGAGTTCATATATTGTAATACATTTCATATATTAGTCTATATATTAGTTCATATATAATAGTTTTGCCATGTATAATCCCATATATTTCCATACATGAATTCATACATACTTATATATAGTTATATACATTCATATATTAAAAATATATGGACCATATATAATTTTTTTAGCTGGGTAGAATGAATTTTAATCATGAATAACTTCTTAATTAATTTCGGTCTTAAGTTCAGTATTTTGAATTCTTATAGAATGAAATATATTAACTGCCTTATTTATAAAACTTATTAAGGCTTTATAAAGTTTTTAAAACAAATTTTCATACAAAATTTTTCTTAAAAAGCCTTTATAAAGCTTTAATAATTTTTATAAATAAGGCTGTTATTAATTAATGTGATTTTTAATCAGAAAAATTTCTTATTCGGGCTTAAGTTCAGTAATTTCAATTCTTACTGAATGAAATAATTTTATTAATTAATGTGAGTTTCTAAATAAGAAAGAAAAATTAAATCAGACGTTTTATTAGCTGGGGGAATACCGATATTTTTCTGTGCAGCCACACACTTCATCAGCATCCTAGTCTATCTACTTGGCTAAAAATTGTTGTTAACATCAGCTATTTAACGTAAATTCTAATGAAACGGAATATGAGAAATGTTTGTTGTGTACAATTATTTATTTACCTTTGGTAAATACAATACAATACAGCTAAAACGCAAACGGCCCTATCTAACATTTTTGAAAAGGAGAAGCAAAATACTGTTTTAAACCAAAAGTATAGTTTCAATCAGCAAGGTTTTCACCAGAATTATTAAAAAAGATGTGACAAATTGATTTCTGGCAAAATAAAATCAAATTGTATGATATTTGAATGGCTATGTTAGTTAGGTCCTTTTGTACCTTAATTTTCTGAAACCAAAGCCCCTATCTACACTTTCATGCAAAATAGTTTTATCATTGACATGACGCTTTTTATTTATACGCTTCTTATTTTCCTTTATTTCTTAAAAAATCACTTTTGAGATGAATTTCTTAAATTTGTTTTAATAAAATGCCGTAAGATGAAGCTAATTTAATTTTCCTTTAACAAACAATTTCTTCAAGGGTGAAATATGTGTTTTGTTGTTGTCATATTTCAATGTTGCTCAAACAAACGATGACTTGAGCCTTTTTGTGTTTATCAAATAAACGCTCTTGTGGATTGGTCCGTTTGTTTTTCGTCAATAAAATAGTTAATTTTGGTCAGGCAAGTCTTGTGGTTGTGTATTGTGATGCAATGCATCAGAATCAACCAAAAAAACGATTTTGGATTTTTTGTTAGTTAGGGCCGTTTGCGTTTTAGCTGACGATTTATAAGTATCACTATTCATTAACTGTTTTTCCATTTTTTAATTTTTCTATTTAGGTTAGCACGAAGTTATATTACTCTGCCTAAGTAACTATGTTTAACTATTCTTGCTTATCTTTTTGCAATAATCACATTACTCATTTTTACTAATTCGATGTACTGTCGGTACATATGTACATGTAAGTACATATTATAGTAGCGGCTATTATGTTACATTGTTTTTGCTTTCAGCAGTTGATGCATGATGACTTAAGTGACACATTTTTAGATTTAATTGAACTGTAGTGAATTTTACCAAAAGTAAATCAATAATTGTATACATAATAATCATTTCTTATATTCCGGTTCATTAAAAATATACGTTAAATAGCTGATGTTAATAATTAGCTCTGCATAGTAGATGGACTAGAGTGCTGATAATCTGGCAACATTTTTTACCGATATGAAGAAATGAACAAATATGCATTATTCTTTCCTTTTTTAGAAATGTAAAAATGTTGCCAAGTTAGCAGATTATCTAAAAATTATATAACACCATTACGATTACAAATTTATATAATGCATATCATATTTCAGTGTTAGGTTATTGTACCATACATGAACTTGGGAAAAATTTATATCTCACTACTTTTAATGGCCGAAATTTTGGAAAGGAACTTGGCCTTTTTTCACATTTATGTTTTTGTGAGGATCTGATTACTTTTTGAAAAATTTTCTTTAATAAAACTTTTTAAACTTTAAATTTCTAGTGTATTTTATTTCTATTCGTCATCACTGTGCCAGTTGAAAATGGCATAGTTACATAAAATAATACAACGGGTCGCCAGTGTGTACGCAATTTGGTAGGAGTCTTCTGAAAAGAAAAATGTAAAATATAGCGTAAATTTTAGTGGGCTTGACCCCCCCGCCTTTTTTTTCTCAATATGTGACATAGAGAAAGGGACATAAGGGTAAAAAAATCAAATTTTTTTTTTTTGATGTGGACAACATCTGAGCATCGAATGAGACCGATTCCATGCCCCAAAAGTGGTGTTCCCTCCCAGAGATATGCGCGTTTTATGATGTGATGGTACACCAAAGATAAACGTATTTAAATCTTTAAAATGGCTCTCCTGAACAAAACCGTTTTTTACCCTTAGGTCCCTTTATATTTTGCGCGTCATATATATCTATATATTAAAGGCTTCTTGGCCGAAGGATATAAATCAAAAGGATATCCCCAATATGCATGAAAAGTCTCAATAGGGTACTGGTGCTTTAATTTTTGAATTTTCCGATTGAGTAAATCAATTAGAACTATTTGTCTTCAAAATGTCAGCTCTCTACAGCATAATATTACATAAAATTTGTATGGGTCTGGCCCCGCTGACTTTTATATCTGTTAGTGCTTATGGTTCATGTAAAGTTTCGTAGGAAAAAGCTATTGAGAAAGACATGAGTAATGGACTAAAAACACCTAAGCCGAAGTACATAAAAGAAATAGCTAAGATTTAAGGATGTAACACGGCCACTTTTTAAAACAGAAAATTTTTACTTTGGATAAGTGGAATGTGTATGAAAACGTATAAAAAAATTTATCTTAATTTTGAGTTTAAAGTGCTTGTTCCCGCCCCCTGATTGAAACTTCTGGTTTTTTAGATTTTTCTTAGTGATCTTTGATCTACATTTATTTGTGTATAAAATTTCAGCTCTGTAGTACGAATTGGAGTTTTAACGGCGTCGCCGGATAATACTTCTTGGTTTTAAGATTTTCGTATTGGCTTACTCATCTACACTTATTTGTGTATAAAATTTAAGCTCTCTAGCACGAATTATACCTTTAAATTTTATGAGCATTACCCTTCCCACTATTTTAAACTCACCATTCTGCTGTGAGCAGCGCTTATAATTCATGCAAATTTTCTTCTTAAATGTGATAGACCGAATTAGATTAAATACAAGGCTAACATTTTATGGGAGTGATCAAGCCCGCTTTTTAAAGTGATAGTTTAAAGTCTTGCATACGTGCAACGTGTATGCAAGGTTTCACTAAAATGACTTGAATTAAAGGCTGCATATTAAGGTTTTAGTTCCAAACAATATTTGCCTGGTCCCGTCCATTCTAGTACAATTTCTTGGGTTTTCAGATTTTTCTAGTTTCAGATTTTTCTAGTTTAAGCTCATAAGCGCAACTTTTAATATATAATTTTTATAGGCGCAGCCCCGCCCCCTGAGTAAAATTTCCGGGTTTTCAGGTTTTTCTAGTTGGTTTCTCACCTAGACCCAATTGTATATCAAATTTCAGCTCATAAGCGCAACTTTTAATTTTTTATTTTTATGGGCGTAAAACCCTGCCCGCTTTTCCAAAATCAAAATTTTTTTCGGCCAGTGGTTATTATTCATGTCAAGTTTCATTGCAAACGGATAATAATACATACATAAATAGTATATATAAATATGCCGTGTATGGGCGTGTCAACGCCCACTTTTTTATTTTATTTTTTTATGCATGTTCTTTTTTATTTCTTGTATCTTCAAATATCAACTAACAATAATTATTCAAATCTTAAAGCTAAAATATAATTATTAGGCCCGACCAGTGTCGGACATAAACTTACAGGCAGTTTATAGAAGCCATGTAAAAATTCTCGGCTGTCTATTTATAATGAAAACAAAAAGAAATTTTGAGTGCTTTTATTTTGTTTTCAATATAAATAGCCAGACGAGAATATGAACTGGCAATTAGTGATAGTTATAAATAATACAAAAGTAGTGGTAATCAATAGGGGAAAAAAGTATTTTCAGGCAGTCCCATCTGGAGTGTTGAGTATTAGAGCCCTTGTATACTTTTTTTTTAAGCGGATGTGTACAGTAAAGTTCAAAATATTACGAGCAAGCTGATTAGGATGTGACTCGAGTTTTCTTAGATATTTGCCTTCGTATTTTGCAATTTCTTCAGTCACTACTGACATATTTAAGTCACGATGTATATTTGAATTTTTGATGCACCATGGAGCCGATGTTATCAGACGTAAAATTTTGTTTTGCCTTCGTAGCAATATATTGGTTTAAAAGCGACTTGTATATTAAAAGTTTGCAGTCTAGGCTGAGTGTTGAATTTCTGTTATAAACATTAAAAAATTTACTTCAATTGTTTATTGGTGTTTTTTATTAGTTGTAGCTCTAGGCCGCAGTAATTTCCAGATTAAAATTAAAATTAAATTACTATAGCTTATATACTACTTATGAGAATAAATCTTAACTCTACATATTGACATACTTATGTTGAAACATATGAACATGTATGCACAAAAATAAAGTGAAATTAAGGGCCATTATTACAACTTAAAGTTAGTTAAAAGTAGGATTTTATCGGACGTATAAGAAGCTTTCCATTATTGTAAATTGGATTTAACTTACCAACTTAAACTTGCCTGCAATTTATCGCTCACTTTAGTTTAAAGAAAAATTTTGCAACCGATAAAGTTTTTATACGTCCGATAAAATCCTACTTTTAACTAACTTTAAGTTGTAATAATGGCCCTAAATCTATTATTTACTTAAAATTAGTGCACATATTTTCGTGTGGAATCTGGCCGTAATATGATGCTTGTTTAAAATACAAATTCATTCCCACGATCGCGAGTGTTTTGGTGCAGTAGGTATGTATGGCTGTTCAGGTGCCAACAATAAAAAACTCTTTCTTAAATTTGCCGTTGATGCACATTTGTAGTTGGCCTTGAATAGTTGTCACTAGTACGACTTCAACATTAGTGAAATATTAGAATCTTTTAATTGTACGTGCAGACGTTCAAAGTAATGCAAACATTAAATTAGATACTGCTACACTGTCAATCAGCCAATGTAACTGAGTTACTTTTAGTTTCCTTTGAGTTAACTTAGAGTCAATGTGGTGTTTCTATGTAAGCCTTCGGTCAAGGTATATACCAAGATATTTCACATGTGTATGTTGAGGAACAACTTGATTGGTGATCCGAATAAAGGAACAAGTATCTCTTCGTAAGGTAAATTTTATTTGATTACACTTTTGTTAATTTACCTTAATTCTCCATAAGTTTAACCAGCTGAGTAATGTGTTCGTGAAGATATCGAGACTCCTCGTAAGGGTTTTTAAGCAAACTAAGGCAGACTGTATCGTCGGCAAATATAGAAGTGTGGATACTACTGCTCAAATACAAAACTGGCCCCAGTATACTCCCCTGTGGCACACCGGATGAGATAGTTTCAAGCATATTCATAAAGTTTCCTTCCACAACAGTAAATTTCCGGTCAAGAATGTAACTTTCCAAAAGATTTAGAATGTTTATTGGTAGTTATGTCTTTAATTTTAAAATTAGGCCTTCATGCCACACCTTATCGAATGCCTGAGAAACGTCAATAAACAGAGCAGAACAATACTTCTTTTCTTCAAAAGTTCTTCTTGTATATTGAACCAATCTATTAGTTTCTTCAATGGTGCTATGCTGACTTCTAAAACCAAATTGATGGTCCGTTATGCACCCAATATCAGTTAGAATTGGGGACAATTTTATCCTGAGTAACTTTTCAAAGAGCTTTGACATTGTTTACAGTAAACTTATTGGCCTGTATGGTTCAGCCTTAGTAAGATCCTTGCCCTTGGCTTCGGAATCATTTTGACCTTGGCAAGGTTCTAGCTGGCATTAAAAATTTTTTTTTTTTTTTTTTTTTTTTAATGCATGTATTTATTTATTGTATCTTCATATGTGAACTAACAATAAGTATTCAAATCTTAAATCTATAAAAAAAAAATTATTAGGCCTGACCAGTGTCGGACATAAACTTAGTGGTAGTTATAAATAATACATTAGTAGTGATAATCAAAAAAAGGGGGGGGGGGAAAGTATTTTCAAGTAGTCCCATCTGGAGTGTTAGGTATAAGAGCCCGTGTGTCCCTCTTTTTTAAGCGGATGTGTCCAGTAAAGTTCAAAATATTACGAGCAAGCGGATTAGGATGTGATTCGAGTTTTGTTAAATATTTGTCTGCGTATTTTGCAATTTCTTCAGTCACTAGTGGCATATTTAAATCACGATGTATAATAGAATTTTGGATGTACCATGGAGCCGATGTTATTAACCGTAAAATTTTGTTTTGCCTTCGTTGGATTCTCTCGACATTGGAAGCTGAAGCAGTGCCCCATAACTGAATTCCGTAGCGCCATATTGGCTTCAAAAGCGACTTGTATAATAAAAGTTTGCAGTCTAGGCTGAGTGTTGAGTTTCTGACAATCAACCAATATATTTAAGTTAACTTAAGTTTCATCTGAGTTAAAAATCTGCATTAAAAATGAATAACAGGATTCTGATTGCAATACGAGACAACTTCATCGCCATCTGGTTACTAATTCAATCAATGCCAGGAGCTTTCTTCAGGTTAAGTTCAGCAAATTACTTTTGTATATCACGCGTATTAAACTTTAAGAGTTGACAAGGTAGAACAACTACACTCTGCAAATCAGCAACTCCAGTACATTTGTTTAGCGTAAATACGGATTTCAAGTGCTCAGCAAATATGTTACATTTTTCAGTATCGCGACGTTCAATGTCTGAAGAATAAATTTTATTAAACCCAGTCTGCGGATGAGAGGTAGTGGCATGTTCAGCAGCCTGTTTAATATTCTCGTTGGATTGGCAATGTGAGATTCAATATCATTTGGTGTTCTTAGCTTAATATTTTCCGTACAATGACTACTAAGGTATTTTTTGAATCCCAGCCAATTAACACCATTTATCATCTTCATATATGGATGAGGTAAGTCACTTCGAAGTGAGCTACAGATTGTAACGATCGTGGTATAGTGATCGGACGAGAGATCTAGGGATGCTTCAACGTGAATTAATTCCTTAGAAATACTTTTTATGACGCCAAAGTCTATAAAATCCGGAATTTTTCGTACGTCAGCAGGCCAGTAAGTGGGCTCCCCACTCGAAATAATATCCAAGCCCATTTTTGAAATTGTGTTGAACAATGCCTTACCTCTAGGCGTAATAAGACGCGAACCCCAGAACGTATGCTTAGCATTGTAGTCGCCAGCTGCTACGAAACAAGGTATTTGTACACCAATATGTTCCTTTTAAGAATATAAGCTATGTTTAATATACATAGAAAAAGAAAAAATTTGTTTTAGTAAGTTACTTTTGTATAAAAAAAAGTTAAAGTTTTCCAACTCTGGAAATGTCTTTTTCATGTATTAAACTTTTTTTTAATTTTTAATATCAATAAATGTGTACTGCAGTATAAAATAATTTAATTTAATAAAAAAATAAAAAAATAGTAAGACCTAGTTACTTTTATATATTACAAAAAGTGTAAGTTTTCCAACCCTGGAAACGTATATTTAATTTTTATTTATTTTTTATATATTTTTTATTAAGAAATATTAATTTTATTCATACTGAAGTATAAAATAAGTTTATTTAATAAAAAAAATATTAAATAGTTTTCGGTAGTTATTTTGTATGTCAAAATGAAGTTTAAGCTTCCCAGCTCTGAAACCATCTGCTCGATTTTGCTGATTTTCAATACCAATCTTATCTTGACTATTTCTGACAAACCAGTCCAAGAACGAAGTCTCTAGCTTTTCTGGAAGCTTCGGAAAACCGATTTCACGTACAGACAGACGGACAGACTGACATCGCTTATTCGCCTTCCCTATGCATAAGGATCCAGAATATATATATTTTATGGCTCGCTTATTAATATTCTAGAAATTACAAACGGAATGACAAACCTATATATACCCTTTTACCATTTTTTGGTAAAGGGTATAAAAAAATAAGAAAAAAATTAAAATAAAAAAATTAAATAGACGTTTCCAGGGTTGGAAAACTTTAACATTTTGTGATATAAAAAATTAACTACCGTAAACTATTTTTAATATTTGTTTTATTAAGTTAACTTATTTTATACTTCAGTACAAATTGAATTGGTATTTCAAATTAAAAAAGAAAGTTAAAAAAATTAAAAAGACGTTTCCAGAGTTGGAAAACTTTATTTTTTTTTTCATATACAAAAGCAACTTACTAAAACAAATTTTTTTCTTTTTCTCTATAAATTAAACATACCTTAGACTCTTACAAGAAAGAGATTGGTGTAACAAATCGAAAAAATCAAAAAGGATGTTTCCAGGGTTGGGAAACTTACACTTTTTGTAATATATAAAAGTAACTAGGTCTTACTGTTTTTTTTATTTTTTTTATTACGTACGAGACGTTCAATATCTGTAGAATAAATTCTATTAAACCCAGTCTGCGGATGGGAGGCAGTGGCTTGTTCAGGAGCCTGTTTAATATTCTCGTTAAGATTAGCAATGTTAGATTCAATCTCATTGGGTGTTCTAAGCGTAATGTTTTCCGGACAATGACTACTGAGATATTTTTTGAACCCCAGCCAATTAACACGACTGATCATCTTCACATATGGGTCAGGTAAGTTACTTCTTAATAGGCTACAAATAGTAATCATCGTGGGAGAGTGATCGGACGAGAGATCAAGAGAAGCATGAACTTGAATTAAATCCCCACAGATTGTTTTTACGATGCCAGAATCTATAACATCCGGAATTTTTTGTATGTCAGTAGGCCAATAAGAGGGCTCGCCACTCGAAATGACATCGAAGCCCATTTTTGAAATTGTGTTGAACAATGCCCGACCTCTATGTGTAATAAGACGCGATCACCAGAACGTGTGTTTTGCATTATAGCCGCCAGCTGCTGCGAAGCAAGGTCCAAGCGATTTATAGAAATCCTCTTATTGATCCTCAGTGATTGCGAATCTGGGAGGGGAGTAAGTTGAAGATATCACGAAATTCGTACAAAAATTGTCGACACAAATATTAGTTGCTTGTAGATGTTCTGAACAAATATTGTCAAAAATATAGTGCTTGAGTCTTGACTTTATTATAATTGCTGATCCACTGCATGCTCTCCCTCTCGGGTCCTTTGTATTGTATACGGTGTATCCATAAATTTTAAAAAGTCTTCTCGAAGTCAAATCACTATTTTTTCAGTGAGGAAGTGCTCAAGTTCATTTTTATGTTGGCGAATGCCGTTTGTGTTCCAGAAACATATTTTTAATGTGTTCATGGTTTGTTAACTAAAGCTGGGATCACACGATTGGCACAATGTACCAATTTTCGTCGGCTCACTGAAATAAATACAAAAGTAAAAAGGTAAATTTGCATTATTTCTCCACTAATTGAAATATAATTACATAACTGCACCACACTGCATTGGTAATAAAGCCATATAGACTTATTCAAGATTTAATTAAAGTAGTAATGTAATTTTGGCTCATTACTTATGACTTTATTGCAGCGAGCCGACGAAAATCGGTACGTTGCGCCGATCGTGTGATCCCGGCTTAATGCTTGAAGTAGTGTATTCTGCATTCGCAGCATTTCCTGCATCATGCTTTCAATACGATCTGCAGGCCTTTAGCACTCTTAATTGTTATGTGTAGAAACTTGTTTTATTCTTTTTTGAAATTCAGTTACCATTTTGCGGAAATCTGTTTCTTCATAAATTTGAATTTTGGTTTCATCAATGTTACCACGTTGTATTGGAACAACGTGAAAGTTATTCTCACCATTTCTCGCAAATAGATTGGTGGCGGCTTGGAGGTTTTGTTCGAGGATACATCGGGTTTTTCGTTGTCATCTTGCAATATTTAAAAACAGTTTTGACTTTTAGTAGATGATGTGTTGTTATCCCTAGAAATTTTTGGAGCAGATGAAATTTACGAAGAATTTGGGCTTCGCCCATGCTTTACCACAGTTATATATCTGTCTATTCCGACTTGGACCTTTGGTTTTGGGCTACTGTTACCTATAGTCATAACTTTGTTAATTGATGACTACGATCCCGAAGCGGATGATATCGCTGACTTAAATGTATAAGTACAAGGCAACTGTAATGTTAACAAATCACTAGTTGGCATTGGACAAAGCGAAGTTGATCGCTGACGAAATAGTGGCTTTGCCGTTAGAAAAATGCTATCATCATATTTTTTATTTTTATTGTTTTATTGTTGTATTGTTCAGAACTCACAGTAAAATAAGCATTTTTGTCGTTAGAACTCACTTCACAATATTACTCAATGACACTTTGTTTGTGTTTTTTTTTGTTTGCGGTTTTTTTTGTTTATGTTATTTCTATACAAATATTTTTTTTTTGTATAATTTTTTTTTTAGTAAGTATGTAGGAAAAACTCCGCTAATCGTCTATTCACTATGAAGGTACAACGAGAACTTTTGTTAAATTAAGCTAAATAGTATTTTTTATCGTTATGTACTAAGCTCAGAGTTAAAACAGCAAATCTATGGCGTTTATCTCAAACGATTTTATTGAAATTTGGAATACATGTTGCAATAATACTAGGTTATAAATTTTCGTTAAAAAATGGGCGTTAGCACGCCCATAAAATGTAAGCCTCCTATTCCGATCTGCACATTTATATATACTATCTGTGTATTTATTATTAAAACTCGACATGAAAGATAAACACTGGCCAAAAAAATCTTGACTTTAAAAAAGTGGGCGGGATCCTGTCCATAGGAAAAAAATTTAAATTTGCGCTCATGAGCTGAAATTTGATAAACAAGTTGGTTTATATTAGCAACTACCTAGAACAGTCTGAAGCTCCGGATATTATAGCCAGAAGGCGGGGCTATGCCCACAAAGCTCAGAACTAAAAAACCAAATCTTAAGCGTTTAACTAAAAAGATTTTATTAAAATTTGGCATACATGTTACAATAATTCAAGGCTATAAATTTTCGTTGAAAGAAGTGGGCCCTAATACGCCCACGAAGTTAAAGCCTCCTATTTCATAAAGTTCCGATCAGCACATTTAAATATTCTACACATTTATGTATTTACTATTATCTGATTCCACCGAAACTCAAGAGGAAAGATACGCACTGGCCAAAAAAAATCTTGAGTTTAAAAAAGTGGTTGGGATCACGCCCATAAGAAAAAGAAATTAAAATTTGCGCTAGTGACCTGAAATATGATAAATAAATAAGTCTATGTTAGCAACTAACTAGAAAAAATCTCAAAACCCGAACATTTAAACTTGGGGCCGGTGATAGGCCTATAAAGCTCAGAATTAAAATAAACAAATCTAAGACGTTTACCTGAAGCGATTTTATTCAAATTTGGCATACATGTTGCAATTATATAACGTTATAAATGTTCGTTAAAAAATGGGCCCATCAAATTTAAGCCTCCTATTCCATGTACTTCGGATCAGCAGATCTAAATATCCTATTCATGACGATATTATTATCTGTTTCCAACAAAACTGACACGAATAATAAGCACTGGCCAAACAATTGTTTCTTTTAAAAAAGTGGGCGGGAATACGCCCAGAAAAATAAACAGCTTAAGCTAGAAATCTGAAATTTGATACGCAAAACGGTCAAGATGAAAAACAAACTAGCAAAATCTTAAAACTCAAATATTTCAACCAGGAGTGAAATTGAATTGATAACAAAATATACAGTTGAAGCCATTTTATTTAAACTTGTATGCACGATGTAAGGCTTGAAACTATCATCTTAAAAAGTGGACGATGATAATTCAATTTAAAAAAGTGTCGCAGGTAGGGGGTAACACCCATAACAGAAACTGCACTACGAACTTTAAATTCGATACAAAAATAAATTTAAATCAGAGATCACCGAGAAATGTCTAAAATCCTAAGAGTATCAATCCGGGGGCATCGACACACATTTTAAACTCGAATTTAAGAATTTAAGTTAAGGAGTGAGTTACACGCAAAGAAAAGATATGGTTGTAGAATGGTTGAGAAAACAATATTATGTTCTCTAAAACAAATGCGTGGTCGTCGAAA
This sequence comes from Tachina grossa, assembly GCA_949987645.1. NCBI lineage: Eukaryota > Metazoa > Arthropoda > Insecta > Diptera > Tachinidae > Tachina > Tachina grossa. The sequence continues at coordinate 70,088,012 of OX465278.1, forward strand.
ACTCGTTATTGTTATTTTAAACATTTATTTCGTTACGATAAACAGAGTGATGTTTGAATTTAATAATTACATTATCGCATCCATAAAAAAGTGTGATATGGTTAGAGTTTAACAATATAGTCTTGTTAAAAATTTATGACTACAACATAATTTGTATTATTATTTAAAAATAATATGATGTAAATAACAATATTATGTTATTCAAAACCATACTATGTTAAGTTTTTAAAAAAATCTTTTTCAGAAACATCTGTCAGTTCATTATTTCGTTTGTAAGCTATCGGTATTGCACTGGTAGTGTTAAATAAATGAATAAATAAATAAAGAATATACAAAAGGGTAGACCAATAAAAATATATAAACATTTGTGTATCTCTTTATACAGACATGTCAGTATGTCGTGTAAGTATACATTTCTATATATACATTTTATTTCAACAATATTAAATTATTTTTATTTAGATTTTGAGGCACAGCTGTTTCTACAATAAATATATGATTAAAAAATAAAATACTATTATTATATTAAATAATACTGTGGTCATATTTAACAATATTAATATAATATTAGAAGATGGCATGGTGAGTCTCAATTATATTTTAGTCACATCTAACAATAGTGTTGTCATATATACAATACTAAGATTATAATATAATTAATTCAGATAATATTATAATTAACTCAGATAATATTATAATTAACTCAGATAATATTATAATTAACTCAGATAATAATATTGTTAAATTTTTTTTCTATTAACAATAATATGATTTGACTGCAACCATATAATTCAGTCATAGTATGTTGCTGTTCGATTATGGTTTCTTTGCGTGTACGAACTGAAAAAATCAGAAAACACCGATTGTTAAATTAGGGAGGTAGGGCCACGTTCATTAAAAGTTACCGTAATGTTATACGGTAGAGAACTAAAATTTTGCAAACAAATAGGTAAGTTACCAACTAGAAAAAATTAACACATAAGCTCCTTTATTGAAACTTTGCATTCAAATTACAATATACCATTAAATAAATTGTTTTGGAAAAATTTCATTACCGCCAATAAAATTAACCTGATTTAATTTCAAACACTAGGAAATTCTTGCTAGCATCAACAAACAGTCGAAGGAAATGGCTGGTAGTGGAATCATGACTAAAGTCAATTTAATGAAGTTGACTTTAAAAGACTAAGAATTGACAAGTACGAAAATTATCCTCATTAAAATCACTTGTTCGTCTTCTTAATTGCGTAATTACTTTTCATTATTCTTCTTGGTCTGCCTGTCACAACATTTACTGCAAACATTAAATCACCAGCAGCATTTAAGTTGTAAAACAAAAACTTTGCGGGTGTGTGCTAAAATGTGTTTCTATTTAATACCCAGTTGGCCAGATTACCTTGCACGATATTGCCATATGTGGTTCTTGTACAATTTATCATTTGTTATTTAGTTTTCTGAAATCTGCTTGCACGACAATTTGAGTCACAATGTCTTGCATGTTATCGTCAATTAAACGCTTTTGACTTTGTTGATGACAATCTGAGCCGCTAGTGTTGTGTTTTGTCTTCAATCAAAACACATGAATATGTTTGCCTCTTGCTTACAAAGTTTTAGGATGCGCTGTACCCAGGTGGTGGTTCGAGTCCCAGCTAAGTCAATTAATAATTTAAATGAAACGAAAAAAAATAACTGAACAAAAAAAGTTAAATTTGTGTGACATATAGTTATGTATGTATATTAATTAACAGTACGTCTCCACGCGCAATATTTATTTCCGAACATAAGCAATAACGTCGGCAGCATGACGTCACAAATATGTTCATGTACAAGCTTATGTTCTGGGCTATAGAACACGCATTATGGTATTGGACATAAATTTAAAAAATTCACTGTGTATAGATCGATGTTTTTTATGTAAATTTTAATTTATTTTATTTGATTTAAAACTAATTGGTTTATATTCGTTTTATTATACATTAAAAATTCTGTATTTTTACCCCAGTCACAAGTTTATTTTATTTAATTCTCACAAACAACAAATGTCTATGAAGTTTGACAGCATATGTTCAACATTATTTCTTCGAAATAAGTTTGAACAACTATTTCGAAATTTATTTGCAAATAAATGTCTATTCGGTCCACACGTGGACATATGGTGTTGGAAATAGAATTTGACAGTTGAAAACATAATTATTTCCAAGTTTATTGCGCGTGGAGACCCCCAGTAAGGTATGTTCTGTTGAGTGACATTGCACAGTGGGGACTTTTGCAAAATAAATGGTAATAAATATATAATAAACCAAATGATTGCTACTTTTGTCAAACCGATGTTTTAGGTCACTGTTAAAAAAAAATAAAAACAAAATTTGTATAAAATGTTTAAAAGTTTATTTTCATGAAAAGTTAAATAACTCAGTCAATTGCTTATCTATTTTTAACCCCAAGTATGCATTGTAATCATTAATAAACGTACTTTTTGAATAAATTCAATAGTATTATAGTTTCTTAATAAAATAATATATAAAAACGTTACCAAAGTTGAAAAATTTTTGAAAAATCTGCAAAATTTGTGTTTGCTGGACAATAACACCCAAATTTCTCAAGTTTTCTTAAATAAATTATATATCATTCGAAAGTTTTTTCGTTTTAAATCTAGTAAAAAATTGAAAATCGGATCAACAATGTTACAGGCTTGTAAGTGCGCAAAGGTAAAAAAAACGGTTTTTTTTACCAGTAAATCCGGATTTTGGAGGTGTTTGGCATATTTCACTATTGGATTCTTATTTAACTCGACAAGACCTACAAGAAAAAACATATCACTCCCCAGGTTTTTCTATTTATATATTTATTGTTATATCACATACCTTGGCAGTATTCTGGCTTAAGCTGGACAAGAGTTACAGTGGGCCTGAGTTGACCACATGGGACTCAAATAAACTTTTGACGCTTGTAACTTTTAGATAAATTATTCGATTTTTATGGGATAAAGCGTTTTGAGCTAAGCTTAAAATTTTTCTGGAATAATGTCCCTAGATATGTTCTCGTATTTTTTTTAAACTTAGAAGATATTTGACTTTAGATAAAAAAAAAATTTTTGTTTTTGCCTTGACTTTTTTTAATATTTCACCTATAACTTTTTAGTATATTGTTGGATTTTAAACAACTTTAAATTTTTCATAAAATTTAAAATAAAAATAAGTCAGAAATCTTATTAATATCTCCATTCGTGAAATCGGGAAAACGCTAAGAATTAAAACTTTTAAAATTTTCCTGTTTCTTAAGAAAAAGTATCTTCATTATTTTCAATTTTGTGAAAAACTTTGTTTAACACATGCACTTTTAAGCTACATAGCGTTAAAAACAATCAATTTAGAATGTGCTAGGATCCAATTATTTTCGGAATGCACCCTACATTCAGCAATGTCCGAAAATCGCTAATTTTAAAAATATTTTTTGTGTTCAAGCGCTTATAAAAACTTGTGACGGTAGATTTTGAAAGTTTAAACTATAAAATTTAATAATGTAGGTAGTTTAAATTTTAGAGAATATTTTCATAAATGCGGACAAACGCGCAGATTTTCTGAAAAATTTAAAAATTTGGTAAAAATATTGTTTTGTACAATAAAAAATATATATTAAAAGGGAATAATATAATCAGTACAATTCTTTTTAAAGCACCGCATACACGTTTCAATTCAATTGTGAAGTTAGTCTTTCAATTGAATTGATTCTTGGCCACACACTTCATAAACTGAATTGAAAGATTTTCATTCAACTGTCAAATTTATATTTTTTTCACAAATAAAAATTTTAAAATTTAAAACTTCTAATGTATTTATTTATTCATTTATTTTTATATTTTATATTTAGAATTCAATCAAATTAAATACAATTTTAAAAATACATAACTTGTTCTATACAAAATAAAGCTACAAACATAAATTTTGACAGCTAATCAAGAGACTCGAACATACACAGCACAATCGAATTGAAAGATTTACTAGTCAACATGAAAAATCAAAATCTTTTAATTTTTCTTCAACCAACTCGACAACTGCCAAACTAATCAATTGACAAAGCCATACACGCTTTGATTTGGACAATAACCGACTCAATTGAAAATTGAATTGAATCGTGTATGGGCTGCTTAAAATGTAATCTAATTGATTCCTAATCGCAATGGAAATCTAAGAGCTCTGAACAAAACCCAACAAAATATTTATATTCGATATGAATCTATTTTATTTTTCTACACCTTTATACAATTAGAAATTCATTGAATAACAAACAATAAAAGTATTTATAAGGCAAAATGAAAAATAAAATATAAATTTAACACTTAAGAAATTTATTATTTTAAGATAAAAGGTTTGTGACTGTCCAGAATGTGCATAGAAAAAATTATTCACCAATTAATATTATTACATTAATTAATTTGAGCTGAAAAACTTAATTGATATTATCAAATTGTTTATAGATGAAAATTTAATTAATTTTTTAATTAATATTACAAATATTTTAATTTATACTATAAAATGATTCATTTTACTTTTTTGTGTTTGGTTGAAGTCTACTGATGATTTGGCAAAGCACGAATGAAATATGTATAGAAAATGCTTAAGCAACAGCAAATACATTTCAATAATAATTTTATATTAGTTGGAATTGCGTTTAATACATACGAAAACACCGCCTTTATCAAACTTATAGAGCTAAAATAAGACAATAAACATACATTTAAGAATATTTTCCGCAAACCTGTATAAAGACTTGTAACTTCTCAGCAAAAAATTAAACATTCCCATTTGAACTACTTGCCACATAATAAAAAGTACTCTTCAGTTAATATTTTCAATTAAGATTTTATTTGATTCAATTAAATTTTTAATTGCATTAATTAATTTGAGTGAAAAACTTAATTAATATTATCAAATTGTTTATAGGTGAAAATTTAATTAATTTTTGAATTGATATTACAAATATTTTAAATAATATTACAAAATTATTCATATTACTTTTTTGTGTGTGACTTACTTTTTAGATTAGCAAATTGAAGTACTCGCTTACAAATCACATTACGTAAAATAATAAAATTGGAAGCAGAAGTTGAACATATTCTTTGGGTTTTAAGAGATGACGTGAACACATTGCCTGAATATGTACTTATTTTAAATAACTTAAATATATTTATAAATTTTCTACTTATTTATTTTAAATTAAAAAATAAGTACTTACATTTTGAAGAATTATTATTTAAATATATGTAAGTAGTTCCAAATAATTTTTTTAATTTTGGGTGTTAATAAAAGTTCATCAATCAAACCAATTGAAAAACAATACAGGCGCGGGTAAAAATAAAATGGACCCCAAATTCAATTGAGTTTATAAAAGAAATTTTACAAGATGGTGTATTTCGTAGTAAAACAATAGTTTTTTTTTTTAATTTCTTTATTAAAAAGTTGTTTTTTATTTAATCAAACTGAGTTTTTAATTTACTCAAACAACGGCATATTTAAAAAAAAGTAGTTCCATCAAGAAAACAATAACTATTTCCCACAACGAAAAAATAATTATTTCTTACAATAAACAACATAAATACTTCTCAAGAATCGACTATTTTAGTCTCACGCCTTGTTAAAATCACTAAGTTTGTAATCCAGTAAGGAACAGCTTCCACCAAAAATAATTAATTCCAAACTCGGTTACCTTTTTTATAATTTTTTGCTGGGAATTGGTCTGTATGATCGTTTCGTCTTCAAACCCTATGGAACCCATTTTCAATTGCATATGTTTGCATTTAATTTCAGTGTTGCTTCTTTTTCAAAAAATTTTGCGAAAGATTTTGAGAAATAATAGATTGTAACTAGAGATGCTAATCGGAATAGGTTTTTAGAAATCCCGGGCTTCGGTATTTAGTGATGGAGTCTCGAAATCCCGAACCGAGACCCCGGGATTTTCGGGACTAGCAAAATCCCGAAAAAATTGTGAACAAATGTGCGTCTTGATATTAAAAATAATCCCCCTTATGCAAAAAAATATTTTACTTCAGCTTTAAAGTTCATAGTAGTTGATAAGCACTTTAAGGCTAACATAGCTCAAAAGACAACTTTAAATATTTTGTGATTTAATAATAAATACTGGTAACACCACCGTGTTCAACAACCACTTCACAGCTTATGATGTACAAAATTGAATACAATTTCATTCGGGTATTCAAATATTTTTTTTATTTTATTAAATGAATTTTTATTATCTTGAAGTAAAGCAACCTAATTTAAAAAATATGAGCTTCTGACTTAATAGGAAATCAGATAAACACAACCATGAAGTAGAAGTAAAAAAAAATGTGAAAAACTATCACAATTTGTTTTATTCGAATGAAACGAGTATTTGAATATCCAGCTTTTTTCGATTTGTTTTGATTGTATGTACATCACTAAAACATTCTTGTATAATTTTATTTATTTTAATATTTTTTTATGGATTTTGCTATGTATTTTGAAGCAGTTGGATAATTTGGTGATGTTTCCCATTACATGACAGAAATAATAAATTTAAGATAAGAGCAGGCACTTCTAGCTTCATTTTCAGATGTAACATGAAACAGTATGTGCTATATTAGTAAAAATATTTGAGGTAGAAAATACACATTTTGGAAATATCAACTTAAAGTAGTCTTAACAAACGTGGGTGCCTACTTTAGAATTTTTATACAATAATTTTTTTAGAATACAACTTTACTTAACATTGCTTGGCAAAGCTTTATTAAGTTTTTTTGCATAAGACCCAATATCTTTATTTAACATTTATTTTTTTTTTGCATATTTAAAAGGTGCATACAGACGAACATATGTACATATGTATGTACTTATATAATTCAGACTTTTAATTAAAATATTAAACACTAATGCCGTTTTCGTTTCTAGAAAAAGTTTTATTTATTTTTTTATTTTTTGCTATAAAATTTGGCGTTCGTGTGATACAATAATTTTTAATAAACTCTCTATTTCAAAAAACCATTTTGAGGCAAATTTTCATTTTATGTAATATTTTTTCCTAGAAAAGAAAACGTCATAATATCTTTGGAAAAAGGAAAAAGTGTTTAAGTCGAGATAAGCTGATTTTCATTTAATGGCGCCTCTGTAATTTGCATATTCGAAAGCACCCCTAGTCAAAATCTCAATTAATTTGTGTGATTTTTCAGGAAGTTATAGCGCTATGACTTGCGACTTATCTTTTTTAGACTTCTAATCTCATTTGGAACAATAGCTTAATTTAGGTTATACTTTAGTATGTTTCAACTTAAATGTATTACTTATAGTGTGTAGAACGAGTTTGCTTAAAAATTATGGTTAACACAGAATTTCCCCATTTAACTGTAAAAGAAACAAATTTCTGAAAATAGACGTGAAAGTTTAAAAGTGTTCTCCTGCAAAACAGTAAAATATGTCTTAAGTACTTTTTCCTTATTGCCACAGATATTTATATATTTATTATGTATGTATACACAATATAATATTATCTACTAAAATATTTATTCAAAGCAAATTTTTTATTTTAACTTTTTATAACAGGGATTTTATAAAAATTTTTAATATAGAAGATGACAGTCAAAAACATTATTTATGCAAAAACGGAATTCAGAAAATCCCGAAAATCCCGGGCTCTAAAATTATAAATCCCGGGCTCCGGGATTTGCATAGTCCCGGAAATCCTGGGATTTCCGGGCTCGGGATTTCCCGTTTAGCATCTCTAATTGCAACAAATTAGCGCCTTATTTCATTTAGCCTTCGCATGGCAATATACAGTAACCTCCCTCCATAAAGTATTTAAACAGTAATCCGTCGATTACATTTACCTTACTTATTTTTTAACTAAATTTTTTACTGTGATGTACTGTACGGCTGTATTGAAAGTAAAACAATACGGATGATTTAACCTGAGTCTCAAATATCCCTTGAATAGGAGTGTATCTCTGTATGTGTTTGTATGTTTGAAGTGCTGCCGATTTAAATACAGGTGCTTTGAAAGGGATAACTTACATACATATATACAGAAGTACAAAAGTGATGTGTGTTGATTACAATACAGATACGTGACTTCAAACAAAATTAAATCTGCACAGATAATTATCAGAGCAGAATAATATTTGTATTCAAACATGTGTTATTGTACGTGTAGAAATTAGGATGTTATTGTAATAGTAAAACATTTAATAGACGGTTACAAATGCTGTCAGTTTAATTGTCAGCCTCAGGTTCAATATCTTTCAGGCGGTTAATAAAACAAATTTTATTTCGTTTAAAATTAAATTTTTACAGCTAAGGGAGAACAAAAAGTATTTGCATGTTTGAAATAGAGCGCTGCATGAACATGTAAATGTGTACTTGTGAGGCCGTACACAAATAAATTAATGTTCAAAGAAATAAAACTTAGTATCAGTTCAAGTTCTTGATATTAAGCTTATGGCGTTTTCTTTTCTGGAAAAAGTGTAAATTTTTTTCAATTTTTATTAAAAAAAAATACAATTTAGCGTTCGTTTAAAGAAAAAATTTAAGCTTGCAAGGGATGATACAATAATTTCTAATCAAATGTATATTAAAGATTATTTTATTACGAATTTTCATTGAAAATTTTAATGAGTGTAATATTTTTTTCTAGAAAAGAAAATGCCATTAGCTTTAGCTAAAGTGAACGGTTTATATTTACTCCGTTTAATTTTTTTCCATCAATACAACTGTCCGATAATTAAAATCTTTTTAAAAATGTGTGATGACAACTACTTATTTTTGTTTTTTTTTTCAATTGAAAAGATAAAGGGTCTTATGCAAAAAAACTTAATAAAGCTTTGCCAAGCAATGTTAAGTAAAGTTGTATTCTAAAAAAATTATTGTATAAAAATTCTAAAGTAGGCACCCACGTTTGTTAAGACTACTTTAAGTTGATATTTCCAAAATGTGTATTTTGTACCTCAAATATTTTTACTAATATAGCACATACTGATTCATGTTACATCTGAAAATGAAGCTAGAAGTGCCTGCTCTTGTCTTAAATTTATTATTTCTGTCATGTAATGGGAAACATCACCAAATTATCCAACCGATTCGAAATACATAGCAAAATCCATAAAAAAATATCAAAATAAATACAATTATACAAAAATGTTTTAGTGATGTACATACAATCAAAACAAAGCGAAAAAAGATGGATATTCAAATATTCGTTTCATTCGAATAAAACAAATTGTGATAATTTGTCACATTTTTTTTACTTTTACTTCATGGTTGTGTTTATCTGTTTTCCTATTAAGTCAGAAGCTCATATTTTTTAAATTAGGTTGCTTTACTTCAAGATAATAAAAATTTATTTAATAAAATAAAATAAATATTTGAATACCCGAATGAAATTGTATTCAATTTTGTACATCATAAGCTGTGAAGTGGTTGTTGAACACGGTGGTGTTACCAGTATTTATTATTAAATCACAAAATATTTAAAGTTGTCTTTTGCATATGATTTTTTAATAAAGCTATGTTAGCCTTAAAGTGCTTATCAACTACTATGAACTTTAAAGCTAAAGTAAAATATTTTTTTGCATAAGGGGGAAAAACTTAATTATTTTTTTTTATCCAAGGCGTATTTAACTACCCCTATTTCATATAATAATTTTTCGCTCTATGTGCTTTGTATCTGACGAATGTCATAAACTTCTTTATGTTTTTTTTTTTAGTTAATTTTAATTATTATTCGAACTCCATTTGTTTCTATATTTGTAATTTGAACGGGCTAAAGTTCGTATCGCTTTTTAAGCCAAATTACATGTGATAATTATTAATGAACAAATAACACCAAAGTCTGTTGTAAATATTCTGACTAACAACACATAGTTGAACGGAACAGCCAGCCGTTTTCGAAGGCCACTAAACCTTCATCATCAGCGTTCTTTTGTGTTTGGTCCACTGTGTGTAATGTCAGTTGATGTAGATTTCTGCTTTATATACTTAGCATTTTATTGCAAATGGAATATGTGAATTGTTTTGATTCATCGTATTTAAATTTGTTGAATTTATTCTTTATGTTTTGGTTGTGCTGCACTTAATTTTGTTCTTTTGATGTTCTACGGTTCTTTACACCAGCTAAAATTGCATCGTGGTTTATTTGCTTGATTTATTTTCTGTTATGTAATATTATTTGTTTGCTTTGTGGCATATTTTGATGTCAATAAGTCGGTGGTTGCTGCAACCGTATGGCACGTAGCGCCATCCTGTCGAAACTGCATCTCGAACGCATCAATGTTATGCATATTTTCAAACCAAAAAAACCATTGATCACGGTGAAGCAAGGACTTCCACTGAGCGTAACGCGAGCTCCGACTTAATTTTTCAAGAAATAAAGTCCAATGATGCCATTTGTGAAGTCCGTAGGGTCTGTTGGGGATTGGTTTCACCTGATATTTGGCGATTTTGCTTATTAAACAAGTAACTAGCTTCATCGCTAGGCACAGCTTTGCGATTAAACATCGGATTAGCTTCCAACTGGTCTAGATGGAGCCCAATTGGTGAATAAACGACGCACATGATGGTCCACATGACAGTCTTGCGGCTTTAATCTCTTCAAAAGCTACATTTGAAATGGCTATAGGCCAAGATTTTTGCGCAAATTTGACGAACAGAGCTCCGATTTCACTTTCTCATACAGTGAAGGTATACTTTTCACTAGGCACATTATTACGAAGTGTTGGTGTCATTACATCATTTAGGTAGTATGTGGTATAAAATTTATCCACAGTTTGCTTGCTGCTGTAGACGATTAAGTTCGCCATAAAAATCACGAAGTTGCGCGAATTGATGACTGATTGCCAAAGTAAATTTGAATTATTTACTTAACATGGTTCAAGCGTGATGAGCCATGATGATTAACCAGATTACATTGATCATAAAAGTCAAAACTTGAGATCGTCATGAAAGTTCTTTTGACAGTTAATTCTTTCGTAGATTCTATGAGGCTTAAAGCTAAAATTAGACCTAAGTGGGCCAAAACAACACCAAAGTGCCAAACATCAATCGGTTTTTACACTAATCCATACACATACGCGAATAAATTTCTCTCGGTGGCAAGCATAGACGTGCCATAATCAAAACTAAAATTCAGTTGGTTTATATGGTTAAAGCTATGGCGTTGTGGTGAGTCACCTATACTCAAAGACAGTGTTGGCCATTAGTTTGGTTCGAACAGCTGTTTTCTATAGTTATGGTTATGGCACGTCTTATTTAAGGCTCAATCAGACGTGACATAACAATTGCCATAGAGAACAGCCGTTCGAATCAAACTAATGGGCAACGCTGTATTTGATTATAGGTGACTCGCCATAACGCCATAACTCTCACCATAGAAACCAATTGAATTTTGGTTTGGTTATGGCTATGGCATTATGGCTATGTCACGTCTAATTTAGACTTTAAGGCTTAGAAACTACACCAGAACTCTTTTTTCTGAAACTCTGTGTAAACGTGATATCATCTGAAATGCGTGAATAATGTTATTGCGGATGACTGCCATGCTGGCTACATTTTACGCTCTTTTTAACTCGATTACTCCTTTAATAAAGTAATAAGTTCTTGAGAACCGGCAGAAAATCATATCATTCCATACCAAAAGAAATAAAAAAAATTATACTAAATTATGTAGAAATATTTTCAAATTTTGATCGTGTACCGAAACTTTTCTCTTGATTTTGTGGTAAACAGAAAAATATTAATAATTAATCTATACATCATACATTTTTTCATTTTTAAAATTTTAAAAATAAATTTTCTATGACGCAATAATATTTGCATGTCTGTACATGTGTATAATCTAGGGTTGTTATCCGTCCTCTTTTTCCCGGACACTGTCCTCTTTTTGGGATCTCTGTCATTGGAAAAAATTAGCGTCCGGGAAAGTCTTCCTTTTTAAGGAAATTTGTTCGCTTGTGCATTGCTTCAAAAATTGTATTTATTAAAATCTAAACTAAAAAGGGAAATAATTGGTATTGGATGTCCAGTTTGTCTTATAAATAACACTGTTCATGAGAGTTGCGGTATGTTATTTTTAGACGTAGAATTATTAAGATTTATTTAAAATATGCATGGAGTTGAGTACCTAGCTTTAAGCGAGAGTTCAAAATATTTATTTTATGACAAATAAGATATTTTAACTTAACAATTAAAGTTTTTTATTTATAGTCGGTAGCCCTATCGTTTGATATGTAATCGGTTGCACTTTGATATTTGTGCGTTTATGTATGTAAATATTCTTAAATGTGTAAATGGTTATTTAGGTACAATTTAATTTAAACATATCGATTGTGTTGGGTAAAAAGATACAATATTCTACGTAAAATTGTTCGGTATTGACCATTACAGAACATCATCGATATGTATTTAAGATTTTGGTGTTACTAATCACCCCTTATCCTAAATATGTGAAATTTTTGTTCCCATGAAATTTTCATTCCCCATGAAGAGAAATTTGATAACTCGAATTTCATGGTGAATGTACCTATAAAAAACGAAAAGAAGACTTGTAAAGACTTGGCCCCAAAACACACAGAAGTGTCACGGGACGGAAGATAAGAGTATTTTTCTGTTTGTCACATTTTCCCTCAAATTTTGTCGGCGTTTTTGTCTTGATTCTTCTTTCTAGTACAATAAAATTACAACGCTTTTTATTAACCGTGTTAATTTGTAAGTAGTAATACACTACAGTATCAAATACACTATACTCTTCTCTTTTTTCCACGAATTTTAAAAAACCTGATTGTAGCTTTTTTAGCTGTCACTTTCGTCACTTCTGTGTATTCTGTGATTTGGGGTTTGGAATTAAAAGTTTTTATGTTTTCAAATATTTTAGGTGCCGTGGAAAAAATTATTTAATATACTATCACCATAAAATTTACTGCATGTAAACCAAAGAGTTTCATATTCAATGAAAAAGGTGTTGAAGGGAATTATTGTTATAAATAGTGTAGACTATTTACTGCTCTTATCCTACAATAAATTATTTATAACTTTTAAAATATATAATTGGAAGTATAATATTGAAATGTTCAGTTCGCCTGCAAACGTGCACGGCAATTATGAATAGAATTTCTCCCTTTTCCAATTAGAATTTTTTGTTTTCCCTATTAATTGATATTACTTGAAATTGTTCCCCGCGAACAAAATCAAGGGAAAAGCAAAAAAAAATCCCCATGAGAAATATTATTCACGATAAGTAGAATCAAAAAAGCAAACAAATTTTTAGGGAAAAATTGTTGACGATTGCAATTTGGGAAAAAGGGAAAATATTTTGAGGGAAAAACTGTTCATGGTAGGGGTGATTATTAATGGAAAAAATTTATTTCGTTTTATATTCAACCCGTATTTTTTAAGCAAATGTCCGGGTTTTTTTCCCCTCTGCTGTCCTCTTTTTATAAATTAAGAGATAACAACCCTAGTATAATCGTAACTTGGAGACTAATTTTTTGTGATACGAGCAATTAAAATGTGTGTATGGATCTATCTGTCAAGGAGTCGTAAAATAATTTTGATGTTAAAAATTACAAGATATTACCATAATAGGTGTGTTTCTTTACTCTACATTGGGATCCCGCGGGATCCCAACTTGCACGAAAAGCGTTCCCATACCCGAAAATTGGGTAAATGAGAGAGGTTTTGTGAGAGTAATTTTCTTCTTCTTCGCCCGTACTTTTTCTTCGTGCTAGTTTGCGCAAACACAAAATAAAGCAGCTGTTTGAAAAATAAACAATTACAAAGAAAATTACATTTGCCTGAACACTAAAAAAAAGGAAAAATTTATGAAAAAATATTTAAAAACTAGTGGTAAACAAAGTTTAATAAGTTTTTATATGAAATTAAGATAAAAAACCTATATAAGTATGCTGAATCATGTAAATAAATACGCGCGTGTGTGTATTTACATAAGTAAGTTATGTATATACGTATATAAAGGGTATCCCAACAAGAACGCAAGATTTAAATTTTAAATAAAACACAGATATTTAACCTTTATGTCAACAGCAGAAATGCTTTACGCACGTCCACAGCAGCATACCTGGGTATGTACACACGTTTTGTATGGGGAATGGTACGTCGTTAGCATAAAAATGCTAATTACGTATCTACCTGGTTTGTTGGAATTTCCGAATTATTTTTTTAGTTTGTTAGAAATGGACAAAAGGCTAAAAAATTTTATGATAACCAATTTCATCCTCACAGTCATTGTTTGTTGAAAAAAGTGGTTGTATAGGTAGACGACATACGTATATAATAAATATATAATATAGGCAGGTAGAAACATTTATTGTTGCGGAAATTTCATTCTTTGTAGTATCGTCAGAAAATTTAGTTTACATTTGTGATTCGAAGTGAAAAGACGTTTCTGTTTATTTTGTGGAAATAAAAAAATATTAAAAGTGAAATGGCTGATGGTGAATGGCTTACTCCGCGACAACTAGGCGCACTTTCGTACGAAGAACAACAAGCATATATTCGGTAAGCGCTTGAAGAGAGCCAAGAAGAAACAAGTGACCATGATTCAATAGTTGGTGACGAGGCTTTAAGTGATATTGGTGGAGATGACTCAGACGTTGAAGAACCCATGTTACCAGAATATGACCCAGAGGGCGACAGTGATTCTGATGAAGATCTTGAAGATGCACCAATTGAAACTGGCGAAGATTTTACTGCCAGAGATGGTAATGTTTGGTCCTCGATACAACCATAACCTGTAAGATTCCGTACGCACAACATTCTAAGAAGTGCAGAATCTGGACCAGTACGGGCAACGCAGGGTTTGACCATTGCAGAAACGTTCCAATTGATAATGTCAAACGAAATATGCGACATAATTATTCGTGAATCAAATCGAAAGGCAAGGCAATTTTATGACATTGACAACGCAAAACATCCAACAAGAGAACCGAGATCATGGATTCCCATAACAAAAAGTGAATTTGATGCATATTTGGGCCTACTTTTGCTAAGTGGCGTTACACATTCTGGTTACGTGCATACGAAAGATTTGTGGAAAACTACTTCACATCCACTATATCGTGCCGCAATGAGTGTACGACGATTTTGGGAAATAAGCCGCTTCATACGTTTTGATAATGGAAACACACGCCAGCAACGAAAACAAACTGACAAAGCAGCAGCAATATCGGACGTTTTTTTGATGCTTAACAGCTGTCTTCGTAGATATTACGTGGCTGGAGCCAACGTCACCGTAGATGAACAATTGTATGCTTATCGTGGTGGAACTGGCTTCACGCAATACATACCATCAAAACCTGCCAAATATGGAATAAAATTGTGGTGGGTGTGCGACTCTATTTCTTCCTATCCATTGCAGGTACAATGAATATTGTTGAAAATCTAAATTTTCCAATGCAGGGACAAATCTATACAGGAATGGCACCGTCTGGTGAACGTGAAAGAAACGTTGGCGAAAGAGTAGTAAAGGATTTATGTGTCAACCTTTTTGCTGGAAGTGGAAGAAATATTGTATGTGACAACTTTTTCACTAGCTACAACTTGGCAAAAACTTTGATGTTAGACAACAATTTATCTATATTGGGTACTTGCAACAAAAGGCGTACATTCGTGCCAGCAGCATTTGCCAACCCGAAACGACGTGAGGCTGAATCATCAATGTTTGGGTTCTTTAATCACGTTACTATGTGCTCGTACGTTCCCAAGAAAAACAAGGCAGTTGTAATGTTGTCCACTACTCATTATACAACAGAAACGACCGGTCCTAAGAAGAAGCCATTGCTTATATTGGACTACAACAAAACCAAAGGTGGCGTTGATAACATGGACAAGTGCTTGTCCGAATTTAGTACGAAGCGGCGCACAAATAGATGGCCTCTGGCTTTCTTTTATAATATTGTGGACGTTGCTGCGTTTGCTGCATACGTAATATACATTGACAACAACACTCACCTGAAGACATCTACAAGCCGCCGTAGGATGTTTCTCCATCAGCTTAGCGAGCAATTGTGCAAGCCAGAAATGGAAAGAAGGGCGAATAACAGCAGAATATCCAGAGTTTTTTCAACGCGCAACGCCATCGAAGCCATGAAAGGTGGGCCCATCGGAGTTGTGGATGCTGAGGCACATGCATCGGAGGAACGTGATAGTACGGGCCGGCTAAAAGTAAAGGGGAATTGCTACATCTGCTCGAAACGACGCCCTACTCGTAAAGCATGCACATTATGCAACAAACCAGTGTGCGCAGAGCATTCCAAAGACTTACCTCAATACGATAGATGTATTTGAATTTCAACAATTTTAAGCAAAAATAATTAAAACTGACATTATATAATAATAATATAAAAATAATTACAAAACTTAGCTCAAAATAAACTATACTTTTATATTATATTATCATATTTGCATACTATACATACCCAGGTATGTATTCTGTTGACTTAAGGGTGCAACTTTGTAAATGGGCTTTATCTTCCGAACGGATGATCTAATCCTAACCAAACTTGGAACTATTGCGTAGAACAGTTTTGACTAGGATATCAAGAAATTTCAAGTCGATCCGGTTATCCAGTTTAGAGCTACAGCGTTTTCAAAACTAAAAACATACCCAGGTATGTTGCCGTTGACATAAAGGTTAAAAAAAATTGTGAAACTTTATGATAACGTAAAGTAGACAAAATGAGGTTATGTGTGGAACAACAAATCGGGCACACACGCGATCTTTTAATGAAATTTTCAATGGCCGTTTTGCATAAATGCTGCGGTATTTTATTAATGCAGCGTCCAATTTCCTCTTTTAAGGCTTGAGTCGTCGTCGGCTTATTCGCGTAAACCATCGACTTCAAAAAACCACAAAGAAAAAAGTCTAATGGTGTTAAATCGCACGATCTAGGCGGCCAATTCTGGTCTCCAAAACGCGAAATAACACGACCGGGCAATGACTGATGTAGCAATTGAATTGTTACTCTGGCTGTATGACATGTGGCGCCGTTTTGTTGAAACCACATGCCCTCCACATTCATTTCTTCAATTCTAGGCACGAAAAAACTGGTTATCATTTCACGATACCGAACATAATTGACTGTTTGCGCTTGACCTGCGTTTGAGCGACATCATCACGTACAGCTGCAACATTTTCGGTCGATCGACCAGGTCGAAAGTGCGTTGTTGTCTTTACATCACTAACAGACCCAGTTTCGGCAAATTTATCCATTAATGTCTTTACAGTTGACTCTTTTGGAGCATTATTGTGACCCCAAATTCATCGCAAATTTGCGAACTGTTGCCGCAAAACATTCACCATTTTGGTAAAACAATTTCACAATGAGAATGCGTTGTTCATTCGTGTAGCGCTCCATTTTTAATAACCTCGTACCTTCTACTAGCAAACAATAACAATTGTTCAAATGTCAAACAATGACACTTCGAATGGCGCCAAATTTAAATCTTGCGTTCTTGTTGGGACACCCTTTATATGCATAAATGCATTGGCGTTTATTTTCGTGTTAAAATGTTGGTTTTTCGCGTTCCCATACTTTTGTGCATTTTTTATATTATTGAGCGAAATTATAGTTTCCTTTCATTTTACCGAATTTTACCCAAAAAGTAAAGAAACAAAGCTAATGATAATATATGCCCTATGCGTTTGGTGCTCATTTGTTTTTTTAAAAGCGCTTAGCTGTAGGCTGTGTGTTTCAATACTCACAGCACACACTCATCAATAGCAAAACGAAATACACAAACAACTTTGTCTTATTAATTTTTTTTGTCGTTCTTAACTTTATATACGCAAGGGCAAAGCAGCGACACTTTTTCTTTTCGCATTTTGAGCTTTTTGGATTAGGGCCAAATTAAGGATTTGATAAAAAATAAAAAATTTATTTACACATTTTATACGTATATTGTTTTTCATAAAAAGTAATTCTGTTTTATAAAGGCTTTACGGAAATCTGTGCCTTGTTTCAATAACTTGTAAAAGTTCTCGCATCGAGAAAAATTAAATAATTATATTTGTTGTCCTATTTTATTTAATTAAAAACTTAAACTTACAAAAAATATCAACAAATACAGTTTTTTTCTTACTTACCCTGTATTCTCCAGGATGATAACAATTTCTTCAACTCAAGAATCCCCCACATTCCTTACAGAAACAATGCACTGTTTTATAAATCAGAAATATTTTTTATAAGGCCTTTATAAACTTTTAACTATAGTTTAAGAAATTTATTATTCGACATATTGTCAGAAGTTTATTTTAATTTGAAATTTATTTGCTGGTGGTTCAGCGTTGTCTATATATTTCATTGTTGCTGTAACAAATCATTAGCAGACTTCAACCACACATTTTGATAAGATAAGAGGTTTGTGACTTTAACTATAGTTAAAAAACATATTCTATATGTAATTAAAATTTTATATATAAAATCGTAGTGTGTGTTTGTTCTTAACGCATGATCTCTGGAACTATTGCCTCTATCACGGTTTTCAACTTTTAAAATAGTTTGGTTGGGATTGATAAATTTGCATCGCCATTTTCCACTAAATTAAAAGTTGACTTTTCAGTTGTGTTTTGGTACTGTCATTTACAACTCTGCGTAAGTTTGGTTGAGAAACACGTTGAGTATACACAACTGACAAATAACAAAATATTTCTTTGTTCTGCCGGAAAGAACTAAAAACCTTCCATAAACATTTTTTAAGGAATTCATTCCCTATTTTGATTATTCCTTTCCTTGCTTTGGGTAGTTCAAGAGGGTTAGAATAATCACGAACTTTTCTTTTGATACGTAGCACATCTATATTTGTGACTTCGTTTTCGTCGCCATAAAATAAATCTACATATATTTGTATCATTTTGGTATGATTTATTTGAATAAAACACTAAAAATAATACTTTTTCTAAGACTTTGTGTTTTTTAAATTTTCACACAAATTAATGGCTTTCTGTCAAACTGGATATTTATGTATCATATGTACATATTTTAAGTTGGCAACGCGATGAAAATTTCAACTAAAAACCAGTTGTGTTCATAACACCAAAACACAGTTTGGTTGTGTGTAAATTTGGTCTACTCTTA
The DNA here is from genome assembly GCA_949987645.1 of Tachina grossa. Classification (NCBI taxonomy): domain Eukaryota; kingdom Metazoa; phylum Arthropoda; class Insecta; order Diptera; family Tachinidae; genus Tachina; species Tachina grossa. The sequence goes on from OX465278.1 coordinate 70,107,123, forward strand.
GACGACCAAACTAAATTTAGTTGAGAACCGTGATAGGGGCATATAAGAGCGGTGGGGCCGAAATTTTTAACACAGGTTCGGGTCAATACCCGGAAGGATTTTGTTTTGTTTCTGACCAAAGAAGTGACCACCGTGTGAAGTAATTTGTAGTTAAAAAAATTTAACATAATTGAGGGTAATAAAACGTTTGCCGGGCTCAGCTAGTTGTATATATTACTCTACCTTCTTAGTGCAATAGTTCCTCAATTGTAATATTACTGTTTCAAATTTTTTTTACAAATTTTAAAATATCTTTATCATAACAAATTCCCGTACAGTGCCATAATTGCCAAGAATATGGCCATACGAAAACTTACTGCAAATTACCTACAGTGTGTGTTATCTGCGGTGAATTGCATGGTACTGCTAGCTGCACTAAGCCAAAAGATCAAGCAGAAAAAAATGTAGTAATTGTGGAGGTAATCACACAGCTAACTATAGAGGGTGCCCTGTATATTCTTTCGTTAAACAGGATATGGGTCAAAACCCCAAGTTAACTGAAGCTCTACAAGTAAACGCGAACTCCGACACTTTTGCTCAAATCAGCCAACCAGTTACTTCACGTGTATCGTATGCTGATGCTGCTAAGACTAGTTCAATTCCCACGCAAAATGTTCCACCGCCAAATAATTCAACGAATTCAAACTCAAGCTTTAACTTTAGTCGCCTTGAAGCTACTATTGAGAATCTGGTGCTAACTATAAACAACTTTACTACAAATATGACAAGTATGATGCAAGAAATGCTGCGAATGCAGAATACACTGCTTCAAGCATTAGTTAATAAACCATGAACACGTTAAAAATATGTTTCTGGAACGCAAACGGCATTCGCCAACATAAAAATGATCTTGAGCACTTCCTCATGGAAAAAAATATTGATATAATGTTGGTTTCTGAGACTCATTTGACCTCAAGAAGCTTATTTAAAATAAATGGTTACACTTTATATGATACAAAGGACCCGAGAGAGAGAGCATGTGGTGGATCAGCAATTCTGATTAAGTCAAGACTCAAGCACTATGTCCTTGACAACGTTAGTGAAGAATATTTGCAAGCAACGAATATTTTCGTAGAAAATTTTTGTGCGAATTTCGTGATATCATCAATTTACTCACCTCCCAGATTTTCAGTTAGCGAAGATCAGTATGAGAAGTTCTACAAATCGCTTGGATCTTGTTTCGTGGCAGCTGGTGACTACAATGCAAAACATACGTACTGGGGATCGCGTCTTGTTACACCTAGAGGTCGAGCCTTGTTCAATACAATTTCAAAAATGGGCTTAGATGTCATTTCGAGTGGGGAGCCTACTTACTGGCCTACTGACGTAAGAAAAATTCCAGATGTTATAGATTTTGCCGTCACGAAAAATATTCATAGGGACTTAATTCATGTAGAGGCCTCTCTAGATCTGTCCTCCGATCACTCTCCAACAATAGTTACAATTTTCAACCCACTAAGGGGTGATTTAACTAACTCATATGTGAAGATGATTAATGGAATCAACTGGCTGGCATTCAAAAAATATCTTAGTAGTCACTGCGTAGAAAACATTCAGCTTAGATCATGCGATGATATTGAATTTAATATTGCCAATCTTAACGAAAATATTAAACAGGCTGCTGAACACGCCACTACCTCCTATCCGCAGACCGGCTTTAACAGAATTTATTCTACGGAAATTGAACGTCTTGTATGTGAAAAAAGGAGAGCTAGAAGAGAATGGCAACAACACAGATCACCCCTAAATAAAATCAGACTTAAAGAATGTACTAAACGACTCAAAGAGCTGCTATCGTCGGAAAAAACTGCACTACTGGAAAAGTATTTAGAAGGTCTTGATGTAATGTCCGCATCTAATTACTCTTTATGGCGCGCTACTAGAAATCTTAAACGACCCGTTGATCTTAAATCACCATTGCGTACTGCGACCGGAGGCTGGGCAAGAAGTGATAGTGAGAAAGGTAACTTATTTTCTGAGCATTTAAAATCTGTATTCACTCCCAATTCATGTACGGGTGCTGCTGATTTACCGAGTGTAGTTTCTCTACCCCCTCGTCCCTTAAGGTTTAAGATGCGTGAAGTACAAAAAGTAATTGCTGAACTCAACCCGAAGAAAGCTCCAGGTATTGATGGCATTAGTAACAAAATGCTCATGAACTTGCCTCATATTGCAATAAGAATCCTGCTATTTACTTTTAATGCTATTTTAAGAATGCAATATTTTCCACATAACTGGAAACTGGCCAAGATCAAAATGATTCCAAAGGCGGGCAAAGATCTTACCAAGACTGAGTCATATAGGCCTATAAGCTTACTATCTACAATCTCAAAGCTTTTCGAAAAGCTGCTTATGACTAAATTGTCCAAAATTTTAACTGATATTGGGTGCATCCCGGACCATCAATTTGGCTTTAGAAGTCAGCACAGCACGATTGAACAAACGCATAGACTGGTCCAAGTTGTAAGAAGAACATTTGAAGAAAAGAAGTATTGTTCTGCTCTCTTTATTGATGTTTCTCAGGCATTTGATAAAGTATGGCACGAAGGCCTAGTTTTAAAATTGAAGACATATCTGCCAATAAACATTCAAAAGCTTTTGGAAAGTTATATTATTGATAGGAAGTTCACTGTTGTGGAAGGAGAGTTCACGAGTGTGCCCGAAACTATATCTTCTGGTGTGCCCCAGGGTAGTATTCTGGGTCCTGTCTTGTATTTAATATATACTTGTGATATGCCTGTGAGCAATAATATCCATATTTCTACTTTTGCCGATGATACAGCCTGTATGAGTGTGCACGAAAACCCTTATGAGGCATCCCGCAATCTCCAGGAACATATCACTCAGCTGGAAATATGGTTGAACTTATGGAGAATTAAAGTCAATGAACAAAAGTGTGTCCATATAACGTTCACCCTAAGAAGAGATACTTGCTCCCCCATTCGAATCAACAATCAAAATATTCCTCAACATTCCCAAGTGAAATACCTCGGTATACACCTTGATCGAAGACTTACATGGAAACATCATATTGACTCTAAGTTAACTCAGATGAAACTTAAGTTAACTCAAATATATTGGTTGATTGGCAGAAACTCAACACTCAGCCTAGACTGCAAACTTTTATTATACAAGTCGCTTTTGAAGCCAATATGGCGCTACGGAATTCAGTTATGGGGCACTGCTTCAGCTTCCAATGTCGAGAGAATCCAACGAAGGCAAAACAAAATTTTACGGTTAATAACATCGGCTCCATGGTACATCCAAAATTCTATTATACATCGTGATTTAAATATGCCACTATTGACTGAAGAAATTGCAAAATACGCAGGCAAATATTTAACAAAACTCGAATCACATCCTAATCCGCTTGCTCGTAATATTTTGAACTTTACTGGACACATCCGCTTAAAAAAGAGGGACACACGGGCTCTTATACCTAACACTCCAGATGGGACTACTTGAAAATACTTTCCCCCCCCCCCTTTTTTTATTATCACTACTAATGTATTATTTATAACTACCACTAAGTTTATGTCCGACACTGGTCGGGCCTAATAATTTTTTTTTTTATAGATTTAAGATTTGAATACTTATTGTTAGTTCACATATGAAGATACAATAAATAAATACATGCATTAAAAAATAACAAATATTAGAATGAGATTTCATTAAATTTTTGGATTGAATTAAAAATGACACAATATTTACATGAATACAATTTCTTATATTACACATCATAATTGGTTAAGAAAAGACTCTTTCCACACATGCTGAGGAGTGTGGAATATAAAGAGTTTTTTGAACAATTCTGTTTAGATTTGTACACAAAGATTTATCTAAGCGATTTTTAATTGTAGAAATCATTTTCCAAAATTTACTTATACTTAAATCTTTGAACTTTTTAAATTCTGGAAATTCCGATAGTGCCCTATATTCATTATTTATTTGTTCAATTTCGTCTGTTTTGTTTGAAAAAGTTTTCATTACAAGTGATACAATACTATTGGCTAACTTAAAATATAAACATGCGTAAATTTCGGAAACGGGTTTATTTCAATAATAATAAAAGTAGTATTTGAAGCAGGGAGAAAACTACATTAAAAAAAAATTTGAAGTTGTTAAACTAAATGGGCCAAAATTGCTTAAAAATCATCGCTGCTTTAAATGTATTGGTGTTTACTCTTCCATAAGGAACTTTGGGCATCCCTGATCTATGAAGTACTTTCTGCATTTGAAAGCTTGTAAACAATTTTTATCCTCGTTGTGAAGCTTGTGGCTCCAATTTTACTCTTTTATAGTGTTGCAAAACTAACATATACATAGATGATCAAAATTACAAAGCAAAACTTTACATGTATTGTTCTTATTTTCCAGATGTTGCTGCGGCCAAGCTCGACAAACACATCAAACTATAGCCGGCATCGAAAGCGGTTCACCCGGTGATTTATGGACGCCCACAAAACACACGAGACCCCAACCAACAGATGCATATGGTACAATAGAATTTCAAGGTGGAGCACATCCTACAAAAGCTCAAGTAAGTTGTCACAAATTTACTAAACGCTTATACTCTCATTTATAGATTTTCACAAGAATTCCAAGGACAAGAAATCTTTATTACCGTTAGTAAAAGCTTTAAACTAAATTTCTGCAAACTATGTACTTTCATTTATGACTATATTGCAATAAAGTAGAGATATATATGTACTTCAAAAAATGATGTCAAAATATACATAATTATGTGTATATATGTATATCAGCTGAAATGTTTGATAAAACTTTGTGATAGTTAAAAAAACTACACTTTTAACGTCCCTTTTCACAATGTATGATTAAGAGTTAACGTGAACTTTAACTGGCAGATCTTAATACAAAACTTGCCGTTAAAGTCCCTGTTAGCTTTTAATTCTACATTGTGAAAAGGGCCGCAAATCTTTTATATTGTTAACTCATTTGATTTTATCATTTTATAATCTTTAGAAGCTCGATTAGTTGTCGGTAGAGTAATATTTTGGAGGACTTCGTAGAGCAATTTTTACAGTGATTTAAGGCTCTTAAATTTTGTTAAATAAAATTAAAGTAAGTCTTCTTAAGTAATTTAAAATAATTCTGAATCGATACACTCAGAAAAAAATGATGAAAAAATTAAAAATTTTTTTTATTTCTTTATATTGCTGTTTTTGCAATAAGTATATTGTTTAAAAAAATTATATTTATTTCATAATTTCACTAACTAACTAAAACTAAAAGAAGTTTGTATTGAGTTCTTCAAATCTTGAATTTTTTCCAGCACAACTTATCGAGTTGAGAGCAGTAAACTAACTTTTCTTCTATTCAATGCCTCCTTAATTAAAATTTGGACCTGTGCAGATATCACTTAATTAAAACAGTTTTGCTTCCAGTTTCAAAACAAAAATAGTAATCTATAAATAATTTGTGATTTTGAGTGTATAATCGAATTTTTAAAATGACAATATGATTTAACCCACGTAGACATAAAACCTCCATAAAATCAAGTTCCAGCATGAAAAAAAATTTAATTTTGTAGCACCGTGTAATTTGTGTATAATACAAAAGACTTGTTTCAGTCTTAGATTTCATAGGTTTTAAAAATTAATTAAACATTCAGTATTAAACCCATCAGTTTATTTTGCATAAATAGAAATTAGAGAGAAGCAATAACCTGTCACTTATTTTACAGGAATTCGCAAAGTTTACATTTACATTGGTCTTTATTTTAATAATTTTATCTTTATCATTTTAGTATGTCCGCTTATCATTCGATACCCGTCCTGAATTGCTCGTACAACTTTTTACCAAAGAATGGAACCTAGAATTACCAAAACTTCTGATAACAGTACAAGGTGGAAAAGCAAACTTTGAACTGCAACCAAAACTAAAAAAAGTAAGTAACAATATTGAGTATTAGATCCGATTAAAACATTCTCAATAATTCGATATAGAAAAAATCCTAAAATTCACGACACTCGATACTCACTACTCAATACATTGCCAGCACCATAAAGCAACAACAAAGAAAAATAAACTATTTATTAATATGTAATTACTTGCATCTATGTATGTGGTGGAAAAACTGTCAATAATTAATGAAAAAAGAGACTTAAATATAGTTAAATCGGGTTATATAACTTCGTGCTAACCTGAACATAAATAAATTAGGAAGCAGAATTGATTTACACTTCAAAATGTATTTAAGAATAGTAATAGTAAAGTCAATAATTTTGTACCCAAGAGAAGACCATTTACCATATTCCATTTCTTTAATCGTTCAAGTTTAACAGCTGGCGCCAAAACTAATATCTTATCGGTTCAAGTAGATATAAATACATGGAACTGAATAAACGAGTGCTAACACAGCAAATTTTTATTTTTACAAACTATAAACATATACAGATGTATACATGTATGTATTTAAAATTAACTCCCGTTGGAGCACAGGGCGCCAATAACAGCCCATCGCCATTTAACCCGATTTAGTGCAGATAGTATTAATGCGTCCCAGGAAACGCCAAGGGTGTTCATTTCGCTTTCAGTAGAACTCCGCCATTTTATACCAACCTACCAGCATGTTGGCCTTCCTGATGAAATGGGTTACAACAGATAGCTTGATTAGCCACATTTAATAAACTTATTTGTTATAAATATTTATTCAGCCATAGTTGCACATATCGTCGTTGTTTTAACTAACTGACCTAACTGACATATTTTTGAAAAATGAGTAAGTCCTCTACTAGACTTTATAAGTCATAATACACATTGTCTACAATTTTCATGACTGTAAGCATTACTTTTGTGCCTATATAAGTAAAAAGATTTCTGACGCAGCCATAAGAATGAATATATAAAACAACCATAAAAGCTGATCTCCTATTAAATTTTTAAACGTAATTTACGAAAAATTTTATTTCTTCTTATTTTCCTTAAATTAATTGAATTTTGTTCATTAAAGACTATAAATAAAATGATTATAATTTAAAAAAATTATAATTTTACAGTTATGTTTATATGAAAACTAAATATGTTTGTTTACATACCTGGGCCGAATTTACATCTGGCACACAAGTGCCAAAAAAAGCGAAACCACTAATTTCTAATGAAAAACTGTTTGACTCAGATATGAATTTATTGATTTAAACTGTCTTCAATTATCTTGTATTCTACAAAATTTTCTATTAGTTATGTATTAAACTATTTAACTCAATAAATACGTGTCTGAATCAGTAAAAAAAAGTTTTTCTTTAGTAATTAGTGGTTACGCTTTTTTGGGCACATACATACATATGTTCCACATGTAAACTCGAACTTATATACGAACAAACTAAAACACTAGCATTTAAATTTAATTACTAGCAAAATAGTTGCACATATCGTCGCTGTTTTGGTGCTAAATTTTTCTATTACACATATTGAGTTAATTCAAACTGATTGATATATTAAAGGTATTCACGTCAACTCTTGCAACTGTGCAAAAATGCATAATTGCACTTTCTGACCTGAGCAACCCATTTTGTTTAGTTTTCTATAAAGCAACGCAATATGTGCATAGATATATTGCACTCGTATGTTTCTTAATTCTTACAAGAAACGAAGAAAACGAAGTGTTGTAGCTTCGATAATTAATTCTGTAATTAATTCACTAATAAAAATATCAATATTGATAATATTGGTATTATTTAACAAAATTCTAATAACAATTTGACCTATGGCTTTTGGCTTTTTTTTTTTTTTGATAACAAAATTATATATTTGTTGTATTAAAATCGAATTTGAAGAATTCTTTATAAGACTTTTTAACAATATTTAAATTTTATAGTTTTTTAATTAATTTATTTGTATCGAAAATATCTTGAACCACTTGTTTTTCATTTAAAAAAAACATTAAGGTATTTCTGCGTTGTAATTTGGTGTATGGTTGATTTTATAAGTACTTTTTGTCCATTTTTTTTGGATTGGCAATGCCATAAAAGTTGCACAACTTTGCAAAATTTACTCTCATAATCTTGCACTTACTCAGACCCTGACAATTTTGAACCATTTGTGCAAAATAATTTTCTATGTGGTTGTTGTTATATTTTTTGAAAATTTTACAATTTTGCTTTTCTGCTACAGTGCAACTTTTGACGTGAATACCTTTATTGTTTGTTTTGTGTGATGTAATGGTTTTCCATACATTTAAATTAAACGACAAAATGTATGGAGAATTTTTATGGTCTAGCAGGATGGGCATTGCGGTATTCAGGTGGAATGGGCTCATTGTCCGTGGTGTATTTATATACATATGTATGTAAGTATATACATGGCATATTCAAATATGTTGAAGAAATCTTCGGTGACTTGAGAAAACTATAAAAATAAGTAAAATCCAATTTTAAAACTAAATAGTATTTGTACATACATATTTATTGAATTGCATACACGTAAAAAAAAACTTCATTGACTAAAAACATCACAAACTGTCTTTATTGACTGATATCACGATTTGTCTGGACAAAAAAAAAAAAAAAAAAATCTCATAGACATAATGGAAAATGTAAATTAAAAGTTATTAGTTCAGGTTAGCTTTTTAACTGGTGCAACTGAAAAAGATTTCTTATATAATTTGGGATTCTCAATCCGAGTCAATTTGCTTCACAATAGAAATATTTCACTTTCAAATATTCACATGACTAGAGAACAATTTGTTTTATTCAAATAATTCAAGAAAAAACAAATTAAAATTAAATCGACTGCAGATTATAATTTGGGATTCTAAATCCGAATCTGCAGTCGATTTGGCAGAGACTACCCAGAGTGAGTTTAGACTTCTTTGGAAGAGTTTAAGAAGGCGTTAAAGGCTCCAGCAGACTGTCTGCACTTAATATGGATTATGGATTTTTCAAATATTGTGTCTGTGGCCTGTTGCTCAACGTTATCACGAGCGCTACAAAAAAAAAACGGGTTTTCAAAATAAGAAACATTGTGTATATGTATATGTACATATATGTATACATATGTAAATACATGCATATGTATATATGTACATGAGGCTATCAGCGCAAAAGTGGTGTACCCCGAACTATTACGTTATAAAACTGCTTTATTTGTACATACCGGCGCGGTGCCAAAGATCCCTTCAAAAACAACATAGGCTGCAAGAATCTCCAACCCACTACCTGATGGAGCTTCCATCCATTTGAGCTCCGTGCAAAAACGTTCACGAAGTAATTTCCATTTGTGCTTGCAACCCACTCCTTGTAATTCATGAAAATATTACAAATTTATACGCGAAAAAATACTTCTAATGTACATATTGCATACATACCACCTTTATTGCAAATTTCCCTCATTTATTTTCATGCCTTCTCGTTAACGTTTTTGTCGAAGTAAAAGGGACTTCTTTTATCATAGAGACATTTATTTGTTTCCACATTTTCTATTAAATTTTTAATAAAAACTATTTCGTCTTCTTTTTCCATTTTAATTTATTTTATTTTAATGTCACTATACAAAAACAAATGACTCCGTACGGAATGTGCGTTCAGTTTAGCACTTTACTTAAGCAAATGACATTTGACGAAACTTGACGAAAATTTTCATTAAGTACATTATAGTTGCACACATACGTATTGTATGTAATCGCACAGTTGCTTAAGTTTGCTTATTCATAATATAGTTGGGCCTTAAGTTTTCTGCTAAGGCAGTGGTTGACGAAAATTTGCAGGCGGTGTGTGATGCTACTGGTGAGTTTCCATGTCGTGCATCCATATAAAAGCACCAATTTTACATAAGCTTAAATAATTCATAGTTTTATATATAAAGGGTGTCCCAACAAGAACGCAAGATTTAAATTGGGCGCCATTCTAAGTGTCATTGTTTGACATTTGAACAATTGTTATTGTTTGCTAGTACAGAAGGTGTAGTGTAGAAGGTATTCTCATTGTGAAATTGTTTTACCAAAATGGTGAAAGTTTTGCGGGTACAGCTCGCAAATTTGCAATCAATTTGGGGTCACAATAATGCTTCAAAATAGTCAAATGTAAAGAGATTAATGGATAAATTTGCCGAAACTTGGTATGTTAGTTATGTAAAGACAACAACGCGCCTTCGATCAGTTCGATCGACCGAAAATGTCGCAGCTGTACGTGATGATGTCGCTCAAATGCAGGTCAAGCGCAAACAGTCAATGGTCTTCGGTATCATGAAAAGATTACCAGTTTTTTCGTGCCTAGAATTGAAGAAATGAATGTGGAGGGCATGTGGTTTCAACAAGACGGCGCCACATGTCATACAGCCAGAGAAACAATTCAATTGCTACATCAGTCGTTTCCCGGTCGTGTTATTTCGCGTTTTGGAGACCAGAATTGGCCGCCTAGATCGCGCGATTTAACACCATTAGACTTTTTCTTTGGGTTTTTTTTTGAAGTCGATGGTTTACGCGAATAAGCCGACGACGACTCAAGCCTTAAAAGAGGAAATTGGACGCTGCATTAATAAAATACCGCAGCATTTATGGAAAACGGCCATTGAAAATTTCATTAAAAGATCGCGTGTGTGCCAGCAAAGCCGCGGTGGCCATCTGCCCGATTTGTTGTTCCACACATAACCTCATTTTGTCTACTTTACGATATAATAAAGTTTCACAATTTTTTTTAATATCTGTGTTTTATTTAAAATTTAAATCTTGCGTTCTTGTTGGGATACCCTTTAGAAAAGTCATTCTTACGACATGTGTGGGTAAAATGGCTAAGGTCATTTTAACTGTATTTTGCTGCGGAGAAGATAGTCGATGATGTGAAGAAAAAGAATAAGCTTTTGTATCTGGCTGGACCTCAATTACAAGAAGTAATATTCAACTTTCCTTGTGCTCTGGTTGAAAGCAATGAAATACACAATTTAAAGGCATATGATGTCTTAGTAGAAAATTTGAATGACTATTTCTCCCCAAAAAGAAATACAACTTTCGAGAGAACTTGTTCCGAAATATAATACCTATCGAGGGCGAAAATTTCAACAAGTTTTTGTTGCGGTTGCGTCAATAAGTGACAAGATGTTCATTTGGCAATAATAAAGAGGAGATTAAAGAAATTTCCATAAAAGATAGGATAGGATAAGGCACCTCTCGAACTTAAAAAAAATTGGGAAGGAACAGAGTCTCTTAGAAGTTATAGATGCGTGCCAAGTGTACGAGCATATAAATAAAACTTCTCACAGCATGCTACTTTGCACTGAGCAGGAGCAAATAAAGCAGGTGTCCAATAAGAACAATGCTCAGGCATATTCGTCAGCTGAATGCAGCCGGTGCGAAAGGAGGGGACATTTATCAAATTGCTCTTTGGTTAGGCATTTTGCAATAAGATGCAGAACTAAAAGCAGAAGGATTGAAAGCGGCAACAATGGACTTTATAAAAAGAAGCGCCCTTTTGCTAATGTTCATTGCGTCGCAGAAGATGATAATTTAATTGCTGAACCTCATGTTTTAAAATCGGAAATTAAGGGAAAAGTGATGAAAATATATTCTGCTCTATTGGTAGAAAGGAAATATCAATGTCGTTTCAACTTAATAGGAGAAAGAGATTGGAATTTGTAATCGTAAGGGTGTCATATAATTTCTAGATAATCTGCCAACTTGACAAGATTTTTATCAATATAAAGAAATGAACATTTATACATTATTTTCTCCTTTTTTTGGAAAGGTAAAAATATTGCCAAGTTATCAGATTATCTAGAAATTATATGACACCCTTACGATTACAAATTTATATCATACATAATATATTTCTGTGTTAGGTATTGTGGCAAAGAAGAACTTGGTCCAAATTTATATCTCACAACTTTTAATGGCCGAAATTTTGGATAGGAACTTGGTCGTTTTTCACATTTATGTTTTTGATCTGATTACTTTTTGAAAAGATTTATATAATAAAAATTTTTAAACTTAAAATTTCTTGTGTATTTTATTTCTATTCATGATCACTGTGTCAGTTGAAAATGGCAGAGTTACATAAAATAATAGATAAGAGTGTGATGGGTGTTGAATTGTTGACCTTAAATATGCACCATTGTGTCATTACAAAGAGTCGCTAGTGTGTACGCGATTTGGTAAGAGTCCTCTGGAAAGAAACATGTTAAATACAGTGTATATTTTAGTGGACGTGATCCCATCTTTTTTTCTCAATAAATTTACATATTAAAGTCTGATTAGCCAAAGTACATATATCAAAAGGATATGCCCAATGTGCATGCAAAATTAAAGCACATTTTTGCACTTTCTGATTGAGTAAATCAATTACTATTTGTGTACAAAATGTCAGCTCTCTAAAGTACAATATTACGTAAAATTTTCATGAGCCTGGCCCCGCTGACTTTTATATCTGCTAGTGCTTATGGTTCATTCAAAGTTTGGTATTAAAAAGTTAATAACAAATACCTGAGTATTGAATTAAAAACTGCTAAGCCGAAGTACCTGAACGAAAAAGCTAAGATTTATGGGTGAAGTCACGGCTACTTTTCAAAATGGGGAATTTTTATTTTGGAGAAGTGCAATGTGTATGAAAAGGTTTAATAAAATGTATGTTAATTTTGAACTTGAAGTGCTTGTTTCCGCCCTCTGATAGCAATTTCTGGGTTTTCAGATTTTTATTAGTGATCTTTTACCTAGATTTATTTGTGTATCAAATTTAAGATCGCTAGTGCGAATTGGAGTTTTAACGTCGTGGCCCCGCATACCAGGTAAAACTTTTTGATTTTAAGATTTTCCCATTTTCTTACGCAGCTACACTTACTAGTGTATAAAATGTCAGCTCTCTAGCGCGAATTATATCTTCAGATTTTATCAGCATTACCTCTCCTCACTATTAATAACTCAAAATTTTGTTGTGAGCAGCGCTTATAATTCATGCTAATTTTCTTCTAAAATATGCTAGACCGATGTAGATTAAACACAAGGCTAACACTTTATGGGAGTGATCACGCCCAATTTTTAAGGTGATGCAAGATTTCACTAAATTGGCTTGAATTAAAAGCTGTATGTTAAGTATTTAGCCCATTCTGGTAAAATTTTTTGGGTTTGCAAATTTTTCTAGTTTGTTTCTCACTTAGACCTACTTGTGTATCAAATTTCAGCCCCTTAGCGCAACTTTTAATTTTTAAGTTTTGTGGGCGCAGCCCCGCCCCTCTGACTAAAATGTTCGGGTTTTTAGATTTTTCTAATTGGTTTCTCACCTAGACTTACTTTTATATCAAATTTCAGCTCCTTAGCGCAAACTTTAACTTTTAATTTTTATGGGCGTAACCCCGCCCACTTTTCCACACTCAAATTTTTTTTCGGTCAGTGCTTATTATTTGTGTCTAGTTTCGTTACAAACGTATAATAATAGCTAGATAAATAGTATATCTAAATATGCTGAGCCGCAGGGCATTAAAATTAGGTTTAAATTTTAAATTGTATGGGCGTGTCAAAATATACCGCAGTATATATGCCGAATTTCAATGAAATAGCTTCCATGAAGCGCCTTAGATTAGCATTTTTAATTCTGACCTTTATGGGCGTAGCCCCGCCCTCCTGGCTTAAATTTCCGGGTTTTCAGATTTTTTATTTTACTTCCCACCTAGACCTAGCTCTGTATCGAAATTCAGCTCAATAGCACAAATTTTAATTTTTATGGGCGTAGCCCCGCCCTCCTGGTTAAAATTTTCGGGTTTTCAGATTTTTCTGGTTGATTGCTCACCTAGATATTCTCGTGTACCAAATTTTAGCTCTCTAGCTTTCAAACTTCGCATATGAGGTTATATGAATTTATTCTAATTATGGTTTAAATTTCATAACTTTACGGTCGCGGCGAACAAAGTTATGAGGGAGGTAAAACAGCTCGAATGGCTTCGTGTAAATATACACACTGCGTGCATTGGCCAGAACTTGGCCTGGCGCACTGCCGTGCGCCTAGATCAGTGGCAACGGTGGGTAATTATTTAGAAGGCAGGATGTTCACCATAAAACAAGTACACGTTGAACCTGTTACCATGAATGGTAACAGCAAAACGAGCTGAGTATTTACAAGCTTTGAAAAAATATATACAGGAGGGGAAACAAGTTGTTTGGATGAATGAAACAAATTTTTGTCGTCGTTGTAGGGGTCGTGCAAAAGTTGGGAATAGAGCAGTACAAAAGCTTCCAGCGACAAGAGGCCCTAATATTCATTTAATTGGAGCGATTTCTACAACAGGAGTTGTAATTACAAATGCAACACAGAAGAGGTCCATTTACAGCTCAGTTAGCCAATGAGTGGGTGACCATTTTAATGCAAAAATGGGAAGATGCAGGAAATAATCTGGAGGATTTAGTGATTGTTTCAGATAACGCACATTGCCACTCCAAGTTAGAAAGAGTTATAGATAATACGCCTGCCTCTCTTTGGCGACTAGGGCCCTATTCTCCAATGTTAAACCCCATCGAGAGTATTTTGTCCAAAATAAAAACTCACGTCAAAAACAATATTCGTGTTCCAAACGTTTCAGACCCTGGCATAATAGAACAAAGATTGGTCTACTTACAAGATATTATAGAACGTGCAATGAACACCATAACTGGGGGTGGTTGTACTCGTGCTGTATAACACTGTACAGTTCATCAAGCCAATGCTCTGGCAATGAATGACATGGCGGTTGGTCAATAATTTTTCTTTAATTTTGCACATTTACATACATATACATTCCCAGCAAAAAAAAGGAGTACTTATTTACGAACTACTTTTAAATTACTTCGAAAGAAGAAGAAAAAGAAGTTATTTTTAACCACATATCAAATTGAATTTTAAATCAATACTTTGTTTTCAGCAAATTCATTACTTTTTTGGCTCAAGCCAAATACAAGTGTTTTTTTTTATTGCATTTAATTAAGGCTTTTCAAATCAAAAAATTTGCATTATTAAAAATAATAATGAAATAAAATAACAAAAAATTAAATAATTTAAACTTGTTTCTTTTCAAACCATATACAAGTGATTTTAATCACTGAATAAAAAGCACTTTTTAACTACTTTTGTGAAGTGCATTGTTTTCACTCCCGAATTTCGGATTTTTATAGCACCAAAAACATAATTTTTATTGGGTTTAAAAAATTTTGAAATCAAACCACTTCCTTCCAATGACAGGTCAATGTAAAATTCATTGGTTTTTTACCTAAATTTGAAGTGGTTTGATTCAGTAGATGTGGTGCTTTTTCTACTTCTTTTTCCTCACTTTTTTGCTGGGTTGTATTAATGACACTTTTGATAATTAAAACGAAAAATAATAAGAATAAAACTTATTTAATTTCTGAATTACAATTGACGCTTTCTGAAATTAAATTGACTAATCTGAATTACAATTAACGCTTTGTGAAAATCAATGACGCTTTCTGAATTACAATTGCCTTATTCATGCGCAAGAGCAATTGATTATGTAACATTGTTTCCTTTACAAAAACGCTTCTTGGAAACAGTAATTTTTGCTGGAACAGCTCTTAAACTTAATGTACTGAAGCTGGGATTATATGTTTACCACATTCATAAAAACTCAACCTTTTCCGAAAATGCGTGACATTACGGATTTTTTACCAACAGATCACACGATTGCCCCAGTCCAATAAACATTACGACGTGTGCCAGTTGCACTTGAGGATAAAGTGGCTGATAAAACAAATGAGGCATTGCGGCTCTATATATATGAGCCTGTTTTAGGCCTCGGTGATCTCTCCCATAGTCATTGTTTCAAAAGGAAATGATGACATTCGTATTTGTGCTGACATAAGACGTGCTAACCACGCTTCGAGTCATATAAGAGCAGATTGAAGTCAGCAAAAACCTTTTCTAGACTCGACCCGAAGTCAGCATACCACCAAATTAAACAATACAAGATGTGCTAAGTCGTGAAATCATAACTTTTGTGACACAAAAAGGTTTGTTCAGATATAAACGATTGATGTTTGGTATGAACTCTGCTCAAGAGATTTAAAAAATTATGGAAGGGATGCTCTCTACATGTCGAAACGCCTTTAATTATATCGATGACATTATTATATTTGAGAGCTGTGACGAAGATCATGATGCAACATTAAAAGATGTCGTAAATATTTTGAAGAAAAATAATCAGGGTTATTCTAACGTACGTGCTTCACTTCGTTGCCGTCGAATGTTCACTTTCGACTGTTCGACGCCGACAGATTCTAAAATACGCGCGAGCAGATATCGGTTGAATTAATCGGGTTTTTGTAATCACTTACAAAATAGCATACTTTATAAACAAATAAAAATAAAAAAAATGGATTCAATCGCTTACTTTTTTAATGAAATTAGAGAAAATAATCTTCGTCGGGTATTAAAAACATTAAGGTACAACACTATGGATGTATTTGAAATGGATGATACAACGTGAGTAATAAAATATACTACGTACATTTGTACATGCACTCTCTACAAATTGGAATACATGTTTTCTTCCATATAGATTTACAAAAAATTTCAGAATAAATAAGGATGCATTTAAATACATCCTCAATGAAGTACAAGACAAAATGGGAACACAACGCCTAGGAACTTTGAAACCAGTCGATAAATTGGCAGCTTGCCTCAGGTTCTTTGCGGAAGGAAGCTACCAACATGGTGTGGGGAAAGATTGGCACATCAACGTATCTCAATCAACATTTTCAAAAATACTTACCGAGATGTTGATGTTGTTAGAACAATATATATGCCCTTACTGGATAAAAATTGAAATGGATGATCAAACAAAAGAAAGTGCCAACTTATATTTTTTTCAAAAATCATCCATTTCGCGTGTTATTATGGCCATAGATGGAACGCACGTAAAGATTGTGACCCCTTCAAGTGATCGCCATTTGTTTTATAATAGAAAAGGGTATCATAGTGTAAACGTCATGCTTGTAAGTCCTTTGAAGTTTAAACTAAAATGCATATTAAATAATGTACATATACAATATACTAAATCATTACATCATTTGATTTGTTGAAGGGTTGTGACCATTTACATCGCATCCGTTTTGTGAATTCATCGTACCCTGGCAGCTGTCATGATTCCCATATTTGGAAGCTTTCCAACGTTAGGAAGCATATGGTAGAGCAGTATCATCTAGGAAAAAGGGACTTATTATTAGGAGACGCTGGATATACACTAGAGCCATGGCTGCTTACTCCATATAGATCGCCTTCTGTTGGAAGCCGTGAATCACACTTTAATTTGGCACATGCTAAGAGTAGAAACATAATTGAGAGGACAATAGGAATCCTAAAAAACAGTTTCAGGTGCCTTATGGATGGTCTTCATTACTCTCCTGAAAAGGCCGCAAGAATTATAAATGTGTGTTGTGCTCTCCACAACATAAGAATACATTTTTGTCGGCCTAATGAGCATTTGGATGATTTGGATGACAATGTAGACTACGAAATTCTTTTTGAACCTGATACTGAAGCAGCTTCTAATGAAGCGATTCTAATGAGGAATGCAATTTTAAATAGCTTCTAATAAAATGCACTATGCAACATATAAAGACTTTTGGAAAAACACGCCGGCTTGACAGTATATGTTCAATAGTACTACAAAAGGGTAGAAAAACCCTATACTCAGTGTGGCCAATTTGATGACCATTTTCATTCGTAATCAGTTTGCCCTCAAAAAATGGTGTCATCAGTTTTTGGCCAAAAGTTAATTCAGACTTCGTGATAAATGTAAACTATATATGACAATAATGTAGCTAAGAGTGAACATTTTTATAGTAAAAAGTGGTTTGTGTGAGCTATTAGAATGCCTAGACACGTTCAGATTATATTGATATGTTCACAAAAGTTGTTTAGCTCTACAAGAGCTACAACTTTGCCAAATATTATTTGCAAAAAAGTGGGAGTCTCGGTAAATTATTCGAAAAAAATAAAAAATTTTCTTTTAATTTTGTAAAAAAAAAGTGTACCAAGGATTTATTATTATAAGGAGTTTTTATTTTAAAAGAAAATTAAAAGTGAACGCAGACTTTATGGGCTATGTGTATATACTTTAAAGCTAACACCAAGTCTGTATTAGCTGTTGGCCAAAAACTGATGAAACAATTTTTTGAGAGCAAAAAATCCTCCAGTCTTTGGAGGATCATAAAAAGAATTGGCCAAACCGAGTATAGGGTTTTAATACCCTTTTTAAGTACTATCGAAATTATACTGTTAAGACTTGGTGGATTTTTCATTGTTGCGCTTTAACACAATACCAAAAAGTTGTGGCTTGCTTATTTATCGCATTGCTGCCTTTTTATTTTTTGGAGCTGCTCCACCAAACTGCATTCAATAAATAATCAAACCTGATTCATTTTAATTATTAAATTTATTTTGTTTATGTATTTTAAATATACATACATATGTACATTAAATAAAAATTAAAAAATTCATAGAAACAGCTTTACTGTAAGAAAATGTACATTGTACACACGTAAGTATGTTCAAAAACTAAAAATTTGCTAAAAAAAACACTTAAAAAATTCATAAATACAGTCTCATTAAGAAAAGGTTCATATATAAAGCTTCATTAAACTTATTTTCAAGTTGAAAATCATCAGTCTTTGTGTGCTATGACTTTTAACTGCTCAGCTATTGACGCCAAGTGACATAGCTCTTTTGTTTTTAGAGATATGTAATCGTCATAAAATTTTCTTTGTACTTCTATTTGCTGTTGAAGTAAACATGTCGTATTTGTTTCCTTTATTTCTTTCCGAAAACGTTTTGGTGTAGGTTGATGATCAACATTAATTTCTTTAGGTGAAGATATGGCCACATCTATTGGCGAAGAAATCATATTATCTACACCAAACGAAGAAACATTTGGGATTCCTGCAACAGACATCTTAAAATTTAGTAATGTTGAAACTGCTTCTTCCATGTCACTCAGTGGAATTATTTTATTGGGTCCTCCTCCTGTACCTTCTATTTGTTGTTTATTAACGACCAATTTCTTTTTGGTGTTTGCTTTGTAGTCCCTCCAAACCTGAAAGTATTTAATAGAGTTTCTTTTTATGCTCGGGTGTCTGATAATGTAGATATGCACCCCATACTTTTTTCCAAGAAGGTGCATCTCTTATTGGAGGTCCCATGGAATTAAGTTTCCTACTTATTGTATCCCAAAGATCATTCTGTTCTTCTGGTCTTAAATCTGTGACGCCTCTTCCAATATCAGAGTGCTGCATCATAAATTCTACCATTGACTTGAATTGATCTGGTGTAGTTTGCTTTTTTGACCTACAAAATATTTAAAAATAATTACATTATAATAATATTTTATACATGATATACGTGTACTTACATTTTTTGTTTTTTTTTTAACAAAATTTTATTACAAACGCGCCGAAAATGCTGTCGAAAGAAAAACCATTAGTCACTTATTCACCACGTTTGATAGAATATGTCGAGAGATGTCAATCAGAACGATTTGATAACAAAAAATATCGATGTTCACTAGCGCGTTTAATCGAATACTGAACTGTCATTTTAACGCGTTTTTGAGGTGAGCGCGTTTTTCAGAATAACCCTGAATGTTACCTCAAATATTGCAAACTGAGAAGCAGAGCTTAGCCCTGGTTTGGTCTCTTGAAAGATTTTCTTATTATCTAGCGGGGTTATATTTTGAGCTGGTAACTCACCATAAGCCTTTGGAAACCATATTCAAACCAACATCAAGACCTACGCCTAGAATCGAAAGATGGTTACTTAGAATGCAGGCTTTCAAATTCAAAGTAATTTATCGACCAGGCAAAGAGAATATAGCAGACTCGTTATCCAGACTTTGCAAAGAGAGGTCTTTCGATATGGAATGTGAGGTCTTTCGATATGGAATGTGAGTAGTAAATTTTTTGTGCTAGAAAATGCAGTTAGAGTCATGCTAACGATATCCCTTATTAGTAATGAAAGTAACAGAGATGTGGATATACGCAATGTGATTTCCAGCATAGAAAATGAAGGTTGGGACTCTGATATTTTAAATCCGTGCTTTGTTTTCCGTTTAGAGTTGTCATTTATTGGATCAATTTTGCTGCGTGGAAATCGAATTATAATACCAACATCTTTAAGGCCAATGGTATTGGAGGTAGCTCACGAGGGACATCCCGGTGGGTCGGCAATGAAGCGACTTCTTCGTTCTAAAGTGTGGTGGCTATTAATTGACAGGGAGGCAGAAAAATTTGTAAAAACATGTCATGATTGTCTTCTGGTTTGATAACCCTTAAGCCCCATTCCAATGCAGAGACGTCCATTTCCAAATGGGCCCTGGGAAACGTTAGCTACTGATCTACTTGGGCCACTTTTTAATGGCGAGCATGTTTTAGTGCTCATTGATTATTATTCGCGATATCAGGAAGGTGTTTTCTTGAAAAGCATTTCTTCTGATATCATAGTATAGGCTATGAAAGATTTTTTTCTAAACTTGGTTTCCCCAAAAGAAGAAGAACATATAATGGTAGACAGTATATCAGCAATGAATTAAAACGCTATTGTGCGGATAATAATATATCGGTAAGAAAAACACCCCCATATTGGCCACAAGCGTATGGCGAAGTCTAGAATATGAATAGATCTCTGGTAAAGCAGTTCAAAATGATTTAATGAATAAACAAAAAGAAAAAGCGAAGGCTGACTCAAAGAGAAGAGCAAAATAATCATATATTCAAGCAGGTGAAAAGGTTTTATTGAAAAATGTTATTTTTCCCCACAAAATCACGCCTAACTTTGATAAAACAAATTATGAGGCTGTTGAAAGAAACGGAAGTGAAGTCAAAGTTGTAGGAGCTGGGCGAACATATAAAAAAATATAAGCATTTTGAGAAAGATTCCAGAAGTAAGATTGCTAGAAAACACATCATCCCAACAACGTCTTAGTGCATACTCACCTTCTGACGTCGGAAAAACACAATTCCTTAGAGATGATTTGGTTTCATCTCCCATCAATGATCATTCCCTACAAAGCCCATTTAAGTTTATCAAAAGCGTTCCTTTACCCACAGGACTGCACGAAGAGTGAGTGTGTCGGATCGGAGAGCCCATCGTTTCTAAAGAAAGAACTGTTAAAACTAAAACTAAAAAAGGTGTAAGCGATGTGGCAACACTGACTTTTAATACTTGAATTTTGAATATTGAAAATTGTTATTTGTAGAGTTGAGCTGGCCAGCATAAGGTTGTCAGAATGAAAATAATTAAAAAATAATAAAAATTTTTAAGTTTCGATAAAAGCTAATAGAATTAATTGTGTTTGATTTAACCCAGGTTAATACACTGCCCATATGTACTTTTGTACCTTGACCAAAAATTCATTACAGTTTAAAAAGGTATTAATAATAAATATTGCCTCGTTTTCTTAATTTTTTGTTTTTCAAATCATTGTTTTATGTACTAACTTGTTCATTAACTAGACGAAGCCGAGATAGTTAATCAAGAAATGAATAAAGTCTATTCAAGTTGTAAGTGGACAAGTGGACACAGCTGGACAGCTTCATATGTTGCTAAAAAACAAATGCTTGATTCAATCTTTAGAAAATATAAGTTCTCCGTCGTAAATAATAATTACAATGGAACATCAAATAAGTGTAGCGAAACAGGCACGACGAATGAGACCGCCATACTGATAGAATTTCCTCATCTTCGGGTACTGCAAACTACTACTCCTGATCAGTGCATTGTCCCTAATAATTCCGATTACATTTTCAAATGTACTTATTTTCTCAAATATCGATATTTCGATATATTGATATTTTTTCCCCGTCTCTAGTCTGTACCCAGTGGGAAAAGGTAATGAATAGTAAAGGAGAAGGTAATGAACAGCATGTATACTTTTTCATTACAGAATTCTGTATACTGTTAACACAGAACATGTCCCAGGAATTAGTTTAATACGTACGAAGAATGAATTCTATAATTCATAACCCTCGTCACAAGCAAAAACTATACATTCTTTTCCTGCAGATGTGGTAATGTGTTTGATAACATTACCCTCTCGTTTCTAAAGGAATGGCATTGTCTTGCTTTAAAAAATAATACATTATTTCTGCAATTAATGCCTACTTTTCCAGCTGGGTATGAGCTGTTATGGTGACTAAACAAACTGAGATTATATTAATATGTTCACAAAAGTTGTTTAAATTTGCCGTCAATGTGTTGACACATTTTTTTTTTTTTTTTTTTTTTTTTTTTTGAAAAATTATGAATCCCTGTAAAATATTCTGAAAAAAATGAAAAAAAAAATATTTTTGCTCAACTTAAAAAAAATGTTATTTAATTTTTTATTTCAGGAAATACGAAAAGGGTTACTAAAGGCTGCAAAAACAACGGGTGCTTGGATATTTACAGGCGGAACAAATACAGGTAAAATATTCTTAATTTCAAAGTCTTTAATGCATGTTTTAACCAAAAGGTCTCATGTAATAAAAGCGCACAATAGAAAAATCTTGGAAGGAAATCTAAGTGGCAAGTTCTCAATAGATTATTGAGAATTACAAAACTTCAATTTAAGTAGGCTAAGGGCCATTATTATAACTTATCGTTAGCTAAAGGTAGGATTTTATTGGATGGATAAAAACTTTTTCATTCTTCCAACTTCATTTTAAACTAAAGTGAGCGATAAGTTAAAAACAAGTTCATCCTACCTGTAACTTTTATCGTGAGGTATAGTCATTTGAAGTTCCCATATTTTCATACCTTGCAAAACTTTCTACTTTATAAATTATAGCCAAATTTATTTCGTCAAAATATGGCATAAAACAAAAACAATACAACAAAAAACACATAATAATAAAACAAAAAACCAAAGAATTCTCAAAAATATTTTCATTAGTTTGTAATTTGACAAATAAACAAAAGCAAGTTGCTAGAAAGCATTTTTAACAATCAATATCCACAATATCCACAGAAATGTTGCCACCAAACAAAAACTGTATTATTTATCCTCACAAAAACATAAATGTGAAAAAATGCCAAGTTCCTTTCCAAAATTTCGGCCATTAACCTAGGATTTACACGTGCAAGTGCAAGTTCGAAAAACTCAATACACTCAAACTCTTTTACTAATGCCCCTATCACGGTTCTCAACTAAATTCAGTGTGGTCGTCTAAGAGTAGACCACACTACACACGACCAAACTGCGTCTTAGTATTATGAACCACAACTGTTTTTTAGTTGAAATTTTAATCGCGTTGCCAACTTGAAATATCAAGTTTGGCAGAAAAAACACAAAGTTTGGAAAAAGTATCGTTTTTAGTGTTTTAGTTCAAAGAAATCATACCAAATGGACACAAATATGTATATATGTATTTATTTAATTACGACGAAAACGAAGTCACAATTGTATATATGCTATGTATCAGAAGAAAAATACGTAATGGTTCCAACCCTCTTGAACTACCCAATGCAAGGTAAGGAATAATCAAAATAGGGAACCAATTATTTAAAAAATTATTTTTGAAGTTTTTTATTAATTCCGGCAGAACAAACAAACGTTTCGTTATTTGTTGGATCACCTAAAACCATATTTAAATAAATCTTTGTATGTGCCCGCCCGCTATTCCGCCGATAGTGAAATTGTTAAAAAAAATTGTTATTAAGCATAACAAATACTTCTAATTACGATTTTTCCACTTTTTCTGCTTTTTATATCGCACCAACCTGTAACTAGAAAAACCCAACCACAGACCCAACTATTAAAAAGCAGTTGTGTATACTCAACGCTTTTCTCAAGCAAACTTACGCGGAGTTGTAAAAGACAGTACCAAAACACAACTGAAAAGTCAACTGTTAATTTAGTGGAGAATGGCAATGCAAATTTATCAATCCCAACCAAACTATTTTAATAGTTCAAAACCGTGATAGGGGCATAACACAACTACACTTTCGGCACTTGCAGTCTACTTCCAACTCAACTGCCAAGGAATTTTACAAGACAGTGACTTGTTTTACTTGTAGCAAGTAAATGAAAAGTTAGCTAACAGTGTTGCCCTATTGATACCTTAGTACAAATTTACTGGATTTCAGTGCAATGTTATATGAGTTTTTATTAATTTTAAATGCATTTAAAAGCTCATTTAATATTGTTTTCTTAAATATTCATAAATCAAGCAGTTAATGAATTTTTTATGTACACAGAGCTTGCATGCAAGGTACTTGCGTGTGTAAACGCAGGGTAAAAGTAGTAAGTTATAAATTTTGACCAAGTTCTTGTTTAGCACAATACCTTAGGCCGGGTTTCCATCTGTGTTCCATGTGCCACACAAGGATAAAAAAAAAGCAATGTGAGTCCGATCACAGAGGAGATGTATAAACATCTAGTAATGAAAATTTTTTTTTAAATTGGAAATACTTATGCTTTTAGTATATTTTTTTGAATTAATTAATTAAAAGTATCAAAACTTTCAATATTGAAAATACATAGGAATTTGTTGGTTTTTGTTTGTCTTATTAAACTTATTTGGTTAGTAAATAGGCACACTGCAGTATATATGTACTGCATTAAAAATTGCAGTAAGCAGTAAATTTACTGATTACTAAAAAAAAAACAGTAAATTTTTACTGCTAATGAAATTTAATTTGCATTACCAGTAAAATCATAGGGCCGTAATCATAATAAAATTGTAGCAAGTGGCAAAGTTTTTTCATTCAAATTTTGAAACTTTTGTATGAAAAACATATAGCCACTTGGTAGAATTTCATTATGAATACGGGCATTACTGATCACTGAAAATTCAATGCACCTTATCATATAACAAATCATTTAGGCAATTTATAAAAATTGTAGAAAAAAATTTTAGTAATCAGTAAAAATTTACTTGTTAAAATTTTTTTATTATTTTTACTGAAACTTTAGTGGTACTGCAGTGCTCATCTATGGTAAATGTCTTTACTTTTACTTATACTTTTTAATTTTTAATTCCTGTTGTTCATCGTTTAGTTGTTGCTGTTCTTGTTGTTGTGCACGCATTGCAATTAAAATAAATTCAGTAAAGTGTGACTTTGACTCGCTCACATTCGGTTTTGATAATTTTTTTTTTGATTTAGCTTTCTTCCCTTTTTAAGTTTTTTCAGTTTAAGCGATTTTTTTTCAGTTTTATCGCTTTTTTCCCGTTTTGGCGTTTTTTTTCTCTTTTTGAGTTTTTTTAATTTTCGCAATTTTTTTTATTTTGGCGATTTTCTCATTTTGGCGATTTATTCTGTTTTTTGGGGTTTTTTTCATTTCGGTGATTTTTTTTCTCTTTTTGGGGTTTTTTTATTTAGGCGATTTTTTCATTTTGGCTGTTTTTTCATATTGGCAATTTTTTTGTTTAAGGATTTTTTTCATTTTAGCGATTTTTCCGGGTTTTCGCGATTTTTTTTAGTCCTAGAGATTTTTTTTAATTTGGTGCTTTTTTTTTTTGTTTTGGCGATTCTTTTTGTTTTTGGCGATTTTTTTATATATGGCGATTTGATATTTTTGTTGATTTTTTAGTTTTACCGTGTTTGAAAATTTCAAGAGTTTTGCTCTTACGGTTTCCAAGATACAGCAAGTTGTCAAAATTACAAGGTCAAAATTGCATTAACTGATGGAACACCCATTGATTTAAATTTTTTAAATTTAGTGTTAATTGTTGTAGTCTGTATAAAAATACACTAACTTTTAAAATTTCAAGTGTATGTATGTACATACAATTATATGTATATTACATGGGATTTTAACATTTTTCGTTGCTCGTTGTGGAACACCCTTTATTTTTTAACTCTCATGTATTTGTTGTTGTAGTGGCCAAATGTCTACACATTGTGTCCAAATTTCAAGTCCCTAGCTCTTACGGTTCATTTTCACCTTTGGTGTACGGAAATATACAGAAAAATAACCGGCGGCGGCGCACCGTCGGCTTCGAGCCGGTCGACTTGTTTCTCTGCTTGGTATTGCTTCTTTCAAACACTAATACACTCATGCATAGCTCACACCGATTTGACAATGCAAATAAATCTCAGCAAAAAAATCAAAGTCAAAAGATTTTTACCCCTACCGTATAGATGGTTACACATCAAAAAATTTTCATTACTAGATGTTTACTAGAGATGTGCAAATGTCGCAATTTTATCGTGTCACGCGTGAGTCACACGTCATTCACGTGATTCGTGATCAAATAATATAACTAATCACGCGTGAGTGCGTGAGCGTGACTGAAAAAAATTTACTCGTGCGTGATCGTGCGTGAGCTTTTTTTAATAATCACGCACGAATTCTCACGCTCTCACGAGATAACATTCCTGCATTTATTATTATTTTATAATAATAAATGCATACATACATATGTGTATAGTAATATGTATGGTAGTATGAGCTTACAAACATAATGAATATATATTTTGTTTGATGGGTACATACAGCTTTGTAAGTATATATGTATGTATGTTTCTTAGATACCCTGTAGAAAGTATCAATTGAGAAACACTACTGATTCAGCAGTGCCTTTGTCAACAATACTATACTGACGAATTGTACCGCAGAAAATGTTTTTTGCTTTAGGGGCCGTCCATATATTACGTAACGCTGTAGGGGGAGGGATGGGGTTCGAGTTTTGTTATGATTTGTTATGGTGGGGGTGGGGGGAGTCTTTGAAAATGTTACGTAACAGAAAAATTTTAGAAATATTTATGTTTTCTCATATAATATGCTTTTCTCATTTATTTGATTATCATTTATTTAATTGATCATACATACGTCTTACATTCACATTTATATTATGTATGTATACATAGTACATACATGTGCGGAATGTCAATTTTTGATATCGATGGTTTACTAACGCAACCTCGTAACTTAAAAACTACTACTTTTCAGGAGAGACAAAAAATGATTTATAACAAGTATTTAAACATTTTTAATATATGTTTTTTTAAATCTAATTACTTGGATGATTTTTGTTAAATTTTCAATTAAATACTTGTAAATTTTCATTGAATACTTGTTATAAATCATTTTTTGTCTCTCCTGAAAAGTAGTAGTTTTTAAGTTACGAGGTTGCGTTAGTAAACCATCGATATACGAGAATTCGAATTCGAATATTGAAAATGATATCCGCGAATACGAATATTTAAAACGATATTAAATTAACTTTCCTTTATTTTAATTTACATTGTAAATATTACAAAAACACGAGCATACATATATACATAGATATGTACATATGTATATGTAAGAACCTATTTTTCAGCCCAAAAAACATGTAAATTATATTATAAATATACTTTTTCGTGAGTGTGCGTGATCGTGATAAGTTAGAAACCACTCGTGCGTGATTAAAAACATTTTATTCGTGAGCTTACGTGATCGTGAAAATGTTCAAAATCATTCGTGCTTGAAAGTGCGTGAGTAAAATATTTTTTCTGCGTGAGCGTGCGTGTCGTGACTCAGAAAATACTCACGTGCACATCTCTAATGTTTACACATCTCCTCTGTGATCGGACTCACATTGCTTTTTTTTTTTTTGATTTAGCTTTCTTAATTTTTTAAGTTTTTTCAGTTTAAACGGTTTTTTTCAGTTTTATCGCTTTTTTCTCGTTTTGGCGTTTTTTTTTCTCTTTTTGGGTTTTTTTAGTTTTCGCAATTTTTTTTATTTTGGCGATTTTTTCATTTTGGCGATTTTTCTGTTTTTTGGGGTTTTTTCATTTTGGCGATTTTTTTCTGTTTTTGGGGTTTTTTATTTAGGCGATTTTTTCATTTTGGCGATTTTTTCATATTGGCGATTTTTTTGTTTAAGGATTTTTTTCATTTTGGCGATTTTTGCGGTTTTTCGCGATTTATTTTAGTCCTAGAGATTATTTTTAATTTGGCGCTTTTTTCGTTTTGGCGATTTTTTTATATTTGGCGATTTTATATTGTTTTGATTTTTTTGTTTTACCGTTTTGAAATTTTCAAGAGTTTTGCTCTTATGGTTTCCAAGATGCAGCAAGTTGTCAAAATTACAAAGTCAAAATTGCAATAACTGATGGAACACCCATTGATTTAAATTTTTTAAATTTAGTGTTAATTGTTGTAGTCTGTATAAAAATACACTAACTTTTAAAATTTCAAGTGTACATATATACATATGTACATACAATTGTATGTTTATTACATGGGATTTTAACATTTTTCGTTGCTCGTTTTGGAACACCCTTTAGTTTTTAACTCTCATGTATTTGTTGTTGTAGTGGCCAAATATCTACATATTGTGTCCAAATTTCAAGTCCGTAGCTCTTACGGTTCATTTTCACCTTTGGTGTACGGAAATATACAGAAAAATAACCGGCGGCGGCGCACCGTCGGCTTCGAGCCGGCCGACTTGTTTCTGTGCTTGGTATTGCTTCTTTCAAACACTAATACACTCATACATAGCTCACACCGATTTGACAATGCAAAGCAAAAGCAAAAAAGCAAAGAAATCTCAGCAAAGAAGTCTCAGCAAAGAAATCTCAGCAAAGAATCAAAGCCAAAAAATTTTTACCACCTAGCGTATAGATGCTTACACATCAAAAAGCGTAACCACTAATTACCAATGAAAAACAGTTTGATTCAGACACGTATTTATTAAGTTAAACAGTTTCATACATACCTAATAGACAATGTTATAGAATCCTTTATGATTGAAAACTGTTTAAATCAATAAATATATGTATGTCTGAATCAAACAATTTTTCATTAGTAATTAGGTGGTTACGCTTTTTTGGGCAAATGACACACAAGAAATGCCAGATGTAAACTCAGCCTAACACTGTTTTGTATTTAAAAAAAGCTGTTGTCGCATTCAATGAAAAAATAAAACAAAGCAACATAAAAAAATTAAAATATGTGTAAAGAAAATTTGAAAAAAAAACTCGTAGAACGGAAAATGTGATTTTTTGGTGTGTAAATATCTATACGCTAGGGGGTAAAATTCTTTTTCACAATACAATCACAAATTTTGCTGAGATTCACACCGCGTTGTCAAATCGGTGTGAGCTACATATGTATGAGTGTATTAGTGTTTGAAAGAAGCAATACAAACTTATTTAAAATATTGTAAATAAATAGGAATTTGCTGGTTTTTGTTTGTTTTATTTAACTTGATACTTGCTTTATTAGGTGAAAATGAACCGTAAGAGCTACGGACCTGAAATTTGGACACAGTATGTAGACATTTAGCCACTAAAACAACAAATACATGAGAGTTAAAAATTAAAGGGTATTCCAAAACGAGCAACGAAAAATATTAAAATCCCATGTAATATACATACAATTGTATGTACATACATACACTTGAAATTTTAAAAGTTAGTGTATTTTTACACAGACTACAACAATTAACACTAAATTTAAAAATTTAAATCAATGGATGTTCCATCAGTTAATGCAATTTTGACTTTGTAATTTTGATAACTTGCTGTATCTTGGAAACCGTAAGAGCAAAACTCTTGAAATTTCCAAAAACGGTAAAACTAAAAATAAAAAAAAAATATAAAATCGCCAAATCTAAAAAAAAACGCCAAAACGAAAAAAGCAACATATTAAAAAAAAACTCTAAGACTAAAATAAATCGCGAAAAACCGGAAAAATCGCCAAAATTAGAAAAAACCCTTAAACAAAAAAATTGCCAAAATGAAAAAAATTGCGATAATTAAAAAAAACCCAAAGAGAGAAAATAAAACACCAATACGAGAAAAAAGCGATAAAACTGAAAAAATCGTTTAAGAATGAAGAAAGCTAAATCGAAAAAAAATGCTCAAAACCGAATGTGTGCGAGTCAAAGTCGCACTTTACTGATTTTATTTCAATTGCAATGCGTACACAACAACAAGAACAGCAACAACTAAACGATGAACAACAGGAATTAAAAATTAAAAAGTAAAAGTAAAGGCATTTGCCATAAATGAGCACTGCAGTACCACTAAAGTTTCAGTAAACATAATAAAAATTTTTAAACAAGTAAATTTTTACTGATTACTAAAATTTTTTTCTACAATTTCCATAAAGTGCCTAAATGATTTATTATATGATGAGGTGCATTGAATTTCCAGTAATCAGTAATGCCCGTATACATGATTAAATTCTACCAAGTGGCTAAATGTTTTTCATACAAAAGTTTCAAAATTTGAATGAAAAAAACTTTGCCACTTGCTAAAATTTTATTATGAATACGATTTTACAGGTAATGCAAGTTAAATTTCATTAGCAGTAAAAATTTACTGAATTTTTTCAGTAATCAGTAAATTTACTGCTTACTGCAATTTTTAATGCAGTAATTTTGTATATACTGCAGTGTGCCCATTTACTAACCAAATAAGTTTAATAAAACAAACACTGTGCTCTTCACAGTATTAAATCAAATTCGACTGGTGCTGATGGTATCCCTATTAAATTGTTAAAAATTGTCTACCCCCTTATAAACAGGCATATTCTTTTCTTCATTAATTACATTTTAACATCTTCCATATTCCCTAAGGACTGGAAAATCTCTAAAATCATACCGATTCCTAAAAAAAATGGGCGTTTATCCGCCAACAATATAAGGCCAATTAGTATTTTAGCCTCCTTATCGAAGGTTGTTGAAATTATCATGAAAAAACAAATAATGAAATGGATTGATGATAAGAAATTACTTGATGATTGTCAATATGGCTTCCGAAATGGTCGAAGTACTTGTCATCTACTAACTGAACTTACGGATTCTATAAGGGTTAATTTGAATGTGGGCCGGGCAAATGTTGTAGTATCTGTTGATCTTTCCAAGGCATTTGATCAAGTTGATCATACTTTATTAATTTCAAAACTACACAATAATTTTGGCTTTCTACACATGCTTGCAAGTTAATCTGTTCTTATCTAAGTGAGCGCAAACAGTTTGTTTCTTTTAATGATTGTATCTCTGATCTAAAATGTGTCAAATCTGGAGTACCTCAAGGCTCTATTATTGGCCCCTTATTATTTACTCTCTTCATTAATGACTTATTTCATGTGCTAAACTTTTGTAAAATTTTCGTATTCGCTGATGACATTCAGTTATTGTGGTCTGGTGAATACCAATTCTCGGATGCATTGCAAGCTACTGCAAATCATGACTTAACTTATTTAGAAAATTGGGTACTAATGAATAATCTCAGAGTGAATCCGGACAAAACAAAGGCAATGATTTTTCAAATAAATAGATTAAATCCGTTTACTTTAGAGTTAAAATTAGCTAATACAGTTATCGAAATAGTAGATAATATGAAATGTATTGGTGTAATCATAGATGACCTACTTTCTTTTGGACCTCACATTAACGCTATTTGCTCTAGAATTTATCTCACATTGCGAAGATTATATCATCTTAACTTATACCTACCACTTCATGTAAAGAGATCCTTGGGTCATACATTGCTAATGTCTCAAATCAATTATTGTATTGAAGTTATTCCGGTTGCAACTTAAATAACAAGAAAAAAATTAAGTCGGTTGTTCACAAAGTTATTCGATTTGTCTATGGACTAAGGCTTAGGCAACATGTTTCAAACTATTTAAAAAAATTCTTGAATCTCACTTTTGATGATTATCTAAAGTTTAGATTATTGATATATGAATAGTTCAACATACTTAGGTAGAGTGCTAACCAAATAGAAAGTAAAAAATGTAAAAACAGAAAATGAATAGTGATACTTATAAATGTATTTACCAATGGTAAATCAATAATTGTATACATAATAAGCATTTCTCATATTCCATTTCATACTAAATTTGCGTTAAATAGCTGATGTTAATAACATAACTCTACCCCCGTAGATAGACGTGGGTGCTGATGAAGTGCGTGTCTGCACAGAAAAATATCGGTATTTCCCCCAGCTATAAAGTCTAAGCTAGATTTTTCTTCTCTTCTTTAGAAACTCACATTAATTAATAAAAATATTTCATTCAATAAAGAATTGAAAGTACTGAACTTGAGCCTGATTAAAAATTATGTCTGATTAAAAATTCACTATAGTTCAATTATAATCTAAAAATGTCTCACTAAATTTTGTACATTTAGAAATAAATGAAAGTTTAGAAAAATGAAATTCGGTGAGGACTCAGTATCGGATTTAAGTTGTAAAAAAAATAAATTGAATTGAATTGACTAAAGCGCTTTTTCGTTACTGCCACATAATTATTTCTATTTATTACATGCATCGGTTCATACATTACTTATTAGCGGGGTCTTGATGCATTTAAAAAAGGTGTTTCAAGCGCCTAAGATATGAAATATGCAGTAAAAACAATAAAAAATGCACATGTTTTAAATTTTTTTATTCCAACAAAAACATAAAAACCCAGCTAGCCAGGAGCTGCTTAATACAATGATGTGTAATGTACAACTCCTAAACGAATCGCCTGATGACTATTTGCAGAGTGATTGATATTGTGCTCTTCATGCTTAATTATCTCTTATAAATCTTCAAATGTTTAATCGACGATGTCTTAATTTAATATATTTTTGCTCTTCTTAGTTTCGTGTTGACTGTTATATGTTGTTATTTTTTCTTCATTTCTCCGTAATGATCTCATTTAAGTTTTGAATAAGAATCTTGCCGGTTGTTTCAAGTGTATCTTTATTTTTTATAAAAATTAAATATATGTATATTAAATGTAAGTCTAAATTCAATGTAATTTATTAAATTATTGGAGGAACGTATTTATTACTACGTTTATACGCAAGGCTTATTTGCAAATAACACTGTAATTTTTTGCCATATAAATTGTTTTATTGCGACTTACTAAAGGTGTCTTTACATGGTAATACAAAGTATTACGACTTTGTAGAATCAAAATCCCTGCAAAAAGTGCGAATAGTGAAAATGTAGTGAGTCGCTTTTGACTTTGTCACCAGTACTACTCTACAATTATTCCCCATACGATACTTTATGCTATAGACATTTAGCATGTGCTTGTCATTGAAAATCTACTAGTAACACTAAAACAATTGACAAGGTAGTGAATTCATAGTTCTTATGAGAACATGGAGACATACTAACCAGACATTTACTGGTACATTTCTATACCTTACGTACATACAAATTTATTTATATTGACAAGTTGTTACAAAATCCACCAGAAATACACCACATCTGTTTTTTATATTTCTTTTATACTGACGAATAGAAGAGAAATTGTAGACAGTGTAACCACTACTAGAATTTTAGTGTTGACATAGAGACACTTGGCCCCAGTCTGACTGCAGGGATATTATGAAGTTCTCTCCGTGTTAAAAAAAGAGAATAAGAGTCTGTTGTGGGTATTTTTCATATTTACACTGATACTATAAGGCCCAATAATTGACTTCTCAATTATGTGTCATTTATCTTTAAGTGCCTCTTAAGTACCGAATTCATTTTTTCAGTATAAAGTTGAGATTTAAATGCCCAACCTTGTGTATTTAAATCACACTTAAGTCTTACGAGCATACCATATGTTATTGTGCTTGTGTGTGTTTATTGAAAACGTACATAAACATCATGTGGTCGTATTAAAAAGAATTTCGTTTAATTTTCATAAATATATAACATATACAATACATAGTATCATATCACGGAATAAATAAATAGAAAAATGCGTTCTGATGCTCTTTTGGTTTCATGAAATGTATTTTTATGCAATTTTAATTTTCTACATGTTGATCACCTAAAGGCTCAGTTAGCCGACTGTAATGTAATGTAACTGTAACGTAGAAAACAGCTGATTGATATTTTTATATGAAAAGTAGGTTACGTTACATTACATCTCTATAACCATTTCCATTACTTTGCACATAACAAAATCGATCAGCTGTTTCTTACTGTTGCAGTTACATTACATTACAGTCGGCTAACTGAGCCTTAACTTTCTTGTTTACATTTAACATCTGTTTTCTTTTAGAACTATCAACATTTCACAGTGCTACCACACTTTCATAGTATTTAAGTGATCATTTAATTTTACGACTGAAAAAATGAAACTGCAATTAAGTGCAAGTTAAAATTAAGTGGCTATTAGCTAAATGACACTTAATTGAGAAGTCGATTATTGGGCCTAAGTAAAATGAAAGCACAGATACAGTAGTTTTGATTTAGCTGCCTTTTGTTTAAGTGCACTTTGGACTTAACTGCCTAAAATGATAAATTTCTGTCACTATTCTTTAAAATCGCATACAAATTCGTTTTTTAAGTGAAATTTATATACCTGCACATTTAAGATAAGTGCCCTAAAATTTTGGTAATTTTAAAATATTTTCATACAAAAAATCAATGTTAACTGCACATTGACTTAACTGCACAAAATATATTTTTTCTGTAATTATTGTTCAAAATCCTTTTTTAAGTGTACTTTGTATACCTGCGCATTGAACATATTTTTTGGCAGTTTTAAATTAATCTCATATGAAAAATTTAAGTTAGCTGCGCACATTAAAAAAATGTGTCTACATAAATATGCAACCATTTATGTGTATAAAACTGAAGCCAAAAATTGTATACCTGCACATTTAGGCAGGTAAGTGCATTAGATAACAGCTTTTTTGACTTATCTGCACAAAAAGTCGTGTAAAGTTGATTGTGCAGCTAAGTCAAAATTACTGTATTAAACTGTTGAGATAAAAATTTAAATTAGATAATTGCAAAAAAAAGTGTACTAATCCAACTAAATAATGGAGAAAACATTTTATTATTTCAATGTAATTTTACTACAAATATAATTTTTTTATAGGTTTGCTTATTGTTTGTTTTGTTTTGTGGTACGGATTAAATAGTTGATGGTTGCAGTTGTACAATGATAACAAGAACAACATGAAAATTTCCTGCGTTGATTTTGGTTCTTTTTGTAAAAGTGTTAACCCCTTCAATAAATACCATCAGTGCTGGCAACGAATACTTAAGTTTCCAAAAAGGGTTAAAAAATAAACATTTACCGACCGCTTGTCAAATTTTCTATCCGTATTATCTCCTACTCGACACATTTTGCTTTTACATGATAAGATTTTGTATGTTCTACAGCATATTTTGACATGTCGTAGCACATTGTATTACAATGTAAAGACACCTTAACTCGAAAAATAATTCACGGTTAACGCACTATTTGCAAATAATATGCTTGAGGTTGCCACACTTAAAAATGTTTGCTAATAAGAAACAGTCAGTTGATAAAGGATTTTTTATACAAAAATACGGCAACCATGGCTGTGTAAAGAACCGAAGAACGTCAAAAGCACAATAATAATTGTACTAACACAAAAACAGAATGAAGTTTTTAACATTCGTTAGCTACAAACTACATAGAGAAAAAAATTATCAGCTGAAGTAGCGCTTCCACCTGGTTATACACACCTTGATAAATATTGTACAAAAAGTTACTGATGAGTGAGTTAATTTATTTGCAAATATTTTTATTTGTATATAAAAGTAGTAATACACTACATTTATACACGCTTTATTTGCCAATAAAAATATTTGCAATTAAATTAACTCAGTGTTTATACGGCATTGTAAATGTATAAAAACTTGCTAGCACTTATGTAGAAAAGTTACTTATGTTGACAAAAAAAAAAAATAGTGTAAATGTATAATATTTGTTCTCATTGTCATTATTTTTTTCTTTAAATTTTTTTTGTTGCAATATTTATAGATTTATTGCTTTTTATTAGCAAACATTTGGAAGAGTGGCAACCTCAAACATTTTTTTGCAAATAGTGCGTTACTTTGCAACGTGTATGTGCAACACATTTATGTTACATGTTGCATATTTTAACACAAACACTGTACCTACAATGCAATCATCAATGCAATCTATAAACATCAAAATATTTTGATATATTTGAAACTGCAACTTCGAACGCAACCATAAACAAGAATACACACTATTCGACCGACAATGAAATCTGCCTGTTTTAATAAACATGTTGCAAGCTCTGTACCTACCATTAATCGTGAATAGATTTCTAGGCTAGTAAGTCATAATAAAAAAATTATAAAGCAAAAATTTAAAGTTTTATTTGCAAATAAATCGTGGGTATAAACAGAGTATATGTAACACCAAGAAACTACAATCACCTTTTTTTATATCTACTTTTGGACGTGTTGTTTTATTTAATTAAATACTTCATTTTCACCTGCATTTTGTATGTTATTTCTGTTTTTATTAATAATGTTATCATATTGTTTTCAATTTTTTGTCATCATAAGATTTCAAGAGTGAAATTTTCAAATGTGACACACGAAATATTTTTTTTTTGTATTTCATATTCTATATAACAACACAACCTCACACATAAACAAGGACATGCCATAAGGCGAAGCTTTATGTGTTTATTAAAAGTTTAAATGTCCGTAAAATAAACTCATCGCCATTGACGGCTTATTAAAATAAAATTTAATGTTTTTCGTTATTCAAGAAAGAAAAACATCATTTGTACATTTTATAAAGACTTCTGTTTGTCTGGCTGTTCGATGTTGTTTCTAGAGATGTTCACGTGAGTGTTTTCTGACTCACGACACGCACGCTCACGCAGAAAAATATTTTACTCACGCACTTTCACATAAAAAAAAAGTGAAAATTGATTTTTTTTTACCCTTAGGTCCCTTTCTCTATGCGCTGTCACATATGTGCATATCTATGTATATACATATGTATGCTCGTGCTTTTGTAAAATTTACAATATAAATTAAAATAAAGCAAAGTTAATTTAATATCGTTTTAAATATTCGTATTCGCGGATATCATCTTAAATATTAGAATTCGAATTCTAGTATACGACAAATTGACATTCCGCACATGTATGTATGTATGCATAAATGTGAAGGTAAGACGTATGATCAATTAAATAAATGATAATCAAATAAATGAGAAAAGCATATTAAATGAGAAAACATACAAATTACTAAAATGTTTCTGTTACGTAACATTTTCAAAGACTCCTCCACACCCCCCCCCCCCCCCCCTTAACAAATCATAACAAAACTCGAACCCCACCCCTCCCCCTACAGCGTTATGTAATAAAGGGTGTCCCAACAAGAACGCAAGATTTAAATTTTAAATAAAACACAGCTATTTAAAAAAAAATCGTGAAACTTTATTATATCGTAAAGTACACAAAATGAGGTTATGTGTGGAACAACAAATCGAATGAAACAAAAATAAAACACAGCTATTTAAAAAAAAATCGTGAAACTTTATTATATCGTAAAGTACACAAAATGAGGTTATGTGTGGAACAACAAATCGGGCAGATGGCCGCCGCGGCTTTGCTGGCACACACGCGATCTTTTAATGAAATTTTCAATTGCCATTTTGCATAAATGCTGCGGTATTTTATTAATGCAGCGTCCAATTTCCTCTTTTAAGGCTTGAGTCATTGTCGGCTTATTCGCGTAAACCATCGACTTCAAAAAACCCCAAAGAAAAAAGTCTAATTGTGTTAAATCGCACGATCTAGGCGGCCAATTCTGGTCTCCAAAACGCAAAATAACACGACCGGGAATTACTGATGTAGCAATTGAATTGTTACTCTGGCTGTATGACATGTGGCGCCGTCTTGTTGAAACCACATGCCCTCCACATTCATTTCTTCAATTCTAAGCACGAAAAAACTGGTTATCATTTCACGATACCGAACATTATTGACTGTTTGCGCTTGAAGTGCGTTTGAGCGACATCATCACGTACAGCTGCGACATTTTGGTCGATTGACCTGGTCGAAGGCGCGTTGTTGTCTCTACATCACTAACAGACCCAGTTTCGGCAAATTTATCCATTAATCTCTTTACAGTTGACTCTTTTGGAGCATTATTGTGACCCCAAATTGATCGCAAATTTGCGAACTGTAGCCGCAAAACTTTCACCATTTTGGTAAAACAATTTCACAATGAGAATGCGTTGTTCATTAGTGTAGCGCTCCATTTTTACTAACCTCGTGCCTTCTACTAGCAAACAATAACAATTGTTCAAGTGTCAAACAATGACACATCGAATGGCGCCAAATTTAAATCTTGCGTTCTTGTTGGGACACCCTTTATATGGACGGCCCCTAAAGCAAAACACATTTTCTGCGGCACAATTCGTCAGTAGTATTGTTGACAAAGGCACTGTTGAATCAGTAGTGTTTCTCAATTGATACTTCCTACAGGGTATCTAAGAAACATACATACATACATACTTACAAAGGTGTATGTACCCATCAAACAAAAAATGCTCCGAATTCGTAAAGAATCGTAACAATTTTTGTATGAAATGGTTGACACGACTTCGTAACGATATGTCGGTACGAATTCGTTCCGATAAGTCGGTACGAATTCGTAACGACATGTAGGTACGATTTCTTT
Source organism: Tachina grossa (assembly GCA_949987645.1). NCBI lineage: Eukaryota > Metazoa > Arthropoda > Insecta > Diptera > Tachinidae > Tachina > Tachina grossa. The sequence goes on from OX465278.1 coordinate 70,145,489, forward strand.
TTGCTTTTATAGCAGAGTACCGCTTCACCGTTATGTTGCTGCTTTTGTCGAAATAATTTGCACATACTCACGTTTTTTAATATTTGTTACAATCCTTTTTTTATCAACATATACATACATATTTATTTAAAAATAAAATTTTCACAGACTTTTACTTATGTACTCAAAAATCAAAGTTATACAGCCTTATTCAAAAAAATATTTTACTTGAGCCTTAAAGTTCATAGTAGCTACGAAATTTTATTCAAAAGACAACTTTAATTATTTTGTGATTTAATAATAAATTATGTTAACACCACCGTGTTCAACAACCATTTCACAGTTTATGATGTACAACATCGAATATAATTTCGTTAGAGTATTCAACTAATTTTTTATTTTATTAAATACATTTTTGTAGCTATGCTAGAAAAATAATTTAATTTAATTTAGAAAATAAATTTCGCAACATAACGTCGTTCGCAAGTTATTGTGTTCTATACCGCAAAATATAAAAAATTTAGATAAGATTGATTTTTAGGAAAACTTTTAGAGATCTGTCGATCTGTGTAATCAATTTGTTTCTATCATTTATAGTTTTTGAAATATGAGACATGGACCTTGTGCTATACAACTCTTTAGTGACAAGCTTCGTAACCTATTGTGTTCTATATGCAAAAACTCGTGCATATAGAACAAAAACGCACCAAAAATACTAAATAAAAAAAATAATTTTTTATTTTGTTCTATATGAAAGATTAAATAAAGTTTGTACTAATTTGGATCTATTTGCATTATCTGTTTTTGTTTTATTTATTTGTTGTGACTTCACATTGCACTTGGAAACTGCATTGAAACAAAAAAAAGAAAACAGAAAAACAATGACAAACAATCAGTATTCAAAAGCCGTTAATTTTTAATTAGGTCCGGGTGTTTTCTTATTGATTATATCAATGAAATGTTATTGCTATTTATATATATAAATATATATAAAATTTCTGTTGGAAAAAACGAAACATTTTTTTAAATTGTTAATCCTTCCTCCAAATACTGACGTGATGTACTGGCTCATGCTCAACATGCTTGCCCTTTCGTAATTCATTCACAACACTTGTGGATGCATCGCAAAGCTGCTTGAAATGATAATACCCTTCAAAAAATTTGGTGACAATTGATCCCAACGTATTCGTCCTATGACTTATGAAAGTGGGAGTGGTATGTCGTAGTGTATGGTGAAAAAATGACATATCCTGTAAATGGTTATATATTCAGCATTGTGTTGATGTATAGTCGTGATATTTTGTCAATTTATAGTAAAAGGCTCAGTTCGATGTGGTTGGGTCCAGGACCTATCAAATAGTATAAACATAATGTTCGCTGTTCCCTCCAATGGTACCGCCAAGCCACTCTGGAACCAGTCCCGTAACTATTCTTAGATATTAAACTGAGCTTAAGTGGTGTTTATACTTTTGAAATATGAGTGCCTCTGTGGTCGGGTGGGTAGTGTGCAACCCTGTCATGCCGGAGGTTGGCAGTTCGAATCTCAAAAAATATCTGTTTAGAAATAAATTAAAATTGCATTTGTAACAATAACAATAAAAAGAAAGTTAAAAGTTTTCATTTGTTACAGTTAAGTGTCGGAACAGCGATACCATATTTATTTTCTCAAAAACCTTCAAGTCGAACACAAAATTTTTTTTTTTTTATTTATTCAAAATATATTAATATCCATTGATTTAAATGAATTAGAGTTCAAGAAAAATTCATTTTCTTTCAAATGAACTAACAAACGTAAAGGTAAATAAATAACACAAAATATTTGCGGAATAGAACATGTATACGACAAATACATGAATGCATGTAATTCATACTTTTGATGAAGGACAGAAGAAAATAGGTCAGTAGTTTAGTCAAAAGGACCTTAAATAATATACTAAAATACGAAAAATCATATTCTTAAAAATCTTATTTTTAACAAAGAAATCTTTAAGCATTGTTAACATCCCGAAAAACTTCGAAAATCAGATAAATCTTTACATATGGTAACGGTGTGTCGGAATGACATTTTTAAATAATTTATGTTATTCCACACCGATTATGTCCCCATGAGATAGTTCAGTGAAAAGTCAGTGACTAGTCTTGTGTAAGTTCCATTTCCTGCAGTTAAATAACCAGCATATTCTTAAAGTATTTAAAACACAACACTTTTCTACATTTTGTTCTATATGCTATAAGACAATGAGAGTTTCATAAATAAGTGCACATAGAACAAAGCGATTTTTTTAAAACGCGTCTTACTCTTAAAATCATTTCCAAGGACGAAAATTTTTTTTACAGAAAACCCCAGAAATTCTAGAAGTTTTCTTGGTGCGACAACTTTTTCGGTTCATTTTTTTGTAATTGATAGATAAACTTTAACAGCGATTTCCCAAAAAAACATTTTTGTCATATAGAACACAACAACTTACGAACGACGATAAATAATCGACACATACAGTTATAAATTTATTTTTGTTTTGATTTCTTTGTACTTAAACCAGAACACAACAATAAAGGAAACAAATTTGTTTGATTTTGTTTTGTTTAATTCTTTGAAGTCAGAGAAACAGAAACCATGAGAACGATTGCTTCATTTTTTTTTATTTTGATTACTTTGTACTTTTGTTTTCTTTATTTTTTAGATATTCTGTACATTATCTCAAGGGTGTCCAAAAGAAGAGTAAACACCAATGCATTTAAAGAAAAACTAATTTATATTCAATACTTATTTCTTGTTGTAAAAACCAATATGTACATACATACATACAAAGAAAAAATATTGTTGCTTTGCGCTTCCGTATGCAGTGAATAACAACAAATAAATTCAGTAAAGTGCGACTCTGACTCGCGCACGAAGGGTTCCGTACGAACACTAGATATGTAATTTAATACAAACTTCATCCTATATAATATATAGTTTTGGAATTTTTTTTTTCGTTTTTGGGGTCTTTTCGGTTTTTTTGTTTTGGCGGTTTTTGCGTTTGTATGTCTCCATGTTGCTATAAGAACTACGCAGTAGTACCTGGTTAATTGTTTTAGTTACTAGTAGATTTCCAATGACAAGCACATGTTAAATGTCTATAGCACAAAGTATTGTATGGGGAATAATTAGAGAGTAGTACTGATGACAAAGTCAAAAGCAACTCATTACATTTTACAATCGACATTTCCTCCAGGGTATATACCTACATATAATATATGTATGTAGGTATATCGAGACCTATTTTCGGTTTAATTGTCAGCAAGATGTTGTAAAAAATGAGCTTTTTAATTGAAATTACAGCCGAAAGCCAACGTTGCTAATGCTCTCAAATTAAATCTAATCTTAGAATTTATTCCTTAAGATTAGACAGATAAATAAATAAATAAATAATTGAAATTAAAACTATGGCCAACCCATAGTTGAGAATTATCAAAATGTCGAAATGTTTGATATTTTTCAAAATACAGGCTGTACAATTTTATCTTAGGCGATAATTCATGTATGGTAAAGTATATTTCGATACTATAAAAACCCGTCCTCTGAAAACTTTAATTTTTGCCCCTTACAGATAATTGAAAATAGGGCTCCATATACATACATATGTATACAATACATAACATATAATACAAAGGTATTCGTTGTATCTACATTACGTAGGAAACAAATAATTGTAAATTCTGCCAAAAAGTATTTGGCAGAATTTTTTTTGATGGGAGAATGTTAAATCTGTAAAAAAAATCTGCTAAAATGTTCTACAGAAGAAAAGTATAATGCCAGATTTAAATTTTAAAAAATTTATTGAAATAGTTTTTTTTTTTTTTATAATGCATGTAATTATTTATTTATTGTATCTTCATATGTGAACTAACAATAAGTATTCAAATCTTAAATCTATAAAAAAAAAAAATTATTAGGCCCGACCAGTGTCGGACATAAACTTAGTGGTAGTTATAAATAATACATTAGTAGTGATAATCAAACAAAAAGGGGGGGGGGTGGGAAAGTATTTTCAAGTAGTCCCATCTGGAGTGTTAGTTATAAGAGCCCGTGTGTCCCTCTTTTTTAAGCGGATGTGTCCAGTAAAGTTCAAAATATTACGAGCAAGCGGATTAGGATGTGATTCGAGTTTTGTTAAATATTTGCCTGCGTATTTTGCAATTTCTTCAGTCACTAGTGGCATATTTAAATCACGATGTATAATAGAATTTTAGATGTACCATGGAGCCGATGTTATTAACCGTAAAATTTTGTTTTGCCTTCGTTGGATTCTCTCGACATTGGAAGCTGAAGCAGTGCCCCATAACTGAATTCCGTAGCGCCATATTGGCTTCAAAAGCGAATTGTATAATAAAAGTTTGCAGTCTAGGCTGAGTGTTGAGTTTCTGCCAATCAACCAATATATTTGAGTTAACTTAAGTTTCATCTGAGTTAACTTAGAGTCAATATGATGTTTCCATGTAAGTCTTCGATCAAGGTGTATACCAAGGTATTTCACTTGCGAATGTTGAGGAATATTATGATTGTTGATTCGGATTGGGGAGCAAGTATCTCTTCTTAGGGTGAACGTTATATGGACACACTTTTGTTCATTGACTTTAATTCTCCATAAGTTCAACCATATTTCCAGCTGAGTGATATGTTCCTGGAGATTGCGGGATGCCTCATAAGGGTTTTCGTGCACACTCATACAGGCTGTATCATCGGCAAAAGTGGAAATATGGATATTATTGCTCACAGACATATCACAAGTATGTATTAAATACAAGACAGGACCCAGAATACTACCCTGGGGCACACCAGAAGATATAGTTTCGGGCACACTCGTGAACTCTCCTTCCACAACAGTGAACTTCCTATCAATAATATAAACTTTCCAAAAGCTTTTGAATGTTTATTGGCAGATATGTCCTCAATTTTAAAACTAGGCCTTCGTGCCATACTTTATCAAACGCCTGAGAAACATCAATAAAGAGAGCAGAACAATACTTCTTTTCTTCAAATGTTCTTCTTACAACTTGGACCAGTCTATGCGTTTGTTCAATCTTGCTGTGCTGACTTCTAAAGCCAAATTGATGGTCCCGGATGCACCCATTATCAGTTAAAATTTTGGACAATTTAGTCATGAGCAGCTTTTCGAAAAGCTTTGAGATTTTAGATAGTAAGCTTATAGGCCTATATGACTCAGTCTTGGTAAGATCTTTGCCCGCCTTTGGAATCATTTTGATCTTGGCCAGTTTCCAGTTATGTGGAAAATACTGCATTCTTAAAATAGCATTAAAAGTAAATAGCAGGATTCTTATTGCAATATGAGGCAAGTTCATGAGCATTTTGTTACAAATGCCATCAATACCTGGAGCTTTCTTCGGGTTGAGTTCAGCAATTACTTTTTGTACTTCGCGCATCTTAAACCTTAAGGGACGAGGGGGTAGAGAAACTACACTCGGTAAATCAGCAGCACCCGTACATGAATTGGGAGTGAATACAGATTTTAAATGCTCAGAAAATAAGTTACCTTTCTCACTATCACTTCTTGCCCAGCCTCCGGTCGCAGTACGCAATGGTGATTTAAGATCAACGGGTCGTTTAAGATTTCTAGTAGCGCGCCATAAAGAGTAATTAGATGCGGACGTCACATCAAGACCTTCTAAATACTTTTCCAGTAGTGCAGTTTTCCGACGATAGCAGCTCTTTGAGTCGTTTAGTACATTCTTTAAGTCTGATTTTATTTAGGGGTGATCTGTGTTATTGCCATTCTCTTCTAGCTCTCCTTTTTTCACATACAAGACGTTCAATTTCCGTAGAATAAATTCTGTTAAAGCCGGTCTGCGGATAGGAGGTAGTGGCGTGTTCAGCAGCCTGTTTAATATTTTCGTTAAGATTGTCAATGTTAAATTCAATATCATCGCATGATCTAAGCTGAATGTTTTCTACGCAGTGACTACTAAGATATTTTTTGAATACCAGCCAGTTGATTCCATTAATCATCTTCACATATGAGTTAGTTAAATCACTCCTTAGTGGGTTGAAAATTGTAACTATTCTTTGAGATTGATCGGAGGACAGATCTAGAGAGGCCTCTACATGAATTAAGTCCCTATGAATATTTTTCGTGACGGCAAAATCTATAACATCTGGAATTTTTCTTACGTCAGTAGGCCAGTAAGTAGGCTCCCCACTCGAAATGACATCTAAGCCCATTTTTGAAATTGTATTGAACAAGGCTCGACCTCTAGGTGTAACAAGACGCGATCCCCAGTACGTATGTTTTGCATTGTAGTCACCAGCTGCCACGAAACAAGATCCAAGCTATTTGTAGAACTTCTCATACTGATCTTCGGTAACTGAAAATCTGGGAGGTGAGTAAATTGATGATATCACGAAATTCGCACAAAAATTTTCTACGAAAATATTCGTTGCTTGCAAATATTCTTCACTAACGTTGTCAAGGACATAGTGCTTGAGTCTTGACTTAATCAGAATTGCTGATCCACCACATGCTCTCTCTCTCTCGGGTCCTTTGTATCATATAAAGTGTAACCATTTATTTTAAATAAGCTTCTTGAGGTCAAATGAGTCTCAGAAACCAACATTATATCAATATTTTTTTCCATGAGGAAGTGCTCAAGTTCATTTTTATGTTGGCGAATGCCGTTTGCGTTCCAGAAACATATTTTTAACGAGTTCATGGTTTATTAACTAATGCTTGAAGCAGTGTATTCTGCATTCGCAGCATTTCTTGCATCATACTTGTCATATTTGTAGTAAAGTTGTTTATAGTTAGCACCAGATTCTCAATAGTAGCTTCAAGGCGACTAAAGTTAAAGCTTGAGTTTGAATTCGTTGAATTATTTGGCGGTGGAACATTTTGCGTGGGAATTGAACTAGTCTTAGCAGCATCAGCATACGATACACGTGAAGTAACTGGTTGGCTGATTTGAGCAAAAGTGTCGGAGTTCGCGTTTACTTGTAGAGCTGGAGTTAGCTTGGGTTTTTGACCCATAGCCTGTTTAACGAAAGAAAATACAGGGCACCCTCTATAGTTAGCTGTGTGATTACCTCCACAATTACTACATTTTTTTTCTGCTTGATCTTTTGGCTTAGTGCAGCTAGCAGTACCATGCAATTCACCGCAGATAACACACACTGTAGGTTACTTGCAGTAAGTTTTCGTATGGCCATATTCTTGGCAATTATGGCACTGTACGGGATCTGAACGCTTACGTGGCTCTTCAACTGTGATTTTTCGATGTAAGAGATACTTTACGTTATAAACTGGATGGGCTTCATTTTTTTTCAATTGTATGTCATTCGGCTCCAGTTCAACCCGAAATAGGGGTTGGGGGACCTTTTCTCTATTAAATATGTTGGTAACATTTTTTACCTTGAATCCTTGGTCGACAAGTGCACATTTTAATTCTTCGGGCTCAACATATGAATCTATGCCCTTTAATACTATCTGTAGGCCTTTAGCACTCTTAAGTTGGTATGTGTAAAAATTTGTTTTATTTTTTTCGAATTCACTAACAATTTTTCGGAAATCTTTTTCATTATATATTTGTATTTTAGTTTCATCAATATTACCTCGTTTAATTGGAATGATGTGAAAAGTATTTTCACCAATGGTCGACAGTAGTTTTTTTATAAGCGCGTTAGAATTTTTTTCTCTCAGATAAATAGGTGGTGGCTTAAAAGACTTTTGCGATGATGTAGAGGGCTTGTCGTCGGTGTCTTGCAATAATGAAAAACGATTTTGACGATTGGTAGATGATGCGCTGTTATCCCTAGACATCTTTGGGGCAGATGAAATTTTTGAAGAATTTGGGCTTCGCCCACGCTTTACCACTGTTATATATCTGTCCATTCCCACTTGTACCTTGGGTTTTGAGCTACTGTTATCTGTAGTGATAACTTGGTTTAGTGATGAAGGCGAGCCCGATGCGGATGATATCGCAGACTTAAATGAAGAAGTACTAGGCAATGGTAATGTTAACGATTCACTAGTTGGCATTGGACAAAGCGAAGTTGATCGCTGACGAAAAATTGGCTTTGCCGTTAAAAAAAGATTTTCATCAGATTTATTATTTATATTTTTTTCATTAAGAGTTTCAGAACTCACAGTAAAATAAGTATTTCTGCCGTCAGAACTCACTTCAAAATTTTTTTCCTTTGAGGTACTCATGCAGAGTATTATTCCTCAAGGGAACTTTGTTTGTGTTTACGGTTTTTTTGTGTTTTTGCTATTTTTTGCTATGTAAAAAATATTAGTAAAGCCAATAAGCTTATTTATCAAGGTGAATATGTATTACGAATATTTTTTGTATAATTTTTGATTTTGTTGTTTTTTATATTTGTTTCGTATGTATGTATGTAAAAAAAATCCGCTTTAATGTCTCTTCACTATGAAGGTTCAACGAGAACTGAAATAGTTTTGAATTCATTATTTTTATACAAACTTATTAGTATTTACAGGTATTTTTATGGCACATACATATTATATATTTGTTATAATACATACATAGGTATGAATTTTTATGCATTTTCAAACATTAAATATATATACATACATACATCCTTAATATAATAATTTTTCACACCAATAATTTTTTTGTCGTGGGATCGGATCACTAAGAAGAGAATTGTTTAGTTGTATGAGCAAAAAGCATCAGAAAAAAATAATATAAAAATTTTTTCTCCATAACCTCATTTTTTTGATAAAATCTATTTCAGCGACCCCATACCCATCTTCAAAAAATCCCAAAAAATTTTCGAAATTCTTTTAGATCACAAGCTTTAATATTCCGCTTTAAGAGTTGCAAATTTTTTTTTGTGAAACGCCCTACTATACATATATGCATTTATTATTATAAAATAATTTATTTCAAATGATTGAATACAGTTACATATGTACCTATGCAGGAATGTTATCTCGTGAGAGCGTGAGAATTCGTGCGTGATTATTAAAAAATCAAAATAGTTATAATATTTGATCACGAATCACGTGACACGATAAAATCACGACATTTGCACATCTCTAGTTGTTTCCATGAACAATTACTGTCAAAGAATTTGTTTTTTAAATTCCCACATAATAACTGAAACGTGCACACGTGCTACATTTTTAAATTTGCTTTTTCATAATTGGCATTTTAAAATTTTTCTTTCTCTTTTGAAGTAATGATTTTTTCAACGCCCTTTTTTCTTGTATTTTATTTCCAGGTGTAACCAAACAAGTGGGTGATGCTTTGCTTTTGGAAGGTCAACAGAGGACGGGTCGTGTTGTTAGTATTGGTATTGCACCCTGGGGTATTGTTGAACGTAATCATGAACTTTTGGGCCATAATCGTGAGGTGCCATGTCACAGCATCAGTTCGCCCAGGCAAGTCATATACATTATCGCTATTTTCAGCGGTTTGCTTAATAAATAGCACAGCTTGTGTTCTTTTATATTATTTTTAAATTTATTTTCACATCTTGTTAAATATATACTATTTTCTTTTGCAAATACAAATAACTTTTACACTTGAACAATTTTGGTTTACAAAAGGTTTACCAAACAAATTTCTATACAAAAGTTGTTTTACAAACATTTTGTAAATCAAAATTATTTTTTCTAAATGCGGCAGTAAATCTCTTCATATTTACAAGCATAAAAATGGGAGTAGTTATAATAACTTCTGTTTGAAATAATTTTTACACTTGAACAATCTCCAAATCCCTTTATATTTACAAGCTAAAAAATGAGAGAAGTTATAATAACTTGTTGTTGAAATACGTACATATGTATAATGTTTGCAACTAAAATATTCATTATTTATAATAATAATATAGTAATATAATCTTCTAGTCAAATTATAATTTATTCTATACCTTGTTGGCCCTTCTTATGAAGTTTATTTATTTAATTATTTTATTTATTTAATATAACCACCTGGCAAATAATTCTAGGGATTTCTTATAATTTTCCATAACCATGTTACATAAGCGGTAATGCATTTTTTACTATAGTATTCAATTTCTGAATCAAAATAGCACCGGGCGAATTGAAATAACTTCATAGACAGCAGAGAATAATAAATAATCAATAATCTGATAACCCAAAGAATTGATTACACAACAACAAGTAATGCAAGCACTAAATAAACTACTTTACACGAAACTTATCCCGATGTTATAATTCGACAGTTCGAATTCGCCCAAACTTCCTGATTCTTTTCTAACATTCTCTTCATAGTGAAGGTTAATTTAAGAATACCGAAGTTTGTACATTAGGCTGGGGTCTAGGGTTTTCAAATAATCGCTAATCAAGAAAATATACTATTATAATCTTTTCTTAAACCAAAATAAATTGCTTCATGAGTTTTAGTCGAACTGTATGGGTTTAGCCAAAGAAATTTAATTACTTTGTCTTGAATTCGCGATTTAATTTAATTTTTAAATTAAATTATATTTTTATTTTGAGAAAATTCTAAAGCATGTAATATGAAGTTTGTAAATGAGAACTTATGATGATATTGATTGATATTGATGATATTGATGGGAAATATTTTCTAGGACGAAGTATATTTGTGCTTTCTTAATTTATTTTTTATTTCTTTTTATATCCAGATCTGAAGAATTTATATCATAATGAATGAACAAGTTCATATCCAACACAGTATTTTTTTATACCGTTTTTAGGGTTCCGTACACCAAAGGTGAAAAGGAACCCTATTGTTTTCGCTACGCTGTCCGTCTGTCCGTCACACGGTATTTTCTCAGGAACCGTAAGACCTACGGACCTGAAATTCGGACAAGGTATGTAGAACCTTGGCCGCTACAACAACAAACACATGAGAATTATAAATTAAAGGGTGTTCCAAAACTAGCAACGAAAAATGTTAAAATCCCATGTAATATACATACAATTGTATGTACATATGCATATTGAAACTTGAATGTTGCAAAATTAGTGTATTTTTATACAGGCTAAAACAAATAACACTAAAATTTTAAAAAAATTTTAATTAAAGGGTGGTCTATCAGTTAATGCAATTTTGACTATGTAATTTTGACAAATTGCTATATCTTGGAAACCGTAAGAGGCAAACACTTGAAATTTTAAAAACGGTAAAACTAAAAAAAATCGCCAAAATAAAAAAAAAATTTCTAACACTTAAATAAATCGCCAAATTCGAAAAAATCGCCCAAATGAAAAAAATCGCCAAAATGAAAAAAAACCCCAAAAGGCGAAAAAAATCGCCAAAACGCAAAAAAGGCGCCAAAACCAAAATAATTGTTTATATGAAAAAAAATCGCCAAATTGAAAAAACGCCAAAAACCGAAAACAATCGCCAAAACTAAAAAATCGCCCAAATAAAAAAAAACGCCAAAGTGAAAAAAAATCTCCAAAATGAATAAAAATCGCCAAATTGAAAAAACGCCAAAAACCAAAATAAAAAGCCAAAACTATATATTATATAGCTGAAGTTTGTATTAAATTACATATCATACATATTACATAGTGTTCGTACGGAACCCTTCGTGCGCGAGTTAGAGTCGCACTTTACTGAATTTATTTCTGTATAGGAAGTTGTTCATTCATCATGATATAAATTCATCAGGTGCGGACACCCACTAATAACTATAACCTTTTTTTAATAGTTTTATATTTTTGTAATAATGCAAGGTTCCAAGATAAATCAAACTGCACATATCTGCTAAACAAATGAAAAATATTTGTTTCAATCGTAATAAAATTTTTGAAATATTACAACGTTTTTAAAATAAAATTATACGAATATAATGAAACAAAATATAATTTGGATTTTATTCATAATTTCGCCTTATAACACTTTTATTTTATTAAGGTGTAGAAAAATAAAATAGATTCAGATCGAGTATAAGTCGTTTCTTGTGTTTTGTATAAGTTTCTGAGCCTATTTGCTTATTCTATTGGAATTTCCAAAAAAGCTTATTTAAGCTCTCAAATGATTTTTAAAAGTATGGTTGAAGTCTACTGATGATTTGTTAAAGCGTTAATGAAATCCAAACATATAAACATGTTTATTCCAAATGTATCTATTTTGTATTAAAAATTTTAATTTAAATTTTTTATGAGGGGAGACTATGCAAATTTGGCATAAATTCTTTGCTTAAAAAATGGAAATATTTTTAATCGTAATCGAACGATTAATATGTTCGATTACGATTACAATTAAAAGGTGCCATTAATCGCGATTACGATTACGATTATAATCGACCCTACTGGGGTCGACTTGTATGGATGAAAAAAAAAAGATCGTATAGTAAAAACGAAATCTACATGTAATTATAAGACAATTTTGCAACGTGAAACTTTATTTCCACTTCCTGAGCTGCTTCTTGTTTGGCTACTGGCTGCCTTATTTAAAAACATTAACTTTAAAGATGAAAATAAGGAACCAAATATTATGGAAAAATCTAGAATAGATCGCTAAAAAATTAAAAGCAGAGAGTACATACGTGGGAGGACGAATAATTCGAATTTAGTGGCATTTATTTTTTTGTTGAAAAAATTGTAACTTAAAACAAAAATTGTTTTTCTAAAGAAGAGGAAATCATTTTCATGTCGAGAAGCGTGGTATAGGGATTGATTTTAGACACGTTGTTTCCTCGGAGAATTTTGTGTAAATTACGTTTTTGCTATACGATTTTTGCAAAAGAAAAATCGATCGAGGTTAAGTCCTTGGAATCACTCTTACTATCATCACATGTCGTTGGTGGCTACATCATCTAGTTTTGGTCAAAAGAAGTTAATAAGCACCGCCTTGCAGCTCTCACCAAGCTTCCAAGGAAGTCAATAAGATCCTGAATTTGTGATACGGAATTAGTGTATATTTGGATAACTTCTAATGATTTTTACATAAGGGTTGTCATTGCAAGAAGTTTTCTTTTTGGATCTATATTCAGTGAATCCGAAATCATGCAGATTCCTTTTTTCTTTTTTTAAATTTCTTTTCATTTAATATATTATTTATAAACAAAAATCTAAAACTTAAACTTTTCCTAAAAAATCAGTACTTACGATATGTATTTGAGAAAGCTACAAATGATTTCCAAGTTTGTATAAGTGAAATAGCAACTAATCCCTGTATCCAACAGTCATGAAATAACAACACCACGCATTTTTTCCTAAGTTCATTAGTGTCCCTTTGTGTAAGTTGTTGTATAAAAGTTCATGTGATGAAGGCATAGGCACTGGACACTGAACTATACCGACTTCAGCAGATACTAATCCTTCATTGTGTAACAGAATTATCGGGGAAGTTAAATAACCGATAAAATGGCTACTAACCACAGCTTCAAAAAAAAATTAATACGCTTTATTTAACACCAGAGACGCTGCAACATTGCATTGTTAAAAGAAAAACGTTCAAAAATCAGACTTGTAAAAGAAAGAAGCTATTCTCAGTCTCTTCCTACACCGCCTGTGTTCTCTTTCACTATCCCTTTCCTTAAAATAAGTTAACACTTAGTAATAGCAGAAGACATACATTGCTATTTGTAGTTACTATATCACATATTTTAAATTTCCAGCTTTTACGAAATAAATAAAAATATATGTGATATATTAACTACAAATAGCATAAAAATTTTCTGGACTGGTCCATACAACATTTTTTTTTTGCGTAATAATTGCACTTATAACTTGTAAATGGACAAATGTAATATAAAAAACAATTTCTATTTTGATGGCTTTCGAAAGGAAAAATTTCAAATTTTTTTTTATTTTTTATGTAACACAAACTACTTAAACTAGAGGTGCTAGAAAATAAATAAACCTATTTTTGTAATCAGCGAACAAAAATACATAAGAATTTGTTATATTTGGTCAAAAAAAATTATAATCAAAAAATTTTAAAAGGACTGAACTAACACTGAACACACGATTTTTAACATCATTGCAATAATAGTCAGATACCTTGATATACTCATCAATGTCAATCTATTTAAATGAAAGGGATTTTTGTGTAGATAAATAAGCCAGAAAGTATTTTTTAAGTTTGGAATACCATTCGTAATATATTAATGGTATAATACAAATTATGTAAATGCTAAATGAGACCATATCTTCAAAACTAGAGCTGATAGAAAAAAAAACTAATGACACCATCGTAATCAGGAGACAAAAATACAGTAGGATCGGCTATTTTTATTTAAACATCCAAATCACTTTTGTGCAGTGTTATCTGTCCTATAGTTTTTGAGACCATAGTAGCCATCACAAAACATTTGAAATATATTTAGTGTTGGCCTTGTATTTTTTTAGATTTCATGTTTTATATATATATATATATATGTCTTCCTTTCACTCCTCGAGAGAGCATAGGGCCATAAATATAGCAACAACAATATTGGTTGACAAATGGGATTGCTTGGCATCTGGAATAATGAAGTAAAACTAATACAACACTCGAAATAAAAACTAAAATTCAACTGATAAAAAGCAGATGTCTCATGGTGAAAAAAGTTGTAATACATAATAGAAATTTGGAAAGTACAACTCATTTATCAAGTTAGTTATAAATAATATTATCAGCCTTAAACGTTTGTTTGAGATCTTTTAGCTCATTGTGCTTATGTACGTAATTCTCAATAATATTTTAAAAGTTTTGTTATCACACTGAAGATATTCCATGCTTAAAAATACGAAATATTTTATCGTAATTTCATTTTTGTGCAATAATAGAAAATTTTGTACATTTTATGAAAATATTTGTAGCACGTGCAGGAAAACAGATTTTGTATTTTACCAATTTCGTTAAGTTACAAAAATTATGTCCTACAATTACTTTCGTATATAGTACCATATTTTTCGTTTATTTTATTAAACTTAGGAGAAAATAAAACATTTTTATAAAATTGGAAATTTCGTAAAATAAACAAATTTTATATTTGTGATTTGAACGGGCTAAAGTTCGTATCGCTTTTTAAGCCAAATTACATGTGATAATTATTAATGAACAAATAATACCAAAGTCTGTTGTAAATATTCTGACTAACAACACATAGTTGAACGGAACAGCCAGCCGTTTTCGAAGGCCACTAAACCTTCATCATCAGCGTTCTTTTGTGTTTGGTCCACTGTGTGTGGTGTCAGTTGATGTAGATTTCTGCTTTATATACTTAGCATTTTATTGCAAATGGAATATGTGAATTGTTTTGATTCATCGTATTTCAATTTGCTGAAAGCTTTTTTGTATTGTAAGCTCAATTTCACCATCACTATATTTACAACAGTCTTACCATTGTCGTTTTGTTCTTTTTACTAATTATACACATTTTACCTAATTTGCTTATTTTTTGTTCTACTTAAGACAAACATTTTTGGTTTGTTACTATTAAGTATATTTTTATTTAATTTTTGCCACAGGCCCCCATAGCTATTAATTTTTAGTTAATTTTAATTATTATTCGAACTCCATTTGTTTCTATATTTGTGATTTAGCCCGAGTTCGTATCGCTTTTTAAGCCAAATTTTGTTTTGTTGTCATTTTATTTATGGTAAAAAATTATTCTTAAATCTACACAAGTTTCGTGAATTTTACGAAAAACAAAATTTTGAAATATGAGAACAAAAACTGTTGTTTTGTTTTAATGGTGGATTCGGGTGAATAAAAGATTGTGAAGGAAAAATTCACTCTTATTTCAAGTTGCTTCCGATTTTGCAACTTCTCGCGAATTTTTGCAAACTTCGCCATAAAAGCGACTTTTAAAATGCTTTCAGCCTCCTAAAAGTTTTAACGATTTTTATAAAATATTACACTTTGTTATATCCCGCTATTAGCAAGATTTTGCGAATTTTCGTCATTTTCGCAATTTTTATTGAATTTTTTGCATTCCTTACAGTTTTGGCGATTTTTAATTGGCTGGTTTAAAATTTTTGCAACTTCTCCCGATTTTTTGCAAAGTTCGCGATAAAAGCGACTTTTTACATGTCTTCAGCTTTTTGGCAGTTTTGCCGAATTAAAAAAAATATTAGGCTTTGTTATCATCCCGCTGCTAATAAATTTTTGCAAATTTACGTAATTTTCGGCATTTTTATTAAGTTTTTTGCATTCCTTAGAGTTTTAGTGATTTTTAATCCATACTTGTACGGCTTGTTCAAAATTTTGCCAATTTTCACAATTTTGTCATCCTGCTGTTGTAGCTTTCTGCCAATTCTTTTTATTAACTTAATAAAGAAAAATTAAATTAAATATAATTGAAAAACATTGGCACTTTTATGAGCTTATGCATTCCTGATATCATTCTACAGCCTATAGTACATGGCATGTAAAAAACCATATGTGCATGTGGTTCTGACGTAATGTTGACATCATCACAAAGCTACATTTGCTACATGCCCTCTACTAGTAACATATGTACATGCAAATATTCGCATGCTTACAAATTTGCTGCCTCAGAAAATATGTCACATTTTTATTTTCCAACAAAATTTTGTATCAAAATTTTACGGCATGTAGCCACTACTAGTAATTTAAAAAAATGCAACCAACATGCTGAAAATGTTCGTGACGTCATCGCCACATATGCATGTGGCTTTTTACATACCGTGAACTATATATAGGCTTACGACATTCAATAAACATAGAGAAAAATGTTTTAGGTTTCGTAGCAAACTTTTTTATAGAAATTACCAACAACATTTTTACAACTATTGTACAGCTTGACGACTTACTACACTTACAATACCTGAGTCCCATGCAGAAAATATTCAGTTGGAAGCGCCGTTATGCGTAATTCCATGACAGCTGATGGAAAAGAAAATTAGATAGATATGCAGGTTATCCTGCTAATAGCGTGTTGCTTTCTTTTATTTTGTGATTATTTCATTGCAAGATATTTTATGTATCTTGAGAGTTATTTAATTTTTCATGAGATTTTTTTCATTAAAGTCTATAAAGTTTTGTTGCGACTTATTTCATTGGAACCTTTTTATTTTTTTAGGAAGGGAGTTATTTCCTTTTTAATGAAATAAATCCTAATTATTGGTAGTTATTTAATTTAAAGAATTGGAAGTTATTTTTTCATGGCACGTAAATAATTAAGCACCTAAAAACCACTCTCAACCAATTACCGCAATACTAAAATAATTATTGAAACAAACAGTGGAAATAATTTAATCGACTCCTTATTAAAAAATTGGTTTTAATATAATGAAATTGAAAACATACATCTTTTTTACAAAAGTTTTAATCCAGAGCATTTAATTATAAACAAATCTACTGGAATGTGCATATACACAAACATACAAAGCCATGCAAGTATGTCACGATGTATTCGTACGTATTCATAAGTGAGAGGAATTTTATTGCTCGTCTGCTGGTGCGTATGAACAACTAAAATAACAGCAACTAAAAGTTGACGTTCATCATACGCTCGGTGGCATCTAGAAAATGAAATAATACAATGAACAGCAGGTTTTTTGCAATATACTACATACATATATTAAAGAAATAATATGGCGTTCATAAACTGGCAAATACATACTTGTAGAAGTGGGTAACTAAAAAAAGGAAGGAAAAAAAACAATAAACTGCCTGTTTGTTTAGAAGACATTTTTGTTTTTCATATATTGTATTTTTTTTATGTATGTAAGTATTTTGTTGTTGTTATTGTTATTTTTCATTTTAATCAAATATTACACAGTTGCTATTTCATTAATTATTCTCTTTTCCTCTTACTATTCCATTTATTTCTTTGCACTAAGACGTTATTTTAATTTTAATACTCTTTTTGATTCGTTAGGTCCAAGTTGGCTGTGCTAAACAACCGTCATGCTTACTTTATTTTGGTCGATAATGGAACCCAAGCAAAATATGGTGCCGAACTGATATTAAGAAGAAAATTAGAAAAATTTATATCCAATTTAAAATTGCATCCATGTAAGTGTTAATCAAACTGTGTTTATTTCGTTGTTAGCGTAAATGATTAAATATTAAACCAATGAGCTATTGTTTTAGTGAATTAAAATAATGAGAAAGATTTTACATCTATGAAACGTAATTTATAAAGTGGCATTAACGTCAAATCATTTAATACCCATACCAAACAAATATCATATAAAAGTAAGAATATTTTAATGTCATGAATGTGAACATTCTTTTCAAGTCTTAAAGTACATACATATGTATACACATAACATCATAGATATAAAAGAATTTGCACTGGAATAAACAACAAATTGCTTTGTAATTTGTTCTCTGAAACAATTACATGAAACACTTACTGACATCTTTTCTTAACTGTCATGCATCTTTTTTCACACCACACTTTAACACACATATATACATATATATGTATACAAAGATATGTACATATTTCGAATATCGTTGGCTTCCACGCAAACTACTCTGTAAGAAAGAAAAGGACTATAGAAAATTAAAAAGACACAAAACATCGACTCACAAAGAACAAGAATTAGATTAATTTTTTTTTTTTAACTCTGCGAACTAAACAAACACTCCTTGTTAAACTCCACGCAGATGAACTCGCGGGTAAGAACTAGTGTCAGATAAATACATATAATACGATAAGGAAGTACAGTTATAGTTTATTGGAAAAACTTCTTCACTCATTGCTAAAAAAAAAACTTATGTGGATTTTATACATTTTATGATTTGAACAGGCTAAAATTCGTATCGCATTGTAAGCCAAATTACATGTGATAATTATTAATGAACAAATAATATTAAAGTTAGTTCTAAATATTCTGACAACACATAGTTGAACGGATCAGCTAGCCGTTTTCGAAGGCCACTAAACCTTCATCATCAGCGTTCTTCTGTGTGTGGTGTCCGTTGATGTAGATTTCTGCTTACATATATATACGCAACTTTTTTGCAAATGGAATATGTGAATTAATTAGAACAAAAAATAAGCAAATTAACTAACATATGCATAATTAGTAAAGAACAAATGACAATGGTAAGACTGCTGTAAATTTATATATGGTAAAGTGAGCTTTCATTACAAAAAATCTTTCATCAAATTGAAATACAAAATAAAAATAGCTGCTTTATAATAACAATGCGATATTAGGTCAATTCATTTATTTTTCAAGCAAAATCGAGTAACTGATTAAATCCTGTGTATGTTTGCTAGAAAGCTTTAAAAAATGTTTATATAAATTTAAAAAGACTGCATCATAGATTTTAAGTTAACAATTTTCAGTATATTATATTTTGTATTCACAAATTATAAAAACTTATTACGATTTGGCTAAAACAAGTGAAAAAGTTTTCGTACTTCATATCTTTTAAGAAGTTTAAATTATTGCATTTGCTGAAATAAACATAAAAGAAGAAGAAGGATTTCATTCATATAATACAATATGTACACATATCGTCAGATGGTTACTAATCTGCCACATTTAGTGGAAATGTTCCCAATATTCTCTCTTTTATCACAACTAGAGCCAAGATAATAATAATCCTCACAAAAACATCAATGTGAAAAAGGCCAAGTTCCTATCAAAAATTTCGGCCATCAAAAGCAGTGAGATATAAATTTTGACCAAGTTCTTGTTTGGCACAACACCTATCACTGACATATGCTATGCATTATATACATTTGTAATCGTAAGGGTGACATATAATTTTCAGATAATCTGCTAACTTGACAACATTTTTACCGATATAAAGAAATGAACATTATTCTCTCTTTTTTTAGAAGGTTAAAAATATTGCCACGGGGTGTTTTATTTCTATTCATGATCACTGTGCCAGTTAACGATTGTATAGTTACATAAAATAATGGGTTAGAGCATGATGAGTGTTGGATTGTACACCTTAAAAATTAATTGATTTGCTATTACAACGGGTCGCCAGTGTGTACGCAATTTGTTAAGAGTCGTTTAAAAAGAAATATGTAAAATACAGCGTCAATTCCAGTGGGAGTGATCCCGCCTATTTCCTCAATATATCTACATATTAAGTCTGCTTAGCCGAAGTACATAAATCAAAAGGATATGCCCAATGTGCATACAAAGTTTCAATAGGGTGAGTGGTGCTTTAATTTTTGGATTTTCCGACTGAGTAAATCAATTAGAACTCTTTGTCTACAAAATGTCAGCTTTCTACAGTATAATATTACTTAAAAATTTTATGGGCCTGGCCCCGCCGACTTTTATATCTGTTAGTGCTTATGATTCATGTAAAGTTTTGTATGAAAAAGCTATTGAGAAATACATGAGTAATAGACTAAAAACTGCTAAGCCGAAGTACATGAAAGAAAAAGCTACGATTTATGGGTGAAGTCACGGCCACTTTTCAAAACAGGAAATTTGTACTTTGGATAAGTGCAATCTGTATGAAAAGTTTCAATAAAATTGAACTTAATTTTGAGTTAATAGTGGTTGTTCCCAACCGCTGATTGAAACTTCTGGTTTCTTAGATTTTTCTAAGTGATCTCTGATCTAGATTAATTTGTGCACCAAATTTCTGCACTCTACTGCGAATTGGAGTTTTAGCGGATAAAACTTCTTGGTTTTAAGATTTTTCCATTGGCTTACTCATCTATACTTGCTTTTGTATAAAAGTTCAGCTCTTTAGTGTGAATTTTACTTTATAATCTTATGAGCATTACCCCTCCCACTATTTTAAACTCACAATATTGTTGTAAGCCGCTCTTATAATTCATGCTAATTTTCTTCTAAAATATGCTAAAATGGCTTAAGTTAAGAGCTGTATATTAACAGCCTTATTTATTTATCTTATTAAGGCTTTATAAAGGGGTTTGAAGACAAATTTTCATAAAAAGATTTTCTTAAACGTCTTAATAAGTTTTATAAATAAGGCTGTAAGTTTTCAGGTTCAAACAATAGTAGCGTGGCCCCACCCATTCTGGTAAAATTTTTTTGTTTTTCAGATTTCTCTAGTTCGTTTCTCACCTGGACCTACTTGTGTATCAAATTTCAGCTCATAAGCGCAACTTTTAATTTTTAATTTTTATTGGCGCAGCTCCGCCCCTCTGACTAAAATTTCTGGGTTTTCGGGGTTTTCTTGTAGTTTTCTCCCCTATACCTATTCGTGTATCAAATTTCAGCTCCTTAGCACAACTTTTCACTTATAATTTATATGGGCGTATCCCCGACCACTTTTCCAAACTTAAGATTTTTTTTCGGTCACTGTTAATTATTCCTGTCAAGTTTCGTTGCAAACGGATAATAATACATACAGAAATAGTATATCTAAATATGCTGAGCCGTAGTACACGAACATGAGGTTGAAAATGTATGGGCGTGTCAACGCCCACTTTTTTAATGAAAAATTTTTAGGCTTGCCTTATCGCAGAATTATGCCGAATTTTAATAAAATAGCTTCCATTAAGCGCCTTAGATTTGCTTTTTTAATTCTAGCCTTTTGGCTAGGAGGGCGTAGCCCCGCCCTCCTGGCCAAAATCTTTGGGTTTTAAAACTTCTTTAGTTTATTGCTCACCTAGACCTAGTTCTGTAGCAAATGTCAGCTCACTAGCACAGATATTAATTTTTATGGGCGTAGCCCCGCCCCTTTGGTTAAAATTTTCGGGTTTTAAGACTTTTATAGTTCATTGCTCACCTAGATGTACTCGTGCACCAAATCTTAGATCTCTAGCTATAGCGGAAGGGCTTCATCAATTTGATGAGTGATCAGTGAGTCAGTGAGTATGTCTTAAAATATGCACTTTTTGCACCTTCATATCCCCGGAACCTTTCATTGTAAAACTTTCAAACTGCGCACATAAGGTTATATGGATTTATTCTAATTATGATTTAAATTTCATAATTTTACGGTAGCGGAGAACAAAGGTATGAGGGGGGTAAAAACAGCTCGAATGACTTCCTGTAAATATACACACTGCGTGCATTGGCCGGAACTTGGCCTGGCACACTACCGTGCGCCTAGATTAATAAAAAAATTTATATTGAAATATAGTTCAAAACACAGTAATTTGTATATGAAACAAATTAATAGGCCTAATCGTGGTTGTAGTCTTCCGACTTCAAATTGGATTATTTATAGTTGATTAAAGAAAACAAGCTATAAATTTATTTAATCTAGTATAATACGTCTGACTTTTATCGCAAAATTTCAAATCACAATAAGAGGAGAAAATGTTTAGTTAACTTAAAAAATATGGATGTTAGGGTTAATATTTTTTTATATATTTGATATGTGAAAAAACGTATTAGCGATATAAAAAATAAAGTTCATATACATATAACCGATATATACTCTTTTTTTGAAATATGCAAGAGAACAAGTGACGAATTTACATAAAAATAAAATTCACAAGAAAGAAAAGTGTAACCGCTATTTTCGGCAACCATTTATTCATTAAGAACTTGTAATTACTCAGACTCAATTGACTCTCTCAGAAGATCAGCAAAAAGTCTCAGGTTCTTGCACAGACATATTATTACGAGTACTTGAACAAATTTATGCCAACAAAATTTAAAATAAAATTGTGATGAAAATATATGTATGTAATTATGTGTTATAATATGAGAATGTTCAGATATATGCTTATAGTTTTCATTATGGTTAAATTAAGCGATTGTGCGGGCATTAGTTTTCTTCTTTGATGAATAAAAACCTATTTAAATTTCCACAAAAATACATTTTTGTGATTGTCTGAATTTGACATTACATACAAGTGGAATTGTTATGTAGAAACAAAAAAATAAACAAGTATTTAAACTTCAAAAACCCAACTGCGGCCAACTTTGAACTGTTAAATATCCCAAATGGTCATACAAAATGAAAAATTACAAGAAAAACCTAAAGATGATTTTAAAATACCTGCCGAATGATACCCATTTTGATATAGTTCACCAAATTTTTCTTTTTTTCTTCATATTTACAAAATGGCGTTTGTTGGCCGCCATATTGAATTTTGACAATTGATATGTCCTTAGTGGCACTCCCGAGATTAAGAAAAATCCATTGACGTAAGAATCATCAAAATGGGTCCACGCGTTCCGTTTATACAGTGATACAAAGGAACACACATACATACATACGTACATACATACATACAAACATACAAACACTGATAAGCACATAACCCTTCTTTGCGTTGTGCAATCGGGTAAAAAGTACTATGTTTTTTACTCAGAAAAAGCTGACACTTGCTTTATAGAACCCCAAAGTAAATTTTTCGACTCATATGAACAACAAATTTTGAGTGTACACGTATAATTTCATAAATAAAATTCATAAAATATGGGATATCTATTTTATCGATTTAACGATACTCTAATTTTTTAATGAGAGTGAATTAGAGCGCAACCATCATTAATGAATTAGTAATTAGCGTATCTAATCAGTTCATGCCCATTTTCACCACGAACGTGGAGAAATTCGTCTATCACTACAGACCATAGAAGTGAGAAATACCCTTTGACAACCATAATAAATTTAAATTCATAAATTATTTTTACTTTTCCTTTTCGTTTCGTTTTTAGTATAAGAATTTAACTTATAAACATAATTTAAATATTTCGGTATTCCCTAGATATTATTTTTATTTCGGATCGCAATTATGGAATTGGCATCCCTTGGCGATTGCTTATTTTCTTCCCTCATCTGCCTGCAGTACTCAAAGGCTACATATATTTTTTTAAAGTAGATCTTACCGATGAGGGGCGCAGGGAGCAATATCTCCCCTTCGAAAATATCCAAGCGAAATTGAATACATAGATCATCTGCGTCTATAATTATACAAACGTTTTAGATATTTTTAAAAGTAGGCCGAAAGGGGACAGGGGGTAACTTATGCTTCTCCAAAGTAGGGCTTTCATTGCAAAAAGTTATCATTTTTGAAACCTGAATCCGAAGTAATTTTCATGATGTTAAGCAAATCTAATTTTTTGTATGCAAAGAAAGCAATTTTTCATTACTTCTATAGAGTTCGGTAAAACTCGCCACCAACCACGATACGACCAAATATCAAAAACTTGGTTTTAATCAATATATTTTGTACAATTAATGAAATATGACGTTTCGTAACATAGAGTTATTTTGCTAAAAACTCAAGAAATAACTTTAAAATTAATCTTCTGGTTATTGTTATAAATCTTTTTCTCAAAAATTAGAAATACACTCATTGAGACTTTGAAAGTTGGGAAAAAGTAGATAGTTCCTTAATAATTACTTCCAAATTTTGTTATTGGAATAGGTACAGCTGCATCAAGTTGAATTCCGCGGGCATATTTATTTCTTTTCATTTCTAAAACTTAATGTCCAGCCACATTATTTTTAGTCAATAATTTGTTTTAACATCCATTTTCATACAGAAAACATTTAGTCTAAGACACCCAATTGCATTTTGCAAAACTTCAATTTATGTATGTAACTAATTTTGGGTTGCATGAGTCATATTAAGGCTTGTAGACCTCATTATCTTTCATTATGTGGTTTGAGTTTAAGTCGTAGTTCTTTAGCAAAAAATTAGTTTTAAATCTTAAAGCTTTAAAATTCAGTTTGATTTATGCAACGTGTCATGCAAGGTTTCGGCAGGGATATACGGAGTGAAGTTGTCAAATCAATACTTTCCCCAAAAAAAAAAATATTCATTAACTCATTAGGAACCACTAATTCTGATTCATAAACTCTGAGCGCTGCCAATGCTCTTGCGGGAACTTTTCTTTCCTGATTCCTGTTCATCGGATTGGAAGTAGTGTGAAAGATGGTGAGACAAAAACATTTTAGATTTTTTCCGTCATATTCAGCATGAGCATAGCCAAATTAAATACTTTTGCAATGTCACACAAAATTTACTTTGATTTCGGTATATAACATTTTATGTGACGCAATATTGAAAAGAGTGAATAACAAAACATTTTCACACTCGTGTACCTTTGTCTGCCAGGCTGTGTCTCATTTCCGCTTGTCTAATATCTATTACTATATTCTACATAAAAAAACGTTATTTTCATCCTTCTTTTCTAGTATGTTTCTTATTTTATTAATTCATCTTGTTTTTTCTCCTTCTTCTTTAATTTACAGTTACACATTCCAGTACACCCGTAGTCTGTCTTGTTATCGAAGGTGGTACAAATACTATACGTGCAGTTTTAGAGTACGTGACGGATACACCGCCAGTGCCTGTGGTAGTGTGCGATGGCTCAGGGCGCGCTGCCGACTTAATAGCTTTTGTGCACAAGTAAGATTAAGAATCACTTTCAAGGTTTTAACGTTTACACTCATTTCACTCATTAGCAAATTCGTTAAAAACAAAAAATATTCATACCATTAGATGTAACATCTACATAAATATAAGAACGTTGATGCCAAATTTATTGCATCGTGTCTCTTTGCATAAACGTAAACGGTGTGACCAGACCCTAAAAATTAAAAAAAAAATCAAAAAAATAATTAAAGTACTTTTTAATCAAATATTTTCTTTTAAAGTACTTAGTTTTCAAGTTCTGATTATATCGCCTTACAAATTCTTATATTCTTTGACTGAAATAAAATTTCTTAAAAAATAACAAATTATACAATGCGCAAATGGTATTTCAGGCGGAAATTGAAAGAATTTAAACATTAGCCGTATTTAAATTAAATAAAAGTGTTAAGGGTTCACATAAAGCTACCTTTTCCCCAACAGCTCTTAAATTTCTCCTTTCATAGAAGTTATCACCAAGTTTGTGCTAGATTGCTTTGACTAACTACAAAAGCTATAAATAGGTAACAAAATGTTGATTTACTTAATAATTGTCGTAGTGGACTCAGAGTATTTTTGTGGCGTTATCTGGTCAACGAATAACTGAGCAATTGCTGGAACTAAAATTCAATGAATTAACTTTAAATTTTGTGACGTCCTCTTTCCCAAATTTATTATTTTTTTCTTCAGTAAAACACAACAACTTTTATTAAAAAATAGATGAAAATTAGCTTTTTTTTCTTAATTTTTTATGGTTTTTATTAAGAATACACATAATGAAAATAGATGAAATACCGAAGTATACATATTTGACATAAACTCTTTATTTATTTAATTTGAAAATTTGGCTTGTTTTTATGGTTAAGCAATTGTCTATATGCGGGAATGAAATGCATATGTAGCATTCCATGAAAAAGTGGTAGTCTGATCGATTTCACTAACGTTAGTTTTTTAAATATTTTTTCGACTACATATTGGGATAATGTTGTCATATGAAATAATTTACATAAATTATAACGAATACATATATCTCGAAAAACCGTTAATGATTTTTTTGTCGAGGAGAAATTAATTAAACTGTTGAGGTAAGTTTATATGCCCCGCACGTGACACATAATGCCTTTTAATAATGATAAGTGTACAACTTGATTTTTGTTTTTTACAGCTAACTTTTAGTGGTCTAAAAATTAACGAAATTTTTTTTAATAAAAACAGTGTAATAGAACTCGTAGTTGATATATAAGAAATTTTATTAATGTTAACTGATTACTGCCTACCAATTTTAAATAACACAAACATGACTCGCGAACAACATTCAACCAGCTCTAGCCGTATGCGAAAATTTCGCGAATAGCGTAACAAATAATATCTGAACAGCATCAGTAATGAAGCTCAAGTAATATGCAAGCCTCTAGGATTAACATAGGCGTAGAAAAGCTATTCTGTGGTGGGCATTGCCACCCCCAAGAATCGTTTTTGCCCCCTCCCTCCCAAAAAAATATTAAAAATTTCCTGTGATTATTTTTTTTTTAATTTGTATTACTCAGGAACATTTCATTCCAATGAGGATTAGGGAAAGATATAACAATGCATTGCAAAGAGCGGGTTCAATGTGTTTCTGGGCCTTCTTTCTGTAAAAACCGAATCTCCACTTAAATTGAAAAAACTTTATCTAAAGCTGTTCAAAATGTTTCAATCACAAAGAAAGAAAAGAGAGGGGGCAACCGAACTAGCGCACAAAATAACGATTAGTGTAGCCGAAAGTCGCGATAAGATTTTCAAAGTTTTGTAGTCTGAGACCGAAATAGATGTTTCTTATGAAAGACAGTCCTTCAGATCAGGTCAAATAAGTAACTTGCCGCAATGGTCCTTCATCAGAATTTAAGAACCGTTGTGTGGTAAAACTAACACAATGTTGAATGAAAATTGCGAAAAAAAAATTTGTATATTACGGAATAGGTATGATAGATGGAATTGGCGGAAATATAAAAATATTAGGTATGTAACCTAAGAAATTAATAATGAAACGAAAAAGTCGCGGAATGCAGAAAATATATAGTTTATTTGTAGAGAAATCTCGATTTAACTGATAATTAAAAAACAATTTTTAATAATTAAAAAACAATTTTTAATTAAAAATATGTTTTTTTGTTTATTTTTTTTCCAACATCAAGCCTGCTTCTTAGTTATTATTTTGCTTCTTAGACAATTTTTGTCCATGTGTCAGAGTTTTGTTGGAATTAAAACTTATTCATTTCAAAAGTTGGTTGACTCGACCTGCCCCACACGTTACGGAGTTTATTTTTACTTTTTCTTCATTAATTCATAAATAATGTAAAAACTTATGCAGTCTATTAAATAACAGAAATAAAATATATAACTGTGTTATCATTTAAGAATTATCTATGCATATATAACATAAAGCGCTCTTTGGCCCAATTACTTCCATAAATGTGCAATGTACATGAGGACTGCGGAGGGTGTGGTAATATGTGTCACATGCTTCTTATTAAAATTATGGGTAAAATTGCTTTATTGAATTATGTATAATCAACAATAACAACATATCTGTCTGTCAACACGTATCAAAAAACGTGTCGCATAGGTATCATGTACACATCGCACACTAAATCTTAATATTCACAACTTAAAATGATCAAAATGGTCTTGTTCTTTCATAAAGCAGGGCTCAAATCGCCACATCCGTGATCGGCAAGCTTACGAAAACAAATTAAGTAATACGTCAACTGTATAAGTTGAATAGGATTTCAGTACGTTCACGTATGTCATAATCCGAAAATGGTATTTTTACGTGACGAGTTGTACGTTCACTGATGTGACAATTCGACCCCAGCTCACTGAAGAATTCCATAACAACCGCCAAAAATTGTTTTTGCAACACAGTCTTCTTGAACAATATAATATACCGTTATGACTTTATTTTTTATTTTTTTGATGTGTAAACATCTATACGCTTGGGGTAAACATTTTTTGGCTTTGATTCTTTGCTGAGATTTCTTTGCTTTTTGCTTTCGCTTTGCATTGTCAAATCGGCGTGAGCTATGTATGAGTGTATTAGTGTTTGAAAGAAGCAATACCAAGCAGAGAAACAAGTCGACCGGCTCGAAGCCGACGGTGCGCCGCCGCCGGTTATTTTTCTGTATATTTCCATACACCAAAGGTGAAAATGAACCGTAAGAGCTACGGACTTGAGATTTGGACACAATATGTAGACATTTGGCCACTACAACAACAAATGCATGAAAGTTAAAAACTAAAGGGTGTTCCAAAACGAGCAACGAAAAATGTTAAAATCCCATGTAATATACATACAATTGTATGTACATATATACACTTGAAATTTGTAAAGTTAGTGTATTTTTATACAGACTACAACAATTAACATTAAATTTAAAAAGTTTAAATTAAAGGGTGTTCCATTAGTTAATGCAATTTTTACTTTGTAATTTTGACAACTTGCTGTATCTTGGAGACCGTAAGAGCCAAACTCTTGAAACTTTCATAAACGGTAAAACTAAAAAATCAAAAAAACATAAAATCGCCAAATACAAAAAAATCGCCAAAAACAAAAAAAATCGCCAAATCGAAAAAAGCACCAAATTAAAAAAAATCTCTAGGACTAAAATAAATCGCGAAAAACCGGAAAAATCGCCAAAATGAAAAAAATCCTTGAACAAAAAAATCGCCAATATGAACAAATCGCCAAAATAAAAAAAACTAAATAAAAAAAACCACAAAAACAGAAAAAATCGCCAAAATGAAAAAAAACCCCAAAAACAGAAAAAAATCGCCAAAATGAAAAAATCGCCAAAATGAAAAAAAAATTGCGAAAATTAAAAAAACTCAAAAAGAGAAAAAAAAACGCCAAAACGAGAAATAAGCGATAAAACTGAAAAAAAATCGCTTAAAATGAAAAAACTTAAAAAAGGAAGAAAGCTTAACAAAAAAATAAAAAATCAAAACCGAATGTGCGCGAGTCAAAGTCGCACTTTACTGAATTTATTTTAATTGCAATGCGTACGCAACAACAAGAACAGCAACAACTAAACGATGAACAACAGGAATTAAAAATTAAAAAGTAAAAGTAAAGGCATTTACCATAGATGAGCACTGCAGTACCACTAAAGTTTCAGTAAAAACAATAAAAAATGTTTAACAAGTAAATTTTTACTGATTACTAAAATTTCGTTTCTACAATTTTTATAAATTGCCTAAATGATTTGTTATATGATTAGGTGCATTGAATTTTCAGTAATCAGTAATGCCCGTATTCATAATGAAATTCTACCAAGTGGCTAAATATTTTTCATACAAAAGTTTCAAAATTTGAATGAAAAAACTTTGCCACTTGCTACAATTTTATTATGATTACGGCCCTACGATTTTACTAGTAATGCAAATTAAATTTCATTAGCAGTAAAAATTTACTGAATTTTTTTTAGTAATCAGTAAATTTACTGCTTACTGCAATTTTGAATTCAGTACATATACATACATATACTGCAGTGTGCCCATTTACTAACCAAATAAGTTTAATAAAACAAACAAAAACCAAAAAAATTCATATGTAATGACAATATTGAAAGTTTTGAAACTTTTAAATAATTGATTTTAAAAAATTTACTAAAAGCTTAAGTACTTCCAACTTAAAAAAATTTTTTCATTACCAGATGTTTACACATCTCCTCTGTGATCGGACTCACATTTTTTTTTATGTTACATACTTGCGGCATTTGTATGGTATTAAGCGTTTTTATAGCTCCAAAACACCTGGAATTTTTTAATTGTGACTGTTTATGATTTAGTGTGCGCTATGTAGGTGTGCTAGGGTGTAAAGAAGAATGAGTGTCGATAAATACATATGAGTATTACATGAGTTTTTAATTTTTTTCAGTATTAACATGTTTATGATATATTTTGTGGCTCAACGAATAAAGTTATTATGTTGATTTTTTTTCGCTGAAAGATTTGATTAAAGCTATTTTTGGTATTAACAAAAATTACCTTAAATATGAACGTTGACACTATTAGTTTAAAGATATTATATTTTTTTTTGCAACTGTATATATTATATTTTATTCCACAATAAAATGTAAAATCTCTAATTTTAGAAGCAAACAAAGTTAGTGCAAATTTGCTGCATTTCATTTCGAAAATTTCTCCTTATTTAGGTCTTTGCTCATCTTGCATAAATACATATGAGTAATAAAATGTTTTGCTTTTTAACAATTGAACGTTGTTGTGTAAAAAAGCCAAAAAATAATTTTTATAGCGGCTTTTGCCTGCCTGTGCAGCTGTATTCTAAATGACGTTACGTGATGGAGCAAAACAAATGCACACGGATTTTTACTATGGTGGCATTCGGTGTTTGATGCAAATGGTCTTGCGTAAGTGTACAATGTACATGCAAAATATCGTTACTTTCCTTTAAAATCAAACAACAAAATACACACACAATCCAAAGAAAAGATATGATATTTTGCATTTGCACTTACGCAAGACCATTTGCATCAAAAATCTAAAACCGCCTATATATTCTTGTTATTGCACGACATTGTTAGCAGTACCATTTCGATGCTTCGAGGATAAAATGGAAAAAGTGTATATAAGATTAGAGTTATTCCCAATAGTAGGGGAATGTAACGCTTAGTCCGTTCAAGAGAAATTGCAAGTTTTAGTTAGAAAATTGAGCGAAACTTCAAAATGTCAAGGATATGGTGATATATTAGCAGCAAAGCAGTAATCAAAGATTTAAAAAAAAGTTAAATATATATTGGCACTCAGCACAAAGAAAAATCGACCGATTTTACACATACATGCCACATGACTGGAAGGCACAGTAGTAATAACTGTATTTGGCACTTCGTCTTCAGAACAGCTTAAAAAGCCATTCGTTGAATTGAATGAATGAAGCCATAGAAAAAATTAGATTACAAATTAAATTAGCAAAAAAAAAATTTGTGGGAGGAATACTTCCCTTTTATGATATTAGGACATAAGTAGTAAATTTTTTTAAATGTTCATTATTTTTGCGATTAATATTTTTGTCACTGCCCACAAAAGGAGGACCTTCAGAATTTAGTACTTTATGGTCTCCTGGGTCCAAGATTAGGGTTTTGAACTTTCGTCGACGTTTGCACAGAGAAAACAGTGCCTAATAAATACCTCATAAAATAGAACAAAATTAATAAGAAATCTATATTGTTTTTTTCAATAAGGAAATCTTATTAATTTCATAGAGAAAACCTTTTAAAAAAAATCAAGAAGAAATCTTGTAGTTTTTATGAGGTTATCTTATTGATTTTTAATGAGGTTTTCTTCTTGATTTTATGGGGCGACCTCATAAAATAAAAAAAAATAAAAATATGTCTTTCTTTATTCTTTGTGCTTTGCTTATATATTTTCATTTAAATTCTATACCATATACTTATGTTCTATGTAGTATATGTAGATGTTATTTATTTATACTATACATACTTACATAGATACATAAATATTATATTATATTCTATATTAAATAATTAACTCACCATACATACATATTATTACTTGAAAGGAGACAAGTATTGAACCTGCAAACTTCTGACTGATAGACAAACACTCTAACCAATATGCTAACAAGCAGTCTGAATAACCATTGAAATAATTTTGCAAACATGCTTATACAAAAACGAAAAAGATCATGAAAAAAAATTGTCTGTGTCTATTTATAGATATGAAATAACAAGACACCTCATAAAATCAAGAAGATTTCCTTATTAAAAAAAATCATTAAGATGCTTTACACATAATCATATAGGAACCTAATAAATTCAAGAAGAAAACTTTATTGAAAAAATCAATAAGATAGCCTAATAAAATCAAGAAGAAAACCTTTTTAAAAAAATCAATAAGGCAACCTAATAAAATCAATAAGAAATCCATATAGTTTACAATTTATAAGAAAACCTAATAGAATCAAGAAGTTTTTCTCTATGGATTGTTTTTTTGGTGCCAAAAATAACGGAAATGGAGTAAAAAAAAGTTGTGAATAACAAGATTTCTTCTTGATTTTATGTGGTTTTCTTCTTGATAAAATTAATAAGATTTACCACATAAAAACAATAAGGAATCTCTATGGAAAAAATCTTCGCTTCTTTCTGCTGGGATACCCCTTAGCCTAAAAACGTTTCATAGAGAAAATCTTATTGATTCTATGAGGCAGTTTTTTCTCTGTGTGCTAAACAAGGGTATGGCAAAATTAAAAAAAAAAATCATTTTCCATTTTGACTATGACTATAAGACATATTTCGCGAAGATTTCAAAGGAAAAATGTTTATTTAATTTAAGGTTTTACTCTACGTCTATACCTG
Source organism: Tachina grossa (assembly GCA_949987645.1). Taxonomy (NCBI): domain Eukaryota; kingdom Metazoa; phylum Arthropoda; class Insecta; order Diptera; family Tachinidae; genus Tachina; species Tachina grossa. The sequence continues at coordinate 70,178,033 of OX465278.1, forward strand.
ACATATTTTTATCATGAAAAAAGTCAAACTTGATATTTAAGCTCTTTTTCCTATACATGGAATTTGTCATTATAAAATTAAATCTGATACAGATTTGTACAGAATGTGTTTCTTGGGTTGATTTCATAAAAAATTGTGATTAATTTAATTGGTTTTAGGTCCTACTTTATTGGCACTTATTTCATTTAGCAGCCCTTCTATGCAGCCTGTTTTGTGGGTCTAAATGAATTCATTCATGTATATCTTAATTTAAAATTAATTAAGAATAATTAACTCAAGCATGATTTAATAACTTGTCATAAAAAATTATAAGCTTTTATTAGAATTCAGTTGATTAGTTGAACTCGCCATCCTTAAAATATTTCATTTCTATTTGAGTTTCTTCTGCATCACAACATTTTAATATTATTTTCTTTTATTTGCTTCTTTTGTACTCATAAGATGTACATATGTATGTATGTAGGTTAGTAGTATGACATTCGAAATTAAAGCCTTTAATCTTTTTATTGCCAATAAATTTCTTACCGACATTTTTTTCTAAGCTTGCAAAAATTTATCAACTTTATTTTTCGGTAAAAAGAAAATACCGAAATTAAAAAGAAATGGTTTTTGAAGCATTTCGACAATTTTCTTATGAACATTTTCACTTTACACTGGAATAATTGTGAGTAATATAAAAAGAATTACAGTCAATTTCTCTTTTGTGATTACTTTAACAGATACGCATCGGATGGGGATGAACAACCAGTTTTGGAATCCATGCGGGATTACTTAATTAGTACAATACAGAAAACATTTGAAGTCGGGTCCGATCAGTCGGAAAAACTATATCAAGAACTTTTACAATGTACACGCAATAAAAATTTGGTAAGTGTAAATGCTGCTTTCTACATTTATTAATATGCATAATTTAATTAGTTTTAAGTAAATTGTAAAAATTGTTTATGAGTATTTGCAATTATAAAAAATATGTGCTAGAATATCCAAATGATATCGTATTATTATTTGTCTTTTGTATACTAATCGCGTTCAGCTGATTGTTGAGCAACGGTTTTGTAGTAAAATATGTCTTTACGTCTTAAGCATTAAACACATTCACCATAGTGATGGGAAATGTGGCGCAATTGTGCCATTTTTGGCACTATTGGATGTTGCCTGGCACTGTGGCACTCTCGCTCCTTTTTTTGGCACTTTTTGTCCATTAAATATGGAAGCTTTTCTTATTGCAATAACAAGTACCCAGCAAAAAATTACACATTACCATCAGAACTACTTGCCATATAATGACTTACTTTTCTGATTGCCAAATTTCATCACTCGCTTACAAACCTCATTACCTAAAATGTAAAAAAATTATGCACAAGTTGCTAAATGAAGAGAATAATTTTTTTAGATTAAATAGATTACGTGCAAAAGTTTCCAATTAAAAAAAGTTAGTACTTCTCAAGAATCGATTATTTTAGTCTCACGCCTTGTTAAAATCATTAAGTTGGTAATCCAGTAGGGAAGTTCTTCCACCAAAAATGATTAATTCCAAACTCGATTACCTTTTTTTAAATTTTTTGCTGGGTACTCTTCTTGTACTTTTTACGTTTTTAAGTAATGAAAACATAGTAGGATTTGAGGTTGACAACTGTTCGGAGATGATAGTTAAAAGTAGAGATGTGCAAATGTCGTGATTTTATCGTGTCATGCGTGATTCAAGTGATTCGTGATCAAATATTATAACTAATCACGCGTGAGTGCGTGAGCGGGACTGAAAAAAATTTACTCGTGCGTGAGCTTTTTCTAATAATCACGCACGAATTCTCACGCTCTCACGAGATAACATTCCTGCATAGGCACATATGTAACTGTATTCAATCATTTGAAATAAATTATTTTATAATAATAAATGCATATATGTATAGTAATATGTATGGTAGTATGAGCTTACAAACATAATGAATACCCCCAAACAAAATGTTTCGACTTTTTCTGAAGTCAGACTTGTCGTACCGAATTCGTTAAGATATTTCGGTAGTTTCTCAATTTTTTTTAAACATTAAAACTTTGATTTTTGAGTACATAAGTAAAAGTCTGTGAAATTTTTTTTAAATAAATATGTATATGTTAATAAAAAAAAGGATTGTAACAAATATTAAAAAACGTGAGTATGTGCAAATTATTTCGACAATAGCAGCAACATAACGGTGAAGCGGTACCCTGTTATAAAAGCAAAAAAAAAATCGTACCTACATGTCGTTACGAATTCGTACTTCGTATTTATTTAAAAGAAATGTTCACAGACTTTTACTTATGTACTCAAAAATCAAAGTTTTAATGTTTAAAACAAATTGTTCAGAGAAAACGGATTCGGTACGACAAGTCTGACTTCAGAAAAAATCGAAACATTTTGTTTGGCGGCTATGTATGTATGTTTCTTAGATACCCTGTAGGAAGTATCAATTGAGAAACACTACTGATTCAACAGTGCCTTTGTCAACAATACTACTGACGAATTGTACCGCATAAAATGTTTTTTGCTGTAGGGCCCGTCCATATATTACGTAAAGCTGTAAGGGGAGGGGTGGGGTTCGAGTTTTGTTATGATTTGTTATGGTAGTGGTGGGGGGCAGTCTGAAAATGTTACGTAACAGAAAAATTTTAGTAATTTGTATGTTTTCTCATTTAATCTGCTTTTCTCATTTATTTAATTAATCATACGTCTTACCTTCACATTTATATTATGTATGTATACATACATACATGTGCGGGATGTCAATTTTTGATATACGAGAATTCGAATTCGATCATTTAAAATGATATCCGCGAATACGAATATTTAAAACTATATTAAATTAAGTTAATTTAATTGTGATAATTATTAATGAACAAATAACACCAAAGTTAGTTGCAAATATTCTGAAAACACATATTTGACCGGAACAGCTAGCCGTTTTCGAAGGCCACTAAACCTTCATCAGTGTTCTTCTGTGTTTGGTCCACTGTGTGTGGTGTCAGTTGATGTAGAATTCTGCTTTTATATACGAAAGATTTCTGCTTTATGGACCAAACACAGAAGAATGCTGATGATGAAGGTTTAGTGGCCTTCGAAAACGGCTAGCTGTTCCGTTCAACTATGTGTTGTCAGAATATTTACAACTAACTTTGGTGTTATTTGTTAAATAATAATCACATGTAATTTGGCTTAAAAAGCGATACGAACTTTAGCCTGTTCAAATCACAAATATATATATATTAAATTAACTTTGCTTTATTTTAATTTACATTGTAAATTTTACAAAAACACGAGCATACATATATACATAGATATGTATACATATATATATATGTAAGCACCTATTTTTCAACTCAAAAAACATGAAAATTATATAATGCATATACTTTTTCGTGAGCGTGCGTGATCGTGATAGGTTGTAAACCACGCGTGCGTGATTAAAAATATTTTATTCGTGAGCGTGCGTGATCGTGAAAATGTTCAAAATCATTCGTGCGTGAAAGGGCGTGAGTAAAATATTTTTCTGCGTGAGCGTGCGTGTCGTGAGTCAGAAAACACTCACGTGCACATCTCTAGTTAAAAGTAATGGTTTGCACAGAGACATTGACGATCTATTAAAATGAATATATAAGTTTGTTTGTAATAGCTCATGTCGTAGAGATGATTTTATAAATTTTTAGAAACATTTCAACTCTGAAATTTATAAAATTCTTAGGTATTCCCCAAACAGTTGGTTGCTTCGTCTAGTTGTTGCAAATAGGCTCTTTGAACAGTGGGAGCCCTTGAAATATTTCTTCACATTATAAAATTTGGAGTCATAATGCAATGATAAAACTTTATTCACATTAAATAGTTTAGCGGATAATATAAGCAAAATTTATTTATATTTTTATTTTATCTCCTTGGAAAAGAAAATTATCGAAATGCAATCTAAAAATGTGAAATTACATTTCTGTCGAAAGTTTTTGAACAAAAAATATATTGATTATCTTCATGTTGACAATATAGATCGAAATTCTCACCATCTTCCAACGGAAGAAAATTATTGCGGCACTGAAATTGAACTGTTAATAATCAAAAACTAATTTTCCCAGCATAAAGTTGTAGAATTCAAAAATAGAATTAAAGTCTTCTTATATTTCTTTTGTGTCATGTTTAAAAAGTAAACATAACTTCAAGGACTATTATATGAATTGAATTTGTGCACCGGAATATGTTCTAATTGGAGACTCAAATAATACTTTTACTGTTCCTTTTGATAAAAAAATGCTTCTAAACAAAATAAAATACGCGAAAAAATTAAAAATGAATACAGATAGATATTAGACTTTGAAGATTTAAAAAATTCAAGAGCTTAAGTGTGAGTGAGTTTTTGAAAGACATGGAGACGCAAACAATTTTCAATGAAAAATTTTAAAGTAATATTTGTCGAATCGTTCAAGGTATTCTTTTTATTTTCTACTCTTTATCAAGCGTGGAAAGTATATTTTTAGTTCGAAATTTGATCAAAAGTAAAATTTTAAATGGAATTCAATTATAAATTTTAACATCTTTAATACGTGGTAAATATTTTTGAAGTCTAACAATAAATCTTGTTATAATCGTAATACATATAAAATTATGAACCAAAAAAGCAATACAAATTCTACTATTCCGACAGAACCTTTGTTTGATTAAAATAAATAGCTAACAATTATTATTATTTTTAACGTGCACGAATTTTTACAACTCGACAAACTAAGTATATACATCTAGTAAGAAAACTTTATTTTATCATTTAAATTAGTTTAGGGTTATTAGTCTATAAGTATGTCCTTTAGAATCATTACTATAAAGTAAAAAATGTTTTTATATTTGTATTTCTTCTAAATAAGTACAAATTATTAACATATGATGCATATATATCGAGCATTCACCCTTATTCCAGTTGGCGACATCGATGTCACTTTAACACAACACTCCGCTGTCTAAACTAACTGACTCCAGGTTTATGCTATTTTCTACACCTTATGTAACGAAATAGATTGTCAGTAGCACAAAATTGTTCTAGAGAGCGAGTAAATAAGTTCCAATTTTTTGGTATTGTGTCACGTCGATGTAGACAACTGGAAAAGTGTGATTATTTTCGATTCAGGATAAGGTTTTCTTATAATATTCAAATATTTTTTACGAGTACATACGTAAATTGTCGCTCACGATAAATTTTACAGCATATATTTTAACAGTTATCAACAATTTTGATAATAAAAAGGTTAATTTTTTACTACATGTCGCTTACGATTATATAGAAAATAGGAATCGAAATGTATTAATGTGTATACACAACTAATTTAAGACCGTGTTTTTTTGATATGCGTAAATTTTTCTAGTTATAAACAGAATAAATTATCATTCAAGAACTATAGTTTAAATGAACATCAAGTGCCAACATCAAAATTATACAAAAATTAGTTGGCACTATTCAAGTGATTTTGGCACTATTTAAAAGCAGATTTGGCACGAAATCAAGATTTCCAATTCCCATCACTGATTCACCACAGCAAGCTTTCGAATACCAAATGTCAAGGATAGAATACACATGTTTATATGAGAATAATTCTTTTGAAGACAGCAAGGCAACATGGCGGCAGGTTGTTGTCTATGCTGATTTTGTCGTTGTAGTCTAATTAAACTAATTTCTATTTTGTTGGCTACAATGAGAAAATTCAGTATTGCCAGTATAATACAAAATGTTGAATGAATGATTTTGTACAATTATTTCATATTATTTAACAGAAACAATATCCAAAAATTGACGTAAAGAATAAATTGATTCATTTTTGTACTTTTACGTGAAATAAGTACATTTTAAAAGAGTAATTAATTTTTATAAATGCAAAATATATAAAAGTGGCAATACTGAACTATGTATTTGTAATTGAATATCAGCTGCAGATGGTGCTGCTGCCGTCTCCAAAATAACTAAGTAGCTGGCTACGAGGCGACAAATGCTGCTTGCGGCATTTCAAGTCGTGTGGTGAATGCGTTTAATGCATTACGTGGATGCACAGTGAGGGGTTTTGGAAAAATATGGAAATAATTCCGCAGTTTCTAAACGAGCCATCCGATTGTTATGAAATTTCATAAAACATTTAAGGAGGTGCCACCAAAGTTAAGTCTGGAACTTGGACTTGGAACTTGGGCAACCTCGGGTTAATCAAAAATTCAAACCGATCTGATAAAAAAGATTTTTTGCAAGTAGATTTCTCTATCTAAGAGTTAAAAAAAAGTCTGATACATATATTTATGCAGTTTCGCTCATGATATATACATATATATCTACATATATATAGAAGGTACTTCTTTTCTCTCATTTTTTCTTGACATTCACCTTCTGAGAAGTATAAGAATAGTGAAGTTTCCGGTAAAATCATGCTGCCGTATTAATTTAACATTTCCCCTCTGTTTCCTGTTTGGTTGAAAATTTTATTCAAAAATAATTGTAAATTGTAGCATTTTTTAAATTCCTTTTATTTCCTGATATTCGTCAACAGAATCTAAGAGCCTATAAGATCTGTGAAATAGACTTGCCAAACAATCTGATCGGTTATTAAACCAATTTTTTAGAAAAGGATATTACAATTAACAAAAAACGAATTATGTAGAATAAACAAAAAGCAATATCAATCAATATATGTTGAACTTAATGAAAATTCATTGTCAACTATTCAAAATCATCAATCAAAGTAAACCACAAACGACAAATTTAGATAAAAATATTGTTTAAATATTTGTATTAGGCAGAAAACTTAAAAATATGAGATAACCGCTTTTCAAACTTCACAGATTGTTAAAATAATTACAAATTTTTGTAAAAAAAATTTTAGGGGAAGACTTAAATTTTTTACTATATTGGAACATTTTTTCTAATTACTGGTATCTCCAAAAACAAACTTAAAAAATCGTTTTTTTTTTTCAAAACAAAGAGAGAATGGAAGTATGTATCTTATATATTTATATCATGGTTTCACTTACAGTTTAGGAAACAATCGAGAAAAAAAATTAATATTTTTTAAGCTGGTTACAAAGCGGAAAACAAATAAAATTCAGGAACGGTAAGAGCAAATTCAAAAATCACCTTTTTTCAAATGTATAAAATTAAAGTGCTTATAACTTTTGACAACGTTGTGGTTTTGATAAGAAATTTTTTCTCAATGTTAAAAATTTTGTTTTTAACTCATACTTGGTTTCTTTTTTTAAAATCGAACAAGATTTGACCTCTCCATTAGCTGAACAGGGGACCAAGGTTGGTAAAAAAAGCCAAAATTTAATTGTTTTTCTCGATTATTTCATAAATACTTCATTTAGAAACTGCAGAATTATTACCATTTTTTTCAAAATCCCCCACTGTGTGATGTTGTATGATGAATAGAGGCAATATATGTATGTATATCAAATACATATATATGATATGTAATTTTAATATATGATATACAAAATGGGTATCATTCGACAGGAATTTTATCATCCTTAGGTTTCTCTTATGATTTTCCATTTCAAATGACCATTTAGGTTCAAAGTTTTTTTAATTAGTACTTGTTATAATAAAAATTTTTCGTTTTTTAATAGTTAGAGTATATTTACTTTCAGTATTTAAAAGCGGCAGTCCAAAAAGCAAAATTCGAAAAATTGTGCTATTTCTTCGGGATTAAAAAACTAAAATTCTCTGTTTAACTTTTTCTGCTGCCTTTTTGCGATATCTAAATTAGTTTGATATTCTCTCATTTTTTATATTGGTAGAAAACCTACGAAATCTAATGTTTTTTGAGCAAAACTGAGCGACAGGTAAACTTTCTTCGATTCATTTTTTAGTGTCTATCTCGAAAATTTTACATGATAAATGTTCGAGATACATATTGTTACGTTTTTCTTTCTATAAAAACGCTTTTCCGTGGACCCGAAGATTTGAAAATGAATACAAGAGCCGAGTGTAGTAATTAGGGTTAAGAATGATACAAGTTTTATTTACAAATACGCTGAAACTAAATTACTCAGGAGCTTAAATACACTAATACAACTTAAACTAATAAATTACACACAAATATTCACAACTGCTTACCACACGCTTTCCTCGCTGTCGTTTACGCACGTGTCTTAGCTGCGCAAGTATTCACGTGACATCTCTTTGTTTGCTGCTCGTCACTTACGAGACTCACTCTGCCGTCATTCACAGTTGATACACCAATACCTCTTTGTCTGCGGTTCGTCACACACGGCACTCACTCTGCCGACACTCACAGTTGATACACCAATAAGGACTCACTGGCTTTACTTGCACCCTTACACACGTCTATTCGCTGCGCTGTTCCCTTTACTCCAGTCGACACGATAGACTCCACAATAATCTCAATTCCACGACAGACCTTGCTGTCACTATAGACTGTCCTATAGTTTCTCCTTTACTCCAAATCACGTGTAAAGCACAGACTGCTCTTAACTATCAACTCACAACTGTATCGCAGACTATTATTAATTCACAACTTAATTATCAACTGACTAACGAGGTCTTAACTTGACTACTTTCTGATTAGCACTGCCCTGTTCTCGCACATGCTGCCAATTTTTATAGTACAGGAACCGGTTCTCGAATGTTCGCCCGATATGTGGCGTGATTACATGTCTGTACTTAGTAATGTCATATATGCATGATGCCATCTGTATTGTCATTAACTATTGGTAGCCAGATGTTCAAACAGTCCTCTAGCACAATCGGGAAAATTCATGGTGCTGCTTCTAGGCGTTTGTAGATAATTCGATTGGCCGTTATTTTTGATTTCAAAGTAACAACTCTTATGTTGGCAATGCGGTGTGCTACTGGTAGTACAGGGTGGTTACCATAAGTGCTAGCATTTTTATTTGTATGTGTGTATGTCTGTAGCTATGTACACAATTATTGTTGTTGCTATAGTGCTTGCACGTAAATATGTGTGTACGTTTAGTGCCAGAGCACGAAGCTGTTCGGCGCATAGCCGGCTTAACAGCCGCCGCCGAATTTTATGTTGAAATTGCGCCGCCGCCGATGGATGCGGCTGTGATCGGCGCACGGCTCAGCCGACCACTAGTATATATAGCAAAATTTTCTTGCCAAAATAGTATTCATTTTTAATTTTTTTTTAAAGAATTTTAATGGTTTTTATCGTGAATTTACAGAATATATCCAAGTATGTACGCAGATTTCTTTATACGAAAATATGTTTTCTTCTATCGTCTATAGTAGTTTTGTTGAGATATATGTATGCATTTGATCACGAAATGTACGATAATTTCCAAAAACATAACATAACTGGTATGTGCTGTTTGATTCTTGTATTATTAGATGATACATACATACATATTTGATCCAAATGTAATAAAGCTATATTATACACAGATCTTACCTTATAAAATAATGAAAACTAATTAAAATTATCGCTATCGAAATTTGGCGAGAGCCGTTAATAAAAGTCTATCCAAGAAAACTTAGTTTCATCACATTAAAAAACCATGTGGAATATTAGATAGAAGAAAGGTGTTGTGGTATTTATTCTAAACAAAAATGGTTATAAAAATTTTCCGAAAAACGTGGCATTTAAAAGTTATCGTGCTAAAAGTGTTTATAGCCAGGAAAAGTTATTTTTAGGTGAAAAGTGCAATGCGCATGGCCGTTAGGTATGCACGCTTTCAGTGAATATGATATTTCATGGCCAGGATATCAGAAACTGCCGGTGGAGCGAACAAAATAAATACTTTCGGCAATTTGGGTGGTCTAATCTGTATTCAAGTTTCTTAGATATGGGTGCATAAATTGCTATCAGAAAGGGCTGATCTATGTTGAAGTCCTCTCTAGATAACTATTTTAAAAATGTTAATAATGAAAAAATGCAGAATAAAACATTCAACTCTTTCTTATATCGAAAATAAAATATTTTAATCAAGTTGGTTAGTCGAAAAATTTTAATAGACGAAAAATAAACTCTGTCTTTCATAAAACAAATATGTATGTATGTAATATTGTATGTATGCATATAATTCCTACGACATCGGTGAAGGGTATATGATATTCGGCTAATCCGAATATAGCACTCTTACTTGCTTTATTTTGAAAAGCTTAAGTTACAGTTACTGTTACAAAAACTGTAAACAATAATGTGTACTTAAATTGTTTTTGCCATAAAATTAAAACGGTATGTCCTATAGTTATAAAATTTTGACAGATAATGATAATGATAACAAGTTAATGATTTTTATAAATTTCAAAAATCATGTGGGTTTAGCTTCTTTGGCGGTAATGGCTCGTTTTCTTAAAGCAGCATAAAAAATAAAAATATATATCTATACTTGCAAGAGATACAGAAGCGATATATGTACTTATATAGCTGTAACGTTCTAAACCAGGACACACTTTCAAGCAAACGTGAAAATACAGTTCCTTTTTATACGTTGCAACCGTTGTATATATTCGAATTATGTAGGTTTTAATAACCCTTCCAACATTTGGAAGTTTCTTTCATCGTCCATCGTCAAAGGCGTTATGTCTTACTCACTTCCGGACGTTAATTGGAAGATAGTTTGAATTTCACAATAACAATTTACATTGCAGTCGTCTTTTAATCATCCAGACGACGTTTGGAAGATAGTTTGTTGTTTACAACACCAGCCGAAAATTACATGTGCCGTTATGGATATAATAAACAAAAACAACACTATGCACGCACTTCTGCGAAAGTCGCAGTGACCGCGAAATAAAATTAAAAAATTAAAAGAATGAAAAAAAGAAGTTTTCGACATCATCGAGATTAGTTTTTTTTTGTCTTTTGCTGTGGTCGGTCAGTGGTAAAGTGTGACTTTGTTTTGTTATTGTTATTGTTGTAGTTTTTACATAATTGTTAATTAGATAATTGTCCCATAGTCAATATGAGTGAATTATCTGTAAAGGCAAAAAAAAAAAAAAATTAAAAGCAAAAGAGAGGCGAATAAAATAATAAAAAAGTGTCTTCTTGAAGTAACGCAGAAGTGATTTCTTGAAGAAACGCAGAAGTGATTTCTTGAAGTAACGCAGAAGTGACTTCTTGAAGTTACTTCCGGGTGGTACAACTTCTCAATACGGAAGACGCTTCTACGATGAGGAAATGGTATCTTAGCGTCACTTCTGAGTCACTTCCGCGATAGAAAATGTTGGCAGGGAAGGTGCGTTATCCAGTCCTTGCATGTAAGCAAAAAAACCAAATTATTGTGTTAGCCGACCGTTAGCCGGCACATTTGCTTAGCCGCCGGTGGCGAAAATTTTCCGGCTCACGGCCGGCTTTTAGCCGCCGCCGACGATATTTCCTCTTAGCCGCCGCCGATCACCAGTCTACATCGGCTTCGTGCTCTGTTTAGTGCTTCAGTTAAATACTTCTAGATAGGTCTTTTCATCAACCCTGTAGGAATATTTTTTACGTAACAATATATTCGAAATTGATGTTCAGCTTTAGCGACCATTAAATTTGTTTAGATTTGCGAACAAGTATCGAAGAAATTTGTTTCGAAATTTTTTCGCTTTAGTGAGCATTCGTTTATATCGAATCTCAGCTCAAGTGGTATTGTTATTGGTATTTTATTACTTTACATGCTACAAATTAATGTCGCAAGTAAATTTTGCACCAGTTCATGTTTCTGCATAGTGAAACTTCAATGAAAATATACATACAATAACAGTAATGACAGTTTGATAATTTTTAAAAGTTTTAACTTTGCTCTATAAAATTATGTATACATACATTTATACATAAATATCGTCATATGATTTCATAAAAGCCCTAAGTTACATTGAAACAATTTTACAGGAGAAGCAAAAATCTCTTTAATATTAAAAATTAGCCAAAAATGTTCAAACTTTTTCTAGTTTAAGCTTGGTTTCTATTAAAGAATTAATACATGAAGAAAAATATCCAGTTTTTGCATTACTTGCAGAGATGTGAAACTTACGCCTTTGAGTACTACTTTTTCTGCAGCCGAAAATGGCTTAAGTCAAAATAAGAAATGGTTTTGGTAATTTAGTGAAACGTCCTTATTTTATTCCCTAATAAAATTAAATATACATACATATATTTTACTTAACTTTTTAACTAAAAAAACATAAAAGTTCACACTATGCAATTTTTATAGCTAAGTTGATTAGTTTGTAAGGAGAAAGAGATGACCGAAAAAGAAACGTTTCTGTTCCCCTCGTCTCTTTCTCCATCAATCTAATCAGCTTAGCAATAAGACTTGCATATTGTAAACTAAGATTTAGCAAAGCAAAATAAAAAAAAAGAAATTCTGAATATAAAAACATAATTAGGTACATACATTCTGTATGCGTCATTAAAATGTTTGGCGTTATTAAAAAATTGTTGTTGCAAATTAATATTTAGAACAACAATTCCGAACACTTATATTACGCATGGAATACAGAACTTGCCTGCATATTACCACCTATTTCCCATTTTCATGTTGTAAATTAGTATAAAAATCATTTCAATCTTTTGGTAGTAATACCTTGAGACTATTTAGATGTTTCACTTCTTTTTAGAAATTTTTTCTTACTGAGTATGTAATGGAAAGAATTGGGTGTTATGATTATTTTTTGCACTTCATATCTTGAAGCTTAAATTTTTATATCTGTGAGATCCCCGGTATCTTTCCTGTATATTATTTGTGATTACATGAATACTTATAATAATAATTTTACCTGGATAAATAAAGGAGCAAAGCTTAGGAAGATAATCTTAATCTAGAAAAAAAAACGCACGAGTAAGGTGATGCGTGTTCAGTGGAAATAGAAATTGTCGTGAATCTTTAACATACTTAACGAATTCAGAAGGAATATTAATTTTTTTTATTATTAATTTTTCTTTTGATTACCGTATGTGTTGAATCGTATTCCATTTAGGTTTGTCCAACTATAAAATATTTTTACTCTATATATTTTTTTTTTTTTTTTTATGCATAAAGCACAAAAAAATTAACTGCTTATAAACAACAAATAAAAATTAAATTAATTTCCTGTTTTGTGTTTGTTAATTTACTCTATATCGAAAGGCGTAAGTTACATATTTGTTTTAGGAATTTTTTCGTTTGCACTTAGGGCTTTTAGAATTTTGTGAATAATTTTAATTTTTGGAGAGCAAAATTTTACAAGAATATGTGTTTTGATACAGTCAATCAGAAAGTCGATTTTTAATTTTTTGTAACTTAGGACTTTTTTTGAAATCATATTACGATATGTATGTATATGTATTTGTTTTTTTATATTCTCTTTTATTCTTTAAAAAAAAGATAACCATATTCCGGATTCAAGAAAAACCAGAGGGAGAAGCACAGGAATTAGATCAAACCATTTTAACGGCACTTTTTAAATCGCAGCACTTGAGCCCGCCTGAACAATTAAGTTTAGCACTAACGTGGAATCGTGTTGACATTGCACGCAGTGAAATCTTTGTCTATGGCCAAGAATGGCCACTAGGTAAGTAATTATTTTCATAACACAAAAATTACACTTGTTGTTTCTGGATAATCAAGGCTATACATTAAAGCCATTAACATACTCTTGTTGTCGTTCGTAATATGCTTAAATTTATCAAATTTATTTCAATGAAATGCGTATACTCTTCACGAAAATTTAATAATTTATTTTCTCCTGATTCTCTCCCTCCGCGTTTTAATTGTTTCAATTTTATTGCTTTCGTGTGATGTTGCCTTCTTTTTTGTTTCTCATCTATAAAGGCGCTTTGGATGAAGCCATGATGCAGGCACTTGAGCACGATAGAATTGATTTTGTGAAATTGCTTTTAGAGAATGGCGTTTCAATGAAGAAATTTTTGACAATACCCCGCCTTGAGGAACTTTATAATACAAAACATGGGCCAGCAAATACTTTAGGGTGAGTCAGTATGCGTTTAAGTACTCGTAATAAAAAATTATTTATTTATTTTAATGCTAATATCGGCATTTGATTTTGTTTCGGTTTTTTTTTCATAAAATGTCATTAGTGAAATGATGTGTTAAATGTACAATATTTCTTCTCTTAAATTTAATGTCGTTTTCTTTCAGTTATATTTTACGTGATGTTCGTCCTCATATACCCAAAGGATACATTTATACACTGCACGATATTGGTTTAGTTATAAATAAGTTGATGGGTGGTGCCTACAGGTATGTTTGTCTTAAAATAATTGATTTTCATTGCTTTTTAATATAAAACTTAAGGCTTGTTTTTGTGAAAAATGTATGATGCTTCTGAGATGGTTTAAAATTTTTATGGAGATTAAGTCACAAAATAGCATGAATCTCATTATAGCACTAAATATATTTAAAAATGCAAATAAGAAAATATTTAATGGAAAATTTAGCAAAGACTTTTAGTAATTGGTTATAACTAATTTAAATTAAGCATTTTTTTTCATGAAATTATGTAGTTGCGTGAAAATTTTTTCTTTGATAATAGGAGGCTGGAGAAGCAGATCATATCAAAAAAGTTGCCAAAAATGCATCAGAAATTCATTGTACGTCCTTTTCTATATAACATTCTCTTCTACAGCGCTGCAATCAGCATTTAGAAAAAGCTGCGTGCAACAAAATTTATGAAATTTCATGAAAAAATGCTTCATGTAAATCAGGTATTATAGGTTGGAGAAATTGTGATAAAGCTTATGCTTTTACCAAGAAGAAGAGGAAGATAAATGATATTACATGGTATGAACTGGTTGCTTTTTATCAGGCTTTATTTAAAAATTCTAAATAAATGTACATATGTTGCCAAAACTTTAAGATAGCAAATGATTCGATAAAAAATACCACAAGAATATATGTACATATGTATGTATAGCATTCGCAAACGCAAATGGAATTAAACCAAACGCAAATTAAATTAAACATAACGCAAATCAAATTAAACCATATTAAAATTAAACGTCAAACATGGTGATTTGATATATTTTTGTGGATTATACAAAATAAATTTAATTAAATAACCTTTAAAATTTTTTGTACACATATGTACATGCCCACGTACATATATCTGAAGAATTTTGCTACTTTTTATAAAAAAATTTGATTTGATATGTATGAAGTTGTGGATTAAAAACTTTTTAGAAATTGTTTTTTATTTAATTTCTTGCCTGCCATTGCTTTGGCGTTCACTCACTTTTCTTTTACTTACTTTTGAGAAAAATTCATTTTCTATTTGCACATGATGAAATCCTTCTCCTGTTGTCTATTATTTTTACAATTTTCTAATTTTTCTCTAGACGAGTCTTTTAGAAATATTTAATATGTATATACATATTTTCTGATGCCAACAAGAAAAACAGTGTTTGTAATTGAAATTCAGTTGTCTTTGTAAGTGAAAAAATAAAAAGAAATTGTGCCGAATGTTTAATAAAAACAATTGTTTGGCTTAAGCAGAAAAAATTACCATATAATTATTTGTTAAGGAATCTGCCACCGATATCCCCCATATAATGTTAAATTTTTTGTCACATGTCTAAAGGAAGGACCCCCAGGGGAGTCTATTTTTGACTACGGGTGTGGCAATCCCGGGGTCCCAGCTAGCGTAATGTGGCTTTTTCCACTGACGGACCTTTGGCTCATTACCCGTAAAACTTATGTGTTACTACCCGATCTCTGGAAACAGAGCAAAAGATGCGCACATATTTAGAAAAGGAAAACAAATATTGTACGCTCGTTGTTGTCAGTTAGGTGCAGCGTCACCTAGAACTACCCCTGAGTTCAAAAGACGATAGAGGTGAAGCCCTTGTGGTGGAACTTCGAGGTCTCACCAGAGGCTACTTCTGGTGCCACGGGTGCCGGTTGCCCGACAGCTGAGCTGCTTAGAGATAAATGCATTGCGGTTGTCAAAATTCTGTGCTAAAAAGGTTTTTCAGTCTTGGGCACTGTCACTTTTGTGTCGGATCGTAGTAGGCACAGGATTTTGTTGGCAAGCTTGCGTTCTTCTCGCGTGAGTGGCTCTCGCTGCTCTGAAGCTTTGAGTGCAGGTAGCGGTCGTCAGTTTCCTTTGCTAAAGTGCCGAGTTCGTCCTACCCCACGGGGTTAAAGGGATGATTTTGGTATGTGTGGAGTAGGCACTGGTTATTTGGCGACACAGGCATGCGTTCATTTCGGATGAGTTGTTAGCTGTGCGCAATGGTTGAGGAATTCTCTTGAGGACCTCACTGTTGGTGTATACACAACACCATAGCGTGGAAGCCGGAGAATTATCGTGGTGGCTGTGGTTGCTACCAAAATCGCTGGGAGAATAGTCTTGGCTTCCCAGTGTGAAATCAATGCTAGTGGTTGGTCCGACGCGGTCAGCCAGACAGTATTCTAAGTGCTGTTGCCATTCAACAGAGCTGCTATGGGCACGGACATAGCAGCAGAGTTTAGATAGATCAAAGTACCTCAGCAAGGTACTTGAATATAGAACAGGGATAACTATATTCAAAGATTGCAACCTGTGTACCTTATGGAGTGGGCCATAGGTTCATTCTAAAAGGTTGCATTGGGGCGTTGGTCTGGCGTCTAACCCACACCCGGTGCTTTGGCAGACGTGAGATTAGGCCGTAATGCCAGGAACTCACGTAAAGCTATTGCACATCTGTCTAAAGGAAGGTAAGTATATATGTAAACCGATACAATAAAGATGAATACTTACTTGGTACAAAGTTGTAAGTTAGATGTAGATTTTTTTTAATACAAACATAACCCGCAAAGCGATTAGCTTATCTGCGAAAAACACCCAGGGTCTATGGTGGGAATCGAACCTACGACCTCTGGACTGAGAGGCTAGCAACGCTACCACTCAGCCACAGGGGCACCATGTGCAAATGAAAGAATACCTCTGGTAGTAGTTTGATTTTTAAATTTTTTCGGACAGCCATGAAAATGTTAATGACATCTTGAGGTGGCCTGCAGATAGTTCGAGGGTAGGTTATTAACTCAGTGAATTTTTAAAGCAGCACAGGTTTTTATATAAAAATTTATTTTATTTTTTAACATAGTCCTAGTTTACACTACAGTCTTATTGCTCAGCTTAGCGATAAGACTTGCATCGTGTAAACTAGGACATAGACTCTTTTGAGTTCTATACACTTAGTCCAACGTTTCTCTAATTTTTTTATCCCTTCCAAAAATATAATTTTTCAAGTTCATCAAAATAAGCTTTTTCTTGTGAGATGATTGGTCGTTGAAGTCAAATCACTTTCCGTCGAGATATTTCTTCAAGTTTGGTAACAAGAAACAGTCACTCGGCGCTAAATCTGAGGAATAGAGCGAATGAAGTAGCAATTCGTAGTCCAATTCACAGATTTTTGCCACAGAAACTGCACATGAGTTTGTGTTTGATTGTGAGCCAACGAGGCATCCATCTTGCGTAAAGCTTTCTCATACCCAAGTGATACTTCAAAATTGAAACAACTGAGCCATGTGAGATGCCTGTAGCTTCCACAATATCTCTCACTTTCATTCTTCGATTATCTAAAACCATATCGAGAATGTTTGAAATTGTTTCGGACGTACACGCAAAGAAAAAATATGGTTGAGGTAACCATAATCAAACAGAAACATACTGTGATTGAATTATATGGTTGCAGTCAAATCATATTATTGTTAATAGAAAAGCAAACTTTAAATAATATTATTATCTGAGTTAATAATAATATTATCTGCAAAAACAATAAACTTTATTACAACTAATCTTAGTATTTTAAATATCATAATACTATTGTTAGATGTGACTAAAATATAATTGAGACTCACCATACCATGATCTAATATTATATTAATATTGTTAAATACGACCACAATATTATTTAATATAATAATACTATTTTGTTTTTTAATCATATATTTATTGTAGAAACAGTTGTGCATTAAATTCGAAATAAAAATAAATTAATATTGTTGAAATAAAATGTATATATAGATATGTATACTTACAGGAAATACAGACATGTCTGTATAAAGAGGTACACAAATTTGTTTCTATATTTATGATTTGAACAGGCTAAAGTTCGTATCGCTTTTTAAGCCAAATTACATGTAATAATTATTAATGAACAAATAACACCAAAGTTAGCTGTAAATATTTTGACAACACATAGTTGAACGGAACAGCTAGCCGTTTTCGAAGGCCACTAAACCTTCATCATCAGCGTTCTTCTGTGTTTGGTTCACTGTGTGTTATGTCAGTTGATGTAGATTGCTGCTTTATATACGAAACTTTTTTGCAAATGGAATATGTGAATTGTTTTGATTCATCGTATTTCAATTTGCTGAAAGATATTTTGTAATGAAAGCTCACCTTACCATCTCTAAATTTACAACAGTCTTACCATTGTCGTTTGTTCTTTACTAATTATACACATGTTATTTAATTTGCTTAATTAAGACAAACTTTTTTGGTTTGTTATCATTAAGTATATTTATTTAATTTTTGCCACAAGCAAATGAGTATTAATGGTGTTATTTGTTCATTAATAATTATCACATGTAATTTGACTTAAAAAGCGATGCGAACTTTAGCCTGTTCAAATCATAAATATAGATATATAGAAGTTCGAAAAATAATAATTAAATTAACTAAATTAATAGTCATTGGCTTGTGGCAAAAATCAATACATGTGCGCACAAGCATGTAATATGTAAGTAAATAAAAAGAATCGTTGTCTATGAATTTAACAAATGCCTAATTTATATTATGCATTTTTTTTCATGAAATCTATTTCACGAAACTTTTCCTATTTGCCAATAGAGAAGACACGTAACATGAATTTCTGAAGCATTTTTGACCACTTTTTTTTATCTAATTTGCTTCTCCATGAGCCTGTTTACAAATGACAAAATTTTCATACAACCAATTTTATGAAAAAATGCGTATATATGAGGCGGGTTTGTTTAGCAAATTTCTATTAAAAAATTTATATATTGCAAAAATTATACATACTCACAAGTATTAAAACAATAAAAAAATCCCATAAAGCTGATTATATAAACCTCAAAAAATTAATAAGTCGAAAATTTGTTCCGCATATTATTCGCAAAAATGCAAATATTATTTTAAAAAATGTCCAAAACCTAAAAAATGTGAACGAAAATACTCAGTAAATTTTAAAAATCAAAAACAATCTCACTTACGAAAAGTTACGAAAATTCGTGAATATTTTTTTTAATTGAAAAAAGCCTTAAAATGTATTTAAAACAAAACACCAAAATTGTAACGAATGTCAAAAACTTGGAAAAATTTGCGACCATGTCGAAAATTAGCAAACACTTGGTAACATAAAAAAAGATAAAAGATATCATATTGTGATACTGGTTGAAAATACTTAAAACTGCCAAAAAACAAATAATTGGGAACAATCACTTTTATTGCGAAAAAAAGAAAACATTTGCGATAAATTTCCCTAAAATAACTTACAAATACTTAAAGATCTAAGGAATGCCGAAGTGGCGAAAATTCTTTAACATCAAATAGATATGCCGATGGATTTAAAATTGTTAAAATGGTAAAAAAAGCCAAGATTTGGCTAAAAAGTCAGTTTCATCGCGAAAATTGGCGACAAACAAACGCTAAAATTGCTAAAATTGTAAGGAATGCCATGGTTCAACTTTTCTTTCATTAATTCGGCTCTTAGCTCAGGGAGGTTATTATGCAATTCGATTCGAAACGGAAACTGTTCGAATTTGTATGTTATTAACATTACAATTCGAACACATTTCCGTTCGATTCGGATTACATAGTACCTGTCCATACTTGCAATTTATGTTGCAGCAATTCTTGAGTTTATTGGTGAGAGAGGTGAGAAGATTGGGGAGGGGTACACAGTTTCATATGCTCGGCAATTCTCTTTTGAATTGAAATTCGTAATTATTAATTTCAAGTTGTTAGTTGTATTTGACGTTTTTTATTATTTTATTTCTTCAGTTGTATGAAAAACAAACAAAAAATATAACAAAAAGTAAATAGAATTGTTAATTTTTCAAGGAAATTTGTGGTGTAATATTTTTTTAAATGCATAATTGCAATATTAGAATTTCATAATGTGGACACTTATGCAATTTGAGAGCAGAATTTTAAGAAATTGAACAACAAAAATTGTCAGTCTGGACGAGGACATAATAACCCCCCAGATCTACAATGGAGCGTGTTTCTATACCCGCTGTAGAGCTGCAAAACTATCGATGGTACTATCGATTGTATAGATAGTTTTATTTTAAGTGGACTATCGATATTTTTTTTTTCGATAGCGATACTATCGAGAAAAACACTACTAAAAGAGGAAAAATCAAAGTCAATAAAAACGGAATGATGGCGACTGTGTAATAAAAAATGCAACATTCAAATTTCGCCGCCTGGTTTGGTAATGGTTATCATTACATATATAAATGTGAAAACAAATTAATTAGTTTTGATTTGTTTCAACATAAGATGTCAGTTTATATCTACTAGATGCAAATTGCATAAAAATACAATTATTATGTACCAACGGCTTTGATACTTGAAGAAACTTGACGGCGGCTAAATTTGACGACTACTGGACTGTTTCCGCTCTTTACTTTTAAATAAAAGGTGACGCCACAGATTATTATAACATTTTTTATTTTATTCCTTTTTAATTTATTTTTTATTGATCCATCTATCTATCTGTTTGCTTTTTCGTTTATTTTTTTTACAGAACTGTGTATATATGTTTGTTGAATATTTGTATTAAAAGCATTGGAACTAAAAGTTAAAAAAAATCAACTTTCTTTTTACTTTATGAAATGATTAAAAAATTCAAGATTTTATATAAGAAACATACACAATTGATATAGGCACGGAAACTTTACTTTGCAAAGCCATAATTCAGCAGAGAGAAAGACAGAAAGAGATAGTATTTATCACTCTGTCTTTCACACACCTAAATTAAAACTTTGCAAAGTAAATTTTCCGTGTGTAAAAGGGGTGTTTCTAAGAATCAATAACTATCGATAGTATCGATGGCATCAAAAAATACTATCGAAACTATCGAATGGAGCCACTATCGATAGTTTTGCAGCTCTAACCCGCGGTCAAATTACTCCCGTAAATATTTAATCCTCACAAAAACACATGGTGTCATATAATTTCTAGATAATCTGCTAACTTGGTTTGGTATTAAAAAGTTAATAAGAAATACCTGAGTATTAATTTAAAACTGCTAAGACAAAGTACCTGAAAGAAAAAACTAAGATTTATAGGTGAAGCCACGGCTAATTTTCAAAATAGGAAATTTTTATTTTGGATAAGTGAAATGTGTATGAAAAAATATAAAAGTGCTTGTTACCGCCCTCTGGTTGAAACTTCAGGTTTTTTAGATTTATCTTAGTGATCTCTGATCTAGATTTATTTGTGTATCTAATTTCATCTCTCTAGTGCGAATTGGAGTTTTAGAGGCGTGGCCCCGCATACCGGGAAAAACTTCTTGGTTTTAAGATTTTTCTATTGGCTTAGTCTACACTTACTTATATATAAAATTTCAGCTTTCTAGCGAGAATTAAACTTTATGAGAACTATCCCTCCCAATATTTTAAACTCACAATTTCGTAGTGAGCAGCGCTTATAATTCATGCTAATTTTCTTCTAAAATATGCTAGACCGAAGTAGATTAAACACAAGGCTAACTTTTATAGGAGTGATCACGCCCACTTTTTAAGGTGATAGTTTAAAGTATTGTATACGTGAAACGTGTATGCAAGGTTTCACTAAATTAGCTTGAGTTAAAAGCTGTATATTAAGTTTTTAGTTCCAAACAATATTAGCGTGGCCCCGCCCATTCTGGTAAAATTTTTTGAATTTTCAGATTTTTCTAGTTGGTTTTTCACCTAAACCTACTTGTGTATCAAATTTCAGCTCATAAGCGCAACTTTTAGTTTTTAACTTTTTTGGGCGCAGCCCTGCCCTTCTCACTAAAATTTCCAGGTTTTCAGATTTTTCTAGTTGGTTTCTCATCTAGACCTACTCGTATATCTAATTTTAACTCCTTAGCGTAACTTTTAATTTTTAGTTTTTATGGGCGTAAACTTTTTCAAACTTAAGTTTTTTTCGGCCAGTGCTTATTATTCGTGTCAAGTTTCGTTGCAAACTGATAATAATAACTACATAAGTAGTATATTTAAATACGCTGACCTGCAGGGCATTAAAATGAGGTTTAAATTGTAAAGGCGTGTCAACGCCCACTTTTTTAATAAAAAATTTATAGCCTTGCATTATCGCAGTATATATGCCAAATTTCAATAAAACAGCTTCCACTAAGCGCCTCATATTAGCTATTTTCATTCTGACTTTTATGGGCATAGCCACGCCCTCCTGGTCAAAATTTCCGGATTTTCAGGTTATTTTATTTTATTTCTCACATAGACTTAGTTCTGTATCGAATTTCAGCTCAATAGCAGAAAATTTAATTTTTATGAGCGTAGCCCCGCCCTCCTGGTTTGGTACTCGTGTACCAAATTTTAGCTCTCTAGCGGTAGCGGAAGTGCTTCATCAATTTGATGAGTGTGTCAGTGGTCAGTGGTCAGTGAGTATGTCTTAAAATATGCACCTTTTGCATCTCTATATCTCCGACACCTTTCATTGTAATACTTTCAAACTTCGCATATGAGGTTATATGAATTTATTCTAAT
Organism: Tachina grossa; assembly: GCA_949987645.1. Taxonomy (NCBI): domain Eukaryota; kingdom Metazoa; phylum Arthropoda; class Insecta; order Diptera; family Tachinidae; genus Tachina; species Tachina grossa. Next base: position 70,200,714 of record OX465278.1, read on the forward strand.
TATGGTTTAAATATCATAATTTTACAATAGTGGTGAAGAAAGTTATGAGGGGAGTAAAAACAGCTCGAATGGCTTCGTGTAAATAAACACACTGCGTGCATTGGCCAGAACTTGGCCTGGATAGGGCTTTTAGATCTAAGGACTGCGAAGAGTTTGTGTGTTTGTAAAACATTTTTATTGAATTTTGTGCTAAAATAGTTTCAAAAAAATTTTATTATCTCAACAACTACAAACTAGTATTTCTGGCAACACTTATCAAAAAATATTTAAAAAACCGAATGTCTTGCAAGTCATGGGCATGTCGATAGATATGCGTAGATATGCGGGATGTAACGAAGAATGCGCATCAATACATACAAGTATAAAATAAAGTGCGCAGGGGCATACGTAATAAAGGGTTGCATTTGTATACTCGTTTGTATAGCCAAAACAAATATACCATGGTATGTACCATATAATTGTAGTGTGCGCGACAGAACTAGTATAAGAGTTATTGTGTGTTTGCGCTTTTCCAAATTACAATTGAAAACATATAACAATTGCTTATTGTATTGCTGCTGAGCAACTGTTTGATCTGTTTTTGCTCAAAAATACATATTGTAATACAAATATATGAAAAAAACCACTATTGAAACAAATACATGATGTGCAGATGTATATGCGGACGTTCGTTATCATGATACAATAATACAGGTAGCAGCGAATCTACAACAAATGTACAACAAATAAAACAACAGTGATTTTTATTGCTGTTTTGTGATTGACGAGAGAGGAAAACAATATACATGTACTTGCGTTTTCTCTTGGCTTTGCAAAGCATGTTTGTATTAGTACAGTTTTCAAGCGTTAGTTAATAAACCATGAACACGTTAAAAATATGTTTCTGGAACGCAAACGGCATTCGCCAACATAAAAATGAACTTGAGCACTTCCTCATGGAAAAAAGTATTGATATAATGTTGGTTTCTGAGACTCATTTGACCTCAAGAAGCTTATTTAAAATAAATGGTTACACTTTATATGATACAAAGGACCCGAGAGAGAGAGCATGTGGTGGATCAGCAATTCTGATTAAGTCAAGACTCAAGCACTATGTCCTTGACAACGTTAGTGAAGAATATTTGCAAGCAACGAATATTTTCGTAGAAAATTTTTGTGCGAATTTCGTGATATCATCAATTTACTCACCTCCCAGATTTTCAGTTAGCGAAGATCAGTATGAGAAGTTCTACAAATCGCTTGGATCTTGTTTCGTGGCAGCTGGTGACTACAATGCAAAACATACGTACTGGGGATCGCGTCTTGTTACACCTAGAGGTCGAGCCTTGTTCAATACAATTTCAAAAATGGGCTTAGATGTCATTTCGAGTGGGGAGCCTACTTACTGGCCTACTGACGTAAGAAAAATTCCAGATGTTATAGATTTTGCCGTCACGAAAAATATTCATAGGGACTTAATTCATGTAGAGGCCTCTCTAGATCTGTCCTCCGATCACTCTCCAACAATAGTTACAATTTTCAACCCACTAAGGAGTGATTTAACTAACTCATATGTGAAGATGATTAATGGAATCAACTGGCTGGTATTTAAAAAATATCTTAGTAGTCACTGCGTAGAAAACATTCAGCTTAGATCATGCGATGATACTGAATTTAACATTGCCAATCTTAACGAAAATATTAAACAGGCTGCTGAACACACCACTACCTCCTATCCGCAGACCGGCTTTAACAGAATTTATTCTACGGAAATTGAACGTCTTGTATGTGAAAAAAGGAGAGCTAGAAGAGAATGGCAACAACACAGATCACCCCTAAATAAAATCAGACTTAAAGAATGTACTAAACGACTCAAAGAGCTGCTATCGTCGGAAAAAACTGCACTACTGGAAAAGTATTTAGAAGGTCTTGATGTAATGTCCGCATCTAATTACTCTTTATGGCGCGCTACTAGAAATCTTAAACGACCCGTTGATCTTAAATCACCATTGCGTACTGCGACCGGAGGCTGGGCAAGAAGTGATAGTGAGAAAGGTAACTTATTTTCTGAGCATTTAAAATCTGTATTCACTCCCAATTCATGTACGGGTGCTGCTGATTTACCGAGTGTAGTTTCTCTACCCCCTCGTCCCTTAAGGTTTAAGATGCGTGAAGTACAAAAAGTAATTGCTGAACTCAACCCGAAGAAAGCTCCAGGTATTGATGGCATTAGTAACAAAATGCTCATGAACTTGCCTCATATTGCAATAAGAATCCTGCTATTTACTTTTAATGCTATTTTAAGAATGCAGTATTTTCCACATAACTGGAAACTGGCCAAGATCAAAATGATTCCAAAGGCGGGCAAAGATCTTACCAAGACTGAGTCATATAGGCCCATAAGCTTACTATCTACAATCTCAAAGCTTTTCGAAAAGCTGCTTATGACTAAATTGTCCAAAATTTTAACTGATAATGGGTGCATCCCGGACCATCAATTTGGCTTTAGAAGTCAGCACAGCACGATTGAACAAACGCATAGACTGGTCCAAGTTGTAAGAAGAACATTTGAAGAAAAGAAGTATTGTTCTGCTCTCTTTATTGATGTTTCTCAGGCATTTGATAAAGTATGGCACGAAGGCCTAGTTTTAAAATTGAAGACATATCTGCCAATAAACATTCAAAAGCTTTTGGAAAGTTATATTATTGATAGGAAGTTCACTGTTGTGGAAGGAGAGTTCACGAGTGTGCCCGAAACTAAATATATATTCTGGGTCCTGTCTTGTATTTAATATATACTTGTGATATGCCTGTGAGCAATAATATCCATATTTCTACTTTTGCCGATGATACAGCCTGTATGAGTGTGCACGAAAACCCTTATGAGGCATCCCGCAATCTCCAGGAACATATCACTCAGCTGGAAATATGGTTGAACTTATGGAGAATTAAAGTCAATGAACAAAAGTGTGTCCATATAACGTTCACCCTAAGAAGAGATACTTGCTCCCCCATTCGAATCAACAATCAAAATATTCCTCAACATTCCCAAGTGAAATACCTCGGTATACACCTTGATCGAAGACTTACATGGAAACATCATATTGACTCTAAGTTAACTCAGATAAAACTTAAGTTAACTCAAATATATTGGTTGATTGGCAGAAACTCAACACTCAGCCTAGACTGCAAACTTTTATTATACAAGTCGCTTTTGAAGCCAATATGGCGCTACGGAATTCAGTTATGGGGCACTGCTTCAGCTTCCAATGTCGAGAGAATCCAACGAAGGCAAAACAAAATTTTACGGTTAATAACATCGGCTCCATGGTACATCCAAAATTCTATTATACATCGTGACTTAAATATGCCACTAGTGACTGAAGAAATTGCAAAATACGCAGGCAAATATTTAACAAAACTCGAATCACATCCTAATCCGCTTGCTCGTAATATTTTGAACTTTACTGGACACATCCGCTTAAAAAAGAGGGACACACGGGCTCTTATACCTAACACTCCAGATGGGACTACTTGAAAATACTTCCCCCCCCCCCCTTTTTTTGATTATCACTACTAATGTATTATTTATAACTACCACTAAGTTTATGTCCGACACTGGTCGGGCCTAATAATTTTTTTTTTTATAGATTTAAGATTTGAATACTTATTGTTAGTTCACATATGAAGATACAATAAATAAATACATGCATTAAAAAAAAAAAAAAAAAAAATTAGTACAGTTTTAATAGGCACTGTGCGCGTGTGTTGGTAAAACATAAGCAAAATTTGGCAGATCAAATCACAACACAAGCAAAACAGCTGGCGCTTCGCGGTTACCTGTATAATTGTATCATGTCCGTTATGTTATTTTGTGGCGCAGTCAAGTATACAGAGAGAGACAATTTTGCTCTGAGAGTAATTACACATGCATGTGTTTCATGTACATGTATCATTTACTTACATGTGTATGTGAAATTTTGCTTTCATTCATTCATTCATCAGCCATTGATATTTTTTCTCAATACATCATAAGGCACTTATTGTAAAAGCAGTTTCACGTATCTTGTTTGTTTTAGAAAAACAAAACAAATAAATGTGTTGTTTTCATTTGCTCATTGCCCAACCATACAATAATTGCTTTAAAAATCAACATTTACAACTAGTAACAGAAAACGCTAAATAACATATTTGTTCATACCAGAACCAAAAACACGCAAAACTAGTGCAAACAGATGTATCTGTGCAATGCTATAATACGTAAGTATGAGGATGAATAGATATCACGCACTAGCATAAAAAATTTTCGATATGTGCGGGAGTATCCAAAAATTTTTGTATCGATTGGCTTTCCCTGGTGCACACATATACATATACAAGCAGCATCTATAGAATGCTACATATTCTTAACACGCTATATATACATATTTCATAAGCCATAAGGCTTAAAATTTAATTAAATTCTTTAAATTACGAATGCTTGATTGTGAATTACGTATTTATAAATTGTCTCTATGTTTATTTATATACATGCATACATACATAAATGTACATACATACATAAATGAAATAACAAGAAACCTAATAAAATCAAGAAGATTTCCTTATTAAAAAAATCAATACGATGCTTTACACGTAATCATATAGGAACCTAATAAATTCAAGAATAAAACCTTATTGAAAGAATCAATAAGATAGCCTAATAAAATCAAGAAGAAAACGTTTTTAAAAAAAATCAATAAGGCAACCTAATAAAATCAATAAGAAATCCATATAGTTTAAAATTTATAAGAAAATCTAATAAAATCAAGAAGTTTTTCTCTATGGATTGTTTTTTTGGTGCCAAAAATAACGGAAATTGAGTAAAAAAAATTGTGAATAATAAGATTTCTTCTTGATTTTATGTGGTTTTCTTCTTGATAAAATTAATAAGATTTACCACATAAAAACAATAAGGAATCTCTATGAAAAAATCTTCGCTTCTTTCTGCTGGGATACCCCTTAGCCTAAAAACGTTTCATAGAGAAAATCTTATTGATTCTATGAGGCAGTTTTTTCTCTGTGTATTTGTATTTGTATTTTATGTATTCTAGTTTATTGTTGTCTTTTCTTTCACAGATCTTATTACACCCGTCGAAAATTTCGTCCTATTTATGCCAAAGTTATGAACAGTTATGCAAATGCACATCGAAAATCCTCCACTTATCAACGTTATGCTGGCGCAAATTCATTGAGTTTGGTAACGGGCCTTTTGCCCTTCACATCGGAAATGGCACTTTTCGAATTTCCGTTTAATGAACTTTTGGTAAGTGATTTTTTTTGTAAAGGCTGTTCTCGCACATCATAGCATTAAAATTTTTAAGCCAAAATCTCACACATACACACATATATTTGAATTTTAATTTTGTGAACATTATTTGCTTTTTATTTGGTATGAATTGAATTTTAATAGATATGGGCTGTGCTAACAAAACGCCAGCAAATGGCTTTACTCATGTGGACACATGGTGAGGAGGCTTTAGCTAAATCTTTGGTTGCATGTAAGCTTTACAAGGCTATGGCTCACGAGGCAGCCGAAGACGATTTGGATACAGAAATTTATGAGGAATTGCGTTCCTATGCCAAAGAATTCGAAAGTAAAGGTATGTGAGAGGGAAATTAAATGAATTTTTATAAGTCTCTAAATCCAAACATGTTTACGATTGTTAAATGAAATAAACAAAAGTTGTTTGGATTTTCTTATTTATTTATTTAAAAGCAAACAAAGCTATTTCATACATACTGGGAAAATCTTTACAAATTAACATAGTCAACCCTCAATTTTTAATGAGAATTTTAGGGTTGAAATCAGAAATACACAAAACAACATGAAATAACTTTATTGTTAAAATAGAAGCAACTAAGAAGAAACTTTATTGTGCAGAGAAATATTTCTTTCTTTAATTTTAAATAGATTTTTATGGAAATATTTAACTAAAATTTAAATTAATTTATTTGCAATGAACTAAATTGCATATTTGTTTTCAAATTGAATTCTCGTGTAAACTCTGTATTTTTAGAAAAACATAAGTGTAAAAAAATTACAAAGTGCCAAAATTTCGGCCATCAGCAGTAGTGAGATAAACATTTTTGGCAACTTCTTGTTTCGTACAATACCTATCCCTACAATCTGATATACATTATACTTACATACATACATATGTATAAATTTGCCATCGGCAGGATGTCATATTATTTTTAAGCAATCTATTTTGTTGAAAACTCTTTTTCTTCACGTTAAGAAGTAAAGAGATATCCATTATTCTGTCATTTATTAGAAAGTTAAAAATATTGCAAAATTATCAAATTTAGAAAAGAGAACTATTTGAAAATCATCTTATTATTCTTGTTTCCAAACTTCATATCCATTGGCGTTGCTAGTCTTTTTTTGGAGGGGGGGGGGGGGGGGAAAGCAAACACAATTTTTTTTAATTAGTGTTTTTATGGGAATTGTTAAAATTTAAGCTTAAAATTTTTTAAACGCACTAATAATCCCAAATTAATATTTTACTTATTAAGTTAAATATATATTTTTTATTAAAAATACATTGAAATTGGAAATTAAAAAAAATATATTTTACTTAATAAGTAAAATATTAATAAGTAAAATATTGGTTTGGGATTATTAGTGCGTTTAAAAAATTTTATACAGGTTTTTTTTATTTAACATTTTTTTATTTAAGTTAAAACATAAATTAACAGTCCAGTTTCAATAACAAAAATTAAGTTATAATTAAAACTAAAAAAACAAAACATTCAAAACAAAAACAATATATAGACAAAAAGTAAAGTATGTACTAGAAAAACACAAAATAATAATAATAATAATAATAATCTAATAATACTAAACTAAATAATAATAAAATTAATATTCGTTTCCAACAAGTTTATATGCTCATATGGAAAAATTATTTATGTATATAATATATTTGAATACAATATTTTGAAAAGATACAAGCAAGAAATGATTTTATTCATCATTCATGATTTCATTTCTTAATAATTTATTATTTAATTTAAAAAAAAAATTTATCTGTTGGTGCATAAATAAAAATAGAAAATTGCCATTTATTATTTAGTTACCCTTCCAATATTGAAGTTCTGAATCAATACTATATTGTTGCGATGAATGAACATACATACATAAATAAGTACAAACATATGTATGCAAGTATGTATGTATACGTGTTCAATTGAAAAAAAAAATTATGTGCATATATATACACACAATGTCCAATGCCAACTAGTGAATCGTTAACATTACCATTGCCTAGTATCTACTTCTTCATTTAGTCTGCGATATCATCCGCATCGGGCTCGCCTTCATCACTAAACCAAGTTATCACTACAAATAACAGTAGCTCAAAACCCAAGGTACAAGTGGGAATGGACATATATATAACAGTGGTAAAGCGTTGGCGAAGCCCAAATTCTTCAAAAATTTCATCTGCTCCAAAGATGTCTAGGGATAACAGCGCATCATCTACCAATCGTCAAAATCGTTTTTCATTATTGCAAGACACCGACGACAAGCCCTCTACATCATCGCAAAAGTCTTTTAAGCCACCACCTATTTATCTGAGAGAAAAAAATTCTAACGCGATTATAAAAAAACTACTGTCGACCATTGGTGAAAATACTTTTCACATCATTCCAATTAAACGAGGTAATATTGATGAAACTAAAATCCAAATATATAATGAAAAAGATTTCCGAAAAATTGTTAGTGAATTCGAAAAAAATAAAACAAATTTTTACACATACCAACTTAAGAGTGCTAAAGGCCTACAGATAGTATTAAAGGGCATAGATTCATATGTTGAACCCGAAGAAGTAAAATGTGCACTTGTCGACCAAGGATTCAAGGTAAAAAATGTTACCAACATATTTAATAGAGAAAAGGTCCCCCAACCCCTATTTCGGGTTGAACTGGAGCCGAACGACATACAATTGAAAAAAAATGAAGCCCATCCAGTTTATAACGTAAAGTATCTCTTACATCGAAAAATCACAGTTGAAGAGTCACGTAAGCGTTCAGGTCCCATACAGTGCCATAATTGCCAAGAATATGGCCATACGAAAACTTACTGCAAGTTACCTACAGTGTGTGTTATCTGCGGTGAATTGCATGGTACTGCTAGCTGCACTAAGCCAAAAGATCAAGCAGAAAAAAAATGTAATTGTGGAGGTAATCACACAGCTAACTATAGAGGGTGCCCTGTATTTTCTTTCGTTAAACAGGCTATGGGTCAAAAACCCAAGTTAACTCCAGCTCTACAAGTAAACACGAACTCCGACACTTTTGCTCAAATCAGCCAACCAGTTACTTCACGTGTATCGTATGCTGATGCTGCTAAGACTAGTTCAATTCCCACGCAAAATGTTCCACCGCCAAATAATTCAACGAATTCAAACTCAAGCTTTAACTTTAGTCGCCTTGAAGCTACTATTGAGAATCTGGTGCTAACTATAAACAACTTTACTACAAATATGACAAGTATGATGCAAGAAATGCTGCGAATGCAGAATACACTGCTTCAAGCATTAGTTAATAAACCATGAACACGTTAAAAATATGTTTCTGGAACGCAAACGGCATTCGCCAACATAAAAATGAACTTGAGCACTTCCTCATGGAAAAAAATATTGATATAATGTTGGTTTCTGAGACTCATTTGACCTCAAGAAGCTTATTTAAAATAAATGGTTACACTTTATATGATACAAAGGACCCGAGAGAGAGCATGTGGTGGATCAGCAATTCTGATTAAGTCAAGACTCAAGCACTATGTCCTTGACAACGTTAGTGAAGAATATTTGCAAGCAACGAATATTTTCGTAGAAAATTTTTGTTCGAATTTCGTGATATCATCAATTTACTCACCTCCCAGATTTTCAGTTACCGAAGATCAGTATGAGAAGTTCTACAAATCGCTTGGATCTTGTTTCGTGGCAGCTGGTGACTACAATGCAAAACATACGTACTGGGGATCGCGTCTTGTTACACCTAGAGGTCGAGCCTTGTTCAATACAATTTCAAAAATGGGCTTAGATGTCATTTCGAGTGGGGAGCCTACTTACTGGCCTACTGACGTAAGAAAAATTCCAGATGTTATAGATTTTGCCGTCACGAAAAATATTCATAGGGACTTAATTCATGTAGAGGCCTCTCTAGATCTGTCCTCCGATCACTCTCCAACAATAGTTACAATTTTCAACCCACTAAGGGGTGATTTAACTAACTCATATGTGAAGATGATTAATGGAATCAACTGGCTGGCATTCAAAAAATATCTTAGTAGTCACTGCGTAGAAAACATTCAGCTTAGATCATGCGATGATATTGAATTTAATATTGCCAATCTTAACGAAAATATTAAACAGGCTGCTGAACACGCCACTACCTCCTATCCGCAGACCGGCTTTAACAGAATTTATTCTACGGAAATTGAACGTCTTGTATGTGAAAAAAGGAGAGCTAGAAGAGAATGGCAACAACACAGATCACCCCTAAATAAAATCAGACTTAAAGAATGTACTAAACGACTCAAAGAGCTGCTATCGTCGGAAAAAACTGCACTACTGGAAAAGTATTTAGAAGGTCTTGATGTAATGTCCGCATCTAATTACTCTTTATGGCGCGCTACTAGAAATCTTAAACGACCCGTTGATCTTAAATCACCATTGCGTACTGCGACCGGAGGCTGGGCAAGAAGTGATAGTGAGAAAGGTAACTTATTTTCTGAGCATTTAAAATCTGTATTCACTCCCAATTCATGTACGGGTGCTGCTGATTTACCGAGTGTAGTTTCTCTACCCCCTCGTCCCTTAAGGTTTAAGATGCGTGAACTACAAAAAGTAATTGCTGAACTCAACCCGAAGAAAGCTCCAGGTATTGATGGCATTAGTAACAAAATGCTCATGAACTTGCCTCATATTGCAATAAGAATCCTGCTATTTATTTTTAACGCTACTTTAAGAATGCAGTATTTTTCACATAACTGGAAACTGGCCAAGATCAAAATGATTCCAAAGGCGGGCAAAGATCTTACCAAGACTGAGTCATATAGGCCTATAAGCTTACTATCTACAATCTCAAAGCTTTTCGAAAAGCTGCTCATGACTAAATTGTCCAAAATTTTAACTGATAATGAGTGCATCCCGGACCATCAATTTGGCTTTAGAAGTCAGCACAGCACGATTGAACAAACGCATAGACTGGTCCAAGTTGTAAGAAGAACATTTGAAGAAAAGAAGTATTGTTCTGCTCTCTTTATTGATGTTTCTCAGGCATTTGATAAAGTATGGCACGAAGGCCTAGTTTTAAAATTGAAGACATATCTGCCAATAAACATTCAAAAGCTTTTGGAAAGTTATATTATTGATAGGAAGTTCACTGTTGTGGAAGGAGAGTTCACGAGTGTGCCCGAATCTATATCTTCTGGTGTGCCCCAGGGTAGTATTCTGGGTCCTGTCTTGTATTTAATATATACTTGTGATATGCCTGTGAGCAATAATATTCATATTTCTACTTTTGCCGATGATACAGCCTGTATGAGTGTGCACGAAAACCCTTATGAGGCATCCCGCAATCTCCAGGAACATATCACTGAGCTGGAAATATGGTTGAACTTATGGAGAATTAAAGTCAATGAACAAAAGTGTGTCCATATAACGTTCACCCTAAGAAGAGATACTTGCTCCCCCATTCGAATCAACAATCAAAATATTCCTCAACATTCCCAAGTGAAATACCTTGGTATACACCTTGATCGAAGACTTACATGGAAACATCATATTGACTCTAAGTTAACTCAGATGAAACTTAAGTTAACTCAAATATATTGGTTGATTGGCAGAAACTCAAAACTCAGCCTAGACTGCAAACTTTTATTATACAAGTCGCTTTTGAAGCCAATATGGCGCTACGAAATTCAGTAATGGGGCACTGCTTCAGCTTCCAATGTCGAGAGAATCCAACGAAGACAAAACAAAATTTTACGGTTAATAACATCGGCTCCATGGTACATCCAAAATTCTATTATACATCGTGATTTAAATATGCCACTAGTGACTGAAGAAATTGAAAAATACGCAGGCAAATATTTAACTAAACTCGAATCACATCCTAATCCGCTTCCTCGTAATATTTTGAACTTTACTGGACACGTCCGCTTAAAAAAGAGGGACACACGGGCTCTTATACCTAACACTCCAGATGGGACTTGAAAATACTTCCCCCCCCCCCTTTTTTTTTTTGATTATCACTACTAATGTATTATTTATAATTACCACTAAGTTTATGTCCGACACTGGTCGGGCCTAATAATTTTTTTTATAGATTTAAGATTTGAATACTTATTGTTAGTTCATATATGAAGATACAATAAATATATACATGCATTACAAAAAAAAAATATATATATATATATATATATATATAAATGCATACATATCGATAGTTGAGTTTTTCAGTGATTTCAATAAATTTCACACTAATACACCTCATCACAAAAATTTATTGCAATACACTTTCTATATATTATGTTTTACCTTCTCCTGTAAAGTTACAATTATTTGCGTTAGGGTCTTTTCATTTGAGACCAACGATATATTGACCTGTGTAAGTTGATATCCTATCAAAAATTTCGGTCATCAAAAGTACTGATACCAAAATTTGGACCTAGGAATATTTTTTACAAGTTTTCCACTAGTCTAGCAAAGTTGTATATGAACATGAATTGTTTTGTTTTGTTTTCTAATAAAAATAAAACATACATATGTAGACATGTTTAAAGAGGAAATTTTGATTTGTTCGATTTTCTGACGATTTTTCGGACATGAAATGACGATTATTTTATATTTTATCGGGATTTCGGCGATTTTTCCATCATTTTATCTGGCAGCCCTGGATTGAACCATAAATATGCATACATACATACATACATGTGTGTGTACGAGTATATATAGTATATGAATATATACAAGGTATTTGCAGATCATAATTTTTCGCTATTTTTTTTCATTTTACTCTAAATAAAATTTGGTGGCTATTGTTACAAAAAATTTGACAGTAGAAAATCTTAAGAACACCTTAAAACAACTTGTCTTGCTACTAACTACGTACACTAATACAATGGGCGCATTCATAAGACGTAGCAGTTGAGCACAACAGTTGTGAAACTGTTGGCAACTGTTGGCCCCAACAGTTACGTCTTAGAAACGGCTTGATGGATATAATTTAATTTTATATCTTTATTTTGTTACTTCATCGCATTTGTAATATAAAATTTAACAAATACTTTCTTCTTCCACCTAACAAAGCATATAACAGGCATAACTCTATTCGAGCAGCTGTTTAGGCTGAGCACAACCCGTTGACTATAGGTAGCGAAAAAAATTTATGATGGAAAAGTACTCAACTGTTGAGTGGAGCGGAATTACTCAACTATGCGTTTCTAAGACAAACGCTCAACGGTGTCGCAACAGCTACGTCTTATGAATGCACCCAATTTTATTAAGAATTTGTTGAAAGCTACCCTGCAGTCAGACTGGGTCCAAGTGTCTCTATGTCAACACTAAAATTCTAGTAGTAACTAATTACATTGTCTACAATTTCTCTTCTATTCGTCAGTATAAAAGAAAGAGAGAAAACAGATGTGGTGTATTTCTGGTGGATTTTGCAGCAACTTGTCAATATACATAAATTTGTATGTAAGTAAGGTATAAAGGGTGTTTTTTATTGAGGTATAGAACTTTAAGTTGGCATCACTTTTTTAACTGGCGGCCATTTTGTCAGCTGTCAAGTGATTAATATTTAGTTTGGTTTGCCATTTCATCATGAACAGGTTGACAAAAGAACAACGCTTGCAAATCGTGCAAATTTATTTCGAAAATAATGGTTCAGTTCGCGAAGTTTACCGCAAGCTCCGTCCATTTTATGGTCGACATAATCGTCCATCAGAGCAATTAATTCGGTTAACCATGGATCGTTTTCGCACTACGTTTACTCTATGTGATAATACGCATCCGCAGAGACGTCGAACAGTGCGCACCGAAGAAACAATTGCCGCTGTAGAGCAAAGTGTTGAAGAGGACCCGAATGAATCGATTCGCCACCGTGCACAGCAATTGGAGCCGACTAACCGACTATTTTGTTCCCGAATTGGATGGCATGAATGTGGATGAGTTGTGATTCCAACAAGACGGCGCTACATGCCACACAGCGCACGTCACAATCGATTTATTGAAGGAAACATTCGATGAGCGCATAATTTCGCGGAATGGACCTGTCAATTGGCCACCAAGATCGTGTGATTTGACACCATTGGATTATTTTCTTTGGGGATTTGTAAAGTCGCTCGTCTACGCCAACAAACCAGAAACGTTAGGGGACTTGGAAGCCAACATTCGTGGCGTTATTGCCAACATACGGCCCCATATGCTCGAAAAAGTGGTTGAAAATTGGACCTGTAGAATTGGCTTTATTCGAGCCAGCCGCGGCGGCCACATGCCCGAAATCATATTTAAATATTAATGGCATAAAATTATCCTTCCAATAAAGCTAAATTGATGGACATTAAAACGATTTTCTTGTGTTTTCTTTCAATTCAAAGTTCTATACCTCTTAAAAAAACACCCTATAGAAATGTACCAGTAAATGTCTGGTTGGTATGTCTCCATGTTCCCATAAGAACTATGAATTCACTACCTAGTCAATTGTTTTAGTGTTACTAGTAGATTTTCAATGACAAGCACATGTTAAATGTCTATAGCATAAAGTATTGTATGGGGAATAATTGTAGAGTAGTACTGGTGACAAAGTCAAAAGCGACTCAGTACATTTTCACTATTCGCACTTTCTGCAGGTTACATACACACATACATATCTACACACATGCATTATAAATTCACACGGAGTTTACTATTTGTGATGTTTTGAAGTGCTGTGAACTTATAGTTTTTTGGGTATTTGTTATCTAATAAAAGTATGCATATTTAGCGATTATTCGAAAAGTTTGTATAAAAATTACTGGTGATTTTCATGAGTAATTTTAAAATAAAAATAAAAAATAGAATTTTTTAATATTACAGGCAAAAGAATATGTTTTAAAAAGAATTTGTAATAAATCCTGGGGGGGGGGGCAAAATCAAGTCTGGACGGGGGGCAATGCCTAGCTACGCCTATGTTCATATCTCATATATATTTTGTCTACCCTTCAAAATTGTTCGGAAGTTGTGACACTGATGATACAACTTAATACAAATAAGCTTTTGAAACACTCTTTTGAGTGAATTTTGAAATGGGTAAAAAGGAAATAAAAGCAAAGAAAAATGTTCATCCCTTTTTAATCAAATGCCTGGATACCATAACATAACTTCTTATGAAAAAAAAATAAGTTGCAAGGTAATTATTTCTTCAATGTTTGGTGTTTCTACACAAAATTAAAAAATGGTAGGAAACTGAAAAAAGCGATATTTAGTTACTATTAACTACATATGTAGATGTTCAATCTTACTTATTCCTTAAACAAGAGCTAACCTAAAAATTGTTAGCACCACTGGATTAAAAGTACTTGAATTAGGTATACCCATCGGGTCGACCACTTGTTAAATTTTTCAAAAAGCATAAGATACTCAATGACATTGGAGTTCATTTTGGAATTGGTGGCACTATATCAAGTGATTACTGTTTTCGTAACTACATAGCAAATTCTCACCAATTTTTTCCGTCTACTTCAATTGTCAACTAGAATCTATCTTAAAAAGACCGTTTATTTGAAATTAAAATTAATGCATAAAAATTTAACACAAGTTTAAAATTAAGATTTCAAATTTTTAGTTAACACAATGCAATATTTTGCAAACAAATATAAAATAAATCGAAAAATGGGAAATGCATTGCTATCGATTGGGTAAAAAAAAAACTTGAAATACAGGGTGGTGCAAAATGAGCTTTATGTTTTAAATGGTTTATAACTTTTTTATTTGTGCGATTATTATAATATATTTTTGATGTGTAAACATCTATACGCTAGGGGGTAAAAATCTTTTTCACTATACAATCACAAATTTTGAGTAAGATGCACACCTCATTATCAAATCGGTGTGAGCTATGTAAGAGTGTATTAGTGTTTGAAAGAAGCAATACAATCTTATTTAAAATATTGTAAATACATAGGAATTTGCTGGTTTTTGTTTGTTTTATTTAACTTGATAATTGCTTTATTAGGGTTCCGTACACCAAAGGTGAAAATGAACCCTGTTGTTTTCGCTACGCTGTCCGTCTGTCCGCCCGTCTGTCACAGGGTATTTTCTCGAGAACCGTAAGAGCTACGGACTTGAAATTTAGACACAGTGTGTAGAAATTTGGCTGCTGCAACAACAAATACATGAGAGTTAAAAATTAAAGGGTGTTCCAAAGAAACGAAAAATGTTAAAATACCATGAAATTTGTAAAGTTAGTGTATTTTTATACAGACTACAACAATTAACACTAAATTTAAAAAATTTAAATTAAACGGTGTTCCATCAGTTAATGCAATTTTGACTTTGTAATTTTGACAACTTGCTGTATCTTGGAAACCGTAAGAGCAAAAATCTTAAAATTTTCAAAAACAGTAAAACTAAAAAATCAGAAAATTATAAAATCGCCAAATGTAAAAAAATCACCAAAAACAAAAAAATCGCCAAAACGAAAAAAGCACCAAATTAAAAAAATTTTTAGAACTAAAATAAGTCGCGAAAAACCGGAAAAATCAGCAAATGAAAAAAATCGCCAAATGAAAAAAAAATCGCCAAAAACAAAAAAAAAAAAACGAAAAAAGCACCAAATAAAAGTAATTTCTGGGACTAAAATATATCGCGAAAAACCGGAAAAATCGTCAAATAAAAAAAATCGCCAAATGAAAAAAAAAAATCGCCAAAAACAAAAAAAAAACGAAAAAAGCACCAAATAAAAGTAATTTCTGGGACTAAAATATATCGCGAAAAACCGGAAAAATCGTCAAATAAAAAAAATCGCCAAAATGAAAAAAACCAAAAAAAACAGAAATAAATTCAGTAAAGTGCGACTCTGACTTGCGCACGAAGGGTTCCGTACGAACACTAGATATGTAATTTAATACAAACTTCATCCTATATAATATATAGTTTTGGCATTTTTTTCGTTTTTGGGGTCTTTTCCGTTTTTTTGGTTTGGCGTTTTTGCGTTTTTTTCGGTTTTGACGATTTTTTTAAGTTTTGGCTATTTTTTTTAGTATTAACACTTTATTTTCTCGCATTGGAGATTTTTTTCCGGTTTTTGGCGTTTTTTCATTTTGGCGATTTTTTTTTATTTTTGGCAATCTTTTTCATTTTTGCGTTTTTTTATATAAATTTTTTTTTAGTTTTGGCGACATTTTCGCGTTTTAGCGATTTTTTTCGATTTTTTGTGTTTTTTTGATTTTGGCGATTTTTTCGGATTTGGCGATTTATTTTAGCGTTAGAAATTTTTTTTTAATTTTGGCGATTTTTTTCGTTTTGGCGATTTTTTTTAATTTTTGGCGATTTTTTTTTTTTGGTTTGGCGATTTTATAATTTTCGGTTTTTTTTAGTTTTACCGTTTTTAAAAAATTTCAAGTGTTTGCCTCTTACGGTTTCCAAGATATAGCAATTTGTCAAAATTACATAGTCAAAATTGCATTAACTGATAGACCACCCTTTAATTTAAATTTTTTCAAATTTAAGTGTTATTTGTTTTAGCCTGTATAAAAATACACTAATTTTGCAACTTTCAAGTTTCAATATGCATATGTACATACAATTGTATGTATATTGCATGGGATTTTAACATTTTTCGTTGCTAGTTTTGGAACACCCTTTAATTTTTAATTCTCATGTATTTGTTGTTGTAGCGGCCAAGGTTCTACATACTCTGTCCAAATTTCAGGTCCGTAGCTCTTACGGTTCCTGAGAAAATACCGTGTGACGGACAGACGGACAGCGTAGCGAAAACAATAGGGTTCCTTTTCACTTTTGGTGTACGGAACCCTAAAAATAGCCAAAATTAAAAAAAACTCGGCAAAATAAAAAAGTATTGCCAAAATTAAAAAAACCCCTTATACAAAAAAATCGCCAAAACGAAAAAATCGCCTAAATAAAAAAAACCCAAAAACAGAAAAAAATCGCCAAAAGGAAAACAATCACCAAAATGAAATAAAAACCCCAAAAACAGAAAAAAATCGCCAAAATGAAAATATTACCAAATGAAAAAAAAACAAGGCCAAAACGAGAAAAATACAACAAAACTGAAAAAATTGTTTAAACTGAAAAAACTTAAAAAAGGAAAAAGCCACATCAAAAAAATGCTCAAACCGAATGTACGGATTCCTTTTCACTTTTGGTGTACGGAACCCTAAAAATAGCCAAAATTAAAAAAAACTCGGCAAAATAAAAAAGTATTGCCAAAATTAAAAAAAACCCTTCTACAAAAAAATCGCCAAAACGAAAAAATCGCCTAAATAAAAAAAACCCAAAAACAGAAAAAAATCACCAAAATGAAATAAAAACCCCAAAAACAGAAAAAAATCGCCAAAATGAAAAAAATCGCCAAAATGAAAATATTACCAAAATGAAAAAAACAAGGCCAAAACGAGAAAAATACAACAAAACTGAAAAAATTGTTTAAACTGAAAAAACTTAAAAAAGGAAAAAGCCACATCAAAACAATGCTCAAACCGAATGTACGGATTCCTTTTCACTTTTGGTGTACGGAACCCTAAAAATAGCCAAAATTAAAAAAAACTCGGCAAAATAAAAAAGTATTGCCAAAATTAAAAAAAACCCTTCTACAAAAAAATCGCCAAAACAAAAAAATCGCCTAAATAAAAAAAACCCAAAAACAGAAAAAAATCACCAAAATGAAATAAAAACCCCAAAAACAGAAAAAAATCGCCAAAATGAAAATATTACCAAAATGAAAAAAACAAGGCCAAAACGAGAAAAATACAACAAAACTGAAAAAATTGTTTAAACTGAAAAAACTTAAAAAAGGAAAAAGCCACATCAAAAAAATGCTGAAACCGAATGTACGGAACCCTTCGTGCGAGTTACATATATAGGGTGTTTTTTTTAGGGGTATAAAACTTCGAATTGAAATAAAACACAAGAAAATCGTTTTAATGTCCATCAATTTGGCTTTATTGGAAGGATAATTTTATGCCATTAATGTTTAAATATGATTTCGGGCATGTGGCCGCCGCGGCTGGCGCCAATAAGGCCAACTCTACAGGTCCAATTTTCAACCACTTTTTCGAGCATATGGGGCCGCATGTTGGCAATAACGCCACGAATGTTGGCTTCCAAGTCCTCTAAGTTTCTGGTTTGTTGGCGTAGACAATTGTTTCTTCGGTGCGCACTGTTCGACGTCTCTGCGGATGCGTATTATCACATAGAGTAAACGTAGTGCGAAAACGATCCATGGTTAACCGAATTAATTGCTCTGATGGACGATTATGTCGACCATAAAATGGACGGAGCTTGCGGTAAACTTCGCGAACTGAACCATTATTTTCGAAATAAATTTGCACGATTTGCAAGCGTTGTTCTTTTGTCAACCTGTTCATGATGAAATGGCAAACCAAACTAAATATTAATCACTTGACAGCTGACAAAATGGCCGCCAGTAAAAAAAGTGATGCCAACTTAAAGTTCTATACCTCAATAAAAAACACCCATTATTATCTAGATTTATTTGTGTATCAACTTTAAGCTGGCTAATGCGAATTGGAGTTTTAACGTGGTGGCCTCGCATACCGGGTAAAACTTTTTGGTTTTAAGATCTTCCCATTGGCTTACACAGCTACACTTAAGGGTGTATAAAATGTCAGCTCTCTATCGCGAATTATATCTTTAGATTTTATCAGCATTACCTCTCCCACTATTCCCAACTCAAAATTTGGTTGTGAGCAGCGCTTATAATTCATGCAAATTGTCTTTTAAAATATGCTAGACCGATATATCATTTATAATTACAAGTGTGTGAAGTTTTATTATTTTAATTATTGTTAAAATTATGCTGATTAGTTACTGTGGAAATATTATGTCTTGTGCAATGCACCGGAAACATGAAATTGGGTTACTGTTTGGTTTTATTAATTTGATTTAAAAATTCCTCGAATTTATCGGGTTCATTCGATTTAATATCAATATAGTTAGTTGTATATGTAACTCGCACGAAGGGTTCCGTACATTCGGTTTGAGCATTTTTTTGATGTGGCTTTTTCCTTTTTTAAGTTTTTTCAGTTTAAACAATTTTTTCAGTTTTGTTGTATTTTTCTCGTTTTGGCCTTGTTTTTTTTTTCATTTGGTAATATTTTCATTTTGGCGATTTTTTTCTGTTTTTGGGGTTTTTATTTCATTTTGGTGATTGTTTTCCTTTTGGCGATTTTTTTCTGTTTTTGGGTTTTTTTTATTTAGGCGATTTTTTCGTTTTGGCGATTTTTTTGTATAAGGGGTTTTTTTAATTTTGGCAATACTTTTTTATTTTGCCGAGTTTTTTTTAATTTTGGCTATTTTTAGGGTTCCGTACACCAAAAGTGAAAAGGAACCCTATTGTTTTCGCTACGCTGTCCGTCTGTCCGTCACACGGTATTTTCTCAGGAACCGTAAGAGCTACGGACCTGAAATTTGGACAGAGTATGTAGAACCTTGGCCGCTACAACAACAAATACATGAGAATTAAAAATTAAAGGGTGTTCCAAAACTAGCAACGAAAAATGTTAAAATCCCATGCAATATACATACAATTGTATGTACATATGCATATTGAAACTTGAAAGTTGCAAAATTAGTGTATTTTTATACAGGCTAAAACAAATAACACTTAAATTTGAAAAAATTTAAATTAAAGGGTGGTCTATCAGTTAATGCAATTTTGACTATGTAATTTTGACAAATTGCTATATCTTGGAAACCGTAAGAGGCAAACACTTGAAATTTTTTAAAAACGGTAAAACTAAAAAAACCGAAAATTATAAAATCGCCAAACCAAAAAAAAAAAAATCGCCAAAAATTAAAAAAAATCGCCAAAACGAAAAAAATCGCCAAAATTAAAAAAAATTTCTAACGCTAAAATAAATCGCCAAATCCGAAAAAATCGCCAAAATCAAAAAAACACCAAAAATCGAAAAAAATCGCTAAAACGCGAAAATGTCGCCAAAACTAAAAAAAAATTTATATAAAAAACGCAAAAATGAAAAAAATTGCCAAAAATAAAAAAAAATCGCCAAAATGAAAAAACGCCAAAAACCGGAAAAAAATCTCCAATGCGAGAAAATAAAGTGTTAATACTAAAAAAAATAGCCAAAACTTAAAAAAATCGTCAAAACCGAAAAAAACGCAAAAACGCCAAACCAAAAAAACTGAAAAGACCCCAAAAACGAAAAAAATGCCAAAACTATATATTATATAGGATGAAGTTTGTATTAAATTACATATCTAGTGTTCGTACGGAACCCTTCGTGCGCAAGTCAGAGTCGCACTTTACTGAATTTATTTCTGTTTTTTTTGGTTTTTTTCATTTTGGCGATTTTTTTTTATTTGACGATTTTTCCGGTTTTTCGCGATATATTTTAGTCCCAGAAATTACTTTTATTTGGTGCTTTTTTCGTTTTTTTTTTTTGTTTTTGGCGATTTTTTTTTTCATTTGGCGATTTTTTTCATTTGCTGATTTTTCCGGTTTTTCGCGATTTATTTTAGTTCTAAAAATTTTCATAATTTGGTGCTTTTTTCGTTTTGGCGATGTTTTTGTTTTTGGTGATTTTTTTACATTTGGCGATTTTATAATTTTCTGATTTTTTAGTTTTACTGTTTTTGAAAATTTTAAGATTTTTGCTCTTACGGTTTCCAAGATACAGCAAATTTTTTAAATTTAGTGTTAATTGTTGTAGTCTGTATAAAAATACACTAACTTTACAAATTTCATGGTATTTTAACATTTTTCGTTTCTTTGGAACACCCTTTAATTTTTAACTCTCATGTATTTGTTGTTGCAGCAGCCAAATTTCTACATACTGTGTCTAAATTTCCAGTCCGTAGCTCTTACGGTTCTCGAGAAAATACCCTGTGACTGACGGGCGGACAGACGGACAGCGTAGCGAAAACAACAGGGTTCATTTTCACCTTTGGTGTACGGAACCCTAATAAAGCAATTATCAAGTTAAATAAAACAAACAAAAACAAGCAAATTCCTATGTATTTACAATATTTTAAATAATACTCCAGTCGTAAAATGGCATTAAATATGAATAATAGGATTCTCATTGCAATACGAGGCAAGTTCATAAGCATCTGGTTACTAATTCCATCAATACCCGGAGCTTTATTCGGGTTGAGTTCGGCAATTAATTTTTGTAAATCACGCGTCTTAAACTTTATGTGTTGAGGGGGTAGAGCGACTACATTCGGCAAATCAGCAACACCAGTACATATGTTTGGCGTAAAAACGGATTTTAAGTGCTCAGCAAATATTTTATCTTTTTCAGTATCGCTTCTTGCCCAACTTCCGGTAGATGTGCGTAGAGGTGGCTTAAGCTTTCTAGCAGCGCTCCACAAAGAGTAATTAGACGCTGGTGTGACATCAAGACCTTCCAGATAATTTTTAAGAGATGCAGTTTTTTCAGACGCAAGCAACTCTTGGAGTCGTTTAGTGCACTCTTTAAATCTGATTTTATTTTGTGGTGATCTGTGCTGTTGCCATTCCCTTCTAGCTCTTCTTTTTTCACGTACGAGACGTTCAATGTCTGTAGAATAAATTTTATTAAACCCAGTCTGCGGATGGGAGATAGTGGCATGTTTAGCAGCCTGTTTAATATTCTCGCTGAGATTGGCAATGTTAGATTCAATATCATCGGATGTTCTAAGCGTAATGTTTTCCGTACAATGACTACTGAGATATTTTTTGAACCCCAGCAAATTAACACGATTGATCATCTTCACATATGGGTCAGGTAAGTTACTTCTTAATGGACTACAAATTGTAATGATCGTGGGAGAGTGATCGGACGAAAGATCAAGAGAAGCTTGAACTTGAATTAAATCCCTAGAGATATATTTTATGACGGAATTTTTTGTATGTCAGTAGGCCAAGAAGTGGGCTCCCCACTCGAAATAATTTCCAAGCCCTTTTTTGAAATAGTGTTGAACAATGCTCGACCTCTAGGGGTAATAAGACGTGAACCCCAGAACGTATGCTTAGCATTGTAGTCGCCAGCTGCTACGAAACAAGGTCCAAAAGATTTGTAGAATTTCTCGTATTGATCCACAGTGATTGAAAATCTAGGAGGTGAGTAAATTGATGATATAACAAAATTTGTACAAAAACTTTCAATGCCAATATTTGTTGCTTGTAGGTGTTCTTCACAAATGTTATCAAGAACATAGTGCTTGAGTCTTGACTTTATTAGAATTGCTGATCTGCCGTAAGCCCTTCCTCTAGGGTCCTTTGTATCATACATAGTGTAGCCATAAATTTTAAAAAGACTTCTCGAAGTCAAATGAGTCTCAGATACTAACATTACATCAATATTTTTTTCCGTGAGGAAGTGCTCAAGTTCATTTTTATGTTGGCGAATGCCGTTTGCGTTCCAGAAACATATTGTTAACGTGTTCATGGCTTATTAATTAATGCTTGAAGTAGAGTATTCTGCATTCGCAGCATTTCTTGCATCATGCTAGTCATATTTGTTGTAAAATTGTTTATAGTTTGCACCAGATTTTCAATAGTAGCTTCAAGGCGATTAAAATTAAAGCTTGCGTCAGTATTTTTTGAATTATTTGGCGGGGAAACATTTTGTGTGGGAATTGAATTTTTCTTAGCAGCACCTGCATACGATACACGGGAAGTAACTGGTTGGCTCATTTGCGCAAAAGTGGCAGAGTAAGCGTTTGCTGATTGAGCTGGAGCTAATTTAGGTTTTTGTACCATAGTCTTCTTTACGAAAGAGTACACAGGACAACCTCTGTAGTTAGCGGTGTGATTACCTCCACAATTACTGCATTTTTTATCACTTTGATCTTTTGGCTTATTGCAACTAGCAGTGCCGTGTAATTCGCCGCACAGAACACAAACAGAGGGTAAATTGCAGTATGTTTTTGTATGGCCATATTCTTGGCAATTATGGCACTGCACAGGACCTGAACGCTTATGTGGCTCTTCAACTGTGATTTTTCGGTACAAGAGGTATTTCAAATTATAAATTGGATGCGTCGCATTTTTTTTCAATTTTATATCATTAGGCTCAAGTTCAACACGAAAAAGGGGTTGGGGAATCTTCTCTCTGTTTATTATATTGGACACATTTTTTACCTTAAACCCCTGCAGGACGAGTGCATCTTTTATTTCTTCGGGAACAACATAAGAATCTATGCCCTTCAATACGATCTGCATGCCTTTAGCGCTCTTAAGCTGGTATGTGTAGAAGCTTGCTTTATTTTTTTCAAATTCAGCAACCATTTTGCTGAAATCTTTTTCGTCATAAATTTGGACTTTAGTTTCATCTATGTTTCCACGTTTTATTGGAACAATGTGAAATTTATTTTCACCAATGACCGAAATTAATTTTTTAATAAGGGCATTTGAATTTTTTTGTCTCAAATAGATTGGTGGCGGCTTGGATATTTTATTCGAGGATACCAGAAATGGCTACTAAATCTAGGAGAATATCAATTCGATATTGAATATTTAAAAGGCAAAGAAAATAAAGTAGCGGACTTCCTAAGCAGGATAAAAAACAGTGAGGATACTGTTTCGGAAAGTCTAGAGAATGACAACATCAATGCTTTAAAATTTTTAGTCAATAATATAGAGGACGATGAGACAATGGCTACAGTACACTCAGTGGAAGAAGATTTAGGTGACCATTTTCCAATCAAAGAGGATATAGTGAATAAATATAAAACTCAAATTATCCTAACAAATAATAAAACGGAAGACTTTAAAATATTACATGGAAAAAGAATTATATATATTGCCGAAAGTGATTTTGAAGAAATGGGAAACATATTTAGAAGATTTATTACAAAAGGGAAGATTGAAATTTATGCGGAAATTTCAGATCACAGCTATAATAAAGTACAGGAGAAACTTATTGAAATATATTCCAATGATAATCAGATAAAATTTATTAGGTGTACAAGGAGAGCACAAGACATCGACACAGAAGTCGAACCCATCAAGCAAATTTCCCTGTACCACGTGAGAGAAAGTATGCATTCAGGTATCTTGGAAACATACAACCAAATAAGAAATAAAATATACTATCCAAAATTAATGGAGTTGATTCAGATCGCTATAAATCAATGTGAAATTTGTCAGGAAGTGAAGTACGACAGAGAACCCATCAAACCAAAATTTAATATTACTGAAACACCGACTAGAGAAAATGAAATTATACATATAGATACGTATGTCATGAAAAGATTCCACTTTTTGACAGTTATAGATAAATTTTCAAAGTTCGGAGCAGCTTATCCGCTGACAGATAGAAATCACATTACATATTATTATTGAACAACTAGAAGACCATTTTACTAAATTAGGAAAACCAAGGAAAATAATTGCAGACAATGAATTTAAAACTGCAAGAATAAAGGAATTTTTGGACGATGAAAATATAGAACTTCACCTAACTAAACCTACAGCCATACAGGCAATGCAGATATTGAAAGATTCCATAGCACAATAGCAGAAAAATTTAGGATTTTGTATACATTAGAAAAAGGACTATCAGTCAAACAATTAATACAGAAAGCCATTCGAAACTATAATGATAGATTCCATTCAGCGACAAAATATACACCAAACGAGGTGCTTACTAATAAAGTAGATCTTGAAATAGTGAAAAATAATTTGGAAGCAACAAAACATAAAATCATAAATAAATTAAATAGAAAGAGAGAAGATTATGGGGAAAAGAGATCAGAAGGGTTTATAAAAAACTATAAAGCGGTTAGGCATAAAGAGCAACCAAAGTAGAGGAGAGGAAAATTGAAAAATATTCACCCTTAAAACATTAAAAAACCATTAAAATTTTCAGATACTAATCATGATACTGGTAATGTCGACATTGATACGACCGAATGAAGGCACAATGATTGTAACGGAACTAGTGGACCAAATAGGATTTATTGACCTACAATTAAGAGACCAGGAAATAGTTAAGGACAGTGACATATTATTACACATAATTGATGTTAAACATATAGAAAATATTCTTAATGAAATGACAGACAATATTATACTAGCGAAAACAAGGACATACTACAAGCCGAACTATTGGAAGCAAGAAATAAATTAATGACGTTAGTACCCATAGAAAAAAATACAAAAAAGAGTACTTATAAATGCAATAGATAGTGTAGCTAAATGGACATTTGGAACAATGGACGATGACGATATTTACAGACAAATGAGATATTAAACGAGCAAATCCATATAAACGACCATTTTAATTTAGCGATAGAATACATAAATAAAAAATATTGTAAAAAAACGATAGGAGAGAAATTGAAAGAGGTCTTAATACGATAAATAAAATGGTAGACGAAGAATACCAACAACATATGTATTTACAGCAAATGACTAAAATTCAATTAATAAAAAGTAAAATAGAACAAATTCAAGATAATGTAGCCTCAGCCAAATACGGACTAGTTCACCCAAATATTTTAACCAATCATGAAATTAACAAATATAATATTGATTTTAATAAATTAAAATATTTGCAATTACGAATAGCAACCTTCAATAATACTTATTTAATATTAAGCATTAAAATACCAAAATTGTTCATACAAGTAAAAATAAGAAAAATTGTACCATTACCAAATAAAAATCAAAAAGAAATAGAAGCCAAAATAGAAGAAGTTTTTACGTATAAAAATAAAACTATGCAATTTGAAGAAAATAAATATTTCAGACAGTTAAAACCCAGCACTCATTGTATCTTAACAAACAATTGTAAATTGATAACAAACAGAGAATTAGAAATTATAGCGTTAGATGAAAAAACAATAATGGTTAAAAACGCACTAAATTTATTTGTAAACAATACATGTAATAAAAATCATACCATTTTAAATGGAAATAATTTAATTCAATTTAACAATTGTTCAATAGAAATAAATGATTACTACTATCGGGTGTTTTTTTTAGAGGTATAGAACTTCGAATTGAAATACAACACAAGAAAATCGTTTTAATTTCCATCAATTTGGCTTTATTGGAAGGATAATTTTATGCCATTAATGTTTAAATATGATTTCGGGCATGTGGCCGCCGCGGCTGGCTCGAATAAAGCCAATTCTACAGGTCCAATTTTCAACCACTTTTTCGAGCATATGGGGCCGTATGTTGGCAATAACGCCACGAATGTTGGCTTCCAAGTCCCCTAACGTTTCTGGTTTGTTGGCGTAGACGAGCGACTTTACAAATCCCCAAAGAAAATAATCCAATGGTGTCAAATCACACGATCTTGGTGGCCAATTGACAGGTCCATTCCGCGAAATTATGCGCTCATCGAATGTTTCCTTCAATAAATCGATTGTGACGTGCGCTGTGTGGCATGTAGCGCCGTCTTGTTGGAACCACAACTCATCCACATTCATGCCATCCAATTCGGGAACAAAATAGTCGGTTATCATGGCTCTATACCGGTCTCCATTAACGGTAACTGACTCTCCAGCATTATTTCGGAAGAAGTATGGCCCAATGACTCCACCAGCCCATAGAACACACCAAACAGTCAGTTTTTGTGGATGTAATGGCGTCTCAAGGGTCTCATGTGGATTCTCTTCACTCCAAATGCGGCAATTTTGCTTGTTGACGTAGCCATTCAACCAAAAATGAGCCTCATCACTGAACAAAATTTTGCGATGAAAATCAGCATCGAGATCAATCTCATTTTCGGCCCATACACCAAAATCACGACGCATTGCATGGTCTCGCGGCTTTAATTCTTGCACAAGCTGGATCTTGTAAGGTCGCAAGCCAAGATCTTTGCGCAAAATCTATAAAGTTGATGGACAAAGCTCCAATTGCTGTGCACGGTGGCGAATCGATTCATTCGGGTCCTCTTCAACACTTTGCTCTACAGCGGCAATTGTTTCTTCGGTGCGCACTGTTCGACGTCTCTGCGGATGCGTATTATCACATAGAGTAAACGTAGTGCGAAAACGATCCATGGTTAACCGAATTAATTGCTCTGATGGACGATTATGTCGACCATAAAATGGACAGAGCTTGCGGTAAACTTCGCGAACTGAACCATTATTTTCGAAATAAATTTGCACGATTTGCAAGCGTTGTTCTTTTGTCAACCTGTTCATGATAAAATGGCAAACCAAACTAAATATTAATCACTTGACAGCTGACAAAATGGCCGCCAGTTAAAAAAGTGATGCCAACTTAAAGTTCTATACCTCAATAAAAAACACCCATTATTATAATTTAGTGGAAAAATTCGAGGGATATATTATGAGCTTGCGATATGCTGATATAAAGAATTTTAAGGAAAAACTTACTTTCAAGCAAATAGATGAAAAAAATAAAATTAATTTCAAAAATATTTCTAACTTAAAAACCCATAATAAAATCATATACGGGTGTAACATTTTTCTCATACTTACAATAATATTAATAATCATCATTTGGAGAACAAAGTTAAAATATATTAAAATAAATTTAAATAAACGAATTCAGGAGAATTCTGATCTAAAGGGGGAGAAGTTACATATACAACTAACTATATTGATATTAAATCGAATGAACCCGATAAATTCGAGGAATTTTTAAATCAAATTAATAAAACCAAACAGTAACCCAATTTCATATTTCCGGTGCATTGCACAAGACATAATATTTCCAAAGTAACTAATCAGCATAATTTTAACAATATTTAAAATAATAAAACTTCACACACTTGTATAAATGAAAAGGTTTGCCAATAAATGTAATTTAAGCTAAGTATGCAAAATTGTAATATATAAATACATATATACATTTTAAGTTCTTTAACAAAATTAAATAAAATAAAAAAATATAATTTACGCTAAGCAAGCATAATTGTAATACATTTTAAGTTGTTGAATAAAATTAAATAAAAGAACAGACAGACTGATCTGACCACCAAAACTGATCACAACGTGTCTTCTCCAATTTTTTTAAAAACCCTCGAACGTCGACTAGTAATAAAATTTGCGCGAGTCAAAATCGCTCTGTACTGAATTTATTTTAATTGCAATGCGTACACAACAACAAGAACAGCAACAACTAAATGCTGAACAACATGAATTAAAAATTAAAAAGTAAAAGTAAAGGCACTTACCATAGATGAGCACTGCAGTACCACTAAAATTTCAGTAAAAATAATAAAAAAAATTTAATCAGTAAATTTTTACTGATTACTAAATTTTTTCTACAATTTTATATGGTGAGGTGCATTGAATTTTCAGTAATCAGTAATGTCCGTATTCAGAATGAAATTCTACCAAGTGGCTAAATGTTTTTCATACAAAGTTTCAAAATTTGAATGAAAAAAACTTTGCCACTTGCTACAATTTTATCATAAATACGGCCCTACGATTTTACTGGTAATGCAAATTAAATTTCATTAGCAGTAAAAATTTACTGAATTTTTTCAATAATCAGTAAATTTACTGCTTACTGCAATTTTTAATGCAATACATACATATATAAATACTGCAGTGTGCCCATTTACTAACCAAATAAGTTTAATAAAAAAAACAAAAACCAACAAATTCCTATGTATTTACAATATTGAATTGATACCTTTAATTAATTAATTTAAAAAAAATATACTAAAAGCATAAGTACTTCCAACTTAAAAAAAAATTTCATTACTAGATGTTTACACATCTCTTCTGTGATCGGACTCACATTGCTTTTTTTAAATACAGTGTATTATTGAGGAATTTTTCGCAAAATTTCTGGTGTAATGGCCATGATTTCATTTCGAATGTTGGTTTTTAGTTGATGTATTGGTTTTGCTTTGTTAACGTACACTCTTTCTTTCAAATATCCCCCAAGAAAACTGCCAGGAGCTGTGGGAGCAGTGCGGACATTGAAATGATGACGACATGCACTCTGTGTCACTACAATAGACTGTAAAATTCAATTATTTTTGTACGTTGTTCGATCGTGTAATGATTCACAATTAATTCCCCAAGTCTTCCACACAAAATGCTGAAAAAAAGAAAGAATAATAATTAAAAAAATTATAAAGAATCTAAACCATATTGCTCATTCTGTGCCACCCTGTTATGTACATACAATACATATGTGTATGTACATTATGTCAAGGATGAGATTACACATAAAAACAAATACGACACAGTTTTTTTTAATTATTATATTTATTTATGTACATAAATACATATATGCAGTACTTACCAGAGAATGACAAAAGTATCGCTTTAAGTACTTTTACAAACAGGCATTGTAATTTTAAATCAAATACGTATAGCTATAAACATCCAACAACTGTGTGCATACACATTTTTTAAACTATCCAGCACAAACGAGAATAACTAAAATTTGTAGATTGTGTTCTGAATATAAAAATATTCTGAATATTAAACCGAATACACATGGGTAATACAGGGGTATTTTATTTACACATACATAAATCATGTTTTCAAACAGCCACACATTTCCCATTCCATTTTATGTATAAGAATGATTGTATATTTACAATGGCGAATGATAAATAAATATTCCGAGTATGTCCTCGTCCAGACTTGCAATTTTTGTTGCTGTAATTTCTTAAAATTCTGCTCTCAAATTGCATAAGTGTCCACATTATGAAATTCTAATATTGCAATTATGCATTAAAAAAATTATTTTCACCACAAATTTCCTTGAAAAATTAATATTTCTATTTATTTTTTGTTATATTTTTTTGTTTTTCATGCAACTGAAGAAATAAAATTATAAAAAACGTAAAATACAACTAACAACTTGAAATTAATAATTACGAATTTCAATTGAAAAGAGAATTGCCGAGCACAAGAAACTGTGTACCCCTCTCCAATCTTCTCACCTCTCTAACCAATGAACTCAAGAATTGCTGCAACAAAAATTGCAAGTCTGGACAGGGACTATGACTGAACAAATATTAATATTCTGTGTGTAAAAATATTCAGAATGAAAATGTGAAAGAGAGTCAATTAGTTAAGTTAACTTTTGCCTTCCTATTTGCAGTTGTTGAGTAGTTTAGTTTTTTGCATATACCCCTTTTAGACACGGAAAGTTTACTTTGCAAAGTCTTAATTCAGCTGTGTGAAAGACAAAGGAAGGAATATTATCTCTTTCTGTCTTTCTATCAGCTGACTTAAGACTTTGCAAAGTAAACTTTCCGTGTCTAAGAGGGGTAATACAAATTGTTTGTGCTACAATTACGCAGTTGGCAAAACTAAGAATATTTATATATTTTTTTAGTACTTATTGTCATTCTCTGGTACTTACAAAGGTGTCCCAACAAGAACGCAAGATTTAAATTTTAAATAAAACACAGATATTTAAAACAAAATCGTAAAACTTTACTATATCGTAAAGTAGACAAAATGAGGTTATGTGTGGAACAACAAATCAAGCAGATGGCCGCCGCGGCTTTGCTTTGCTTTTAATGAAATTTTCAATGGCCGTTTTGCATAAATGCTGCGGTATTTTATTAATGCAGCGTCCAATTTCCTCTTTTAAGGCTTGAGTCGTCGTCGGCTTATTCGCGTAAACCATCGACTTCAAAAAACCCCAAAGAAAAAAGTCTAATGGTGTTAAATCGCACGATCTAGGCGGCCAATTCTGGTCTCCAAAACGCGAAACATCACGACGGGGAAATGACTGATGTAGCAATTGAATTGTTTCTCTGGCTGTATGACATGTGGCGCCGTATTGTTGAAACCACATGCCCTCCACATTCATTTCTTTGAACTTTGACTGTTTGCGCTTGACCTGCATTTGAGCGACATCATCACATACAGCTGCGACATTTTCGGTCGATCGACCTGATCGAAGGCGCGTTGTTGTCTTTACATCACTAACAGACCCAGTTTCGGCAAATTTATTAATTAATGTCTTTACAGTTGACTCTTTTGTAGCATTATTGTGACCCCAAATTGATCGCAAATTTGCGAACTGTAGCCGCAAAACTTTCACCATTTTGGTAAAACAATTTCACAATGAGAATGCGTTGTTCATTCGTGTAGCGCTTCATTTTTACTAACCTCCTAAATACTAGCAAACAATAACAATTGTTCAAATGTCAAACAATGACACTTCGAATGACGCCAAACTTAAATCTTGCGTTCTTGTTGGGACACCCTTTATAAGATGAAAAAAATTAATATGTACATTCAGTCAGTAAAGTGAGATTTTGACTTGGTCACGAAGTCTTCTGTACGGACACTACATATGTAGTACTATTCACACGTTTCAACTTTTGTTCCTCCACTTGTAATTTAGCTGAAAGAAAACAAGAGATATTTGTACTTCCGTCTCTGTCTTTCTTACAGCTGAATTATGAGTTGAGCAACAAAAGTGGAAACGTGTGAACCGGGACTAAGGAAAATAAATGTAAAAAACAACAACAGCCATTCAAGAATAGAGTGTGCCACGCAAGTAGTTTTGACCTGCTGCAGTCAAAAAATAAATTTTTTGATGCTGTTTCAGCTTTATAATTTTTGTAGATTGTTTCAGTTTTTGGCTATTTTTTATTGTTTTTTAGTCCTGTCGTTTTTTTTCATCTTGGCGATTACTTTCGGTTTTTGGCGATTTTTATATTTTTGTTTTGTCTTTTTTACTTTTTTTACCGGTTTATTTTATTTTTGGTTTTTTAGCTAAACGTTAAATCTATAATTTCCCAGCAAACAATATATATACGATAAAATAATTACAAATACATACATATAATTTTTTGAATTTTTGGCTTTGATATATATTAAATATGGAGTTTCGAATGTAAAATGAATTAATTGCTATTTAAAAATTCCAAGGCTGAATTCAAAAAAATTAACCAAGAATTTCGGTCACTCCAGGCGAAACTCGCCGGTTTTGGTAAGCTTTTTCTAAGTATAACAACTTGGACAAATTTGTGAACGCACTGCAAAACTTGTGACCAAAGCGTAAAAAGAAAAACGCTGAAACTGTGGCCACCCAGTGTTCTTTACCCATGTCTTCCTCTGGTTCTAATAAATCTAATATAATAAATTCTGAACCAGTATGTAATTCCTCACCGGAAGAATTAGTCTCTGTTAATGAAAGCACTGTTTCTACGATGGAGCATCTCCTGATATTGTTGCTAATGATTATCTTAACATAAATAGGCCGTTTAGAATCATACCTCCGAATAAAACGATTTTTATGTCTCGCTTGGCGTCAGAACTGCTGTAGAGGATGTAAAATCATACTTATATTCTATGTTTGGTACCGGCTTATTTACTTCAGTCAGTGTTGCTAGTGAAATTTCTAGAAAGATACATTTTAGTTTCCAGAAAGTACAGTTTTTCTCAAAAAGATACATTTTGAGAAAAATTTTAAAATCCAATTTTAACGTTTAACATTTATTAACACTAGGATAGCCCGGTGGTCTAAATTAGACCACTTGACATGTATCTATGTATGTAGCTCTCTATTTATTATAAACATGTGTGTACAAAACAAAAACCAAATTGTTATTTTTTTAACAAATTTAAATCGCTTTTTATATTTTTTATGCTCAGAATTTTTAACAATTTTGAACAACATTGGTGGAGGATAAGATACTTAAGAGTGTACGAGAAAAAATTGTGTGCCGTATTTATATATTACCATAACATTTTTATTTCATGTATAATGAATATTGTAAAGAAAATGATATCTTGCAAATCATTTTTGTATTTATTTAAGTCATAAAATTAAAATTAAATTAATATACGAGCGTTTATACTAAGACGATTATATCAAAAAGCTCGTACAAATTTCCTGAAAATAAAAACGATGTTACTATATATTTCCTCAGAAAACTTTGCACTACTAGTAGTCATCGATTTAGGTGGATCGTATGTTGAAACATCACACTGACGTTAAAACCAATTTTTATTAAAACCAAAAGTTGGTTTTAACGTTAAAACCAACTGATAAAACCTGATTTTAACATACAATATGATTTTGATAAAATCAACTTAAAACCATTTTTGAACTTAAAACCATTTTTGAATTCGTTTTAAGTTGGTTTTATGAAACGCAAACTTGTTTTCGCTGTGCTAAGTTCAGTGCTGCCAAGTTAAAATGCCCGGAAGCAGATGATAATGTTTATGCTAGCGTATAAGAATACATACCGATTGACAGATTTTCATATTGATGCAGCAGCAACAATAATAAAAACAATTATGCCAAAAAAGTATCATCGAGAAAGTGAAAAAATACGATATGACTGGCATATATCTGCCTATAAAAATCGTTTAGCTTATAATGTATTTATGCTTTTTTTATATATTATAACTTTATTTCCAAGCACTTCTTCATTTTGTATAAGTAGTTCCATAATTTTAAAATGTATTTACAAAATATTGAATAATTTATATTTTAAAGCGTATTGCGCAATTTCTGAGTTTTTCATATGAACAAAAGTAAGTGTTATAATAAATGTTATAAAAAGCAACAAAAAAAAAAAAATACAGCAACAAATACACATATTTCTGCACGAGATTTATTTTATTTAGAACAAAGTTATTAGACAATCTGTGAGTTAAAACCTGAATTTATCAAACTTGCAGTGTGAAGGTAAAATCAGCTGTCTATGGTTTTAACGTTAAAACCAGGTTTTAACTTTAGGTGTGAAAACACTATAAAGGTCGTTGTTGTTTTCTTTTAAATTTCATCTTAACATACATACACAAGAATAAGCAGACGACAGAAGAACTTGGAAAACTTAACAACAAAATACATGTTATTTTTGTATTTAGTTGTCACTTTTAACAAAATTGATAAGTTAAACAAACTTTGTCAGAGACGGAAAGTTTAATATTTTATTTGTGTAAATTTTGCGTACAGATTCAAAAGATACGAAAAATGTCAGAATTATACATGGTACGTCAAGTTATCAAAAGATACGAAAATGTATCTTTCGTATCCTAATGGCATCACTGACTTCAGTATACAAATTTTCATATTCTGAGCCTAGAATTGTGTCATCAAATCAGTGCTGCCAGAAAAATTTTGACTCTTGTCCCCAATTTAATGTCCTATGCGCAGGGATGCGAAATAAGATTTTCACAAATTTACAAGATAAATTATACTTTTTTCAGTACGATTTACCAAACTCTTTATTTTTATTTTCTTAAATGTTTTTATTAACTTAAAACGTACATAAAATTCAATTGTACATGCATATATTTACACATGTATGTGTGTAAAAACTTAACAATTGACAAAAAGGCACTTTCAAGCATGATATAAATATACAAGGTACTTCCATTCTCCATTCCATTCTCTTCCATTTCTTTGTTTTGAAAAATAATGATTTTTGAAGTTTGTTTTTATTCAGTCGAAGTAAACAATCTGAAGAAGATAATAACAAAAAAATAACCTATCGTTAACAGTTTTTCCTTCGAAATATTTTTCCTATTCCCCAAATTGCAATCGTGAATAATTTTACCCCCCAAACGTGTTCCCTTTCTTGATTCCTCTTATCGTGAATAATATTTTTCACATGGATTTTTTCACTTTTCCCTTCGTTTTGTTCACTTTATTTTTGCAGGCGAATTGAATTAATACACTGCGTAATTTCAATACTATACTTGCAATTATATATTAAAACTTATAAATAATTATTTTTAGGCAAGATCAATAAATAATTGGGGTATTCACAAGGGTGTCCTAAGTGTCATAAAGTCATAAAGTCCTAACATTTTAAACCAGTTTAAAATTATTTTTATTTTCTTTCATATAAAAGGAGTACTATATTAATACGATTCTTCACTCTATGTATTTGTTACTGTCATAACTAATTATTTTGCTTTTTACTTTTCTTTTTCGACAAAATGTCCATTTACGTTTTAATACGTGGCATTTTTCTTTAGCAAATTTCTACTCAAATCATTATATATTGCAAAATATATAAAAATTCGCAAGGGCTTAAAATAATGGAAACAATCTCCCAAAGCTGATTATATAGACCGCAAAAAAAGTAATAACTCGAGTATAGACTTACAGCATATAAATCGCGAAAACTTGCAAAAATGCTAATATCTTCAAAAAATTTTCAAAGCCTCAAAAACTGTAAACGAGCAAACTCAGTAGATTTTATGAATAAAAAATTATCTCACGTGCAAAAAATTTGCGAAAATTCGCGAATAGTTTTTTAATTGAAAAAAAAAACCTAAAATTTATTTTAAAAAATGCTTAAATTGTAAGGAATCCAAAAAACTTTTAAAAATCCGCAATTACGAAAATTCGCAAAAACTTGGTAACATCAAAAATATATTAAAGTCTGATACTTATTAAAAAAAAGTTTAAAACTGTTAAAAAAAAAACAAAGAATTGGGAACAATCACTTTTATTGCAAAAATTTGCAACAAATTGCAAAATTGCAAACAAGCTCCACAATTATTTACAAATACATACCTTAAGATCTAAGAAATTCCAAAAATCGCAGAAAATTGACAAAATTATGAAAATTCTCACAAATAGATAGATGTATTAAAAATAAGTAAAATGGTAAAAAGGCAAGCCCGAAAATAACACATAAATACCTAAAGGTATAAGAAATTCCAAAAAATCGGAAAAATTCGCGAAAATTAAAATTTGCAAAAACTTGCTAATACCAAATTGATAGCAAAGTGTGATATAATGATGTGGCTTGATTCAATCCTATTTTGTTAAAATTACACACAAGAGCAATAAGCTTTATCAAAAATTACCGCAAAACTTAAGAAAATTTGCAAATAAATTCCAAAGCCTTAAAATTTTAAAAGGTCAAATGCTCGAAAAAATTTTGTTTTACATATTGCAAAAATTCGCAAATAATTATCGGAAGCAGATAGAAGCCGTTAAATAATTTTCTAATAATTTTGCATGTTCGTACCAAATATTATTTAATTTTTGTAATATTTTTTCTCATTTGTTTTGTATCATATTGTTTATGTTTCAACTAACACACTAAAATATGAGGGGTTGCTCACAGAAGTCGTATTTTAAACTAGTTTAAAAGCTTAGAACATTATGACGTTATGACTTTAACACTATCGTTTGAATACACCAAATGTCTACGATTAATAACAATAATTTCTTGGAACACCTTTTTTCTTTGAACATGAATCTCTTAGGTTGACATGCAGTAAATTTTATGGCTGTGGTATGCTAAAAAATATTTTGCACGCCGCCTAAAACAATTAAAAACACAACTTTACACTCTATAACATTTCATTTGAAATCCGAAATATGTGTATTTCTCATTATTAAACTTAATTTGTTTGATTTTCAATTAATTTTGATGCTTTACAAGTCTTCTTCCAGTTTTTTTACATTCACTACGCATTGATAGCGGGAACAAACGTTCCCATGAAATTCACGATTGCAAATTTCCCTTCATGGGGAATCAAAATTTCATGGGAACAAAAATGTCACATTTTATTCACGATAGGCGTGAATACGAATTTATGGAGATATTACATACATAAATACATTCTTGCAATCGAAATATTCTAAATAACTTCCCAATCCAAAATTTCGTATCCCCGTCCTCTGCAACTCCCTTGTATATATTTTCCGATTTGAACTTTTTTTTTCTTCAGTAAGCTCAGATTTGTGGCAGCAGATCTTATAAATATTTAAATGTGATTTTATTCTTATTAAATATTCTAACATTTCATATTGCAGATTATTCCTTAATTTGGTTTTGGTTTGGTAGTGTTCATGCATGAAAATATTCTCTCCAAAAACGCATTATTTATTGTCACTATCAACAGGTTGAACACAGCAGCTGCAATTTCCCAAAAGAAGTAATTTCCGGCATTATCTTCGTACTTATGTACTATTGCCCAAAAGCCAAATATGTCTTTAGGAAAACTTTGTTTTGTTTGTTTCCGCCAGCCGATATAAGCAATTTTATTCCATTGGTTTTCATATACGCTCAATGCCACTTTTGCATCTATAACATTTTTCAAAATTCCATACACCGAATCAAATCTATGTTTTGTAATGTACTTAAATTGCAAATTTTTAAAAAGTTCAAAGTTTTTCATATTTTCTGGGAATCACACATACATTTTTTTTATGCGTGACACAATAACTAAGGTAGAACCGTGCGTAGAACGCACAATCAAAACTTTCAACAGTCATTTTTCTTTTTCAAAAGAAAAAAAAATTAATTGACAAAGAGCTAGTTCTGCAGCTGCGAGCACGGTTTTGACTATGCATATATGTTCGCGGTATTACCATGATAGTATTATCATCTTCATTATAAAGGCTCAGTTAGCCGACTGTAATGTAATGTAACTGCAACAGTAAGAAACAGCTGATCGATTTTGTTATGTGAAAAGTAATGAAAATGGTTGAAGAGATGTAATGTAACGTAACCTACTTTTCATTTAAAAATATCAATCAGCTGTTTTCTACGTTACAGTTACATTACATTACAGTCGGCTAACTGAGCCTTAAAGTATGATTGCCACACTACTCTAAGTGATTTTTAAAAACTGAAATGTTACCAGTACTAAAATATTATGTCAACAACCACGATTAATTACTTTTCTGATACATGCAAATTGTTAGAGCTCAAAATGAAAAGTCCCCAAATCCCTCCCCACGAAATTCTGTCCCCAAATAAGAGGCGAAATCCCCATTTTGGGGACAAATCCCCTAATCTGGTGGCACTGCATCAAATAACTGTTGGTGATGAAATTTTTAACATCATTATTGCTCCTGGATTTTGGACCCCTGGAATATATATACGTAAATTTGTATTTAAGGCAAGACAGAGGAATCCTGTTCGAGTGCCTGAAACTAAAATCTCAAAAAACTAAGTTTTTGTGTTGAAAATTTTATTCTATTATGCCAAAATATTCGCGGCATTAACACGAAATTAATTTCCAAATTATAGCTTTTCTGAAACTTGGCTTACTGATAATGTATTGGACACATAAATACTAAGTACAAACTATATAATACATAGACGGGATCATGGCAATAATATGAGAGGAGGTGATGTTTTAATTGCTGTATCTAATCTGCTAGTATCTGAAGCATTTTCAATGTCTTCTATACTGGATATTGAATTTACTGGTGTGTTAGTAAAGCTTAAACACAAAAGAATTTTCATTACCTGTTCCCATATCCCTTCCAACCAGAGTGAAAATATAAAATAAGCTAATATTAGCTTATTTTTTGGGATTTAGCTGCAAAATTTCTACTTAGCTTTTAGCTTTTTTTTTAAAACTTATTTAGCTTTTTTAGCCGTTTTTTAATCTAAATTGCATGTTCTCAAAAAATATGTTAAAGACATAAAAAAGTTATAATGACAAAAATTAAAAATTTTAAAAACCCCCAAAGCATACTAACTAAATGGCTGAACCGATTTTCTTCGATTATAGGCGAGATCAATCTTCTCAACATCTGCAGAGATTTTCTTCAAACAAACCTAAGAACACTCTCGGTCAAGTCACCTTGCGAACAAAACATAAACTAATTAAAAATCGATGCAGCATTTTGCTCTGTACGTGGACTCGTACAGATGCACAAATGTACAGACACATACTAAAAACTTATAACACCCCTTTTTGGACGAAGCATAAATATTTTTCATTGAAAAATAGTTTAAAAATACAAAATGTAATTTGCGCATTTATAAGAGAAATAATAAATTTAAAAATAAGTGACATTGATTCCAATTTTGGAGTTACAATGGCAAAAGTTAAATTGATATTGCCTATAAGACTTTTAAAGATTTTCTCTGAGTTGAGTTGAACTTGTATTCAGCGGCATGAATTTACTTAAAACAAAAATTACGAAATAGGTTTTCTGTTAATAAGACTAATTAATTTAAAAAAAGGCTTCGTATTTTAGTATTAATGTTTTTAAATTTTTGGAAAGTTTTTGTGTTATTGTTCTTTAAAACTCAAATATAATAATGAATAAATGATTTAATTAAAAATTATTCAATATTTTTTATTTCAAATAATAGAAAAATATGTTTTTGTATGTATATATTTAACGTTATTTTAGCAATAAGAAACTATTGCAACGTGGAAGAAGCCGAAAAAAGTTTAGCTTTATTTTACGGCTTAAAATTTTAATTTTTAGCTTACTTTAGATCTTTTTGAAACGTGATTTAGCTTAACTTTATTTTAAAATCTGGTCACACTGCTTCCAACACATTCTGATGCTATTTTTGCTGTTATACATATGTCTCATTTAAATTACACTATCATTGGCGTGGGTGATTTTAATGTGTCTATGATTTCTTGGAATTTTTTAACTGATAATGGTTACTTTGTGCCATATAATTCTGATGGCAACCTTAAATACGCTGAATTTATAAATTCTTTACTGGATTAGAACCTTTATCAGATAAATGGCAACTTTAATGGTAACCATAAACTTTTGGATTTAATTTTTATAAATTATTGTGTTGACACCTCTGTCGTTCGAACTGATCCAATGACCATACCAGAAGACCATCATCATCCTACAATCGAAGCAAATGTACATTTTTCGTCATATCATACATCGCTCGCTGCTAAAGCCTCAAAATTCAAAAAATTTTGTTTAAAATAAAAAAATTATCACTGAATAAATAAACTGCTATTTAATACTAACTGCAATAGTTTGCTATGCATTTCGAACTTAAACAACAATGCTGATTCCTTTAATCATATTATCAGGATTACTGGATTATGAACAAATCTATTCCAACCCAAACTGTTTACGTTTCCTCTGGTCCCCCATGGAATTCTAAACTTCTGTCTAAAATTAAAAATAAATATTACAAAATGTATAAAAAATTTGGATCATCCTTGGACTTTGCTATAATTCCGTTCTACTCAAAATTAAAAACAACTTTAAGACGAATCCAAGGTCTTTCTACAATTTTGTATATCTAAAAAGAAAAACTACTTCTTTCCCACCATCTATGAAGACAAATGCATCTAATCATGCCAATGATGAAATAAATCATTCCGTTATATAATCATTCTTGGACCATGGAAGCCAATCCATTATAATTCCATTATTTGATAGATGCTCAGCTCTTGATGGCTTAAAAAACCTGAAATTTTCATATAAAAGTCGACCTGATAATGTACCTAGCTGTCTTCTTATTAAATGTGCTGATGCTTTTGTAGTCCCTCATACGTTATTATTGAATTTGTCGATCAAGTTTGGTATATTTCCAGATATATGAAAGGATTCCTTTATCATCCCGTTGTTTAAATCTGGTAGCAAAGCTGACATCCAAAATTACAGAGGAATCGCTAAATTGAGTATCATACCAAAACTCTTTGAGAAACTTATCACTGGTTATTTGTGTCATCACATATCATCTTTATTATAGCCTAATCAACATGGTTTTCTTAAAGGCTGTTCAACTGTGACTTATCTCTTACAATTCACAACTTTGGTCAATCGTGGCTTTGTCAATGAAAAACAACCTTAAAAATGATGTTGTTTATACATATTTAAGTAAAGCATTTGATAAGGTCAACCATAAACTTCTTTTAAAGGAGTTGCGCTCCATGGGTTTTTCGAAAACTTGCTTAACTTGGATCAGTTCATCTTAACAACATGAAACAAAATTTAAAAATATTACATCTAAATCTATCCCGTTACATCTGGCGTTACACAACGAAGTCATCTTGGAGCTATTGTAATCCAGAACTTGTTAATATTAATGTACGCTGATGATCTAAAAATATTCCTTAGCTACAATGACT
Source organism: Tachina grossa (assembly GCA_949987645.1). NCBI lineage: Eukaryota > Metazoa > Arthropoda > Insecta > Diptera > Tachinidae > Tachina > Tachina grossa. The sequence goes on from OX465278.1 coordinate 70,241,694, forward strand.
ACAAAGATCATATCGCACTTGTTACTCAAAAGCGTAACAACTCAAAATTCATGAATTTTCAGTAGAGGCCAAAAACTGTTTCGGTTTATTCTAACGATATACATATTACAGCAAAAAATGATGTCATTGTAAGAAAATACCATTAAAAAAGAACATAACGTTTTGTTTCTTTTTATTGCTCAAGTGATTTCCAAAAAAAAAAAAAACTACTTTTTGAGTTGTTATTCTTTTTCTGAAATTTTTTGTTTACCTAGTGGTGTTGTTATCACGAGTTGACCCAGTTTAACTGAAAATTCACTCTGGATTACATATTAATTAATATTCTTAAACAACAACAACTCGAAATGTCGCTCTTTGTATGAAAAAGCTTTGATATGGTTTGCTCAAGCACTTGCAAACAACTAAAAATGTCATTGATATACTCGGTTTCATTAAACCTTGGGCTAAGGAATTAGAAGACCTCTATATTACTGAAGAACTGTTTACAACTCTTGTTCGTCCTGTTCTGGAACATGGCTATATAATTTGGGACCCAACCAGTGTTTCCAGAATTTTTAAGGATAAAATCTGCAAAATTTAACAATTTTTCATGAAAAAATCTTCAAAACCAGCATTTTATTTTTAAAATATTCAGAAAATCTTCAAAGCAATTTTTAAAACATTTTTTTTTATATTTTATTCAAGCAATTAACATAAATATGGATGTATGTACATGTTTACCATAAATTTTTTTCGTTTACCCATATTCATAAAATTTAAACTCGGTTTAAAATGTATTTTATTTATTTTTATTTTTTAATTTTCTTTAAATAACTTTCAAGAAAATTTTATTTTTATGAATATTAGTCTTTAATTTATGAAGAATGTGCATTTTGTTTCTGCTTAAGAAACTCATCAGTAGACTTCAACAAAAAAAATGTTTAAAAAAAAAAAGATAAAAGAAGTTCATATTTATATAGAACAACTATTAACATGTTATTAAGAATTACGTACAAAAACATAATAGGTAATATTCATTAAATTTATTTTGTGTTACAAAACGTTTAACAAACAAATTTCCACACAAAGTTTGTTTCGTAAACCTTTTGTAAACCAAAACTAATTTTTACGAATACGCAGAATAAGCTTAAAGGATTCAAGCAAAAATGTTTTAATATCTTCGATTTTGAATCTATTATTATTTTCAAAAAAAAAAAAAAAAAAAAAAAAAAGAATATGGAACAAGATCTCTTCTCTCCTACAAACTCCAGACTTTGCAAAGTAAAAAATTTTCATAGTTGTGTGCAAATAAATCACAATGCACCCACTTGGGTCTCCGAGTGATGCTATGGTATAGCACCACTCTTCCTAATCTATGTGCATAATATAAAATGAATGAGAAAAGAATTCAGATATGTATGTAAAAAATTATACATAAAAACATCTAATTTTTGCTGTTTTATTCAGGATTACTTGACTGAAAATTCTTTCGACCTTTGCAAATAAATATGGTAAATACATTACATTTTGAATAATCCTAGGGATGCAAAATCGTAATCAAAATAAGCTCGTTTTATATGAGATAGTCGTTTCCGGAAGCTTGCCAAAGTTACTTCTCCTATTTCTTTAATGATATCTTCTAAGTTCGAAAACTGTAACTCTCTAAACTATGAGTCGTTCACACATAAAAGAAACAAGAAGTAGTAGCAGTATTAGGAAAAATTTAAAAAAAAAATGCACTATAATTGGAGTTGAAATATCTGCGTTTTTAGGCCAAAAATCTTCGAATCTGCATTTCGTCTTTTTGAAGTGTAAAAATGTGCAAAATCCAGATAAATCTGCATTTCTGGCAACCGTGGATCCAACACATATGCAATTGAATCGGAACAAAAACAATTTTTTTTGTTTTTGTTGATATATTTGGCCCATTAAAATCTTTTGTTAGTTATAGTGTTCCTTTAACAAAACAATTTTTAATTTTTTGCTTTCGTGGATTGCAATGGAATCCCCTATGTCTTCCTTCGTATCAGGCTAGGCTTGCGCTTATTAAACTACCATCTTTAAGTAGTCGAAGAACTATGCTATATGTTATTTGTATTTTAAACATAATTAATGGTAATACTGGCTGCAAATTTTAAGCGAAAACATTTCTTTTTGTGTTCCGCAGCGTCCTACACGACATTATTCTCCACTTTCTATTAAAACGTTTGGAACCAATTATGCTAATTTTGATCTCTTAATAAGAAATTGTAGAGATTTTAATTAACTTTATTTTTATGTTGATTTTTCTTTGGAAGATCATTTAATCAAAAGTAATATTTTAAATGCATTAAATAATTAAAAACTTTTGTAAAAATTTAATATACTTACATATAGTCGAGGTAAGCTGGTCAAAATCTCAATTAATTTGTGTGGTTTCTTAGGAAAATATAGCACTATGACTTGCGACTTACTTTTTAACCCCCGATTAAAAAAAGGGGTGTTATAAGTTTGTAGTGTGTGTCTGTGTATCTGTGTGTCTGTCCGTGTCCACGTACAGGCCAAACGGCTAAACCGATTTTCATTTAGATGACTTTATCGAGAGGGTTCTTAGCTATGTTTGAAGAAAATCGGTTCAGCCGTTTAGAAGATATAACATCTTTTCTGAAAAAAGTCGGGGGTTTTTAAAATTTTTAATTTTTGTTATTCAGACTTTTGATCTCATTTGGAACAAAAGCTTAATATAGGTTAAACTTTGGTATATTTCAACTTAAATGTATTACTGATAGTATATAGAACGATATTTGCTTGAAAAACTAAAGGTTAGCGGAGAATTTCTCAATTTCACTGAAAAAGAAATAAATTTGTGAAAATCAACTTGAAAGCTGAAAAGTGCTCTCTTGCAAAACAGTAAAATATGGCCTTAGCACTCTTTCCTTATTGCCACAGATATGTATAAATAGTCTGTAAGAATTGTAAATTCAAAGAATTATACCTGATATACATAAAGCATTTTTTTATGAAATTTCATGAATTTTGTTGCACACAACTTTTTTTATTTGCTAATTGCGGCGCTATAAAAGAGAATGTTATATAAAAAAGGGCGTAGAATGAATCTGTTACGCATTTTTTACAACTTTTTTGATATAAGTTGCTCCTCCGGGCTCCTCCTATTGACAAATTTTCATGCAACTAGTTTCATAAAAAAAGCTTAATGCAAATAAGGTATTAATTAGTAAATAAATAAATAAATAAATAAATTTTTCATTTAGGCGCTTTTTTATTTTGGCAATTTTTTGTTTATGCATTTTAAAATTTTTTTTAAATATAATTGAACTGGAGTTAATATCAGCTATTTAACATGAATTTTTTTAATGAAAGGGAATATGAGAAATGATTCTATTGTGTATACTTGTGTATATTGTATACGCCTTAAGAACTTCAACTGCCCTACTCCAAATCAGCCGGTATGAGATCCACAATTTTGTGAGGGCACTGTATATTATTAATAAGAAAAACATGAACATAAGTGATAAATTTTTTTAGATTGTTTAATAGATTAAAGAGATCTTCTTAAATAATCTTTTAGAAATAGTATTTGGTTCAAATGTTTAGGCTTTAAAAGATTTTTTCTTTAGTTTTAGTAAAACTTGACTTAGAATTTATGAAAACCAGGCTCACAACTCATACCTTTTGTATATGAGAATAAACGATTATTTGTTGCATAAAAAATTTATTGAAACACTGAAATATTGAAAAGAATAGAAATTCTATGATTGAAACTGGTACCAGAAAAAAGCAAGCATGCTAATTGTAGAACAAAATATTTTTTTTATATGTTCACACTTCCGAAAAAGTATAACATAGTTTTAACATATACCCCTTTTACACACGGAAACTTTACTTTGCAAAGTCTTAATTCAGCTGGGAGAAAGACAGAAAGAGAAAGTATTCTTACATCTGTCTTTCACACAGCTGAATTAAGATTTTGCAAAGTAAACTTTCCGTGTGTAAAAGGGGTGATAGTAGAAATAAGAAAACAATTCTTTTTTAGTTTTATATTGAGAGTCTAAACACAATGTTTGCGGTGCGGTGCGGTGCGATTTTTCGTTGCGGGAGAGAAAATAAACATAATACAACGGAAGACGGCGACGGCAATACCTTTAATTTTTTGTTTAAATTCTACCCCTTTTAGACAAGTAAAGTTTACTTTGTAAAGTCTTAATTCAGCTGGGAGAAAGATAGAAAGAGACAGTATTGCTCTCTCTGTCTCTCACACAGCTGAATTAAGACTTTGCAAAGTAAAATTTGAGTGTCTAAAAGGGGGTTTCTTATTCAGTTTTTGTGCACACATTTTTTTTTAAATTTATTTCTTGTGTTAAATATTTTGTAATGGCAGTAACTAAAAACAAAAAAATTATTAACATTTTAAACATTCGCAGATATAGTTGATATATTTTTTTAACTTTTATATTTTATGACACAAATTTTTGAACTTCAAAATCATGTTTTTTGCTTACAATAATGTTGTGAACACCGCCAATTATTCAAAAACAATGGCAACATCCGAAAGAGAAAGAGTGTCGAAGAGAGAATAAGAAAGTCCGCAATGAAAATAAAATAAATTTTAATTTTATTCCGTTCCGCACTGCTGGTTTTTACTTCAAAATCGTATGAAAAACCGCACCGCAATAAATAATCGTTACATTGTGTTCAGACTCTGATTTTAAACTTTGGCACATGTTTAGGTTTTTCCTTATTACTCTGAAAGCTTTCGTTTGTGATTTTAAATAAGTATTTTTTTCTTACTCTTTGAAAACTCTTTATGCTTTTACTTATTATATTCTCTTCTTCACCAGGAATAAAGTTGCTGGATTTCAGCTACAGGACAGATGGTGAGAAGGCACAGCGCTTGCTAACTTGCGAATTACACTCGTGGTCCAATCAAAGTTGCCTTTCCCTGGCTGTAGCAGCAAACCATAGGGCGTTACTGGCACATCCTTGCAGTCAAGTAATTTTAGCTGATCTCTGGATGGGTGGGCTGCGAACGCGCAAAAATACAAATTTTAAGGTGAAATATTTTAGTGAATTTCTTTATTATCCAGTAAAAAAAATTGGAAGTAATTATTGAGGAACTATTTTTCTCTACTTCCAAAGTATCAAAAAAAAAGAAGTTTAATTTTGACTTTTCAGAAATATCCAGTTAATTAATTTAGAAGTTATTAAGCCAAATAATTCGATGAAATGAAACATGACATTTTTAATTATAAAAAATATATTGATTAATGCGAAATTTTTGATATTCGGCCTTTCCATGGTTGGTGGCGAGTTTTTCCCAACACTATATAAGAAATTAAAAATTGATTGATTGAAAAAATCGGATTTTCTTAACATCATGAAAAATGAAAATGTCTTTATCATTAGAAATCATCCAAATTTGAACTACTTCTGAATCACAAGTTCGCGATCTTATTAAATTATTTAATTTTTACTGGATAATTACATCTACATATGTAAATTGTTTCATTCAAAATTATTGTTTTTTTAACTATGTATATAATAAAAATAAATGAACATAAAAAAATTATTTTCCATAAAACGTTTATTTACCTCAATCACAAAGAATATAGTATATGAAAACAAAATAATCCAGCATTTGTAATATGCCTTAAATTAAATAAGTTCTAGTGTTCTAGATTTGCAATTTTGTATTTTTCATTTAGTTATAAAAGCGTATGTTAAATATTTTTCATTTGGAGTTTATGATGTCATATTGTTATATAGTTATTAAATGGTTTTTATAAAGGTCTATTTTTTTAAATATGGACCTGTATCATATTTTTCTTATACAGCAACGCAACTTCTACGTTGTTCCAAATAAGTTTCAACACTATCCTAGTATGTTGACAAACATTTATCTGAACACATTTGAAAATTATTTTTTGATATTTGTTTAGTTAATAAGGCCGAGTTTACGGCGCTATGAAGTAAGGCACAAGGAAATAACAACCAAATAAAAAAATAAATAAGACCCAATAAAATAAAACTCAATACAAATAAAATAAAGCCCAATTAAAAAAGCTCAATGAAACCAAATTCACGATGAAATAAAGGCCAAAAAATTTAAATAAAGCCCACCAACGTCAAAATAGATAAATGGAATAAAGCCCAATTAAAAATTCATTAATTTTATTGGGCTTTATTTCATTTTCATATTTGGGCATTATTTCCTTGGGTCTTATTTCATAGCGCCCGAGCTTACATCTGGCACACATTTGCCCAAAAACCGTAACCACCAATTAATAATGAAAAATCGTTTGATTCAGATTCATGTACATACATATGTATTTATTGCTTTAAACAGTTTCCAATCATGTTGGATTCTACAAAATTGTCTATTAGCCATGTATGAAATATGTAATAAATACGTGTCTGAATAAAACAGTTTTTAATTAGTAATTAGTGGTTACGCTTTTTTGGGGGTGCAAGGTCGGTGTTTTTTTTTACCCGACTGCGCAACGCAAAGAAGGATAATGTGTATATCAGTCTATGTATTTTGTGTGTGTTCCTTGGCGGCACTATATAAACCGAAACGCATGGACCAATTTTGATGATTGTTACGTCAGTCGATTTCTCTTAATCCCGGAAATGTCACTAAAGATATGTAAGTTGTCAAAATTATGTAAATATGGCTGCCAACAGACGCCATTTTGTAAATACGAAAAGATTAAAAAGTCGGCGAACTATAGCAAAATTGGTATCATTCGGCAGGTATTTTAAAATGGTCTTTATGTTTCTGTTATGATTTTTTATTTCGACTGACCATTTAGACTATTTAACGGTCCAAAGTTGGCGGCAGTTGGTTATTTTGATTTTTTTTTTATAAATACTTGTGTCTTTTCTAGTCATGAATATGCTTTATGCCGTGCCCAGCAAAAATTTAGACATTCACCCTTATTCCAGTTGTCGGCATCGATGTCACTTTAACACAATACCAAAAATTGGGGCTTGTGTACCCGTTGTCGAAAACAACTGACTCCTGTTGGCAGGTTAATACTATTTTCTAGACTTTAAGGAACGGAAATAGATTGTCAGTTGCACAAAATTATTCTCGAGAGCGAGTAAACAAGCCCCAATTTTTCGGTATTGTGTTAAAGTGACGTCAATGCCGACAACTAGAATAAGGGTGATTACCATCTGAACTACTTGCCTTATAATGACTTGCTTTTTTGTTTGCCAAATTGAAGTACTCCCTTACAAATCACATTACGTCAAATTTTAAAAATAGGCAGCAGAAGTTGAACATATTTTTGGGTTTTAAGAGACGGAGTGATAATATTGCCAATGTAGGTAGTTGTTTTAAATAAATTATATATATTTCTAAATTGTCTACTTATAAATTTTAAACTAGAAAATAAGTACTTACATTTTGGAAAATTATTAGGTGGTATTATTGATTCCGCCCGGAAAGGGAAATTCGACGGAAAAACTATAGATACGCAAATTGCAATTAATCATTCCTGCGGTATACGCCTTCCGTTAAATTGATTCAACATCCCTGTTTTTTTTAAATTAATTTTGACGTGGTGTAGTGTCGGTGTTGTTAAAAAGCATTTTAAAAGATATATATGTACATGTATACACGCATATGCAAATATATACATATTGTTACGAAAATAGCCGTCAACAATGTTAAGCAGCATAACACAAAAATATTCCAACAGGGTTTATGTATAAATGCTACGCGAAAATATTCCTACAGGGTCAAAGCAAAGAATAGTCTAGAAAGTAGCCAACAACTAAATAAGCATGCCTAGCTTGATTAAACAAACAAAAGCAACAACAACAACAAAAAAAAAGCGTCTGCTTATTAAGAAGATTCACATATTTACACACATACATACATGCCAATTCAAACGAAAAGCCAAAGATAAACAACCACCGTGTGTTGCTTAGTTAATGATGTACACACGTACGCATATACACATGTATGTACATAGTTACCACATGAACTTAATTAGGCAGCATATAAGATGATAATGATCGTCTAGACATTGCTTGAAACTTCTGGTGGTATTTGTGTTGAGTATAAAAAGAGGTGACGCATCCAATGAGTTAGTTAGTTGCAGTTGTAAGTCAGTCGCGAACAGTTATAGTTAGTGCTAATCAGAAAGTAGTCAAGTTAAGACCTCGTTAGTCAGTTGATAATTAAGTTGTGAATTAATAATAGTCTGTCGTGGAATTGAGATTATTGTGTAGTCTATCGTGTCGACTGGAGTAAAGGGAACAGCGCAGCGAATAGACGTGTATAAGGGGGTAAGTAAAGCCAGTGAGTCTTTATTGGTGTATCAACTGTGAGTGACGGCAGAGTGAGTCTCGTAAGTGACGGCAGCAGACAGAGAGGTGTCACGTGAATACCTGCGCAGCCAGATAAGAGACGTGTGTAAACTACAGGGAGGAAGGCGTAGTGGTAACCAGTTGTGAATATCTGTGTGTAATTTATTAGTTTAAGTTGTATTAGTGTATTTAAGTTCTTGAGTAATTTAGTATAAGTTTATTTGTAAATAAAACTTGTATCATTCTTAACCCTAATTACTACTCGGCTCTTGTATTCATTTGCAAATATTCGGATCTACGGAAAAGCGTTTTTATAGAGAGAAAAACGTAACAATGTGTATATGTGTGAATATATGTCAGTATTTATGAAACGTAAAAACAACAAAATATAAAAAGCAGAGTTAGAGATTAATCATAGAGAGTAAGTTGGGAAAAGAAATTTTAATATAATTGTAAAATTTTTTTTAAACGCACTAATAATTCCAAATTAATATTTTACTTATAAAGTAAAATATTTTTTATTAAAAATACATTGAAATTGATAATTGAGGGGTTTAGCTGGATACTATGCGCATTTCACCGTTGCTAATGCAGATCATCAGGGAACCTTTACCCAAAGTTTCTTAGAACAACTAAAAAAACATGTTGATTATTGAGTGTTTGTTTCAACTTTGTTATTTGTTGTTGAGCTTCTCATTTGGTTAAATGAAAGTTTATGACATAATAACACTAGTTGTTCTAAGAAGCTTTGGGTAAAGGTTCCCTGATGATCTGCATTAGCAACAGTGAAATGCGAATAGTATCCAGCTAAACCCCTCAATAAACAATTTCAATGTATTTTTAATTAATAAAAAAAATATTTTACTTAATAAGTAAAATATTAATTTGGGATTATTAGTGCGTTTAAAAAATTGAAAATATAATTAATTTTTTAATTGATATTTCAAATATTTTAATTGATACTACAAAATCATACAATTTACTTTTTTGTGTGTATCAAATTTTTTATAATTCAAAAATATGTTAGGAGAGGAAAATTTAAAAAAAACGCATATGAAGGTAATTTAGAACATGGAGAACTTTAGTCAAACTGTAACGACAAAAGAGCATTTACGTTGCGAAACTGTTCAAGTCCTTTTACAAGGCGTAGCATTTTACACAAATTAAATTTAAATTTAAATTATTGCAAAAGCTAAAGTCATGGAGTCTGCATGCACAAATTTCATAAAATTTTTTAGTTAGCTAGCTTAAGGATAATTATTTACTTTAATATTAATCATTATAATACGGCTTTATTTGCGAAAACCACAAATCGATGGCTTAATATAAAAAAGGCCTAACTCGAATTTTCGATATTTTACAGGAGAAGCAAAAAACTGAAGAAAAAATAAAGCATTTACATGGAGAAATAGTTTTTGAAGTTGTCATAAGATCTAAGTACTGGGTGTTTTTTTTAGAGGTATATAACTTCGAATTGAAATAAAACACAAGAAAATCGTTTTAATGTCCATCAATTTGGCTTTAGTGGAAGGATAATTTTATGCCATTAATGTTTAAATATGATTTCGGGCATGTGGCCGCCGCGGCTGGCTCGAATAAAGCCAATTCTACAGGTCCAATTTTCGAGCATATGGGGCCGTATGTTGGCAATAACGCCACGAATGTTGGCTTCCAAGTCCCCTAACGTTTCTGGTTTGTTGGCGTAGACGAGCAACTTCACATATACCCAAAGAAAATAATCCAATGGTGTCAAGTCACACGATCTTGGTGGCCAATTGACAGGTCCATTCCGCGAAATTATGCGCTCATCGAATGTTTCCTTCAATAAATCGATTGTGACGTGCGCTGTGTGGCATGTAGCGCCGTCTTGTTGGAACCACAACTCATCCACATTCATGCCATCCAATTCGGGAACAAAATAGTCGGTTATCATGGCTATATACCGGTCTCCATTAACGGTAACTGACTCTCCAGCATTATTTCGGAAGAAGTATGGCCCAATGACTCCACCAGCCCATAGAGCACACCAAACAGTCAGTTTTTGTGGATGTAATGGCGTCTCAAGGGTCTCATGTGGATTCTCTTCACTCCAAATTCGGCAATTTTGCTTGTTGACGTAGCCATTCAACCAAAAATGAGCCTCATCACTGAACAAAATTTTGCGATGAAAATCAGCATCGAGATCAATCTCATTTTCGGCCCATACACCAAAATCTCGACGCATTGCATGGTCTCGCGGCTTTAATTCTTGCACAAGCTGGATCTTGTAAGGTCGCAAGCCAAGATCTTTGCGCAAAATCTTCCATAAAGTTGATGGACAAAGCTCCAATTGCTGTGCACGGTGGCGAATCGATTCATTCGGGTCCTCTTCAACACTTTGCTCTACAGCGGCAATTGTTTCTTCGGTGCGCACTGTTCGACGTCTCTGCGGATGCGTATTATCACATAGAGTAAACGTAGTGCGAAAACGATCCATGTTTAACCGAATTAATTGCTCTGATGGACGATTATGTCGACCATAAAATGGACGGAGCTTGCATTAAACTTCGCGAACTGAACCATTATTTTCGAAATAAATTTGCACGACTTGCAAGCGTTGTTCTTTTGTCAACCTGTTCATGATGAAATGGCAAACCAAACTAAATATTAATCACTTGACAGCTGACAAAATGGCCGCCAGTTAAAAAAGTGATGCCAACTTAAAGTTCTATACCTCAATAAAAAACACCCATTACTAAGATCTTCAAGGAGGATGTAATTATACGTTGTCGCCCAGAAAACATTAAAAACGAGATTTTGGAAAAAAATTGAGTTAGGCCCTTTTTATATTAAGCCATCGAAATATTTACATTATATTTGAGTTAAAAATTATATCAATTAAGTTTAATTTGATAAAAACACAGTAATTTTCATAATTGATGTAATTAATTTTTAGGGATCCTCTTGCCAGTGTGGAATCAAAAGATTGTTATTGTATCTTTTGCCAATTAGTTGGTAGTTTGTGAGAACAAAACACTTAACTTTGCATAATGAGTTTAACAGCAGTATATGGAGAATATAATAATAATTTTTCATGTTTAATACATATTTAATTTCAGGTTATACTTGGTTTGGTTTTGCCGTTGTATATTAAACATTTGGATTTTAAGTCGAAGGAGGAACTGCAACAGATGCCTCAAACTGAAGAGGAACATTTAGAGAATCAAAATTTAGATAATGACGACTCGGATCGCTCACATCCCGATGCAGAGGTAAGCGAAAATTTTCAATTTTCATTTGTATTGAATATATCAAATAATCCTAACAAAAGTTGGTAATAAAAATATAAGTTTTGTTTGAGTTTTTGAAACTTTCATGTTCAAGACGAAAATTTATGTGTTTTGATTTTTAAAGTTTTTGGTCAATGTTACTTTAGTTTTATCTTTTATGTTTCTTTATAGTAAAACTAGTTTCTATGTAAATATGTTCCAAGAATACATAAATTATTTCAAAGAGCAGTTTGTTAAATACTTCTAAATTTTAATACTTTTCGATCTAATTTCGGTGTAAAAATTTTTAATTACGTATTGTTACACGGTTATATTGTTTAGAATATGAGATACTTTTTCTACTTTAACTATTTCATCATTTAATTAATTATGTTCTCAAACTAAAAATTTACCTACTATTGTCGTCTCGCACTATCAACTGTTTTTTAGAATACTCTTACGAAAGCGAAAAGATCTATATCTTTCAAATATAGGATGGGCAGTAATAACAATAACGCAGAAAAGGTAGTAAAAACTAAACTTAATCGTAAAATTCTTTTTGTTTCTCTTCGTCTAAAAAAAAATAAATATTTCATCATATATGACTGTATTTATTGTTCTTCTTCATCTGTGTAAAAAAGAAGCTAAAAATTAAGTATGTGTAACGATTTTTACGTTTATTTCTCTCGTGGCTTGAAATTAATTTATTTTTTCATTGTAACACAATTAGTAGATGTGAAGTAATATGTTAGTGATGTGTATATGTCTATATAATAAACACTTGTTGTCTTTTTTTAATTACATATCGTCATATAAAATTCAAAATGGCATAACCTATAACAAACAATTCAATATTATTTTTTGTTTGACACGATGTAATTAACGAAAATCTATATATAAAGGATGTCCCAACAAGAACGCAAGATTTAAATTTGGCGCCATTCGAAGTGTCATTGTTGTTGTTGTCACATTTGAACAATTGTTGTTGTTTGCTAGTAGAAGGTACGAGGTTAGTAAAAATGGAGCGCTACACTAATGAACAACGCATTCTCATTGTGAAATTGTTTTATCAAAATGGAGAAAGTTTTGCGGCTACAGTTCGCAAATTTGCTATCAATTTGGGTTCACAAGAATACTCCAAAAGAGTCAACTGTAAAGAGATTAATGGATAAATTTGCCGAAACTGGGTCTGTTAGTGATGTAAAAACAACAACGCGCCTTCGACCAGGTCGATCGACTGAAAATGTCGCAGCTGTACGTGATGATGTCGCTCAAACGCAGGTCAAGCGCAAACAGTCAATGGTGTTCGGTATCGTGAAATGATAACCAGTTTTTTCGTGCCTAGAATTGAAGAAATGAATGTGGAGGGTATGTGGTTTCAACAAGAATGTCATACAGCCAGAGAAACAATTCAATTGCTACATCAGTCATTTCCCGGTTGTGTTGTTTCGCGTTTTGGAGACCAGAATTGGCCGCCTAGATCGTGCGACTTAACACCATTAGACTTTTTTCTTTGGGGTTTTTTGAAGTCGATGGTTTACGCGAATAAGCCGACGACGACTCAAGCCTTAAAAGAGGAAATTGGACGCTGCATTAATGAAATACCGCAGCATTTATGCAAAACGCTCATTGAAAATTTTATTAAAAGATCGCGTGTGTGCCAGCAAAGCCGCGGCGGCCATCTGCCCGATATGTTGTTCCACACATAACCTCATTTTGTCTACTTTACGATATAATAAAGTTTCACAATTTTTTTTTTAATTATCTGTGTTTTGTTTAAAATTTAAATCTTTTGTTCTTGTTGGGACACCCTTTAGAACTAAATACTCGTACCAAGGAGCATCAAGGATTATTAGAAGATTTTTTGGTTCTCCTGCGAAAATACGTTTAATGTAACTCGCGCCTTTATTGATTTTACATGACGATATTCGTACACATCACACACTAAATCATAAGGAGTCACAACTCAAAATTATCAAAGTGGATTTCTTTTTTTATAATTGAAGAAATATCTAACGACCGCAACAATTTATTTTGCAACACAGTCATCTTGAAGATAATAAAACACCGTTTGCTTGTTTTTATGTTACATACTTACTTCATTCGTATATTATTAACAGTTATTTGACACTACTCAGACTCTGAAATTTTTTGAGTTGTGACTGTTTATGATTAAGTGTGCGATATGTACAAAAAAATGTACGATCCATATATTTTTAATATATGAATGTATATAAATATATACATATATATATATGTATGTATGCACATATGTAACTATATGAATTCATGTATGGAAATGTATAGGAAAAATGTATATGGCAAAAATATTATTCCAGTTGTCGTCATCGACGCCGCTTAAATACAATACCAAAAAATTGGGGCTTATTTACTCGCTCTCGAGAACAATTTTGCGCAACTGACCATTTATTTCCGTTCCCTAAAGTCTAGAAAATAACGTAAACACGCCAAGATGAGCCAGTTGTTTTCGACAACGGATATACGAGCACCGATTTTTTGGTATTGTGTTAAAGTGACGTCGATGGCGACAACTGGAATAAGAGTGATTATATATATATATATATAAAATGTATTGTAATATATGAGCTCATATATGGAAATTTAATCATTAAGATCTTCATATGTGGATCCCTATAGAGAAATACGATATAATATACGGAGCCAATATATCAAAATGTATGCATACATGATATCTCACATAAAATCATGTATGCAAACAAGAAAGCATGCATTTAATTAACTCTTCTTTTATCACTGGTGAATTCAAAATATACGAGTACTAGAAAATACATAAAATTGCAAAGTTTATATACATAATAGAGAGCTGTGTAAACAGTCTTGAAATGTAAAAACGTCATGATTTTTAAATGTATTCACGTCGCATGTATTATACTAAACCAATAATAAATGCTGTCGTACTATAAGCGAAGCACGATGGATGTATTGGTGTACGTGTATATCAGTATTAACAAGCGATGTCGCAAGACAGCTTGCTTGTAACAAACACTCAAAAGAAGTACTGTTGATTAGTGTATGCTAGTTATTTTTCATATTGTACGTTTGAGTGTGTGTGTAATATGTAGATGGTAAGCTACCCTGCAGTCAGACTGGGGCCAAGTGTCTCTATGTCTACACTAAAATTCTAGTAGTAGTTACATTGTCTACAATTTCTCTTCTATTCGTCAGTATAAAAGAAATAGAGAAAACAGATGTGGTGTATTTCTGGTGGATTTTGCAACAACTTGTCAATATACATAAATTTGTATGTACGTAAGGTATAGAAATGTACCAGTAAATGTCTGGTTGGTATGTCTCCATGTTCCTATAAGAACTATGAATTCACTACCTAGTCAATTGTTTTAGTGTTACTAATAGATTTTCAATGACAAGCACATGCTAAATGTCTGTAGCATAAAGCATTGTATGGGGAATAATTGTAGAGTAGCACTGGAGACAAAGTCAAAAGCGACTCAGTACATTTTCACTATTCGCACTTTCTGCAGGGTATTATGTGATTAAACGCATACAACTAATGTTAATGCATGTGTGTGCCTTTGCATGTGGGCAGAAAAATAAAACATCATACACACATACATGCATGACGTTTGTACACGCGCTTATGCGTAGAAAGAAGCAAGTATCACAAATTCCTCCGTCACGAAGTGTTTTCTTCTTTACTATTATACCTACAATACTCAAACAAATTTCTTGCAAACAATGTTGTTAACGTTTGTTTTATAAGATTTCGCTGTAGTAAAGCATTTGAAAAATCCCTCATGTCTTGAAAGTTCTTATAAGATGTCTTGTGCAGGAGACTAATACATAAGTATAGCCTCAACGTTAAAAAAATCTCTTATAACTAAAAAAAAATTATTCTTATTGTACATTATGGCCCTATTTAATAAATCAGATAATGAAAAGGATAATTCAGTCATTAATTTTATAGAAAGTAACGAAATTCTCTATATAGATATTTTTAAGAAACAAAGTTTATATTACTGCAAAAAAATAACATTGAAAACTAGTTCTAGTATAAAAGTGGATTATTTTTTCTTTTATAACTGCACTAGTTTTCAATATTCTTTATCAAATTAAATTTTGTTCATATGTTTTGTTCATATGGGTCTGGCCAGACCAAATTGATAATTAAAAAATATTTCATGACTTTCTCAACCATATTGTTCCAAACACATTGGAACAGTAAAACTATATATTTTATATATTTGTGCTAAAAAAAAAACTTAATTTAAACTACTTTAGGGAGCAAAGCACACATAAGTCTGAGAAGACCCAAAAAATTGCATATAATATCGAGCCATTACCGCATAACATAAACCATAAACCGCTATTAAGCGACACATTTTGGTTTTTTTTTTTTTTTTTTTTTTTGGTTAAAATCGACAATTTACGACCGCAAATGATCGATTTTGGTTAAAAATGGAAGTTTGAAAATTATGTCGCTTAAGCTATTTTTGCGGTTATGGCACGATATGTATGACCGTTTAATGAAAACAATAAAGCTTCTAGCAAAAGCACCGGGAAAAGCCACATATTTCAGTTGATGCGCAAAAATCAGAGTGGAAACGTATTTTAACCGACTTCTACAAAAGGAGGAGGTTAACAATTCGTCTCTATTTTTTTAGGTGTGTATCTTCATAATTCAGTACATTTTAGAACGATTGTAAAAATTTTTTTGTTGTCTGAGAGCGTATAGCTTCCCATTGGTCCCTTTGTAAAAAATTTGGGTGGAGACACGCCCACAATTTTTTTTATATAATTTTATGGTATTCTATTTATTTGATTGCTGCGAAACCTAAAAAAAACCTTTGGTTCTTGTAATTACACAATTTGAAAGTTGAAAAAATGGGCGTAATTACGCCCATTAAAATTTATTATAATATTTCACGACGTTCTACTTAACCGATTTTTAAGAAACTTACCACAGATCTTGAGCTCTAATATAGACACAATCCTTTTTAAGTTGTTCTACTTTTCCGATTTTTGCAAGACTTAACATGCACCCTGGGCACTGAAAAACACACAATCTTGCATTTAAAAAATGGGCGCAGGCACGCCCATTAAATTTTAATTTTATATTTTACGTACTTCTTATCTTCTATCAGATCTTTGCATTGAAGTCGTTTTTTTTTTTTGAAGAAAGAATTATTTAATTCTTTTTACGACTTATTACATCAGTAAAATGGATCAATTGGGCATTGATGACGGTGAGAGATTGCTTCGAAACTTATGTGCACCAACTGGGAGTTCGAAAGAAACGAAGACAGCAGTTCGATCCACTCCACCGCCTTGACACCGATCAATTGAAAAGATGCAACTCCGATCAAATGCTGGACTGTTATATATACAAAGTGGGCGTAGAAATAGTGAATCAGATGTTGATATGATATTCATGTAAACATTATATAAATCCTGAGTTGAATCCGGCAAATCAGAGCAACAAACGTCGCTCATTTGCCATTGACTTGGTGTGGAAGCTGTTTGTTCTAGATATGATGGAACAGGAAACTAATCCACTAGCGTGGAAGTTTGCTTACATAAGGCAAGCAATGGATATATTCATTATCTATATATGTGATTTAGTAGCAAGAAAAAAATTTAAAAATTTTATTTTCGAAAACCTTCGAAATCTAACAAAAAGAAAAAGTCTTACGACTTATACATACATATATAAGTGAGTTCAACATCTTTCGAATGCGACAAATTTACTTCCGGCGCATTATTAAGTTATGAGATGTTTACAGACATACACATACATGCATGCATGCATTGCCGCGAAAATACTCCGAATGTATTCCCAGAACCTCAAAACGTCGAAACATGATTAAAACTGGATTTTCCAAAAATCGGGATAAAATCAGTAACTTCCGGGAAGTTAAAAAATTACAAGACAAAATATATTGAAAAACTGAAAACATCGACTCACAAATAAGAAGAATTAGATTAAAATTTTAGTAAACTCTGCGAACTGAGCATAAATAATTTGTTAAATTTCAAACGAAGGAATCAGCTAGTAGTGAAACATTAAAACTTCTCCAAGTTATATGAAAAATAAGAAAAAAATATTAAAAAAATACTAGCATAAAAATACGATATTATTCAATTATGAAAATAATATTCCTCGCAAAAATAGCTAATGAAAAGTATTGTCCAGACTAACAAAGTCGAATTACTATCATTTCCTAAGGTATTTTATACAATTAGAGATTACAAAATGATGCAGGCATAATACTTCTTCTACTTTACAAAAACTTTGCTTTGCTCCAGTCGTAAGTAGCTACAATATGACCTAATAATCCATCATTTATGTTTGAGATGTTCAAAAAACATACAAAATTACCAAAAAATTCCAGTAATAGGACTGAAAAAAATATATACGGCCTGACCCACGATATCGACAACGTTCGACTTGTCGCACACTTACATTTGAAACAACAACAAAATATTAAAATTTGTTTTTGTTTTGAATGTAAGTGTGCGACAAGTCGAACGTTGTCGACATCGTGGGTTTGGCCCTAATGTTTTACTTACACCGAGAGAAAAAATAACATCATACGTGTATGAACAATGTTTGTGTTAAACGACCTTATTATTTGATCTTATTATTATCTGAGTTTACATCTGGCATTTCTTGTGTGTCATTTGCCCAAAAGAGCTTAACCAACTAATTACTAATGAAAAACTGTTTGATTCAGACATAGATTAATTGATTTAAACAATTTCCAATCATGTTGGACTCTATTAAATTGTCTATTAGTTATGTATGGAACTATTTAACTTAATAAATACATGTATAAATCAAACAGTTTTTTCATTAGTAATTAGTGGTTACGATTTTGTACGCTTGTGTGGCACATGGCACACAGATGTAAACCCGGCCTTAGTTGCTTTCGATGTCGAACATCGGAAATCGTATGTCAAATTCATGTTATCAGCATCGAAATTTTCGTTGTGCAATGAATTTTCAATCGAACAGAAATTTGCTTTCGATGCAGTATTTTAATATGAAAACTTATTAACACTATATATCTTAAACGATTTTTTTTTATTTTTAGATTCACAAATTTTAACGAATTTGATCGATTTCATGTGGACTTAAGAACGTAAAGTTCTAAATAATTCGAAAGGTTTCACTTACGTATGTGCAGGGCTAAGCGTATTTTAATTTCCGTTACTCAGTATGATTCTTGAGCACAAATTTTTTTAATTATTTCAATTTTTAAAAATTCTCTATAGCGTAACTTTTTGTAGAATATTCGTCATAATACCAAATGAAAATTCGTTCTATCAGCGCTTTTGACTACGGTCGACATAATGATATAAATAAGTGCTGTTTTTATTCATTACAGCGAAGCCATTATAATTTATATACGCTAATTAGCTATACTACTAACAGTCATTACTTTGTGAACTATAAAAGGGTTTTACCAATTACAAAATCTAGAAAAGTGTTTGCTTTTTAGGGTTCCGTACACCAAAGGTGAAAATGAACCCTATTGTTTTCGCTACGCTGTCCGTCTGTTCGTCACACGCTATTTTCTCAGGAACTGTAAGAGCTACAGACCTGAAATTTGGACAGAGTATGTAGAACCTTGGCCGCTACAATTAAAAATTAAAGGGTGTTCCAAAACTAGCAACGAAAAATGTTAAAATCCCATGTAATATACATACGATTGTATGTACATATGTACATATGTGCCCTAAATTATGAAATTGGTCTAAGTTATGTGCATTTTTGCTTCGAAATTAATCTTAAAAAACCTTTGTGAAATATTTAATAAATATTAAATAAATTTACATTAGTCGGGACTTGTACAACCTTAAATTAAAATGATGCATAATATAAAAATGATTTTTGATTTGTTCAAATGTAATCTACGAAATATCGCGAACAAAGAAATATATGACTTAGACCACTTTCATAATTAAGGGCACATATGTATATTGACACTTGAAATTTGTAAAATTAGTTTATTTTTATACAGACTGCAACAATTAACACTAAAATTTAAAACAATTTAAATTAAAGGGTTTTCTATCAGTTAATGAAATTTTGACTTTGTAATTTTTACAACTTGCTGTATCTTGGAAACCGTAAGAGGCAAACTCTTGAAATTTTCAAAAACGGTAAAACTAAAAAATTCCAAAATTATAAAATCGCCAAACCAATAAAAAAAATCCCCAAAAACCAAAACGAAAAAAGCACCAAATTAAAAAAAATCGCCAAAATGAAACAAATCGACAAAAAGGAAAAAAATGGCCAAATTGAAAAAAATTGCCAAATTGAAAAAACGCCAAAAACCAAAAAAAATCGCCAAAACGCGAAAACTCCAGAATCGCCTACATAAAAAAATCGCAAACAAAATCGCCAAAATGAAAAAAAATCGCCAAAATGAAAAAACGCCAAAAACCGAAAAAGATGACAAAATGGGGGAAAAAGTACCAAAACTAAAAAATGCTCACAACCGAAAAAACCCCTAAACGAAAAAAAGCCAAAACTATTTATTATATTGGCTAAAGTTCGTATTGAATTACATATCTAGTGTCCGTAAGGAACCCTTCGTGCGCGGATCAAAGTCGCACTTCACTGAATTTATTTAGAATATTTTGTTTAGTAGTTAATTAATATATGAATCTTTCTTGTGGTTTAACGATAATTTAAGTTTTCTTTCTTTAAAAACTACCTAATTAATTCTGCATTGCTAACAATATATAAAGATATTTTACTATATATACAAATATTTTTTTATTGACTTACTTTATTTTTCCCACCTTATTTGAATTATCCTAAAATTAAATATGGTTTTTTTTTAAACACGTAATCATTTGCTATTTCTGTAATAAAGCCTTATCGATAAAAATATATACAATAAATTATATATATTTATGCATTTTTAAAAAGTAAGTTGTTAGTGTTTCGTTCGAACATATTGTTAATATAAATATATTGAATTACTTCTTATATGTGTAGCGAAAAAAAATTAACATAAAACGGAAATTAATTTTTAGTGTTTTCTCTTCCTACATTTTGTTTGTTTGCTTTTCTTATCAAAGTATAAATTGTTACAAATCGAAACTAAAATTGAAAAATCATCACCATCCCCAAATAATAGTTACACAAATTCTACCAACGTAAGTTAAAACAACTATCAAAAAAAGACTGTATATTTTGTACATCATTTTAAAGTAGAGATAAAAAATATTTCCCCCTAGCTTCTATTTTAATTTTGCAAATAAAATTATAAAGACATTTACACAACAACCATACAAATATGTATTTAAATAACAAAATTTCTATCGATTTGTAAATGAATAAGTACTATCTTTATTGCTTTAGTAAATTGTGAAATGATCTAAAGAATAAGGTACACGATGTGTAAAAAGTCACCTGCCCAAGTACTTATGACGTCACGAGAATTTTCAGCATGTTGTTAGAATATCATCTAATGTATTGAAAAATGCAAAAATCTCTGTTTAAAAAAAATAAGGAGTTAGGGCCTTTCTATATTAAGATAACGATATGTATGTATACAAAAATTTTAAACAACAAGTAAGAGTGCTATATTCGGCTGTGCCGAATCTTATATACCCTTTACCAAAGTGTTTTTATGTAGTATAGAGATACATACATAAGCATATACATAAAGTATAAACAAAAAAAAAAATAATTTGACCTAGTTTCTTTTATGTACAAAAAAATAAATTTACAAACCCTAGAATCATTAAATTAGATTTTTCTGATTCCTTATATCAATCTAGTAGTTCTTAAAAAAATATAGAAAGTGTGTTAAGTAAAAAAAGAAAAAAGGAAATTAAAAAAAAATGTTTTATTTAGTTACTTTAATATCCAGAAAAAAAGGTCAAAGTTTCCAGGTCTGAAGCTGTGGTTTTTATTTTTATAATTTTCTACACCAAAATTTTCTTTCCTAAACGTAAAATATGTATAATCTATAAAGGAAAAGATAAAAATCAATTAGACTTAGTTACCTTTATATATCACAAAAAGTGTAAGTTTCCCAACCCTGAGATCATTGTTTTTGATTTTTCTGATTTCTTACACCAATCTCTTTCTGTTAAGAATTTAAGATATGTTTAATTTATAGAAAAAAGGAAAAATTCGTTTTAGTAAGTTACTTTTGTACAAAAACAGTTAAAGTTTTCCAACCACGGAATCGTCTTTTTAATTTTTTTAACTGTTTTTTTTATTTTAAATACCAATTTTTTTCGTACTCAAGCATAAAATAAGTTTATTTAATAAAAAACATAAAAATTAATTTTCGGTAGTTAATTTTTTATATCACAAAGAGTGTGAGTTTCCCAACCCTGGAATCCCCCTTTTTGATTTTTCTGTATTCTTAAAAACAATCTTTTTTTAAGAATGTAAGATATGTTTAATTTATAGTAAAACAAGGAAAAATTTGTTTTAGTAAGTTACTTTTGTATAAAAAATAAGGTTTTCCAACACTGGAAACTTCGTTTTAATTTTTTTTAATCTGAAATACCAAATTCATTCTTACTGAAGTATAAAATAAGTTGATTTTATAAAAAAATAAAAATTAGTTTTCGGTAGTTAATTTTTATATATCACAAAAAGTGTAAGTTTTCCAGCACTGGAACCGTTGTTTTTGATTTTTCAGATTTCGTACACAAATATGTTCCTTTTAAGAATATAAGCTATGTTTAATATATATAGAAAAAGAAAAAAATTATTTTAGTAAGTTACTTTGGCATAAGAAAAAAGTTAAAGTTTTCCAACCCTGGAAATGTCTTTTTCATGCATTAAACTTTTTTTTAATTTTTAATATCAATTAATGTATACTGCAGTATAAAATAAGTTAATTTAATAAAAAAAAAAAAAAAATAGTAAGACCTAGTTACTTTTATATTTACAAAAAGTGTAAGTTTCCCAACCATGGAATCATCCTTTTTGATTTTTCTGATTTGTTACACCAATCTCTTTCTTTTAAGAGTCTATGATATGTTTAATTTATAGAGAAAAAGAAAAAAATTCGTGTTAGTAAGTGGCTTTTGTATATGAAAAAAAATTAAAGTTTTCCAACCCTGGAAACGTCTTTTTAATTTTTTCAACTTCCTTTTTTAATTTGAAATACCAATTCAATTTGCACTGAAGTCTACAATGAGTTCATTTAATAAAAAAAATATAAAAATTAGTTTACGGTAGTTAATTTTTTATATCACAAAAAGTTAAAGTTTTCCAACCCTGGAAACGTCTATTTAATTTTTTAAACTTGTTTCTTATTTTTTTATACCCTTTACCAAAAAATGGTAAAAGGGTATATATAGGTTTGTCATTCCGTTTGTAATTTCTAGAATATTAATAAGCGAGCCATAAAGTATATATATACTCTGGATCCTTTTGCATAGGGAAGACGAATAAGCGATGTCCGTCTGTCCGTCTGTCCGTACGTAAAATCGATTTTCCAAAGCTCCCAGAAAAGCTAGAGACTTCGTTCTTGTACTGGTCTGTCAGAAATAGTCAAAATAAGATTGGTATTGCAAATCAGCAAAATCGAGCGAACGGTTTCAGAGCTGGGAAGCTTAAACTTCATTTTGCCATTTTTTTTTTTTTTTTTTAAGAGAGAAGTAACACTCAGGCAATTAATGCCTACTACTATTACTAGGTGTTACCTTCTTTAGGAAAGGGATAGTGATAGAAGACAGGTGGTGAAGGAAGAGCTAGAGGAAAGCTTCATTCTTTTTACAACTGCTTTTTTGCACGCTTTTTAATAATGCAGTGCTGCAGCGCCTTCTGGTGTTAAATGAGGCGTATTAAATTTTGAAGCTGTGTAATTAGTAGCCATTTTATTGGTTATTTTACTTCGCCGATGATTTTGCTACACAATACCGACGAAGGAGGGCGCTCTGATATAACATTAGGATTAGCATCTGCTGAAAAAAACTACCGAAAACTAGTTAATATTTTTTTTTTTTTATTAAATAAACTTATTTTATACTTCAGTATGAATAAAATTAATATTTCAAAATAAAAAAAAATAAAAAAAGTTAATAGACGTTTCCAGGGTTGGAAAACTTACACTTTTTGTAATATATAAAAGTAACTAGGTCTTAGTATTTTTTTTATTAAATTAACTTATTTTATACTGCAGTACACATTAATTGATATTAAAAATTAAAAAAAAAGTTTAGTACATGAAAAAGACATTTCCAGGGTTGGAAAACTTTAACTTTTTTCTTATACAAAAGTAACTTACTAAAACAAATTTTTTCTTTTTCTATATATATTAAACATAGCTTATATTCTTAAAAGGAACATATTGGTGTACGAAATCTGAAAAATCAAAAAGAACGGTTCCAGAGCTGGAAAACTTACACTTTTTGTGATATATAAAATTAACTACCGAAAACAAATTTTTTTTTTTATAAAATAAACTTATTTTATACTTCAGTAAGAATGAATTTGGTATTTCAGATTAAAAAAAATTAAAACGAAATTTCCAGGGTTGGAAAGCCTTATTTTTTATACAAAAGTAACTTACTAAAACAAATTTTTCCTTTTTTTACTATAAATTAAACATATCTTACATTCTTAAAAAAATATTGTTTTTAAGAATACTGAAAAATCAAAAAGGGGGATTCCAGGGTTGGGAAACTTACACTCTTTATGATATAAAAAATTAACTACCGAAAATTAATTTTTATTTTTTTTATTAAATAATCTTATTTTATGCTTGAGTACGAAAAAAATTGGTATTAAAAATAAAAAAACAGTTCAAAAAATTAAAAAGACGATTACGGGGTTGGAAAACCTTAACTTTTTTTGTACAAAAGTAACTTACTAAAACGAATTTTTCCTTTTTTCTATAAATTAAACATATCTTAAATTCTTAAAAGAAAGAGATTGGTGTAAGAAATCAGAAAAATCAAAAAGAATGATCTCAGGGTTGGGAAACTTACACTTTTTGTGATATATAAAAGTAACTAAGTCTAATTATCTTTTCCTTTATAGATTATACATATTTTACGTTTTGGAAAGAAAAGTTTCGTGTAGAAAATTATAAAAATAAGAACCACAGCTCCAGAGCTGGAAACTTTGACCTTTTTTTCTGGATATTAAAGTAACTAAATAAAACATTTTTTTTTAATTTCCTTTTTTTTTACTTAACACACTTTCTATATTTTTTAAGAACTACTAGATTGATATAAGGAATCAGAAAAATCTAATTTAATGATTCTAGGGTTTGTAAATTTATTTTTTTGTACATAAAAGTAATTAGGTCAAATTTGTTTTTTCTTTTTGTTTATACTTTATGTATGTGTTTATGTATGTATCTCTATACTACATAAAAACACTTTGGTAAAGGGTATATAAGGTTTGGCACAGCCGAATATAGCACTCTTACTTGTTTTTATTAAGAAATATTAATGTTATTTATACTGAAGTATAAAATAAGTTTATTTAATAAAAAAAAATATTAACTAGTCTTCAGTAGTTATTTTGTATGGCAAAATGAAGTTTAAGCTTCTAAGCTCTGAAACCGTCTGCTCGATTTTGATGATTTTCAACACCAATCTTATTTCGACCATTTCTGACCCACCAGTCTAAGAACGAAGTCTCTAGCTTTTCTGGGAGCTTCGGAAACCCGATTTCACGTACAGACAGACGGACAGACGGACCTCGCTTATTCGTCTTCCCTATGCATAAGGATCCAGAATATATATACTTTATGGCTCCCTTATTAATATTCTAGAAATTACAAACGGAATGACAAACCTACATATATATACCATTTAACAACTTTTTGGTAAAGGGTATACAAAAATAAGAAAAAATTTAAAAAATTAAATAGACGCTTCCAGGGTTGGAAAACTTTAACTTTTTGTGATATAAAAAATTAACTACCGTAAACTAATTTTTATATTTTTTTTATTATTAACTTATTTTATTCTTCAGTACAAATTGAATTGGTATTTCAAATTAAAAAAGAAAATTAAAAAAATTAAAAAGACGTTTCCAGGGTTGGAAAACTTTAATTTTTTTTTCATATAAATTAAGCATATCATAGACTCTTAAAAGAAAGAGATTGGTGTAACAAATCAGAAAAATCAAAAAGGATGATTCCATGGTTGGGAAACTTACAGTTTTTGTAATATATAAAAGTAACTAGGTCTTACAATTTTTTTTTATTAAATTAACTTATTTTATACTGCAGTATACATTAATTGATATTAAAAATTAAAAAAAAGTTTAATGCATGAAAAAGACATTTCCAGGGTTGGAAAACTATAACTTTTTTCTTATACAAAAGTAACTTACTAAAACAAATTTTTTCTTTTTCTATATATATATTAAACATAGCTTATATTCTTAAAAGGAACATATTGGTGTACGAAATCTGAAAAATCAGAAAGAACGGTTCCAGGGCTGGAAAACTTACACTTTTTGTGATATATAAAATTAACTACCGAAAACTAATTTTTATTTTTTTTTATAAAATAAACTTATTTTATACTTCAGTAAGAATGAATTTGGTATTTCAGATTAAAACTAAAAAATAAAATAAGTTTATTTAATAAAAAAAAATATTAACTAGTTTTCGGTAGTTATTTTGTATGGCAAAATGAAGTTTAAGCTTCCCAGCTCTGAAACCGTCTGCTCGTTTTTGCTGATTTGCAATACCAATCTTAGTTTGACTATTTCTGACATACCAGTCCAAGAACGTAGTTTCTAGCTTTTCTGGGAGCTTCGGAAAATCGATTTCACGTACAGACAGACGGACAGACGGACATCGCTTATTCGTCTTCCCTAGGATCCAGAATATATATATTTTATGGCTCGCTTATTAATATTCTAGAAATTACAAACGGAATGACAAACCTACATATATATACCATTTAACAATTTTTTGGTAAAGGGTGTAAAAAAATATTATACACATAAATTTACAAAAATATATGTATACATATGGCGATTTCCACAGAAAATTCCACTTTTTCTCAGGTTATGTTACATATTGATATATTTTGTTTTTCAATAAAAATCGTATGTTTTATATTCCTTTTCGGATATTGGTTTATAACGTAGTAAAGGATAGAAACAAATTGAACAGCATAGCTCTAAATTAAAAGCTTCATTCCTTAGTGACGTAACGTGATTGTGCAAATGCCAATATGTATTTTATTACACACATGTAATACTCGTATGGAACAAAATAAAAAATTTCACTTTTCATTCCAATTACAAGTTTTTTATTTATTCAAGTAGTTAGTATGTTTGTACTATTTTTTTTATTAAAATTTTGTTGTTTTAATTAATTTATCGTGAAATTCCGCATTAAACCCTTTGCAGGCACTTTTGGCGGATGCATATTCACTGCGTGATACCAAAGTACATGAAAATGGAAAAGTGAGTAAAACTTTTTTGAGATTCCCTTTCTTTCATACATACGTACCAAACCACACAATTGTTGTTAATAAGTAAAAATACAATCATTTAGTTGACATAAGGCAAATAAAAGATTTTTTATCCAATAATGCAAAGAACTTTTCTCCATTCTCAATTGAAATTTTATAACGCACACACATACGCAAAAAAAACAAGTAATTTTTCAATTTAGTTAGTATTTGAATCTATAAATCATCAAAATATTGTACTTGAGAAATAAATGCAATAAAAATCTGTAGATTAGTCAATCAAGTAAAATGAGCAATTTGTAGAGAAAAATTTGAACACTAAAAAATTCACCATCCACCCACTCACCACTTGTAGTGCTATTCACCATTAAGCTGAAGTTCAGGTTAAATTTAAAATCAATTAGAAAACATGAATTTCACAGTCAAACGGATACAACGGTGTCAATAAATAATAAATCCTTCATCTGACTCACTGGTAACAATTCCGAAAACCATTAAGGAATTCTTTCACTCATGTACTTAGTTTATGACTTATTTAACAACATATTTAAAAAAAATATCATAAATACTTAACTACATATTATTGAATGTTTTAAATAGTTATTTACTTTGTATGCATTTGTATCACCCACCATTTATTTCAGGTTAATGTCACTGCCGGAGCGGAAGAACCACCCTCCAAAGTTAGTTTACCCTAATACTATTCCTTCATTTCCTATTGAATATTTTCTCTTTGTTTTGATTTTCTTGTTTTATTTTTGATCCAGCACTTTGTCAGTTTTGTATCTAGAAATATTAGCTGATTCAATGATTAGCTTACAATTTTAAGTTTTATTCTTCTTTTTCTGCTACTTTTGTAATTTTGCTTTCTCTGCGTTCTGAAATATATAAACAGTTTTACCATAGATACAAATACATATGTATGCGTATTTCGAATATATAAATTTAAATTTTAGTATACTGAACTTACAAGTCAATGCTTAAAAGCTTTATGAGTAGATGTTAATTATTTGTTCATTAAGAGGATAAAAAACTTTAAAAGCTATGCGACAACTATCTTAGTATGGTTTATTATTCCGAACTTTTATTAAGAACTGAAACTGGGTTTACACGATATGTACTTATTTTACATCTGAGTGATTAACTATGAGATTCGTATGTAACTCCGCATGTCTGCCAAATTACAAACTTATATATTTTGCTTTCCAACGCACATGTTTATTTCTATCTGGCATGACCTTTTACTTTATGTTTATGCTACCACATGCATTGTTTGTTATACCAAAACTGCTGATGACAGGTGCTTTGTCAGTTTAAAAAGGAACGAGCTCTAATTCAAATTTTGTCAGCTGACATTGCCGCCTGTCGTTGCTGTATCAAAATTCTCATACTGCACGCATGTATTTTGACTGGAAAATTGTATATGTCAATAATATATAATACATCATGAAAAGGCTTGAGAAGAAAATAAACAGTACAAGTCTCAGTACTGAATCAAAAAAATATATGTAACTCCAAATCTTGTGCACAAGACCTTGCATCGTAGCATTTGCCAAGTGGTAAAGAATATTTTTACTCTACGTCTACACCAATGCTGGCCAACGAGTGAAATGTATTCGTGTATGTTCTACTAGGAACACACCTGGAACGAATGACGAATTCGTCGTTCGTCGGCGTACAAAACAGAAATAATTCTGTCTCAGAGTTCGTCACGAAAGACGAGTTTCGTTATACAGCGGTGTTGTGTTCATTTTAATATGCACAAATTTGTTTTATTTTTTATGACGACAGTTCGCACCGAAAAATTCGTCATTGGTCCCAGTTGTGCTCCTAGAAATAGTTTGTAATTTTTAAAAAATGTTGGTTCATTCAGAGGTAAAACAAATTTGTAGGGCAATATAAGAAGATTAGCAAAAATTAGCACCTTAAAAGTAACAATGTGATTAAAAAGGGTTATGTTCTAAATTTTAGCATTATGTTTTAGCACATTAATAATTTTTTTTAGCATTTTTTAGATTTTTTCAAAGTCAGTTTAGCTGAAAAAATATTTAGGATATGGTCACACTGTCAGGGTAACTTATAAACGACAAAACCGTGTTTTAGTATGATGAACCACAACGGTTTTTTACTTGAAATTGTCATCACGTTACCTATTTAAAATGTCAAATTTGACAGAAGGCAATAAATTTATGCAAAAATTTAAGAAAAATAACATGCAACATATTATATACTTTGAGCCAATAATGCAGAAGAAATCGATTACATACATATATTCAGGTCTATTCGGGAAGTCGCTTTCACCAAAAATACGCACATCTTTCACTTTTTGCCATTCTAAAATACTACGCTGGAAATGAGTGCTAGAAAACATATGTTTTCTTTCACATTGAAGGTATTCTAAAATACTTCGTCACAATGATTCAATGTCATATTCGTTCGACACCAATTTTAGCGCGTGAAGTTTAAATAAATAAAGAAAAAAGAAATACGCAATGTTGATATGGTGTCTACCACAACGGTTTTTTACTTGAAATTGTCATCACTTTACCTATTTGAAATGTCAAGTTTGACAAAAATAATATAAATAACAAAATATAAATAAATAATAAAATATAATAAATTTATACCAAAATTTAAGAAAAATAACTTGCAAGTAAATAAAAAAAAAAGATGTAATAACCCCCTTGTGCAAAAACGTTTGTTAAAGTTAAAGCATGTGTTAAACCCGTTTTCGCCATACAAAATTCGTTTGTTAAACCAACTTTAAGTTTAACAATCGTTTTTGCATAAGGGGGTAATTCTTTATATGGTGTCTACCAGTGTTAAATAAACTTTAATGGCGTTCGGACAGGCTCTTCAACATAATTTCGTTTTTTCAGGTTCTTCAAAAATTTAAACACGTTTTTAAAACAAATAAAACCAACTAAACAATATCACTTTCACTGTTTATTGTCTCTTTTTAGCTTACTTAGGACTTACACTGTTAAGTTTTTTATTAATTATTTCTTTAAATCCCTTTTTGCTTTCAACTTTTTCTGCATACAAGTCAGCTGCTTTCAATGTTGTTGATGTTTTTATAAAAGATTACAAAAAACCCGTTACTGAAAACGATATTTCTTCGCAATTATTTTAGAATCTGTCGACGTCGAATAGCCGAAAGTGAACGTTCGACGACAAAGAAGTGAAGCGCGTATTCTCGAATAGCCCTGATTATGTATAAACTTGTATAAAAATGTCATTAAAAAGGCTTGTACAAGCACTTCTTGAGAAAAGTAATAATATTTGTATTTTTATTGAGTTGCATGTGAATTGAAAACTTGAATTCTTAAAAGATGTTTTCTGCAAAACAAGCTTTTTTTAAATATGCATGTCTCTGTTGCAATAAAGGAAGCGATATATGTATGTATGTAAGTTCATATTATGACAACGAAAACTAATTCGCTAATATAGATTTGCTAAGAAGATAATAACACGAAAAATTAGTGATGATTCTCGATCCCTCTTGAATAAATCCATATATTCAGGATTCAGGCGTATCACTTATTTCTGACAGAGTAAAGGTAATTTTTATTATTTGTTGGATGACTTAAAATATTGTTTAAAAAATCTTTGTATGTAGCCGGTTTACCGCCGATATTGGAACTGCTAAGAAATTTCTGTCATAAACATAACAAGTATTTCTAGTTACAATTTTTTAATTTTTTTCTGCTCTTTATATCACAACAACCTGTAACTAAAAAAATCCAACTACTAAAAAACAGTTGTGTGTGCTCAACGTTTTTCTCAACTAAACTTACGCAGAGTTGTGAGTGACAATACCAAAAATACTGTTAATTTTCTTGAGAATTTCGACGGGATTTTATCAATCATAACGAAACTATTTTAAAAGTTGAGAACCGTGATAGGTGCATAACTTGCATAGTTTTTGGTCTTAAATGCACTCGTTCACCAGTATTGGGTCGAACTCGTTCACTAGCTCACTAGCTAAGTGTGTTTAATCTAGGCTTCGATCGAACTCATTTACTACCCTGAAGAAAATTTGTTGGAAAGTGATCAAAATGTATCGTTCTATGTCTGGAAAAAATTGGAGTGTTACCAAAAATAGGAAGAAGTGCATGATGAAAAAGGCATATCTAGTAAGTGGTTGCATATTCCCAACTAGTATAAATAAAGGGTGTCCCAACAAGAACGCAAGATTTAAATTTGGCGCCATTCAAAGTGTCATTGTTTGACATTTGTTGTTGTTTGCTAGT
This sequence comes from Tachina grossa, assembly GCA_949987645.1. Taxonomy (NCBI): domain Eukaryota; kingdom Metazoa; phylum Arthropoda; class Insecta; order Diptera; family Tachinidae; genus Tachina; species Tachina grossa. The sequence goes on from OX465278.1 coordinate 70,272,922, forward strand.
AGAAGGTACGAGGTTAGTAAAAATTGAGCGCTACACGAATGAACAACGCATTCTCATTGTGAAATTGTTTTACCAAAATGGTGAAAGTTTTGCGGCTACAGTTCGCAAATTTGCGATCAATTTAGGTCACAATAATGCTCCAAAAGAGTCAACTGTAAAGACATTAATGGATAAATTTGCCGAAACTGGGTCTGTTAGTGATGTAAAGACAACAACGCGCCTTCGACCAGGTCGATTGACCGAAAATGTCGCAGCTGTACGTGATGATGTCGCTCAAACGCAGGTCAAGCGCAAACAGTCAATGGTGTTCGGTATCGTGAAATGATAACCAGTTTTTTCGTGCCCAGAATTGAAGAAATGAATGTGGAGGGCATGTGGTTTCAACAAGAATGTCATACAGCCAGAGAAACAATTCAATTGCTACATCAGTCATTTCCCGGTCGTGTTTTTTCGCGTTTTGGAGACCAGAATTGGCCGCCTAGATCGCGCGATTTAACACCATTAGACTTTTTTCTTTGGGGTTTTTTGAAGTCGATGGCTTACGCGAATAAGCCGACGACGACTCAAGCCTTAAAAGGGGAAATTGGACGCTGCATTAATGAAATACCGCAGCATTTATGCAAAACGGCCATTGAAAATTTCATTAAAAGATTGCCTGTGTGCCAGCAAAGCCGCGGCGGCCATCTGCCCGATTTGTTGTTCCACACGTAACCTCATTTTGTCTACTTTGCGATATAATAAAGTTTCACGATTTTTTTTAAATATCTGTGTTTTATTTAAAATTTAAATCTTGCGTTCTTGTTGGGATACCCTTTATAATGTTAATGGCTCCCTCGAATGAGACCGCCAAGTCACCCTGGAATCACTCTCGTAACTACATTTAGATATTAAGCTAAGCCTACATAGAAAAAAAAATCCTGCAATAATACGTTTAATTGAAATAACACCAAACATCAATTAAACATTTTGTCGAGTTAAATAAATAAAAGTAAATGAAATTTTTAAACAAAAGTTTAATTGATTATTTTTTTTTTCAATTAAATGTGCTTATTAGATGAACATTTTTTCTGTGTATTTATGCTTTTGAAATATGAGTGCCCCTGTGTTGTAGTGAGTACTGTGCTAGCCAATCATACCGGAGGTTGTCCATGCGAATGTAAAAAAAACTTTGCTTAAAAATCAAATATAATTGCATTTCCAACAACAACAAGATAGAAAAGTTTCCAATTGTTATAATAAAATGGCAGAATGGCAATAGAATGTAGCAATCGCATACTCGAGTATAGTGCTAGTAATGATTCTCTATTTTATACATTTGTGTATGTTATGTATATAGGCGAACGAAGCATATTTTCGTCGCTATTTATTACAATATGTTACATATGTATAAATTGAATTCTCTTAATATGAAATAATGTCATTGTATTTGAGACTGTAATAGTGTTTTCACACTGAAAGTTTAAACCTGGTTTTAACGTTATAACCATAAACAGCTGATTTTGCATTTGCACTGCAAGTTTGTAAATTCAGTTTTCTAATTAACAGACTGTCTAATAAATTTGTTCAAAATGAAATAAATCTCCTATATGAATACACGTATTTGTTGCTGAAATTTTTATTGGCAGATCGATGTCCCAGAGTTCAATGAAAATATTTCCATTGTTTTCTGTCTAAGAGATTATTCTTTTCCGCATTCTTATTCACTGGCATAAACATTATCAGCTGCTTCCCGTCATTTTAAATTGGCAGCACATCGAAAATAAGGTTGCATTTCATAAAACCATTTTGTTTGGTACTACCAGGTTTTAGGGGTTGGTCTAAACGTTAAAACAAACTTTTATTAAAACTAGGTCAGTGTGAAAATATTATGAGTATGTTTTGTTGGGAGAATATTCGTATCACACTGTCCACTTGTTTTTTTTTTTTTTTGTTGTAGATGCAGCAAGGCGTTTTTTTCTTCTTTATTTAATAATTATGGTGGAATGGATCTTTTTTAATTAAAACTACATTTTATTTAAATTAAACTTAGTAACTTTTTCCCTACACTGTTGCAAACAAAACACGATCACATTAATACCAATAATTAATGTTTATACACATCAAACCAAAAAATGTATCTATATGTATGTACTTAAAATAATGGGATGTTGGTTCACATTGTTTTTAATTCTTTTCTATGTTTTTCTATTTGTATATACTTAACTAAGAATTTTATTTACTTTAGACGCCTTGTAAATCTATACGTTCATATTTGCATAAACATATATGTAAATATCTAAATTTGCCTGTAGTTAAAAAATTCAAAACATGTTCAAATTTCAATTGTTTGTACTAATAAAAACTATAAATTAAAATTTCCATGTCTTTATTTCTCTTTTTATAATTTTTTAACTTCAAAACATTTACAAATACCAGGTTTCTTTGACGGACTCGGATCCATCCCAGTTTCGAGAATTTTTTCATGGAACCGACTATGAGGTGAAACAACATCAACCCCTAAGGCTGAAAAAGAAAGTGTACGAATTTTATACTGCTCCAATAACAAAATTTTGGGCTGACTCGGTAAGTGATTGAAAATATTTAAATGTATAAATAGATCTAAAGGGAATAAATGATCATAGTACTGATGTTTATTACGAAAAATAAAGTTTCAGTGCTTGAGCTAAAGCAGTTAATAGTTTTTAAGTCTAAATTGCAATAGTTTGTGCTAATAATGTTTTTTGTAACCAAAAAAAGAAAAAAAAAAGAGTTGTTTCATATTAAAGAAATTTCTTTTACTTATACTACACAGAAAAAATATCCCTGCAACAAACAACTTCAATTGAAAATAAAACCAAAAATCAATCAAAAATCCATTTAAGTCAATTACATTTTTGTTTAAAATTTTAATAAATTACAAAGTTTAATTGACTCAATTACATTTTTAATTGATTTTTGTTTTTTGTTTTTTTTTTCAATTAAAGTTGTTTATGGCAGAAGTTTTTTTCTGTGTACGTTGAATACAAATACCGCATTTCGTTTGTTGTCATTTTGTAGACTTGTATCGAACTCATTCAGTAGTTCGCTTAAAAGTTCAATCAGACGTGCCATAACCAAAACCATAGAAAACAGTTCAAACCAAACTTATTGGCAACACTGTATTCAATTATAGGTGACTCGCCATAACGCCATAACGATTACCATAGAAACCAATTGCATTTTGGTTTGGTTATGGCTATGACATTATGGCTATGGCATAATGGCTATGGCATTATGGCTATGGCACGTCTAATTTAAGCTTAAGACGCAAACCTATGATCAAACCGATTTAAGTAACATTGTCTGAACTGAACTCTCTCAGTAAAACCTAAGATAGTATACTGAGGAAACTAGGTTCCTAACCTGACTAAGTTCGATAAATTTTTATGATTCTTTATTGAGTACTTTTTCCCTTATATCTCTGTTGAGAAAGCACAACATGCTACTAAATCATAAGGTAACTCCGAAAACGACTGCTTCAGTATTGAATGCCCTTCTTTTCAATTTAACCTAAGTACAAAAAAATATTTACATTGCCCATACCAAATGTTTTGACTTTTTCTGAAGTCAGACTTCTCATGCCGAAATCGTTAAGACATTTGCGTTGTTTATCAGACATCAGAATTTTCGTAATGCATTCGTTAAAATATTTCGGTAGTTTTTCTGATAATTTTTTTTTTAATAAAAATTTTTAAAAGCATAAAAACTTTGATTTATATGAACATAGATAAATAAACAGTTGAGTGAAAAGTTTTGTTTTAAATAAATATGATAAATAAATAAATAAAATATTAAAAATTGTAAATACCCTGCAGGAGAGTAGGCGATAATTGAAGCATAGCTGCGAATAATGTTGTAAAAGACAATTTTTACAAAACCAGTTTTTTCACAGATTGCCGTTAATATTACTCTCTGGCGTTGTTCAAACATCAAACCATTCAAAATTATGCATCTTATCGCCATCAAAATACAATTACTAATAGCCAGTCAGTGGAAAAACTTTGCAAGTAACTAACAAAATCATGCGAACGAAATTGTCGAAAATAATTGACAAATGTAATAGAGATACAAAAAAAGTTATCGCTGATTATCATTATTTTCGATAAGTTAAAAAGAAACTTAGACGAAAAAACAATCTTGCTTTAAATAATTTTGTGGCTCCCCTGAAAAATTATTATTTTGTCACTTACAACGTTATTGGCGGCTAACCTACAATTGTCTAAAAGTTACTAGTATAATTACTAGAATAGCAAGAACTAGTGCAAAAAGGGTATTGTGTAAAATTACTAGTACTGATGAGTACTAGAATATAAAGTGGTTCCCAGGCACCACATTGCATAATAAATTTTGACTCTCAACAGAGCCCATTGCACTGTATGAAAATTGGTATCATACAATTATTAAAATTTTAGGTCCATCCAAAAATAATTACAATTAAATAATTATAACTGCCCTTTTGTATTTTAGAATTTTGATAAATAATGACTAATTTTAACTAGTAGTTGTCACTGGGCAACAGAACAATAAAACCACCAATTTTATAGAATTTTTCTTTATAAAAGAACTGGCAATAAACTAGTCATACACTAGTACCGTTGGTACTAGTGGTTTTCGAAACACACTCAATGCTAATTTGACTATTAAGACGGTATAGGAAAGTTTACAGTTTACTAGTAAAATATTACTTGGACACTAGTTCGATCTCCTGCAGGGTCATAAATTAAAATACAATACTAAATAAACCGTTTAAAGTTTTTAAAGTACTACTTCGTACCTTTTAAATGTACATTAATTTATCTTAAATAACAAATTAACTAATAATAGTAGAACTCTTTTTTATGTTTTTACCAAGTAAATTAAAATAAAATACCAAATTTCCTCACCAAGATGATTTACTTCATTATTAATATATTTTCCATCGATATAACCATATGCCCATTCTTCGCTTCCACAAAAACTTAAATCTTAGATATCTGTTTCTATGAATATGCAGCCAAAAAAAGTAACTTTTGAAAAAATTATGTTTCTAGGACGCAAACGGCGTTCGCCAAGACAAAAATGAATTTGAGCCCTTCCTCACGGAAAAAATATTAAATCAAAATATCAAAATATTTCATTTGACTTCGAAATGTCTTTTTAAAATAAATGGTAACACCCTATTTGATTCAAAAATAATAAAGTCAAGACTGAAGCACTATATTCTTGACAAAAATTGTGAATATTATCTACAGGCACCTGTTTGTTTCGAAAAGTTTTGTACAAAGTTCGTGATATCATCAATTTACTCCGCTCTCAGAATCTCAATCACTCAGGATCAATATGAGGATTTCTTTAAATCGATTGGACCTTGTTTTGCAGTTTTCGTTATTGGCTTATTGATATACAAAATATTCCGGATGTTCTAGATTTTGGCGTCATGAAAAATATCTCTAGGGATTTAATTCATGTAGAAGCTTCTCTAGATTTCATTTTCTATGGTTGTGTGGTATGGTGGGAGGCATTGAGGAAGGAGTCACAGCAGATTGCTAGCCAACTAGTGTTCAGAGCAGCACACCTCAGGTTGCCTTGGACGTCATTCTTTATCTACTTCCTATAGAGGACTTTGTGGTGGAAATGGCGATTAGAAGTCTTCTCGGACTCGCAGGACCAGGTTTAGTGAGGACAGGAATAAAAGGTCACGTATCAATCTTAAATGACCAAGAATCCGTAACCCCTAGGTTTAAGGTTGCTGAAATCGACTTTGGTAGAATACCCTTAATGGTAATTCCGGATAGGGACTATTTGGTCAAATTTGATACGCTATATAAAAGTAGTGCAGTCTTTACAGACGGATCAAAAATGGGGAAAGGCACACGGGAAGGTGTGTATATCTTGAGAACGAACATTCGTAGCTCTTTCAGACTGCCGAAATAATGTAGTATTTTCCAGGCTGAGATCTTGACGATCCTCAAGGCCACGGAGGTAGTGGACAGAAATGTAGCTGAAGATGAAAAGGTAACCTTCTACTTTGACAGCCACGCAACGCTAAAAGCTTTGAAGGGATACAATGTCAAATCGCAACTTGTTAGTGACTGTAAGAAAGCCCTCAACTTGCTTATGGATAAATACAGTGTCAGACTATGTTACTCTCCTGGCCACAGCCGTATTGGGGAAAATGAAACTGCCGATGAGCTGGCAAGAATAGAGTCGACTTTAGATAGGTTATTATTATAGGGAATTCAGTAATTGGGTACAAAGCAGGACCAACAGTTCATTGCGAAGTAGGGAGAATTGTAAAGTCTCGAGGGTTTTTTGGCCAAAACAAGACTCAGGAAGATCTAAACTCCTAGTAGACATGAATAGGAAGGTGATACGAATCATAATAGGTGCGTTGACAGGTTACTGCTCGGTCATAGTAAGAACTAGCATTTGGGAAACTGGCCCTCCAGATTTTTGTAGGATGTGCGGGGATGAAGAGGAACCAGAAATCATTGGACATATTATGTGTCACTGTTCGAAGCTGCAACGTCATAGACTTAGATGGCTAAGCAAACTTTTCCATTAAAGCATTACTGATATCGGCAAGTGTAAACTAGAGGACATCAGGGGCTTCATCATGGGAATTAAGTGGCTTAATGATGAATAATAGTGTGCAAATGGGAGGGTAAATATTACTTTTTTGGGCAACGGAAAGGAATAACACTTGACTCAATTGGGTCTCCGAGTAGAGGTGTGGTATAGCACAATCCTTCCTAGCCTAACCTAACTTTCTCTAGATCTCTCCTCCGATCACTCTCTCACAATCATTGCAATATGTAGCACATTAAGAAGTGACTTATGTCACCCATATATGAAGATGATGAGTCATGTTTATTGGCTGGACTTCAAAACTATCACAGTAGTCATTGTATGGAAAACATTAAGATAAGAACATCCGATGATATTGAATCTAACATTGTCAACCTTAACGAAAACATTAAACAGGCTGCTGAACATGCTACTACATCCCATCCGCAGACTGGCTTTGGTAGAATGTATTCTACGGATATTGAACGTCTCTTATGTGAAAAATGAAAAGCTAGAAGAGAATGGCAAGAGCACAGATAGCCCTAACATAAAATCAGACTTAAAGAGGACATCGAACGAATCCGAGAGTTGCTGGCATCTGAAAAAAACCTTATCTCTCAAAAACAATCTGGAAGGTTTCCATGTCACACTAGCATCTAATTACACTTTGGGGCAAGCTGCTAGAAACCTTAAAAGACCCGTTGAGTTTAAAACACCTCGTTGCTTCGTATTGCAGTTAGAATTATATTATTAATTTTTAACGCCATCTTACGACTGAACTATTATTCAAACAGCTGGAATCTTACCAAGGTCAAAATGATTCCAAAGCCTGGACAAAGTCTATATCATAAAGGCCAATAAGCTTACTGTTAGCTTTCTGAAAGCTCTTAAAAAAGCTGTTTATGACAAAATTGTTTTTGCCATCTTTATTGACGGGTTTCTCTTATGTTTTAGCCATTTAGTTCATTGTTGTGTAAAAATACTTCATTAGTGTGCCCGAATCCATCTCAACTGGTGTGCCACAGCGGACTATACTGGGGCCAGTTTTGTATTTGATTTATATTTGTGACATGTCGGTAACCAGTAATATGCATAATTCTACATTTGCCGATGGTACAGCCTGCCTTAGTGTGCATGAAAGCCACCACGAGGCACCCTGATATCTTCAGAAACATATTACCCAGCTGGAACTGATTAAACTTATGGAGAATAAAAGTAAACGACCAGAAGAGTGCTCAGGTAACATTTACTTTGCGAGAAGATACTAGTTGCCCCATTAGAATCAATAATCAAATTTTTCCTCAACATTCACAAGTGAAATACATTGATATATACGAGTAGCTTGATTTACATGGAAAAACCACATTGACTCTGAGTTAACACAAATGAAACTTAAATTAACTCAGATACATTGGATGATTTGTAGAAAAACAAAACTCAGTCTAGATTGTAAACTTTGAATTGATAAGTCGTTTTTAAAAACCATATGGTGCTAGAGAATTTAGTTATAGGGCACTGCTTCAGCTTTCAATGTAGAGAGAATCCAAGGAAGACAAAACAAAACTTTACGGGTTATAACATCGGCTATATGGTACATAAAAAACTCAAATTTACATCATGATTTAAATATGCCACAACTGACTGAAAAAAATGAAAATATTTAACAAAACTCGAGTCACATCCTCATCCGCTTGCTCGTAATATCTTGAACTTTACTGTACACATACTCTTAAAAAAGAGGGAAACAAGGCCTCTAATCCGCAACATTCCAGATGAAGCTTCTTGAAAATATTTTTGGCCTAGCATGACTCTTATGTATTATTTATTACTATCACTAATAATTATAAGTTTTTAATTTTAAGATTTAAATACTTAATTTTAGTTCATTTTTTGAAGATAAAATAAATAATTATATTTATGTATTAAAAAAGTTAGATATGCAGCACAAAACAAGACTTGATTTTCAAAACCCAGGTCCTAATATTTGTTGAAATGCATGAAAGTACATAAAAATTGACATTGTTAGTCAGAACATATGCCGACAGCAGTGGTGAAAATATAAAAAATTTTATCGGGTATATTTCGAGAAAACTTTATGTAAACCCCTTTTGGCGTTTTTCTCCATTATGAGTTTGTGACATAAGGGGATGTTCTGAAAATCACGGTGATTTCAAAAACAAATTATTAATAACTGACTTGTAAGTGGATTTTTATTGTATTTTAAGATTTTGTTATGTAGTTATAATAGAATATTTTATTCCAACTTCCATCTCTAAAAATTTACAGAAACAATAATTTAGCTTTTATTAATTTTTTGAAATCACCGTGATTTGACATGTCGTGATTTGCAGAACAGGCCCGATATACGATAAACCAATAATCAGTTGACGGTATGTCTTATTAAAATGAATAAATAAAATTATGAATAATAATATGTAAATAATGAATTGTTAAAAAAGTTGAAGAAGATCTAAACGTATTCGTTAATAATTCTTTTAATTACTTATTTAACATTCATGTTGCAAATTCGTACCGACATATCGTTGCGACTTCTTACCGACATGTCGTTGCAATTTCTTACCGACATGTCGTAAAACCATTTCATCCAAACCTCGTTACCATTTCGGTAATATTTCAGTTTCAAAATCGGAAGATTTGGTCAAGCAGTCGTTATGAATTCCTCACGAATTTGGAAAACTTGGTTTGATGGGATTTGATATCAATTCTAATGGACTTATTTGTATGTACCCTGCAGGAAATGGAACTGACACAATACTACTCACGTGATCAGTCCGTATGTGATAGGGAGTAGTCCGAGTTCTAACGCTTCCCTATGAAACGGACCAGTCTTTTTTACATGGGTATTACCTAAGATGGGGTTAATTGATACTTTGTATGCACCTTATGACTTGTCATTGAATTATACCATAGAGACCTATTTGGTGTAGAACAATGTAAATTATATATAAATGTAATTATGACATTTAACTGTAACAATGGACACTTGTACATTTTTTTATTGTTAAAAATGCAATGTTATTTTATTGTAAATTAGAATCTTTTTTTAGATTCGAACCGACAAGCTCCTGCATGATAGGCTTACTCACTACTCACTCGACCACAAGGCCACTCATATTTCAAAAGTATAAATGCCAGCGTTTTTGTAAAGGAAACAATGTTGCATAATCAATTGCTCTTGCGTATGAATAAGGCATTTTTTTTTTTGCATTACTAAAGAGCTTCGCAGAAGTAATAATATGTATATAATTTTTGTGCGGGCCCGCCTTACGTTAGTGCTTTTCAGAAGCATTTTTCGAATCTTTTGTTATCAAGTAAGCAATACATTGCTTCGCTCAGTTGTTAGTGCTTTCAAATCACAATTTTTGTTTGTTGGGAAGCTTATTTTAATATCTAGGTATAGTTACGGAACTGGTTCCAGAGTCACATTGTTCGGAATAATTAACGTTATATTTATATTATTTTATAGATCCTTGATTCAATCACATCGAACATGTTTTGTGTTGTGTACTAGAATACTAGAACGAGTCCCAATTAAATTGTCTCAAGATCTAGACGATACATCAGGAAAATGGCGAATATGTAACCACTTACAGGATATATCTTTTTTCACCATATAATATTCCGTACTTTTGGTAATATAGTAGTTTTCGCTTATAGTCACTACCGCTTATTGTCACATTAATGATATAGTCCATATTTAATGTTTTTGTGACTTTTGAACTTAATTTCATTCAAAAAGTTGACGATATAGTCCATTTACTAAATAGTCATATTTGACATATATGCACCAACTTTGTGGTAGTCCAAATCCAAATTGTATGCAAACAATTCCCGTTATAGTCACAAAAATTTTCAACAAATTTTTTTTTAGTTATTTATTTAAGTCATAAACCAAAAAGTAAATCTAAATTTCTACTGTTTAGTAGAAGAACATGTCTTTAGAACAAAACATTGTTGCATAAAAGGCCACACAAATGTGCCTTTTAAATACAACATTGTTTTGTAATTGACATAATTAGATTGTATGGAAATTCTTTTATATACCTCTGCCTGACATATAAAAAATTAGGCTTATAGTCACATTAGCGATATAGTCCACAATTTCTGTGCAATTTTAAATGTGACTATAAGCGAAAACTACTGTACTAGCAATTTCCGAAGTCATAGGATGAACGTTTGGATCAATTGTCATCAAATTTTATACAATAAGAAAACGTTATTACTTTTTTCTGTGTGAGTAATCGGTATATTAGTTTTTTTAAATAGCAGATTACTAGTTAGATATATTAAAATCAATGCTTGGGATACTGTAAAATACTGCGGCAAGCGGGATTTTGGAGGACACTCCTGAGAAAATTGGGAGCATCGCACGAAGACTGTACTAATGAATTCGAAAACACAATCGCGGCTGAAGCGCTGTGAATTCAGGAAAATCCAAAAGTTCTGACTCGAAACTTATCGCTGCAAATTGGACTTAGCACAGGGTCATTACAACGGAAAATTCATGACGACTTAAGCTTATTTCCATACAAAGTCCAAATTCGACAAAAAAAAATATTAAATCGATTGATTTGTGCCACATGTGCGTGAATGAGCATGCAGATCATTTATAGTCTATCATCTCCAAAAACAATTAGTTTTATAAAATTAAGTTGAAATTTCTATAGAATAAAATTTCTTATTGTTGCACAATTGGTGCGGCAGCCTGTACATCTTATCTATCATAACTGCCTAAAAAGCTTAAGCGACATAATTTTCGAACTTAATTTTTTAACTAAAATCTATTATTTGCAATCGTAAGCAATCGGTTTTCTTCAAAAACACAAAGTCTAAAAATGTTTCTGTTAAGCTTTTTTGCTGTGATGACTCGATATGTTAATGTCTCTTTTGCGTTTTTTTTTTTTTTTTGTTGAGAAAAAGTTACGATAAAAAACATACATTTTCAATTCAAAGGCCAATAAACACTTGTGTAAAATTTTTCCCTCTTTCTCTGTTTTTATTTTTTTAATCAGATGGCGTACATGTTTTTTCTTCTGATGTTCACATTTACGGTTTTGGTTAAAATGGAACAGAAACCTCGATGGCAGGAAATGTATTCGATTGCATACATAGCAACATTGGGATTTGAGAAAATACGTGAAATTATCTCCTCTGAACCTGTGGCAATAACGTAAGTCAGTTTTTCATCTAATATTTATTAACTGTAAATGTTGCATTGCGAACATTTAAGGGAGCAACCCGATACAGTTGAGGATGGAGTATTAAAAATATTTCATTGTTGCTTTTGTTTTATATATATAAAAGGCATAAATTTTCCGTATGGGCTTGGAACATGTGGAATCCATGTGATGGTGCGGCAATAATAATGTTCTTTATTGGGCTTTCACTGCGGTTTCGGCCAAATACCATGGATATTGGCAGAGTAATTTATTGCATTGACAGCATCTACTGGTATTTACGAATCTTAAATATTTTGGGTGTAAACAAATATTTGGGTAAGTTGCTATTTTCTATCCCATCTCGTATACATTATTTAAAGACTCCTTGATTTAGTTTTGTAAATTGTTTACTTGTATGTGCTTTTTCAATTTACAGGGCCTCTGGTAACGATGATGGGCAAAATGGTTAAAAATATGATTTATTTTGTTGTGCTCTTGGCTGTGGTCTTAATGAGTTTTGGTGTCAGTCGTCAAGCTATTTTATTTCCTAACATGGAACCCACTTGGCGTCTTATAAGAGAGGTAAAGTGTTGTGCTTATTTTTGGCTTTGGCACTTTTAAATTCTACCTCAAATAATATTTATGTGTGTGCGTGTATGTAAAATACGTGTGCGTTTAAAAATTAATATTTAAATCATCCATGAAATCTATGACAAGTGTTTAAACTCTTTCAGACGTTATAATTTTGCACTTGTAGATAAAATACACTTGACCTAGAAACTCAATTTTATTTCATGTCAAGTCGTTTGTAGCAAAGGTACATATGTACTAATGTCCTGCACAAGACCATTTATATGACCTTTCAAGACATGAGAGATTTTTCAAATGCTTTACTACAGCGAATAATTCTAAAATAAACGCTAAACAACACTGCTGGCAAGACAAACAACTGAAACAAATGTCTTGCCAACAGTGTTGTTTAGCGTTTGTTTTAGAATATTTCGCTGTAGTAAGGCATTTGAAAAATCTCTCATGTCTTGAAAGGTCTTATAAATGGTCTTGTGCAGGACTTTAATATGTACATCATATGTGTATGTAAATGTGCAATATTAGTCAATTGTGAAAAGTGTTCAAACCTTTTCAAAATTTATTTGTTATATCCACTACTTTCGACCATTTTTATTTAATGTATCAAAAAAAAAATTAATTTTGTTTTTTTATCCTACTATTTATGAATAGAATGTATGTACACAGTGTAGAATGTACATATGTGTAAAACATCAAGTATTTTCTTAAAATAAAAAGATATTGTAATCTGTTACGGAGAGGCGATCTGGAACTTTTGCGTATTTCATTGATGCACAGTCGGTTGAACCAAACTATCTTCGAAATAAATTAGCAGCCTCAAAAAGAAAGAAAAAAAAGAAGCCTCAAAATTAATAACATACAATAGAGAAGTATTTAAGAGTTAATATAAATTGCACAATAACAGCGGTTAAAAGTCTACATTTATTTTCATTCTATCAATTTTGAATCAACTTTAAAGGACGAAAAGCTCTTCTTTTATAATGAACTATTATCGTTTTGTTTTCCATTTTATACTTTCATAATTCTTTATTGTGATTTAAATTCAATATTCTTTTTATGTACTTCTACCAAATCCGCTTCCTACGAAACTTTGCTCAGTACATGAGTTTTGGCGGTATTATATATCTGTTTTTCTGTTTTACCGATTCCTATCACTCGTTTCATATACTTTGAGCTCTTGTAATGATGAGAGCCCCTAAAAAGTGCCCAGGAGTACCACCGCAAAACTTTAATAATATTATATCTACTACGAACTTGTTTAGAATTTTTAGACTTGTATGCATAATGTTAAGACATAAACTTTCAAATACTCTCTTGTGCCAGCATCAATCGTTAAAATTTTCTAGTTTGCAAAAAAGAGTAATTTTGTTGCATAGTGCTACACTGAGGAGCAAAATGCGTTACAAAATCAACAATGCCTGTGGTCAATATAATACCCTACGAAGACAACATTTTTAAGAACGCTAGTTGTCAACTTGTACACAGACGTGTGCGAAGTGGCAACGATACGTTATTGCCTTTTGCTTATTGACAACCATGGTTATCAACTTATAGAAGGACGGTACGTTCTCAACTTTTGGTTATTTATAACGCTGGTTTCAACTCCTACACATTCATTGTCAATACTTCGTTGCCAAATTGACAACTGTGTGTTCCACTTGAACACAAACGATTTTGATACACTTATGACAACGAATGTGGTCAGTTTGAGCATGTATGTATATTATAATTTTTTTTCAGGTAGCATATTAAACGTTTCAACGTATCATATGTAACTCATGTGCTGCATTTTCTGTACAACACTTTTCGATGAAAACTGCTAGTGTTTATATGTTGCAGATGTAGCAAGTCTATGACATTTGCTACAATCTTCAATACTACAGCAACAAATCATATGAAATATAAGTTTCCTGTTTTTTTTTTGTTTTGTTTATCGAATTCAAACAACTAAGCTCCCTCGCTGCCAAAGATTAAAGGCGGAAGTGCCGCCACGAAAACTGCTGCCAGGCAATAAAATTATGTACATTTGAGAATGTTCATTGAAAAATGCTAAAATTTTTAAAAGCTTAAAATTTAAGTTTTACCCAGCAATAAAAAATTTGAACTATAGGTACTGAATTTAATAATTTAAGTATGTTTATATCAAGAATTGTTTAAGACAACCTTTTAAGCTCATTACATTAAGTTACTTGCGTCAGTCGTTTTAAATTCACCCAAATAGAACAATTTGGAGAGAGATCATTAATGCTAATGCTAATGATTTGTATGCTGTGTGTTACAATAAATTTGAAAAACGTTAAAAAGTTTCAGGTTCGGACATCTAGCGTTAAAAATGTTTATATTATTTTGAAAATATTTTTATTTCGGACCAATGTGTAGCCCTCGTAGTCAGATTATCTAGTGAATTACGCATAGAAACCAAGTTTGATTTCTATAAAAAATTTAAAGTATGTCTACGAATATTTTTTTTTATATAAATAAAATATATTGTTACGAAAATAGCCGTCAACAATGTTAAGCAGCATTACACAAAAATATTCCAACAGGGTTAATGTAAATGCTACGCGAAAATATTCCTACAGGGTCAAACCTAAGAATAGTCTAGAAAGTAGCCAACAACTAAATAAGCATGCCTAGCTTGATTAAACAAGCACAAGCAACAACAACAAAAAAAGCGTCTGCTTATTAAGAAGATTCACATATTTGTACACATACATACATGCCAATTCAAACGAAAACCAAAAGATAAACAACCACCGTGTGTTGCTCAGTTAATGATGTACACACGTACGCATATACACATGTATGTACATAGTTACCACATGAACTTAATTAGGCAGCATGTAAGATGATAATGATCGTCTAGACATTGCTTGAAACTTCTAGTGGAATTTGTGTGAAATATAAATAGAGGTGACGCATCCAATGAGTTAGTTATTTGCAGTCATAAGTCAGTCGCGAACAGTTATAGTTAGTGCTAATCAGAAAGTAGTGAAGTTAAGAACTCGTTAGTCAGTTGATAATTAAGTTGTGAATTAATAATAGTCTGTCGTGGAATTGAGATTATTGTGGAGTCTATCGTGTCGACTGGAGTAAAGGGAACAGCGCAGCGAATAGACGTGTGTAAGGGTGTAAGTAAAGCCAGTGAGTCATTATTGGTGTATCAACTGTGAGTGTCGGCAGAGTGAGCGCCGTGTGTGACGAGCAGCAGACAAAGAGGTATTGGTGTATCAACTGTGAGTGACGGCAGAGAGAGTCTCGTAAGTGACGGCAGCAGACAAAGAGGTGTGACGTGAATACTTGCGCAGCCAGCTAAGAAACGTGCGTAAACTACAGCGAGGAAGGCGTAGTGGTAACCAGTTGTGAATATCTGTGTGTAATATATTAGTTTA
The DNA here is from genome assembly GCA_949987645.1 of Tachina grossa. Taxonomy (NCBI): domain Eukaryota; kingdom Metazoa; phylum Arthropoda; class Insecta; order Diptera; family Tachinidae; genus Tachina; species Tachina grossa. Next base: position 70,288,646 of record OX465278.1, read on the forward strand.
AGTTGTATTAGTGCATTTAAGCTCTTGGTCAATTTAGTTTAAGTGTATTTGTAAATAAAACTTGTATCATTCTTAACCCTAATTACTACACTCGGCTCTTGTATTCATTTGCAAATCTTCGGATCTACGGAAAAGCGTTTTTATAGAGAGAAAAACGTAACAATATATATACATACATACTTATATACATAGAAAATATCAGCCAGCATTTGTTGAAGTTTTCATTAAAATTTGAGTCAATTTTTACCCTTTTGTACGATTAAAAAGCTACAATATGCACTCATTTTCTGCTCAAATATGCTTTTGTATACTTTTGTCGGTAAAAAAAAGTGTCATTTATAAATATTTTTCTATATTAGTTAAGAGTCATTTTCGACCCCTTTTCTAGTAGTATTTGGAGTCTTTTTCGAATCGTTTATAATTTATTAGTGTTATTTCAATTCATTTGTGACCTTTTTTCGAATTGTCCTTCAGTCATGATCCTAATCGTTATAATTAGAAAAACATATCAAACAGTGTTTAATTGATTAAGCATTTTTCAATCTTCCAGATGAGCAAAATATGATAATAACTAACGGAAATTATAGTCACATTTTAAATCGAACTATTTTTTCCATTAGCGCGAATCATTTTCAAGTCCTTTGTTGATCGTGTAAGTCAGTAATCAGTTTTTGATCACCAATATATATATATATATATATATATATATATATATATATACATATATGTTCCTTTCACTCCTCGAGGGAGCATAGGGCCATAACAAGGTGATTCCAATAATTTTGATCTGCTCGATGCCTGACTTCGTTCCACTTCATACGCAATCTCGAAAGTTCTATGGTCAGTTGCCGCTTCCAGGTATGCGCTGGTCTTCCGACCCGTCTGCTTACCTGCGGGTTACAATCTAGGCATTTCTTAGCAATATCATGGTCTGGTTTACGGAGTGTGTAACCTATCCAACTCCATTTCCGTTTACTTAATTCCAATCTAATAGGCTGGTGATTTGCCTCCGCCCAGATCTGCTTGTTGGATATTCTTGCAGGCCAGAATATTCGTAAGACTTTGCGGAGGCATTTGTTGAGAAATACGTGATGGGATTGTACATACGTCACGTGGTGCCATATTCCAAGTCTCGCATCCATATAACAGAGTGGATTTTATATTAGATTTAAATAATTTGATTTAATAATTAGTTGTTTTTTATGGGAATTGTTACAATTTAAGTTTAAAATTTTTTAAACGCACTAATAATCCCAAAGTAATATTTTAATATTAAGTCAAATATTTTTTTAATTAAAAATACATTGAAATTGATTATTGAGGGGGTTAACTGGATCCTATGCGCATTTCACTGTTGCTAATTCAGATCATCAGGGAACCTTTACCCAAAGTTTCTTAGAACAACTAGAGTTATTATGTTATAAACTTTCATTTAAACAAATGAGAAGCTCAACTACAAATAACAAAGTTGAAACAACCCAGCAAAAAATTTCAAAAAAGGTAATCGAGTTTGGAATTAAGCATTTTTGGTGGAAGCACTTCCCTACTGGATTACCAACTTAATGATTTTAACATAAACAGACCATTTGCACAAGATTGTGAATTGGGCTATTGAGTTCCAGAGAGTCGAAATCAACAACGTCATAAATCTTGCTAAGTATGAGTGCGATGAGAACTTCCCTGTAGTAAATAAAATAATCAGTTGACAAAAAACACTAGTTTATAAATTAATTATTTTGCAAGTGACTACAAATTGGTTTAAATCTCATGCAGATATCAACCAAACATATGGAATAAAAGCACACGTAAGAAATAAATAAAAGCAAAATAAGTAAATGAAAAGGAAATAAAAAAGCAAAAGAAGCATGTCATGAAATCAAATGTCAAATGTTGAAAAAAACTAATATTTTTCAATACTTATTACATACATATGTAAAATATTTTCTATGAGCGGTTCGTATGTATGGATGTATGTATGTACGTATTTTTTATTTTTAGTGAATATAATAAAAATAAATATTTATATATATGTACATTGTACATATATTTACATAGATATATATACATATATGAATATATGCATACATATGTATAGTATATAATATATATATATATATATATAAATAAATATACATATATTAATTAATTACAAATTGGTTGGAAAATAAGTAGTTAGTAGTCAATTAAAAAGTCATGCAGAGATGGCCAATTGACTACCGCCTATGACATGTCTCTGTTAAAATAGTGAGTCGGTTAGAAGGAAAAAAGTCACTGAATCAACCAGATGTGGTTATTAAAAAACCAGTTTGAAGTTACTTACAAATGGGTTTGAGTTCCTATAGGGTTCAAACTTTCGAGTGAATATGATTCATAGACAACATTGCAATAAGTATGAGTGCGCATAAGTACAAGAAATTATAAATCATGATTCAACTCTACTTACTTTTTCACTACTCATTGCGCTTCTCTGATAACAACAACAGTTATTTAAGAATAGAGTGTTGCCACACAAGTATTTTTTGACCTGGTGCAGTCAATTTAATAATTAGTTGCTTTTTATGGGAATTGTTACAATTTAAGTTTAAAATTTTTTAAACGCACTAGTCATCCCAAATTAATATTTTGCTATTAAGTAAAATATTTTTTTTAATTAAAAATACACTGAAATTGATTATTGAGGGGTTTAACTGGATCCTATGCGCATTTAACTGTTGCTAATGCAGATCATCAGGGAACCTTTACCCAAAGTTTCTTAGAAAAACTAGAGTTATTATGTTATAAACTTTCATTTAAACAAATGAGAAGCTCAACAACAAATAACAAAGTTGAAAAAGAACTCAATAATCAACATGTCTTTTTATTTTCTTATTTTACCATTGCTACATTGGCTGACTTTTTTTCAGCTTCAAATTGTAGTCGTAAGAGTTTGTAAAAAGAAAATAAATGTAAATAACAACAACAGCTATTTAAAATTTTAAACTTAATTTGATTTTGGTTTGTATCGATATATTGGAAGATTTCCAAGCCGGTTTTAACTGTGCAAATGCACTCCGCGCCCTATTTATGCTACTAGATATATCTGCTGCTGAGACACCAGTTGTGTCAATTGTACTACCTAGGTAGCAGAAGGTCTTAACATCTTCAACCTCTTGATCGCATACGAAGAAATGGCGATCTGTATTACTATTGATGTGGAGCGATTTTGTTTTGGGTATGTTTATCTTCAGCCCAACCAATCTTGCGATGTCACTGATGCTGGAAATTTTCACCTGCATCTCTGAGGATGGATGGCTAAGTAGACATATGTCATCGGCATAATCTAGGTCCTCCAACCTTCCTTGTAAGCCCCAAGTAATTCCTCTTTTATGATGGCTTGTTACGTTGCATCACAGCATCGAGGACACACTTAAAGAGTATAGGTGATAAGACATATTCTTGCCTAACTCCAGTTTTCATCGTGATCCTGTTGTTTTTCATGCAACACACGAAAGCTGGCATTTTTACAGGGCTTTGATTAACTGTGACCACCAATAGTACTCTAAAAAAAACTCAGCAAGGTGATATTTCACAAAAAAAATAAAAAATATCTTCCAAATGCTAGATGGGAAGAAGCACGTCAAAAACTAAGGTTAAATCGTAAGCATTCATTCGATTGTAAAAACTCCCTTATAAATGGCCATAACCCTCGTCCAAAAACATTCTTATATTGGTTGTAACCCTTTTATGTTATTGTAATGAGGGTTTAGTAAAAATAATTACATTGCTAATAGAAAATTTAAAATTTAACTTCAAGCTTGATATTAAATAGTATGTAGAAAGCATATATATATATATATATATATATATATATATATATATATATATATATATATATATATATATATATATATATATATAAAATCGTAGTGTGTGTTTTTTCCTAGCGCATGATCTGTGAAGTAATTTGTATTAAAATAATAATTGAGGGTAATACAACGTTTGCCGGGATCAGCTAATTTATTATAAATTTTAAATAAAAAATATATGCTATGATGAAGTAAAGTTGGAAATCGAAGTTGTCAACATTTATTAAATTTCGATATGTACATTAGTGTCCTGCACAAGAGTATTTATAAGACTTTTCAAGACATGAGAGATTTTTTCCAATGCTTTACTACAGCGAAATATTCTAAAAGAATCGCTAAACAACACTGTTGGCAAGACAAACCACCGAAAAAAATTACTTGCCAACAGTGTTGCTTAGCGATTCTTTTAGAATATTTCGCTGTAGTAAAGCATTTGAAAAAATCTCTCATGTCTTGAAAGGTCTTATAAATAGTCTTGTGCAGGACACTAATGTACATGTGTACATACGTATCTTTTTAACAACAAAATGAATTGAATATGAAATTTTCGCAATTCGAATCAGTTTTAGTATACATATTTCTGTGTAATTAACACAGTTACGTCCTTTTTCACAATGTCTGATTAAGAGTTAACGTGAACTTTAACTGACAGTTCTTCATACAAAACTCGCCGTTAAAGTCTCTGTTAACTTTTAATTGTACATTGTGAAAAGGTCCGTTAAACTAATAAAATAGTCAATCAGGCAGAAATTTCTTAGTAAACCCATTGTGCAATTAACACGAATACTTTTGTCTGTAAACCAGCTATGACCAAACAAAGCTTTGAAAGCTCTTAAATTTGTTCTTGTTTCTTCGCAAAGGGGGTGGCGTTGACTGAAGTAGTTAGCACGTTGACTACAAAACCTAAGGTCCTGGGTTCGAGCCCGGTGTCCGAAAGTCATTAAAAAAATAACAACACTACTCATTTTTCTGATAATTTTTCAAATGATGCAGGCATAAGACACTGGATCACTAAAAAAAAAATACACCGGCTTCAGCAGATGCTAATCCTAATGTAACATCAGAGCGCCCTCCTTCGTTGTGTAGCAGAATCATCGGCGAAGTAAGATAACCAATAAATGAAATGGCTACTAAACACAGCTTCAATATTTTAAACGCCTCATTTGACACCAGACTGCATTATTAAAAAAAAGCGTGCAAAAAAGCAGTGTTGTAAAAGAATGAAGCTTTTCTCTATCTCTTCCTTCATCTTCATGCTTCACTATCACTATCCTCACTAACTTCTCTTCAACATACAGGTATCGCATAGGGATCATTGTATTGGACCCAAGTGAGCTGGACTCTAAAATTTCCCCCTTCCTTATCAGCAGCCTGATAACCTAACCTAACATTCGCAAAGTAAGAGCGAGAGTTTTGTCTGGTGTGTTATTGTTATTTTCCCTCGTCGCACAGTGTTCGATTTAAGAATTTAGGACGACAAAAATTATAAATTTGTAAATAATTAACATACGAGTCCTAATTTTTTGTATTTTCATATTAAATTTGTTCTTATTTAATTTATTTATATATTTGGTGTATTCACAAAATATGTACTTTTAACTTATTTTCTCACATGTTTTACATATATAGAAGTAAAAGAAATTTCATAAATTAACAACAATATAAAAAAATTATTTATATATTTGTGATATTCACAAAGTATATATGTATATATACAATAAAAAAAGTAAAAGAAATTTCATAAATTAACAATAATATAAAAAAATAACAATAACTTATTCTGAGTTGTTGCTCATATTGTACTTCTGAAAAAAAATTTAATGGGGCAGCTTGGGGCAGAAATTGTATGTAAAGTCTATAACAGTAAGGTTGAAAGATTACAGAAACGTTTATGGATGTGGTGAAACGGATGGATATCAAAAGATTTCGTCCGACAGAGTTAGTTTCATTGATAATAATTGTAAAAAAATCACTTTCCTTAACACTTAATAAAAAACTTGCCATTTATTAGAAAATAATGTGTTTTTGTGTGTTAGTTAAAAAGAAGTTAGAGGTTATAATTCAATTAAAAAAAATTAATATCTCATCTACAACGCCTTCTATTTACTTTTGAAATTACACAAAATACCCACAGCATTTTTTTGTTTTTATTTTTTTATTTTAACATGTCATTTAGGGTACCGTTACAAGCATACAAACTGAAAGATATATAAGAATCATATAGTTTTAAGCTAGTCTGGGTCTTCGCTTGCAAATAATGTGACCATTTTAAAATTTTAATTAACTTTATTTTTTTATTTTTGTCGCCCTATTTTCTGAAATCGAACACTGTGCGGTGGTGTGAAAGCACCAAAGATCTTTTGTAAAAGTTTGCACATTGTGCATATGGCTTGGACGTAGCTGCTCTAAACGGCTGATTATAAAGAGCATGTATTAGTTGTCAGGGGCATTAATCAGTCAAATAAAAAGTATACGCTTACGTTTTTATGGCAAATTAATTATTCATCGTAAATAAGTTTAACTGCTGACATTCAATGAAATAATTATATGTATGTACATCTTTATTATTAAAGTGTAAGAGAGAATTATGTACAAATAACGTTTAATTAATGGAGTACATACATACACATTCAGTGAATTCATGCAATAACACAAATATTTATACATAGTTGTTTAATATACTCACTCTAGCTGTTAATTGATTGATTATTAATTATTATTAATTTTTCAATCTCTCTTTTTTATCTATTTTGTATATTTATTTTCCCCCATACACTTGCGCTCATTTAACACAATTTAATTTTTCATTCATTCATTTGTTTCCGCTCACTAACATATATTTTTAATGTTAAAAAATTAACTAAATTAAAACACACACGCACACACATGTGAAATTGTGTACATAAATTAGGTTATTGCTGGTTCCATAGTAGCACCAGGATTTTTGGGAGCATTGAGACACAATAGTCCATCACATGGTTCACGAGACTCTACCGGTGGCATTGGTGGTTACATGTCATCTCATCATCGTGGCCATTCAACAATGTCACATCAAACACCATCCACTTTATCATCAGCGCCACCACAACATGCCACAACATCTGGACAGATCTTGCAAAGATCAGAACTTCTAAACATTTTAAGTGGCAATATGACCAATAATGTAAACGAAGCAAAGAATCATAAATAAAATTTTAGTTTGATTAAGAAAAACTGAAAAAATTGATGTTGTGAAAGCATCTTGGTACTTCTTACTTTTGCTCCTTATTTTTACTTACTTATATCTTTCTTCTACCTCTTCTGTGACTGTCCCTTCATTTTTTTTCTGTAATCAATTGGCTCTTAAGCAACGAATATTTTGTATGTGTCCTTTTTTGGTCTCCTATTCTAGCAATAATTTCCCACCATTAACTTTAACAATAATTTGCCTATTTAATTAAAGACAATAATAACATTTTAATTTGTTGCATGAATTTTAAAGAAATGAAAATATGTAAATAGATGTAAATCTATATGTATGTACTCTATTATTTATAAGCTTCCAATTACGGCTTCATTTAACATACATATACATATATGTATGTATGTATGCATATGTATGTATGTATCTGGACCCCTTTCGTTGAACACCTTAGAAATTAAAAAACTTAAATACTTTTAAACATTTTTCGTTCGCTTTATAAAAACATTTGCTTACTTGCTATTTTGAAGTTCTTATTCCTCGTACAAAGGAACTTTAAGAAATACCAGCGCTTAATAAACCCTCCTTCAAAGACTATTGAATACTTCAGAAAATCCTATACATATGTATATCGTCGGCTTATAGTTTAAACCTGCTAACTCACTTCAAACAAATTTTACATTTTCTATACATATCTTAAGAAATTAGCCTAATACATTAAGTTTTTTGAAACAAAAGAGTTTTGCCTACTTAAGAATTATAACGCCTACTCTTTAGGGCGATTATTACAACTTAAAGATAGTTAAAAGTAGGATTTTATTAGACGTATAAAAACTTTATCATTTGCAAAATTTTACTTTAACCTAAAGTGAGCGATAAATTACAGGCAAGTTTATCCTCTGGTAAGTTAAATCCAATTTGCAATAATGGAAAGCTTTTTATACGTCCGACAAAATCCTACTTTTAACTATCTTTAAGTTGTAATAATGGCCCTTATTGTCTCAACGTATAAAAAAAGTTTGAAGTTCAATATTTTCTTCTCTTTCAATTAGAATTATAAAATTTTAATATGAGAAAAGTATTCAATAAAATCAGAAATGTTTGTGAATTTTTTATGTTTATGTTGTAAACGATATTTCTTTTTAATTTTCATTTGTTCCATGAAACTCTTGTAAAATAAAACTTAACAGTCAATATTTAAAAGTAACATACAGAAATAATAATTTATTTAACCTGCTTTTCATTACAACTGTGTATTTTATGTTTATATACTTGTACGTGTTTCATTTTAAATGTCTACAAATCACAAAATAGTTTGGATTAAGTATTTTTAGTAATTATTGCATTCTTTTTTATTTTCAGGTTACTTATCAGCCCTACTTCATGTTGTATGGTGAGGTGTTTGCAGACGATATTGATCCACCATGCGGTGAAAATCCAAGTCAACCAGCTTGTGTTACAGGTTAAATCATATTTTGAATTTTTAAACGGAGGTGAAATAATTCCAATAGTTTTATTGGAATTAGCCAAAATCTGCAAACGAGAGAGAAATTGTCCATCAATTATATTAATTTTGTATTTCTTCTCTTTTAATTAACAGGACACTGGGTTACACCCATTACGATGTCAATGTATTTGTTGATAGCAAATATTTTATTAATTAATTTACTAATTGCGGTGTTTAATAATATTTTCAATGAAGTCAATTCGGTTTCACATCAGGTGAAGATAAAAATTTAAATAATTTGAAATTTATTTTAGAACAACAAATCGAAAATATCTTGTACTTTATCATGGTCGCTTAATTAGTTCCAATACTAAACAAATGTATTAACCACAATTTAAATCGCTGAACAAATATTATAATAATATAAAAAGTACCTTTGCTTCTTGATATTACTAAAGCAAAATGCTTGCTACCAACTGTTTAGGACGAGAAAGAGTTACTGATCTCCAATCTTTTGACCGAAACGTTCTAACCATATCACTCATTTGCTTAAAAACGTCATAACTCAAAAAATAGAATTTTTGAGTTAATGATGCAGAATTAATCATTTCATCGTTCTTCATATTGTGTAAAAATTCCATACAAATATCTTATTTACTCAACTCTTGCAAGGAAAACAAAATTCTCCTTTGCCATTAAGTTGTATGTAAATTGAAAATTTTAAATTCATTTTCTGGCAAACTAGTTTATTTTAACTTATGACGTTGTTTGAGTAAATGAGCGATATGTAATGATAACATACATGGGCATACTGCAGTAAAATTAAAATTCCAGTAAAAATAAATTTTTACTGATAACTGAAACAAAAATTCAGTATCCAGTAAAAATTTACTGAATACTGGAAAAATTTCAGTAAGCGATAAAAAAATTCAACTAAGCAGTAAATTTTTGCTTATTACTGAAAAATATTGCAGTAAGCAGCAATACTAATAATGCACTTTTATTATTGGAAAAATTTATTCGTGAAATTTTGGCAAAATAATGAGCTAAGAGTTCATGGAATTATCCTTTTAAAAGTATGTCTGTTACAAAAATAGTATTACTGTGCGGAAACCGAATTTATGCTTATTTAAAATTTAATATTCTATGGTATATTAATTGTATACTTCATTATTTACTACTTAGCATATTTTAATCAAACATTTTATTATTCGTGAAATAAAACTTGTACAAAATACGAATGTATATAATATAATTTTTACCTGTATATTCCAACTGCAAATATTAAAAAATGGGCGAAACTACAGATTTCGATAGTGATGATTCACTTAATGATACAGATTTTGATTGCAAAGAAAATCTTCCACATTGCGAAACAAATATTTCAAATTATTTAAGCGAAACTTCAAGTTGGTCAAACGATTTGTTGTTTAATGGAGAATTGATTGGTGTAAACAAGATTCTCTTTAATGAAGGATTTTTTAAAATTGTTAAAAAGGTAAATTAAAGATATGTATGTCATTGTCGAATACTTGAAAATTTTGTTAAAATGTAACTAAACACAACTGACCGTCAAATGAAAGTGTGTGGCTTGATTGCTGTTTGCCAAGTTTGCAGAAAAAAGGTAAGAGGATCTCTGGGTGTGAGCTCCAATTTCACTAAGCATTTAAAAAAGCAACATCCACAAAAACTTAGCGAATTCAATGCAAAAAAAGAAAGAATGCAGACAAAGCTCAGGCCGCAAATACTCTTTTAGCCATGATATTTTGAATTTTATTTACGAAACTGCATCTCCCTTGTCCATAGTCGATAAGAAAAGCTTTAAAAATTATTTCCTGGGAAAAGTATTCCAAGCAGGCATTCAATTACAAGGTTAATTATAGTGAGCCAAAATAAATTTATAGAAAAACTTGCTTTTGAGCTGGATAAGATTGAACATGTGTGCGTAACTGGTGGGAGACAATCATTTTTTGGTTACTGGTTACTGCACTTTATAATAATACTGTCATAGTGCAAATAGTTGAGTAGATTATTTTGGCATTTTAAAAAATAGCAATATAACCTCAAAATCTGAAGTTATCGATACTAAAAAGCAATTTTTGCGTTTGACCTCCTCAACTATACCTACAAGTTACACTAATTCGTTTTTCACGAGTAAAACAACTTGCTATTTTGTAACAGCGTGTAATTAGCTTTTTTTAATACAAGTATTTCAAAATTTATATTGCTGAGTTTTTGTCGTCTGGAACGATTCACGATCCCAGCGAATGAAAACAGTCGTTCAACAGGTGCAGATGAGGGTAATGGGGTATTCTATTTTAGGAACACGTTTTTAACAGCAGTGTAATTTTGTAGACAATTTGTCGTTGTGTTTCGTTCGGCCAGGTATAAAACTGTTTCCTGGAGATAATTTCCCGAGTAACCGGAATCACACAGTACTTTAATATCTCTAAAAGAGAAGTAGATGTAGAAAATACATACACATATACTTTACCTACAATACAAACTTTACCATCACTTTCTTCTCCGAAATCTAAAAATGATGTTTGCGGTCTTTGAGGCAGAACACGATTTTCGGCATTGGGTATTTTACCATATTTGAACATTTTCACCACTTCATCCTTCGTTTGCATTGTAGCTGTTTCCAGTAGAGATTTTTTAAATCTTAATTTTATTTCTGGAATGGATATAGCCGCAATAATAGCGGACCAAGCGTCAGGCTTTATCAGGAAATATTTTTCAAATCTTTTTAGTAAGCTTGATTAATTTTCTTGTTTACTTCGGCTAAATATTTAAAGCTCACTTGCTCAATACGAATAAGTTTTTAAGGACACTATAGAAGGGATAAAATAACCAAAAAAAAATGGTTTTTTCGCCCTGCAGGAAATCGATTGCTTCTGCTATAGGCCCCATAAGCTTGACATATTCCTCCAAGTACTCAATTTCATTACTGAGAATGGTGGGAATTCCAGGGCGATAGCATAATTCTGGTAAATTTGTTTTGTGTTGCAGCAACTTCTTTACGGAATCATAAAGTGAGTTCCATCTTGTAATAGAAGGGGTTAATAAATTGGCGTTTAAAACTTAAGTGATTACTTCTGCAGATTTTGGTATATTGCATTTATTCCAAAGCTGTGTTCGTCTGAACATACTAAAAAAATGTAGTTGGAAATATGTAAATTTTCACCTTTTGTGGACATCTTTTACTTTTTCACTTGAAAAAATCATAATTTTGTTCAAATCAGTTAAGGCCAAAACATTCAACTTGTGGCTCGCATATGGGAAATGCTTTGACAGTCGTGTAGTTACTGAACGAAACTGAGGGCATGAAAAGTCCATCGACTATTCCGAACCGAGCCAGAGTCAGATTCCTCATCAGTGTGATGTTCATTAATAAGTCCTTGATTAATGAAAATAAACAATATAAATCATTGTATTGGAAATAAATATTGTTTATTAACTAAGTTTCTTTTTTACTCATTTCAACTCCAAATTCTTTAAATGTTTTAATGAAGTTTGATCCATTATCTGTGATCGTATAAACAATTTTGTCATATGACAGCTTATATTGCTTATTTATGTCGCATATCATATTTGCTACACGATCAAAGGAATGAATTACCTTAAACCTTCGACAAGCCAGTACTACACACTTTCTTTCTAAATTGTTAGCATCTAAAATGATCTACTCAACTATTCTCACTATGACAGTATTATTATAAAGTAACCAGTACTGGCACTGAAACAAATTGCAGTAAGCAGTAAAATTGAATGATACTAAAATTAGATTTCAGTAACAATTTTTTCAGTAACCAGTAAATTTTTAATGGATAATGACATTGTTTTCAGCAATCAGTAAAAATTGACTTGTAATGCAGTAAATATACTATTGTCCTGCACAAGATATCTTATAAGAACTTTGAAGACATGAGGGATTTTTTAAATGCTTTACTACAGCGAAATCCTATAAAACAAACGTTAACAACACTGCAAGAAACTTGTTTCAATATTTTAGGTATAAGAGTAAAGAAGAAAACACTTCGTGACGGAAGAATTTGTGATACTTGCTTCTTTCTACGCATAAGCTCGTGTACAAACGTCATGCATGTATTTGTGTATGATCTCTTATTTTTCTGCGCATATGCAAAGGCACACACATGCATTAACATTAGTTGTATGCGGTTAATCACATAATAGCTTACCATCTAGATATTACACACACACTCAAACGTACAATATGAAAAATAACAAGCATACACTAATCAACAGTACTTCTTTTGAGTGTTTGTTACAAGCAAGCTGTCTTGCGACATCGCTTGTTACAACTGATACACATACACCAATACATCCATCGTGTTTCGCTTATAGTACGACAGCATTTATTATTGGTTTAGTATAATACATGCGACGTGAATACATTTAAAAATCATGACGTATTTACATTTAAAGACTGTTTACGCAGGTCTCTAATATATACTGCAGTATGCCCATGTATGAATGATAATAATTCAATATTTAACATGAAAATTATTCAATTTTACAAAACTATTAACATGATTTTGTTCGTTATTTTAAGGAACGTATAGACTTATTAATTATAATTCATAATCGAAAGACAGCATTTAAAAGTCAAAAATATATTCTTCGGTATTTCATATTTCTTCTTTTAAATTTTTCGATGAAAGCTGTCTACTAGAAGGGTGAAGTTTTATATCATGCCTCTATTGTTTTACTCTCCCCAAAGTGAATTCAATAGGTGAACTCATTTTGATATGAAATGTAAGACTGCAGAAAAATATTTTTTAAGTTTTTTTGGTGTAAAATTTCCAGTTGTCAAAAATAAATGAACTTTTTGTTTGATTTTGACACCAGCGGAGTTAGAGAGATCATCTTATGCTGAAATGAGATCAGCTGGTACTAGATTCAGTATCTTTTTTTTGCGAATCTAAAATAGTAATATTTATCAAAATAAGAGTATTTATTTGTTTGAGGTAACAATAATGTGATTCTGTAATTTCTTTTTCAGGACAGTGTGCATGTGTGTTTTACTCGTCATTTAATTGTGTACCCTGTGGCATCCTTGCATATAAAAGGTCAAAATAAGCGAATATCACAACGAAGAATTAATCAAAAACTAAATGAATTTGAGCTTGTGATTTTACTTTTTTTAATTCAACCGACAGCTAATATTGTTAAAATATGTCACTGAATAGTAAAGTCGATAAAGTTTCGTTATATTTATTGAAGCGTGTTATATTTATTGAAGCGTGGTGTTATTTGTTCATTAATAATTATCACATGTAATTTGGCTTAAAAAGCGATACGAAATAAATATTGTTTTCTTTTCACTTCTCTTATAAAAAAACGAAATCTTGCTCCCAATTGATTCGATTTAAATTTTCAGAAAGCAAATTAAATATATTTCATTTCCATAAATAAAAGCTCTTTCCAACACATAACTATAATATTGTTATCTTTAATTATTTATTTTGAAATTACTCATGAAAACCACGCAATGCTTCGAAATGTTGTTCTTAAATAACAAAATCTGAAAGTCTGGCCTCATCATTTGTACTAGTATTTTGCATTTATTTTACTTTAGGTATGGATGTTCCAACGTTTTACCGTGGTTATGGAATATCAACAGAAGCCCGTACTGCCACCTCCGTTTATAGCACTTTGCCATTTCTATTCGCTGCTCAAGTATTGTATACGTAAAGCCAAAGGTGAGAGAGGAATGGGAAAGTTAAATTTTATTCCCTGTGAGTTTTCATTTATAAGCTCGTAAATATATTTAACCAATAATGTTGTTCTATTTACTTTTATTCATTTATTATAAATTTTTTTTTATATATTTTACTACAACTTCAAACTATGTATTTATGCGCACTGCAATTTACAATTGTACACACACATAACCAAACAAATGCATTTATGTATGTAAATGCTGGTGTTGATTTCAAATTGTATATAATTAAAATACTTTTATAATTTTTATGTAAAAATACCGGGTCAACTTGCCCATGCGATGTGGTGGTGGGTATCACCGCAATATCAAAAATTTTTGGACTTGCTTATTCAACTTAACAATAATTCTTTATTCATACAATCACAAAAATTATAATTATTTAATACTTCTTAATTCAAACATTCATTCAATTGTAATTAAATTTTAACACACAAAATAATTTATAATGCTTTTCAAAATTGTTTTGTTAACTAACTTGTAATTATATGTTGCAATATTTTGATTATATTATTTTTGCTGTGAATAACAAAAATTTTGATTTATGTGGCAATTTTCACGTTTGAGCAATTTTAATGATTAAAAACAAAATATGTACTCGCTTTCTTATTTTATCATTCTGGACGGTTTTGTGGAACTAACTTATTTATTTTGTACCAACATCGAACAATATTGATCTGTTTTTCTTGTATCGAATAATATTTATTCACATTAAATTGAATAAATGAATAGGATTGGAAATACAGCGCGACAATGGTCTGAAGCTTTTCTTAGAAAAGGATGACCTGGAACGGTTGTACGACTTTGAAGAGGAATGCGTCGAGGGCTTTTTTCATGAGCAAGAAATAATTTTGAATCAATCGACCGAAGAACGTGTTAAGAATACAACAGAGCGTGTCGAGACAATGGCTCAAAAAATTGAAGATATTAATCAAAAGGAAAATTTACAAACTGCCACTGTACAGGTAAGTCCTAAAAAAATTTTCTACATTTATACAATTTTTTAAAGGCTTAACTTAATAAGTGTTATTTTCCTAATGACGAACTACAAATACTTAAGGAATGAAGAAAAGTAAAGTATTCCAATTTTTTGGTTTAAAGCTAAATCTTAAAAACAGGGTCTTTCACCTAATCAAGTCTCTAAAATGACTTAAAGGTACCAAAAGTCTTCCTCACTTTCAAGAATAATTCTTGATGAAGAAGACCTCATGGTTGCCTCATTAGGGAAGTTGTTAATACCACTTTTGACTAATATATCGCACTTAATCAACAAGAGGGTATTAACTTGAAATTTTTAAAATTTCACTTTTTGCAAGAAATCAATATCTATTTACTGTAAAAATTTTAACGTTTTCCGATTACTCTTTCATCTCGAAAACCACATTTGAAACCATTTTTGTGATAGTATAGTGATTATTTTGAATAAATACAAAATTGAATATAGAAATTCATCATATGGCGATTTTTAATCAATATTAGGCTAATTTAAAATTTTGCCAATTTTCGCGATTTTTTTGCAAAGTTCGCAATAAATGTGGTTTTTAGCAGTTTTAACAGTTTTGAAGATTTTTAAACATTATTAGACTTTGTCATCCTGCTGTTGTAGCTTTTTGCCAATTTCCGTCATTTCGCGAATTTCTTTTTATTTATATACATATATAATTGCACTAATTTTTATTAACTTAATAAAGAAGAATTAAGGTAAATGTAAGTAAAAAAATATTAGCACTTTTATACGCTTATGCATTCCTGATGCCATTCTACGACATTCAATAAACATAGGGAAAAATCTTGTGGGTGTCGTAGCAACCGTTTCTATGGAAAAACCACATTTGAAACCATTTTTGTGATAGTATAGTGATTATTTTGAATAAATACAAAATTTAATATAGAAATTCATCGTATATTTTTATAAAAAAGGTATTCGTGTCTGTCATGTCTTTCACATCCGTGTGAAAGTGAATCTTTTCCGCATATTTTGGTGTCCTGACATTCACTTCCGAATAATTTTTTCGTTTTACTCTCGACTGCACCAAGCAATGTGAAAGTAAATAGAATCGCCTTTTTCCATATTAAAATTAATTTAATTTAAACGAAATTTTTTTTAAAATTAGGCTTGATATCTCATCTACCTAATTCGGAAATTTAAACCAATATATATTTGGTTTTAATACATAGAAAAGGGGAAATGAAAAACATGCCCACATTAGCAACCAATTTTGCAAAAATATTCGGAAGTATGCAGACACCAAATCTTTTTTTTGCGATTCGGAAATTTTCATTCTAATTGAAAACGTTCGAAAGTCGTGACAGACACGATTAATTTGATTTGAGGCTTTATTCAAGTTAAAAATAATCATATTTACCCAATTCACTACCTAGTGTAGATTGTATATTGTGTTAACTACAACTATGATATTTGTGAACGGCCTGTTGTAAGTGTTGCTACAATTTTAAAAATGTCGAATATTTAAAAAGAAGAAAAGAAAGAATAAAAACAGCGTAGATATTAAAATAACAAAAATAGTATCATAAAAGTAAAAAAAACACACAAAAAATGTCTGCGAAAAATATGCTGTAGAAATGTTAATGGTGGATTCGGGTGAATAAAAGATAAAGGAAATTTCAATTTCATTAAAAAAAAAATTCAAGCGATTCTGATGAAGACAATCATCTTATTCCAGCTTGCTTCCGATTTCGCAACTTTTCGCGAATTTTTGCAAACTTCGCAAAAAAGCGACTTTTTCATGCTTCCAGCCTGCTAAAAGTTTTGCCGATTTTTAAAAAAAATATTGGACTTTGTTATCTCCCGCTGTTAGTAAGATCTTGCGAATTTTCATCATTTTCGCTATTTTCATTGATTTTTATTTCATTCCTTATAGTTTTAGCGATTTTTAATCGATCTTATGGCTGGTATAAAATTTTGCAACTTCTCGCGAATTTTTGGAAACTTCGCAATAAAAGCGAAATTTTGCATGCTTTCAGCCTCCTAAAAGTTTTGCCGATTTTTAAAAATATTAGACTTTGTTATCATCCCGCTGTTAATAAATTTTTGCAAATTTTTGAATTTTTTGCATTCTTTACAATCTTGGCGATTTTTAATCAATATTAGGCTAATTTAAAATTTTGCCAATTTTCGCGATTTTTTTTGCAAAGTTCGCAATAAATGTGGTTTTTAGCAGTTTTAACAGTTTTGAAGATTTTTAAACATTATTAGACTTTGTCATCCTGCTGTTGTAGCTTTTTGCCAATTTCCGTCATTTCGCGAATTTCTTTTTATTTATATACATATATAATTGCACTAATTTTTATTAACTTAATAAAGAAGAATTAAGGTAAATTTAACTAAAAAATATTAGCACTTTTATACGCTTATGCATTCCTGATGCCATTCTACGACATTCAATAAACATTTTTTTTTTAATGCATGTTTTTTTATTTATTGTATCTTCAAATATGAACTAACAATAAGTATTCAAATCTTAAATCTATAAAAAAATTATTAGGCCCGACCAATGTCGGACATAAGCTTAGTGATAGTTATTAATAATCATAAGCAACAAAAGGAAAAAAGTGTTTTCAAGCAGCTTCATCATCTGGTGTGTTGAATATTAGAGCCCGTGTATCTCTCTTTTTTTAAGCGGATGTGTCCAGTAAAGTTGAAAATATTACGATCAAGCGGATTAGGATGTGACTCGAGTTTTGTTAGATATTTGCCTGCGTATTTTACAATTTCTTCAGTCACTAGTGGCATATTCAAATCGCGATGTATATTTGAATTTTTGATGTACCATGGAGCCGATGTTATCATGCGTAAAATTTTATTTTGCCTTCGTTGAATTTTCTCTACATTTGAAGCTGAAGCAGTGCCCCATAGTTGAATTCCGTAACACCATATTGGCTTTAAAAGCGACTTGTATATTAAAAGTTTGCAGTCTAGGCTAAGTGTTGAATTTCTACCAATCAGCCAATGTACCTGAGTTAATTTAAGTTTCATTTGAGTTAACTTAGAGTCAATGTGATGTTTCCATGTAAGTCGTCGATCAAGGTGTAAACCAAGATATTTCACATGTGAATGTTGAGGAACAACTTGATTGTTAATCCGAATGGGGGAGCAAGTATCTCTTCTTAGGGTGAACGTTATATGGACACACTTTTGTTCATTGACTTTAATTCTCCATAAGTTTAACCAAGGCTCCATCTGGCTAATGTGTTCCTGGAGTTTGCGGGATGCCTCATCAGGGTTTTCGTGCATACTAAGGCAGGCTGTATCGTCGGCAAATGTGGAAGTATGGATACTACTGTTCACAGGCATATCACAAGTATAAATCAAGTATAAAACTGGTCCCAGTATGCTCCCCTGTGGCACACCGGATGAAATAGTTTCAGGCCTACTCGTAAAGTCTCCTTCCACAACAGTGAACTTACGGGAAATAATGTAACTTTCCAAAATATTTAAAATGTTTATTGGTAAGTAAGTCTTCAATTTTAAAATTAGGCCTTCATGCCACACTTTATCAAATGCCTGGGAAACGTCAATAAAGAGCGCAGAACAATACTTTTTTTCCTCAAAAGTTCTTCTTATAAATTGAACCAGTCTGTGAGTTTGTTCAATGGTGCTATGCTGACTTCTAAAACCAAATTGATGGTCTGGTATGCACCCACTACTAATTAGAATTGGGGACAATTTTGTTTTGAGCAGTTTTTCGAAAAGCTTTGACATAGTTGATAGTAGACTTATTGGCCTATATGACTCAGCCTTGGTTAGATCTTTGCCCGGCTTTGGAATCATTTTAACCTTGGCAAGCTTCCAGCTGTGTGGATAATACTCCAGTCGTAAAATGGCATTAAATATGAATAATAGGATTCTCATTGCAATACGAGGCAAGTTCATAAGCATCTGGTTATTAATTCCATCAATACCCGGAGCTTTCTTCGGGTTGAGTTCGGCAATTAATTTTTGTAAATCACGCGTCTTAAACTTTATGTGTTGAGGGGGTAGAGCGACTACATTCGGCAAATCAGCAACACCAGTATATATGTTTGGCGTAAAAACGGATTTTAAGTGCTCAGCAAACATTTTAGCTTTTTCAGTACCGCTTCTTGCCCAACTTCCGATAGATGTGCGTAGAGGTGGCTTATACTCAATGGGTGTTTTAAGCTTTCTAGCAGCGCGCCACAAAGAGTAATTAGACGCTGGTGTGACATCAAGACCTTCCAGATAATTTTTAAGAGATGCAGTTTTTTCAGACGCAAGCAACTCTTGGAGTCGTTTAGTGCACTCTTTAAATCTGATTTTATTTTGTGGTGATCTGTGCTGTTGCCATTCCCTTCTAGCTCTTCTTTTTTCACGTACGAGACGTTCAATGTCTGTAGAATAAATTTTATTAAACCCAATAAACATAGGGAAAAATCTTGTGGGTGTCGTAGCAACCGTTTCTATGGAAATTATTAACAACATTTTTACAACTATTGTAGATCTTGACGACCTACCACACTTACAATAGGTTGTGAATTGAACTTGACTTAATACTGTTTTGTTGATGAAATTTGTTTTACTTTATCTGCCTGGCTCACGATGTCGACAAAAATTTTCTTTAGTTTATTTATATTGAAAGCAAAAACTGATTTTCTTATTTTGTTTTTGTGTTCAATATAAATAAGCGAAAGGAAATTTCTTTTCGACATCGTGAGTCAGGCAGTATGATTTTAATTCGAAATGTGATTGTTATACAAATATTTCATAAGTAAAATAAACGAAAAATGTGGTTCATTTTACGAAGATATTCGTTGTTTTTTACGATGCGAAATGCTTCGTACATAGTAGAAATTATATTTGTTTATTTTACGTAATGCTTTTTAAATTTACGAAAAACCATTATTATATTACAAAATAAACTCGTGAGTAGTGAACAGCAATTTTGTGTTATATACGAAATTTTATGTAAAATGGAAATCTTCAAAAAATTTATTTTCGTACTATTCTGGTTGTTTGAGATATTTGTCCCATTGGCTATTTTGGTCAGTGTTATGTTTTTAACCCGCCAATGGTGACGTATTGGTCTGTGCGACCGGGTGTGTTAAAAACTTTTAATAACATTATTCCTTCTTATTATTTTTTGTTGCAATTATTATTAGCTGCCGCATTGAACATCCCCTACTATTAGTTAACGAAGAAACTGCTTAGTGAGCACACGTTGTGTATTTTTTTACTAACTCGGTGCGTCAGACCGTGTGTCACCGTATATGTGAATAAAATACCCAAGTAAAATTTTTTCATTATTCACATATTGTGAATGGCGTCATTGACGTCACATTAAGACGACACTAAAAAAAGTGACTCTACTCTTTGTCCAATTGACTATTATTAACATGCTCCATTAATTTACAAAACATTAGAGATTGGTAAGAGATTGTCAATAAGATCCAATTTTTGCCAGTAAAAAGAGTATACAAGTGACAAAATTTACTGTGGTCTTAATGTGACGTTGACGACGCCATTCACAATTAGGAGGATTATTCACATATTTTACCATTTTTTTTTTATATTTTGTAAAAGTTCCTAATGTCGAAAGACTAAACAATGTTATCTTCCTTTATAAATATGTGATTGTTTATTTATTTTTTTTTTAATTTTGAAAAATACATTACTAAAATTCTGTTATTTTTGTTGCTTTAATAAAACAATTTGTTTGAACTTTAATATTGAAATAAAAGAGGTTAATTAAGTTGATTAAATAAATATCTTTGTTTTATTCTCAAAGAGCATAAATTAAAACAAAAAACATGAAATATGAATAACATATTTCTAAAAACCTTCAGTTGAAAATCCCGGTCCGTGAGACCGCCGTCACCATTGATCAAAGTAAAATTTTCGTCACCATTGGCGGGTTAATGATGTGAATAAAACAATTTATTGGATCTTTTACTCAACGTTTCGTCGATAGTGTTTGTCGACTTCATCAGGAGTACGTACGGTTTTATTAAATTATTTTTGATGAAAAACAATTTTTATACATAAGTATGTGTGTTAGAAAACATTTTGTTATAAATTTTTTTCAATACAAATATAGAGGTTTAACTTACGATTAACATCACAGCGTCCCCAGCAAAAAATTACACATTACCATCAGAACTACTAATATATAATGACTTACTTTTCTGGTTACCAAATTTCATTACTCGCTTACAAATCACATTACCTAAAATTTAAAAAAATTATGTACAAGTTGCTAAATGAGAAAAATGATTCTTTTAGATTAAATCGATTACGTAAACAAGTTGCCAAATAAAAAAAGTAAGTACTTCTCAAGAATCGATTATTTTAGTCTCACGCCTTGTTAAAATCATTAAGTTGGTAATGCAGTAAGGAACGGCAGCGTTGTCAACTTTTAAATTTCAAAAAGCACTGAAACCAGGAAAAAAAACGCGTAATTTAAGTAAAAAAGCACTAAATTTAAATTTTTTTGTGTTAAAAAAAAAATTTTGTATATAAAAATATAGAAATCGGTTGACCTTGCATTTTATTTATGAGAATCAGTGAATTCCAAAATCAATTTGACGAAAACTTTTTAAATTATTATAAAAAATTTAATTTTTTTCGTCAACGAAGAAACAAATCACCTGAAATTAGCAGTAATTGGCAAGTCTTTTTGACTTTCTGATTAGATTTTGAACTAGATGGGAGTAGTAGTTAATTTTTTTAAAATCAAGACTTTCAAAATTTGATTTTTATTAAACCATGCTGTGGAAACATTCTTTCACAGCAAACGCAATATTAATAGCAAAGTTACAAAATTAAAAAAAAAAGTAATTTGCAAGGTAACCAAGTTATATAAAATTAAATTATATGTACAGGGTGGGCCAAAAGAAACCAAGGGGTGTAAAAGTTTAATAACTTTTTTGTTTTTTAATTTTTTTTTATTTTTTCTTTCAGATTATATAATATACAAAATGGAAATTTTTTTACACTAAGTATGAAAAATTATGTCTCTTAAATGACCACCGTTTTCAGCTTCGCACTGATGGGCTCTTTTTAGAGCATTTTCCATAACATCTTTCAAAACTTGTGGCTGTAGCGTTCGAATTTCTGCAACAATGTTTGCCTTGAGTTCAAGGATTGTCTCTGGCTTGTTCACATACACTCGCTCCTTCAAAAAACCCCAAAGAAAATAGTCGGGTGCTGTCAAATCTGGCGATCGCGCTGGCCAAATAATTTCCGAATTTCGAGAAATTATTCGCTCTCCAAAAATTTGACTTAAAAGTGCCATTGTGTCTCGGGCAGTATGGGCAGTGGCTCCGTCCTGCTGAAACCACACACCAGGTCTGTTTTCAAGAGCAGGACGTAAAAAATTTTCTATCATAAACCGATACCGCTCTCCATTTACGGTTACAGCACTTCCATCTTCATTCTCGAAGAAGTAGGGCCCAATGACATTTTCAGATGTGATCCCATACCATACTGTACACCTGATGGGGTGCAATTGGCGTTGATGAATGGCTCTTGGATTTTGAGAACCCCAGAACCTACAGTTCTGCTTATTAACAAAGCCATTCAAATGAAAATGAGCTTCATCACTCATAATCAAATTTTCAATAAAGTTGATTTCATTTCTGGCCAACTCTTGAAATTTAACTGCAAAATTTAGACGTTGCCGATGATCTGCGGGTTTTAATTCTTGGACCAATTGCACCTTATATGGGTATAACTGTAAATCTTTATTTAAAATGCGCCGTAGTGACGTACGAGACATTTCTAGCTGAGCAGAACGCCTTCTGCCAGATGTTTCTGGTGCTTCGTTAACACTTTGCTGTACTCGTTCAATATTTTCCGCAGTGCGACTTAAACGTGGTCTACCGGTTCGAATCAAATCTCTTACGCTGCCATGTTGGTGATGACGATTAACTAAGCAACGAATCATCGCTTCAGAGGGCGAAATTCTGACGTTCAAATGTCGACGATATGCTCTTTGCGTTAAAATAATTGATCTCTGGTTTAAATAATAAAATTCTATTGTTCTGGTTCTCTGTTCAATTGTGAACCTCTCCATTATAAATTCTCCAAGTGTTGTCTATATAATCTGAAAGAAAAAATAAAAAAAAATTAATAAACAAAAAAGTTATTAAATTTTTACACCCCTTGGTTTCTTTTGGCCCACCCTGTATGTACTATTATTTTAGAAAAAAAGAACGAAGTAGGTTATAAATATGTAACCTAAAACGGCAGCTCTATTAGCAACACAATTTTCTCGTTTCAGACCGCTTTTATACAAAGCCAAGTGTAAGGACAACTTTTTACGTATTTTAGACTTAAATAAAGTAATAAAGGTAAAAACGTGATCAACTTCTGCGTTTAAACATTAAAGTATGATGGGAATGCAATTTCCATAATGCCCCAAACGAGTTTATATCAAATGAATAGTAATAAGACTTTATTTATGTCCAAAACTCGATAGCGAACTCAAAGTTTATCCATTGCATTAAGTGAATTATTTTCTTTTTACTGTATATACTAGAAAATATTTCGCTATTAGACTATACTTGCATTATGTCTTCTTTGTCGTGTGGCAAAACACTGTTTCCAATAATTGTGCTTAAAATGTGAAAGTTTGAGAATAAAATGCACTTATTTCTTCAACCAAGTTTTGTACAATCTTATTAGAATATTTTGAAATGTTCCATTTAACTTCAGTGCTTATGTTTTTAAATGTTAGATTTCTACAAAAAATATATATATACATATTATATAAGGAAAATTCTTTTTGAATTTTGGCTTTAGTGCCACCGCCAAGAAATAAAAAGCACCAAAAATTAGTTTAAAAAAGCACCGAGCACTAACTTCAAAATTTTTCGCGTCGAAAATTTCAAAAAGCACTAAAAACGGTGCGAAAAGCACCAAGTTGACAACGCTGAGGAACAGCTTTCACCAAAAATGCTTAGTTCCAAACCCGATTACCTTTTTGAAATTTTTTGCTGGGTCATTAAAAACTTTTTATTATGTATAATTTTGATGAACAGAAATTAAAAATTAAAACTTAATTTTAAAAATTAATCGGTAAAATTTAATTTTACCGATTTTTTTTAATATGCTCTTCGTTTTTTAGATTCGTTACCTTGGTACTCTAATTTCTAGGGTATGCCTGGTTTCAAAATGCTGAAATTATCATAGACGATAGATAACTCAACAAGAAATATTTTAAGCCTGGCATTTTTAGGAATACGCCGACCTTAAATTCTCAATTAAGACTCTTTGCGCTCTTCTGAAAAGTA
Source organism: Tachina grossa (assembly GCA_949987645.1). NCBI lineage: Eukaryota > Metazoa > Arthropoda > Insecta > Diptera > Tachinidae > Tachina > Tachina grossa. The sequence goes on from OX465278.1 coordinate 70,313,134, forward strand.
CAAATTTGCATATTGAATAGTTTGCGTGGTAGGGACGATATGTATGTTGCACAAGTTTTTATTTTGTTGCAGCTTTCTTCTGGTTCATGTATATCTAAGAGTTTTTTTTTTGTTCGCAAGAATGAATTTTAATGTTTCTTTAATGAAGACTTTAAAGAAAAATTAACACCACAAACTTTTGTCCACATGTTACGTTATATGAAATTTAATTCAAGCTTCAAATTTTTACTATTGATTCTAGAATATTGATTTTCGTCTGAGGAAAATGGAAGAATCGTCAGAGCAAATTTTGAACCATTTGGCAGTGATACATCGTTTTATGTCAATGCATACAATGGCTCAAGATGACTTACATTCGTCAAATGCTAATATAGCTGGAGACGTGCAGCGCATTCGTACAATATCGATGTCGGATAATGAAGCTGGAGGACAAGGTGGCAGTGGCAGTGGTAATAGCGGTGGTGGAGGATTGGGACTAGGAAGTTTATCAAATAGTTTGCAGGCAAGTGTAACCTAAACCGACAAAAATTAATATAATCCTGAACAAATACTGGTTTTTGTAATTATGTAGGTAACAAATCGTCGAAGATTTAATCGTTCATTGACTGAAGTCCGTCCAGATGCATATATTTTTGATGATGGTACACACTTTGAAGTGGTGCCTTTGCCCGAAGAAACTGATGAAGCCGTAAAATCCAGGGAGGCTCTCAACGAACACGTACGTAAAATATCAATGCAATCGGAGTCGGATTCAGATGTTTACGTTCCTCAGTCACAACGGCCATCTACTTGTGAAACTGTTAAGCGTACACCCTATGTAACTGTGCGTCAGGATACCGGTGCAAGTACGGAAAGCAAAGATACTCTTACGCCACTGGGAAACGATGATGATCATACACTGGTCGGTGAGCACTCCGATGAAACGGGACCAGACAACGTTACTTTTGAAGGTAAGACATTTAAAGTCTGAAAATAGCCAGCAGCACATTGTGACTTACATAAGATAATTGGTTTACTTTAGCTGCCAGACATCGAGCTATGCGCCAACGCACGGTTTCTTTGTGTCGCAGAAATTCTGAGAGCTATTCTATTGTTGGAGACATAGGTCGTTCCCATATAAGTCTGAATCAATTACATTTGCCACGTCGTCAAACGAGTCTAACACAATCGGAACCAGATAGTGATAAAGAACCACAAACAGGTACATACAATCAAATACTTTTTTTCACCCGCCAGTAGAAATTAATCCCACAAAATTTTTCAGCATTGGTTATTGCTACTTGTAGCCGATTTAAAAACATTAAGAGGACTTACAATATATCATACAATGTGGCGTTAGTTATATGTAGAATTTTATAGGACATATGAAAGGTTTTTTTGTCATTATTAAAATTTTACTTAAACTTCATCTGCACCCATCAATATCTATTGGGTAGAGAGTGAATGCTAACATCAGCCAGTTTAAATAAATAATTATTGAAAATAGAATATGAACAAAAATATGGTTGAAAAAATATCTCTTATGTTATGTTATGGCTCTTCAAAGCCGTAAAAAATCATTGAAGTTATCTCATATTCCGTCCCACGGATGTTTTTACATATTTGACAAAGTTCTTCCATGTGACTCTTCGATCATTGGTAAAAATAAATTGTTCGTACGCAATGATTTTAAATGCAACCTTGACTATACAAGCTAGCAAGTCTTTAATATTTTGAAAACATAAAAATTTAAGAAAATTCTAGTTTTTTGATACATGAATGTATGTATATAAATATTGTTACGTTTAAATTTTATTAAACGTGTGAGTTCTTTTGATTGCTCAAAAATAAAAATAAATAACATCACAATTTTTATTTGCTACTGTTTTTCCTTTTATTCTTAACGAAGCAAATTACAACTTGTCTTTACTTAACTACTTCTTATCGTTATTATCCACTTTCAACGAGGTCTTAACTTGACTACTTTCTGATTAGCAATGACTCCACGATATCAACTTGACTACTTTCTGATTAGCACTGCCCTATTCTCGCTGCCACTTTTTATAGTACATGAATCGATTCTCGAATGTTCGCCCGATAGGTGGCGTAATAACATGTCTGTACTTAGTAATGGCATCTATGCATGATGACATCTGTATTGTCATTTACTATTGGTAGCCAGATGTTCAAACAGTCCTCTAGCACAATCGGGAAAATTCATGTTGCTGCTTCTAGGCGTTTGTAGATAATTCGATTGGTCGTTATTTTTGAATTCCAAAGTAACGACTCTTATGTTGGCAATGCGGTTTGCTACTGGTAGTACAGTGCTCGCAATTTTATTTGTATGTGTGTGTGTCTGTAGCTATGTATACAATTATTGTTGTTGCTATAGTATTTGCACGTAAATATGTGTGTACCTTTAGTGCTTTAGTCAAGTACTTCCAGATAGTTCTTTGATTTAACCCTGTAGGAATATTTTTACGTAACAATATATATATTTATATATGTATTGAAATGTAGTGGATTTTCCTTTTTTTACACACTTATATTTATTTAAGCTGAATTAGTGCCCTAAAGCTGAATTACGTAGCACCATATAGGTTTCAAAAGCAACTTGTATATTAAAAATGTTTAATCTAGACTGAGGGTTGAATTTCTACCCATCACCCAATGTAACTGAGTTAATTTCAGTTTCATTTATGTTAGCTTGGAGTCAATGTAGTGTTTCTATGCCAGCCGTAGATCAAGGCGTATATATACCAAGGCACTTAGCCTGTGAATGTTGATTCTAATAGGGGAACAGGTATCTGTTCGTAGGGTAAATTTTACCTAAACACACTTTTGTTCGTTTACTTTTATTTTTCATTAGTTAAACCATAATCATAGCTTAATTATATTTTCCTGAAGATATCGGAATATGTCGTGCCTACTAAGGCAAGCTATATCATCGGCAAATGTAGAAGTGTGGATATTAATACTCTCAGGCATATCGCAAGTATAAATCATAACTGGCCCTGTGTCACAATGGAAGAGATAGACCCGGGCACACTCATAAATTCTCCTTCCACGACAGTGAACTTCCGGATAATAATGTAACTTTCCAATAGCGTTGGTATATTTATTGATATATATATCTTCAATTTTAAAATTAAGCCTTCATGCCATACTTTATCAAATGTCTTCTTCTTATAAATTGAACCAATATATCCGTTTATTGGATGGTGCTGATTTCTGAAATCAAATTTATGGTTAGTCGTGCAACCATTATCAGTTCGACTTGGGGACAGTTTTGTTATGAGCAGGTTGGCAAAAAGCTTTGACATTGTTGATAATAAAAATTGCTCATTGGTCTATATGATTCAGCCTTAGTAAGATCTTTTCCTGGCTTTGGGATCATTTTGGTCTTAGCAGGCTTCCAACTGTATGAATAATCAGCAAGATTCTGGTTGCAATACGAAGCAACTTCATTGGCATGTCCTTACTACTTCTATCAATAACTACTTGGTGCTCTCTTTTTGTTGAGTTCAGCAATTGGTTTTTGTACATTACGCATTTTAAACTTTAAGGTTCGAGGGGATAGAACAACTGCACTCGGTTCATCAAAGACACCACTATAGTATACATGTGCTTGGGAAAAATACTATTTTAAATCCTCAGCAAATATATTACCTTTTTCCGTATCGCTTTTGACCAACCTCTGGTCTCTTAAGATTTCTAGCAGCGTGCCACAAAAAGTAATCAAATGCTGGTGTGACATCGAGACCTTCCAGATAGTTCTTAAGGGATGTATTTTTTCAGGTGCTCACAACTCATGGAGTCGTTTAGTTTACTCTTTAAGTCTGATTTTATGTTGAAAGGATCTGTGCTGCTGCCATTTCCTTCTAGCTCTTCTTTTTTGCATATACGAGACGTTCAATATCCGTAGAATAAATTCTATTAATGCCTGCCTGCGGATGGAAGGTAGTAGCATGTTCTACAGCCTGTTTAATCTTTTCGCTAAGATTGGCAACGTCGCCAATGTTATCACTGGTGAATTTGAAATGTATGAGAAAATACACACAGCATGCAAAATTTAAATTCGTACATCCTCATAGTTCAAAACAGGAAAACTATTGTCATAAAATAAATAACTAAAACATCTTACTCTTCTTAATAAAACAAAGAAAGAAAAGGACAATTCAGTCATTAATTTTTTAGAAAATGACGGTATTCTCTAGATATTTTTAAGAAATAAAGTACTGCAAAAAAAATATAAAAAAAAATATACTGAAAACTAAACAAAACGGATTATTTATGATTTGAACAGGCTAAAGTTCGTATCGCTTTGTAAGCCAAATTATACATGATAAGTATTAATTAACAAATAACACCAAAGTTAGTTGTAAATATTCTGCGAACACATCATAGATGAACGGAACAACTAGCTGTTTTCGAAGGCCACTAAACCTTCATCATCAGAGTTCTTTTGTGTTTGGTCCACTGTGCGTGGTGTCAGTTGATGCAGATTTCTGCTTTATATACTCAACCATTATTGCAAAAGGAATATGTGAATGGTTTTTGATTTATCTTATTTCAATTTGCTGAAAGCTTTCTTGTAATGAAAGCTCAATTTTACCATCTCTAAATTTACAACAGGTTTACCATTGTCGTTTGTTCTTTACTAATTATGCACATGTTAATTAATTTGCTTATTTTTGTTCTACTTAAGACAAGCTTTTTTGGTTTGTTACAATTAAGTATATTTATTTAATTTTTTCCGCAGGCAAAATTAATTATTATTGTTCGAATTTCATTTGTTTCTATATTTATGATTTGTACAGGCTAAATTTCGTATCGCTTTGCAAGCCAAATTACATGTGATAATTATTAATGAACAAATAATACCAAAGTTAGTTGTAAATATTCTGACAACACAATTTTAATTTAAGTTACGAAAACTCAAGCAGAGTAATATTTGTATTATATAAAATTACTTTGTAAGAGACTATGAATGAGGATCTGGTTAACAAAACCAGACTAATCTCGTTAAATGTTTACAGGACGGGAAAATAACTTAAGCACCTAGGTAGAAACTAGCAAGGAAAATTTACAGCCTGTTCAACAATATTGAAAGTAGGAGTTCTTTCGCGTTCTAAGCGAATAAAAATTGATTTGGGTTCGTCAACAACGAATATATATTCGAACGGCAAGTCGAAAGAAACGTAAGTGTTTTCATATAAAAAAAAACACAGTTCAGCTACGTCGACAAGACTATCAACAATAGGAACCCAAATGTCAAAACCACTCACTTGGTACTTTTCTTTCGACTGGTAAATTTTTCTCTCCCAAGAAGCTAATAAAATTGGCATGGTTTTAATAAAAGTTGGTTTTAACATTAAAACCATTTTTGAATTGGTTTTAAGTTGGTTTTATGAAATGCAACCTTGTTTTCGCTGTGATAAATTCAGTGCTGCCAAGTTAAATGACCGACAGTAGCTGATAATGTTATACCAGTGAATAACAATAGATGGCGCTTGAAAACTTTTCAACTTAAAAATGGATGCAGCAGCAACAATAATCAAAAAATGATGGAAAAAATTAGTTTTTTGGAAGGAAAACAATGAAAATATTTTAAATTTAACTGTGGAAAGTGAAAATAGACAATATCACTGACATTCATCTTATAATGTATTTGTGCATTTTTATATTATTAACAATATTTCCAAGCACTTATTCATTCTGTATAAGAAGTTCCATAATTTAAAAAGATTTTATTTACAAAATATAAAATAATTTCCACTTTAGAGCGCATTGTGAAATATCTCAGTTTTTCATACTAACAAAAACAGTTGAACAGTATGTCCAATAAGTGTTATTAAAAATTAGAAAAAATGCAACAACAAATACACGCATTTCGGCAGGAGATTTATTTTATTTTGAGCAAAGTTATTAGACAGCCTGTGAGTTAAAACCTGAATTTAACAAACTTGCAGTGTGAAAGCAAAATCAGCTGTTTATGGTTTTAACGTTAAAACCAGGTTTTAACTTTCAGTGTGAAAACACTATTAGTTTATCAAAAAAATAAATAAAAAATTTCTTACTGATGACATGTCTAGTTTTGTTCGCCAGGTCCCTTAATATTTAAAATTATCATTTACATATATGATATAAAAACACAAATTGACTAAAGTGCAAAATAGTATTTTCTATTTCTATTGTATTTCTCTTAGTTTGTATGCAAAAAAAAAAAAAAAAGAATTCATTAATTAGACTTGGGTAGAACTCGTTCACTGGTTAATTTTTGCCACAAACCAATGATCAAATCCATGTAATTTAAATGGGTTTGATACAGCAAGTTGTCTAAATTACATTGTCTAAATTATGTACATTAACTTATAAAATACTATTAAATTTTAGGTTTTAAATTTCAGTGTTAATTGTCGTAGTCTGCATAAAATACCCTAGCTTTTCAAATTTCTTGTGTCTATATATAATTGAATGTATGTATATTACCAGTACATAGGATTTCAACATGTTACGTTGCCCGCTTTAGAATACCCTATAATTTTATGTGCTATATTTTTGTTGTTATATCGTCCAAAGCTTTACATATTCTGTGAAAATTTCAAGTCCGTAGTAGCTCTTATGGTAGTAGCTCTTACTATCGGCAAACCCGAAGTATAGTCGATATATCTGTATCGGTATCGATTACAACCTTAATTTGATGTTATTCTTGTATGTTGTTGAGTGAGAAGTAAAAAAAAAATATCATGCATCTTGCCCTGTAATACCCATTACAATATATTTTACTTCTCACCGACCAATACAAATAAAAAGCCTTGAATATAATGTGTTATATATGTAAGTACGATCATTTAATTACAGTAGGAACTTTTCAGAGAATATGTAGTATTTTTACTCTAACGATTATATAGAACAAAATTATCACATTCTGTCGATATTTGTAGCAATGAATAGTCAGTGTAGTGAAATAACTAGTAAAATGGCTATATGGCTTAAAGTAAAGCGGCAACTCAACACCAGAGAAGCTGCAATGCTGCTAAATATAAAAAATTAACAAGACGGAAAATAGCACTGTTTTAAAAAGAGTTAAGCTTATTAATTTAACATTTCACCTTCTGTCTTCTCACACACCCCTTGAGAAAATAAAATATTTTTTCATTACGTTGTATGTAAATTAAAAACTTAAAACTTATTTTTTGAGTTAGAGCTCTGTAGCAGTAAAGTAGCGATATATCTGTTTAAAAGAGTCACTATTTCAGAATTTTGGTCATGTTTTTATTTAAAATATCCCCCTGTGCAATGGGGAAATTGTTCTTATTTGCTTAAAGGGTATTCAATTAATTGGCTTTTTGCTTTAATATGTTAATGTCTCGGCTAATTAATCAAGGTTTTTGATAACATACCAAAAATAACAATTTACGAACTAAATCGGATGGAGAAAATGTTCTATTTGTACATACATACATACATATGTGCATACATACATACGTATAGTGTACTCGCGAACACCACTTAATATGAAGAAGAAATATTAAGGCTCTTAAGTTAAAACGTTGAAATTCTGTGTTAACTAGTTCCGGGACTCGTATTTTTATACATACATACATATGTATGTAAGTATATTTATTTGTTTATTTGGCTACCTTAACAGATGAATAAAGTTAGAGGGAAAGCTCTGTAACTTGAACAATAAAGATCAAAATCGCTTAGTTACAAGAAATGTAAAACGTTAATAACCTGACTTTGTTAGTTCCGCGAATCACTTTTTCACATAAATTTCATTTGGTATTTCAATATCGCGAAGAGAGCTTGATTAGCTGAACTTGAAAAACTAAATAAAGAGAGTCACTTTCTAATACTGCGTAAATGCTTCAGGTATACATAGGCTTAAAGAAAACACATTTAAGACGTCTTAAAATTTGCCCCAGTAAACACAAAAGTTCCAAATCAGCCTGAATGAATTCAACAATTTTCTTCTTACATTTTTAGTATTCGAAAAGGTGAACAATTCACAAAGGAGTGCACATGAGTGCACTGTATATGTATTTACTTATGTATGTACCAGAAATTGGCAATGAATCATGTTTTCGCTATTCATACTGACTCATAAAATTTCAAATATAAGTGAGTAGACATCATTTAAAATCAACTACTCTGAGTTACGCACACTCACAATAATATTGATTTATAAGTATAGGTTGCAATAAATATGAGTGCGACGTCGTACCACACTCGCACTCATAAATAACCTCAGTTTGATTTGTAATTTCAGAAAAATACTTGTAATACTTACGTTGATTCAGCTCATTCAACTCATCCATATAATACAACTACAACAGTATAAAGTGTATAAAAAACACATTTGTAACCTCATAATGTTCGTATACGAAGTTCGCTTTGCCATCAGTTAGATTTAGCGCATTTTAACTATGCCAAACGCGCTTTTTTCCGTCTTCTTTTTTCCGCGTTTAATAAAAAAAGCGCTAAAGCGCTAAAGCGCGTTTTGAATAAAGCCAATAATATCATTTCAGTTCAATATCTAACTTTTTTTGTAAAAATTTAACAATTTTCTAATATCCAAAACTTAGATACAATTTTTTAAATTAGTTAATAATTCAGCTGTCGCAAACAAAATTCGCTTAACTGTGGTTAGAATTAAAAACGTATTTTAATAATGTAATGGCAAATATTTTGAAATTTCACAACTAAAAATATGTACTACATTAAATGATCCAAAAAATGTACATAACTTATAAAGCAAAACTATATGACAATTTATATATTGTTACAAAGTTTTACAAATAAATTAAAAGTAAAAACGAAGGATTTCGATTATTTGGAAGGCAATTTTGATTCTGTATTAAATGATTTTAGTTTATTAAAACATAATGTCGAGGAAGCAATATTGCAAAATCTGAAAAATTAATTGTGATACGAGTACTAATACATACATTGACTTTTATTGAAAATGAATTTAGCGCGTAGAAAATAGCGCGTTTTGGCTGTAAATATTTGACAATGCTGTAACTTAGCGCGTTCTAGCGCGTTTTGAGAAGGGTAGTAGCGCTGTTTGCCATACAATACTTATTTTGCATAGTCTATAAACATTGAGTTCACGAGAGTCGAAATCAACAAAAGCATAAATCTTGCTAAGTATGAGTGCGGTGAGAACCTCAAACTTTTGTGTGAATATGATTCATAGTCAACATTGCAATAAGTATGAATGCGCATAAGTACAAGAAATTATAAATCATGATTCAACTCAACTTACTTTTTCACTACTCATTGCGCTTCTCTGGTATGTACGTCTTATGCCCTAATTCTGTTAGACGATTGTATCGTATTGCGTAGACGAAAAAAATCCGCAGTTGTGATTTTTTAAAACAATTATTATTTATTGTCTATGCTAGAATGTTCGTGTATTTGCTTTATAATTTTGTTCCTAACATTATATCCAACACATTATTTTTCTTTTATTTTTCAAACTATTTTCAAACTACAATACTTTAGTTTAATTTTTACGTTTTAAAATCATGGCAATAATATTTTTATTTTTCATTATCAAAGACAACAAAAATTTTTGAAGAAAATAGTTTGGAGAACTCAAACACAAGAACTAAAAAGTATTTTCAAACAAAAATGTCCTAAATCTTTTTACTGAATTAGGGCATTAATAAAAAAGTACATACTTACGTATCGTTACCTTAATATCGAAAGAACCTTTTATATTTTTGAAATCGATTTTTTTGTATATTGCGATAGAAGAACATCTAATATATCGAAAAATGCAAAAATCTCGATTTCAAAAAAAAAAAAAATAATAATGAGTGAGTGAATTCCTTTCTATATTGAGGTAATGATATGTATGTAAGTGAGATCCTCACAAAAACATAAATGTGAAAAACGGCCAAGTTCCTATTCAAAATTTCGCCCATTAAAAGTTGTGAGATGTAAATTTTGACCAAGTTCTTGTTTGGTACAATACCTAACACAGAAATATGTTATATATGATATAAATTTGTAATCGTAAGGGTGTCATATAATTTCTAGATAATCTGCCAACTTGACAACATTTTTATCAATTTAAAGAAACGAACATTTATACATTATTCTCTCCTTTTTTGGAAAGGTAAAAATATTGCCAAGTTAGCAGATTATCTAGAAATTATATGACACCCTTACGATTACAAATTTATATCACATATAACATATTTCTGTGTTAGGTATTGTACCAAACAAGAACTTGGTCAAAATTTATATCTCACAACTTTTAATGGCCGAACTTTTTTATAGGAACTTGGCCTTTTTTCACATTTATGTTTATGTGAGGATCTGACTACTTTTTGAAAAATTTGCTATGATAACATTTTTTACACTTAAAAATTTCTAGTGAGTTTTATTTATATTATATTATATTTATATTATTCATGATCACTTTTCCAGTTAAAAATGGCAAAGTTACATAAAATAATGGGTTAGAGCGTGAGTAAAAATGAATTATTGTATTACAACGGGTCGCCAGTGTGTACGCAATTTGTTAAGAGTCGTCTGGAAAGAAACATGTAAAATACAGCGTCAATTTTAGTGGGAGTGATCCCGGCTATTTTCTCAATATATTTACATATTAAAGTCTGTTTAGCCGAAGTACATAAATCAAAAGGATATGCGCAATGTGCATGCAAAGATTCAATAGGGTAGGTGGTGCATTAATTTTTGGATTTTCCGATTGAATAAATCAATTAGGACTATTTGTCTACAAAATGTCAGCTTTCTACAGTATATTATTACGTAAAATTTTTATGGGCCTGGCCCCGCCGACTTTTATTTCTACTAGTGCTTATGGTTCATGCAAACTTTGGTATTAAAAAGTTAATAAGAAATACCTGAGTATTAAATTAAAAACTGCTAAGACGAAGTACCTGAACGAAAAAGCTTAGATTTATGGGTGAAGTCACGGCTACTTTTCAAAATAGGAAATTTTTTTGGGATAAGTGCAAACGTGTATGAAAAGTTTTAATAAAATGTATGTTAATTTTGAACTTGAAGTGCTTGTTTCCGCCCTCTGATAGAAACTTCTGGGTTTTCAGATTTTTCTTAGTGATCTCTTATCTAGATTTATTTGTGTATCAAATTTAAGCTCGCTAGTGCGAATTGGAGTTTTAACGTCGTGGCCTCGCATACCGGGTAAAACTTTTTGGTTTTAAGATTTTCCCATTGGCTTACGCAGCTACACATACTAGTATATAAAATGTCAGCTCTCTAGCGCGAATTATATCTTTAGATTTTATCAGCATTACCTCTCCCCACTATTCCTAACTCAAAATTTTGTTGTGAGCAGCGCTTATAATTCATGCTAATTTTCTTCTAAAATATGCTAGACCGATGTAGATTAAACACAAGGCTAACATTTTATGGGAGTGATCACGCCCAATTTTTAAAGTGATGCAAGATTTCGCTAAATTGGTTTGAATTAAAAGCTGTATATTAAGTATTTAGTTCAAAATAATATTAGCGTGGCCCCGCCCATTCTGAAAAAATTTTTTTAGATTTTAAAATGTTTCTAGTTTGTGTCTCACTATACAAGTAGGATATCAAATTTTAGCTCCTTAGCGCAACTTTTAATTTTTAATTTTTATGGGCGTAGCCCTGCCCCTCTTACTAAAATTTTCGGGTTTTTAGATTTTTCTAGTTTGTTTCTCACCTAGACCTACTTGTATATCAAATTTCAGCTCCTTAGCGCAACTTTTAACTTTTAATTTGTATGGGCGTAGCCCCGCCCACTTTTCCATTGTCAATTTTTTTTTGGATCAATGCTTATTATTCGTTTCTAGTTTCGTTACAAACGGATAATAATAGCTAGATAAATAGTATATCTAAATATGCTGAGCCGCAGGGCATTAAAATGAGGTTTAAATTGTATGGGCGTATCAACGCCCACTTTTTTAATAAAAAATTTACAGCCTTGCATTACCGCACTATATATGCCGAATTTCAATAAAATAGCTTCCATGAAGCGCCTTACATTAGCATTTTTAATTCTGACCTTTATGGGCGTAGCCCCGCCCTCCTGGCTAAAATTTCCGGATTTTCAGATTCTTTTATTTTATTTCTCTCCTAGGCCTAGCTATGTATCGAATTTCAGCTCAATAGAATAAATTTTAATTTTTAAGGGCGTAGCCCCGCCCCCCTGGTAAAATGTTCCGAGTTTTCAGATTTTTCTAGTTCATTTCTCGCCTAGATCTACTCGTGTACCAAATTTCAGATCTCTAGCTATAGCGCAAGTGCTTCATAATATTGATGAGTGAGTCAGTGAGTATGTCCTAAAATATGCAATTTTTGCACCTCCATATCTCCGAAACCTTTCATTGTTCAAACTTTGCATATGAGGTAACATGAATTTATTCTAATTATGATTTAAATTTTATAATTTTACGATTGCGGGAACAAAGTTATGAGGGGGGTAAAAACAGCTCGAATGGCTTCCTGTAAATATACACACTGCATGCATTGGCCAGAACTTGGCCTGGCGCACTGCCGTGCGCCTAGATAATTTTCTTAATCACTTTATTAGATTAAAGACATCTACTAAAAAAATTTTCAAGAAAATTACAAAATACGCATGCAAATATTTAACAAATCTCGAATCACATCCTAATCCGCTTGCTCGTAATATTTTGAACTTTAATGGACACATCCGCCTAAAAAGAGGGACACACGGGCTACTTGAAAATACTTTTTCCCCCTTTTTTTGATTATCACTACTAATGTATTATTTATAACTATCACTAAGTTTATGTCCGACACTGGTCGGGCCTAATTATTTTTTTTTATAGATTTAAGATTTGAATACTTATTGTTAGTTCATATATGAAGATACAATAAATAAATACATGCATTAAAAAAAATAGTATTTGGTTTAAATATTTGGGTTAAACTATTTTTTCTTTAGTTTTAATGAAACTTGACGTAGAATACTTACGAATGCATGTATTTGTAAGTAAACCCAATCTCACAACACAAACCTTTGTACATGAGAAGAAACGATTATTTATTTCATAAAAAATATATTGAAATACTAGAAAAAATATTCAAATTTGTTAAATTGGTTAATTGACCGAAATTTTAAATTAATCGAACACTTATGGGGTGGCAATTAACGGTTAGCCGATTGAGTACTCTAGCTGGTATGCATTTTAATTCAATTAATAAGTTTTTTGACCAGTTCACGTTGAACATTTTTACAATTATTTAAATTTAAAATTAAAATGTTTTTTTTTTTTGTATATATTAATTAGGGAAATCATTACTTCATGCAAAGGCTACGAAAAACATTCTCTTGAAGTTGCATAGCGAATACACTTCTATCACTGATGAATTGGAAAGTGTTTGTCATTTGATTACTTCACCAACTGTATCACTTCCAAGTAACAAAAGTAAGTATTTTAATAATTTTTACTGCACCTTGTACGAATTTAAGAATTGTTTTTTGACCGATAGGTTTGTCTAACTCAAATACTATTATGACTATTTCATTTGGAATAAGATTAAAATATATATTAACATTCTCATGTGTAACGAAAAACTGGCATAAAGTTAGCATAAGGTCGAAATTGAGCTCGGTGTTCAGAAGATCATCCATACAATTTTATATTAAAAATCTCCGCATAATGTAGTTTTTGATGTAAAATTGTATATATAGCAAAACTCGTCAAGACCATAGTAAATTTTTCCACTTATACTAACTTCATGCTATTTTTTCGTTATGCATAAGTCTGTAAGTTGTTAACAAAATAATTTAGTTATAGCAAAAAATCGTGAGATACTTGATATTAAGGGCCTGACGATAGATTCGATCGAAAAGAAACAACAACAAAAAACTGAAATTTGTTTCTGTTTCCAATATAAATGCTCGATCGAATCTACCGTTCGCATATAAATGAACAGTCCCTAAATGTGGCAATTATTATAAAATTAGCGTCAATATGAAAATATAGCAAACTAGATATGTACATATAAGAGTTGAAGTAAAAAAATGCAAAGACATTTTAACACATAAAATCATTACATACTTCTGTCAAGGTTACTAAAAATAGCGAAAACTTAGCGGCCTTAAAATACAACGATTGTTTGTCCTGTTATACACATATTTATCTATGATCTAAGTTTCATCAAAATCGCATGCATATTGAGAGGTAGAAATCAGCCCTATTCCCTTGTTATTTCTATCTTAAAATTAAAAATTATTAAAAACTATCGTATAAACAGAAATTACTCAGTCACCCTTTTTAACCCTAGTTTTTAAAAATGTATTGCCTGTATCTCTTTCTATATGCATGTTCATATATTATTATTGTATAGTTTTTGAGAAGCCTCCTGTCGCCAATCTTGGCCTAAAAATTTAAATATACAAATTTACATGCCTTTTAGATGTATGTATATTAGAGCGACCATTTTTAATAAAGATTTCCAAGATATTTCTATATTTCTTTTGCATAATGGAATAAATTTTATTATTTTTTAAGTTTATTTGATTTGAGTAATTTTTTCAAATTTATTTTTGTTGTTACTTCTCGCATAATTTCGCCCCAAAAAATAAAAACAGAAATAAATTACAAATCAAATAATATTAAGTATTAAAGGAATAGAATTTTGTTATAAGTTGTCTTGCGAGAAAATGCAAAAATATGCAAAAAAAAACTACAAAAGTATACCTTTTTTTAATACGGTTCACAGCACGAACGTCGTCAAATATTCTGCAAATCATCATTCAAAAGATCGATCTTTAATTTGGAAAGGGTAACAAAATCTCGTTTTTCATTTTCAAGGTGAGTCTCTCTAATGTAAAGGGTCCGCCAGATGATTTTTTTTTTTGAAAATGCTATAAAAAAACTACTGAAGCTTCGGCTGTGTGGCACGTAGAGCCGTCCTGTTGAAACCGAATGTTTGCCAATATCCTCCTCTTCAATTTTTGTGAACAAAAATTCGTTCAACATGGCCCGATAACGATCGCCATTGACTGTAACGGCTACTCCTTGCACATTTTCGAAAAAAAAAAATGGCCCAATTATGCCTCTGGACCAAAATCCGCACCAAACAGTGACTCGTATGCGTGCGGGTTTTCTGTGCCCCAAATGCGACAATTTTGCTTGTTTACATACCCGCCAAGATCAAAATGAGCTTCATCTGAAAAGATGATTTTTTTTGGCAAAATCGGCATCTTCTGTAAGTCGATCGCAGGCCCACTTAGCGAAGCGAAAACGCATTGGATGGTCAGTTGGCTCGTTCAGCGGAAGGATAAAACTAATTATCTGTCAAATCAGATATGAGCTAAGTGTTACCATTCACTAAATAAGCACTAGTTGAAAAAAACGTTAGATGGCGGACCCTTTATGTATATGTATCTACATTTTGAATTTCATGCGCATTTTATTGATGTTTTCGGAGAGGCAGATATCGCCTCCTTGCTCTTTCTGGTTCAAGCTTTTCTATATAAAGTCTTTGTATTTTTGAATTTCATAGAAATTGGATCTACAATTTTTGGAAGGCAGATGTGGCCTCTTGCCCTTCTTTTAGTCCTCTCTTTTTAAAAATTTCCCTTTCCTTCTTTTAGATTCAAATAAACTTATTTTCTAAATTGTACGAAAATCAGTTCAATCTTTCAGCAGATCTTAAATTTCGTTCCTTACCAGATCTCTGCTGAAGCTATTATAAATTTATTTTGTGTATGGGTGGATTACCGCCCTATTCAAAGTATTTTAATAGGACAATAATGTCCGCTGAAAGGCTGCATTCTGCATCTTACTGAAAAAAAAGTGGTTCCGTAGATTACCTTTTTCATACAAATAAACACAAACCTTACCTCCTTATAACATTAATGTAGATTGTTTGTTGGAAGGCGAACAAATATTATAAGCAATAATAAGTTTAATTCCTACGCAAAGAGAATTAAAAAAAATTCAACTATATTCAACAATATTATTTTTATATTTTTAAAACGAAAGAATTATATAAAAACGAATAGGCATATCGAATTTTTTTGCAATCTGTAAATTAGTAAACTAATGACACTGAATTTACTTTCATGAAATTAATTGCAAGAACTATTTTTAATTCGACAATAGGAGGCGTGAAACAAATCAGATAAAAAAGGTCGATAATTGTTTAAATATTCATGTTTCGGCTCCTTTTTGCAAATAAATAAATTATCGTGCAACAAGTTTCATAAAATTCCGCAAGAACTTATTGTCTAATTTCGTTGGTTTTATTCTTGACGCAATTTGGGGAACATATTGCTGGTTTCATATTAAAACTAATTGGGACCGAAGGCGATTTAAGGTTCAAAAATCAACTTAAAAATGGCCTACCAAAAGGTTTCGACCATCATGCATGACATATTACTTGTAAAGCGAACAACACAAATCTTTTTTGTCCAAATTCCTTGATTTTTATAAAACTATACTTCCAGTAGACATAAATATGTATGCCAAATAGTTTTTTTTTTCTATAACGTTTACTTTTTGAGTTCTTTGGTGCTAAAGTTATTTATTGTTATTATAAATCTTCTGAAATTTTAATCATTTACATTGCCCATTCTTATTCATACATTCTTATTCTTAATTAAATATGAAGCTACGTAGAACATAGACTTCTTCAAACAATACTTTTACCCTATGCGCATAATTAAGTTTTAAATAAGCAAACTGAAAAAACCATAAAAAACTATACAAATAAAGACAAACAATTATGAAGAAATATTTAAAAAATAATTATTTACAAGATTTAAATAAACATGCAAATATAAAAACTTAGCTTCGTTAAAAAAGTTACATAACTAATCACACGGGATCAACGCTCATTAGTAAGGTCACAACTATATATGCTTTGATGCCCCGATTACAATTACCTTGTTTCCTCTGCTTAAATATGAGCAAATACAAAAAGGACGAGCGTGTTTACATTACAATAAGAGCATTCCAGGCTAATTTTGCCAAGCCGTTAATTAGGACAAAGTTAAAACATTGGAATTCAAATTATTCGCTTTCGGTTTTTAAGTGCGTTAAGAAATTTGCATAATTCTTAAACTTTTAGAGATTAAATTTCCAAACTTGTAAACTAATAATAAAAACAAGGAAACGCACCGAAGTTTAAAATTTTAACGTGAATTGGCCATTTCCGGCTTTGCAGTTCGTTATGCTCGTAAAGAAATTTGCATAATTCTTAAACTTATGTAGATCCAATTTCCAAATTTTTACCCTAGTTTTGGTCAAAAAATAAAAAAGTGATAAAGTTAGAAAAATTTTAACGTAAATTGGTAATTTCCGCTTTTGCGCATTATTATTTTTTAATTAATTTTTTTTTAAAGAATTTTTAGTTGAAAACATCACTTTACTCACAAAAAAAAAAAAAAAAAAAAAAAAAAAAGTTGGCATACTCATTACAGATTCCAGGAAATTTGAAATTTAAAAGTACAGTACAACTTCGATAGTCCGGACATGCGCCAGTGCGGTCACTCCAATAATTCGGACACTTCTATATTTCGGACAATTCAAAGTTTTTACCTCCACAATCCGGACAAATTTTTTTTATGGAATAACAAAAACTAAAATCCAAGCAAAACATGCGAGTTAACGGGAGTTTTTGTTTTGTTTTGTTATTCGTACTTTGATTTACATTTTTCACTGTTATTGCTTCAGTTTCGGTTCATTATTTCGCAAGCGTGTTTGTTTAATTCCATTCGAAGTGCCATGTTTTTAAACAACAAACGCAAACATAAAACACTAACCTTACATTAGAAGTGTGATACTTTACAATGGGCGCATTCATAAGACGTAGCTGTTGAGTTCAACAGTTGTGAAACTGTTGGCAACTGTTGGCCGCAACAGTTACGTCTTAGAAACGGCTTGATGGATATAATTTTATCTTATATCTTTATTTTGTTACTTCATCGCATTTGTAATGTAAAATTTAACAAATATTTGCTTCTGCCACCTAACAAATCAAATAAAAGATAAAGCTCTATTCGATCAGCTGTTCAGGCTGAGCACAACATGTTGACTATAGGTAGCGAAAAAATTTTATGATGGAAAATTACTCAACTGTTGAGTGGAGCGGAACTACTCAACTATGCGTTTCTAAGACAAACACTCAACGGTTGCACAACAGCTACGACCTATGAATGCACCCAATGTCTGGATGAGGGAAAAACTATTAGGCAGGTTGCCCAAAATCAACGATTTATGACATTAAAAAAAGTAGTAATGGATGCAAAAACAAGGATCTCAAATGCAGATGGAAAGAAAGCATTTCCAATTTGCATTCAGTGGGCTGCGGAGAATAAGACAGACTAGAGCAAAAGGCACAAATCAACAAAGTTAGTCAGTACAAAATAACTTCGTTTTTTAATATATCATAGTATGTATGTATGTATATATGTACATATGAAGTATGTATTTAATTCACTTAGATTATTTTAATATTTTCAACTGCTATAGCGCGGACAACTCGTTAATCCGAACGAGCCTAAAACTATATGTGTCGGATTGTCGAAGTTGTACTGTATATTCATACATATGTATGTATGTATGCATAAGCCAAAATTCAAAATTGGGACAAAAAAATTTTAGATTGTTCGATTTATGAAGAATGCTTGATATGTTGATCGGGTTTCACACATGATATTGCAGCTTAATAATATGACCTTTGTATTTGAAATATTATCGAAATTAATTTTAATGTAACCAAATGCTATGAAATATAATTACTTACCCACTGTTTCCAGTCCAGTCCAGGAAGTCGACTCGTCTGAAAAAAATTAGTGCTTTCATTTTAAACTCTCAACTCAAGTAAACCATCTGGGTTTTGGAAACAGGAAGTTCGTCGTATATAAACAAAAATATATTATATGTATTTTAGTCTTAATATTTATTAAATTTAATATGATAACAAGTAATTAAAATGTTTTTATCATTGAATGATACTTAAAGCTGCTATGGATCGACCAAAAACCGAAATGTCGAAAGCCGAGAGAGCAGCTTTACTTGAAAAACAGCACTTAAGAGAGTGCGAAGAGAGTGATTATCAAATGCTTGAAGGCCTCTTTACAGCCCGCGCCTCTGTAGATGATACTGATGGCTCCTTTGAGGTAAAAGATATATAATTTTTCTGACATAATTTCCATAGAAAGTGTTTTAATTTCTTTCAAATTATATATAAAGGCAACTTACAGCATCTTGTATTAAAAAAAGAAAAATTTAATTTTTTATAATGGCATTAACTAATAGTTTATTAAGTACTTATGGTATATGTATCTGTAGTGTAAGCTTACACTCTTAAATATGTTTTTCTGCAATTACGATAAGTGCATGTAACAGTATAGAATATTAATCGTTTCACCTTTTCTGCATTTAGGGTGGTGCGTCCATTGACTTTAGCCATCGACATCCTTTGAGACGCGAGACTGCTATCGAACTTTCGCCGTCCAAACCAACTGCCGGTAGTGGATTAATTGGTGCTTGTGATAGTACTGATACTAGCGGCCCAGCAGCTGGTGCTTATCAAGTTAAGAATGAAAGACCCTGGACGCGAAATGCCTCTATGGAACAACAGCAGACATATCATTCGCCGGTAGTACCACAGCGTGCTACAAGTGAATTTTTGAATCCACCGTACGAGAGCACTGGACGTCTCTTTAAAAAGTCCAGCGAAAGTTTGCAGAAAAATTCCAGTACGGAAACTGATTACTCAGCGCATCCATATCGTTTTATAAAACAAAGTTCGAATGATACCACAACATCAATGACGGGCTCATTTAATATCGACACACCATCCTTAACAGCTGAGCCTTCACTAGATACAGTTGATACACAGTCACAATCCCAATCGCAGACATTGGGTACAACAGTGCTCGAGGGCGGTGTTAGCTTGAGTGGTGGTAGTGGACTTAGCATATCTGCACGTTATCAACCGTTGCGTACCTCCTCCGTTGGAGCTTCCGATGTTAAGCGTCCAAAGGATGAAGGTTCCGCATCGCTGGATTTCGGAACAACGAATCTAATGGCGCAGATGCAACCGCTACCACGAGCTATGCAATTGAAGAAACAGTTTAGCTTGGACCAAGGCAAACAGCAGAAGCCACCACCGATACCACCAACTTCACGATTATCATCCACTGAAACACCCACCTCAGCTACAGAATTGGCACCTTCATCTTCATCATCGGCTTCTGCATCAGCATCGGCCTTACCCAAACTACAGACACCTTTGAAACATGTAACTTCAATTACAGCAGGTGCTGTGTTGCCTGCTTTGGTTCCGGCCAAATTGATTTCCTCGTTGAAACCAACGTTCACTAGTAAACTCGGCATGAATATACTTAAAGAGAGTAGCTCAAGCACTGAAGAATCCAAAGATGGCGACCAGTCTGCTGTCACTTCTAGCGGCAGCACAATCACGATACCACAAATAAGCACAGATCTTGTGCAAGACGAAATCGCAAAGTTATCATCGAACATTAAGAGCAGCACAGAATCTGAAAAGGATCCGCCCTATAATGAAACAATGTGCTGATTTTTATTAAAACCTATGACCATTATTGCTGTAATGTTGTACTCGTGTTCCTCTTCCCATCGTGGTGTCTTTCTTTATTTAGATATATGTGATTATATTGATCTAGCTGCAATCAAGTGGGATTTCAATACAAATGGAACTTAAATGTAAATACAACTATTATTAAGTAGAAACTAAATTAATTTTGTAAAAAAAAACTATGTGCATACACAATACATTTCGTTGTTTTAAACGCATAATGACTACGCCAAATCTTTGCCATCCCCACGCCCGCGCCCAGACCCAATTTCCATACGAGTATCTGTATGAATGTCGCTTTGAATGAAAACGATATTCCAAAAATATAAATGCTAACTTAACTATTCTTCATTTACAATAAGTTAAATATTAATTTTATATGTATTGATAGAAATAATTAAGTGTTATATACAAATGTAATTATGCAAACGTGTAAAAGTGTGTTATAAACTCGAAAAACGTATACTTTTGTTTACAGTCATAAAAAAACGTACTTAAATATAAAAATCGCCATTAGTTGAAGAATATATTTATAAAATGAAAATTATTAAGGTTATAGACAAATACATAAATGAACATAAAATCAAAATTGTGAATAAGTACATACATACATATCGTTAGCTAAAATGAAAAAAGGCGTAGCTAAAAAAATTTAAATAATAATAATGAAAAAATTTAACACTTATGCGATCACAAATGACGTTTTTAATAACAAAGTCAAGGAGACTTAACTACAAGTTTGTTCAGTTTCTTTTTTTATATTTTACTTCTCCTGTCAAATCTTAATTTTGTTAGTTACGCCTTTTGGAATTTTAGCCAACGATATAATTTTATTTGCCTTTAATAGTTTTTTTATTCAAAATGCATGCGCAATCTATATACATATGCATATACACACACACACATACACACTCATGAGCATTTATTTTGAAAGTGATTTAAGTCCTGTTTCGCACATTGCTTGCAGGTAGAAATATCATAACAATTTTAATCTATAAATGCTTTTACTATTTTTAAAGGACTTGCCTAACTTTCAAAATGAACGGCTCATATTTATATGAAAGAACTAAATAATGCTCAATCATAACGTTATAATTTGAAAATGCATCAGTTATTGAATATACCCTGAAGATTTTTCTTATGGAAATAAGACTTCAGTAAGTTATCCAGAAAGTTTCCAAACCCGCTACTCATTTATGTAATGAAAAACGATTTAGACACAAAACATATTTGAAAACAATAAAGGGTGTGATGTGTTTGCTATAGTAGTTTGTTAATCATTTTAAATTTTGATTTTAATAGATTTTCAAAAAATTTTTGATAAATTTCTTTTCACATCCCTATTAACTACGTATATTTTATCTTCTAGTGTGCTTTTCAAAAGTCAGTTACGATTGGTTTAAAAGATGTTTCTTATGGAAATAAGAATTTAGAAAGTTATGCAGGAAGTTTCTAAACCCGCTATTAACACTGTTCTGCAAAAAAAAAGTCGGAAGCAAGAACTTGTTTATTTGATTTTAGTGGACATTGGTGTGCTGAATCCAAATCTGTTCACAGATTGATTCTATCACGTCTAGTTTTTGAGATTTTCTTATTTAAATAAAATACTGATATTGGAATACTAAATCAGGGCTGCCAGAGAAGCTTTGCAAAGAAAATCTTCATTTGTCGGAAAGAAAATCATGTTTTCAAGAAATTAATCATCACAAGTCCAATTTTTTTTTCAAATAAAAAAAGTAACAACAATTGACATATTTTCAGTGGACAAAAAAACTATTCGACATACACCAACGTTATTTTGTTTTCATCTATAAGAAACTATTTACTGTCTTTTTTTACAAAAAGAAGTTAGAAAATATTTTAATGAGGAACTTCAAATCGTATTCAATAAAGTAAAGTAAAGTAACTAATATAAAAATTTCATTAAATAAAAAATTATATAAGAAATTCAAACAAAAAAAGAATTCGGTGACGAAATTTCCTTTTTTAAACGATTTGGTATAGATTTGTCCAAAATTTGAGTATATTCCGGACCGATTTTTTCTCACTTCTCTAAGATGACTTTTTCCTTTTTATTTTTGCTTGTAAAGTGATGTTTTCTTTTTTTTTCTTCTTCAAAAAACTCTAGAGGAGGAGAAAGAGTTGTGTTCTATCTCCCTTATCAACCTGCATCCAGGTAGACGAATCTTTTCGCTGGCACCAAACTGTTTTTCTTATAAGTATATAGCTATCGATAAACATTGTAGAACAGCAAAGAAAATTTAACATACATACATATTGAAAGTAAAAATTATAATTTGCAAAATCATTCGAGAAAAAAAATCTTGAAATCAAAAATCATCAAAAATATTATAAAATCATCATTCTGGCAGCACTGTAATACGTAAATCTTACACATAAATGACTTCTGTGATATAAATTCTTAAAAAAACATAAATGTGAAAAAAGACTAAGTTCCTATCATAATAGATATAAGTGTTGACCAAGTTCTTGTTAAGTACATTACCTATGACTGAAATATTCTATGCATTATATAAATTTATAAATTTTTAAGGTTCCTTATAAAAGTTCTGAAAAGAAAAGGTCCTGCACGTACAGATTGCGTTTTATATAAAACAAGAAAGTTTTCAAGCTTTTCGTAAAAATGTAAAAATTTCAAAATATCGCAATTTTTTGCGAAATTTTCAAAATTTTCCCCAAGAATCTAAAAATATTTGCAGATTCGTAATCTAGACAGTATTTCGTTTTCTTTGAGGTGTAGTTTTTATACTTCGTGTCGATAAGTGAGTTCCATCGCAAGGAATTTAGAAATGTAATTTTTATGTTTTTTTTTTTGTTTTTCGATATAGACTTTACATTAGCGAAAAAATTTTTCAATTAGCACACCACACGAAAACTAATCGTACTAAAAATTTATTGTTATCTCTTTTCCATGGTTAAGACATATATCGTCATGGAAAATCCAAAAGTACGTATCATCAAAAAATTCAAAATGGTGTTTTTGATTGATTATAATTGTACTTATATATGTTCAAAAATACCCATTTCATTCATTATTCAAGTTGACACCTAACAAATAAATAATCATAAATTTATAAGGTTTTTTGCTTCTCGTGTAAAACTAGAACAAGTATTTATACAAAAAAATTTAAAAAAAACGACTGCGACCAACTTTGAATCGTTAAAGATCCTAAATGGTCACTCGAAATGAAAAATCATTAGATAAAGATGACTTTAAAATACTTGTCGAGTGATACCCATTTTGATATAGTTCGCCGACTTTTTATTTTTTTGTATTTACAAAATGGCATTTGTTGGCCGCCATATTAAATTTTGACATGTATAAAATAATAAATAATAATTTGTTTTTATTCTCATTATTTTCCTCTATCAATGTTTTTTCTGCAATATTTAACAATTTATTGTTTTTTATTAGCAAATATTTTTAAGTGTGTCAACCTCAAGCATTTTATTTGCAAATAGTACGTTAATCGTGGATAGTTTTCTGAATTAGTAAGTCGCAATAAAAATAATATCATGCCAACAATTTACAGTTTTATTTGCAAATAAGGCGTGCATATAAACGTAGTAAAAGAGAGTATGATAACATGAAATTGTTTGCCAAGAGAATTCAGTAACGTCGCTCTTTGTGGAATATAAGTATGTGACGATTTAAAAGAAATGGCAAGGCTGCTTTTTAATTAGTTGGTACTTCAGATCACATGTGATTTCGGGAATTAAAAACATTGCAAATGAGCCTTTAGTTGACGAGCAAAAAATGTTATTGCTAGCACTTTGTATCAAATTAGGCATAATAAATGAATTGGAATAAGATATGAAGGCATTAAAACACGTGAAAAGTATATATCCACGTGTAAATGAGACCAAATGGAAGAGAGGCATACTTGTTGGTTCCAAAATACGAGAAATCTTTAAAGAAAAAAAAAAGTGCAAAAAAAATTCAAAAATTGTCCAAATTAAAAAATGCCAGTTTTTGAAGAAAAAAATTCGAAACACCAAGCTTTCTATCTTAATTATTTTTAAACGAGAGCTACCACATAAAAGTGGTTAATACCAGCGATGCTTTTGGCACTATTTTTAGTGCCAAACTAAGGAAAAGCACCAAGTAGTACTTTTAAGAAATTTGTGAATTTCTTAAAATTATTTTAATAAAAACTTGGCGTATTTATTTTTTCAGTGTAAAGCATACCTTTTTTGTCTGATATATTTCAATAATTAGAGAATAGCCTAGAAAATTTTAAACATTACTAAACTTCACATTAATTCACGTTATGGATTTTCACTCGATTTTCACGTAAGTGCTTTTTACGCTTTTTAGATATCAAAATTACGCTTTTTAGTGTTTTTTTTTAAGTTTGATGTGCTCTTAGAGCCAAAAAAGTTGGCATCACTGGTTAATACCATTGGATTCAGCGTACTTGAATTAGGTTTATTTACAGGACGTTTTTGTTCGAAAATACTTTTGAGTTCTTGTTTTTGAATTCTATAAATTATTTTCTTCAGAAATGGTTGTTGTCTTTGATAGTGAAAAATAAAAATATTATTACCATGTTTTTAAAATATAAAAAATAAATGAAAGTATTATACAACAGTTTGAAAAATATATGAAAAAATATGTGTTGGGTATAATGTTTAGAACAAAATCATAAAGCAAATACACGAACCTTCTAGCACAGACAATAAATAATAATTGTTTTAAAGAATCCCAACTGCGGCTTCATTCCGTCCACAGACAAGACGGCACAATCGTCGAACAGAATTAGGGCACAATTGTATAAGTTTTTGTTAAAAAACTTAAATTTACCGATTATTTTTTTATTTTTATTTATTCCTCGGAAAATTAAATTAATTCTTAATTTTTATTTATTAAAAATTATTTCTTAATTTTCATTTAGTCTTTGGAAAATAAATGATATTTTTAGTCTTAGTCTTATGTATTCCTCATGATATAAAAGTTATTTTTTGAGTTTTGTTTTTTAGCTTAAAAAATCGGTAACGTCATCTCAAATTAATATTAACCGATTTGAAATCGAATTTATCACCAAAGACTGTGAAAAAACTTAAATTTACTTTTTATATAATATTCAGCTTAAAAATTACAATTTTTTAAGCAAAAAACTAATAATAAAAGTTAAAAAGTAACTGTTATTTTATAAAACTCAAAAAAAAATTTTAAATTTTTGAGCAATAAACACAACTCAAAAAACAACTTTTATTCTTTGAGGATAAATAAAAATAAAGAAATAACTCTTATCTTCTGAGAAATAAATAAAATTCAAGAAATAATTGGGGTATTCAAACGGTAGTGTTAAAATCATAATGTCATAATGTCTTAAACTTTTAAACTCGTTTTAAATATGACTGCTGTGAGCAACTCTGCAATAGTTTAGTATGTTAGTTGAAATATACGTCTACGTTCTGGCTTCCACATCGTTTTCACATTTTCTTGTGAGATGGGATATTAAGTTTGTTAAAGTTGAAAAAAAATTAATAATAACAATTTTTAAATGGACGATTTCAAATCAAACATCACGTATTTGAACATAAATGGACATTTTGTAGAAAAAGAAAATTAAAAAGCAAAATAATTAGTTATGGCTGTAACAAATACATATACATAGTATAGTACACCTTTTATATTAAAGAAAATAAAAATAATTTTAAAGTGGTTCAAAATGTTAGGACTTTATGACACTTAAAGCACCCATTTGAATACCCCAAATAATTAAAAAGTAAGTTTTAAAATAAAACTTATAAACGTGGTTGCTATTTCAATTTTCTAAAAAAGCTTTCCGCAATACTTATTTGCAAATTTTTAAGTTTTGTAATACTTTCAAAGTAATTTAGCAAGAACTTTGATTAAGCACTGAAAGACTTAACCGGTTTTTAAATACAACATAAATTTAAATAAAAACGAAGTAAACACATATTTAAATATTAACGGTCTAATTCATGAAAAATATTTTAGGTTTATTACAGGTTTATTTGACAAATTTCCCATAGAAATATATCAAATAAGCGCTTAATAAACCTTAAATATTTTTTATGAATAAGGCAGTAAGTCAAAAACTGATGGTTAAATAAAAAAGAAATACCTTTAATACTTGCACTTTAATATTATAACAAGTGTGTGGATAGAATGGTTAAATTTTTTTATTCAATGACTAAGTTCTTAGCTTACGGCTTTGTTATTTTCCGATACATATTTCAAGAAAATTTTTCGACATAAAATCGCTAATAAATCACACTCATATTGCATTAATTCTTTCTGAATTAAGCACAAGCAGGTTGTCCCAATAATACCTAAAATTAAGAATTCAACGCTGCGGGATCTGTCAATCAACCGAGAGTTCTGTACGTCTTTGAAGAAAATCTGTAATCGCTGTACTTTTGAAGCTAATTTTTTCATATTTAAGTTTTCCAAGTTTTCGGTATTCCTTACAATCAGGTGTGATGAATTCCGATAGATTTTGAGTATCATTTTAGAGCTTATCTTAAACTACTGACATCTGAAAAGCACACTAGAAGATAAAACATAAATCACATATTGAAGCTGTGAAAAGAAATTTATCAAAAATGTCTGGATAGACTATTATAATCAAGTTTTAAAATTATTGACAAAACGACTATAAGAAACATATCACACCTTTTCAAATTGTTTTTGTGTCTAAATCGTTTTTCATCACATACCTGAATATTAATATTAAATTAATTTGTCTAATTATTCATTCCGTTTCGCGATTGGGGAAAGCATTTTTTTGCGGAAGCAAAATTTGCAATTATTCATTCCGTTGATGCGGTATATTTCTCTATTTTGCTTACGCTCAAATTTTATGACGGAAATCCTACGGAAAGAACAAAATTGCAAGGAAAATATACAAATTAACAATTAAAGCATATTTTAATTTGTTTTATTTTTATAAGAATATAAGCAATAAGCAATTATTAATTTAATTTAACTTATATTAAAATTTGTTTATTCCAATTTACTCTGTAACACTTGTTTCTATATTTTGTTGACATACATATGTATGTATGTATGTATGTATTTACATATACGTGTATGTATGTATGTATATCTTTTAAAATGCTTTTTTAACAACAGCCGATACTACACCACGTCAAAATTATTAAAAACAGTGACGTTGAATCAATTTCACGGAAAGCGTATACCGCAGGAATAAATAATTGCTATTCGCATATCGATCAATAGTTCTTTCCGTCGAATTTTCCTTTCCGTGCGGAATCAATAATACCACCCATTATTGAAATTCCGCCATTTTTTGTACATGAAATATTTTTGATTATTGTAATCTACAGAGTTTGTTCTTTTGGAGTTTTTGCGGTTTTGAATTTTTGCAAATTCTCGCAATTTAAATGATATAAGCTAATATTTGAGTTATTGCTCTCTTTTGTAGTCTTCAGAAGCAGATTTAAGGTATTTTTTCTATTGTTTTAATCCCTTGGTGGAAAATAAAATAGATGCACAGTTGAATAAAGATGCTTGTTTTGTAAAGATTTTTGTTTGCGGTTTTCAAACTTATTATGTTTGTATATTGTGATTCTCAATATAGTATTAAGAGTCTTACTATAAACATACGGAGTTTGTTAACTGAATTCAAAACTTTTTTTTTTTTTGGGTTGAGGTCTACTGACGAGTTCCACAAGCGGGAACGAAGTGCATGTGGGCGATTGCTTAACCATAAAAACAAGCCAAATTTTTGAAAGGAAAAAGAAAAGTAAAAAGCAAAATAACTAGTTACGACAATAACAAAAACAAAGGGTGAATAATTGTATTAATATAGTACACCTTTTATAAGAAAGAAAAGACGCTATGAAATAAGGCTCAAGGAAATAACGCCCAAATAAAAAATGAAATAATGCCCAATAAAATTACAAAATTTTTAATTGGGCTTTATTTAATTTTTAGTTTGGTTGGTATTTATTTCATTTTTTGGGACTTTATTTCATCTTGAGATTGGTTTCATTGGGCTTTTTTAATTGGGCTGTATTTCATTAAATATATATATTCATTATATTGGGTGTTTTTTATAAATTGTTACTTGGGCCTCATTTAATTTTTTTTTTGTTTTATTTTATTGGGTCTTATTTCAATTTCTTCTTTGGGGGTTATTTCCTTGGGCCTTATTTCAAAACTTAAACTAGTTTGCTTTGTTTTTGTTTTCAATATAAGAAGACGGACAGGAATTTTTACATGGCTTCTGTAAACTGGCAATAAAATTTTAAGATATTATGACACCATATATACTTAAGACTACTGTTTGAATACCCCATTTATAACATAAACTTAAATAATTTAATGAATTACCTTATTAACTTCCACCAAAATTTGGTACATGTACATATGAATTTAAAAAATATTTCATGACAGTTTATGGACGCTTTTTCAACAAAATCAGTTGTTTATAGAATACAACTTGCAGTTTAGTAATGATTGCGTTCATCGAATCCTATTTAGCTCTCAAAGGCATATTGTAATAGTTTTAAGCAGTCAAACCTATACATTTCATACTATGTACACTGGGTTATTTGAGCTACGTTTTAGGCCAAAATTAATTTCAGTCAAGGCTTTGGACCAATATGGCTGAAATTTTGAACTTAAGAATTTTCCATGAGCACACACAGCCGGTTTTTTGATTTTTGTAGTTGTAGAAATTTTTATGATTGTCACAGTTAAAAAACCAAATATCGCGAAAACGAGCGTATAAACTTTTTAGGAAATTCGGCACGATGAAAATACGCAAGGCCGCTAACAACGTGTGACGGCTAAGCCCTGTAGACAAAACCTTGCTCGAAAAAGTGTTTAATTTTTCCGTGGGCGTTGTGCTACCCTAACGATAAATTTTTACAAAAAATCTTTCCAAATCTTGTTTTGAAACTTTGTTTAAATAAGTTTCACAAGTAATAAAATTGTAAAAAGCATCGTTTTTCCCTTTTAATTCTTTTCGCGTATCCAAACATTAAAAGGTGATGCTGTCTGAAAAAAAAATTATATAAATCAAAACCCGAAATGTAAAATAAAAAAGTTTTCATTAAGAAAAACACGGCAGTTCACGGCTAATATTATCCAGAGCTTATGGGAATTTTATATATATTGATAAACTCATTTATTTGAGGTTATGTTAGAATTCTTAGCAACATCAATAACGTCCACCAAAATATTTTGTATTTTTTGAAGTACTTATTACCTTTATGTTCTGCATTTTATGCATGATTTCCATCTTTTTGTTTAATAACTGAAAAAAACCTTTTAATTTATATCAAGATTACATTTTTTTATGCTGCACTGAGCACGTTGCTTACAAATGTACCCACAAAAATAATCAGCTGATAAATGTTTTTTTACAAAAACCAAATATGCAATTATTTGCCTTGATATCAAATGTCGTTAACAAAATCATTATTACTGTTAGTGCAAAAACATTTTTTTGCTATATAGCAATAACGCTGCAGCCACACGTTCAATAAATGACTTTCAATTTCATTACACATATTGTCTGTCAAAATTCCTTGAAATTGATAGCTGTGACTCAAATTGATAATCAATTTTATTTTTTAAATGCGACCGACGAAGAAACAACTCAAATTTGTAGCTTCAATCAATGTGTGCTGTGACCAGCCGTTCAAATTGAAAACTAAATTGCCATTTAAATGGATAGGTGAATTTGAAATCAATCTAGTTTTCAATTTAAAAAGTTTGATTGTGTTTGTGAAAAAAGTGTGAGTGTATTGAAAATTGAATGGAATTGAAAGTCAAAAATTGAACGTGTGGCCCCCAAGTAAGCTACATTAAAACTCTGCAGTAGGGATGGGAACATGGGAAAAATGTATCGATATATATCGTATCGATATTTTTGAACAGTATCGATATATACTTTTTTAAACAACGATATTTCGATGTATCGATTTATTTTGTATGCAAAATTATTTTTTCCAAAAATATTCAAAATTTTAAATAAATACCATACTAAAATACATACTTACAAACATGTTACATAAATTTTTTATTAAAAATTTAATATTTATTTACCAAACAATTCAATAAAAACAATATAACCAAAAGATTAAATAGAAATAATAAAACAATTCAATATAAACAATAAAATAATAGAAAAAAAAATTTAACAAAAACAAGGTGAAAGGAAATTCATTTACATTCATTTACATTTACATTCAATTACATTGGCCCTTGTTACGAGTGATGATTTTGTACTAGACAAAAGAACATTTCAACAGTTTTTCTTTAATCTAGTACAAAATCGTCGTAATCGTAGTCGTTATACAACACTCGTAATTAGGCCATTATATCCAGCGATGCCAACTTGGTGCTTTTGGCACTATTTGTAGTGCTTTGTGAAGATTCAAAACGCCAAATTTTGAACGTTAGTGCCAAACTAAGGAAAAGCACCAAGTAGTGCTTTTAAGAAATTTGTGGATTTCTTAAAATTATTTTAATAAAAACTTGGCGTATTTATTTTTTCAGTGTAAAGCATACCTTTTTTGTCTGATATATTTCAATAATTAGAGAATAACTTATACAATTTTAAACATTACTAAACTTCACATTAATTCACGTTATTGATCTTCACTCGGTTTTCACGTAAGTGCTTTTTACGCTTTTTAGATATCAAAATTACGCTTTTTAGTGTTTTTTTTTAAATTTGATGTGCTTTTAGAGCCAAAAAAGTTGGCATCACTGATTATATTTGCAGCCAACCAATAACCAACCGACGATTTAGCTTCGTTAACAATCAAAAGTCACCTGGCCTCGGCTGTTATTGTGAATCACAGTGATGCCAATATCGTATAGTTGAAAAACGGCTAAAATTTATAAGGCTCTTAAAAATATCGAAACCCGATACTCGTAAATAAGAATCGATATATCGGTTTTTGAAATATCGGCGATATATATCGATATTGTTTTTGTCAAATATCGATATTTCGATACATCGATATTTTTTGCCCATCCCTACTCTGCAGTATAAAAATAAAATAAATAAAGAGACACGTTTCGAGGAAAGCACTTTTCCTTTTTTTTTGTGGTATTGGAAGACAAATCCTCTTCAAACTGTGTGAATATTCTGAACATCTTTTAGAAATAAGCAGGAAAGTGAGTTTTAGTATTTTATTGAAGTCAAATAATTTTTTTTAATCTTAAAATGTTCGTTTTAAAATAATTGTAACATATCCTTTTCTCTTTTATGTCTTTTTAATTAAATCATTAAAACTAAAAAATTAGTCTTCGTCCAGACTTGCAATGTTTCTTGCTACACATTTTTTTTTTAAATTCTGCATAGAAATTGCATTAGTGTCAACATTATTAAATTCTAGTTTTGTATTTAAGTATTAAAAAAATAGTATTTCACCACAAATTTTCTTGAAAAACTAACAATTGTATTTCCTTTTTATGAGCGAAATTTATTTGCTAGTGGTTAAGAATTGTCTATATGCATTTCATTGTTGCTTTAACAAATTGTCAGTAGACTTCAACCACACACTTTGAACGTCATAAACTATTTGAGACTTCACAATTTAATAATATTTTTGAAAATCATAAAAGAAAAAAAGCGTAGTAGGCTTAGAAACTTATACAAAATCCAGCAAATAATTTTTATTCGATATGAATCTATTTCATTTTCTGTACCCTTATAGAATTAGAAATCCATCGGATAACAATAAAATGTTTTATAAATGCAAAATTAAAAATAAAATCTTAATTAAACATTCAAGAAATTTATTATTCGACATATTTTCTCAACTCATACATATGTATATTTTGTGTTTTTCATACAAGTTAAGAAATAAAAAAAATAAAACGTCAAATACATGAACCAAGTTTATATCATTAAAGGAAAATTTCAAAAGAAAAGAGAATTGCAGAGCTCAAGAAACTGTATACTCGAAAATAAACTTAAAAATTTTTGCAACAAAAATTGCAAGTCTGAACGGTGAACTTCTATCTTAAATTAGTACCTATCAAACATATCTATTTATAACCTTAACTAAAAAATTCTTAAAATTGTATTATCTATAATAAATCTCTACATAAATATTTCCTTGTTTATTATTATCCATATTTTCTAGAAAATTTTAGATAGATTTTTAACAAAAAATTCAACTATTTTTAAAGAAACTTTTGTACTAGATAATATTTTAATAAACTGCGCCACTTTATTACAATTAATTTATTTTAGTCACCAATCAAATTATAATCTACCAAAATAAAATAAAAAGAGATAAATATATACTTATGTAAGTAGAGTACATATTGCGAACTTTAATGTGCATATTTTTAGGCTGTTATAACTTAAATATCTATCATACCGGAAATAGATCTTAACAAGTTATTATCAAATATAAATAAGTCTTTCAGTATGAACTTTTCTACATATTAGAATTTGTAACAACTTGTATTATTAATCGCATTATAATTAATGTCTGTATTATCTATTTAACCAATGTATCCTAAAGTGTATATAATGTCCATCCTTGTTATGCATCAATGTGATGTCCAAGTCCCTATGCTGAACATTTGGACTTATTATATATATGAAATATGATAAACTAGGAAACAATTATACTTAATGGCAAAACCTGAAAAAATTATTACTTTATCTTTGTTAATATTTTTAATAAAGTCGAAATAAGACATTAAATTAAAATTTGTATTGAATTTTATGTTAAATTATGAATCATAAGATGTTGCATTTAAAGAAAAGAAAAAGCAAATGATCAAACCTGAAATAGACCAATAAACGTTTTACCGAAATGTCAACTGTTTTATTATTTAAATATTGGTAACATAAGCACTGCAGAACACGTTTTGCTGTGTAAAGTGTTTTTTTTCAGCTGAGGTATGACTCAATCTGGCCTGGTTCGAACTCTAAGGTCCAAGTCCTTTAAAATAAAAGATTCAGTTTTCTAGGTGTTAAGAAAATATATAAAGCTTTATATAAGGTAAACTTATACTACTTCTGGTACCTTATACCTACAGGGTTATATTGCTTCAACGATGCAATTGTTGAAGGCGAACGTGGCGGTTTTTTCATGGTATATCGTGTGTGTACGTTGCAGATGTCAACAGTCAGTAATCGAATGAATCCTTAATTTCATTTGCGAATAAGTATGCATGTGTCAAGTCTTCTTGGTTAATCGTTTAACGTCGAACATTATCGTAATCCTTGACCGACCAAACTTCTTTTGTTATATTTCTATAGATAGTACCATATCTAACCAATCATAAATTTTGTTGTGATATTTAGAAATCGGCGTTGACAGACCAAGAATATGTAGTACTTGTTACTATTATGGTCAACTTTTCCCATCGAGAAATTTCATGAGTGAAGTTTTTTATCTAGTTTGATTTGCCACATTAACTCTTAAATGCATATATTCTTAGATATTTGAAGAATTAATTAATATATTGTTACGAACATAGCAGCGAACAAACCTAGTGTGAAATATTTTTCTAAGGGCCATTATTACAACTTAAAGATAGTTAAAAGTAGGATTTCGTCGGACGTATAAAAAGCTATCCATTATTGCAAATTGGATTTAACTTACTAGGTAGGATAAACTTGCCTGTAATTTATCGCTCACTTTAGGTTAAAGTAAAATTGTGCAAATGATAAAGTTTTTATACGTCCGATAAAATCCTACTTTTAACTATCTTTAAGTTGTAATAATGGCCCTAAGAGTATTTTATAAACAAATAGATTTATCGAGAATTATTTAGCCAAAGAAATATACATACCCAGCTAAAAAAAATTATATATGGTCCATATATTTTTAATATATGAATGTATATAACTATATATGAATATGTATGTATGCATTCATGTATGTAAATGTATGGTATTATACATGGCAAAACTATTATGTATATATGAACTAATATATGAAATGTATTATAATATATGAGCTCATATATGGAAATTTCATTATGCAGCTCTTCATATGTGGATACATATATAGAAATAAGATTTAATATATGGAGCCATATAAGAATGTATGCATACATGATACCATCTCACATAAGATCGTTTTTGCAATCAAGAAAGCTTGGTATTTTATCATTGGTGAGTTGGAAATCCATTAGAAAATATGTGCATACGGAATGCACAGTTTATATGCGTACCCTCAACATTTAAAAAAGAAAAACTTTTGTTACAAAAAAAACCATTCTTATATGATTTTATACATTGTGGCCCCATTTAATATATCAAATAATCAAAAGGATAATCCAGTCATTAATTTTATAGAAAATAACAAAATTCTCTAGATAAGAAACAAAGCTCATATTACTGCGAAAAATTATATTGAAACTAACTAACTATTGTTAGACGGATTATTTTTTCTTTTATAATTAATTGCATTAGTTTTTAATTTGATTTCTTACATTAAATTTTATGTACGAATATAATTTTTGTGTTTTTGATGTGTAAACATCTATACGCTAGGGAGTAAAAATCTTTTTCACAATACAATCGTAAATTTTGAGTAAGATGCACACCGCGTTGTCAAATCGGTGTGAGCTATGTAAGAGTGTATTAGTGTTTGAAAGAAGCAATACAAACTTATTTAAAATATTGAAAATACATAGGAATTTGCTGGTTTTTGTTTGTTTTATTTAACTTGATAATTGCTTTATTAGGGTTCCGTACACCAAAGGTGAAAATGAACACTATTGTTTTCGCTACGCTGTCCGTCTGTCCGACCGTCTGTCACAGGGTATTTGCTCTGGACACAGTGTGTAGACATTTAGACGCTACAACGACAAATACATGACAGTTAAAAATTAAAGGGTGTTGCAAAACGAGCAACGAAAAATGTGAAAATCCCATGTAATATACAATTTTGTCATGAGCAGCTTTTTGAAGAGTTTTGACATAGTAGACAGCAAACTTATTGGCCTATATGACTCAGCTTTGGTAAGATCTTTGTCCGGCTTTGGAATCATTTTGACCTTGGCAAGCTTCCAGTGTTGTGGATAATACTCCAGTCGTAATATGGCATTAAAAATAAACAGCAGGATTCGTATTGCAATATGCGGCAAGTTCATCAGCATCTTGTTACTAATTCCATCAACACCTGGAGCTTTCTTTGGTTTGAGTTCAGCAATTACTTTTTGTACATCACGCATCTTAAACTTTAATGGTCGAGGGGGTAGAGCAACTACACTCGGCAAATCAGAAACACCAGTACATGTGTTTGGCGTAAATACGGATTATAAGTGTTCAGCAAATATTTTACATTTTTCCGTATCGCTTCTTGCCCAACTTCCGGTAGATGTGCGCAGAGGTGGCTTAAACTCAACGGGTGTTTTAAGCTTTCTAGCAGCGCGCCACAAAGAATGATTTGATGCTTGTGTGACATCAAGACCTTCCAGATAATTTTTAAGAGATGCAGTTTTATCAGATGCAAGCAACTGTTAGAGTCGTTTAGTACACTCTTTAAATCTGATTTTATTTTGGGGTGATCTGTGCTGTTGCCATTCCCTTGTAGCTCTTATTTTTCCAAACACAAGACGTTCAATATCCCTAGAATAAATTTTATTAAACCCAGTCCGCGGATGGGAGGTAGTGGCATGCTCAGCAGCCTGTTTAATATATTCATTAATATAGGCAATGCTAGATTCAATATCATAGGGTGTTCTTAGCGTAATATTTTCCGTGCAATGACTACTAAGATAGTTTTTGAATCCCACATATATGGTTGAGGTAAGTCACTTCTTAGTGGGTTACAGATTGAAACGATAGTCGAAGAGTGATCAGAGGAGAGATCTAGAGAAGCCTCGACATTAATTAAATACCTAGAAATATTTTTCATGACGCCAAAATCTATAATATCCGGAATTTTTCGTACGTCAGTAGGCCAGTAAGTGGGCTCCCCAAACGAAATAACATCCAATCCCATTTTTGATATTGTACTAAACAAAGCCCTACTTCTAGGTGTTACAAGGCGCGAACCCCAAACGTATGTTTTGCATTGTAGTCTCCAGCTGCCGCGAAACAAGATCCAAGTTATTTGTAGAACTTTTCATACTGATCTTCGGTAACTGAAAATCTGGGAGGTGAATAAATTTATGATATCACGAAATTCGAACAAAAATTTTCTACAAAAATATTCATAGCTTGCATATATTCTTCACTAACGTTGTCAAGGATATAGTGCTTGTGTCTTGTCTTAATTAGAATTGCAGATCCACCGCATGCTCTCCCTCGAGGGTCCTTTGTGTCACATATAGTGTAGCCATTAATTTTGAAAAAGCTTCTCGAAGTCAAATGAGTCTCAGACACCAACATTAGTTCAATACTTTTTCCGTAAGGGAGTGCTCAAGTTCATTTTTATGTTGACGAATGCCGTTTGCGTTCCAGAAACATATTTTTAACGTGTTTGTGGCTTGTTAATTAATGCTTGAAGCAGTGTATTCTGCATTCGTAGCATTTCTTGCATCATTCTTGTCATATTTGTTGTAAAGTTGTTGATAGTTTGCACAAGATTTTCAATAGTGGCTTCAAGGCGATTAAAATTAAAGTTTGAGTTTGTATTTGTGGAATTATTTTGCAGTGAAACATTTTGTGTCGGAATAGAACTAGCCTTAACAGCATCGGCATACGATACACGTGACGTAACTGGTTGACTAATTTGAGCAAGATTGGCGGAGTAAGCGTTTATTGATTGGGATGGAGCTGATTTTGGTTTTTGTCGCATAGTTTGCTTAACGAAAGAATATACAGGACATTCTATGTAGTTAGCGGTATGATTAGCTCCACAGTAACTACATTTTTTATCACTTTGATTTTTTGGCTTATTGCAACTAGCAGTACCGTGTAATTCGCCGCACACAACACAAACAGTAGGTAAAATGCAGTAAGTTCTTGTATGGCCATATTCTTGGCAATTATGGCACTGCACGGGACCTGAACAAGAGGTATTTTAGGCTATAAATTGGATGTGTCTCGTTTTTTTTCAACTGTATATCATTCGGCTCCAGTTCAACACGAAATAGAGGCTGGGGTATCTTCGCCTTATTGCTTATATTAGTAACATTTTTTACCTTAAATCCGTGTTCGATAAGTGCACATTTTACATCTTCGGGTCAACATATGAACCTATGCCCTTTAATACTATCTGTAGGCCTTTAGCACTCGTAAGTTGGTATGTATAAAAACTTGTTTTATTTTTCTCAAATTCTGTCACAATTTTTGGGAAATCTTTTTCTGCATGTCTTTGTGTTTTTGTTTCGTCAATATTTCCTCGTTTAATTGGAATTATATGAAAAGTATTATCACCAATGACCGACAGTAGCTTTTTAATAAGTGCGTTAGAATTTTTTCTCTCAAAAGACTTTTGCTATGATGCAGCGGACTTGTCGTCGGTGTCTTGCAATATTGCAAAACGATTTTGACGATTGGTAGATGATGCGCTGTTATCCCTAGACATCTTTGGAGCAGATGAAATTTTTGAAGAATTCGGGCTTCGCCCACGTTTTACCACTGTTGTATATCTGTTTATTCCGACTTGTACCTTGGGTTTTGAGCTACTGTTATCTGTAGTGATAACATTGTTAAGTGATGAGCACGAGCCTGAAGGGGATGATATTACTGACTTATATGAAGAAGTATTAGGCAACTGTAATGTCAATGAATCATTACTACGGCTATCTATAGTGATAACTTGGTTAAGTGATGAACACGAGCCCGAAGCGGATGACGCTGCTGATTTAAATGACGAAGTACTAGGCAACTGTAATGTTGACGTATCAGTAGTTAGCATTGGACAAATCGAAGTTGATCGCTGACGAAAAATTGGATTTGCCGTTAAAAAAGGACGTTCATCAGATATATTGTTTATATTGTTTTCATTAAGAGTTTCAGAACTCACAGTAAAATAAGCATTTCTGCCGTTAGAACTCATTTCAAAATTTTTTGTATTTGAGGTACTCATTAGAGTATTCCTCAAGGGCACTTTATTTCTGTTTTGTGTTTGCGTTTTTTTTTTGTTTTTGTTATTTCCACTATGTAAAAAAAAATATTAACAAAGCAATAAAGCTTATTTATTAAAGTCAGTATGTACCTATTGCGAATAATATGTACTACGAATATTTTTTTTGTATAATTTTTTGTTTGTTTAGTAAGTACTGGCGAACCCCTGCACACTTCGTAGTGCAAAAAAGAAAATAAAAATAGCGACATCATCCATTGTCCTGGACATGTTGCCCAGGAGGCGTTTTGTCAGCTCGAATCACAATTGTATATTCATCAGATGGCATTTGATCGAGAGCAGTTTGAAAAAGTCGCACTAATTCATTTTCAGCATGGAACATATTCTGCAAACGCTCAATAATATCCCTCCGCAAATTTTATGAAATATCACAACGACAATCAATTTCCACATTTGAGTTACCCACAAAGTATACTTGCAAAAATTGATAGCTCTGATCAAGAAAGGGTAACAAAGAACCAAGTCGATGGTAAACTTGGCCTTGAATCTATTGAAGATTGAAATTTTCACAATAGTACTTTTCGCGATTATCTAAATAAACACAAACAAAAATAGCTTTAACGTTGGCAAAAAATTTCCGAATAATATTTGTCGCTCCAAATGAAGTCATTTGACTAAAGTTAGTATCGCTCTTTAAGACAAATTACATGTGATAACTATTAATGAACAAATAACACCAAAGTTGTGTTTGTCAGAATATTTACAACTAACTTTGGCGTTATTTGTTCATTAATAATTATCACATGTAATTTGGCTTAAAAAGCGATACGAACCTTAGCCTGTTCAAACCATAAATAAAGAAACAAATGAAGTTCGAAAAATAATAATTAAATTAACAAAATTAGTTTAATTTGACTACAACGTCAAATGTAGTCCGGACACCAACCTGCAGCCTGTTGCCTTGTTGCCTTCAAAATATCATTCATATAAACATATGTATTCTATTTTTGACATTTTGTAGCCAGTAGTTTGCTGTGTTGAATGTGTTTAATGCTTTACATTCATATTTTTAGCATTTTTCGAATTTTAAGAGGATATTTGACGCTTTTAGTGCATATTTTTATACTGTATAGAATTTTTTTATTTTAATATGCTGCAAGCCATTTATCTGTTGTTCAATTTATTTTTTTTACCAACTAAATCTCTTTTTCAATGATCTATACATATAAATTATACATTTATATAATTTTTTGTGCCGTTATTACGGACGTTAATTTCAATAAAAATTTGGTTTTGCTATTTGTTCCGCACTCTGCCACGATTACATCAATAGACGTTGAATTAATATTTGACAAGCAGCGAATTTTAATTGAAAATATAGGTCAATATTTTATTGTTTATTTCAATAAAAATTATAAATAAAATATAGTTCCAAAGTTTTAATTCTAATAACGTAATCTTTTTTGAAGTTGAAGTTAAATTTTTACGGTCGTATACAATTAAAATTTATTTGTATTATTTGCTTTAGTCAAATTTTGTATGACAATTTTGTTTTAACGTGCACTTCAAACCCAAGTTATTTCTAAAATATGGAAGTTATTCTTTGTTAATTATTTTCTTTTTTGATTTTTTGGTTTATTTTATTTTTGTCTTATTTTATATGCAAATATTGATGAATTGTTGAATAAAAAATATATTTTCATTTACAAATAAGCCAATTCATATTATTTTTAAGTGTATATTTTCAAGTTTTTAGATCATATTTTCAAGTTTTTAGTGCATATTTAATGCGCATAAAACACTTTCTTTAGAGCATATTTCTGGTTTCCCTGGTTATTAATAATACATAAGTATATGTATATGTATATAAATATATAAAAGAGGATGTATGCATGTATGTATGTAACGTATGGACTCCAAAACGGCTGGGCCGATTTTGATAAAATTTTCAGGGAATCCTCAGAATATTCAGGCGGGTGATACTGTGAAGTCTGATTTTTGATTTTCGGTCTGCGGGCGGGTGGCGTGACAAAATCCAATTTTCATATTGCACCACCAATGCCATATGTATATAATTATAATAATTTTTTGTTTGCTTTTTTTATTTATTTTCTTTTTTTTGAAAGCCGTTGTCATGTTTTTCAAAACCAGATATCAAACTCTTAAATCGGTTATACAGTTCCGAAGATATTTACAAAAACCCTATGTTTTTCCTTAAATACATGTGTTTCTTTTTTGATTGAGCCCATATCTACACCATATGTAAGTTATTCTGTGAAAAAACTTAATGATAGGTATTCCATGGATTTTTATTTAAAGGCCGTAAATTTCGTTAAAAGCTCAATTGCTTAGAGTCAGCAACGCGGACCGGGTCATCTAGTGACATATAAATAGTGATAAGCTTATAATCAATGTGTTGTTTCCATGTAAGCCGTCGATCAAGGTGTATACCACAAGGTATTTTACATGTGAATGTTGAGGAACAATTTGATTATTTATTCTAATGGGGGAAAAAGTATTTTTTCGTAGGGTAAATGTAACCTGACCAGACTTCTGTTCATTTACCTTTATTCTCCATAAGTTTAACCATAGTTCCATCTGGGCAATGTGTTCCTGGAGTTTGCGGCATGCCTCATCAGGGCTATCGTGCATACTAAGGCCGGCTGTATCGTCCGCAAATGTAGAAGTATGGATACTACTGCTCACAGGTATATCACAAGTATAAGATTTTTTTTTTTTTTTTTAATGCATGTTTTTTTTATTTATTGTATCTTCAAATATGAACTAACAATAAGTATTCAAATCTTAAGTCTATAAAAAAATTATTAGGCCCGACCAATGTCGGACATAAGCTTAGTGATAGTTATTAATAATACATAAGTAGTGATAAGCAACAAAAAGAAAAAAGTGTTTTCAAGCAGCTTCATCATCTAGAGTGTTGAATATTAGAGCCCGTGTATCTCTCTTTTTTAAGCGGATGTGCCCAGTAAAGTTCAAAATATTACGAGCAAGCGGATTAGGATGTGACTCGAGTTTTGTTAGATATTTGCCTGCGTATTTTACAATTTCTTCAGTCACTAGTGGCATATTCAAATCGCGATGTATATTTGAATTTTTGATGTACCATGGAGCCGATGTTATCATGCGTAAAATTTTATTTTGCCTTCGTTGAATTTTCTCTACATTTGAAGCTGAAGCAGTGCCCCATAGTTGAATTCCGTAACACCATATTGGCTTTAAAAGCGACTTGTATATTAAAAGTTTGCAGTCTAGGCTAAGTGTTGAATTTCTACCAATCAGCCAATGTACCTGAGTTAATTTAAGTTTCATTTGAGTTAACTTAGAGTCAATGTGATGTTTCCATGTAAGTCGTCGATCAAGGTGTATACCTAGATATTTCACATGTGAATGTTGAGGAACAACTTGATTGTTAA
The DNA here is from genome assembly GCA_949987645.1 of Tachina grossa. NCBI lineage: Eukaryota > Metazoa > Arthropoda > Insecta > Diptera > Tachinidae > Tachina > Tachina grossa. The sequence continues at coordinate 70,355,121 of OX465278.1, forward strand.
TCCGAATGGGGGAGCAAGTATCTCTTCTTAGGGTGAACGTTATATGGACACACTTTTGTTCGTTGACTTTAATTCTCCATAAGTTTAACCAAAGCTCCATCTGGCTAATGTGTTCCTGGAGTTTGCGGGATGCCTCATCAGGGTTTTCGTGCATACTAAGGCAGGCTGTATCGTCGGCAAATGCGGAAGTATGGATACTACTGCTCACAGGCATATCACAAGTATAAATAAAATATAAAACTGGCCCCAGTATACTCCCCTGTGGCACACCGGATGAAATAGTTTCAGGCCTACTCGTAAAGTCTCCTTCCACAACAGTGAACTTACGGGAAATAATGTAACTTTCCAAAATATTTGAAATGTTTATTGGTAAGTAAGTCTTCAATTTTAAAATTAGGCCTTCATGCCACACTTTATCAAATGCCTGGGAAACGTCAATAAAGAGCGCAGAACAATACTTTTTTTCCTCAAAAGTTCTTCTTATAAATTGAACCAGTCTGTGAGTTTGTTCAATGGTGCTATGCTGACTTCTAAAACCAAATTGATAGTCTGGTATGCACCCACTACTAATTAGAATTGGGGACAATTTTGTTTTGAGCAGTTTTTCGAAAAGCTTTGACATAGTTGATAGTAGACTTATTGGCCTATATGACTCAGCCTTGGTTAGATCTTTGCCCGGCTTTGGAATCATTTTAACCTTGGCAAGCTTCCAGCTGTGTGGATAATACTCCAGTCGTAAAATGGCATTAAATATGAATAATAGGATTCTCATTGCAATACGAGGCAAGTTCATAAGCATCTGGTTACTAATTCCATCAATACCCGGAGCTTTCTTCGGGTTGAGTTCGGCAATTAATTTTTGTAAATCACGCGTCTTAAACTTTATGTGTTGAGGGGGTAGAGCGACTACATTCGGCAAATCAGCAACACCAGTATATATGTTTGGCGTAAAAACGGATTTTAAGTGCTTGTAGGTGTTCTTCACAAATGTTATCAAGAACATAGTGCTTGAGTCTTGACTTTATTAGAATTGCTGATCCACCGCAAGCCCTTCCTCTAGGGTCCTTTGTATCATATATAGTGTAGCCATAAATTTTAAAAAGACTTCTCGAAGTCAAATGAGTCTCAGATACTAACATTACATCAATATTTTTTTCCGTGAGGAAGTGCTCAAGTTCATTTTTATGTTGGCGAATGCCGTTTGCGTTCCAGAAACATATTGTTAACGTGTTCATGGCTTATTAATTAATGCTTGAAGCAGAGTATTCTGCATTCGCAGCATTTCTTGCATCATGCTAGTCATATTTGTTGTAAAATTGTTTATAGTTTGCACCAGATTTTCAATAGTAGCTTCAAGGCGATTAAAATTAAAGCTTGCGTCAGTATTTTTTGAATTATTTGGCGGGGAAACATTTTGTGTGGGAATTGAATTTGACTTAGCAGCATCTGCATACGATACACGGGAAGTAACTGGTTGGCTCATTTGCGCAAAAGTGGCAGAGTAAGCGTTTGCTGATTGAGCTGGAGCTAATTTAGGTTTTTGCACCATAGTCTTCTTTACGAAAGAGTACACAGGACAAGTATAAGATGAGATAGTTTCAGGCATACTCATAAAAGTTTTCCTTTTAACCTTGGCAAGCTTCCAGCTGTGTGGATAATACTCCAGTTGTAAATGGCATTAAAAATGAATAACAGGATTCTAATTGCAATACGAGGCAACTTCGACAGCATCTGGTTACTAATTCCATCAATACCCGGAGATATCTTCGAATTGAGTTCGGCAATTAATTTTTGTAAATCAGGAGTCTTAAACTTTATGTGTTGAGGGGGTAGAGCGACTACACTCGGCAAATCAGCAACACCAGTACATACACAGAGAAAACAGATTCGTTGTGACAACCGAATTTATTGCCAATTGAATTTTGGTGGTTGCAGCAACTATCATAGAATTCTGCTATAGCTACTGAAATTTTCTTGTGGTACCACTATATTTTAACCATAACCCTCAACCCAATAGTTGCAGCAACAGAAAAAATTGGTTGACAGTATGGAATTTGAAATGAATGCTATTCTTGCTACCGAAAATTTAGTTAATATAATTAAAACAATATCATCATTGGTACCTGTAAAAGAAAAATTGGCCTTCCTTGCTGAAATAAAAATAAACAATAAACGCAAATAAAAATACACAATTTAAGAAATTTATTATTTGACATATTGTCATAAGTTTATTTTAATTGAAATTTATTTCCTAATGGTGAAGCATGTCTATATACATTTCTTCAACTACACATTTTGAAAAGCCACAAACATGTTATCTTATCCACAGACTTTCAAAAACCATTTGAGAATTCACAAATCATAATATCTTTGAAAGTCACAAAAGTTAATTTTTTAATTTGCTGCTATAAACTATGATAGTAAACACAACCTCTAGTTAGTTGCAGCAACTGATTGAAAGTTTTTATTTCAATTTTAATATAGAACGACAATTTTTTAGTTGCTAATACCAAAAGTTTGTCGTAAAATCCAATTTGTAATATTTTATTCGGTTGGGTTAACCGATCAGTTAATTAGTCATGGCAAAAGCATACGCTCGGTTGATGCAATCAATTTAAGTATTGTCACAATCATATCTTTGTTACAATTATGCCCTTATGGCAATGAACATGGATTGTTTTTGGATTAACAGAAAATTGATAGCGTTAACTGAAATATAGTTAATGTAAATGATATTTTATTGGAATAACCGTTTTCCAACCAATCTTTTTTCTGGGTGTATGTTTGGCGTAAAACGGATTTTAAGCGCTCAGCAAATATTTTACCTTTTTCAGTATCACTTCTTGCCCAACCTCCAGTAGAAGTGCGCAGAGGTGGTTTATACTTAACGGGTGTTTTCAGCTTTCTAGCAGCGTGCCACAAAGAGTAATTGGTTTACGTGTGACATTAAGATTTTCCAGATAATTTTTAAGAGATGCAGTGTTTTCATATGCAAGCAGCTCTTGGAGTCGTTAAGTGTGCTCTTTAAATCTAATTTTATTTTGGGGTGATCTGTGCTGTTGCCATTCCCTTCTAGCTTTTCTTTTTTCACGAACGAGACGTTCAATGTCTGTATAATAAATTCTATTAAACCCAGCCTGTGGATGGGAGGTAGTAGCATGTTCAGCAGCCTTCTTAATATTTTTAATAAGATTGGCAATTTTGGATTCAATATCATCTGATATTCTTATCTTAATATTTTCCTTACAATGACTACTGAGGTATTTTTTGAACCGCAGCCAATTATCACGGTTGGCCATTAAGTCACTTCTTAGCAGGCTACACATTATAACGATCGTAGGAGAGTGATTGGACGATAGATCTAGAGAAGCTTGAAGTTGAATTAAATCAATAGAGATATCGAGCCTTATTTTCGATTTTATCGTAAGCGACATGTTATCGAAAATAGAGTTTTTTATTGAAATTAATATTTTATGGGCCTATCCATAGTTTAGAATTATCAAAATACCAAAATTGTTGATAACTTTTAAGATAAGGGCTGTACAATTTTATCGTAAGTGACAATTTACGTACAAAAACATATTTGAATATTAAGAAAAAACCTTCTCTTGAACAATTTAATTTTTGTCGCTTACGATAAAATCGAAAACAAGGCTCGATATTTTTCATGACGCCAAGAATCTATAAAATCCGGAATTTTTTGTATGTCAGTAGACCAGAAATTTGTCTCCCCACTCGAAATGACATCCAAGCCCATATTTGAAATTGTATTAAACAAAGCTCGACCTGTAGGTGTTACAAGGGGCTGTCCATATATTGCGTAACGCTGTTTTCCCCGATTTTTTCCTCACCTTGATGTTTTTTCGCTTAGTTGTAACATTTTGGCAAAAACGTAGTTTAACATAACTCGAGAACCACTTGTCCGATTTTGATGAAACAAACTCAAAATAATTTAGAATTACAATTTCTTTAATCCGTTCATATAACGTTTTTCTTTATAATCAACAGTTTTGCCGGTAAAAATAAATTTGTGGAGGCAAAAAAATATTTTTTTGCCTAAAAATTAAATTTTTTTTTTTAAATTCATAAAAAATCCAAAACGGAAAAAAGGATCAAGTGTTATTAATTTCGTGTAAGGTCACATAACTTATAAACAAAATGCGACATAGATCATAGAAATCGATTAACGCGTTCTGCTTTTATTTACAATTAAGTGAAGGTATCCCATTTTGACAAGAATATTGATATTTGTTTTTATTCAAAAAAGTGTCATTTATCGCCTTTTTTATAAATTTTCCCCAATAAGTCCAGACTTGTGGCCATAAACTACTAAAAAAAATTAAGTAAACATTTTTATAATATTTTATTTTTATTTTATTTATTTATTTTTATTTATTTTAATAAATATTGCCTAGACTTTTTCGATGGTGGTTGTTCGGGACTAGTGGCATCGCATTCATCGCTATCATCAGTTTCTGAACCACACATAATGTCAATGTGTGACTCCACTGTTGGCCCTTCTGCATGTCCTGAAAATTCTTTATCATCAAGATCATCCTTGTCTTGCCACACAAGCTTACTCTACCAGCAAATTTCCGCAATTATTGCACTCGGCGACTTTTTGCTTCTATATCTGTAAGGTTTTGTTTTATTAAAATGAGTTTGAAAAAATAAAAAATCAGTATTACCTCATTTCAAATGGCATAGCAACTTGATGATAGCGTTCACCTTGTTCATCAGATTCGGTAGCCAATTGTTTGCTGAAGTAGTCCAGACGATGATGTAAATAATGGATTTTCAAGGACATGTGGAGCCTTCTATTACTTCTTTGATTGCCTGCCATGCATTCAATTCAGCGTCAATCAAAATATTGTTGAATGCGTCACTTTTAATCAGCTTTCGTATATCTGGACCATTTCGTACGCCTGATTGGAAAAAATTAATTTGTTAAGATGGAAAATCATGGGAAATGAATGTAATATTATAACTTACCTTCTTTAATCTTACTTTCGCTGAGTCTCGGGTAAATTAGTTTCAAACACAAGAAAACTTCATCTCTTTTGGCGACAGTTTTGATAGAATTCTTAACAATTCCAAGTTTAATATGTAGTGGAGGCAGCAATATCTTCTCCTTCGGCACTAGAGGCTCACGAATAATATTGGCCGTTTGTAACCTGCTGTGCTCTCTGAGTTTCCATCCGTGGCATGCATATTGGTCGCACAAAAAGCACATATATTTTATATAGCCGCTTTGAAGACCGCAAAGCATTGCTACAACTTTTAAATCGCAGCATATGCGCCACATATGTTTGGCGTAGTTAACCATTTTTAAAATATTTTCCAGTGCATCATATGTTTCTTTCGTTTCTGTACTATAGGCGATTGGAACTGAAGGTTTTTTATTGGTCTTATGCAGTAAAACCGCCTTCAAGCTGAGTTTTGAACTGTCAATAAATAATCTCCAGTCATCTGCTTCATATTTTATTTCCATTGCGTCCATCAATTTTCCTACATCCGGGCAATATGCAGAAGTTTTTTCATCATTCACAAGGAATAAACTTTGGAGTGTTGCCTGACGACTTCGATAAGCTGTGACTTTCACACCGGGTGCCAACAAATTGTTTGATTTCAAAATGGAAGCCAGCTCTTCCGATTTATGCTGTGTTAATTCCAACTTGGCAACAATTGAATCAAGCTTATTTTGATTTATTAAAACTGGCACATTGGATACTGATGGCTCATATGGGGGATCATCACGTGCATGATATGTCGGAGCAGTCGTAGAAGAGAAAATATCTGGGCTAGAAGCTTTTGGCACAGGAATGTGGTCCGAATGAGGCAATGGTGTTGCGGCACTTGCAACACCAACGTAATTATACGATTTTCTTATCCTTTTTGCGGCTCCTTTATTCGCACATGCATAGCAATTCAATGGATTGTGACCTTCGCCAGGATTAGTCCAAGTCATTGGGATACCGAATGGCATACTTTCACGTCTTCTATTTTTCCAATCCATTAGACGGTTGTAGCAGCTTTTACACACTATATTTGGTACCCAATTTTCGTTCACTATAACATTTTGGTTGAAGTACATCTCGTATGTTTGAACAAAATCAGTACTGAAATTTCCACTTTTTTTATGTGTTGAGACATATGACCACAGCAGTAGCAAAAGCTATTTATATCTGGCTTGCACAGTTCCATATTCTGTTCTCTTTTGTTCACTTTAAAAAAACTGGAGAAAAATCACTTTTACTGTTCGCGTTCGTCGGCACTTGTTGAATGACAAAAATCACAGAACCAGTGTGAGAAAGAGAAAATGTATAATGACAATGCATGTTTTATGTGAACATTACAGAACCAGTGTTGCCACATCAATATTTCTCTTTTAGTACAGTAGAAATATATGAGAGTTCGGCTTGTGAGTGTCAATGTTTTCTCCAAATAATGTTGTGCATATCTGGAGCAAATTTTTGAAATTCATACATTTACCTAATTGTGAATAAATGAGAAACGCGTGCATCGATTTTCATGATCTATCCCTTTTTTTGCTCATGAGTTATGTGACTTTACGCGAAAGTAATTAGTTTTGGCACTTTTTTCCATTTTGGATTTTTTATGAATTTAAAAAAAAAATATTTAAATTTTTAGGCACAAAATACTTCTTTCCCTTCATACATTCATTTTTAACTTCGAAAGTGTTGCACATATAGGAAAACAGTATAGAGAAATTGTAATTCTAAATTTTTTTGAGTTTGTTTCATCAAAATCGGACAAGTGGTTCTCGAGTTATGTTAAACTGCGTTTTTGCCAAAATTTTACAACTAAGCGAAAAAACATCAAGATAAGGAAAAAATTTAAAAGATCATAAAAAACAACTGACACATACGAACGCCAAACCCTTTGAGGGTTTTACTATACTGACCTAGTACCATCACCCTGACTTGGAATTTCTCACCCCCCAGATTGGCTGTTGTACTGTGTTATCACATGTAATTTGGCTTAAAAAGCGATACGAACTTTAGCCTGTTAAAAATCATAAATATATAAATAGTTTAAAGTTTTTATTAAAAAAAAATTTAATTTAATTCATTGTTTTAAATTCATTTGTTAGATTAGCACAGTGCGTAGACAAAAATTAAATAAGCTTACGTATGAACGTACTCCATATATTGGCAAAACAATTTTTTAAATTTCTTCCCAAGTGTCCTCAAATTCCAAAAATTATGTATGAATTTGTGATGTGTATTCGAATTCCAAAACATTCGGCCGTTTCTAGATATTCGTATCCGTTTAAAAAAATATATAAAGAAAGTCATAAATCCAAAACGAAATTTAAATGAATGGCACACAAATATTAGTTTGTAATAATTTAAATAAAAAACTATTTTTTATTTTTTTTTGCTATCCGTTTTTTTCCAAATAATCTGCTATAGTTTTCCGTATTGATAACTAAGCAGTATTTCAAACACTAAGACGAGAATTGACATTAGCCTTGCGGTCCCTTTCACTAGTTTCTATAAGTGAAGTCGTCGTCTATTTCAGAGAGCTTAAAGATGACTCCGTTTGGCCATCTTCAAATCAATCTAATGTTTGTGTTGGTGAGAAAAATGAGAGTAAAATAAACTTGCACTTGAAGAAAACTTTTGTAATGTAAAATACATGATGTGGTTATTAGTTGTTTGAATTTTTTTGTTTGTAAATAAGCAATTTAATAAAAACTTAAATAAAAAGTAAAAATTTAATAACCATTCAACAATTTAGTGTATAAGTTCAAAATTAAATTTATTACAGATCTGTGGATACTATTAAAATGCCTTTTTAATATATTTTCCGTATTATTTTTTAATGTTTCATAACATAAAATGCATTGCGTATTGCCAAAAACATTTTTAATCACGAAATATTTCCCAGCTTCCATAATTATATTATAAATTTTTTGTCTGTAGAAATTTGAACTTTAATTTCGTTCCGTGTGCTCAAAAAAACTAAACAAAAAACCAGGAAAAAATTAAAACATACGTGCACAACTTAATTCGTCGCTTGCTCAGTGACGACTAAATGAAAGAGCATAAGCATGTGTGTGATTTTCATCCGCACAATTGTGCTATGGCTTGCGGGTTACTGATCTAAAACAATGGTCACCAAGAAGAGAAAACGTTTAAAAGCAGAACAGCACTAATACATGCTTAGTGCGGTTCCACTGAAAAAAATCACTCTTGTAAATGTTTAATTGGGTATATGAAAAATATTTTTATGGGTTAAGTTTATATGAATGAATGTTTGTATTTAGTGGTATCCAAGACTGTATGTACTAGTATTTTTCAATTTCTTGACACATACTAGATACTCAGCATCTGCAAAAGTATTTAATCTAAATAAAAACTTACGGCCTCATGTACTATAATCATATACTGGCATGAAGTTAGCATACGTGACAAAATTAAACTACGTTTTAACGAGTTCCTCTATACAATTTTACATTAAACATCGCCGCATAATGTAGGTTTAACATACGATTACATCCTAGCATAATTTTTTATGTAAAATGTTATGGCAAAATACGTTAAGACCATGCTTAGTTCTGCCACTTATGCTAAGTTCATGCCAGTTTTTGATTATACATAAGGAAGTTAGTTTTAAACTCTATATTCCACACATGTTTTCTCTTTTTTATAGCAATAATAAGTGCTGTTATAAAAAGATTTAAATTAGATAATTTATTTATACAAATAATATAGAAAAAGTAAATTAAATCATTTTGGTAGTGTTTGAATACTCTCGGCGTACTTTTTTTTTCATAAAAAATGCGACAGAAATCTGCTCTTTTTGTGTGTGTTATGCTCTCGCTTTAAATTTCTGTTAGTATATACGTATGCAAAGCATAATTCTAGCAGAGCCCTCAGGGCAATGGGATGGTGGACTCTGATCTAAAATGTGCGTGAATCAAAAGAATTATATATTGGATCAATTAAGTTTGCCATGGCGAATTGTATTTCATTTTCTAAAAGAGAAAATTTTTAACACGGTTTAAACATACAGATTGTTGGGATATCAAATGAGTCAAAATTATGTCAATTACGAATGATATGCAATTTTTCTTTTCTTAATTTTTGTCAACATTACATTTACAGTAGATATTTGCCCATTAAAAAAAATATACCTTAAAAATACCTTAAAATTAGAGGGGCACACAATCTAGTTCCTAGACGCATTTCACAGTTGTTTTCATAATATTTTTTTAAGTTCTGTTGCATAAAAAATTGAAATAATATCCTTATGAAAATACGTCTATGTACACAGAAAAAAATATTCCCAAACAATTTTCAAACAAACGTGTGTTTTGAAATATAATTTAGTTTCAGTAAATATTTTTTACTGTTCCAGTAAATTATTTGTTTCAATTTTATTTTGTGTAAAAAAAATTGTATAGAATGAAAATTATCTATATAAAGTAAAATTTGTAAAAAAAAGTTTAGATTTATTTTTTTTTATATTTAAATTTGTTATTTTCAGTTAAATTTATTTTTATATACTGTAAAAAAATTTGTCTGATTTTTTTTTAATTTTTTCAGTTAAATTTATTTTTATATACTAAAGGTATTCACATCGATTTTTTTCTTGTTGGAAAAATGGAAAAATGTAAATTTTTTACAACAAACACAGAAAAAAAAATTCCACCTAAAGTTGAGTTTTTAAATTCAACTTTTGGTGAATTTTTTTCCCTGTGTTTGTTCTAAAAAAATTACATTTTTCCATTTTTCCAACAAGAAAAAAGCTGATGTGAATACCTTTACTGTAAAAAAATTTGTCTGATTTTTTTTAATTTTTTCTACAAATTATTTTATAGATATAAAAAACATTTTATTTTTTTTTTAAGATTTTTGTTTGCGGTTTTCAAACTTATTATGTTTGTATATTGTGATTCTCAATATTGTATTAAGATTCTTACTATAAACATACGGAGTTTGTTAGCTAAATTAAAAAATTTTTTGGGTTGAAGTCTACTGACGAGTTCCAAGAGCGGGAACGAAATGCTTAACCATAAAAACAAGCCAATTTTTGAAAGTAAAAAAAGTTGAACCTTTTATTTGATTCAGTTATTTTTTTTAAATGAAACTTTTACTAATTAAAAAAAAAAAATTGGTAAGAATTGTTATTGATTCAGTTAATTTATTTTCTGATAATACAAAAAATTTTAGTGAATGTGTTTGTAAATTATAAAAAAAAAATTGCTGAATAATACAAAAAAACCTGCAAAAATGTTTTTCTGTTCCTATTAATAAATTTGACTGAAAATATTTTGAGTTTCAGTTAACTTTTTTCTCTAATGCCATAATAACCCTGCAGGAGAATAGGCGATAATTGTCTAAAAGCTACTAGTATAAATACTAGAATAACAGGAACTAGTGCAAAAAGGGTTAAAGTTGTTGTGTAAAATTACTAGTGCTGATGAGTACTAGTATATGAAGTAGTTCCAAGGCACCACATTGCAAAATAAATTTTGACTGTCTAACAGAGCCCTTGCACTGTATGAAAATTGGTATCATATAATTACTAAAATTTTATAAATTATTAATTAATTAATTTTTTAAATAATTATAATTACCCTTTTGTATTTCTGAATTTTTGATAAATAATTGCTATTTTTAAGTAGCAGTTGTCACTGGGTAACAAAAGAATAAACCACCAATTTTATAGGATTTTTCTTTACAAAAGAACTGGTAATAAACTAGTCCTAAACTAGTACCACTGGTACTAGTAGTTTTCTAAACACACTCAATGCTAATTTGAACATTAATATAGTATAGGAAAGTATACAGTTGGGAACTAGTGGTGGTGATTTCTGTACTAGAAAAATACTAGTTGAACACTAGTTCGTTCTCCTGCAGGGAAGTTAACTAAAAATAAAATTTTTTTATTCAGTTAAATTTTTACAAATTTGTTATCAGAATCTACAAATTTCTTTGTAGGTCCGCATTCGCACAAAAAATTTACTGATTCAATGAATTTGGTTACTGAAAACGAAATTTAGTTTTTTCTGTGTATGTAAGTTTCCATTAATACATCTCTCAAAACTTAAACAATGTAGCCTCAAGTTGACCAACAAAAATGTTAAAACTTAATAATTTGATATTGTCATGTACATATGTGGAAGAATGCATTTTTTGAAAGGACACTTTTTTGCCCATGAGAATTGCAAGAAACCTTTTCCTAAACTTCTGCAAATACCATTTACTTCTATATATTTGGTGGGTTTAATGTTAATATATGTTGCAGTTTAATATGGAAAGAAGTTTTTATTTACATACATATATTAAGAATATTTAAAAATGTAAATGGATAAAGATGAGGAATTCAGAACCATGTATGTTCAGTTTGACTACAATTTATTTAATTTATTATAAAAACTTTGTATAATTTTCAAATGTTATTTAACAATTATTAAATTTTTGGATAGTTTTCATAAACTTTAATGTACGCGGACAGAATTATGAAGTTCTTTTCCATACACATTTTTTTAAATTTAATTTTGCAGAATAAAATAGACCCCCAATTAATGTCCATAAATTTCACATACAATATTCGTATTCGCGAATATCGTCGTATTCGCGGATATCGTTTCAAATATTCGAATTCGAATTCGCGAATATCAAAAGTTGACATTCGGTAGATGTATGTAGTATACGTACTCGTACATAATATACATATGTAGGCAACACGTATGATCAATTAAATAAACAAATGAGAAAACATACGTATTTTTGTACAAAATTACTAATTTTTTCTGTTACGTAACATTTTCAAAGGCCCCCTCCTCCTTACTGTTAATATAATATCAATTAAATTATCTACTTGCATAAATTTATCTTAGGAACCTTTGTATTTTATTTTATTGAAGAAAATTATTTTTGTTTTACAATCAAATTTTCTTTTACTCTTTTAAAACATTTCACACGTTAAATTCATTTGTTGCTATAATTAATATAATTAATAAATATTTGTCATACAAATATATCTTAATAATTTGTCTACATTTAATTCCTACCATAACAAATCGTAACAAAACTCGAACCCTCCACCCTAGAGCGTTATGTAATATATGGACAGCCCCCAAGACGCGAACCCCAGTACGTATGTTTTGCATTGTAGTCGCCAGCTACCTTGAAACAAGATCCAAGCGATTTGTAGAACTTCTCATACTGATCTTCGGTAACTGAAAATCTGGGAGGTGAGTAAATTGATGATATCACGAAATTCGAAAAAAAAATTCTACAAAAATACTCGTTGCTTGCATAAATTCTTCACTAACGTTGTCAAGGATATAATGCTTGAGTCTTGACTTAATTAGAATTGCAGATCCACAACATGCTCTCCCTCTAGGGTCTTTATATCATACACAGTGTAGCCATTAATTTTGAAAAAGCTTCTCGAAGTCAAATGAGTCTCAGAGACCAACATTATATTGATATTTTTTTTTTCCTTAAGGAAGTGCTCAAGTTCATTTTTATGTTGGCGAATGCCATTTGCGTTCCAGAAACATACTTTTAACGTATTCATGGCTTGTTAATAAATGCTTGAAGCAGTGTATTCTGCTTTCGAAGCATTTCTTGCATCATGCTAGTCATATTTGTTGTAAAATTGTTTATAGTTTGCACCAGATTATCAATAGTAGCTTCAAGGCGATTGAAATTAAAGCTTGAATTTGTATTTGTTGAATTATTTGCCGGTGAAACATTTTGTGTGGGAATAGAACTAGCCCTAGCAGCATCTGCATATGATACACGGGAAGTAACTGGTTGGCTCATTTGCGCAGAAGTGGCGGAAGAAACGTTTGCTGTTTGAACTGGAACTAATTTAGGTTTTTGCACCACAGCCTGCTTGACGAAAGAGAACACAGGACCACCTCTATAGTTAGCGGTGTGATAATCTACACAAATACTGCATTTTTTATAACTTTATGTTTTCATTTTTTCTAGTTGGTAAGCCTATTTGTTTACAAAATTTCAGTCATTTACCTTATCATATTACGTTAACTTTTTGTGAACTTGGCTTGGAACTTCCCTAATGTAACAATCGGTGCTTTCGAATTTTTCCAGTTCGTAACTCACCTCTTAAATTAAATTCTTAATTTCGATTTTAAAGTGTGTGTCCATGCCCCCGATTGAAACTTCCAGCATTTTAGATTTATCTTGGTGATCTCTGATTTAGATTTATTTAACCCATTACAGCATAAAGTTTGTTAACAGACTTTTTTTGATTTTTACAACATATAACGAATATGTGGGATCATATAAAAGAAATAGTTGTAGAAAAAGTTTTAATTTTTTTATAATTCAGATTTTATAAGCCGTCCGATATATCGGACGCTATGCATAGCGCACCAATATATTTAAATAAAAATAAATATTTTTTTTGTATCAAAACGGTTTTATTTGTGTTAAAAATATGTTTACATATGTGCAAAATATGTTATGGGATATTTTACGTCGCACAATTTATTACATGGTATCCCATAAAACATTTAGGATAAAGGCCAACATCACATTTCATACATTTAAACTTCGATTTTCCACCAAATTTATTAGTTCAGCGACGTTCTGTGCTTATGGGAACAATCCAATGGTCTTTGCCGTCATACTGTGTTGTGAATAAGTGCTTGGCTGGTTTTTGTTCTTGGCGTGGTGGACTTCCATATTTAACAAGTAGACTTTGAGCTACATATCTTCTAAATGCAAACAAGGATTCCATATCTTTATTGCAACCATTTTTTCTAGCTAATATCCAACCATTTACAACGGACACATCTAAAAAATGCCTTTACACGCATTCTTGTGCAAATATTTGCGGCATCTTGATTGCATTTATCAACTCCGCCAAAATGTTTATTATAGCTGGCAAAAAGAGATGGCTGAGGAACAGAAATTTTCGTTTTTTTTTCATTAGACCAACGGTTGGCAGATATTAACGTCCAGTTTTCAAAATTTGTTGCTACTGTAATAACGTTGTTGTCCTTCCATCGACATACAAAAACTTCTTCGTGGAACAGTTTTCTGTTCCATTTCCGCAATCACCTAGTACTTTGAGCCGCCTCATCAATGGCAATGATGTGAAGTAGTTGTCGAAGTATATCTTTACTCCACTTTGACTTGGTAAACCTGCGAGTTTAAATCTTTTTAAACCATAGTCCTTTTTTCTGTACTTTCTCCAGTATAAAAACTAAAAGCTACCATGTATCCAGTACTTGAACGTAAGCCCAATTTTTGAAGCCCCAAATCTTATTGGCTTTCCTCTGATAAATTGTTTTGCATTATGGATTCCATAGTATGGGATCATGCTCTCATCAATGCTATAATTTTCATCAACTCCGTAGTGTTTTTTAAAATATTCGCTCAAACTATCTAGCAATGGACGCAACTTATGCAATCTATCTGATGAAGTCGATAACAAAGTGCTGTCATTTAGATGAAAATTTTGCAATATCGCTTCAAATCTATTACATATGATGCTTTCCGCTAAAATTTTTGGGACGTCGTTATCTTTTGAAATATATATATAATCTTTTATATGGTAGTTTAGCGTAGCCAGATAATAACATTCCTCCCAAAACTACTTGATTTGAGAAGCTTTGTAGTTATTTTTCCGAATGCGCTATTTTCCTCTTTTTGGATTTTGTAAGAACCCCCTAAGGAAGATAGCGGTATATTATCGTCACTATCGCTTTCATCATTCAAAGTCTTCTCATCTGATTGAATTGTATCGTATCCCTTCCGAGCTAAAAAATGAACTTTACAGTTGCTATGAAGCAATGTGCGCCCGAAGCAGCTAAGGTAATCACACTCAGAAGTTTGTAATGCATAACGTCCGATATATCGGAAGCTTTTAAAAAATAACATACAAAAGTTAAAAAATAATAATTTTTAGTTAATTTTAATTATTATTCGAACTCCATTTGTTTCTATTTATATTTGTGATTTGAACGGGCTAAAGTTCGTATCGCTTTTTAAGCCAAATTACATGTGATAATTATTAATGAACAAATAACACCAAAGTCTGTTGTAAATATTCTGACTAACAACACATAGTTGAACGGAACAGCCAGCCGTTTTCGAAGGCCACTAAACCTTCATCATCAGCGTTCTTTTGTGTTTGCTCCACTGTGTGTGGTGTCAGTTGATGTAGATTTCTGCTTTATATACTTAGCATTTTATTGCAAATGGAATATGTGAATTGTTTTGATTCATCGTATTTCAATTTGCTGAAAGCTTTTTTGTATTGTAAGCTCAATTTTACAATCTCTATATTTACAACAGTCTTACCAATGTCGTTTTGTTCTTTTTACTAATTATACACATGTTACTTAATTTGCTTATTTTTTGTTCTACTTAAGACAAACTTTTTTGGTTTGTTACTATTAAGTATATTTTTATTTAACTTTTGCCACAGGCCCATGGCTATTAATTTTTAGTTAATTTGAATTATTATTCGAACTCCATTTGTTTCTATATTTGTGATTTGAACGGGCTAAAGTTCGTATCGCTTTTTAAGCCAAATTACATGTGATAATTATTAATGAACAAATAACAGCAAAGTCTGTTGTAAATATTCTGACTAACAACACATAGTTGAACGGAACAGCCAGCCGTTAATAAATTTTGTTTGTTTGCTTCAATGTAGAAATAGAATTGTTTTATAAAAGTAAAGAATTAGTTTTAATAACACTGTGGAACAAAATTTCAACAAAGTCGTGACCAAATGAATTTGACACATGATATTAATGTAGAATTTTTTACCAAATCCGAATCTGAATTCAGAATGGTCGAAAGTAGAACGGATTTTGAGATATTGCAAAATTACCGTTATTTGGGTTCTTAAAAAAGATGATATCACTTTAATAAAAGAATCTTGGTAAGTATTAAATAAATTTTTTTATTTATTTTTTCCACTTGAAAGAAAATAAATTTGTTAAAACAACCATAGTTTGCATGTAAATATTGATCAAGAAATGACTGAACTACAGTGGAACAATTTCAAATTTCACAAAAAATGTAATGATTTTTTGCAAATTTTTTTTCAACTTAGTTTTTTTTGCACTAAATAACTAATTTTTGCTAAGTTTTGTCACTTATCACGTTAGATTATTTTAATAGAAACATTATGTACTCAATAGAATACAGATCGGTGCAAACATGATAAAGTTACAGAAGATTAATTGAATTATCCCACTTTTATCAAATAAAAAAAAGCAAGTAAATATAGAAATATTTATATACATATTGTTACGTAAAAATATTCCTACAGGGTTAAAGCAAAGAACTATCTGGAAGTATTTAACTAAAGCACTAAACGTACACACATATTTACGTACAAATACAACAACAATAATTGTATACATAGCTACAGACACACACACATGCAAATAAAAGTGCGAGCACTGTACTACCAGTACAAACCGCATTGCCAACATAAGAGTCGTTACTTTTAAATTCAAAAATAACGACCAATCGAATTATCTACAAACGCCTAGAAGCAGCAACATGAATTTTCCCGATTGTGCTAGAGGACTGTTTGAACATCTGGCTACCAATAGTAAATGACAATACAGATGGCATCATGCACCTATCAGGCGAACATTCGAGAAGCGGTTCCTGTACTATAAAAAGTGGCAGCATGTGCGAGAACAGGGCAGTACTAATCAGAAAGTAGTCAAGTTAAGACCTCATTGAAAGTGGATAATAACGATAAGAAGTAGTTAAGTAAAGACAAGTTGTAATTTACTTCGTTAAGAATAAAAGGAAATACAGTAGCAAATAAAAATTGTGTATTATTTATTTTTATTTTTGAGCAATCAAAAGAACTCACACGTTTAATAAAAGTTAAACGTAACATTTTGGTGTCAGAAGTGGGATTGCAAAAATTAAAATAAAAATAATAAATTAATTAGAAAATAATTAATTTGTAATACGAGGAAGAATGAAATTTCAAGAGCTTAAGGTGGAGCAACTCAAGAAAGAGTTGAACAATCTGGACTTGCCAACAACTGGTAATAAGGTCGAACTACAGAAAAGATTGTTGAAGAGTTCCAGCGGCGCAACATCGATATAGAAAGCTACGAGTTCGATGAAAAAGAAGAAATTGAGGTATGTACTCGTGCAGCAGCAACCAGTACAGACATTGGTGCAATGTTTGCTGCTATGATGAGTAAAATGGAAACAATGCTTCAAGAAACTTCTAGAGCAAACAACGACAAACTTCTAGGCCAAATGGATGGGAGACTTCAGGAGTCTTCTAGAGCTATGAAGGCTGATTTTCAAGAAACTTCTAAAGCCAACAACGAGAGAGTTTTAGCTGAAGTAAAGGCCGCAAACGAGAAACTTCAAGAAATTTCTGAGGCCTTATATAGAAGAGTAGATGGTATTGAAGTACAAGTCAGCAAGTTTGACGAGAAAATATCGGAGCTGGAGAATAAAGTCCATAGCTTAGAAATTGGTGGCGTGGCAGTACAAGTGAAAGATGTAGACGAGAAATTGCACGAGCTGGAAGCAAAAATCGTCAATCTCCAGTGCCAAAGCGGACCAGTGCGATTTGTTCCAGAAGTTTCCAGCAGGATAAAGACGCCTTGTTTCGATGGCAGTGCACCACTGAACATCTTTCAATTTCAGTTCGAAACAGTGGCTAACAGAAATGGATGGGACAGTGAAGAAAAGGCCATAGAGCTAGTTTTGGCCTTAAAAGGTGCGGCAGCAGAAGTTCTCGAAACTGTGCCAGTAGGCTGCAGAAACAGTTTTGATGACATAATGGCGGCACTGCAACGCAAATATGGCGGTGAGCACAAGCGTGACATATACCGCATGGAATTGCGATGTAGAGGACAAAAGCCCAATGAGTCTCTACAAGATTTCGCAATGGAAATCGAGCGGTTGGTGCAGCTTACGTATCCAGGCGAAAACCATCCATTCCTGGATCATGTCAAAACGGAGGCGTTTGTTAATGGCATCCGTGACCCTGATATCAAACTTGCAGTGTGTGCTACGCAAAAGGCAACCTTCGCAGAAATGGTTTCATTTGCACTAACTCAGGAGACTGCTAGACTGATTTTGAAGCCACAGGTGTGCAAGGTACGAAACGTGGAAGTACTTGCCGAAAATGGTAATAGTCTAGTCTCTAGCATTAAGGAGGCCGTGAGACAAGCATTGGCGGAGAAAGAGCAAAAAGTTAATAATAAGTGCTATTACTGCGGCAAAGTTGGTCATTACCAGCGCAACTGCAAGGCGCCAAGAAAGAGAGCCAGATCTGTTTCGCCATCAAGGAACAGTAAACGGGTGTACCAACAAACAACACAAGAGTCCCCGTTAAACTAAAACGAGCTAGCACTGAGGGGCAAGAGCTAGCTCCCACAAACGATGGCCCCACAATCTCCATATCAGTGATGCAACAGAAAAATAGCAACCTTACTGCATGCGGATACATCAACGGTGAAAAGCACATCCTTACCATAGACACAGGAGCGTCACAGTCAATAATCAGGCCCAATGTAGTGAAGGGGAAATGTGAAACTATAAGTAATATACGACTACGTACAGCTACTGGGGAGCCTGCCACTGTCTATGGTAAATCTGAGGCGAAGGTGACTATTGCCAATATCAGTGTGAAACACGTATTTATTGTTGCCGATATTGTAGACGAGGTTATTATTGGAGCCGATTTTATGATAAACCACGGAATCAACTTGCATATGGGGCAACAAGTGATGATTTGGCGTAATGTTGAAATACCGCTTGATGTTGGATATGACAATCATATGCACGTCAAGAAACTGCTTGCTATTGAAAATCAGACATTACCACCACGATCTGAATCAGTAATATGGGCACAAATGGAGGGAGATTGTGAGGACAATCGGTTGTGGGTAGTAGAACCAGCAGAAATTAAGAGCGAGCTATTAACAGCAAAAGTCCTCGTAAGAACTTGCAATGGAAGAAAGGTTCCCATACGGGTACTAAATTTATCAGGCCAAGAAAAAGTCATCAACAAGAATTCCGAAATAGGTCAATGTGCTCAAGCAGAGGCAATAATAAACTGCGATAAAAAGCCAGAACCTGCCAATTTGTCTGCAAAGGAGCGTGAAGAATTTCAGGCATATGTGGAGCGATGGGTAGCAGGGCTATCACCTCCTGACAGAAATAAAGCCAAGCAACTGCTAAAAAGGCACGCCTGCATTTTTGCCGGGCAGAATAAAAGCCAAGGGAGAACGGCAATAGTGAAACACGAAATAAATACTGGCGAAGCAAGGCCAATAAAATTGGCACCCAGAAGTATACCACTGGCTAAGCGAACTGAGGTAAAAGAGCTCGTCAATGAAATGGAGCGGTGTGGTGTAATCGAACCATCTTCAAGTCCCTGGAGCTCACCGGTAGTGTTAGTAAAGAAAAAGGACGGCAGTACTCGATTTTGCGTCGATTATAGGAAACTTAACGACGTGACCAAAAAGGACAGTTATCCGCTACCAAGAATTGACGACACCTTAGACACGCTTGCTGGAACGAAATGGTTCTCCACATTGGATCTACAAAGCGGCTATTGGCAGGTAGAGATTGCAGAGAAAGATAAGGAGAAAACTGCTTTCAGCGCATGCGACGGTCTATGGCAGTTTAATGTTATGCCATTTGGGCTCTGCAATGCTCCGGCTACTTTCGAGCGGCTCATGGAGCAAGTGTTAAAAGGACTGCACTGGAAAACATGCTTGGTGTATCTTGATGACATAATTGTAATGGGGAAGACTTTTGATGAACACCTTAAAAATCTGACTGAAGTCTTTCAGCGCATATCATCGGCTGGACTCAAACTCAGCACCAAAAAGTGTGCACTATTCCAGAAAGAGGTGAAGTATCTGGGCCATAAAGTTACAGCAGATGGCATTTCAACAGATGAAGATAAGATACGAGCAGTAAAGGACTGGCCTCGTTCGTCCAAGAAATCTTCACGAATTGCGCAGCTTTCTGGGCCTTTACACATACTACAGACGCTTTGTGCCAAATTTTTCCAGCGTAGCTTCAAGCTTGCATGAGCTAACAAAGAAGTCGCAACCATACGATTGGGGTGAATTGCAGGAGAATACTTTCCAGACACTAAAAGATTGATTGTGCACATC
Organism: Tachina grossa; assembly: GCA_949987645.1. NCBI lineage: Eukaryota > Metazoa > Arthropoda > Insecta > Diptera > Tachinidae > Tachina > Tachina grossa. The sequence goes on from OX465278.1 coordinate 70,375,273, forward strand.
ACCAGTCTTATCATATCCAGTTGCTGGGGAAAAATTTGTGCTAGATAGCGATGCAAGTGGATATGGAATAGGAGGTGTGTTATCACAGGTGATTAATGGAACAGAAAAAGTAGTGGGCTATTACAGCCGAATACTTTCGAAACCTGAGAGGAACTACTGTGTGACACGACGGGAGCTTCTGGCAGTGTTGGAGTGCATTAAGCATTTTCATAAATACTTGTATGGCCAACACTTTACTTTAAGAACTGACCATTCTGCGCTCAGGTGGCTACTGCAGTTTAAAAATCCTGAAGGGCAGCTAGCACGCTGGATTGAACGTCTTCAGAGCTACGACTTCAGCATTGAGCACAGAAAGGGTGCAAGGCATAATAATGCTGATGCTCTGTCACGACGCCCCTGTAGCTTAGAGTGCAGACATTGTTCAAAAGTCGAGGCGAAAGAATGTGTCATTGATGTCAGGCTTACAAAAATTGGTACGGAAGAAGACTGGTCAGAGGCGCAAAGGGCAGATCCAGCACTGGGAAAAATTATAGCAGCTAAAGAGGAGGATAGAAGACCCACCCGTAATGAGATATCAGCTGAAAGTCCACTGGTAAAATCGTATTGGGCCCAGTGGGACAGCCTGAATTTGATAAATGGTTGTTTGTATCGTGTCTGGGAAAGTGTAGATGGTAAGACGATTTCCAATCTGATCGTGGTCCCAACATCCAAGAGGAGCGAGGTGTTGAAGGAGTTCCATAATGGACCCAGCGGTGGCCACCTGGGCGTAACAAAAACGCTCGAAAAGTTAAAACAGCGTTTTTATTGGATTGGATGTCAACAAGCCGTAGCCGAATGGATAGCGAATTGCACACAGTGTATGAAGGCTAAAGGTCCAGCAAAACGAAGTCGGGGTCTGCTGCAAAAATATAACTCGGGAGAACCCTTTGAGAGGATAGCAATGGATGTAGCAGGACCTTTTCCGGTCAGCAACGCTGGGAATCGTTATATTCTTGTAGTGATGGACTATTTCAGCAAATGGCCAGAAGTTTATGCCATACCTAACCAGGAAGCCAGGACGGTTGTGGACGCGTTTGTAAACAACTGGGTATGTCGCTATGGAGTTCCTATTGAACTGCACTCTGACCAAGGTAGAAATTTTGAGTCTGCCATATTTAAAGACATGTGCGAGCGATATGGGATAAAGAAAACCAGAACCACACCACTTCACCCACAGTCTGATGGCATGGTAGAGAGGTTCAACCGTACATTAGAAGAATATTTGCGAAAAGTGGTGAGCACGCATCAAAAGGACTGGGACGAACACATTCCGGACTTTCTATTAGCATACAGGTCAGCTGTGCATGACACAACATCGCGAACACCTGCAAAAATTATTTTTGGAGCTGAGTTAAAGTTGCCTGGAGATTTAGAGTTCGGCGTCCAGCCTACACTAACAAATAAAGCAGATACTGGCCCTTTCCAAAGGCAAGAAAATTTAAATGAGCTACATGAATTTGTCCGTAGCCGAATTAAAATGGTCAGTAATAAGGTGAAAGTTAGGTATGACCGTGCTGCAAATTCTAAAGGCTTTAATGAAGGTCAATTGGTTCTACTTTTCAACCCACAGCGGAAAATAGGATTGTCTCCAAAACTACAGACTCACTGGGAGGGACCATATACGGTGGTAAAAAGGTTAAACGATGTCGTTTACAGAATACAAAAACACAATAGCCCAAGGTCAAAAATGAAAGTTGTACATTTAGAACGACTCGCAAACTATGGAAAGCCGGATAATGTGCCTCTTCGGGACGAATAGGCTTAAGTGGGCGGCAGTGTTACGTAAAAATATTCCTACAGGGTTAAAGCAAAGAACTATCTGGAAGTATTTAACTAAAGCACTAAACGTACACACATATTTACGTACAAATACAACAACAATAATTGTATACATAGCTACAGACACACACACATGCAAATAAAAGTGCGAGCACTGTACTACCAGTACAAACCGCATTGCCAACATAAGAGTCGTTACTTTTAAATTCAAAAATAACGACCAATCGAATTATCTACAAACGCCTAGAAGCAGCAACATGAATTTTCCCGATTGTGCTAGAGGACTGTTTGAACATCTGGCTACCAATAGTAAATGACAATACAGATGGCATCATGCACCTATCAGGCGAACATTCGAGAACCGGTTCCTGTACTATAAAAAGTGGCAGCATGTGCGAGAACAGGGCAGTACTAATCAGAAAGTAGTCAAGTTAAGACCTCATTGAAAGTGGATAATAACGATAAGAAGTAGTTAAGTAAAGACAAGTTGTAATTTACTTCGTTAAGAATAAAAGGAAATACAGTAGCAAATAAAAATTGTGTATTATTTATTTTTATTTTTGAGCGATCAAAAGAACTCACACGTTTAATAAAAGTTAAACGTAACAATATGTAGGTAACAATTAAATTAAAAATGGCTTAAAACTGTTGAGTTGCTTTGTCTGTTGTAATTATTTTCTACCTCTGGCACAAGGAACCAACAATAGTCGCCCAACATCGCCTCATCATACACCCCTTGATACCGACGTTCCATTTCTTATATTTGTTGATGAAAACGCTAACCATGCTCGTCGCTTTTATCGCCAAAATTATTTGGGAAGAAATTTTAATGTGAATGCAGAAGGTGTATTTTTAAAGACATATTAACTCCTTTTTTAAGAAGGACATAAAAATGAATGTTAACATAAATAAAAAAAAATCGTGTTAAAAACTTTACCAATTTTCTCATAATTTTTTAACAAAACAAGTCTTGAATTTGGACTCCTAGAAAGCCTGATACAACTAAACCAAATGACCTCCATGCTTTTAATTCATCTTCTGATAAAATCGAATCAAATTTGGAATCTTTAAGTAGCTTAGTAATTTGTAGTCCTATAAAAATACCTTCTTTAATTTTGGCATCTGTTACGTTGGGAAAAACGGTTTTCAGGTATTCAAATGCTTCACGGTTTCCTCTTTTTAGTAAAGCTTTGACGAAATTTTTGATTAAGCCAAGTTTAATATGTAGTGGCGGCAAAATAATGTTTTCCATTATTGCCAGAGCCTTGTGTTTGACATTATCTTGGCCAAGCGTAAAATCAATTCTATTCGTCCAATCTTTTCGTGACGCGCTCGGCTGTCCCATTTGCACAAAAAACAGCAATATTGTGTAGCCTTGTTGCAAACCAGTCACCATGGCAACAACTTTTAGATCGGCATAGATTTTCCACTTATGCTGTTCGTACTTTATCAGACTCAGTAATTTATACATGGACTCATACGATTCTTTAACATTAACTGCGTGCGCCACTGGAATTTACGGCTTTTTATTACCTTTCTGCAACAAAACTCCTTTTAAGCTCAACTTGCTGCGTATTTATTTCCTTTGGGTTTTTAATTTAATAAAACCGAAAAGTGGGTTAATTCCCTAAATCTTCTGTAGCTTTGTCATATTTGCACCAATCTGGACGTTGTAGAGCGCAAAATTTTTGTATTAAAATTTTAAAAGTTGCGCTGAGGAGCTGAAATTTGATACACGAGTAGGTATAGGTGAGAAAACAACTAGAAAAATCTAAAAACCCGGAAATTTAAGTCAGAGGGGCGGGGCTGCACCCATAAAAATTAAAAATTAAAAGTTGCGCTTATGAGCTGAAATTTGATACACAAGTAGGTCTAGGTGAGAGACCAACTAGAAAAATCTGAAAAACCAAAAAATTTTACAAGAATAGGCGGGGCCACTCTACTATTTTTTGAACCTGAAACCTTACAGCCTTATTTATAAAACTTATTAGGGCTTTTTAAGAAAAAATTTTTATGAATATTTGCCTTAAAACCCCTCTATAAAGCCTTAATAAGTTATATAAATAAGGCTATTAATATACAGTTTTTAACTTAAACCATTTTAGTGAAACCTTGCATATACGTTACTTTAAAGTATCACCTAAAAAAGTGGTCGTGATCACTCCCATACAATTTCAGCCTTGTGTTTAATCTACTTCGGTCTAGCATATTTTAGAAGAAAATTAGCATGAATTATAAGCGCTGCTCTCAACAATATTGTGAGTTTAAAATAGTGGGAGGGGTAATGCTCATAACATTATAAGGTATAGTTCACGCTAGACAGCAGAAATTTTATACACAAGTAAGTGTAGATGAGTAAGCCAATGGGAAAATCTTAAAACCAAGAAGTTTTTTTATCCTCTAAAACTCCAATTTTGACTAGAGAGCTGAAATTTGGTACACAAATTAATCTACATCAGAGATCACTAAGAAAAATCTAAGAAACCAGTAGTTTCAATCAGGGGTTGGGAGCAAGCACTGTAAACTCAAAATTAAGTATCCAAAGTAAAAGTTTTGAAAAGCGGCCGTGAAACTTCACCCATAAATCTTAGATTTTTCTTTCATGTGCTTCGGCTTAGCATTTTTTAGTCTATTACTCATGTATTTCCCATTAGCTTTTTCATGCTAGCAGATATAAAATTCGGCGGGGCCAGGCCCATAAAAATTTTACGTTATATTATACTGTAGAGAGCTGACATTTTGTAGACAAATAGTCCTAATTGATTTACTCAATCGGAAAATCCAAAAATTAAAGCACCAGCTACCCTATTAAAACTTTGCATGCACATTGTTCATATCCTTGTGAGTTATTTACTTCGGCTAAACAGACTTTTTCTTGTAAATATATTGAGAAAATAGGCGGGGTAACGCCCAGTAAAATTTACGCTGTATTTTACATATTTCTTTTCAGACTACTCTTACCAAATTGTGTACACATCGGCGACCAGTTGTAATGACACAATAGTGCATTTTTAAGATGTACAAGCCAATACTCATAAAGCTCTAATCCATTATTTAATATAACTATGCTATTTTTAACTGGCACAGTGATCATGAATTGAAATAAAACACACTAGAAATTTTAAGTTTAAAAATTTTATCATATAAAATTTTTCAAAAAGTAGTCAGATCCTCACAAAAACATAAATGTGAAAAAATGCCAAGTTCCTATCAAAAATTTCGGTCATCAAAAGCAGTGAGATATAAATTTTGACCAAGTTCTTGTTTGATAAAATATCTTTCACTGACATATGCTATGCATTATATACATTTGTAATCGTAAGGGTGTCATATAATTTCTAGATAATCTGCTAACTTGGCAATATTTTTACCTTTCCAAAAAAGGAGAAAGTAATGTATAAATGTCCATTTCTTTATGTTGATAAAAATGTTGTCAAGTTGGCTGATTATCTGGAAATTATATGACACCCTTACGATTACAAATTTATATCATATATAATATATATCTGTGTAAGGTATTGTGGCAAAGAAGAACTTGGTCAAAATTTATATCTTACAACTTTTAATGGCCGAAATTTTGGATAGGAACTTGGCCGTTTTTCACATTTATGTTTTTGTGAGGATATTTCTCTCAGAGAACATAATATTGTTTTCTCAACCATTCTACAACCATATCTTTTCTTTGTGTGAATATACACACTGCGTGCATTGGCCAGAACTTGGCCTGGCGCACAATCGTGCGCCTAAATTTATAAATACATGAATGGAAATAAATGAATACATATTATCATATACTTATGTCCATACACTCTAATTTTTCTAATCTGATCCATATAAGGTATATAATTTATGAACCATATATAAATTTTCATCTGGGCAATGCTAATTGTTCCCTCCAATGAGACCGCCAAGTCATTCTGGAATCAGTTCCGTAACCATATTTAGATTTAACATAAGGTTAACTGGTATTTATACTTTTGAAATATGATTGCCCCTGTGGTCGAGTGTGCGAGACTGTTGTGCCGTAGATTATCATTTTATATCACAAAAAAACGAGCTTTATTTTCGATTTTATCGTAAGCGACAAAAATTAAATTTTTCAGGAGAATCTTCTTTTAAATTTTCAAATATGTTTTGTACGTAAAATGTCGCTCACGATAAAATTTTACAGCCCGTATCTTAAAAGTTATCAACAATTTTGGCATTTTAATAATTCCAAGCCCATAAAATTTTAATTTTAATAAAAAAGTCTATTTTCGATAACATGTCGCTTACGATAAAATCGAAAATAAGGCTGGATATAATTGTATTATTGCATTTGCATTAATTAAAAAATCCGATAAATTTTTGATTATTACATTTAAATTCTGAAATGGCATTTATATATAATTAATATTATTCTATACCGATAATGTCCCTATTAGATAGTTTAGTGAAAAGTCAAAAGGTGTATACGAAGTGTCAATTAATCCCATCATAGACTCTATCCATGTAAAAGTGACTGATCCGCTTCATAAGAAATGTAAGCACTCGTACTGTTCCCTATCACGTGGCTAGTCTGGTGTCAGTTCCATTTACATAACCTTACTTAACAGTGCACGTCTTTTCCGCGACATTCCTTAATATATTTTGCAAGCTGTGTAGGCTAGACCGTCTCGCCTCACAGTAAAAAAAATTGCTGTACACCACCGAATATAAAGTATTGTTGCAAGGCAGTTTTTTTTTGCTGAACGTAGGGGTCGCCCAAAAACATTTTCATTATATCTTCGGCATTTACAGTCTGAACTCAAAGTGTAATATATCGGTGTTTTTGTCTCAAGAAGACCAATGTTTCACTTTAATAGTCATTGACCTCTGCACTGGCCCATACAACATTTTGTTTCCGTAATAATTGCATTAATGACTAGTAAATTGACAAATGTAATATGAAAAACATTTTATTTTTGATGGCGTTCGAAAAGAAAATTTTAAAGTCTTTTTTATGTAAATTACGATATCCATAAAACTAGACATGGGCTAGAAAAGTAATAATCAGCAAACTAAAAACAAACGATTTTTAACATATTACAATAACAGTAAGATATCCTGATATATTCATCAATGTGACTCTATTAGTGTTTTCACACTAAGGGCCATTATTACAACTTAAAGATAGTTAAAAGTGGGATTTTATCGGGCGTATAAAAACTTTATCATTTGCAAAATTTTACTTTAACCTAAAGTGAGCGATAAATTACAGGCAAGTTAATACTACCTGGTAAGTTAAATCCAATTTGCAATAATGGAAAGCTTTTTATAGGTCCGATAAAATCCTACTTTTAACTATCTTGAAGTTGTAATAATGGCCCTAAAAGTTAAAACCATAAACAGCTTATTATTCACACTGTAAGTTTGTTAAATGCAGGTTTTAACTCACAGGCTGTCTAATAACTTTGCTCAAAAATAAAAGAAATCTCCTCCAGAAATGCGTGTATATGTTGTTGTATTTTTTCTACTTTTTATTTACACTTATTTGACAAACTGTACAACAACTCTTTTTGTTTGTATGAAAAACTCGAAAATTTTACAAGGCGTTGTAAAATGGAAATTATTTCATATTTTGTAAATAAATATTTTAATATTATGGAACTAGTAGTACAAAGTGAAGAAGTGCTTATAAATCAAGTTATTGTGTATTCAAAATGCACAAATACATCACAAAATAAAACTTTTTTATAGGCGGATCGATGTCAGTCATGTCTATTTTCACTTCCCAAAGGTCAGTGAAAACATTTTCGCTGTTTTGTTCCAGAAAACTTTTTTTCATAATTTTTGATTATTGTTGCTGTTTCATCCATTTTTAAGTTGAAAATCTTTCAAGCGACATCTATTATTATTGACTGGCATAAACATTATCAGAAGTTTCCTGTCATTTTACTTACCAGCACTGAACTTAGCACAGAGATAAAACCAATTCAAAAATGGTTTTAAGTTGGTTTTAACAAAAACAATTTGTATGGTAAAACCGGTTTTTAACAGTTGGTTTTAACATTAAAACCAACGTTTATTAAAACCATGAAAGAAATTTTTGTGTAGTTTAATAATCCTGAAAGTATTTTTAAGTTTCGAGAACCATTCGTGAATTGTTAACGGAATAATACAAAAAGCGGTATAAATTATGTAAATGCCAAATGTTACTTTATCACTAAAACTAGAGCTGATAGAGAAAAACTAATAAGGCCACCCTATTCAGGAGAGAAAAGTACAAAAGGATCAGGCATTTTTATTTAAACATCGAAACCAGGGTTGTCAGATTTTTTCCGACCTATTTCGCCAAATTGATTTTAAAAATCGACAAAAGTCGCCAAAAATCAGTTTTATGTAGTTTTTCTATAATATATTTGATAAAAAAAAAACTTTTTTAATATAAATTTTTATAAAATGATCGTATCAAAATTTATCAAAATAACGCCAAAATTAGAAATAAAATCGCCAAAAATAATTTCTTGTAAATTTTTCACATACAAATTCAAAACGCATGAATGACTTTAATTGATATAAGAAAAAACATCAAAATCAAATTGTTTTAACTTCTTGCAGACGAGGTAGGATTTATTTTTAAAACTACTCCTTCAACAAACTAATTTTCCTGAATAAGAAACATTTTGAAATTTAATTTTGTTGAATAAATAGCCATAATAATCGCCAACAAATTTATTTATCGCCAGAAAAATCGCCATGTCGCCAAACCGAAAAATTGAACACCAAACAAGTTGAAAAATCGTTACGTTTGCCGAGAAATCGCCATATCTGACAGCCCTGATCAAAACCACTGTTGTGCAGTGTTATGTAAGTGTATAATAATTTTTATCTGAGATTCTCTATTTTCATTTAATTTTGTATCCAGTGTAAGAAAAATGGTGAAAAACATTTATTTTTAGTTTTGCTTGCTAAAACAAATTAAAAACAGTAACGGAACATTCCAAATTATGTGAAAAGTAATGTGTTGCCATATATGCAAAATTTCATTTGAGCAAAAGAGGAGCAAATAACTGTGTTGTTAATTCTGATCCGCAGGAAATTTAGCTTTTTTACTATTTTCCGTTATTTAAGAAATTTATTATTCGACATATTGTCATAAGTATATATATTAATCTGAAATTTATTTGCTGGTGGTCCAGCATTGTTTATATGCTGAACAAATCATCAGTAGACTTCAACCACAAATTTTGAATAGTAACAAACCTCTCATCTAAGCCCACTACGCTTATTTTTCTTTTCTGATTTTCAAAAATATTATTATTTGTGAATTTTGTAATAGTTCTTGAAAGTCTGTGCGTAAGATAAGTGTGGTTGAAGTCTACTGATGATTTGTTACAACAACAACAATGAAATGCATATAGACAAAGCTGAACCACCAGCAAATAAATTTCAGATTAATTTTCCGTTATTGTCTCACTTGTGTAGAAAAACGGATTAATTTTTATTATTATTTCTAAAATATAAGGTGCTGTTCTGTAAACTGAATCCCAGTAAATTTCTCGTTTTTACGAAATATTAATAATGGTTCTGCAGACGTGTTTAAAATCATACACTATAATTTTCTTTCATATATGATATTTGAGAATCTCTATGTTATAAAAAAAATTAAAAATCATCTAATAATATATTTCTATTGTAGGAGTTAGTTTTCTAAAATCGTGCGATTTCAAATCGATCGGTTTACAAAACAGGGCCGATAATTGTCTTATAGCCGTTATATGTATGTTCATAAGAAAATATTTTGTGTTTCGAAATACACAAAAAAAAAAAACACTTAAGTCCCTGCCTTTTATTTATAAAAGAATAAAGGTGTTCTTTTAATTGTGCATATTGCCAAACACGCCTCGAATTAATCACATTGTTGCAATTTGAACGCACACAAATAAAAAAAAACTTACTTAGCTAAACTGCTGACTCCAAAAGCATTCTTGCCATACTTGACGATTTATCGTCACTTTTACGGTTTTGAGTTCCAAAAATTTCATTTTGACGACTGGACGATTTTCGCCGTCAATTTGAAGATTTTAAAATAATAATAAATTGACACCATTTATTGAAACTTTAACAAAATTTTAATATGGAATTATATGTTTTTTATTTTTTAGTTAATTTAATTATTATTTTTCGAACTTCATTTGTTTCTATATTTATGATTTGAACAGGCTTAAGTTCAATATACTTAAGCTTATAGTACACGGCATGTAAAAAACCACATGTGCATGTGGCTCTAACGTAATTTTGACGTCATCAAGAAGCTACATTTGCTACATGCCGTGTACTAGTAATACATGTAGATGTAGATATTCACCTGCTTACAGATGTGCTGCCTCAGAACATGTGTTCGATTCGGCTACATGTGACACATTTGTATTTTGAAACAAAAATATGTACTATTAAAAGTTTACCGGCTGTAGCCACTACTAGTAATTTTAAAAAATGCAACCAACATGCTGAAAAACCCGTGACGTCATCGACACATACGCATGTGGCTTTTTACATGCCGTGTACTATAGGCTTTAGCCATTATTGCAAATGGAATATGTGAATTGTTTTGATTCATCTTATTTCAATTTGCTGAAAGCTTTTTTGTAATGAAAGCTCAATTTTAACATCTATATATTTACAACAGTCTTGTTTTTATTTTTTTTAATTTATTAACTGAAACAACAGAAATACAAAATTCATACGGTCAAATACAAAAACTATTTAGAAAAGTTATGGGCAATTTTTTATAAATAGATTTGCTTGAATGTGATAATTTTTATTTGATGGATTCTAAAGATGAGAATAATTGTTTGGACATGAAATAATTTTATTTAAGAGTAATAAGTATTTGCTGATGCTAAACGTTTTAAAATAGACTAATGTGAAATCATTAAAAATTTTAAATTTTTTTATGCTATGACTTCGAAGATGAGTTTAAAGCTTCAAGCCCTATCCCTACGATATTATTATAGAAAACAAAAGTTTTTTCTGCGATATTCCAAAAGAGCTTTCTCACATTGTTAAAGAATGTGAAATTTAGGAAATTGAATCTGAAATCAAACAATTAAAGTTATTAAAATTAAAGTTAAAAAAATAGTTTTCCTTGATACTGTGGCGAACAGTTTGCACACAAACTGATGTCACACCCTGTAAAGAAATAATACATAAAATAACAAATATGATCGACAAACTAATTTATAAAACAAAAGTGTTAAGGGACACTAACAAAAACATAGGTACAAGTGTATGACTTTCAAGACCAACGAAATATATTAAAGAAATAAACAAAAGAAAAAAAAACATGCAACAACAAATACATTCAACAAAATAATTTACAAACAAAGGGATTAACGGTCAATAACACAAATACATCTACATATTACTGTCCTGCACAAGATATCTTATAAGAACTTGAGTGAGGGATTTTTCAAATGCTTTGCTACAGCGAAATCTTCTAAAATAAACGTTAACACCACTGTTTGCAAGAAATTTATTTCAGTATTGTAGGTATAGAGGTAAAGAAGAAAATACTTCGTGACGGAAGAATTTATGATGCTTGCTTCTTTCTACGCATGAGCGCGTGTACAAACGTCATGCATGTATGTGTGTATGATATTTTATTTTTCTGCGCACATGCAAAGGCACACACATGCATTAACATTAGTTGTATACGGTTAATCACATAATACCTTACCACCCTGCAGTCAGACTGGGGCCAAGTGTCTCTATGTCAACACAAAAACTCTAGGAGTAGTTACATTGTCTACAATTTCTCTTTTATTCGTCAGTATAAAATAAAGAGAGAAAATAAATGTGGCGTATTTCTGGTGGATTTTGCAACAACTTGTCAATATACATAAATTAAGGTATAGAAATGTACCAGTAAATTTCTGGTTAGTATGTCTCCATGTTCCCATAAGAATTATGAATTCACTATCTAGTAAATTTTTTTTAGTGTTAGAAGTGGAATTTCAATGACAAGCACATGCTAAATGTCTATAGCACAAAGTATTATTTGGGGAATAATTGTAGAGTAGTACTGGTGACAAAGTCAAAAGCGACTCAATACATTTTCACCATCGACATTTCCTTCAGGGCATCTACATCTTACACACACACACAAACGTAAAGTATGCAAAATAACAAGCATATACAAATCAACACTACTTCTTTTGAGTGTTTGTTACAAACAAGCAGTCTTGGCGACATCGTTTGTTAACACTGATCTACACGTACACCAATACATCCATCGTGCTTCGCCTATAGTACGACAGCATTTATTATGGGTTTAGTATAATACATGCGACGTGAATACATTTAAAAAATATAACGTATTTACATTTCAAGACTGTTTGCGCAGGTCTCTAGTACATATGCACATTAAAATCAGCGATGCCAACTTGGTGCTTTTGACACTATTTTTAGTGCTTTTCGAAGACTCAAAACGCCAAAATTTGAGCGTTAGTGCCAAAGTAAGAAAAAGCACTAATTAGTGCTTTTAAGAAATTTGTGTATTTCTTAACATTACTTTAATAAAAAACTTGGTGTATTTATTTTTTTCTGTGTAAATCATACCTTTGATACATATATTTCATTAAAGAGATATATCATATATTTCATTAAAGATGTTGATAATATGGCCGAAATAGAGAATAGCTTAGAAAACATTGTTAAATTGCACTCGTTTTTCACGTTAGTGCTTTTTACGCTTTCTAGATCTCAAAATGACGCTTTTTAGTGCTTTTTTTAAATTCTGATGTGCTTTTAGAGCCAAAAAAGTTGGCATCACTGGTTAAAATATAACATGTGTACAACAACAAACACAGTTGAATAAAAGTACGTAAGGGACAATAACAACAACAAATCATAAGCAGTGTTGTCAACTTGGTGCGTTTCGCACCATTTTTGGGTGCTTTTTGAAATTTTTTGTGCGAAAAATTCCTTAGTTGGTGCGTGGTGCGCTTTTTTAAAGATTTCGGTGCGTTTTTTAATTTTCTGGCACCAATGCAAGTTTAACACGACAATGGGTTAAAACCGGAAAATTCTTGTTGTGAAAATTGCCAACTTCCTCATAGTGTTAACTACCATATTAATAGTAATCTATATATACGGTGACCATAATTTTTAAATACAAATACAGAACAAGAAAAATATTTAACAAACAGCAACTAAAGTACAAACAATCTTACAGATATATTAAACATATTAGCCCAATTCACAAACTTGTGCAAATGGTCTTGCATCGTAGCATGTGCAAAATGGTTAGTATATGGATACTCACCACTCAACAAATTCGTAGTGGTGAGTATGAATATACTATACCGTTTTGCAAATGCTACGATGCGAGGCCATTTGCACAAGTCTGTGAATTGGGCTATTGAATTTCATGGATTTATTAAATTTTTCTTTTTTTGACAAACGTAAAATTGAAGGAAAAATTTACAAACAAATGCAAAAAGTAACATAACAATATAATCATAACGCTAATCTACATACATATGTGTGTATGTATTTATATGTATGTATGAAACAAAACGCTTTCGAATTTACACCTTATAAGCATACAAATTCGAAAGTATTTTCTTTCGCTTCGAATTACACAGTAGATCCCGGTACAAAACATTAATAGCAAATACATAGTTTCTGGAGATTATTACCACATAAAGGCTGGTACTCTGTTCAAAGTTGTGAAAAATTTTCAGCACCATTGGTTATTTCGCGTGAAAAATTTGACATGTACTAAATGTAGCCCAACTCACTGTTTTTTTTTATAAATTTCTCGCTTTTATTGCTTGAAAGTATGCAACATTGTCAAAATTCCGTGCGAAAAAAGCACTGCTCATGTTGTTTCCCAGCTAACTTAAAATGATGCCAGACTAATTTTGCATGGAAAGACATGATTTTACGTGTTTTTCACAACAAGAACAGAGTTCTACTTTTGCTAATTTATTTCGCAAATATTTCATACCAAATACTTTTATATGTAGTTTGACAGCATTTCGCACGAAATTGTGAACAGAGTACCTGGCTTAAGTTGTAAAAACTATAAAGTTAAAATTAATATTTACTCGTTACATATCAAAAGTATTAAAAAAAGTCTTACTGCCTTATTCATAAAAAATATTTCAGGTTTATTAAGCGCTTATTTGACATATATCTATGGGAAATTTGTCAAATAAACCTGTAATAAGCCTAAAATATTTTTTATGAATTAGACCGTTAGAGTATAATGTTAAATTAAAAAACAGTTAATTTTGGTATTTTTCTATGGAATAAATTTGTTTTAGCAAGTATTGATTTCCTTTTAAATATTCTTTAAACTCAATTAAATTTAAATCATAGCAAAATTTAGTAATTAAAAACGCTTTGATGGTATCCATCTTCGTTTAAGTTTTTCCACTGGTCCATATATTATTTAAAACAGAAAATATTCTTTTTGTTGGGGCATTGGAACCAAACAAACAAAAAAGTGAATTCGACAACTTTCAACATATTTTGGAAACTTATATTTATTTAAAATGTTTAAACATTTTTACCCACCGCTCTTCTACAGATTTTTTATTTTCATTCTACTCCCTTAATTTAATTTAATCTTTTAAAAAGATATCATAATTTGTGTCATTTATATTTAACTAATTTTTTTATCCACAATATAAACAAAACTGGATTTAACATATTTCTACGTAGGAGTTTCAAATTATTGGTTGATTGATTTAAGTATTCAATAATAAAAAAATAAAAAAAATATTTCCTGTCTATGTTGTGGGATATTAATTAAACTTAAGTTCATTAATAATGAGAGAGACCTCAGTCATACATATGTTTTGGGACTCAATCTGCGTTATGTAATCATGAAATAAAGTAGCTTGACAATGAACGAAGAAAAGCCAGGCTCCTGAAGCGGGATTCGCAAAAATAAGATTTAAAACACAAGATATCACTAACACAGACAAATTTCATATTCACGTTCTCAATAAAAAAATTAAGGAAACAAAACTCATGTTGTTTCTGTATTTTTATAGAACTGCAGCATTTGCATAGTTGATATATTAATCAGCGTTGCCATTTTGGTTACTTGTAACCAAAATTGGTTACTTTTTTATCCAATGTGTACTTGTGTACTTTTTTGCCATTTTGGTTACTTTTTTTCAACACAAAAATAACCATTTTTTATGCATATATGTACATATGTGGTATGTTAAATTTGCATATAACTAATTATCTTGATAAAAGATCACAATTTAAGCGTTTTTAAAGACAACACTAGATAATCAACATAGCGTTTAAAAAAATACATGTCTGTCTATGAACATATCAAGCCTGGGGGCCAACTCTGTAATTCGAAACGAAAGAAAATGCTTTCAAATTTACATGTTATAAGCATACAAATTCGAAAGCATTTTCTTTCGTTTCGAATTACAGAGTAGACCCCCTGGTTTCAAAAATCAGATGAATTCATGGTTGCAAAATCTTTAAACGTCAAACACTATGTAAAAAGTTAAAAGCGAATTTATTTATTTAAGTTTGAGAGCGTAATGGTAGATACAGACATAGCTACGTATTTATGCAACCAGGCAGATTGCATTGTCGGTCGCATAGTGTGTAGTCTTGTTTATGGTTGCATTTGAAGTTGCTTTCGAAGTTTCGAAAATATCAAAATGTTTTGATGTTTATGGGTTGCATTGTAGGTTGCATAGTCTGTATCAAAATATGCAACATGAAATATAAACGTGTTTCGTAAACACATTGCAAAGTGTGTACCCACTATAACAAGCAGAGAATGAAGCCGATCGGCTGTGAGTCGGCTAACAGCCGCCGCTGGCAAATTTTCTAAATTAGAAGTAAGCGCTGATATGGTCATAGTTGAATTTTGGGACGCGGTTTCAAAACATACAAATGGATTGAACGAAAAATGTTTTTATGATTTAATTAATTTAATGTCACTGCCACACAGCTGCTGAAAGGATATTTTCGCAGCTAAGTCTAGTTAAAACTAAATATAGGAATAAGCTCGATTTTAAGACTGTGAACTCAATAATGCAATCTAAAGAATTGTGCATAAATCGAAACAATTCCCATTATGTTTGGTCTGCCAAAGATTTGTTTTAATATTAACAAACTTAACTTTATATATACAGTCTTGTGTTTTGATAACGATTGTAATTAAATTACATATTATTTATTGTTACTAAAAGCATTTTTGGTTTGGAATTTCTAATAAATAAAATAGATGCACAGTTGAATAAAGATGCTTGTTTTGTAAAGATTTTTGTTTGAGGTTTTCAAACTTATTATTAGTATTAAGAGTCTTACCATAAACATACGGAGTTTGTTAACTAAATTCAAAAATTTTTTGGGTTGAAGTCTACTTACGAGTTCCACAAGCGGGAACGAAATGCATATAGACAATTGCTTAACCATAAAAACAAGCCAATTTTTGAAATTTCTAATAATTTACCTAAAGTATTTTTTTTTACAAAATTGATTGTTAATTATAATATTGATAATTGATTGTTAATTATAATAAGATATACTTTTAAAACTGAAATACAAATTTGTATTATATGATTTTATATATTAACATATGTATGTATATTTTTCAACTGAGCTACAAATAAAACAGCATTTCGTCAGCCCATTATTGATTTGGAGCATATGCCAAAAAGTAGGAATGGAGAAAAACGACAAAGAAGGTTTACATGAAGTTTTCTCAAGGTATACAAGATAGAATTTTTTTATATTTTCACCATTGTTTCCGACAAATGCTTAGAAGAAAAATGTAATTTTTGTGAACTTCCATGAATAAAGTTAAAAGTTAATATTACTTTATTGAAAGAGGAACATAATGTTTTGTGCCACATACGCCACTTTTCATAATCTATTTTTAAAAAGTAGCATTTTGTGCTGCATATGTATACAACTTTACTGCTGAGAAACTTGTTATTGAGAAGAAAATTTATGCTTGCAGTCCATAGAAATAAATCGATCGGTTTAACAATAGCCCCAAAATTAAACAAAAACCCTTACCAGACATTGTAATATCCGCGATGTTAGCAATTTTTTGCAATTGATCTAATTTTCTGAGGTTTTTTTATTCATTGCAGTGTAAGATCTTTTCGCGTTCTTTTCAACTTAATTTTTTTTAACAGTTTTGGCAATTTCTAATTAATTTTACGGCTTGTTTCCGATTTACAATTTCTCGCGAATTTTTGCAATGTTCGCGATGAAAGCGAGTTTTTGCAAGTATTCTTCTTAACAGTTAATTTTGAACAATATTAGACCTTGATTTTGCATATGCTGCTGTGACCAAGTTTTCGCTAATTTTCGCAATTTTCACGTTTTTATGGAATTTTTAGCATTCCTTATAGTTTTAGCGATTTGTATTAAAAATTTTGGCTGGTTTAAAATTTTGCAATTTTTCGAGAATTTCTGCTTTTTTGCGAAAGATGTAATTTTTCTAAAGTTTTTGGGTTTCCTTATTTGTTTTTATTTAAGGACTTAAAATTTGAAAAAAATTTGCAAGCTTATTTTGAATTTTCATAATGTTAATAACTCAATTTTAGTTTTGAGCTTGTTTTCAACATTGCGAATTTTTAAGATTTTCGCAATAGGTGTGATTTATTCCAAATTTCTGCCTTTTTAGAGTTTAAGAGACTTTTATTTATTTCAAGACTTGATATCGATTTTTGCATTAATTTTTATTTCAAGTACACAATCCATTTTTTTCCATACTATGCAAGTAATTTTTGCCGCAGTTAATATTTGCATAACTTGGTATCCATACACTACAAATATATCCATAGCAAGGCAGAGATTTGGAGTAGATCGAATTCTTGAAGGCAAGTTCATCGAACTATGCGAAGTTCGTCGGTCGTCCCAATTATTTTTATAACATTACGGAAATGAAGCAAAACAAGAGTTAAATTTATTTTGTACGTTTTTGTATGAATAATTTGACGAAATAGCTAAACAGTGGCGTTTACAGCCATACAATACTTATTAAACCTAAAAATAGTTGAAATAGAGCAAAATGAATGATAAATATCTCAGAAACCATAATTAATTTCGCGAAACACTTTTTGGGTTCAGAGAGTGTATATTCGAAATATATATACTCCATACCCAACTCATTTTTTTTTAAAATGGTCGGTAGGTCAAACCAATAATGGGCTGACGATTTTAAATACATACAAATTTTGGTTACTTCTTTTTTGCATTTGGTTACTTTTTTTTGTATTGTGGTTACAAAATGTTTTTGGTGATGGCAAGGCTGATATTAATCACTTTTTCAATATTAATTAAAACAGTATTGTTGTAGAAACTGCATTAATTTTTTAAATGCAGTTTGAGTCATGAAAATACAGAACAAATACTGAACAGTAAATAAAATACAGAACACTTTAACGTTATTTCCTAATGAATAATTTATACATAACAGGACTCTCAAATACAGTACTGCTCTGTATAATACAAAACCGATGGTCACCGTGTCTTTAGAAAGGGTGTCCCAACAAGAACTCCAGATTTAAATTTTAAATAAAACACAGATATTTAAAAAAAAATCGTGAAACTTTATTTTACCGTAAAGTAGACAAAATGAGGTTATGTGTGGACCAACAAATCGGGCAGATGGCCGCCGCGGCTTTGCTGGCACACACGCGATCTTTTAATGAAATTTTCAACGGCGGTTTTGCATAAATGCTGCGATATTTTATTAGTGCAGCGTCCAATTTTTTCTTTTAAGGCTTGAGTCGTCGTCGGCTTATTCGCGTAAACCATCGACTTCAAAAAACCCCAAAGAAAAAAGTATAATGGTGTTAAATCACACGATCTAGGCGGCCAATTCTGGTCTCCAAAATGCGAAATAAGACGACCGGGAAATGACTGACAAGTAATTAAGCAAATTCGGGGATGGTACTTTAAATACGACGGCAACAAAAACCCGATGATATTTATAGAATGAGTAGAAGAATTAACTGAAGCTTACGATCTCCAATTAGACCTAGTACTACGTACTAGGTCTTTGCCAGACCTAGCGTTGAAATGGTTTCGCAACAACAACAATAAATTGGAAACTTGGGAATATTTCAAACAAAATTTCTTGAAATACTTTTTACAAACAAGATATTTTGAAAAACTGGAAAGCATTATACGGGTCAGAAGACAACAGCCGGACAAAAAAATTCAAAACACATATGGCAACATTACAAGATCTCATGAGACAAGCAAATTACGAACAACATAAAAAATCAGACAGAATATAATACAAATCTTGATCCAAGGTGCAAACTGTACATAAAGAGACAGGATTTCAATACACTACAGGAACTAACAGAATTGGTAGAAAGTTTCGAAAGCATTCAAATTGCATTAGTTCCACATACCACTCAAACACCAATACTACTAGCAAGAACACAGATGCAAGGAAACAATTTAGCAACAACTTACAGTCTCCAGGAGACCAAATAATAAACCCTCAAAAAGCATGTCGTCGTTGCGGTAGGGAGAGGCATAGCTAAGAGTACTGCCAAAACCCCGCAATTATTTATATTTTAGCAAAAGTATCGGCCTTACGTCAAACTAGCTTACGGCAAAGTCCATTCAAGGCTCAAGTTAATGTTTAAAGGCAAGTTAATGGATGCGTTAATTAATACTGGTGCTACCAATAGTTTTATTAGCGTAACAAAAACAAACGAGGTAGCAAGCAAAGAGGAATTTCAGCAAATGCACATGAAGATAGTTTTAGTGGATGGTACAACAGTAAGAATAAGGGAAGCAATAAATTAAACAATCGAATGCGGTACAAATACAGTCAACAAAATAATATTCGTACTACACAATGTCTCGGTACAAATTTCCTAATCAATGTAATGGCCACATTAAATATCGGTGGCACCACTATTGAATTTAGCAAAGATGAAAGTAACAATATTATGATTGATAAATTTCTTAATAACGAGGTGGCCAAATTTGAAAAACTAACAGGGACATCACATCTATTTAAACATAAAATACTTATGAAGGATGAAATACCTTTTAAACATCGATACACAATAAACAACCCCGCAAAACAAAAAATCATAAGTGAACTTTTGGACGAATTGATATCCAACGATTGTATAGCTCACCAATTGTTCTAGCCCCAAAGAAAAATGGCGGCTGTGTTGTGATTTTCGACAATTAAGCGACAAATCTGTCACAGACGCATACCCACTACCAAGGATAAATTCTATACTGGAAAGACTACGGAATGCAAAATACTTCAGAACCCTAGATTTGAAAAACGGGTACTGGCAAAATCCATTAGATATAAACAGCAGACATTACACCGGATTTACGCTACACGGAAGAGGATTATACTAATGGAAAGTTATGCCTTTTGGCTTGCATTCCGCACCAGCTACATTACAAAGAGCCCTGGATAAAGTTATAGTACCAGAGCTAGAGCCCTACGCATTTGCCTACATGGATGACATCATCGTCATCGGTATAACAGTACAGGAACACATGAGGAACTTAAGGACAATACTCCATAAGCTCAAATTAGTCAATTTAAAAATAAACCTTGAAAAATTAAAATTTTTTAAAACAGAAATAAAATAGTTAGGCCAAGTAATCGGAGAAAAAGGAATCCAAACCGACCCAAAAGAGGTAGCGGCGGTAAGAGAAATGCAGCCATCAACCAACCTTAGAGGGGTAAGGAGAATAATCGGCATCCTGGTATCATAGATTTGTACGAGGTTTTTCCACTCTAATGGCACCAAAAATAAATTTACTTAAGAAAAATAGAAAATTTAATCAGAAATAATTTCTTATTCGGGCTTAAGTTCAGTAGTTTCAATTATTATTGAATGAAATATTTTTATTAATTAATGTGAGTTTCTAAGGAAGAGAAGAAAAATTAAACTAGACTTTTTATTAGCTGGGGAAAATACCGATATTTTTCTGTGCAGCCACGCACTTCATCAGCGCCCTAGTATATCTACTTGGGCAGAGATTGTTATTAACATCAGCTATTTAACGTAAATTTTAATGAAACGGAATATGAGAAATAATTGTATTGTATGCAATTATTGATTTACCTTTGGTAAAAACATTTATAAGTATCACTATTAATTTTCTGTTTTTCCATTTTCTATTTAGGTTAGCACGAAGTTATATCACTCTACGTAAGTATGTTTAACTATTCTTGCTTATCTTTTTGCGATCATCACATTAATTATTTTTACTTATTCGATGTACCGTCGGTGCATACATGTAAGTATTATAGTAGTGGCTATTATGTTACATGGTTTTTGCTTTCAACAGTTGATTTTACTTTCCAGCATTATGAATTGTGTTCTGATTAAATTTCACTACAGTTCAATTAAATCTAATAAATTTCTCAAAAATAGAAAATTTAAATGGAATCCCGAGCAACAAAGAGCATTCCTAGAATTAAAGAGTAAGAGAAGAGAGGAACGAGTAATATCCTATGCAAGAAGCCGGTTGGAGAAAGCCGAAAAAAACTTCTCAGCTACAAAAAAGTAATGTTTGGCAATAGTGTGGGGAGTAAGAAAAATGCGACATTACATTGAGGGATATAATTTTAAGATAATAACCGATCACGTGTGTTTGAAATGTTTAAATAGTGTCGATAGCCCAATGGGTAGAATTGCAAGATGTGCATTGGTTACATTGCATTACAGCAAAACCCATTCGAAATCGAATACAGAAAAGGAAAAAAGTAATGTTATAGCAGACGCTTTGTCACGATATCCAATAGGTAAATTATGCAGCAAAAACAAGGAAGTAGGAGAACAAGATAGATAGATAGATACAAGCAAGTACGAGAGAAACCTGTATAATACCAGTAGTTGTGAACTTGGCATTCTGGGACAATTAAAATTGTTGCTAAAATTGTTAAATTTGGGTAATTAAAATTTGAAAATTTTAAAATTCTTGAAATTTGATACCTACGAGGGTGGTTCAATAAGTTCTTTAAATATTTTTCGAGGGTGGTTCAATAAGTCTTTTTCCTAATGTCTACGGCAATGCATGATCATTTTTCCTAATGCCTACGGCAATACATGATAATTTTTCCTAATGCCTACGGCAATACATGATAATTTTTCCTAATGCCTACGGCAATACATGATAATTTTTCCTAATGCCTACGGCAAAACATGATTATTATTTTTTTTCAAATGCCGACAGCAAAACATGATTATTATTTTCTAATGCTCTCAGTGTTGCCAGACTGTAGGAATTTGTTATCATAATACTATAACAGTAATATCAGAGAAAGTAAATTTGATGACTACTAGGCGATTCTCATATGAGTCAAGAGAATGTGCTTGTGTGATTTCCTCACTCTAATAAATTGTTTATAAATAAAATAATTAAATAAATTAATAAAATAATTAAATAAATTATTTTATTTATTTTTAAAACGTTCTCATGTATGTGAACTCCCCTAATGCTTGTGTGGGGGGTCCAGCTTGCTTGTCGCTGATAAGTTTATATTCTGTTTATTTTTTTAAGAAATGTATTTGTATGTATGTATGTGTGTATGATGCATGTATGTATGTGTGTATGATGAATGTATATATGTGTGTATGATGCATGTATGTATGTCTATGATGCATGTATGTATGTATGTATGTACTATATCGAAGGAACTTGTGCGTGTAATATTTTGTGCCTGTGTAGAATACATTTATATTTTGCAACGTAATCATTTTCTTTGGCTGCGATTATTTTAAAGCAGCAAATTTTCAACTAAGTACAGTCATCAGCAGAGAAACAAAAAGTAAAAACTGTGAATGCTGCAAGGATACTGCCACTAATTTTTGTATAAATACGCCAACTTTTCTAACCAACACATCAGTACTTTACTGTATTTACAAGTAGTATCATCAGCAATTGTGTTAGAGTGAAATAATAATAAAATAATTAAAAATTAGTTATACGGCTTATCAGTGTAATAGATGTCATAAGGTATACAAATACCAAGTCATAGCGTGCAGGATCAAATGGTCGTAAGTTGGGGTACAAATCAGGAGCAACCGCAGACATTTTTTTAAAATCCTCAACAGCAGATAAATTCATTTCATCACCAGATAAATAAATTCATTTCTCTACAGTATCCCCAATATCAACAATACGGCATGGCTAACTGTTACCCTACACCAATGTCATGGAGTAATCAGTTTTTGGCATCAGGAGTACCAATGCAATATGAGTATGCAAATTACAATTATAATCCTAATTTGATGCAATGGCAACCTCTTACTTATCATCAACAAGAGCAGCAACAACAACAAGCTCATAAACAAGGTGTTAATATCCTTGGAGGGACTTTATACAACGATGCTATGGACATAAGTTTACCGGAAAGTGATGGAGAGTAGAAGAAAAAAGAGAAGAAACTCTGCCAACTCCAATGAGTACTTCGCATGCTAGGAGAGAAGAAGTCGAAGAGAATGTGAGATATTGCAAAATATCGAAAGCCTTCAAAAACCATATCGCCACATATGTAATTCTAAATAAAAAAGACCAACTTCTGTTGGACGAATTTATTAAGGAAAACATGAATATTTTCATTGAGAGACTTCAAATGTCTTTGTCTAAGCATAAAATAATTAATTTTCATGTGAGTATTGTGGCTGAGTACATCAAAATTGTTGAAGAAGAATTGGAGTTGTGTGTTATAACGCATGTAGCCAAAATGAGTTTACTGACGAAGGCAGACAATATAGAAGAATTATTCCGTAAACAGATTGAGGAGATTTCAACCAAAATGTCCGAATTTGAAGAGCGAGATTCTAGTTGGACTTTGTCACGCATAGCCCGAGCAGAAATCAACATCAACAAATCTTCGCTAGTCAAAGGATCAAGGTGGATATCCACACCTCAAAAATTAGAAGGCAGAAAAGTATGCATCAATATTGAAAATAGTGATGAATACTGCTTCAAGTGGTGTATAATCGCTGCCATGGATACTATAAAATACGATCGGCCAAAACGCTGCAGTTCTTATAATATTCAGGACATTTCTGCAGAGACGATTGTTACACGAAATGGTGTAGCGTTAAATTTCAAAAATTTAACTTACCCATTAGCACTAAACAAAATTAAGGAGTTCGAGGTAAATAATCCTACAATAAGTGTTAACATATTTGGGTATGATGAGGGAGCAAATCAGATCATTGATCCTTATTATGCGACCAAGGATGATAAAGTGAACCATGTCAACTTGTTGCTTTTGGAGAATGGTGAAGTTCATCACTACATTTTGATAAAGGACATATCAAGGTAAGTTAGAAAATTATACAACACTTTAATTTAATGATACATATACTTGTTTTATATATTTTATAATAGAGACATTTTACTTATAATCGTTTATTTTATTTTTTATTGTTCACAGACTTTTACGAAGTCAGATAACTCACCACCATGATAAGCTACATTTCTGCAACACCTGTGTCCAGTACACTCATAACGAAAATGGTATGAGTAGCCATAAGGCGGAATGCGGCAAAATCGTGACAACTATGCCATCAGGTACAGATGCAATTCTAAGCTTTAAGGGGCATCAGAGAAAAATGGATGTCCCCTTTGTGGTTTACGCAGACTTCGAATGCATCCTTGAAGACATTAGTGATAATGTAAGTAGTAAAACCAGTCTTGTCAAAAAGCACACTCCTTGTGCTTTTAGTTGTTAGATTAAGTGTCTCCATAACAATAAGTTAGATAAGTTAAGGGTTTATACAGGGAAAGATGCTTCACAAAAATTTGTTTCATTTTTAATTAAAGATTGTGAGGATATTTATAACAATCATTTAGTAAATAATAGGCAAATGGATACTTTATCCCTTCTAATATGTATAATTTTTATAGTGCGGTGGATTGTCATATATGTCAAAAGTTTTTAGGTAAAGATCGCGTTAGAGATCATTGTCACATTAGCGGTAAATATAGAGGTGCAGCCCACAATAACTGTAATTTAAATTACCAAATTCCTAAGTTTATACCAGTTTACTTTCACAATTACTCAAACTATGACTCACATCTTTTTATTAAAGAACTAGGTGAAATTTCTATGCAACTGAAAGTACTCCCTCTCAATAAGGAGCTTTATATATTACTCTCGCAATTTACAGAAATGAGCGATGGTCGTAATCTTGAAATAAGATTTCTTGATACATTACGCTTTATGGCTGAGAGTTTGGAATCATTAGCCTGCAATTTGTCGGATAATGATTTTAACACTATAAGGTCCTTATTTCAGTCAGAAAAAGAATTTCAGCTTATTAAGAAGAAAGGTATTTTCCCCTATGAGTACCTAAATTCATTTCAAAAATTAGACGAGTGCCAGATGCCTTCACGTAGTGATTTCTTTAATAAGTTGAACAATAAAGAGTGTTCTTTAGAGGAATACTCACATGCTGTAGAGGTTTGGAATATTTTGGCTGTAAAACAATGAAAGATTACATGGAACTTTACTTAAAAACAGATGTCATCTTACTGACAGATATTTTCGAGAACTTTAGAAAAGTTTGTAAAGGTATTTATGAGCTTGATCCATGTCAATACTATACCGCACCTGGACTTTCCTGGGATGCAATGTTAAAATACACAAAAATTGAACTAGAATTATTGACGGACATAGACATGTACAATTTTATGAAAAAAGGTATACGTGGGGGAATCGTACAGTGTAGCCAAAGATATTCGAAAGCGAATAACAAATATTTGGAAGATTTCGATAAAGAGAAGCCTTTAGAGTTTCTTGCAAATAACCTTTACGGTTGGGCAATGTCGGAATATCTTCCTCATGGTGGGTTCAGATGGTTATCGCAAGACGAGCTGAATCTGGATCCAAACAGCATATCTGACAATGGAACAGACAGTTATGTATATGAGGTCACTTTGGATTATCCTTCTCACTTACATGACTTGCATAATGACCTACCTTTTTGCGCTAAAAATAAAAAGCCACTGCAAGCGAAGTATAGCAAGTTGATAACCGATTTCTCTACAAAGCAATCATACGTGATACACTTTAGAGTTCTGAAACAATGCTTAGAAAATGGCTTGGTTTTAAAGAAAACACATGGTATTCTAGCATTTGAACAATCTCTATGGTTAAAAGGCTATATTGACCTACATACCAGACATAGAGCCACTGCTAAAAATGCTTTTGAAAAAAATGCAGTCTATGGTAAAACCATGGAAAATATGGATAGGAGGAAATATGTTAAAATTGTCAATAATTGGGAGAGAACGAATTGTAATCGTTTGGGGGCTCAAGATTGGATATCAAAACCAAATTTTCATAGTTTATCTATATTTTCCGAAGATCTGGTAGCAATCGAAATGACTAGAGTCAAAACCTGCTACAATAAACCAATTTACTTAGGATTTTGTGTACTCGAGTTTACGTGTACATGCAACCTAAGCTTAAGACAAAACTCTCATTGAACTATATGGACACGGACTCTTTTATATATTCAATAAAGATGGATGACTTTTACGCTGACATAAAAAATGATATAGAAGAACATTTTGATACATCGGACTATCCCACGGACAATACTTATAATTTCCCATTAATAAATAAAAAAGTTTTAGGCATGATGAAGGATGAAAACTGCGGTAAGATAGTTACAGAATTTGTTGGGCTGCGATCAAAAATGTACTCATTCAGTGTACAAAATCAAAATGACGTTAAAAAATCGAAGGGGGTAAAAAGATCCATATTAGATAAATATAGTTTAGCTACTTATAGAAACTGTTTATTCAATAAGACTAATGTATACGATAATATGCTAACATTTAAATCTAAGCTTCATCAGATATATACTAGTGAATTAAATAAGGTAGTCTTAAGTTATGGAGACGATAAGAGAAAAATTAGGTCAAATAACATTAACACATATGCATGGTATCATTTTCGTATTAAGGAAACTAACCCTGAATACGAACTTGATATGTTGCTAGATGAGATTGCTAGAATGCAAGAAATAGCTAAAATTAGTTAATTTTTAGTTAAGTGGTTAATTTTGAAATTGTATATAAAATCTTAGTTATTAAGAAACATTATTGTAAATAAAATCCTATTTATTGTTGTTAAAATTATTGGAAATAAAATCTTATTTATTGATGTTAAAATGATTTTAAATAAAATCCTATTTATTAAGAAAAATTATTGTACATAAAATCCTATTTATTAAGAAAAATTATTGTAAATAAAATCCTATTTATTAAGAAAAACTATTGTACATACATATGTAAATAAATTTTTAAGAAAAAATGTTAAATAAAATATTGAAAAGAGAATGAAATATGTGAATAGTGTTTATTTCTTTATTGGCTTTACTTCGTTGGATCAAAAAATTTTTGTTTTTGCTTATTTGCAAATTCTTGTATTCATATCGCTTAAACATGCACAGTCTTGTTTTCCCTGAGAGGTTGTTCTGCACAAAACAAATTGAATTTCACAATATTATGAAATTCCATTAAATTTTATTAGATATTTTCATAAAGAGAAACAATTAGATAATCGGATAAGTCCTTATATTTTTCACTACATACAAGTTTCTGTAATTTTCTATTCGAATAAATGATTCCTAAATTCCCTTTAAAAAAATAATACAAAACAAGGAATAATTTAATTTAATTTTATTTATATTAATAATACATTTTAATTTAATTTTATTTATTTTAATTATAATGATGGAAACATTTCATAGTAGCCAATTGTTAAATTTTCTAATATACTTTGGCGCAAAAAATATATTGTACATCTACAAGTATCAGGTCCTTCCTCACACTCAGGATCATACCAAGGACAGCTTTTGAAGTGTCCTTCTTTGTTGTCTTCATCTTCCATGATACCATATTCTTCGTTCTCATCTAGCATATTTTCGAAAAATTTGATCATATCCTAATGATCAAAAAGCCTGAAGCTTTCAAAATCTCTTATAAATTGGTTTAGAGTATGTCTAATTTGGTTCATTTTATTTGCCGATAAATTAATGAATGATGATTGTTTAAAGGTTTTTTTAAGACTAATTTGCTCTTTAAATTTTTAAAGTAGTATCTCTTGATTTTTAAAATATCTATACCATCATCTATATTCCATACTTCTTTTTTAGCACTCTATCTCTCTATCCTTTTTCTCTCTATAACCATCTCTTTCTGTCTATCACTATCTCCCACTTATTCACTATTTCACCATAAATATTCTCGATTAGACTTCTTGAAGTCATCATCGCTACTTTTAAGATAATTTTCAGTTAAACATTCAAAGTGAGGAGAAGTAAATAAAAAAATGGAGTCTACAACAAATCTAACATCAAAATTTAATTCACTAAAAAATAAAACCATAATGTTTCTGCCAAAGCGATATAATACTTTAACCGATGATGAAATTAAAGAACTCTCGAGCGGATCATATTGCTTAAGCAGAGAAGGTGAACAAGGTTTAATAGTTGAAAGCGAGCTGAGTGAATTTCTAATTCAAAATTCCCAAATTCCTATTTGGCAATAATATATAATAATTTTGTATTTTAAATTATAAATAAAAATGCATGAAAGAGTTTTGTAAAATATAAATGTTTGTGCTTTTTTATTTAATATTTTCAGTTATTTCATACAGAAATTGAAGACATAAATGACCACAGGTAAATGTATTGAAATTCTGATGTTGATTATAGTTGTATATTATATTTGTACCAAGATATTTGACTACTTCCGAAGGAGGTTGTAAGTTTCCAAAGCTGTCGAAATATTCTTTTTCATTGTTGTTTTTATAATATGCTACTCAATGTGTACCAGGTCCTGTTGATACGTCTAAATTGATTATTCCACATTCTATTTTCTTTGTTCGTTTTGATAGAGTATTCAACATGAAAACACCTCTAAAATATGGAATATTTATAAAGAAACGGTTTATATCCACATCAGATAGTAGTCAGTTGGGTAGCATCTCTAAGAGTTTTTTGATTCCTCTTTGTAAACTAAACCATAACCCTTTTTATATGGTTTTAAGTAAAGTCCATTTCCAACTGCTATAGATTCCATCGCTCTATTATGTCTAGTTGGTTCATCAAGTTGATTTTTTGCATTCTTTGTTGCATTTACAGCTTTAGCTATAGCAGCAAATCCAGTTGTTAGACTACCAATTGCACCGGGAGCAGTTAAAATCGGTATTAGAGGCAAAAAACCATAAATTTTTGGGACACGTATTACACGTGGTACTATAATTTGAGATTTTCTTCCTTTTAATGATTTGTTGATAGTTTTTCGGGCAATTTTAATTGCTGAGTTAATATCTAATGGTTTTTCCTTCTTTAGTATTTTTGTTGCAGCTCTAATTGATGTTCTAAACAGTTTTTTTTTTTATCATTTAGCTTGTTCTTTTTAACATTTTTCTTTTTCTCCACACCCATACCAAATTTTGTTTTGGCTTTCATTGCGTTAGTAACCAATGATTTTTCAAATGATTTTTCACCAATACTACTATCTTTTGATAAAACTCGATCCCAAGCTGAATTTTCAAGTATTTTATCAGCTTTATGTCTAGTGCTTAAATCCTTATTTTTTGAATAAGCTATATCGTGATCTTTACAAGCAGAGTCCAATAGATTAATTCCTTTATCACCTCGATTTAAACGTTTTTGTAGTTTTGTTCCAGGTCCACAGTACTGATATCCAGGAAGATGAAGTTCAACAGGTAGAGAGTTTATTATTTTATCTACTATACCTCCTCCAACGAAGGTGTTTTTATGACTAAACGTTTTCTGATATCGTATAACCATATTATCTGATTTTGTCTATAATAAGAGGTAACATTTATGAAATGTATTTAGTTACAAAAATGCAGTTAGTGAAACAACATAAAAATATTTTAGTTCGTAATATTGATGAATCATCGATCATCACTTCAAAAATAAGGCATAGTGCCCTCTTACCAAATTCTATTCGTGCTCTAATAGTGGGGCCATCAAATTGTGGAAAGACTAATGTTATGATCGGCTTACTAGAAAGTCCTAATGGCCTCAAGTTTGAAAACATCTATTTATGCTCAAAATCTCTTTATCAACCCAAATATGAGTACTTGAAGAAACTAATTTCACCAATTAAAGGAATGGGATATTATACATTCACCTACAATGAATCAGTTATTCCACCTGACGAAGCTAAAACTAATTCAATTATGATATTTGATGATGTTGCATGTGAGAAGCAGAATAATATACGTTCATATTTTTGTATGGGACGGCATAGGGATGTTGATTCATTCTACTTGTGTCAAACTTATACTAGAATTCCCAAACATTTAATAAGAGACAATGCAAATGTTATTATAATGTTTATGTTCGCTACTATTAAGGATTGACTTTAGTTATTAATCTAACTTTTAACTTGATACATTTTTTGCTATAACCTCATCTGATACCTGATAAGCTGATCTCCAAACTAGACCAGCTACCTGAAAACTAGACCATCTCCTGATAAGCTGATCTGAAAACCAGACCAGGTCCTGATAAGCTGATCTGAAAACCAGACCAGGTCCTGAAAAGCTGATCTGAAAACCAGACCAGGTCCTAATAAGCTGATACCTGTTATTTGCTCTTAGCAAACATGGATGAGAAAATTTTAGAACAGTTGGTGTTGACAAGAAATGTGTTGAAGAAAAAGCTTCGTAGTATAAAAACTGGTGAAATAGATACACGTGAACAACTAAGAGAAACATTTAAACCTATAACAGAACCTCTTAAAGAATTCATAAATAGTTCTAAAAATATTAAAAGATTTCGCATGAAAGAAGAAAGTAACATCAAGACAGAAGTTGAAAATAATATAAGTTTAAAGCCTGAAAAAACATCAGTTAAGATAGAGTCAAGTACACCAAAAAAAACTAACAGAAGGAACAATATTTGATAATACCATCTTATTTAATGATGCTTATACTGAGAATGATGAGGATGATGATGAAGATGATTTTTACTCACATATTTCTAATACAGAAGGTACTTATACTGATTTATCAGTTTTGGAAGGAAGAAATGAATTAGATACAAGCTATGGCCCACATAAAGATTTCAATAATGAATGGAAATTTGGTAATAGTAACCTAAAACTGAATGAAGATAAAATACAAGTTGGTGGTCAAATATGGGCTCTAACACTAGGACTATTTTCTCTAATGTTTCATAAAATACCAAAAAATTATGATAAATTTGAACTTGAAATCTATAAAAAGATTTTAATTACTACTAATGCATATAGAAGATAGTCAAATTAAGGGTACTAGAGGATATAAATATAAACATATTATTAAGAAATTTATTGATGAGAAAAACCAGAAGCTAAGCTTAAAGGTAGCTATTTAGGTGAGGGAATGATGCAAGTTAACATCAATAAGCCCAACTATATATACTGGGACGATCCAAATGAGTTAGTAGATAGACTTCGACTACTGCTCGCATCACAAGGTGCAGGTCATACTAATCACAATAACGAAATTGTATCAATTATTGAAGAACTAAGCGAAGCGAATATAATACACTAACTCTAATAAAGTATATAGAGTATGTCTGTTGATAAATTTTGACACTATTTAAACGATACTAGCAGCACAATTTCTTTGAAAAATGCACCTAAACTTCTGGGGTTCTTTGTGGATATGAACAACAACATTGATGTCCAAAACAAAAGGATCAAAAATGTTGCAAAAGCTCTGGAGGAAAACGATGTTATCAATAAATTGTTTTTGCAAACTCAAATCAAAAAATTAGAAGAGAAATTATTAACATACTTTAAGGGAGACAATACTATAATGCGAGAAGATATTCAAATGCAAATTGAGGAACTACAACGCGAAATAAAATTAGATATAGAAGAAAATTATAAAATTGAAAAAGATATTCTACAAATTAAAACATCCTTTGAAGAACAAATTGAACAGCTTAATGAAAAAATTTATAGATTAGAAAATTACATGTTTGTATCAATAGCTGAAAGTGCGTCAAAAAATCTTTAAAAATAACTTAATGTCTTCAAAAAGAAATTCAGTAAATGAACTCCATAATCAAGCACGACAACATTTTGGGCGTCGCAGAGTTGTAATGAAAGAAATAGATGATCTTTGGCAAGCTGATTTAGTTGAAATGGGGAACTACTCTAAAGAAAATAGAAATTATCGATTTTTGTTGACTGTAATAGACACATTCTCAAAATTTGCATGGGCAGTACCGCTAAAAACAAAAACTGCACTCGAAACAACCAAGGCAATGGAAGATATTTTTGAATTGGGACGAGTACCAAAAAATTTACAAACAATTGATGGCAAAGAATTTTTCAACAAACACTTTGGAAAATTAATGCATAAATACAACATTAATCACTACTCAACATATAGCATTATGAAAGCATCAATAGTATTTAGAACGATTTAATAGAACATTGAAAGGAATGATGTGGAAAAAAATTTAGCTATAATGGTTTATATAAGTGGATTGATATATACAAAGATTTACTCAATGAATACAATAGAAAAGTTCATCGTACCATTAAAATGTCTCCTATTAAAGTCAACTCAACAAATGAGGAAAAGCTGCTAAATACAGTATACAGTCATTTGAAAATGTATAAAATGTCGAAATTTAATGTGGGAGATCATGTTCGCATAAGCAAATATAAGCCACATTTGAAAAAGGTTATACTCCAAATTGGACTACAGAAATTTTCACAATTACAAGAGTTCAAAATACAAATCCTGCAACATACATATTAGAAGACTATCTTGGCAATCCTATTAAAGGTGGCTTTTATACTGAGGAACTTTCAAAAACTAGATTTCCAAATACATATCTAGTTGAAAAGGTTCTTAAAATTAAAGGGAAGGAGGTATATGTTAAATGGCTGGGATTTTCTAATCCACACAATTCTTGGATAAGTAAAGATGAAATATTATAGTTGGAAGAAAAACTAAATTAGAAACAACAACAACATCAATTGCAACAGCAACAATAGCATTAATATTAAGAAACTAATCTTAATTTTAAAATAAGAAAATGAAATAAATATGTAAATCATGCTTATAAATCATACTGTGTACTAAACTTTGTTTAATTGTAATCAGTCTGTTATAATGTCAATAACACTTACTCTGAGCTCTAACTCATCAGAACTATCTGCTAGTTACTTTCCTCCTATTGAATTACATGGTGCATATGAGTGTGCTCTAACTGATTTTCATTCAGACAACGGTATTCCAAATGTAGACACCTACAACAATATGTTTCATATAGGGGAACATATAATTGAAATATCAATTGGATCTTACGAAATAAATGATATAGTTGATTTTATAGAAGAGCAATACAAACGACTCTGCCCAGCAAATAAGATTTTTATTGAAGCCAATAACAATACAATGCAAGTTAAAGTTAATAGTTCCAAGGATCCTGTATATTTTAATAAAGACAATACAATTGGAAAACTTTTAGGATTCAATAGCAAAATCGTAACACCAAATATTATTGTTCAGATCTTCCAGTTAATATTTTTAAAGTGAATCTCTTGCGAATTGAAAGTAGTATCGCTATAAACACATATATGAATTACTCCAAATCGCATACACTTCATGAATTTCCGATTAATGTGCCTCCAGGCTATAAAATAGATGAGGTTCCAAGAAATCTCATCTATTTACCTGTAAACACCAGAGAGATAAGTTCACTAGCGCTGCGCGTACTTGACCAATACGGATATTTAATTAATTTCCGAGGAGAGGAAATTACAATACGAATACATTTAAGGCCAAATAAATAATGCTAATATACAACACAAATACATTGAAAAATATAGCAGCAAGAACAACAACAACATTAAAGCGACCAGCTCAACAAAAAGCTCTAACAACATCAAATAAAAATTTTCTAAAGTCCTTGAATTTTAAATTGAAGACAAAATGAGTTCAATAATAGATGTCTTAGATAAACCCTTGTCTGATGAAAATATAATCAAAAAGGACTATCATACATATGTACCATACTTACAATCTTACAACAATAATGATGAAATTAGAATTTCAATACAAAATAAAGATTTGTACGTGCTACCCAGTGAGAGCTACATTTATGTAGAGGGGTTCGTTGCCTATGATAATAAGCCCAAATCTTCTTCGGAGAACTTTTTATTAAAAACCAACTTGGTAGCATATCTATTTGATGAAATTCGCTACGAGCTCAATGGAATTGAAATTGACCATACAAGATATTTAGGAGCCACAAGCACTATAAAAAATTTGGTTTCTCTGTCACCAACAGAAAGCAATGTGATGCAAAATGCTGGATGGAACAAAATTGACGATGTCACTCTTGAAAATGGATTTTTCAATTTTTATGTCCCTCTAAAAATGCTTCTAGGATCCGCTGAAGACTACAACAAAGTTAAACTAAATGGAAAACATGAATTGGTACTCTTGCGCAATAAGAACGATGAAGATCTTGCACGCTCGAGTGTTTCTACTGAAAAAGCTAAACTTACAATTTCACTCATCTCATCATGTGGAGAATCCCACATGTACAATTATCCGACTTTAGCAAATTGAATATGATAAAAATTATTAACAATGGTGCTTCTATACCTATGGCATTTCGCAGTTGGGATTGGCATGTTAATCCACAATTAAACACAGGAACTAGCCATATTTGGAATGTTAAACTGGCTGCAAATAGAGAACGCCCCCGTTTTGTATTGATTGCTTTTCAACAAGAAAATAAGTTTGTTCATTGTGATTTGACTAATTTAAAAGTACATTTAAATTCACTCTCATATCCATATGATGATCTTAACATAAAGTTCAAAAATGAACGATATGCAATTCTATATAATATGTATCTAAGATTCCAACAAAGCTACTATTTATATGAAAGAATCTCAACCGCCTCTAACTGCATCAGAGTTTAAGACAAAAGCTCCTATTATTGTAGTAGATGTCAGTCATCAGAATGAATCGCTCAATAATGGACCGATTGATATAAAAATAGATTTGAAACAGCAACTAATATTGCAGCAAAGACATCAGCTTACTGCATTCTTATTCATGATCGCATAATAGAATATATACCCATCAAAGGACAAGTTCGAAAAGTCTTATAAATTGAGTAATATGGAAAATAACACAATTTTTATAGACGTACAAGGTTTCAAAAGTAATTCAAATGATTTCATCGCAAAAGAAGTAGCGATTGTTTTCAACAATTATGAATATAACAATTTCATTATAAAACCACCATTTGATTTTAAATGCTTATCAATAAAAAGGTAAAGAGAAGCAACGTGGCTTACGAAAAACTATCATCACCTCAGCTGGACTGCTGGATCAGTTTCTTTTCAAAGCGTTTGCTATTTTTTAAAAGCCAACGCAGGATGTTCTAAAATTTATGTAAAAGGTGAAGAGAAAAGACGATGGTTGGAAAAAAACTTTATGCCAACGATACAAAGTAAGCCAAAAAGACCGGCAGGGAAGATGCTATCGATGCTGAGATCGCAGAAGAGCCTTGGGCAATAGTTTGCTCAGATTTTGTAGGACGGTTACCACGATCAAAACACGGAAACACAATGCTATTGATATTTATCGACAAATTTTCTAAATTAATTGAGTTGGTCCCAGCGCGAGTGAGGTGGTATAAAAAGCATTACGAGAGCGTATAATCAGTTGATTCGGAGTACCAGGGGTTCTAATCACCGATAACGGCACGCAGCTTACCAGCCGCGGTTTCATGAACTTCATAAAACAACAACTAACAGCCCCATACACTCCCCAGGTAAACCCTACGGAACGTGCTAACCTTACAATAAAGGCAATGATTTCACAACTAGCAGGGGAAAATCAACGCACGTGAAACGATAAACTAGCAGAGATAATGCTTGCAATACATACAAATGTCTCGGAATCAACAGGTTATACCCCGAGTTCCATAACCCAAGGAAAAGAGCCCACATTACCCAAAGCTCTATACGACGGAGTTACTAGCGTTATAGACACAGAAAATCTGGAAATAGGAACACACGCCCAAATGATTCAAAAGGTTTTTAAATTAGTACGACGGAATTTGGAACTAGCATCACAAAAATAAAAGACATATTACAATCTAAGAAGAAGAAACTGAAAACCCCAAAAAGGGGATCAAGTACTAAAAAAACAAAACTATTTATCAATCGAGGGGTTTGCTGCGAAATTGGCTTCAAAATACGATGGACATAGTAAAAGGTTTTATTGCACCCGTAATAGTAAAGGTAGCAGCAGAAGGAAGAAAAGAACAAACATCGCACATCAGGCAGTTGAAACCTTTTAATGTTACTCAAAATGTTTGATTTTATGTATATTAACCTTGTGCTATCCTTCAAGTGTACGTCAGGGGTAAATAGGTTGGAAAATATATGAAATAATAACGAGCTAGGTTAGGGTAATAAATTATTTTCAGATGAATTATCATTATCATTATTATTATTTTTAAAACCATTCCAACGCCTCTGAACAAAATACGAGGAACTGGACAAAGAGGTACACAGGATGAAATTTATAGGTATGGAACGTGCAAAGGTCCTGCAGACACAAAGCACATGAAACTGAGTAAGCGGGGGCCAACAAAGTCCGGCACTTTATCAGACAAACAATGTTCGCAACCTGTACCTAGAAACGGCAGAATGGTTCAATGA
This sequence comes from Tachina grossa, assembly GCA_949987645.1. Lineage (NCBI taxonomy): Eukaryota > Metazoa > Arthropoda > Insecta > Diptera > Tachinidae > Tachina > Tachina grossa. The sequence goes on from OX465278.1 coordinate 70,411,822, forward strand.
TGACGTGTTGTCCATCTGCGCAGAATGATCAATCAACGAAGATACGGCACTAAAGAATAATAGTCCACGAAAAGACCAGGAAATAGAGCCAATACCGAAAAGTATGGAATCATACCAACAACCTGAGAACCGAAATACTGTATTGGTAGAGATGGGTACTATTAAAATCCTGACAGATGAAGACCTACCAGTTGAAATATGGGATTTGCAGGACAGAAGTAAAAATGTAAACCTGGCAAAGAAAATAGGAGGGAAGCGATACCGAATAAGAATTTCTAAATTTGGACAGGCATCCGCAAGACGGGGGAAAACGACTAAGAAAGAAAGTACACGGTAAAAAATCTTGAATTAATATTTTTATATATGCATATATAAATTATTATTATTATATTATATATACATATAAGTTTAAAAAAACTAATTTTTTAAACTTTTTTTTCCCAAAGCGGGCAAGTGCGACGAACGGTTTGCACGCAAACCGATGTCACACCTTGTAAAGAAGTAAAACATAAAATAACAAATATGATCGACAAACTAATTTATAAAGCAAAAGTATTAAGGGACACTAAAAAAAACATACGTACAACCGTATAACTTTCAAGACCAACGAAATATATTAAAGAAATAATTATTACATGTAATTTGGCTTAGAAAGTGATACGAACTTTAGCCTGATTAAATCATAAATATAGAAACAAATGAAGTTCGAACAATAATAATTAAAATTAACTGAAATGATATTAATGGTTTTCGTGAGAACTCTTAAAATTGCCATTTATGCAATTGGGCAAATTTGCGAGAATTGTTTCATGAAGCCCCTTTTCAAATTTTATGCAAAAAGTTGAGTCAATTTGAATGAAATGTCAAAAAAATAATTTAATAAAAATAAAACAAGCAAATTTCAAAAAAATTTTAATTTAAAACCACATTTATGTATTTATATCTATAGAAATTGTATTAACCTGGTTTAAATCAAACACGATTAATTATATTAATTTTTATAAAAACTTACAAATTTTTATTATTTTTTTAAGTTATTTTCTTTCTGACAACCTTATGCTGGCCAGCTCAACTATACGAAACAATTTTCAATATTCAAAATTCAAGTATTAAAAGTCAGTGTTGCCACATCCCTTCCACCTTTTTTAGTTTTAGTTTCAACGGTTCTTTATTTGAAAACGGTGGGCTCTCCGAGCCGACACCTTCATTCTTAGTGCAGCCCTGTGGGTATAATAACGGTTTTCATAAATTGAAATCGGATGATAAGGAGTGATCAGTGATGGGAGGTGAAACCAATTCATCTCCAAGCAATTGTGTTTCTCCGACATCAGAAGGTGACTCTGCACTAAGACTTTGTTGGGATGATGTGTTTTCTAGCAACCTTACTTCTGGAATCTTTCTCAACATGCTTATATTTCTCATATACGTTCGCCCCGCTCCTACAACTTTGACTTCACTTCCGTTTCTTTCAACAACCTCATAATTTGTTTTATCAAATATATATATATATATATATATATATATATATATGACTATTCGACCTTTTTTATTTAACGTATGATGTGGTTTTTATAGAATTACTCTACTCAGGCTTCCAAGATCATTCAAATTGATTTAAATGCAATTAAAAGACAATTTTATTTCATTTTTTTCATATCCGACGTTTCGTTGGGATTTTCCAACATCTTCAGGGATACTATTTTTATTGAAATCTGGTAACATTGATAAATAAAAGAACGATTTTTAATGCAACAACAACAATAATAATAAAACAATTAATGTTTTGCTTTAACTTACATATACTATCTTCTAATAAAATTTGCATTTAAGTTTGGCGTAAGTTTGTTGGGAAAAATAACATTTTTCAATAACACCTTGTCACCTACTTGAATATTTGATTCTTTTGTTCTTCCTTTTGAATCAGCCTTCTCTTTTTCCTTTTGTTTATTCATTAAATCATTGTCTCAAGCAGATGAATCAATTATTTCTTCTGTGATGTCCTCAATGCCTGGAATCTTATCACGAATACACCTGTTAAACATTAGTTCACTCGATGCGGAGCCTGTTGTGCCATGTGGTGTCACGTTGTACATCAGTACAAACTTTTGTATTTCTTCCTTGTAATCACGCTTGTTTTCCGCAGCTATTTTTAACCGCTTTACCAGAGATCTATTCATATTCTCCACTTCGCCGTTCGCTTTTGGCCAATGTGGGGGTGTTCTTATTACCGATATATTATTATCCACACAATAGCGTTTGAATTCATTGCTGACATATTGTCTGCCATTGTCTGTCCTTATTGTTTTGGGTAAGCCAAGTTTGGAAAAAATTTCTTTCATAGCCTTAATTATGATATCAGAAGAAATGCTTTTCAAGAAAACATTTTCCTGATATCGCGAATAATAATCAATGAGCACTAAAGCATGCTCGCCATTACGAAGTGGCCGAAGTAGATCAGTAGCTAACATTTTCCAGGGCCCATTTGGAAATGGATGTCTCTGCTTTGGAACCGGACTTAAGGGTTGTGAAACCAGAAGACAATCATGGCATGTCTTTACAAAATTTTCTGCCTGCCTGTCAATTAATGGCCACCACACTTTAGAACGAAGTCGCTGCTTCATTGCCGACTCACCGGGATGCCCCTCTTGAGCTAACTCCAATACTCTAGGCCTTAAAAATGTTGGTATTATAATTCGATTTCCACGCAGCAAAATTGATCCAATGGCTGACAACTCCAAACGGAAAATAAAGTACGGATTTGAAACATCAGAGTCCCAACCTTCATTTTCCATGCTAGAAATCGCATTGCGTATATCCACATCCTTGTTACTTTCATTGCTAATAAGGGAAATCGTTAAAGTGGCTGGAACTGTGTTTTCTAGCACATGAAAAATTGACTCCTCACATTCCATATCAAAAGACCTCTCGTCGGAAATTTTGCAAAGTCTGGATAACGAGTCTGCTATATTCTCTTTTCCTGATCGATAAATTACTTTGAATTTGAAAGACTGCACTCTAAGCAACCATATTTCAATTCTAGCCGGAGGTCTTGATGTTGGTTTGAATATTATTTCTAAAGGCTTATGGTCAGTTACCAGCTCAAAATATAACCCCTCTAGATAATAATAAAATCTTTCAACCGACCAAACCAGGGCTAAGCGCTCCTTCTCTTTCTTCTGAGAATATCTCTTCTCAGTAGAAGATAAACTCTTACTTGCAAAAGAGATAACTCTGGGTTCACCGTCATCGTTGAACTGAAGTAATACTGCTCCCAAAGCTACAGGACTTGCATCAGCAGCAACTCGAGTTCTTAATTTTGGATCGAAATACGAGAGATTTGATATTTCGGAAAGCAATGCCTTTAATTTGCCAAACGCTTCTTCTTGTCTGCGCCCCCACACAAATTTTGCATCTTTGGTAAGCAGTATTCTAAGAGGATGGGTCACATCTGCTAAGTCAGGCAAAAACTTTCCAATATACGTGACTAAGCCTAAGAAACTGGGTAATTCATCTTTTGATTCTGGAGCCCTGAAATGCTGTATCACTCTTACTTTTTCAGGATCTGCAGAAAAACCATCTGCCGAAAGTGCATGACCGAGAAACATAAGTTTTTTAAGTCTAAATACACATTTTGCTTTATTCAAGGTAACATTGTTTTTCTTCAAATTATTTAAAGCATCTTTCAATGTTGCATCATGATCTTAGTCACAGCTTCCAAATATAATATCATCGATATAATTAAGGGCGTTTCGACATGTAGAAAGCATCCCTTTCATAATTTTTTTGAAAAATCTCGGGAGCAGAGTTCACACCAAACATCAATCGTTTATATCTGAACAAACCTTTGTGTGTCACAAAAGTTGTGATTTCACGACTTGGCTCATCTAGTTCAACTTGGTGGTATGCTGACTTCATGTCGAGTCTAGAAAACGTTTTTGCTGACTTCAATCTGCTCATAAATGACTCTTAAGTTGGTAATTGATGATTTCGCGAAGAATAGCGCGGTTAGCACGTCTCATATCAACACAAATACGAATGTCATCATTTCTCTTTGAAACAAGAGATCCATTTACTGGGACCTAAAACATGCCCAATTATATCAATTCGCAATGCTTCATTTATTTTATCAGCCACTTTACCCTCAAGTGCAACTGGCACACGACGTAACGGTTGTTGGACTGGGGTAGTTGTGTGATCTATTGATAAAGAAACCGTAATGTCTCGCATTTTCGGAAAAGGTTGGGTTTACTTTTCATGAATGTGGTAAACATCTAATCCCAGCTTCAGTACATTAAGTTTAAGAGCTGTTTCTCTGCCCAAAAGAGATTGGTCGCCATTCTTTATAACATAAAAAGATGATATTATTTCATTCATTGATATTTCCTTTCCCCCAATAGAACAGAATATATTTTCATCACTTTTTCCTTCATTTCCAATTTTAAAACATCTTAATTCATGAGGTCCAGAAATTGAATTATCATTTTCTGCTACGCAACGAACATTAGCAAAAGGGCGCTTCTTTTTGTAAGGTACATTATTGTCACTTTCGATCCTTCTTCTTTTAGTTCTGCATCTTACTGCGAAATGCCCAATCAAAGAACACTGATTGCACTTTGCATTCTTAGCAGGACATTCAAAGGAATTTGATAAATGTCCCCTCCTTCCGCACCGGCTGCATACGGCTGAAGAATATGCCTGAGCATTGTTCTTATTGGAGACTTTGTTTATTTGCTCCTGCTCATTGCACATTAGCATACTGCGAGAAGTTTTATTTATATGCTCGTACACTTGGCACGCATCTATGATTTCTAGGAGACTCTGTTCCTTCTCTAACAATTTTTTTTTAGTTTAAAATTTTTTAAACGCACTAATAATCCCAAATTAATATTTTACTTATTAAGTAAAATATTTTTTTTTAATTAAAAATACATTGAAATTGATTATTGAGGGGTTTAGCTGCATCCTATGCACATTTCACTGTTGCTAATGCAGATCATCAGGGAACCTTTACCCAAAGTTTCTTAGAACAACTAGAGTTATTATGTTATAAACTTTCATTTAAACAAATGAGAAGCTTAAAACAAATAACAAAGTTGAAACAAGAACTCAATAATCAACATGTTTTTTATTTGCTTTACCATTACTACATTGGCTGACTTTTTTTCAGCTTCAAATTGTAGTTGTAAAAGTATGTAAAAAGAAAATAAATGTAAATAACAACAACAGCTATTTAAGAATAGAATGTTGCCACACAAGTATTTTTTGACCTGGTGCAGTCAATTTAATAATTAGTGATTTTTTATGGGAATTGTTAAAATTTCAATGTATTTTTCATTAAAAAAAAAGAAAAAAAAATATTTTACTTAATAAGTAAAATATTAATTTGGGATTATTAGTGCGTTTAAAAAATGTTAAACTTAAATTTTAACAATTCCCATAAAAAATCACTTATTATTAAATTCACTGCAGCAGGTCAAAAAATACTTGTGTGGCAACACTCTATTCTTAAATAGCTGTTGTTGTTATTTACATTTATTTTCTTTTTACATACTTTTACAACTACAATTTGAAGCTGCAAAAAGTCAGCCAATGTAGTAATGGTAAAGAAAATAAAAAACATGTTGATTATTGAGTTCTTGTTTCAACTTTGTTATTTGTTTTAAGCTTCTCATTTGTTTAAATGAAAGTTTATAACATAATAACTCTAGTTGTTCTAAGAAACTTTGGGTAAAGGTTCCCTGATGATCTGCATTAGCAACAGTGAAATGCGCATACAATCCAGCTAAACCCCTCAATAATCAATTTCAATGTATTTTTAATAAAAAAAAATATTTTACTTAATAAGTAAAATATTAATTTGGGATTATTAGTGCGTTTAAAAAACTTTAAACTTAAATTTTAACAATTCCCATAAAAAATCACTAATTATTAAATTGACTGCACCAGGTCAAAAAATACTTGTGTGGCAACACTCTATTCTTAAATAGCTGTTGTTGTTATTTACATCTATTTTATTTTTACATACTTTTACAACTCCAATTTGAAGCTGAAAAAAAGTCAGCCAATGTAGTAATGGTAAAGAAAATAAAAAACATGTTGATTATTGAGTTCTTGTTTCAACTTTGTTATTTGTTTTAAGCTAATCATTTGTTTAAATGAAAGTTTATAACATAATAACTCTAGTTGTTCTAAGAAACTTTGGGTTAAGGTTCCCTGATGATCTGCAATAGCAACAGTGAAATGCGCATAGGATCCAGCTAAACCCCTCAATAATCAATTTCAATGTATTTTTAATTAAAAAAAATATATATATTACTTAATAAGTAAAATATTAATTTGGGATTATTAGTGCGTTTAAAAAACTTTAAACTTAAATTTTAACAATTCCCATAAAAAATCACTTATTATTAAATTGACTGCACCAGGTCAAAAAATACTTGTGTGGCAACACTCTATTCTTAAATAGCTGTTGTTGTTATTTACATTTATTTTCTTTTTACATACTTTTACAACTACAATTTGAAGCTGAAAAAAGTCAGCCAATGTAGTAATGGTAAAAAACATGTTGATTATTGAGTTCTTGTTTCAACTTTGTTATTTGTTTTAAGCTTCTCATTTGTTTAAATGAAAGTTTATAACATAATAACTCTAGTTGTTCTAAGAAACTTTGGGTTAAGGTTCCCTGATGATCTGCATTAGCAATAGTGAAATGCGCATAGGATCCAGCTAAACCCCTCAATAATCAATTTCAATGTATTTTTAATTAAAAAAAAAAATATTTTACTTAATAACTAAAATATTAATTTGGGATTATTAGTGCGTTTAAAAAATTTTAAACTTAAATTTTAACAATTCCCTTAAAAAATCACTAATTTTTTTTTTAATTCAAGAGGCGCCCATGAATCTATTATTCTATTTTTTATGGAAATTCCTTCAATCTCCTCTTTATTATTGCACAATGAGCATTTTGTCACTTGTTGACGCAACCGCAGCAAAAACTTGTTGAAATTTTCGCCCTCGATAGGTGTTATATTCCGGAACAAGTGTCTCTCGAAAGTTGTATTTCTTTTTGGGGAAAAGTTATCATTCAACTTTTCTACTAAAACATAATACGCCTTTAAATTTTCCTTTTCATTGCTTTCAACTAGAGCACCAGGAATGTTGAATATTACTTCTTGTAATTGAGGTCCAGCCAGATGCAAAAGCTTATTCTTTTTCTTCACATCATCGACTATCTCCTCCGCAGCTAAATACAGCTTAAATGACCTTAGCCATTTTACCCACTCGTGTCGTAACAATGACTTTTCTATTGCTTCACAAAGGAAGGGCCTTATGACTTCCGCCATCGTACCACACAAACAATGCAATTAAATTTATCAAAATTAGTCAAATAAGTAAAGATAAACAACCAACACCGATACGTGTCTACATTTTATGTGTCAATACACATTTAAATTTTCTCCAAAATGCCGAATTTAATCGGTAACATACAAATATTTTAATTTTCCTTCGATACACGCAATTTAATGCTCATTCACATCCAAAATCTTCTACTAAAATACTTTCGCAATTAAATGCAATTATTGGTGTTATACCAATCCAAATTCAATTTATATATATATCGCAATTTAATGCTAAATGTCTAATATTTATGATTTTATTACTCGTCGGCAATGTATTAACCTGGTTTAAATCAAACACGATTAATTATATTAATTTTTATAAAAACTTACAAATTTTTTATTATTTTTTTAAATTATTTTCTTTCTGACAACCTTATGCTGGTCAGCACAAGTATACGAAACAATTTTCAATATTCAAAATGCAAGTATTAAAAGTCAGTGTTGCCACACAAATAAAAAGGTGTGTGTATGTGTCTAAAGATGCCTTTAAGAAATCCAAAAAACCAAAAAGTTGTTGCACAGTTTAAGTTTACTAGTGAAAAATTGTTGGGCAATTTTAACAGGTTTGTGTAAATAAATTTCTAAACAATTTTTGACAATTTATTAACGGAAGTGGAAAAATGCACAATTTCTCAGTTTGCGAGACTTTTGAACATTTTCATGAAAACCCTTATTATTTTGTTTTTAAACCATTCATTCTTTTCTGATAGGAATTTATTTACTGCTAAAACGACTTATTTATTTTTTTTTGCAATTTTTTCGTTCGAGAAAAATGTTTCTTTTATTTTAGAATTTTGTTCGATTTCGAATAATTATTTAGACGATTTTGATGATTTTTCGTGCGAAATTTAGTGTATTACGTCCTACATATTACTGTGGCAAATATGTTCGAAAGTTTTAATTAACTCTTTCGAACAATTTTCTAAAAAAACATGATTGGCATGAATCTATGCACATAAAGGAGGTGCCCTCAATTCTACAATAAATATTACAACAGCAATAACCACATGTACTTTGTTGGTGTAAATTACCGTCTTACTTTTATATTTTAAACTTCTTATAGGAAATGCCAAATAATCGTTAGGTGTTTGAAGATAACCCAAATAAAATTATGTTTTTAGGCTTATACACCTTAGGTTCACCTTATTATTCTGTCTTGGGCATGAATAATCGTACTAAGAAAAATCCTCTCTAAGTCAGTCCAAAAATGTGTAGAGCAATCTCTTGTTTTCGATATAGTTTCATGTTAATCACTTTTAATTAAATTTAATCGGAAAGTTAATTTACAAATATTTAAGTTATTTTTTATTCAATATAAAAATATATTTTAATACTTATGTAAGACTTAAAATTATATTCTTATTTAAAATTATTTTGATTTAATCCTATTTTAATTAAATAAAAACAATTAGAAAATGCAATACGTTTCGTATGACAAAAATTAAAAATAAATATACAAATTTAAATTGATTAGAAGCGAAGACGTTCAATATTTACATGGCAGCTTATTTAAAAAATACAAGTCTACTCTTAACATTTCAAGAATTTAAAGCTTTCTAAAGAATAAAAAATTAACTTAAATTTATACACACATTCTTACATTCGGAAAAATATTATTACAAAAGTTCTACGAACAGGAAAAATTAACCTTTATAAAAATTAAATATACATAAATAGTAACATTTGGTATCGAAATCGTCATTTTAAAATACAGAACTAAGTAAAAAAAATATACAAACTTAAATACTTTTTAGTTGCTTATCAACTAGCATAATTTCTTGGACAATTATTTTGGTGGTTTTTAGTGATGTATTCGTAATTGAAGTGTTTTTTATAACAAATTAAAACTGAAAATTTAAAATAAATGTATGGATGCGGTTTAAAAATAGCGCCAGTTATGTAAAACACAAATAGCAAAAGAGGTGTGTGTATTCACAGCTTTTGGACACAAAACAAGATCACAATGATTCATGCAAAATGTCATTGATCAATCTATTTAAGAATGATAGTGTGATGATGATAAGAACGATTAAAAAAATAATCCTTGCATATTGTGAATTTAATTATGTTCCTCGTTGAGATTTGAGGCTTCGGTCACACCGTCACTAGATATTTGAGCTTGATGTACTAATTTATCCATTTCCTCTTTAGTGGCACGTTTAAAGAAACCAGCCTTTACAAGAAAAATATTATATATATAAATATTATTATATTAATATAAATATTATTATTGTAGCTTAATTAGGACTAAACTAAAATCACTTACTCTATACATGCCATAGGTTATCAAAGCTAGAACTAAGATGCCACCCAAAATAGCTAGAATTATAACCCAGATTGGTGTTCCATATAGCTGATGCTTGGATATGATATTGTATTCAATTTTTTTGTTAATCGCCAATGTGGAAGGCAAACCATTGGTCTTGACTACATCCAAGTCAATCAAGACAACAAAGAATTCCCATGGCTCGATAAGTATTTGATTGACTTCTTCGAGATCGACATTGTAGGACATGGTAACAATAATAGGTGTCTCTGGCTTAAAGTTATATACTTCCATGACTGCTTGAACACAAACTGTTCTTTCGGGATCATTACAGTTGAACACAATGGTACGATTAACTGGCAAAGTACCCTTCAAATCCTCACTCAGGAGATCATAAGACTTGGACTGAGCAATGCTAGCATACTGATCTTTGTTGGCTGTAAGTGCAGCTGTTTCCCGACGTTTACGACTATGATGGCCCAAAGAAGCAGACATAACAGACTCTAAAAAGAGAAAAAATAATAATTTCTGCAAAATTTTAGCGTGTCTAAATTAAATACCTGCAAAGTCATCATTTGTATTTTTATAGGAATATTCATTAACATGACCCATATTAATTGAGTTATAGTGCATGCCGTTGCTGGTCTGTATGATAGTCTTCGTGACCGAAGATGATGCACTGGACATGGAGACAACGGAATTTCTAACCAACGTTATATTGTTTTGGTAGAAATCAAAAACCACCAACTGGGAATTGTAGGTTGCTTGCATTGTTATGTTGTCGATGTCTATGATGGGTATTGTGGCCACAGATCCAGGTATTTTATAAGCCACAGGTATGCTAAAGATAACCTTCATAGCGCCCACATTACTAGGTCCATTACTTTTAATCTAAAATATTGTCAAATGTGTAAAAATATGTATTTATTTGTGCAACTCCTACATGCAAAAAAAAAAACATACTTCATAATAATTCTTAACTTCTGCTTTATTTGACATCTTCTCCAGATTTATATGTGGCGTTTTAGGAGCACTAGAATAAATACGATAATTACAATTATTACAAATATCAAATGCTTTATTGTACTTACCCAACTGCTTCTATTTCTGTAAATTCGCCCAAGGTAATGACATCTCTCACAATATTATTTAAAGGATATTGTTCTTTACCAGTACTGAACACTTCAGCCGTTAAGATCATTGCTGTTCCTGATAAACTACTGACATCGTATATAACAGTTACTGAGTCTTTGGCACCTTTTACCATGGCTTGGCCATGATTGAGATCACAAATCATAACTGATTCATGCACCTTGCAATTAGAAGGATACTTCGCAAATGGCATGCGATTTGAAGACGTGATATTTATTTGTGGCAAATAGGCTGTCTCACCAGCATTGGTTACATCGTAAGTGACTTTCAAAGTGCGACTACTACCCAAAATGTATGAATGACTAAAATTTCAAGCAATAAAGAATTTATATTAACGCAATTTTAATGAGAGAATAAAAATGTAATGCATATGTATAGCTTACTCTAGGCCACTGCTTTGAATTTGCATATCGGCAATGCAAATTTCGGAAGCACAACCTGTACTGAATATAATCTTTTCTGTGTATACTTTAGGTTCAGCCGGATCAACTGCAGCGCAAGTCTCACAGAATTCTAAGGAATAATTCGAAGACTAAGAGTTAAGAATTAAACTTTTTTTAAGTATTTAATTACCTTCAGAGTCTGGCACTTTGTGGACAAGGTTATAGTGTAACTCTAATTCAATAGGCTTGAAAATCTCCGATTCAATAAACTTCACACTACAGTCCATTATTCTGCATTGCATTTGTGTTTGAGCTTCAGCTTTGAATTTCATTTCATTACGTCCAGTGGATAAAATTATTACTCTCTTCACCTGTGAATCAACCACTACATGCATGTCAAGTTCTTGTGAACTAATTCTCGAAGATGTTGTTGAAATGCCGTAGCATACCGACAGTGGGAATGTGGACTGTCCTGGTTTTATTTCACGAGTATCTGATTTGAGAGTGGCCAAAATTTTTATAACTGGATAGGCTTTGTAAAGTAGAACTGTTTCTGCATTTGGAGCACCAATCGCTATATCATTAAAACCATTGCCATCAATATCCGAGCCTTTCGATAGACCATGACCAAACATATGAGGTTCATAAGGTGATTGTATAAATGCCTTTGGCGAATCCAAACGTTGACTGTGGTGATCACGCAAACCCCTTTCACCACCCAAGTAAACAAACACTGAGCCATCGCCGGCAAATGGGGCACTTACTGCAATATCCATGTAACCATCGTGATTAAGGTCACCCAATCTGGTCAAGGTTGTACCAAAACGAGCTTTCCCATGGATAGGAGATGTTACTAATTTTCGTTCGAAGTTAAACTGAATGAAATATAATTGTGAATTTAATAAAAAAAATGTGTCGTAAGTGGTCAAAGAAATTTAAAGAATAACTTACTCTTCCCTGATTCACAAATACATAAATGGCGCCATCATCAAACAGACCTGAAACTCTATATTGGGGAGCGGATACGATAACATCGGTTAATCCATCGCCATTAATATCTTCAGCTAAGACCGCATATCCAAAATATTCACCAAACTGTTCTCCTCGAAAAACATAGTGCTTCGTTATTCTATTATCACTGTAGTCAAATACGTAGGCCTGTAAATAAGATCATATTAATTGACGTAAAAGATGAAATAGTTATAAATATTTTACCTCTCCAGATTGTTCATTTGCTTGAGGAGCAGAAGCTACATACAATAATTTCTCTTTATTGTTGGAATCGAAGTATCCTGAACTAACAGAGTAGCCAAAATATGAATCACTAGGCTGATTGAAGAATTGGGGATTTGGAATATCAGATTCGTAGTAAACCACCGGACTTTCCAAGTCCAATTCTCTGGGTCTACGTAATGCTCTTTCAGTATCACGTCGACTTAGACTGGGATCGTCAATTATTACCTTTTTACGATGTCGAATAACTGAACCCTTCCACGTATGAATGCCGGGAGCACCTATAAGAAATTCTTCATTGTCAGGTGTAATATGAGCACTTAAGCCTTGTTCGGCCAACATGTAATAATAGAACTTTGTATCGTCATCTTTACGAATTTGATCTTGCTTCAAACGCAAAGGCGATATTTTGCGCACATTTGTTGGCTTGTCGGTTAAAGTATCATTTATCCAATAGCACAAACCATGCATTAAATAGTCGATATTGGCCACAGGCGCCATAAATCGCGGTGCACAAACTATAAATTTGTCGGTGTCCTTTAAACCACCGTCCATGGCTGCTCCCAACCATTGAAAATCTCGTTTCTCTGAATCATACGTATAATCACTTTGCTCTATATTGCGATTACCCTGATCATCGAACACATATGGATAACAAACATTTGGTTTATCCAAGGAGCATCGGTAGATAGCACCAGTTTCATTAATTTTCCTCTGCAATTCTAAGGTGGATTGGGCTCTAGGTGCACCAATTATAACACTGAAATTAAAAAAAAATATATATCTGTGATGCAAAACAATTGAAAATTCAAAATCAGGCCCTCTTTTTTTAAGTGGGCAATTCTACACAAAACGAGCCTATAAAGGAAAAAATTATTTACTTATTTTTTAATCGTTTAATTAATGTCCTCAATAGAATGAAAATTATGGACAAATAAAAAAAAATATTTTTTTCTATTTTTATCAATTCGGAAACGTTTTGAACTCATACTGATTATATTATTCTCCCTCTTGGGCCCTGTGTTTACTCTTCGTTTTCTCTTATTTTTTTTCTCATCTTTAATATATACCGTTATTTATGAAACTACAGTGCTCTTCTTCGCTTTTTGTTGAAGTTTAGTCTTTAAAATCTAAAGTTAAGATGTATTACATTGAGAGTTTTCTGGATACATTTATAAATGCTCGTATATTAAAATTTTAGGTCTCATCGCAACAATGAAAATTTAAAACGTTTAATAAAATTTTTACTCTACATAATAAATACTTGATACTTTCCAACAATAATGAAGTCAATGTATTTACTAATATAATTAAATTGTGTGAACCTTCATCTTAATATTTGAGTACTTAGTACACCGAAGTATCGAAAATATAAACGAGAAAAGAAGGAAAAACTTTCGAGGAAATAAAGAAACATGTGAATTGCATTTAGATTTAGAAAAGAAATGGACAGGAAAACGAGAACTACTAGGGAAACAATGATGTATAAAAAATCATTGGAATAAAAATATATGATAGAGATAAAAAATGAGAGACGAGACAACGTAAAGCGAACAATTAAATAATAAAGTTGTAAGGGCCTTATGTATAAATAAGGGAAAACTGGCACGAGGTTAGCATAAGTGGCAAAATTTACGGTCATAACGAGTTTTACCATACAATATTACATTAAAAATCATGCTGGGACTTAATAAAGATTTAAAACTAAATAATTCACTAATTTGTAATATCATATTGTCTGGATGAACTCGTTAACACATAATTCAAATTCGTCACTTTTGCTAACTTCATACCAATTTTTTCTTATACATAAGGCTTTAAGTGTTTTGAATACATGTAAAATATATTATACTAGATACACCCGGTGTGCTTCGCTACCCCCATCGTGTTATCGAATGATGTAAATATTTTGTAAATAAACCGAAAACTCGGATTTTTTAATGCAACATTTCGAAACTTTTAAAATTTTGTATTGGATCATTATTAACATAGGTTTTTTGTTAATATCTTCGGAACTATATAACCGATTTAAGAGTCTGATATCTCGTTTTGAAAAACATTACAACAGCTTTCAAAAAAAAAAATAAAATAAAAAATGCAAAAAAAAATTAGCATATACATATGAAAAATTGATTTTGCCACGCCCCTCCGCCCGCAGACCGAAAAACAAAAATCAGACTTCACAGTGTCACCCGCCTAAATATTCTGAAGATTCCCTGAAAATTTCATCAAAATCGGCCCAGCCGTTTTGGAGTCCACACGTTACATATATACACATATCCTCTTTTATATACACAGAAGATAGAAGATATAACAACAAAAGCAGTCATTATAGTTCAAAAAACTCTCCGATAATATGAATAGCGAATGAATTAAATAAAAGGTTTTATTTCTTCACACTTTTCGAATTTTCATCATCATATTTTCGAAAAAGTTTTTTTTTCCAATAAATTTGCTATACCAAAATTATTGTGTGCGTTCCGCGGAAGATTTTACAGCAAAAGTAATATTACTGTATGAAATGATATTTGTAAAGTCATACTCATCACAGCCTTCTGCTGGTCATTCTGGGCAGAAATCATGTCCTTTCAGTGTCCACTTATTACTCGACTTTTTTAAGATGACTATGCTGAGAAGTCACATCCTTTTGTGAATTGTCAACTATGTCCTTTTGAATTGCCTTCACAATGATAGTTTCATTATCAGTTAATTATAAAAAAATGATTTCATTATGAACACTAAATTAATTAATGCAATTACACAGTGTAACAACCAAAATCGAAATGGGACCAAACCAAAAGCATATGAAAGTTGATATTGTCCATAAAAATACTACGAGGATTTTTGTGGTATGTTGCTAGATTTTTTTTTTATCATTAAATAAATAGAATAACATATCTTTTTATAAAATATTTTTTTTTTGTAATAGCAACGTACTGATAATAATAAAAAATTTACTTTTTATCCTGAGAAAAGGTAAAACAAATGGATTCCTCGATCCGAAAAACAGGAAGATACCAGGATAATTTATAAAAATAATTACTATTTTATCAAATTTTTAAGGATTTTTTCCATACAGCCTTCCAAAGTCACCAACTTTTCAAACTGTGTAAAAAAATATAGCACTAAGCTATAAAATCCTTGAGGGCTTTGTCAACATGTCAACTTTCATTTAATTTTGGTTTCATCCTATTCCCATTCGGAAAGTTCGAATCGGAAAGTTGTACCACTGTGTTATTATTTAATAATGATAGAATTACTTTTACCATTGGAAAAATTTAATAGAAAATTTTTATTAGTCGAGTAAAAATTTTACATCCTTCTTTTTTGGCAACAAAATAAAAGTTTTAGTTAGTTTAATTAAATTGTGTGTAATATTTTAAGCCATGGAAATATAACCATATACGGACAACACTACCTGATAGATGTGTAATTGCTTTACGTGAGTACCTGCCATTACGGCTTAATCTCACGTGTGCCAAAGCACTGGGTATGAGTTAGACGCCAGACCAACGCCCCCATGCAACCTTTTAGAATGAACCTATGTCCCACTCCATAAGGCACATAGGTTGCAATCTTTGAATATAGTTATCCCTGTTCTATATTCAAGTACCTTGCTGAGGTACTTTGATCTATCTAAACTCTGCTGCTATGTCCGTGCCCATAGCAGCTCTGTTGAATGGCAACAGCACTTAGAATAGTGTCTGGCTGACCGCGTCGGACCAACCACTAGCATTGATTTCACACTGGGAAGCCAAGACTATTCTCCCAGCGATTTTGGTAGCAACCACAGCCACCACGATAATTCTCCGGCTTCCACGCTATGGTGTTGTGTATACACCAACAGTGAGGTCCCCAAGAAAATTCCTCAACCATTGCCGGCACAGCTAACCACTCATCCATAATGAACGCATGCCTGTGTCGCCAAATAACCAGTGCCTACTCCACACATACCAAAATCATCTCTTTAACCCCGTGGGGTGAACCCCGAGGGGTAGGACGAACTCGGCATTTTAGCAAAGGAAACTGACGACCGCTACATGCATTCAAAACTTCAGAGCAGCGAGGACCACTTACGCGAGAAGAACGCAAGCTCGTCGCCAAGATCCTGTGCCTACTACAATCGATCATGCTTGATAAACGCCCCTTGAACCCAGGAGCTAGGACGCACAACTATTTTAGCACAGAATCTTGACAACCGCAATGCATTTATCTCTAAGCAGCCCAGCTGTCGGGCAACCGGCACCCGTGGCACCAGAAGTAGCCTTTGGTTAGACCTCGAAGTTCCACCACAAGGGCTTCACCTCTATCGTCTTTTGAACTCAGGGGCAATTTTAGGTGACGCTGCACCTAACTGACAACAACGGGCGTACAATATTTGTTTTCCTCTTATAAATATGTGCACATCCTTTGCTCTGTTTGTGTTCAGAGATCGGGTAGTAACACATAAGTTTTACGGGTAATGAGCCAAAGGTCCGTCAGTGGAAAAAGCTACATTACCCTAGCTGGGGCCCCGGGATTGCCACACCCGTAGTCAACAGAGACTCCCCTGGGGGTAACACTACCTGATAAAAGACCAAAAAAAAGACCCGTGTCTCCCACCCAGCAAAAAATTACACATTAGCATCAGAACTACAGGGTGGCACAAATAAGACCAGCTGATGTAAAACACAAATAACTTTTTTATTTTTTAACTTAATTAATTTTTTCTTTTTGCAGATTATAACTGAACTCTTGGAAATTTAAAATTAATACGTACAGTCAAAACAACGCATTAAAATTATCGATTTTTATCATTCTTCTCAACGATCAATTGTTCTGACGCAGCGAAATTATCGCCGTTTTTTTTAACGTAAGATCAGCGCCGTCCAGGAAGAGGTACTCATCGAAATATTCGTACTGTAGACAACGTGGAAGCTGTACAGCAGAGTGTTGCAAATGATCCATATGTCTCAACTCACCGCCGTTCCGGCCAATTGGGTATACCCAGAACAGCATTACAGAGAATTTTAAAGTTGGATCTTAAGATGTATCCATACAAAGTTCAAATTGTGCAACAGCTTTTACCGCAAGACCCCTAAAAACGACTACAATAACATCACTAGGAGGCGAATGATTATTTTAGATTCTAATAGATTACGTGAATATGTTGACAAATAAAAAATGAAAGTACTTCTAAACAATCGATTATTTCAGTCTAAGGCCTTGTTAAAATCATTAAGTTGGTAATAAAGTAGGGAAGTGCTTCCACCAAAAATGCTTAATTCCAAACCCGATTACCGTTTTTGAAATTTTTGCTGGGCAGTTTTGCTCCAAGTAATGCACTTCTTTATATGGGTCCCCAAAGATTAGGGGCCTCGGTGTAATTTAGGCATTTTCTCAAGCTCATATCTTATAAACCGTTTAGAATTTTTATTTACTCTCTGAGGCATATAATATCAAATAAACTTCATCTTCAAGATCAAATTCGCAAGAAATTTAAAAAAAATCGTTTTTTTACCTTCTTTCCCCTGTTCAGGTCCATCCAATAAGAAATATTTTAATCCTGAAATTTTTAGGAATACGCCGACTTTAAATTCACAATTAATGACTCTTTGCGCTCTTCTCAAAAGTGCACCTTTGCTTGGTGGATTGGAAGTAGGTTTTGCCAATGCTGATTCTATTGGTAAGACCTCTGCTAGGAGAAGATCGAACAAGGAATCTAGTGGTGTCAATGGTACACCGGACTTTGTGCTAAGGAAAATCGATGCCGTTGCATGCAGATTTTTGCCAATACTTCTTAATTATTGGCTGTAAATTGGCTATTTTCCGAAGACATGGAGGGTGGCACTGGTTGTGCCGATATCGAAAAGGGGATGTGATCTCTCACTGAGTGGTATTTTATTCTTTCCAGGATTAATAGCGTAATTCAGGAGAATGGCATCCTCAGGTGTTTCCTGCTTGGATTCCGAGGTGGCTGGTTGATATCACATTCCCTAATGGTACTCACAGACTTTGTGTCTAAGTTACCTAGTAGAAGGTGAATAACTGTTGCCTTGACTTTGCCAGATCCTTGCATACGGTGTGGCAGGATGGTATAGTATTTAAACTGCCTGCGATGGTGTTTAATAGGAGTAGCTATGTGTAGACTTCTGGCTAGCTTTTTGAGAACCGTAAATTTGATGCGCGCGTTGTCGTTGTCACTGTCTGTTGCAGGCATGGTTTCCACAGGCTTACCACTGCTCAGCTAATTGCTGTGTTGTACAATATATATGTAAGTTACTACCTGTCTGGAATCTCTTACTTAGCACTCCTTAAATGCATATTAGAGTCTTCTGAGCCTGAATGGAGGCCTGGATAGGAGGATACGTCTTCCTGACGTTAGGGCTATTCGAATTCTCATCTCATATGCCTTTCCAGTTTGGTTTGGAATATCTTCCTCCCAAATGGAAATACTAAGAAGATGGGAAAGATTAGTTCTGGTGGCTCGCCTTGGCATAAGACCTTAACTGGGGCCTGACGTGCTGTTTCACATACTGTCGTGTACCATCGTACAGTTCATATAGGCATAATTGACGTCTTTATGAGACAGAATGTCAATAAGTTTCTTGCAGGTGTACGTTCCGCAGACAATAGTCCAATAAGTAATTATTTTTTTTTGTCAACTTGTTAACCCTCAGAGAAGTCGATCGTTTGTTTAGTGGTACGTATTTTCTATTCTACCATAGAAGATTTAATACTATCAATATTGATTATTATTATTATCTTTATATTTCCTCCCTTTATTTAGTTGAAGTCCTCAAAATTTAGGTATTTTGTTTTTCTAGTTTTAGGTTCCCAGAAAAAAATCACGCATTACCATTACAACTACTTGCCATATAATGACTTACTTTTCTGATTGCCAATTTTCATTACTCGCTTACAAATCACATTACCTAAAATTACAAAAAATGACGTGCAAGTTGCTAAATGAATAGAATGATTTTTTTAGACGAAATAGATTACGTGAAATGTTGACAAATAAAAAAAATGTAAGTACTTCTCAAGAATCGATTATTTTAGTCTCACGCCTTGTTCAAATCATTAAGTTAGTAATCCAGTAGGGAAGTGCTTCCACCAAAAATGCTTAATTCCAAACTCGATTACCTTTTTTGAAATTTTTTGCTGGGTTGTTTTTCTGGTTTGTAATATTATATAAGAGTATCTCCTATTGAATTCCCTTTGGAGAATTTAAATATGTGTATATATATATGTTTTAGTAATATTTTTATTTTAAATTTGAAGTCTATATAGATACATTAGTATTTACATTAAGAAAAGGGTGTAAAATTATTAGTTTTAACATAAAAATTTTGCAATGTAAATAATTATTTGGGATCAATAAACATGAAATAAAATAAGATGAAATCAAATGCTGTTGTTTATAAACGAAACAGGTTTAAGCTTTCGAAAAACCAGCTGTAAAAAACCAAAATTGTTTTTGTTTTAAATATAAATTTTAAATTGAAAATTTTCATTTTATTTACAAAAATAGTTAGTATATTCTTATGATAATGTCCAATGCTTGTTTATAATTCAGTCATTATTTATGTGACGGGTAGTATATGCATTCATTTTATATTTCTCTATCTGATTAACTATGCGTGAATCATTAATATTATTTATTTATTATTAAGTCTATGATATTCAATACATTCGATTCTTTGTAAGATATTTATTAATCATACAAACGACAAACTTTCAATTAAAAAAACCAGCTTAATCAAATACTTGTACAATGAGCGAAAGTTATAAGGAGACGTATTTTTGTCAGGCACGGAATAGAAAAAGATAACTAGCAAGACAAAAGTGACAGCATATAATGCGTCCAAAAGGGAAGCTTATAAGGTCTTGTTCTTCTAGAGAGTATAAACGTTACTACCATGCTGTCGTACTTATGAACCATTTTTTTAATTCGCTTCAAATGTCGGATATTTTATTTTAAAAAAGAAAGGAATATATTGGTTAAACCATAGTTGTTAAGTAATGAAATGTAATCATACTGATTACTAATTTGATTACTTTTTTTTTGGAAGGTAAAGTATTGATTAAATTACGATTATATTCTGCTTCGCACGATTACTTATTAATTACGATTACTAATAAAGGAAAAATAATCTAAATTACTTGAAATTACAAAAGAATCAAAAGTAATCAAAAAAGAATATGATTATATCTTAATATTACTTTTAATTCCTATTCATTATTAATAAATAATCAAAAGTAATCTTTGAAAGTAGTCGAACTATTTTTTGATTACTCTTGATTATTTTTGATTATTTTGTTGTAATTTCTAGCAATTCAGATTACTTTTCGATTATTAGTAATCGTAATCAATTATTTATCAGAAATTCTTTAAAAGGGAATTATATAATCAGTACAATTATTTTAAAAACATAATCTAATTTATTCCTAATCGTAATCGAAATTTAACAGCTCTGGCTTACAAATTATTTTAACCACTCCGTTTTTGTGTATTTCTTTTTTATTCTTTTCAACTGCACTATTATTAAAAAAGCTACCACATCATCCATTTTGCAGCGTGTGTAATGACTTTAACTGCCAGTTTATAAAAGCCATGTAAAAATTCTCGGCTGTCTATTTATAATGAAAACAAATACAAATTTTGAGTGTTTTGTTTTTGTTTTCAATATAAATAGGCAGACGAGAATTTTCGCATGGCTTCTATGAACTGGCAGTAAAATTTTTCCTTCAAATGAATTAGTACTACTTGTAGTAACGTGTATCTCGAAACCGTACTAAAACTCATAGTACTCGTACATTAAGTAACATCTGTACTCCGCATTATGGTGATTTTATTAACTACAATTTGAGTGTATGGTTCGTATTTTTAACATGGAATATAACTTCGTTTAATAAAACGTTCGTTTAATTAAAAAAACTAAAAACAAAGACATTTTAAATATCCTGATCCAAGTATTTGGCTTTTGTAAATAAAGGTACTCGTATGTTTACATACGTAAGCACTTTTATATGTATGTAAATGCTTAAATCCTTGTAACTCTTAATTAGAGATGACACTGTGAGTAAATTTTCAATCACGAGCATGCACTTAAAGTGTAAGAAATTACTTTTGGTACCACAACTTTTTCCAATAATTTATTTGTTTTAATTTTTAAGATTCGGATTAAAATTTTGATATCGAAATTTCCATTTAAGTCGTAATGCAATTATTAAAGGTATATTTAAATGCTTTCAAGTTAAGTATGAGAAATGAGGAACTATTTACTCAATTGTTCGACTTGTCATTGAAATTGAAAAATTAATCTAAAAGTTTTATTGCAAATAAAAATAAGACAATTTAATTAAGATTTATCGAATGTTAATTTTTTGGATAGGAAGACATCGGTGTTACTCACGATCACACGTAAACATGCGAAATTGCTCAGAAATTATGTGAATTACGGAAGCACTGCCCATCTCTGTCCTGAAAATTGTCATTACAGAAAAATATAAGTTTTCCATAAAACTAGGCGTTTCAAACCAAGAAAACAATCATGCAAACCCAAATACTTCCATCGCGCACTGAATCATAAACAGTCGCAACTCAAAAAATTACAGATTTTCAGAAGTGGAAACAAACTGTTGATATTGTACAAATGACGCAAGTATGTGTCATAATCGTAAAAACTGGCATAACGGTATTTGTGTTGCTCTAGAAGACTGTGTTTCAAACGAAATTTTTGCGGTCGTTAGAGATTTGTTCAGTGTTTATAAAAAAATAGATAATTCTAAGCAGTGACTGTTTATGATTTAGTGTGCGATATCTTTAGTTATAGTTTTTTATCTATTGAAATTGAAGGTGATTGTATTTTAAATAATTGAGTCAGTTAAATTTTCATTTGATATGATAAAGAAAACAAACTAAAACAACGCAAGAATTAAGCGCTTTGTTCACCAACTTTGTAATCTTATCAAACCTTAAGAAATCAAAAAAAAAAAAAAAACACAATTTTGAATGTAGACTCTTGAGTTTGTAGTTGTTCATTTAAATGTGACACCGAAGTCAAAATAATATACTAAAGGTTGAAATGATATACAAATAATATGCATTTCAGGGCAATTTAAAACTTGTATGCCCAAGAAATGTTCTTATTTTTTTTGTTTATATAAATATGTTTATACATACCTATTAAAACTTATAAGTTTGTTTGTAAATTAGGTATGACTGCAACTTCATTTTAATATGACTGCTTTTTTTAAATAAATATTTATTTTAGTATGAGCTAAAACGGAGTGTGTATAAGCGAGTGAGTGTTTTAACATTTTATGAATTTATTATCTTGAATTTATTTAGTTATGTGTTCTCCCAGAGATAAAATACGACTAAGCATTTTACTTCTATTATGTATGACTTCATTTGTTTAAATAAAGGAAAAAATACAATGGTTATGCTAAAAAAACACTAATGTTAGTAAAAAATATATAATCAAATTTGAATAAAACGGAAAAAACGATATTGAATCTTTACTTATGATGAATCATTTATCTGTGCATACATATGTACATATGTATACATATGGATGTGATACATACATATATAATTACATACCTGTCCAACCCATTGGTCCTATTATATAATTTTTTTGGGCCAGTAGAAACTTACCCTTTAGTTCTTAGATTTAAACTGAAACCAAAATAAGTAGATTCATATTTGGGCATGACAGTCGGCAGCTGAGGATCCTTTATGACAGCATTTGGTTTCGGTGATAAGTTATAACACTGTGCACAATAGCTTAAATGCACTATTGCGTACAATATTTTAATAAAATTTAATGTAGTTAACATTTTCTGTAAGACAATTTGTGATGAAAATCACACAGTAACTTGGCGCTTATTCAATATTTCTTATAATAATTTAACACGCTATATAAATATTTTGATTATTCTTTCGATTTATTTGAGTTTCGTTGTTACCGTTCTAAAACAACCCAACCCATGAAACGCGTAAAATAGACTGATTTGTCGTTACGCTTATATTCTACAAACGGCCGGTTGTCTCGGGAGCTGAGTTCGAACTCAAGCAATGAATTCGCTTTGCAATTTAATAAACTTTGTTGGGAATATCGTTTATTATTATTATTTATTGTTGTTGTTGTTGTTGTTGTTGTTGTTGCTTAATTAATTTCTCTCAGAAATGTATAATTTACCAACGATACCGTTTATTTACACAGATACTTGTATGGACGGACCTCTCAGAGGTATGAGTAATCCACAAAACAGTCGTAGCTATACATACATACACATACATATTGGTGTATGTGTGTATGTATGTATTAAACCGGTATAATTTTCAACCCAAACAAGCGCTTGCTCATTTCTCTCTTTTAACTCTTTTTTCTTAACTTATGAAAATGGTTAGTCTTAAACAAATTTATGTATGTACATTTTCTGAATATTGGCATTGAACCAAGTAAAACCCATCTCCCACCATCTCCATCATTTGGACTTGCTGCTTGAAATTTAGTTTATATTGTAGTTGTTGTTGCTATTATTGTTTCGGTATGTGTGCTTCATTGTTGCCATTTTAGCATTTTCACTGCCAGATCTGGCATTTTCATTACTTAAAAAGCAGTCAACTTTTGAAAAATTCTGCTAAATGCTTTCTGGCAGAATTTGTTGACAATAAAAAATTTTAATTTTTTAAAAATATTCCTCTGTTTATAGGATTTTTCTCATAAATATATATGCATAGCAGGGTAAAGGTTCCCTGATGATCTTCACTAGCAAAAGTTAAATGCGCATAGCATACAGAGAACCCATCAATGACCAATTTCAATGTATTTTAAATTAAAAAATATTTTACTGAATAAGTAAAATAATATTTTGAGATTATTAGTGCGTTAAAAAAAATTTTAAACTTAATTTAACATATCCAAAAATTACCAATGTTTGTATGTGCTATAAAAATACCTGTAAATACTAATAAGTTTGTTTAAACATGAAATTCAGAGCCATTTAAATAATTTTCTTCATTTGAATCTGGCATTATACTTTTGTTCTATAGAACATTTTAGCAGAATTTGTTGACCAATTTAGCATTCTCTCATCATCATTTTCTGGCAACACTGGTGTGCTTGCAAGTGCCTTTTGTTTTGGTTTTATATTCTGATTTCTCATTCAATTGTACCGGGAATGATGAATGAATCATCTGTCGGCTCTTACATTCGATTTAAAATCAAAAAAGTGGTTTAATGATGACGTACATTTCTATTGAATTACAAAAAGAAACAAATCTAAACATAATGTAATCAACATGGGATTTGTATTCATGCTATACTGCCACAACATTTTAAATGTTGACATAAGTACAGACATATGGGGCATTCCACGCCGGATCACACGGTTTGAAAATTTGTTTTATTTTCCTAATTTTGTAATATTTTTTAGTAGCCCTTCAAGTAGCCTTCCTGGGAAACTTTAAAATTATTTTGATTACTCTTTCAAAACATATTACAGCTGTATGAAGTTAGCATACGTGAAGAAATTGAACTTAATGCTAACTTCATGCCAGGTTTTAATTTTGCATAAGGTTGTAAATTTAAGAAAATCAAAATACACCCCTATTTGGTGAAAGTTTTGTTTTTAGATGCTTTCTACAGAAAAAATTTAAATTTTTTGATAATTTGTAATCTTAAAGTTATATCCACCCAACAATTTTTAAGACAGGTTCGGTAGTGGGCCTTCCCTAATTAAATACTAATTTTTAATTTTAGAATATCTTAAAAAGTATACACTAAACTTAGAAACTTGCAGAATTTTAATCCTTTCAAAAGTTCTACCATGGATTTGACAATAACAAACTGTAAAATTTTGTTAGGCTCACTTAAGGCTAAAACATAAAGGTTTTAAAAGATATATTAATGAAAACTTGCATACAGAAAATTGTTATGTAACCGAACTTTTGAAAAAGTTTTTATAAAACAATAGTGAAATGCGCATAGGACACATTTTGGTGCCCCTCCAATGTTAAGGTATTTTCGATAAATATTTTATTATAAATACTTTAATATAGAAACATAATTTTTGAACAAATAGTATCTTTTGAAAAGGACTAAAATTTCAGAAAACGAGAATCATGTACGCAATCTAACAACGTTTTGTTTTAGAATCAGTTTTTGCTGTAAAATCAATCTAAAAAGGAACGTTTAAAATATCAAAAAACTGTGGAAATAAAAAAAAATCAAATCCTCGGTTTTATCGTGGAGTGCTTCACATGTAATTAACTATTATCCATAGCCTACATACATGTACGTAGGTCCCGTGGGAGATATGATAAATAATTTTTATTGGCTCATCTTTTTTTTAAATTTAAAAAACAAGTAGTGGTTAATCAGCAAAATAATGCACAGGAGTAATACAAGATCTATTTTCAAAAAAAAAAAAAAAAAAAAAAAAATAATATATAATTACTTACATACGTACATAATTACATATGGGTATTTTTCTGTAGTCGAACGTGATGGTCGTATGCATTCAAAATATAAAAAAACAAAATACAAAAACATTTTCAGGTTAGTTTAGTTATAACTTATATGGAGCACTAGAATCTACATTAAAGTTGACAGCATATAAATAGAAGTAGGGATAAAAGAAAATGGCAAAAAAGTAGAGGTTCGAACGCGACAAAAATGTAAGTAATTTTCATGCACACGCTTAGAAATGAGAAATTCAACAAATTCTGACATAGTTTCGTATTGCAATTAGCTTTAGAATTTTACGTAACAGTTTTACTTTTTAAACGCGTTTGGATTTGGCAAAAAAATCTCGTGTTTGTATTTTTTTAAGCTATAATCTGGGTCGATACGTGACGTCTCGAACGTGGCACTTTTTCCACAATTATTCCACTATTTAGTTATAAGTAACTTTTAAACAAATTTGTTCTTCAAAATATAAAATGAATATTATTAATATAAATTAAAATATTTCTTTATGTGAATACGCAGTCCGAGCTGCTTTTATTTCTACACCATCGCCCATTGCTTTTTTATAGTTCATACTGCTCATGAAAAGTTATTGAGTGCTCCTAGTTATATTCATAGGCTTAAAAAGCCTAAATAATAAAAATCGTACAAAGGGGAAACAAGTTACCCGTACAGAAATTAATCCTATCTCTAAAAAATTAAATTTTTTCTTAACTTTTCCAATACTTTTGTTGTTTGTTTTGTTTAGTTTGTTATTGTTAGCTGAGTCGTTGTGCGTTGACTACACAACGTGTAGTGACTACCAGGCGACTTGAATAAAATTAACTGAAGTTAGTTGAAAAGTTATGCACACTGAGACAATTGATTACCACCTAAAACATAGTAATGTTAAAATAGTTAGTTGTTTCCATTGGAAATTAATCCAAGTGTCAGTCAACACTACCCTGCAAATAATATTGGAGTACGTGGTCCAATCTAGATGAAACAGACTAGTTACATCATGGTCCCATGTAATGCAGTCACGGATCATGTCGTTTTCATACAAGCATTCAATAATGTACGATAAGTGTTCGTGTTTAAACGAATATGATTGTTCTTCTTAGGCACTCACAACTTGTATGCGAATAGTCTATAACTATTCCATATGGAGTAGTTTTGGGGTTAGTCCGATGTAATGCAAAGTTGGACCAAGTGGTCCAACCCTAGGACATCGCAATGTTAAATCGACCACCTTTTCTTCATATATTTGGAGTAGTTTGGGAGTACTCCTACTCCTTTTTGGACTAGTCCTTACATGCATGTGTGGACTAGTCGCATTATCTGCAGGGTAAGCGCTGGAGTGCTGCATGTGTATTAAAATACACAGCCTAAAGACAAGCGCTTTTACAAAAGCAAATGAGCACCAACCGCATAGGGCTTGGACACCCAATTTTTTTATTATTGCAAGTGGCAATTAAAGCATAAAGTTGACAACATCCGTGCAGTTCTAACAGTTGGTAAACTATATAGAAGAATTACCGCATTTAGCTACTGGAAGCCCTCAATTTGGTATCAGCAAAGCTACTATGGAGAAATCGTGGGACACAATGGAACTGAATGAAAAAAAGGTATAGCATACAACTGTTGGGACACAATTTACAAATTATTTCATTGTTATTGGGAAATGTCGCCAGACTATCGCTGTTTAAAATGTATTTTGGAATAATGTTAATAACAATTGCTGCAGGTTTGCGCAGACCTTAAGTTTTTGGAATACCTATGGCAAACAGAACTCCACAATCAGAGGCAATGTGCAAAAAAGAATTCAACGTTTCCACCTCCACACAATAAACTGCTTTTCATTCAATTCCACGAAGAGGTAGCCAAAAATTGCGGTTATTACGTTTATTATTTTTGAAAAATAATTTTCTTTTCTTGCAATATAATAGCTCTATTGATGATATTTCATTATTTGTACATGTGTATAAATTTAAAGATTTCTTTCTTTGTTTGTATTCGCACACTATTCGCTTACTTTAGCTATTTGCATTCGCTTTGAGTTCGATAAAATGTATACGAATATTTCAATAAATAATAAGTTGTCGTAAGTATTAAAATAAAATCAAAATCCAGAGGTGTTTGGAAATATTTTTCAGTTTTTGAAAAAGAAAAGGCGTGAATAAAAAAGGCTTAATGTAAATCTGCGTGACTTAAAAAAAGTTTTTTTCAGTACAAGACAGGCTTAAAAG
Source organism: Tachina grossa (assembly GCA_949987645.1). Classification (NCBI taxonomy): domain Eukaryota; kingdom Metazoa; phylum Arthropoda; class Insecta; order Diptera; family Tachinidae; genus Tachina; species Tachina grossa. Next base: position 70,439,950 of record OX465278.1, read on the forward strand.
GCATAGTGTGAAATGGCTCTAAGGGCCGAAGTAGTGGTAAGTTGATTGCATAAGATTTTGTGAATTTATTATTAATTATTATTAGTATGTATTTGTTTTTGTATTGGGGTGTGTTCTGTATTTCGAGTCAAATTAAAAGTTTAAGAATTGTCATAGTGTAAGGGCTGAAGGCAGGATCGCTATGTAAAGATTGGAGAGAGGGTCGCTATGTAAAGTGTTAAAGTGCAAGATGTAAAGTTTTTAAGTGGATATCACGTAAATATTTAACTAACAGGATGCAAAGGTTATTTCTAGCTTGTAGTAGTGTGTGTTAGATTTACCCTATAGTCCCTTGGTTACTTTATACAGCTGTCAGGGAAATTAACTCAAACAATAGGCGATCGAAACAGGTGTAAAAAAACAAGGCAAGTTATTGCCGAATTGTGTTTATAAATTAAAGTCCGATTTATTGAACATTTTGGTCTGCTTATATACTGTTTTACATTTTACAATTTTTGTGTTTCTTTATGTCTTTAATTTTGCTACAATAACATAAATTAGTAATAAAAATTAAAGTCTGTCATTTAAATTTTATAAAGTGAGCGTTTTAATTTCCCGTGGAATACCGAACACACCTGATTATATCATATATGTATGTATCTTTCTGTTTAGAGGATTTATATTTGTAATATATTAACAGATATATGTATATTGAATTTAAATAAAGTGGTATATGTAGTACATCTACTTACATACTTACACACACAAGTAAAAATGCCCCAACTCAAATAACTTTAACTTTACAGGAGAAGGTAAGGATATAATAATAAACAGACAACTGCTTGTAAAAGCGTTTATTTTTGCACTATTGCAATAAATTTTTGTGACGAGGTGAATTTGTGTGAAATGTATTGGAATCACTGAAAAACTCAATTTCGTGAAAATATGAGTTAGGGACTTTCTACTTGTGACCAACGATATGTACTATATGTGCATCAGAGGTCTGCATGAATACGAATCAAATAGCATAATTTTAACTTTTTTTAAAATGAATACCTAATTTATATTGTGGTAGAAAATATAATTTTAAAAGTAGCTACGCGTACCTTCAATTTTAATTTTTTTTTTGCAAAAACTGTATATTTTTTTAATTTTGAAACAAATTGCTTAAACATTAATATTCAAGATAATTTTTTTTAACTATATTTAAAAAAACTTTTGATCAAATCTTTCAGCGAAAAGAAAAATCAACGTAATACCTTTATTCGTTTAGCCACAAAAAATATCACATAAACATGTTAAAACCAAAAAAAAAACACAGCTGAGTGCTTCCTTCTGAAGATTTTTTTAAATTCATTTCTGCCTTTTGGCCAGCTTTTTGGCTCAAATACGCCTCTATGCGACATTTAAAGCACCTTTACTTTGTTTTAATTCACATTTCTCAACTTTTTTATGCATTTATTTATTATTTGGACAATTGAGGTCAGATTTAAGCAAAAAAATTTAAAACCAAATTTCGAATTTAGTCCCCCTAAATTGGTAAAATATGACACTATGCAATGTCTTGAAAAAATCGTTCAAATTCTATATTATGTTTATTATTTTTTTAATATGTAAAAATATACAAAAAAAAACTACGTTCGGCACAGGTCATCTCTAGGCCCACTAATGTTCTGGAAGTCCTCAATAAAAAAACCGATCTGTAATTTGAGAGGGTGAGTGGCCATAATGTACATATACATATGTACATACAAATTTGTATAAATTGTATGGATTGTCAAAATATCCATACATAAGTATGTATGTACACGCATATGTACATATGTATGTAATTATAAGACTGTTTGCACATTTTAAAAAGTTTTCAAGTAAATGTTGTTCGCTGCTGTCAAAATATTATAAATAGATTCCGGAAATTTTTAAATAAATGAAAAAATATATTTTATCTACCTAACACTACCATTTTTGAAGCACATTAAATAAAAAAGCATGAATAAGATACAATCACTATGACAAAAGCTCTATCAGCGAAAACCAATCTGCTTTTGAGGTAAAAGATATTTCTCCAACAATGTTTTAAAAAGAATCAAGCAAATTGCTATTTTTTACCATCGCACACACTTAAACAAAGGAGAAAGTTTAAAGTTTTTGACATACATACATATCGCTACCTGAATATAGAAATGCACCTAACTCATTATTTTTTTGAAATCGAGAATTTCTTATATAGAAGAATATCGAAAAATGCAATAATCTCGATTTAAAAAAAAAAAAAAAAAATTATGATTTAGGGCCTTTCTATCTAGGCGCACAGCAATGCGCCAGGCCAAGTTCTGGCCAATGCACGCAGTGTGTATATTTACACGAAGCCATTCGAGCTGTTTTTACCCCCCTCATAACTTTGTTCTCTGCAATCGTAAAATTATAAAATTTAAACCATAATTAGAATAAATGCATGTAACTTCACACGCGAAAGTTTTACAATGAAAAGTTCCAGAGATAACATTTATAATCGTTTATTTTTTCACAGAGATAAATACAAACGAGTATGTTTTTCTTACAATCTTGACGGTTTTGTGAAATTAATTTATTCGCCCTTTTCAACAATGAAATAAAAACTCAACTCGCTTTGTATCGATTGGCATCATACTACATCGAAATCGAAATTAATGTCGATAGTATTATGGATGTAATACTAATCCTCACAAAAACATAAATGTGAAAAAAGGCCAAGTTCCTATCAAAAATTTCGGACACTCAAAGTAGTGAGATATAAATTTTTACCAAGTTCTTGTTTGGCATAATAACTAATGCCCTAATTCAGTAAGAAGATTTAGGACGTTTTTGTTTGAAAATACTTTTGAGTTTTTGTTTTTGAGTTCTTCAAATTATTTTCTTCAAAAATGATTGTTGTCTTTCAGCGATGCCAACTGGGTGCTTTTGGCACTATTTTTAGTGCTTTTTGAAGACTCAAAACGCCAATTTTTGAGCGTTAGTGCCAAACTAACAAAAAGCACTAAATATAGCTTTTAAGAAATTTGTGTATTTGTAAAACTACTTTAATAAAAAACTTGATGTACTTCTTTTTTCAGTGTAAATCATACCTTTTTCGTCTGATATATTTCATTAAAGATGTTGATAATATTGCCGAAATAGAGAATAGCTCAGAAAACATTGTTAAATTGCACTCGTTTTTCACGTTAGTGCTTTTTACGCTTTTAAGATCTCAAAATTACGCTTTTTAGTGCATTTTTTAAATTCTGATATGCTTTTAGAGCCAAAAAAGTTGGCATCACTGTTGTCTTTGATAATGAAAAATAAAAATATTATTGCCATGTTTTTAAAATATAAAAATTAAATGAAAGTATTATACAATATTTTGAAAAATATATGAAAATATATGTGTTGGATAAAATGTTTGGAATAAAATCATAAAGCAAATACACGCACCTTCTAGCAGAGACTATTACTAATAATTGTTTTAAAGAAGCACAACTGCGGCTTTTTTCCGTCCATAGACAAGACGGCTCAATCGTCGAACAGAATTAGGGCATAACACTGAAATAAGCTATGCATTATATTAATTTGTAATCGTAAGGGTGTCATATAATTTCTAGATAATCTGCTAATTTGACAACATTTTTACCGATGTAAAGAAATGAACAAATATACAATAATCTCTCCTTTTTTAGAAAGGTAAAAATATTGCCAAGTTAGCAGATTATCTATAAATTATATGACACCCTTACGATTACAAATTAATATAATGCATAGCATATTTCAGTGTTAGTTATTATGCCGAGCAAGAACTTGGTAAAAATTTATATCTCACTACTTTTAATGGCCGAAATTTTTGATAGGAACTTGGCCTTTTTTCACATTTTTTTTTGTCAGGATCTGACTACTTTTTGACACATTTTCTATAATAACACTTTTTAAACTTAAAATTTCTAGTGTGTTTTATTTCTATTCATGATCACTTTTTCAGTTAAAAATGGCATAGTTACATAAAATAATGGATTAAAAAAAATAAATAAATAAAATAATGGATAAAAAATAAAAATGCCCTATTGTATTATTACAACGGGTCGCCAGTGTGTACGCAATTTAGTAAGAGTAGTCTGAAAAGAAACATTTAAAATACAGCGTAAATTTTACTGGGCGTGAACCCGCCTATTTTCTCAATATATTTGCATATTAAAGTCTGCTTAGCCAAAGTACATAAATCAAAAGGATATGCCCAATATGCATTCAAAGTTTCAATAGGGTAGCTGGTGCTTTAATTTTTAGATGTTCCGATTGAGTAAATCAATTAGGACTATTTGCCTACAAAATTTCAGTTCTCATAGTATAATTTTACGTAAGATTTTTATGGGCCTGGCCCCGCCGACTTTTATATGTGCTAGTGCTTATGGTTCATGTTAAGTTGGGTAGGAAAAATATATTGAGAAATACATGGGTAAATAGACTAAAAACTGCTAAACCGAAGTACATGAAATAAAAAGGTAAGATTTATGGGTGTATTCGCGGATACTTTTCAAAACAGGAAATTTTTACTTTGGATAAGTGCAATGTGTATGAAAAGTTTCAATAAAATTTATCTTAATTTTGAGTTTAAGAAACATGGTTTTGTTCTAAAGTCGTGCAAATTTATAACATTCCTGGGTATAATGCAGTACACTGTTGCAGGTCAGATGGTTACGGCGGAACTTCACTTTATATAAAGAAATGTTTTGAATATAACGTAGAAATGTGTAGAAGTAAAGATATATATATTGATACAATTACTGTTTCAATAGACAACCACAAAATTGAAGGGAAACCCTTAAAAATATCTTCATTTTATAAATCTCAAAAATGTATTTCTGAAAAGTTTGAAGATTTTATTGAACATTTAGCTGCTACTGACGGGAGATATCCTAGTATTATAGTCGGTGATTCAAATATTGATTTCTTATCCCGTACATCGTCACAAGAAGTACTTAATATATTACTAAGTTTTAATTACGATAACTGCCATACTATGATAACTTGCCCTGAATCTGGTACATCAATCGATAATGCTTACAGTAATATTGGAGACAATCTATTTATTGACAAAATTGAATGTGCTTTAACTGACCATTATATGGTTTCGTGTAAGCTCAGGAGCCAAATTGTTAGTCTTGAATATGAAAAAATTTTAAAAAAATATGTAACTATGATGAAGCAAGAAATAATCTTAATAATTATTTAAATTTTTACAAAGAAACTGGTTACCCTTCTGAAGATAAATATTTCCCAAATAATATCATATATTACAGATGCAACAAAAAATGCTACTACTGAGAAAAATGAGAAAAGGTTTTTAAAAAATGAGCTGGCACCATGGATAAACGCCAATCTAGCAGCCCTGATTAATTTCAAAAAGAAACTTTTAAAACTAAGAAGAAAAAATAATTTTAGGGAGCTAAGCAATAGATTGAAGAGAATAAGTTATATAATTAAGAGATCTTACTGCGAGTCTCTAAATAATTATTACTATGAAAACTTAGAAAAGATTCAAACAGAACCAAAAAAATGCTAGAAAGTTTTGAATAAGAGTCTCGGCAGGAAAGCAAAAGATCAGATAATTATAAAAGATCCTAACGGAGTTGTAATAGAAGATAATCAGATAAAAAGTAATATCTTTAATAAATATTTTCTTGAAATTCCAAGAACCTTAAAACAACAACTTAATCAATTTCCTGGCGATTCAATTAATAGTTTAGGAACGATGCGTAATTGTGGAACAACATTTAAATTTTCTTATACCAATAATTTTGAAATTGAAGAAATTTTATCCAATCTTGATCTATCGAAAGGTGGTGGGAGTGATGGAATATCTACAAAAATGTTATTTAACTGCAAGGATATTATCTCACCCCATCTCTCAAAAATTTTTAATCGAATTGTAGATACATTTACATATCCAGATAAATTGAAACTTGCTAAAATTGTACCAATACCGAAAGAAAAGAATGCTGCAGTACCGGAAAAGTACCGACCAATAGCTATGTTACCAATAATTGATAAGGTTTTTGAAAAAATTTTTCACAAACAATTACTGTCTTATTTTGAAAGCAATAATTTTCTGTATAGTTGTCAGTATATGTTTAAAAAAGGATGTGGAACTGAAAAAGCTGTCGTAATTGTGGTCAACAACATTTGTCAAGGAATGGACAACGGTTCTAGCGGAGTATGTGGTATCTTCTATGATTTTTCTAAGGCTTTTGATTTGGTGTACCACAAAATTTTAATACAAAAGCTGGGTTATTATGGAATTCATAAAACTGCATTGCTTCTGATGAAAATTTTTTTGGTTAATCGTAAACAATTCGTTGAAGTTAATAATTCTAAAAGCTACATAGGTACTGTTGAATATGGCGTACCTCAAGGTAGTGTTTTGGGCCCACTGATATTTACCATATACCTTAATGATATTAAAAATCTACAATTATCTGGTAAACTTTATATGTATGCAGATGACATTTGTCTTTTCTATCCATATAAATATGAAGCTGTTGTAAAGGCGGATATGGAATATGACGCTTCAATGATATCTGAGTACGTTAGACTAAATAAACTTATCCTAAACACTGAAAAAACCAAACTATTAAAATTTCGGCCATATGTAAATAATAATAGTACATTTAGTATCTTTGTTGACGGGAAGGAAGTTTTTGAAAGCTACTCAACAAAATATCTTGGAATTTGCCTGCAGAGTAACTTATGTTGGGATCTTCATATACAAAATCTTAAATCCAAAATAATGTCTGTACTTGGGCTGCTCTACAAGTTCAAAAATAAGTTTGAAAAAAAAAACAAAATTAATAATTTATCAATCTTTGATACACAGCCACTTAAATTATTTGCCAATAATATATGCATACAAAAAAACCATCGAATTAAAATCCTTACAGAGAACTCAAAATAAAGCGCTAAAAGTTGTTTTTAATAAACCGTCAACTTTTTCTACGATCTCATTAGTGATGTATCAACAACAATTTTACCTGTATACGGATTATTGAAATTGCAGTTACTTCTTTATGTTTTTAAATCACTCCACAATATTGGGTACCATACGATATCATTTGAAAGAAATCAAACAGTGATAAATACAAGAAATAATATGAATATTAGAACAGTTAGATGCCGTTTAGAAACTACTAAGCAACGAGTAGAAGACATGGGTGGTTTTGAATTCAATAAACTTTCTATGAACATCAAAACCATTGAACAAATTTCAGTTTTTAAAAACAAAATAAAAAAATATTTGCTACAAAATTTGGAAATGCTTCTGTTGTAAATAAATTTTTGCTAACTAATTATTTTTATTATTATTATTTTTATAATTTTTTTTCTTTATATAACACGTATGTTTAATAACAAATTTATCAAGAACAATAAAATGTAATTACATAAATTTATTTCATAAATTCAAAATTTCAATATCGTAAATTATTGTATGAATTAATGTTTATAATACTTTGCCAACTTTCCTCAAAAATGTCCAAGCGACGCTGAGGACCTCAAATTCTTTTTTTTTTGTAAATATATTTTTATTCTGCAATAAAATAATAATATAAAAAAAAAGTGTTTGCTACCGCCCCCTGATTGAAACTTCTGGTTTTTTAGATTTTTCTTTGTAATCTCTGCTCTAGATTTATTTGTGTATCAAATTTCAGCTCTCTAGTATGAATTGTAGTTTTAACGGATAAAAACTTCTTGGGTTTAAGATTTTTTATTGACCTACTCATCTACACTTAGTTTTGCATAAAATTTCAGCCTCTAGCGCGAATTATACCCTTAAGTTTTATGAGCGTTTTAAACTCACAATTTTGTTGTGAGCAGCGCTTATAATTCATCCTAATTTTCTTCTAAAATATGCTAGACCGAAGTAGATTAAATACGAGGCTAAAATTTTATGGGAGTGATCACGCATACTTTTTTAGGTGATAGTTTAAAGTATTTTCTACGTGCAACGTATATGCAAGGTTTCACTAATATGGCTAAAGTTAAAAGCTGTATATTAACAGCCTTATTTATATAACTTATTAAAGCTTCATAAAGGGGTTTTAAGACAAAATTTTACTTAAAAATCCTTTATAAAGCCTTAATAATTTTTATAAATAATTTTTATATGTAAGTTTTAAGTTTCAAACGATATTAGCGTGGCCGCGCCCATTCTGGTACAATTTTTTGAGTTTTCAGATTTTTTTGTTGGTTTCTCATATAGACCTACTTGTATAGGGTGTTTTTTTAGAGGTATAGAACTTTGAATTGAAATAAAACACAAGAAAATCGTTTTAATGTCCATCAATTTGGCTTTATTGGAAGGATAATTTTATGCCATTAATGTTTAAATATGATTTCGGGCATGTGGCCGCCGCGGCTGGTTCGAATAAAGCCAATTCTACAGGTCTAATTTTCAACCACTTTTTCGAGCATATGGGGCCGTATGTTGGCAATAACGCCACGAATGTTGGCTTCCAAGTCCCCTAACGTTTCTGGTTTGTTGGCCTAGACGAGCGACTTCACATATCCCCAAAGAAAATAATCCAATGGTGTCAAATCACACGATCTTGGTGGCCAATTGACAGGTCCATTCCGCGAAATTATGCGCTCATCGAATGTTTCCTTCAATAAATCGATTGTGACGTGCGCTGTGTGGCATGTAGCGCCGTCTTGTTGGAACCACAACTCATCCACATTCATGCCACATTCAGATCTTCCATAAAGTTGATGGACAAAGCTCCAATTGCTGTGCACGGTGGCGAATCGATTCATTCGGGTCCTCTTCAACACTTTGCTCTACAGCGGCAATTGTTTCTTCGGTGCGCACTGTTCGACGTCTCTGCGGATGCGTATTATCACATAGAGTAAACGTAGTGCGAAGACGATCCATGGTTAACCGAATTAATTGCTCTGATGGACGATTATGTCGACCATAAAATGGACGGAGCTTGCGGTAAACTTCGCGAACTGAACCATTATTTTCGAAATAAATTTGCACGATTTGCAAGCGTTGTTCTTTTGTCAACTTGTTCATGATGAAATGGCAAACCAAACTAAATATTAATCACTTGACAGCTGACAAAATGGCCGCCAGTTAAAAAAGTGATGCCAACTTAAAGTTCTATACCTCAATAAAAAACACCCTTTATATCAAATTTCAGCTCATAAGCGCAACTTTTAGTTTTTATGGGCGTAGCACCGCCCCTCTGACTAAAATTTCCAGGTTATCAGGTTTTCTTGTTGCTTTCTCACCTGGACATACTAGTCTATCAAATTTCAGCTCCTTAGCGCAACGTTAAATTTTTTAATTTTTGGGCGTAACCTTGGCCACTTTTTTAAACTCAGGATTTTTTCGGCCAGTGCTTATTATTCGTGTCACGTTTCGTTGCAAACGGATGATAATACATGCATAAATAGTATATATATGCTGAGCCGTAGTGCACGAAAATGAGGTTTAAATTGTATGGGCGTGTCAACGCCCATTTTTTAATGAAAAATTTAAAGCCTTGCATTATCGCAGTATATATCCCAAATTTCAATAAAATAGCTTCCATTAAGCGCCTTAGATTGCTTTATTAATTCTGTCCTCTATGGGCGTAGCCCCGCCCTCCTGGCTGTAATTTCCGGGTTGTCAGTTTTTTTTAGTTGATTGTTCACCTAGACGTAGTTGTGTATCGAATTTCAGCTCATTAGAACAAGTTTTACTTTTTATGGGCGTAGCCCCACCCCCTGGTTAAAATTTTCGGGTTTTCAGATTTTTTAGTTCATTGCTCACCTAGATCTACTTGTGTACCAAATTTTAGCTATCTAGCTATAGCGGAAGTGCTTCATCAATTTGATGAGTGTGTCAGTGGTCAGTGAGTATGTCTTAAAATATGCACTTTTTGCACCTTCATATCTCTGGAACTTTTCATTGTAAAACTTTCACACTTCTCAAGTGTTACATGAATTTATTCTAATTATGGTTTAAATTTTATAATTTTACGATTGCTGGGAACACAGTTATGAGGGGGGTAAAATCAGCTCGAATAAATATACACACTGCGTGCATTGGCCAGAACTTGGCCTGGCGCACTACTGTGCGCAACTAGATATCGAGATTAATTTCGATGCCAAGTGCGGGAACTAGCCCCCTGGTGAAGAGATGACATCCGTTCGCTCACAAAAATTAACCTTTGTGTTAAGGGATGGGACAGAAAATGAACCTCAGAGCGCATACTCATTATCATAGGGAGCAATAATGCAGGCCTGGTCGTGGAGAAATGCCAGGTCTTTCATAGGAATTAGGACCCATAGAGTACTCTTCTGGTAATAAGCGTACACCATAATTGTGTGGCCAGTCGAACCAAGCCAAAGGGTATGTCGTGTTTTGTGTTGAAAACTGTCTTTTTCAAAATAGGTTAGACCTATATTGGCAGAGCATTAAATCCCAGCGAAGAAGGTACACCCATAGGTAGTAACTTAATGCCAATAAATGATAAAGAGGGTGAATTGCTATCCAACTTACATGAGTATAAGCTTCCAGAAGGCCAATGGCAGTGGACTTAGTCCAAATAAATTTACATGGCAGCCATCACTTTGATGGAAAAATAGGGATAATTTTCACATTGCATTGAATTAAGAGCCCTGCCCCGTTATTCTGTAATTCGCTAAAGCTAAATCTATACCGCTAAAAATCTTAAAAGTCGATTTATTGATTTTCAGCTACGAATGCAATGTTCAAACGTGTATTGCTAAATGAGCAAATGGCTTTAAAATGTAATTCGACGAAATGTTAGTGTTTCATGTCATCACCAAAAATGTTTAATTTTCTATTTGTTCAGCATTTTAGCGATAGAGGTTAGCTTTAGCTTTAGTGAGTTACATTATATGGGGGGTGGAGCACAAAAAACTTTGTTATCGGTCTTAACTATGTCAATTACCAACTATTTTATACAAAGAACTGTCATCGTTGCACGCAACCATGCTGAAATCGTTGGACGCAACCATGCTGAACTAAGGGGATGGCAACATGTACCTAGCAGCAGTTTATTTGCCCTACAATGCACTGACACTACTTCCTAAGTCGGAGTTGCAACACCTGGTCAGAGAATCCAAACAAAAATGTACGGAAGTACTAATAGGCTGCGATGCCAACTCTGGTCATAGCGCATGGGGAAGTACGAAGAACAATCGTAGAGTTGAAGCCCTCATTAAGTTTTTAATACTGACGGCCTTATTAAAAATTAACACCGGCAATAAGCCAACTTTTGTTAATAGTATTAGGGAGGACGTATAAGATATTATTCTATGTACAGAAAACATTAGTGACGTTATCCAGGATTGGAGGGTTTCTGATGAGTATTCTTTTTCTGATCACCATTATATCATGTTTTAACTGATTCGGCAGCTGTGAAATCCAATTAGTTTTACGAACAAGGTAAAAACAGACTTCAAAAGGTTTGGTAACTTACTCAGGAATCGTCTACGTCAAACATCGGGTGACTGCTTGAGTGTCGAAGACATTGATAAAAATGTGAATATGATTACTGTGGCTCTGGTTAAATTTTTCGAAGAGAGATGCCCTCTTCGGGAAGGAAATCTGCCTATGAGAAGCCTGGAATGACAGGAGAAATTCGTTTTATAGGAAAGAATATTCGTAGTTGTTAATAGAGCCAGACGTAAAAAGTTAGAAATATAATAGAATGAATATTGCTGGAGGCTCAAGGAATACAATAAATTAATTTGGTTGGAAAAACCCTTCTCCTCAGCTTTTCTGCGAATAAGTTGATAGTGTAATCGAAGTCTAGAATATAAAAAGTGTCTCTCCAAAACCCACATCCAAACCGAAATGCTGGTGGGTCAGTGGAACCACCACAAGTCGGAAATGTGGGGCACCAGTGGCCAACTATCACAGATGACATGGCTAGAATAGCTTCTCCTTTTTCAAAACAAGCGGACCGGACGACACGGGTAGGGCGCGGGCAAAATGAGCTATGTGACTCCGAAGGCTTACAGACCAATAAGTCTTACTTCTTTCTTCATCAAAACCATGGAACGGATTGTTGATTAAATGAGTAAGAGGAGGATTGTAGACGATAGTCTGACGTTTAGACAACATGTCTATGTCAAAGGCAGGTCAGTGAAAACGGCTTTTACAAGATAGTTAACTATATCGAAAGCTTTCGATTATAAGTTGTATACGTTTGGCGATTATGTTGATATTGAAAGTGCTTTTAACAATATAAGTATCGATACTTAGTACAGTTTCCTCAGTACAGTTTAAAGTGGACCAAACAATAATTGATTGTAATGGGTGTTTTTTATTGAGGTATAGAACTTTAAGTTGGCATCACTTTTTTAACTGGCGGCCATTTTGTCAGCTGTCAAGTGAATAATATTTATAGTTAATTTTAATTATTATTCGAACTCCATTCGTTTCTATATTTGTGACTTGAAACAAATGGAATGAATTGAAACAAATGGAGTTCGAATAATAATTAAAATTAACTAAAAATTAATTGCCATGGGCCTGTGGCAAAAATTAAATAAAAATATACTTAATAGTAACAAACCAAAAAAGTTTGTCTTAAGTAGAACAAAAAATAAGCAAATTAAGTAACATGTGTATAATTAGTAAAAAGAACAAAACGACAATGGTAAGACTGTTGTAAATATAGTGATGGTAAAATTGAGCTTACAATACAAAAAAGCTTTCAGCAAATTGAAATACGATGAATCAAAACCATTCACATATTCCATTTGCAATAAAATGCTAAGTATATAAAGCAGAAATCTACATCAACTGACACCACACACAGTGGACCAAACACAAAAGAACGCTGATGATGAAGGTTTAGTGGCCTTCGAAAACGGCTGGCTGTTCCGTTCAACTATGTGTTGTTAGTCAGAATATTTACAACAGACTTTGGTGTTATTTGTTCATTAATAATTATCACATGTAATTTGGCTTAAAAAGCGATACGAACTTTAGCCCGTTCAAGTCACAAATATAGATTAATATTTAGTTTGGTTTGCCATTTCATCATGAACAGGTTGACAAAAGAACAACGCTTGCAAATCATGCAAATTTATTTCGAAAATAATGGTTCAGTTCGCGAAGTTTACCGCAAGCTCCGTCCATTTTATGGTCGACATATTCGTCCATCAGAGCAATTAATTCGGTTAACCATGGATCGTTTTCGCACTACGTTTACTCTATGTGATAATACGCATCCGCAGAGACGTCGAACAGTGCGCACCGAAGAAACAATTGCCGCTGTAGAGCAAAGTGTTGAAGAGGACCCGAATGAATCGATTCGCCACCGTGCACAGCAATTGGAGCTTTGTCCATCAACTTTATGGAAGATTTTGCGCAAAGATCTTGGCTTTCGACCTTACAAGATCCAGCTTGTGCAAGAATTAAAGCCGCGAGATCATGCAATGCGGCGTGATTTTGGTGTATGGGCCGAAAATGAGATTGATCTCGATGCTGATTTTCATCGCAAAATTTTGTTTAGTGATGAGGCTCATTTTTGGTTGATTGGCTACGTCAACAAGCAGAATTGCCGCATTTGGAGTGAAGAGAATCCACATGAGACCCTTGAGACGCCATTACATCCACAAAAACTGACTGTTTGGTGTGCTCTATGGGCTGGTGGAGTCATTGGGCCATACTTCTTCCCAAATAATGCTGGAGAGTCAGTTACCGTTAATGGAGACCGGTATAGAGCCATGATAACCGACTATTTTGTCCCCGAATTGGATGGCATGAATGTGGATGAGTTGTGGTTCCAACAAGACGGCGCTACATGCCACACAGAGCACGTCACAATCGATTTATTGAAGGAAACATTCGATGAGCGCATAATTTTGCGGAATGGACCTGTCAATTGGCCACCAAGATCGTGTGGTTTTACACCATTGGATTATTTTCTTTAGGGATATGTGAAGTCGCTCGTCTACGCCAACAAACCAGAAACGTTAGCGGACTTGGAAGCCAAACTTCGTGGCGTTATTGCCAACATACGGCCCCATATGCTCGAAAAAGTGGTTGAAATTTGGACCTGTAGAATTGGCTTTATTCGAGCGAGCCGCGGTGGCCACATGCCCGAAATCATATTTAAACAATAATAGCATAAAATTATCCTTCCAATAAAGCCAAATTGATGGACATTAAAACGATTTTCTTGTGTTTTATTTCAATTCGAAGTTCTATACCTCTAAAAAAAACACCCGATAGAGATATAGAGAAAAATTTTACTTAAAAAATATCTTGGAAACTGATGCAGTGATAAATTTGAAACTCTTTATGACTATTTATGTTAATAATGAGAATTGCATTCTACAAAATAATGAAGGTTAAAAAGCAAGCCAGGCCTTTTTTTATCTCAAAACGTATGTAGCTACATATATGGGATGTATCGAGGCACACAGAGTTTTGGCTAGTTAAGCAATAACTACACTTAAAAAATACTTGGAATGACTTTTTATCAGTTTCGTTTTTCTAAAAATTTAATAAGAGATTGACCATTTCAAAGCTCTAAAAAGCGGGACAAATCGGGATAGAAATGCGAAGCCGGATAAAACTATGAAAAGCGGGTTGTCTGATTAGGTTATTTATATTGTATATACTTAAATTGCAAGGAATTGTCAATAATATTCAATTGTTACCGACAACAAATAAAGAAGAGCCAATTTTATTGAGTGGGGTTGAAGAAAGTCGACATACAGATATTTATAATAGAGGATAAGAGGAAAATAGTTCTTTGTAGCATACTTGAAGAAAATAACCGTAAGAAAGCAGTTAATTTATTTTGCTCTTGTTGTTAATTTCTAAGCCATTTGTCACGAATAGTCATTAAATTGTTAAAAGTACACTTATAAAATTTTATGAAATTTTTTATTATTATAAAAATAACATAAATTTAACGAAAACTTTAATATATAAATAGGTTTTTATATAGAAATGGCAAAGAAATTCCAGGACTTGATTTTACAAGTCCCGGGATTCGGTATTTGCCATCGCGCAAAATCCCGGGATTTCTGGATTTCCCGTTTGGCATCACAAAAACTTTTTAAAATTCTGTTAATAACATCTTGGGCATATGGTATAGTTAATCCGTCCATATTTGTTCAACCATATTCTACTAAATTTACTTTGTAGAATATGTAATAAATAAATATATAAATGTATGTATGTAGAATGAAAATATTATATTATTTTTAAAAACACTGGTGCATAGTTATGATCAAAGCAACCCTGCAAAAATAATCATGGTTTTGGAAGCAGTGCATATTTTTCGGCCCTAAGAACGTGGTTTACAGTAAGCACATATGTATGTATTACCTTACCAAATGAAGAAATGTATGCAAGAAAATGTAAATTAAAAAATAATATTTACACACATTCCCTTACATAATTAAAATTATAATTTTACAAATAACATAACAAGACGACAGTACGAATGTTTGCAAGCTTCAATATTCTATGAATTCAGTACATACTAAGTGCAATGAAATCAACGAAATGATTCAAAGTGGGACATCGCGAACAAATATCGTGCAATACGTACATAATCAGATTTGTAAGCCAAATTCACTACTCCCTCACAAACCTGCTTTCGGCAACGCATTAATTTTTGGTGGGAAAAATACTTTACAAGCAGAATTTTAAAAAAGAATTAGAGGAAAAACGCAATATTTTATCATATTGGGAGAGTAGGTTTGTAAGGACGCACTGTTATTTCATATACTTCCCACAATTGAGATAGTTAAAGATATCCAAAAAAACACACAATTATGTATAATTAGTTACGAGTAAATTTAAGATAAAACTGCTTCTAAAAATCAACAACTCAACTTTACGTTACTCTTTTTCTCTGTTTACAAAAACTTAAATAGTAATTAATTTAAAGAAATTTAAAAATTTTTGGAAGCTGATGTCATTTCACATCATGCTTGAAAGTAAACAAACTACCGGAATAATACTTATTTTTTCAAGTACAAATTATTACAACCTTAGCACTGAATTTAGTGTAGGTATGTATTAAGCGAAAATAGCGAAGAACTTTTTACAGTTAACGTCCGTTAGCTTGTCGTTAGTTAATTTGAATTTCTCCTTTACTAAAAACATTTTTTTTCAAGATGTTTTTTATTTATTGTATCTTCAAAAATGAACTAATAATAAGTATTCAAATCTTAATCTAAAGTTTAATTATTAGGCCCAACCAATGTCGGACATAAACTAAGTGATAGTTATTAATAATACATAAGTAGTAATAAGCACAGAAAAAAAATATTTTTAAGCAGCTGCATCTGGAGTGTTGTTTATTAAAGCCCTTGTATCTCTCTTTTTTAAGCGGATGTGTCCAGTAAAATTCAATATAACGGGTGTTTTTTTAGAGGTATATAACTTCGAATTGAAATAAAACACAAGAAAATCAATCAATGTCCATCAATTTGGCTTTCTTGTAAGGATAATTTTATGCCATTAATGTTTAAATATGATTTCGGGCATGTGGCCGCCGCGGCTGGCTCGAATAAAGCCAATTCTACAGGTCCAATTTTCAACCACTTTTTCGAGCATATGGGGCCGTATGTTGGCAATAACGCCACGAATGTTGGCTTCCAAGTTCCCTAACGTTTCTGGTTTGTTGGCGTAGACGAGCGACTTCACATATCCCCAAAGAAAATAATCCAATGGTGTCAAATCACACGATCTTGGTGGCCAATTGACAGGTCCATTCCGCGAAATTATGCGCTCATCGAATGTTTCCTTCAATAAATCGATTATGGCGTGCGCTGTGTGGCATGTAGCGCCGTCTTGTTGGAAC
The DNA here is from genome assembly GCA_949987645.1 of Tachina grossa. Taxonomy (NCBI): domain Eukaryota; kingdom Metazoa; phylum Arthropoda; class Insecta; order Diptera; family Tachinidae; genus Tachina; species Tachina grossa. The sequence continues at coordinate 70,456,779 of OX465278.1, forward strand.
CACAACTCATCCACATTCATGCCATCCAATTCGGGAACAAAATAGTCGGTTATCATGGCTCTATACCGGTCTCAATTAACGGTAACTGACTCTCCAGCATTATTTCGGAAGAAGTATGGCCCAATGACTCCACCAGCCCATTGAGCACACCAAACAGTCAGTTTTTGTGGATGTAATGGCGTCTCAAGGGTCTCATGTGGATTCTCTTCACTCCAAATGCGGCAATTTTGCTTGTTGACGTAGCCATTCAACCAAAAATGAGCCTCATCACTGAACAAAATTTTGCGATGAAAATCAGCATCGAGATCAATCTCATTTTCGGCCCATACACCAAAATCACGACGCATTGCATGGTCTCGCGGCTTTAATTCTTGCACAAGCTGGATCTTGTAAGGTCGCAAGCCAAGATCTTTGCGCAAAATCTTCCATAAAGTTGATGGACAAAGCTCCAATTGCTGTGCACGGTGGCGAATCGATTCATTCGGGTCCTCTTCAACACTTTGCTCTACAGCGGCAATTGTTTCTTCGGTGCGCACTGTTCGACATCTCTGCGGATGCGTATTATCACATAGAGTAAACGTAGTGCGAAAACGATCCATGGTTAACCGAATTAATTGCTCTGATGGACGATTATGTCGACCATAAAATGGACGGAGCTTGCGGTAAACTTCGCGAACTGAGCCATTATTTTCGAAATAAATTTGCACGATTTGCAAGCGTTGTTCTTTTGTAAACCTGTTCATGATGAAATGGCAAACCAAACTAAATATTAATCACTTGACAGCTGACAAAATGGCCACCAGTTAAAAAAGTGATGCCAACTTAAAGTTCTATACCTCAATAAAAAACACCCATTATTACGAGCAAGCGGAATAGGATGTGACTCGAGTTTTGTTAGGTATTTGCCTGCGTATTTTGCAATTTCTTCAGTCACTAGTTTCATATTCAAATCACGATGTATATTTGAATTTTTGATATAACATGGAGCCAACGTTATTAATCGTAAAATTTTGTTTTGCCCTCGTTGGATTCTCTCGATATTGGAAGCTGAAGCAGTGCCCCATAACTGAATTCCATAGCACCATATTGGCTTTAAAAGCGACTTGTATATTAAAAGTTTGCAGTCTAGGCTAAGTGTTGAATTTCTACCAATCAGCCAATGTACCTGAGTTAATTTAAGTTTCATTTGTGATAGCTTAGAATCAATGTGGTGTTTCCATGTAAGTCGTCGATCAAGGTGTATACCAAGATATTTCACATGTGAATGTTGAGGAACAACTTGATTGATAATCCGAATGGGGGAACAAGTAGCTCTTCGTAAGGTAAATGTTACTTGAACACACTTTTGTTCATTTACCTTAATTCTCCATAAATTTAACCATAGCTGCATCTGGCTAATGTGTTCCTGGAGTTTGTGGGATGCTTCATCAGGGTTTTCGTGCATACTAAGGCAGGCTGTATCGTCGGCAAATGTGGAAGTATGGATACTACTGCTCACAAGCATATCACAAGTGTAAATAAAATATAAAAATGGCCCCAGTATACTCCCCTGTGGCACACCGGATGAGATAGTTTCAGGCCTACTCGTAAAGTCTCCTTCCACAGCAGTGAACTTACGGGAAATAATGTAACTTTCCAAAAGATTTAAAATGTTTATTGGTAGGCAAGTCTTTAATTTTAAAATTAGGACTTCATGCCACACTTTATCAAATGCCTGGGAAATGTCAATAAACAGCGCAGAACAATACTTTTTTTCTTCAAAAGTTCTTCTTATAAATTGAACCAATATATGAGTTTGTTCAATGGTGCTATGCTGACTTCTAAAACCAAATTGATGATCTGGTATGCACCCACTACTAATTAGAATTGGGGACAAATTTGTTTTGATTTGTTATCGCTTCTTGCCCAACCTCCGGTAGATGTTGGAAGAGGTGGCTTATACTCAACGGGTGTTTTAAGCTTTCTAGCAGCGCGCCACAAGGAGTAATTAGAAGCTGGTGTGACATCAAGACCTTCCAGATAATTTTTAAGAGATGCAGTTCTTTCAGATGCAAGCAACTCTTGGAGTCGTTTAGTGCACTCTTTAAATCTGATTTTATTTTGTGGTGATCTGTGCTGTTGCCATTCCCTTCTAGCTCTTCTTTTTTTACGTACGAGACGTTAAACGTCTGTAGAATAAATTCTATTAAAACCAGTCTGCGGATGGGACGTAGTGGCATGTTCAGCAGCCTGTTTAATATTTTTGTTAAAATTGGCAATGCTAGATTCAATATCATTGGGTGTTCTTAGCGTAATATTTTCCGTGCAATGACTATTGAGATATTTTTTGAACCCCAGCCAATTAACACGATTGATCATCTTCACATATGGGTCATTTTTCTTTTTCAATATTCCTTAAATCAATAAACGTGAATGTAGTTGTGTTTCTGCAAAAAGTTATTGAAGTATCGTTTATTACTTAAATTTTGAACAGCATATAATGAAACTTAATCAAAATATTCTTAATATCTCCGCTTTTTGCTTTCAGTTTCTAGCATTGAAAATTACTTTTGAAACTGTTTTCGAATTGATGACCAGTGCTCGGGGTGCTCGACCCAATTCTGAACTAATGGTCCTAGACTAGTGCTGGGATACTATCGATAGTACTATCGATATCTACTATCGATAGTTTTAAAATATCGAAAATATCGATTGGAATAACATCGATATCGATATTATGCATTCTCGAAGACTATATACTTTCAATAAAGGGATAAAAAACTAACTGCAACCTCATAAAAAATTAGTTATATATTTCTTTCTCAGGTACAACCGCTCAGTCGATAGTAATATCGATAGTATCGATAGTGAAATCTGATCTATCGACACATATCAATAGTAGAAAATATCGACAGTATCCCATCACTATCCTAGATTCTTTTGATGAATAAAAACGGAACTATAAAAATCAAAGACAGCTCGAATGGCCTCAAAACGATTGTTAGCAGGAAAATGTAACATATACCAATATACAAGGTAATACATAAATACAATATGTACATTATGCCCGGTATCTATTAACAAATTTTCAGTCTAATCCGAGTGCACACTAATATTTTTGTGAACTTTCACTTGTTTTCTATAAACTGGCACTAGAAATTACTTTTGAATTAATATTTCTAGAGTTTAATTTTCGCTTAAAAAATTTTGGCTCGTACATTACAAGTAACTCAAAATTTTTTTTCATATTAGTATAAAAATTGGCCTTGGGATTTCATAAAACAAGTGTCAATTTTTTCATTGGTAAAAACGTAGTACTCTTTGATTTTGTTGTTTCTACATAACAATTCCAATTATAGCTAATGTCAAAAATAGGCAATCAAAAATAAGTACTTGTGTAGAAACTGAAATAGCCCAGTAAAAAATAGGATCATCCAAAGAGTAATCTTGTAGCGCTCCTTTGCAAGCAATGGATTACTCCATTAAACTCCGGATCTCATTGGATTTTTAACACAGCATGTTCGCAGACACGAGTACTCCTTTTAAGCTCCTTATGGACGACAGAGGGAGTAATCGTTTTTGTCTCCTAAAAGAGCATAAAGGGAGTAAAGATTCATATAAAAGAATTTATAAATTTCTTTGTTAACTAGTCGTCTTAAATGACGCTTAGAAACTAAATTTTGACACATTTTTAACAATTTGTTACTATACCCGTACCTTTTCGCTTTTTTTTAAATAACACGTCTTTCAATTTTTAAAACTAAACTGACTAAATAGAAAAACAACACGAAAACATCAACAATTAACAGTTATGTCAAAGAAAAAAAATAACCAAAAACGAACTGATACATCCCTCCTTGATCCATTTGGAGTATTAAGCGAGGCATAAACAAAAAAAAAAAAGTTTCGATAGCTCGCTTATTACTCCAAATGGACGAACAAGTCATTACTCCTTTATTGCTCGTTGATGGATTAATCAATATATTTTTTACTGGGAGGTTTTTATTCTTCAAAGATGAAAACTAATGTCCACGCAATCATATAATTGAATTATAAGTATAGATCTAAACATTTTTACATTATACCACATATCGTCACCTTAAAGACCAAACGACCTATCAGCAGTTTTCAAAAGTTTACAGGAGAGAGAAAAAACGTTATAAAATTGGAACTATTTGCAATATTGAAACGAAAATTATATATTCAGATTAAAATGAAACCAGAAGTATATATCGGTTGAGAAAGCTCGGTTTTTCTAAACACAGCCTATGATATGGAGCTTAGGTTATTTGGAATTGTAAAAATCTGAAACCAAACAACTTATCAGCAATACTAATTAGTATGAATAATTAAGCATTCCTTTAAACACATGAATATTATTTAAATTAAATATTAACAGTTATAGTTTATTTTACTTTTTTAAACAAAAAAGTGCCTAATGTTTGCTTAAATTACACTATGCAACAAAATTAAAATTTTATCATGATTTTTGATGATTTATTTTGCTCTTTTTTAGTACGTCACGGCCTTCTAAAGTATACATTTTTTATTTTTCCTAAAATTTTTAATTTTTAAATAAAGTTATTAAAGTTAATTTTTCGGAAAAAAATAGAACAATGTCGATTTGAAGCTTTTTCACAACATTTTGATGTGCACCCAGGTTCGATTTCTCTTGCCTTTCTGTAAACGATTTTGCCTTTTGAAAAATCTTCATATTCCTTACCGTTCATACGATTTTTATTTTTTTTCTTCTTTTTTGTTGACTTTTTTAGAAACTTCCATATTTGCCCGTTTTCAGTCAGTCAAAACGCGAAAAAAAGTTTTTAGCCCCAAACTAAAAAAGGCGCAAACCTAGCATTTTTTACAGTAATCTTTTAGCCTCTTTTTAGTTTTTGCTCGATATGGCTACATTTAAACTTTTGCGAACTTTTTCTTCCTTTAATCTAGCAAAATAAAAGAAGTAAAAAGTCGATATTGCTTTACCAATTTAAAAAAGAAGAATAATATAGAGTAATCTTTTATTTTTTCCAAATTTTTTATGCCTTGAAAGTTATTCAGTACAGCCTAAAACAGATAATGTATGTTTTTAGAAGAGCGAGAAATCGAAATTTTATTTAAAAACGGCCAATTTTAAATGTATCTACTTATGTAAACATACATATGTATATATATTTCTATTATATATATATGCTAACTATTTAATCTACGTATGTATGAAATATGTAAAATATTGAAGCTCTCAAGCTATGTATGTGTTGATCTCATGATAGTTATTTTTATTGTAATAAATTACTTTAAAAAAATTGATTTGATGTTTTTATTTTCAACAGAAACATTTTAATACTAGCCCCTTTTCGCGCTTTTTCGAAAAATTTTACTATTTTTTTTATTTTTTAATATTTTTTTCAATTTAGCCCTTTCTAGCCCTTTTTTCAAAAATTACTGCATTTTATTGCGTTTTAAAACTTTTTTATTTTCTTTTCACTTCTAACAATAAATAAAATGTAATAAAAAACAAAGAACAACAAATCAAAAGTAACTGTTTCTCAAAAAGAAAAAATTCAAATAGTTACTCTGATTTCTTCTTTAGCATGAGTGCTGATAGGTTATTTGGTTTCAGAAAATTTACACTTGCTGATAGGGCATTTGGAAATTTGGTAATAGCTTGTTTATTTGTAATATTAGGCGTTCAAAATTTTGCATATACATATATGCGTTATGATATACGGAATAATATTAAATAAAAACTCAATTTTGAAATTTTTGCTGATAGGTTGTTTGGTCTTTAAGGTGACGATGTGTACATATGTATATATATATATATGTATATATATATATATATATAAATATATATATATTTTGTTCTAATAAATTTGTTCAAGGAATGTAATAATAGGTTTGTTCAAGTACGTGAAGCATTTTTACTGAGCTTCGCTGTATTATACTGAAATTCCTTCGTTGACATAAAGAAAGAGTAAATTGAAATTTAAAGAATTAATTGACAGCTCGATGTCTCAGCAAGTGCAAGCTCTTACTGATTGCGGAAAAAGCGGTTGCAATTTTCTTGTGTGTGGATTATATTTTTTAGTAAATTTGTCGTGTTTTACGAGTGTGGTATGCTGTCAAGCATATTAAGAAAAAACAAATATATATCGATCTTATGTATATAAAATATATTAAGGTTATATCGTCCCTAGCACGTCAAACTATCCAATATGAATATTTGAAATTTTCAGAGCACGAAGACCCGTCAGTTATGAATTTAAAGTCAGCTTATTCCTAAAAGTGCAGGGCTGCAAGTATTTCTTATTGAGTTATCTATCGTCCATGATAATTTCAGCATTCTTAAACGAGGCATATCGTATAAATTCGGGTACCAAGATAACGTATATAAAAAACTACGAAATATGTATATTTATAGAATAAATTTTTCGACATTTCTAATATATTGAAAGATAATAAGCTCTAATCCCCTTCTCGACTAGCAATTGATATGTTGACAATATACCTATAACGACGGCAGAATTACGGAAAAATATTGCTGATTGCCTTATTTATGTTAAGGCTATGGGAAATCGTAGCTCACAATATTGAAAAAGTCAACAGGAAAGGTACATAGAAAAAACATAATTCACTTGTAAATATCTGGTTAATCGAACAAATGTTTATTTATATAAAATTATTACTATACAAATTATTTTTGCTACACACGTTTTTAAGAAACTGGTTTCCTTTTTTCCAACTTATTTTCCCAATTTCACTAACATTATCTAAATGTCAAATGCAATAAGAAAAGTCGAACATAAATTAACACCGAGTTTGAAGTTTCATGTTTGCAATAATTGTCAACGAAAATGTGTTGGCAATTATTGCAACATATATTGCAAATACCTGCAGTAAGCTGTCCCCACCAGCAATAACATAATTTTGACAGCTGCTGCATATATGTCAACATATTTAATGCCTGTCGAGACGTAGGGTAAAGTTGCCTTGATGCCGGTCTTCGACAGTCATTAAATAACAATAGCACACATTTTTCTGATGTGCATTAGTGTCCCTTTGTATCAGTGGTTGTAGGAAAATGTTCTAATGATTAAGACAAATCTTAATGTAACATCAGAGGGCCCTCCTTCATCAGTATCGTATAGCAGAAAGAAATATAATATAACCAATAAAACTGGTACTAAGCACAGCTTCAAAATTTAAAAAACGCCATTGACACCAGAGGTGCTGCAACCATTGCATTTTTAAAAAAAGTGAAAGAAGCAAAGTTGTAAAACAAATGAAGTCTTCTTCTATCTCTTCTTTCACAACCTGTCTTCTCTATCACTAACACTTTACTATCACCCTCTCTCACTACATTATCTTTAACTTACAGGTAGCAGAAAGATATCATTGTATTGGGCCCAAGTGAGCTGGACTCTCAATTTCGCACTTCCTTACCAACAGGGTAAAGAAAGGCACACACATAATAAGTTTTAAACTAAATCGAGCAAAAAAATTCATAAATACCCAGCTAAAAAAATTAAATATGGTCCATATATTTTTAATATATGAATGTATATAACTATATATGAATATGTATGTATGAACTCATGTATGGAAATGTATGGGATTATACATGGCAAAACTATTATATATCAAATGTATTATAATACATGAATACAAATATGGAAATTTAATTATGAAGCTCTTCATATGTGGATCCATATATATAAATAAGATTTAATATATGGATCCATATAAGAATGTATGCATACACGATGCGTCACATAAGATCGCTTTTGCAATAAAAGTAAGCTTGGTATTTTATCACTGGTGAATTGGAAATCCATTAGAAAATACATACGGTATAGTTTATATGCGTACAGCCTCAACCTTTAAAAAAGAAAAACTTTTGTTACAAAAAAAAATCCATTTCTGTACGATTTTATACATTGTGGCCGCATTTAATAAAACAAATAATAAAAAGGATAATCCAGTCATTAATTTTATAGAAAATAACAGAATTCTCTAAATAAGAAACGAAGTTCATGCTATTGCAAAAATTATATTGAAAACTATTTTTAGACGGATTATTTTTTCTTTTTTAAATAATTGCTTTAGTTTTTAATCTGATTTCTTAAATTAAATTTTATGTACGAATATGAGTTTTGTGTTTTTTAAATAATTCATTCACATTTTCTCTTAAAATGACTTATGAAATGTCCTTTAGTTCGCTTTTAATTATTTGTTCAATTAAATGTTTCATGAAATGTTTAAAATCTTAAAAAAAATTAATTTAAATAAATGAATTTATTTCACAGCAGTGCGCTTTTTTTAATCACGGGAGTATAAATATAAACTTTGCATACTATATAGGGAATACACATTCATGTATGCAAATGTATGAATATACATTATCATATGTGGCCATATACCATCATTTTTCGGATCGGAACCATATATGGGATACCATATACGCTCCATACATATTTTTTTTAGCTGGGTATGTATTCATTAAAATTTAACAAGTTTGTGAGATCTTCTAACACAATATTTCAGAAAAGTAATTTGGTTTAAATGTTTAGGACTTTAGCGATTCTTCTCTATTGTTTTGGTAAAATCTGACTTTGGAAAATCGTTCTACTTATCGTAGATGTTGAGGAAATCGAGAGCAGTCCTCTTCCTGAATTTCTCAAAACATATAAAATCATTCATTATGCCACTAAAGTCCTGTTTTACTTTTTTTTAATTCGTAAGCCGAAATCCCACTATCGGCTTTATTTACCGATTTTTGTCGGCTTACTGAAATAAAATCATAAGTAAAGCAACAAAATGGATTTATTTCTCAACTAATAAAAAATAATTACGTGATTTGCACTTCAATGTAGTGGTAATAAGGCCATATAGCCTTATTTAAGATTCAATTGAGAAATAAATCTATTTTGGTTTATTACTTATGACTTGAGTGAGCCGACGAAAATCTGTACATTGCGCCGATAGTAGGATCTCGGCCTTAGCACTTCTAATTGTTTCAGTTAATTTTGTTAGAACATTTCTTCTATTACTATCGATAGTTCCTTCTCCTGGTTGGTCATTTATCTGACTCAGCGACGAATATTCTGCAAAAAAACTAATTTCTGAATTTCTTAGCTTTCGTTTTTGTACTGTATTTTTTGCTAGAAAAAAATATTTCAGAGCGTAGGTGTAAAATAGTTGAATTCGTCTCTCATTATATATAATCCTTAACAATATCGTTAAAAATTGTACTATTGGCTTTTATTAAATTATTTAAAAAAAATTTTAAAAATGCTCTCTATTTAGAGTACCAGAGTCTTTGCTAGACTCTTTTATAGCCATGTCCAAAGATTTTGAAGTTTTACTCAAGTTACTTAAGAATATAAAGAGTTTCTAACACCTCATACATGACATTAGAATATGTATGTAATTCTTTCGTACCAATTGCTCAATGCACTGCATTTTGATAAAAAAGTCTATTTGTTCATTTTCTTTGAGTTTTTTTTTGTTTACTAAATACTGGAAAAAGTACTTGAAATTAGGTTAATTATATCATATTTTTTTAAATTTATTTTTGTATATTAATATTGCAAGTTTCAGGTTTTATTTTTCAATCATAAATTTTTATTTTTTATTTCTCTACTCATGTCTTGAGTAGACAAAAAGTCAAATCATATTACTTTAGCTTGTACATACATACATATATACACATCGAGTCATAACCGCACAAAAAGCTTAAGTAACAAAAACAAAACTTTACAGGAGAAGGTTTTTTTAATTATCTTCGCTGTTATTTCAGTTAATTCATTGAATTTTGGTATTTAGGTGTTATTATGATAAATATAAGTAACGCAACGAATTTTAAGTAAATATTACTATGATAACGGTATTTTTTGTCCCTTAAGCTTTTTTTGCTGTCTTCCTGACAACCTAATGCGTATATTTTTGTGTTGTTCCTTAATTATTGGCTTCTTGATCGGTTCCATGTAGTGAATCTTCTACAGACTTATCACTTTTCAAATTACAGAGTTCGGTATTAAATTTTTTGTGTATGGTTTTACTGGCGGAAAGAATTGTCAAGTCCATATACTCTGTGAATAAATTTTTAATAAATTGCTACGTACCTAAACTGAACTAGCGACTATCTCAGTTTTTTTTTGCCTCGATCGCGTAATCAAATTTAAATCATAATAAACTGTTTCAGAGTTATCAAAATAACCATATTTAAGACTTTTCAATTTGGGAAAGATAGCCTTTAAAACAGTGGTAACTCACTTCAATCATATTTTTTGGATTAGGTATAGAGTTGAATAATGGGCTTTATCTTGATTCACGTATTTCGACTTCGACTTAAAAAATTTGGTACCATATTAAAAAATACTTCATTTATTTACTTTTATTTTTTTGTAGAAAGAATTCTAATGACATGTTCGTGGACTTACATAATATTTGTATACAAGTATATACGCAAATTTTCTTACACGAAAATATGTTTTCCTCTATCGTCTATATATACAAATCTTACCTTATAAAATAATGAAAACGAATAACAGTTATTGCTATCCAATTTTTAGCGAGATCCGTCGAAAAAAGTCTTAATATGGTTTTAAAATTTTTTTCGAAAATCGCCGCATTTAAAAGTTATGGTGCCAAAACTGTTTATAGCCAGGATAGGTTATTTTTTAGGTGAAAAGTGCAATGCGCATGGCCGGTAGATACGCGAAAAATATTAGTGCAATTTTTAGACACATGTGATTTTTTATGGCCAGTCTATCAAAAACTCCCGGCGGAGCAAATAATATAAATACTTTGGGCAATTTGGTTGGTCTAATGTGTATTCAAGTTTTTTAGATGTGGGTGTGTGTGCCATCAGAATAGGCTGTTCCATGTTGAAGTCGTCTCTAGTTATTTATTTTTAAAATAGATAAATATTAACAATGCAAAAAATGCAAAATAAATTATTCAACTATAGCTAATATCGAAAATAAAATATTTGAATCAAATTGGTTAGTCGAAAAATTGCAATAGACCAAAGAATAAGTAACCTATTTTTTTTTACAAAACTAATATGTATGTATTTGATATTGTATGTATGCATATACGTCGTCCGATATTCGGCTAATCCGAATATAGCACTCTTACTTGCTTTATTTTCAAAAGGAAATTTTAGCTTAAGTAAAATGTTGCTGTTACAAAAAGTGTAAACAAAAATAATTTGTACTTAAGCTTAAATTGTTTTTGCTATAAAATTGAAACGGTATATCTTATGGTTGTAAAATTTTGACATATAATGGCAATGATAACAAGTTAATGATTTTTATAAAAAAACGCATTTCGAAAATCATGTTGGTTAAGCTTCTTTGGCGGTAATGGCTCGATATGTCAGATCTGGTTAGTAATAAAGTTTATAAGTGAAGTTAATTGCAGAATTTCATAATGGCTTGAGAAACTTAGACAACTTCTCAAATTTATAACTCAACCCCCCGCCCCTCTTTCTCGTGCCATAATTGTTCAAAGTCATGTTTAAAAATAATTGAAATTTATTTGCTGATAGTTTAGCATGTCTATATACGTATTTCATTGGCGCTTGAAGCAAATCATCAGTAGACTTTAACCACTAATTTTAAAAATTATATTTCAATTTCATTTAATATATGTAACATATTAATGTTTAAGCTTAAGTTGACTTAAGCTACGAAATCAGACTTAAGTAATTTTACCTTCTGGCTGATTCTATTTGCTTGTTACTTCAACAATAAATACTAAAATAAAATAAAAAATTAATAAATTAAGTATTTCATAAATAAATTTTAATCAAGAAATTCCACAAGCAAAACTTTAAAAATTCAACAAACTCAAGGTTCAGGTATAAAAAACACACAACAACTTCAGTGACTTTAAAGAGAATAATACAAAAATTAATTAAACAAAGTTCATTACCACAAAACCATTATGCATAATTACCGAGAATGTCTTAACTTTTTGTTTCAGATTTTAATTCATTTTTCTTTATTCTTGTATTTTATACTTACACTCAAATATTTAAATTGGTAACATTTTGTGTTAAGAATTATTTGAAAAACACAGAGTTTATTTTAATTCTATGGCAAAAAGCAATGTTAAAAAAGTAAATAATATTATATAAGTTTATGAAACAGGCTTCGTTAGTAGAATTTTTTTGTCTGAACTGTTTAAGAATCTCGTATCTTGAATGTATCGAAGAATGGTTTCGATGCTTTGCACAGTGACTCTTCGACATTTCCAGAGGATGAACTCCTTAAGTCCAGACGATTACCACCAAGACAGAAGATCTTTACTCACCGTTGACAATAAAATTACCTATTTGTCCGATATAAATTCTATACCAAATAAAAATATTATCTATAGACGGTATTTCTATATTTATTATTATTATTTATTTTGTAGGTGGTATTATGCATTTTGAAAACAGAAATTATATCTATGCAGATATTTCTAATTTATTTGAATAATTTTTTAGGAAATTATAGCCAAATGATTTATTTTAATATATTATGAATGAATAACAGCTTATGTAAAAATTTAGTCACATAATGTGTCTGATTGTGTAAGGCGCATTTCAAATACGACTACGACTGTTTGGAAATACATTAAAGAAGACTTCAACAGTTTTTCTTAAAACTAAACGAAAAATAATTCTTTCTGCCAAAAAAGCCAAATTCAATGCAAATATCTGATAGAAGAACATAAGAAGAAGTACGTGATATATAAATCAACACTCTAGATGAAACTGCTTGAAATTATTATTTTTTGCTTAATATTAGTTTACACTATGCAAGTCTTATTGCTAAGCTGATTAATTTTAAGGGAGAGAGAGACGAGCAGAACAGAAACGTTTCTCTTCCCCTCGTCTCTCTCTCCTGTTAATTACTAACACTAAAGCTTTAATTAGACGTGACATAGCCATAATGCCATAGCCATATAAGTTTCTATGGTAAGAGTTATGGCGTTATGGCGAGAAACCTATAGTCAAATACAGTCCATTAGTTTGGTTCGAATGGCTGTTCTCTATGGCTATTGTTATGTCACGTGTAATTTAAGCTTAAAGGCCGGGGCACAATAAATCCGTCATACGTTATACTTCGACTTTTTCAACTGACATTATCGCAACGACGGAGAAGGTTGGCACAATGAGTACTTTATTGACGAAAGCATTTGAAAAGCTTCAATAGGTCGATTCTCCATTTTATTTATTAAATTCAAATTTTTTTATTTATATCGTTTATTTTTTTGTTTAATTTTATTTTTGCTGCCACAAAACACAAAACCCTAATTCAAAACATAGCAAAAAACCAACCAATATCTGTCAAACTACTCAACGTATGCAAAAAGTTAAAAGTTTACCAGTTTTTATACTTTGCGTTGACGGACACGTACTGAATGTAACAGCCCTCATAAGAAACCATGTATTTTAACTTAGCTGTCAGTTGAAAAATGCGAAGTTTAACGTATGACGGATTCTTTGCGCCCCGTCCTTAAGTTTATGTCCGACACTGGTCGGGCCTAATAGTTATATTTTATTGTTAGTTCTCTTTTGAAGATACAATAAATAAATATAAGCATCAAAAAAAATTATGACACATAAGACACTTAAGCACTGTTGCCAGACTTGCAGATTTCTCTGCGTTTTGCTGATTTTTCATTGCAAATGTTATAAAGTCAGATTTGCAGATTTTGACTGCCAAATTGCAGATTTTCAAAAATTCTTGTGTAACATCAATATTTAGTGTTTTTCTTTACTCCGTAAAGGAAATAACCATGATGTTACTGTCAGAAACATACACGTAAGAAACATTAAGAAATAAATAGTTTTTGACGTTTAATTTTGCAGTAACCATACCACCAATGTTAAAAAGAAATTAACAACTTGGTGCAAGGATATACATAAATATCGCACACTAAAGCATAAACAATCTCAACTAAAAATGATGGGATTTTTTTTTCAAAGATTTCTTTTGCAGCCAAAGTCTTCTTCAACAGTTTTTTGCCACTCCTGAACATCTGGGATTTTTGGAGTTGTTACTGTTTATGATTTAGTGTGCGATATATATATGTATATTTTTCCACAGATTTGTATTTATATGTTCCATTTTTTTAATTTTCTGTCGAAAACAGTTTTGTTCATGTTTATTAACCCCCGACTAAAAAAAGGGGTGTTATAAGTTTGTAGTGTGTGTCTGTGTGTATGTGTATCTGTGTGTCTCTCTGTGTCCACGTACAGGCCAAACGGCTGGACCGATTTTCATTTAGTTTTTTCTGTTTGATCGAGAGGGTTCTTAGCTATGTTTGAAAAAAATCGGTCCAGCCGTTTAGAAGATATAACATATTTTCTGAAAAAAGTCGGGGGTTTTTAAAATTTTTAATTTTTGTTATTCTTATTACACAATTTGTAATATCAGCATATCGAGAGCTTATATTCAAAACACTTCAAGTCAAAATTAGTTTCCGATGGCAAATAGCTCCCCTATGCAATATTCATCTGTAGTATAAATTGCAAATCAAAAAAATTATTTTTCCCCGTTTTATATCAATTTTTCTATCAAAGCATAAATTTTTTTGGTGAAAATAAATGTAAATTTGCAATATTTTTAAAAAAAATTAATTTATAATAATTCTACCTCATATCTGATTGCATTTGGCATGCTGAATACGAATCTGGAAAGGATTTTGATATCCTTTTTCTAATTTTTGAGATATGGTCACTTTTAATATACTAGTACAGAGGGTTTTCGATAAAAGAAATTGGTAATGTATGTATAACTTTTAAACTGTTAATCGAATATAAACATGATGTATGGACCGACTATAGTCAATGACATAAGCTTTCGCAATTGATTATTTGTAGAGACCCTGTTACACTAGAGAGTGAGTTACAGAGTGCTAAAGCTGACCACCTCGAGATTGAAGAGGCTTTCAGTCAGGCTTATGTTACTTTTTTAAGGTATTTTAAGTTTTTTCTTGTAGCTTTGCAATTCTTGTATCCAGTATTGGGTAAAATATTTCACAAATTGATTAAAAAATAAATATATTAAAAAAAAATCATATATTTTTCTGACAAAATATGCTAACTCTAAGAAAATATTTGTTTTTTGATCGACGAAAACATGCTATCTCAGAAAAATATGCAAACCAGTGCAAAATAAAAAATATTTTTTGAAGACCTATAAATTAGTAAATATATTTAAACCATATTATGGAAGGCATATCATTTATTTTTATATTAATGAGCGAATTAACTAGTGTTTTCGCTCTACTGGAAAGTTAGCTTTTTTGAGTTGACTTGTTTTAAATATAGGCTCTCGATATATATTTGTATAGCAAGAATATAATTTATGCTAATTCGAAATCAAAATGAAAAACAATTCAAAATGAATATGTGACAGCGCATAGAGAAAGGGACCTAAGGATAAAAAAAAATCAATTGTCACTTTTTTTTTTGATGTGGACAACATCTGAGCATCGAATGAGACCGATCCCATGCCCCAAAAGTGTTCCCTCCCAGAGATATGCGCGTTTTATGATGTGATGGTACACCAAAAATACACGTATTTAATCCCCTTATGCAAAAACGATTGTTAAACTTAAAGTTGGTTTAACAAACGAATTTTGTATAGCAAAACCGGTTTTAACACATGCTTTAACTTTAACAAACGTTTTTGCATAAGAGGGTTAATCTTTAAAATGGCTCTCCTGAATAAAACCGGTTTTTACCCTTAGGTCCCTTTCTATTTTGCGCGTCACATATGCCGATTTTTTTAAATTATTTTTCAGATTTTTTAACCAATTTGTGCAGATTTTTGGTAAAATCGTCTGGCAACAGAGCACTTAAGACTACCGTTTGAGTACCCCAATTGTCTTATATTTTTTTAAAATAAATTGCACCGTAAATGTACTTTAGTATGTATGTAAATAAACCAAAGTTTTTCGCTTATTCTGTCAAAAATAAATCAGCGAATTTTATTAGTGTAACATCCATTCGAAGCTAACAGAGGAGCAGTAATACTCGTAGACAAAATTAAATGTATTAAGAATTTCATTTAACTACACGCTAAGTTAGCCACTTATTGAAAGTATTAGTGACTCATATTAAAGAATGCACAACTAAAAAATAGCACTACGAGCAAAAAGATCTTTAAGCATTTAAGTTTAAAATGCAGATTCACTTGTACAAAACTGTGTGGGATATTAAACCACATTGTTTTGTGGTTAGATGGACGACCTATTTTTTTTTTCTTTCTTTATCTTTTTTTCATTCTATCTGACCACAAGTCGTGGCACGAGTATTATTCACATATATATACCAGTTTTCTTTTGTTATGTATTTTGTATATCAAGCAAAATCACAACAATAATTTCAACATTTTTTAGGAGCTCAAATATTTACAAGTAGTCGTCGTCATGAAAACAAACAAAAAACAAAGAACATATGTTTTGTAATTTTGTTTTCTTTTCGTTTACAATATTTACACATACATAAGTACGCATCCATATGTATGTGCATATACAGCAGAGTTCGGTGAAAACGGAAACCGGTTTCAGCGATTATTATCCCAAACAAATAATTGAGGCCATCAGTGCAGAAGTGGTGTAACCCATATCAATTTATTTAAACAATTGAAGCGTAGCCACGAATAACGTTGCAAAAGAAAATTTTTATTAAATCAGTTTTTCTCATATTACCGTAACATTACTCTCTTGAGTTGTTCAAACATTAAACCATCCAAAATTATGCATCTTATCGCCGTCAAAATACAATGACAATTGTTTTTACTTCTTAACCTTATTTTTATCATTATCAGATGTAAAAGCGTTTTTAAATATTTTTTCAGTTGCATTAAATTATATCAATATACACATATTTTGTATAAATATTATATTATTTTCCAAAAAAGAAATATAATACCTAATTAACATTAAGCACTTTTTTCATGAAATTAGTTGCATAAACATTTTTCATTTGTCAATAGGAGGCCTGGAGGAGTAACTCATATCAAAAAAGTTGGCAAAGACTCAGCAGAGATTTATTCTGCGTCCTTTTTTTATATAAAATTCTACTCTATAGCGCTGCAATTAGCAAATAGAAAAAGTTTCGTGCAACAGAATTCATGAAATTTTATGAAAAAATGCTTAATGTAAGTTAGGTGTAAGATTCATAAATGTAAATTATACTAGAGCGCTCGAATATGGGACTGTGTATATGAAGCCTTCTACTAACAACTATTTGTTTATATATAGCAAAGCTGCTAAGTAATGATTAGTAATCGTACTGATTACTAATTTGATTGCTTTTTTTTGAAAGATGAAATAATGATTAAATTACGATTATATTCAATTTCGCACGATTACTAATTGATTACGATTACTAATATTGGAAAAGTAATCTGAATTACTTGAAATTACAAAAAGTAATCAAAATGAATCAAAAGTAATTAAAAAATAATCCGATTACTTTTAAAGACTATTTTTAGTTTTTTGATTATTTATTAATAATCAAAAGTAATCTTTGAAAGTATTCGGATTATTTTTTGATTACTTTGGATTCTTTTTGATTATTTGTTGCAATTTCTAGTAATTCAGATTACTTTTCGATTATTAGTAATCGTAAACAATTATTTATCAGAAATTCTTTTAATGGGAACTATATAATCAGTACAATTCTTTTTAAATTTTAATTTAATTGATTAGTAATCGTAATCGAAATTTAACAGCTCTGATTTATAGTTTACTGTCAGTTTATAGAAGTCACGTAAAAATTCTCGTCTGCCTATTTATATTGCAAACAAAAACAGAGCACTCAAATTTGTTTTTGTTTTCAATATAAATAGACAGAGGAGAATTTTGACATGTCTTCTATATACTGGCAGTAAGAATATTTGTAGCTTTTGAGGGTGGCGTTATCTGAAGTAGTTAGCACGTTTACTACAAAACCGAAGGTTCAGGGTTCGAGCCCGGCATTTAACATTCATTAAATAACAACACCACGCACTTTTCTGATGTTCATTAGTGTACCTTTGTATCGGTTGTTGTAGAAAAGTTCAAGTGATGAAGGCATAGTCACTGGTCACTGAACTATACCGACTTCAGCAGATACTAATAATGTAAAATAAATGGCTACTAAACAAAGCTTCAAAAAATTTAATACGCCTCATATAATATTAGAGGCGCTACAACACTGCATTATTAAAAACGTGCAAAAAGCAGAGTTGTAAAAGAGTTAAGCTTTACTCTACCTCAGGTCACTCTGACTTCGTTATAAATAAACTCCACTGTACATTTACATGAAAACATACATATATGTATATATACACATATACATTCTTTTAAGACATATATTTTTACACAAACACACTTATGCACAAGACCATTTTCACATGAACATTTCCAATTTCCAAAATTATTGCGTTGACTCATTCAAGTTCAAGGAATAAAAAAATATTAAGTATTTATAGGTACTATGGTTTTAAGTGCAACACTTCGTCGAATATGTGTGTTGGCGTACCACTTTGCTACAACAGTAATCTTGCACATATGTATACAGTGTATATTATACACACTTACGTATGTATGTGTTTATTTGTGTCTGAACGTGTTACATGTATGTACAATGAGCGATCCATAATATTTTGTTGCACTCAGGGTCCCGAATATGCTGAATATAGGGTGAATAGCTTCCTTTTATTAGAAAGTTTTTAAAAACATTGTAAATTTCTAGAATATCACAAAAGATTTCTTTTATATATCTTGCCAGCGGCAGTAAAATGTTGACTTTAAACTTTTGAAATTAGATCTGTTTTTACAATTATACTTAGCAATTAGTAAAGGTTCAATTATGCATGATACATATAACCATAATCATACGAAACAGCAGTTTGAACCAACCTTGTTGGCATGCCCTTTATTTGATTATCAAATAAACAAGCAAATAGCAAACAACAATAACATTCGAAAATTTGATGTTGTTTGCAATGCAAGTTGTCGATAGAACGATTTCTAGTGACATCGTCGGCCTGTTCCACATTTGGGTTTTTCGCCGTATCCATAAACAGCTGTTTCCTTTAATTTTTTTATTTCTTGGTTTGGTTGGTAAGTTTTGAATTACATATATTTATATTTTTCTTCTTCTCTTAGATTACTTCTTTTCTATTAAAATTCTTAATTTTAAATTTTGTATTTAATATAATGGACTACGTGAACTTTTGTAACGAATAAACAAATTAAAAGGACAGCACTAAGAGTTAAGCAAAAATATTTATGGTAATGGCTAGCACGCCTGATTGAACCTTCAAGCTTTGCGATAATTTTCCAATATGTAAAAAAGTTGTGCAATAAAATAGGTATAATCCAAATATGAAAAAAGCCAAGATTTTACAATATTTATAGCCAATAAGAAATTATACATACTCTTACATATGACACTTGTTGCTTTAACGTGGGTCAAATCAAACATCTCCATTTTCACTAAACGCAAAGAAAATATATGGTTGTAGTATTGTTGAGAAAACAATATTATGTTCTCTGAAACAAATGTGTTTTCGTTGAAAACTATTTATTGTTATTTTAAACATTAATTTCGTTACGACAAACAGAGTAATGTTTGAGTTTAATAATTACATTATTACATTCATAGAAACTGCGATATGGCTAGAGTTTAACAATATAGTTTTGTTAAAAATTTATGACTACAACATAATTTTTATTATTATTTAAATATAATATGATGTAAATAACAATATAATATTATCCACAACCATACTATATCAAGTTTTTAAAAAAATATTTTTCAGAAACATCTGTCCGTTCAGTATTTCGCTTGTAAGCTTTCGGTAGTGCACGCGTGGTGTTAAAAAAATAAATAAAGTATAAGCAAAAGTGTAGATCAACAAAAATATGTATACATATGTATATCTCTTTATACAGTCGTGTCTGTACTTCGTGTGTACACACATATGTAAGTATCCATTTCTATACATATATAAATGTTATTTCAAAAATATACTATATAATAACAATAGTATTTTCATATTCATAATACTAAGATTAGGTGCAACAAAGTTCATTGTTTTTGTAGATAATATTATTATTATTTCAGATAATAATATTATTTAAAGTTTACTTTTCTATTAACAATAATATGATTTGATTGCAACCATATAATTCAATCATAGTGTTGCTGTTTGATTATGGTTACCTCAACCATATTTTTTCTTTGCATGTGGCCATATCTACACACTGCAAAAATCTTATATAATTTTCTCTTCTATTTCGCAAAAAAAAAATCAATTGGAGCCCTCTTCGAGATATATAAAAGCATATAGAAATAAAAATAGTTCTTTGCCTCTACTAAAAATTTTAAAATTTTGACCTTATCCACTTAGAATTGAAATGTGAATTCATGAACGTCCCCTTTCACAATGTTAAAGAGTTAACGTGAACTTAAACTACAAGTTCCTGATAAAAAAAAACTTTCCGTTAAATTCCCTGTTAGCTTTTAATAATTCATTGTGAGAGGGACCGCAAATTGTATTTCCACTGGATGATTTCGGCATATACGCAAGCAAGTTGCTGGCCATGTAAATCAGGGCTATTCAACCTGTGGTACGCGTACCACTTGGCGTACGCGAAACTTTTCCAGGTGGTACGCCAAATCTTCGAAAATTTGAGCCAATTTTTTCATTAACTAATCAAGTAATGCAATTGAAAAAAACAATAGGTTGCATTTGTTTATGTTTGATCCTAAAAGTATACTTACGTATTTTTCATGAATTTCCATTTTTATTATACCGAGCATTTCTGTTGTAGAACGACCCATATGCACACACCCAGAAAAAAGATTGGTTGGAAAACGGTTAATCCAATAAAATATCATTTGCATTAACTATATTTCAGTTCACTCTATCAATTTTCTGTTAATCCAAAAAACAATCCATGTTCATTGCCATAAGGGCATAATTGTGACAAAGATATGATTGTGACAATACTTAAATTGATTGCATCAACCGAACGTATGCTTTTGTCATGACTAATTAACTGATCGGTTAACCCAACCGAATAAAATATTACGAATTGGATTTTACTACCAATTTTTGGTATTAGCAACTAAAAAATTGTCGTTCTATATTAAAATTAAAATATAGTTTCATAGTTTATAGCAGCAAATTAAAAAAATAACTTTTGTGACTTTCCAAGATATTTGATTTGTGAATTCTCAAATGGTTTTTGAAAGTCTGTGCATAAGATGACAGGTTTGTGGCTTTTCAAAATGTGTGGTTGAAGAAATGTAAATAGACATGCTTCACCATTACGACATAAATTTCAATTAAAATAAACTTATGACTTATTTTTATGTCAAATAATAAATTTCTTAAATTGTGTATTTTTATTTGCGTTTATTGTTTATTTTTATTTCAGAAAGGAAGGCCAATTTTTCTTACAGGTACCAATTATGATATTGTTTTAATTATATTAACCAAATTTTAGGTAGCAAGAATAACATTTATTTCAAATTCCATACTGTCAACCAATTTTTTCGGTTGCTGCAATTATTAGGTTGAGGGTTATAATTAAAATATAGTGGTACCACAAGAAAATTTCAGTCGCTATAGCAGAATTCTATGATAGTTGCTGCAACCGCCAAAATTCAATTGGCAACAAATTCGGTTGTCACAACGAATCTGTTTTCTCTGTGCAGAAGTTCGCATGTTATATACATACATGCCTATGTACGTATATGGTCGTATTTTAAAATTGTTTGGTTATTTATTGAGCCCATAAAATTTGTTTGGTAGTACGCGAATTGACGGTTGCGAGTTTTGCGATACACGAACCAAAAAGGTTGAATAGCGCTTGTGTAAATGAATATGAAGTCAACTCAGCCACCAGCTCACCGGCAATAAATTTGAAAAGTTGTACCCAACAAGAGGATTCATCGGAAAAGTTTGATACATACCCAGCAAAAAAGTTTGCTTACTAGAATGCAAGAAAGTGTATGTACTCTCCAGTTGTAAGTACTTACAATTTGACTAATTAACCCATTAATTTTGTTTGAGAAGTTCAAAAAGTATGCTATACCCTATACTTTTTGCCCGCAAACTTCCGAAAGGTTTCCGATTACTGATTGCCTATTTTTTTGCTACAAATATGCAAATTTACTTTTTGCCTAAAATTAGTCAAAAGTTAATTGTCAATTTTTTCTAATAAATATAAATAGAATTTTGTAACAAATTTAAAAAACTTGTACCTTTTTCTGGGATTGTGAAAAATAATAATTTAACAAAGAAAATATGTGAATATAAATTTTGTACTAAAAATTATAGTAAATCAAAGTTGTTTTATTGTTTTCGAAGATCATTTTCGCGATCAATAAATGTTTCTTTAGATATATTTCTTTATTAACTGGAAAGTACCAGGGTTGTCAGATTTTTTCCCACCTATTTCGCCAAATTGATTTTAAAAATCGCCAAAAGTCGCCAAAAATCGGTTTTATGTAGTTTTTGTTAGTAAATATTTAATAATAAAATCGTTTTTATATAACATTTTTTAACCCCCGACTTAAAAAAGGGGTGTTATAAGTTTGTAGTGTGTGTCTGTGTATATGTGTGTCTGTCCGTGTCCACGTACAGGCCAAACGGCTGGACCGATTTTTTGAAAGATAACTTGATCGAGAGGGTTCTTAGCTATGTTTGAAGAAAATCGGTCCAACCGTTTAGAAGAGTCGGGGGTTTTTAAAATTTTTAATTTTGTTATTAATATAAATTTTTACAAAATGATCGTATCATAATTTATCAAAAAATCGCCAAAATTCGAAATAAAATCGCCAAAAATTATTTCTTTTAAATTTTTCTCGTCCAAATTCAAAACGCATTAATGACTATAATTAATATGAGAAATATCATCAAAATCAAATTGTGTTATCTTTTTGCAGACGAATTTTGGTAGGATTTATTTTTGAAACTACTCCTTTAATAAACTAATTTTCCTAAATTAGAAAAATTTTTAAGTTTAATTTTGTTAAAAAATAGCCATAATAATCGCCAACAAATTTGTTTATCGCCACTAAAATCGCCAACAAATTTATTTATGGCCAGAAAAATTGCCATGTCGCCAAACCAAAAATTTGGACGCCAAACAAGTTAAAAATCCGCTACGTTTGGCGAGAAATCGCCATATCTGACAGCTCTGGAAAGTACCACAACAAGGACTTTTACGTAATGATATAAATAAGTTGTTATTTTATTCATTACAAGACCTTCACTATTATACACATAAAATAATTAGAATAATAACCATTAAAAGAGTATTACCCATTAAAAAATCTTAAAAAATTTTTGATGCGTATTTACTTAAAATTTCTTAGAACAACTAGAGTTATTATGTTAAACTTTCATTTAAGCAAATGAGAAGTTCAACATATACGAAGTTGAAGCAAGAAGTGAAAAAAATCAGCCAATGTAGTAAAGTAAGAAATTAAAAAACATGTTGGTTATTACGTTCATGTTTTCACTTTGATATTTGCTAAACTTCTCATTTTTTTTAAATGAAAGTTTAACATTCGAGTAATAAGTTTAGTTGTTCTAAGAAATTTTTAGGTGAAAGTTCCCTGATGATCTGCATTACAAACAGTAGAATTTAATTTCAATGTATTTTTTAATAAAAAATATTTTACTGAAAAAGTAAAATAATAGTAAAAATTCCTAAAAAAACACATATTAAAAAAACACTAATTTAAACTTTTTATTTTATGTATAAAACGCGCCGTAATTGCGTTCTTTTTCTTGTGAATTACGAAGCACTTAATTTGCCATTTCTATTCATAGTCGCAAATATTATGATACATGTGATTGTAGGCGTTTATTACGAGTATTCGATGTAGGAACAGAACCGGTCGTTACATACCCACTATATTTTTTTCTCATTCTTAATTACAGTAGGAATGTACTTTGTCCTCTTTAATGTTTATTTTTTTAATACTATTTTGAAGATGATGAGATTCTATTTAGTTTGTCCTTATTTTTGTTTTTTATATTTTTTATTCTTTTAGTGGTATGTATTATAAGGCAGAATTCTTAAAAAAAATGTTATGTACAAAAGTTTTATGCAATCAAAAACTGCAAAAGGGAAGAAGTCAAGAAAATTATAAGACAACAATTAATTATGAATTTAAAGTTCATGTTTTGTTTTAAAAATTATTTTTAAATGTCATATTTTAAAATGTTCCCCTTTTATACGTTTACAGAAAGAGTTCTTCAGTACCGGAAGAATAAAAAATAAAAACACATTACAATATCGGCGGCATTGAAGACCAAGCAAGCAATTGTTTTTATTTAATCTTAACAGAAATCTCAGATATCGAAACGCTGTTGAAATTGTTTGCCTTAACTTAAAGGTTGTTGAACTTAACAAGGCTGTTTATGTTGCCTTTTACTTTGGCAGAAGAGCGTCAAAATTTGTGGAAAGACAAGAAATATAAAGATATATACCAGTTGGCCATGTTTTCAGACATCTTGCAAGAAGAACGCATGACAATATTAAAGAGTGAAGGACCTGTTGGCGACAGCTCAAATGATCATTGAAAAAATTTTCGAACAAGTGGCTGCTAAGTTCAAATCTGACAACAATATCGACACTTTCGCTCATATTTTCCTTGTCCCTGTGGAACAGATAATTTCTATAAGATTTTTATTAATGAAACTATACACAATTTTACACTGAACGTTGGAAGAGTAGCTTGCGGACAATACTTGAATTGTTTTTTTTTTATCGAGTCTTTGAGCACACAGAAAAAAATATTTCTGCAATAAGCAACTTTAATTTAAAACGAAACAAACAAAAAACAATTAAAAACTTAGTTGAGTCAATCAAACTTTCCCAGTTAAAAAAAAAGTCTTTCTGAAGGAATTACATTTTTATTGATTAAAAAAAAATTATAGTTTTAATTTACCGATAGTTAGCATAAAGCCAAGTAGAAGTTTATTTTAGTCATACAAAACCTTGTAATCCCTCCATAGTTTTAAAAAATATTCACCAGAATTTTAAGAAAACCACTTTTTTAAAGAAATTTATGAACTGATTTTGGTCTAATATTTAAAAGTTATTTACTAGATGAAAATATTATGATAGAACACAAGCAACGAAATTTTTCTTAAAATGGCTTCCAATTCGGTGCCAAGCCATCGAAAAAGAAAAGTTTTTGCAATGACAGCTATATGCTATTAGAAATGATCGAAATTTGCACTACTTCCGAATCTCAAACTGTACATTTTCATGACTTCTTTTGAGTTTTTTTTTTTACTGGGGTTGTAATTAATTAAATATATAAACAAAAGTTGAATTGACATTTTAAATTGATTTTTAGTTTTATTTTCAGTTAATGTAGTTTATTGCAGGAATATTTTTTTCTGTGTACGATTTCTGTTAGATTGTTTTTAAAGAAACTGTAATCGACAAGTATCATGCATGCCAAATGTCGAAATTGCACTAACGCCCCGTTCGGACTATTATACAAATATTAATACTTTCATTACATTTTACGATACAGAAATCTAAATACATTCGTTGCGACTGTCAAAAAATCTAATGTAAAATCACATATTGCGTTCAGACCATCACACTTCAAATAAAATGTGCAATACAAGCAGACAACAAAACAGCTATTCAATGAAAATGTCTGTGGTATTCATTGACTAGCGGCGGCAAAGCGGTTTCATGTAGGCGGGGACGTGCCAAGACTTGAAAAAATTCAGCAGTTAAAAATATTCTATGTAAATAACAGAAAAAATTTAACAAAAGATATTACAAAAACGTTAAAAAATTACGTCAACGAAATATACTTCCATGCGATTCACTTATTCAAAATTTTGAGCCGATATACAAATGACAAAACATTATATCAATAACGACACGTTATCGGCGCACAGTGTTCGAGTTTAGAAAATAGGACGACAAAAATAAAAATATAAAGTTAATTAATAATTTTAATTGACCACACTATTTGCAAGCGAAGACTCAGACTAGCTTAAAACTATATGATTCTTATATATCTTTCAGTTTGTATGCTTTTAACGGTACTCTAAATGATATGTTAAAAGAAAAACACAAAAATACTATGGGTATTTTATGCAATTTCAAAAGTAAATAGAAGGCGTTGTAGATGCGATATTAATTATTTTTAATTCAATTTTAACGTTTGACTTCTTTTTAACTAACACACAAAAACACATCATTTTCTAATAAATGGCAAGTTTTTTATTAAGTGTTAACCAAAGTGAGTTTTTTTACAATTATTACCAAACAAACTAACTTTTTCAGACGAAATCTTTTGGTATCCATCCGTTTCACCACATCCATAAACGTTTCTGTAATCTTTCGACTTTGCTGTTATATACTTTTTCTGCCCCAAGCTGCCCCATCAATTTTTTTCTTTTTTTTTCAAAAGTACAATATGAGCAGCAACTCAGAATAAGTTATTTTTATTTTTTATATTATTGTTAATTTATAAAATGTCTTTAACTTTTTTTATTATAAAATATATGTGAATATAAATTTAAAGTACATACTTTGAGAAAACCACAAATATATAAATAATTTTTTTATATTATGTTAATCTATGAAATTTCTTTTACTTTTATAGTTGTAAAATATGTGTGAAAATAAGTTTAAAGTAATTACATATTTTGTGAATACCCCACATATATAAATAAATTTAATACGAACAAATTTAATATGAAAGTACAAAAAATTAGGACTGGTGGGTATCTTAATTATTTACAAATTTATGATTTTTGTCGTCCTAATTTCTTAAATCGGACACTGTGCGGCGGCGAAACAGCCGACTTGGTAATTTGGTTTGTGTGAAAATGCAACCCTGATCTAATGAAAAGTATTATCGCTTAGAAAATTTTCTAAAAACGAAAAAGTCTTATAGGTTGTCAAAATTTGTATCGTATTACATATTTGCCACTTTGATGACATTTTGCGTTCAGACTATCACACTTGAACGTATTATTTTAATTTTTGACAAGTATAAATATAAGTGTCCTTTGTGACAAGTTAGTCAACTGGGATATGTGTGTAAATATGTATGTACGTATATGTAGAAGAATACTATGTATGCGAAAGTAAGTGGAAAATGAGCCCAAACAAAAGAAAATCACTTGACGATACCCAAAATGAATTTTTTGATTCAAAAGAATTTAACCAAATATTCGGCTTATATTTTCACAGACATAAATAAAATTGTCTGCAAAAATCGTTAAGCGTTTGTTAGGGAGAGGGGGAGGGAGGGATCCCTGAAAATGTTACGTAAGAGAGTAAAATACTAATTTCGTACAAAAAAGGATATTTGTTTTTTCATTAACTTATTTTATTTATTGATGAAAGAAATAAATTCAATCAATGATTATAAGTAATGCGCGAATATTAGAATTTTGGAATATTCGGTTATTTTTACATATTTTTCAAAAGATATAAAATAAATAAATGCATAAACCTTTAACGATATTAAAATAAATGGTATAAAAATATTGGTTTGCCATAGTTAAGAAAATTATTTCAGTTCAATTCTTGTAACCAACTTAAAAACAAACAGAACAAACTTTTTCCACCTCAAGAGAGTAAAGCTTTCCTTCAAAAATAAAGGATTAGAAGTTTCTTCGTCATCAAACCTTTTACGATGGGGTAGAGCTGCAAAACTATCGATAGTGGTTCCATTCGATAGTTTCGATAGTATTTTTTGATGCCATCGATACTATCGATAGTTTTTGATTCTTAGAAACACCCCTTTTACACACGGAAAGTTTACTTTGCAAAGTCTTAATTCAGGTGTGTGAAAGACAGAGTGATAAATACTATCTCTTTCTGTCTTTCTCCCTGCTGAATTAAGGCTTGGCAAAGTAAAGTTTCCGTGTCTATAAGGGCTAAAACTTATCAATTGTGTATTTTTCTAATATAAAATCTTGAATTTTTTAATCATTCCATAAAGTAAAAAGGAAGTTGATTTTTTTAAGACTTTTAGTTCCAATGTTTTTAATACACATATTCAACAAACATATATACATAGTTTTATTTAAAAAAAATAAACGAAAAAGCAAACAGATAGATAGATGGATCAATCAAAAATAAATTAAAAAGGAATAAAATAAAAAAAAATCTTTCATCATTACTTAAACTATTGCAGTTAGCTAAAAAGTATTCGTTTGATAGAAGGAGAAGCAAACTATTTAGCGTCACCTTTTATTTAAAAGTAAAGAGCGTAGACAGTCCAGTAGTCGTCAAATTTAGCCGCCGTCAAGTTTCTTCATGTATCAAAGCCGTATAATTGTATTTTTATGCAATTTGCATCTAGTAGATAAAAGCTGACATCTTATGTTGAAACAAATCAAAACTAATTAATTTGTTTCCACATTTATATATGTAATGACAACCATTACCAAACCAGGCAGCGAAATTTGAATGTTGCATTTTTTATTACACAGTCGCCATCATTCCGTTTTTATTGACTTTGATTTTTTCTCTTTTAGTAGAGTGTTTTTGTCGATAGTATGCTATCGAAAAAAAAAATATCGATAGTCCACTTAAAATAAAACTATCGATACTATCGATAGTACCATCGATAGTTTTGCAGCTCTACGATGGGGTGTGTAAGCAAAACTATTACCAGCATATATCCTATAGGAAATATTTAGATAAATATCTAGGTATAAATATCCTGTCCTTTTGCCAATTTAGTTTGAACCATGTTAGACGATTGACCTCATTTGCTATTTGGTTTTCCGTCAACTAGTCAGCTATAGTTTTCCGTATTGATAACTTAGCAGAATTTAAAAAAATGCACTTGCCGCTAATAACAAAAAATCATCTTCCGACGAACATACGAACACAATATAAAATGCTGATTGACGATTTTATTTGAACGTTCTCAAAATATTGTCAATTAAACGACATTAATACATACTCACTAATTGACACTTTTATTTGATCGTCTCAAGATCCCATTAAAATTTAAACTTTGCGTTAGCATATATGTATATGTATTTCCCGGATTAACGAGGACTTATTTTAATGAAATCATGATTTAACGTACGCTCAATTTTTGATCATTGTTTGCTTTATATAACCAAGAAACAAACAAAAAACACACCGAGTTTTCTAACAAATTAATCCAGAAGAAATAAATTTATAAGGACATTATAGTGTTAACTGAGCCCTTAGCATATATATTTATTCCCAGTTTAACTTATACTCAATTTAACGAATTCGACATTTATCGTACGCTCAACTTTGATTATTTTTAATCATAAGAACCTTATATAACAACCAAACCAAAGTTATCACGAAGAAACAAAAATAAGTGCAGACAGAGGTCGGATATGGTACGCTCGAGTGGGATAAAATTTATAATTACTTCATAAATACTTTTTTGTTTCTGTTACAAAAATTTTTATTTTAGATTAAGTAATCGATTAATTTGTAAAGTTTTTGTTTACAGTGCGTATTAAATTGCAGGATTCAAATGAATTTCATAACGTTCATATTGCCAAACAGGAGGATAAACTAATGTGTATATTTAAATATGCATCTTAAAATATTATGACAATATGACCTTTTTGGCCACCGTTTGAATCCCTAAAATATATAAATATTTACTCTTGTAATAAAAATTTTGTTTTTGTGAATGAAAGTAAAGGAAATAACTGTATCGGGCAAATTTTTCGACTTAACTAATCGTGCTGACATTATAGCGTTTGTTAAACAGGGATACCAATATATATAGATTAGCAATCATTTAAAGGTCGATTAATGTCTGTTAATGCAAACCATAGATTCTTTTTAGACATATTGACGTGTGTAAAGTAAAGTTATAAAAATTTTATTCTCAGAAACAAACCTGTTTCTTAATGTATACTCTAACGAAATTTCTGTGAAAGATGTTTATATACTAGAGATGTGCAAATGTCGTGACTTTATCGTGTCACGCGTGATTCACGCATGATCGTGATCAAATTTATAATTAATCACGCGTGAGTGCGTGAGCGTGACTTAAAAAAATACTCGTGCGTGATCGTACGTGAGCTATTTTTAATAATCACGCAGGAATTCTCACGCTTTCACGAGATATCATGCCTGCATAGGTGAGTATCAGTGCCATGCCATTTTGCTCATGCTACGATGCAAGACCATTTGCACAAGCTTGTGAGATTAAAAAATTTTGACTTTTTTCATAAAATCTGCGCGTATATCCGCATTTACGAAAAGGCACTCTTAAACTCTAGTTAAAAATGTTTAAAGTGATCTTTATAATAAAATGTGGTAGTTTAAATTTTAAAAATCCACCGTCACAACTTTTTATAAGAGCTTAAACACAAAAAATATTTTCAAATTTACTATTTTAGGACATTGCTTAATGTAGGGTACATGTCCAAAATAGAAAATAATTTGCTCCAAGCATATTATAAATGCATTTTCTTTAGCGTTATCTAATTCAAAAGTGAATGTGTTACACAAAGTTTTACACAAAACTGAAAATAGTGAAGATGCTTAAAAAAACACAGGCCTTTTTCAGGGAAATTTTAAAATTTTTATTTTTTATTTTTTTCACGAATGGAGATACAGTAATTTTGACTTAGCTGCACAATCAACTTTGTACGACTTTTTGTGCAGATAAGTCAAAAATGCTGTTATCTTGATTGCACTTACCTGCCTAAATGTGCAGGTATACAATTTTTGACTTCAGTTTTATACATATACATGGTTGCATACTTACGTAGCAACATTTATTTAATGTGTGCAGCTAACTTGAAATTTTTATATGAGAATAATTTAAAATTGCCAAAAAATATGTTAAATGCGCAAGTATACAAAGTGCACTTAAAAAAGGATTTTGAACAATAATTACAGAAAAAATATATTTTGTGCAGTTAAGTCAATGTGCAGCTAACATTAATTTTTTGTATGAAACTCTTTTAAAATTACCAAAATTTTAGGGCATTTATCTTAAATGTGCAGGTATAGAAAGTGCACTTAAAAAATGAATTTGTATGGGATTTTAAAGAAAAGTGAAAAAAATTTATCATTTTAGGCAGCTAAGTCCAAAGTGCACTTAAACAAAAGGCAGCTAAATCAAAACTACTGTATTAATAAACTTTTTCCTATTTGGATTTAAAATTTTGTTAAAAACTTAATGCTATCTTTGAATTTAAAATCCAACAATAAACTAAAAAGTAATAGGCGAAATACTAAAAAAGTCAAGGCAAAAAATTTTTTGTTGTCTTGACTTCCATCTTATGAGAGATACGGATACTCATTTTGGGAAACAACATATTTCTTAACCATTTCAAGATTATTTCAAAATGCTTTATCGGATAATTTTTAAAAAAGTTACAAGCCCCAGAAGTTTATTTGAGTCCCAGCAAGTGTTATAAAGCCTAAACTCTCCCCTACGGATGTTAGCAGTTTCATATACATATGTAAATCCAAACAGTAATTATAAGTTACAGAATTATTGCCATTTACTTTGTAAAAGTCCCCACTGTGCAATGTAAATTTTACATACACACGTGCATACATACATATGTATGTTTAAAAACCTATTTTTTAACCCAAAATATACAAATTGGATTACATAATTTTTCGTGAGCGTGCGTGATCGTGATAAGTTGTAAACCACTAGTGCGTGATTAAGAATATTTTGTTCGTGAGCGTGCGTGATCGTGAAAATTTTCAATATCATTCGTGCGTGGAAGTGCGTGAGTAAAATATTTCTCTGCTTGAGCGTGCGTGTCGTGAGTCAAAAAACGCTCACGTGTACATCTCTAACATTTACCAGTACAATTTCCCTTTTTCTTGCGCAAGTAATTATTCTGAGTGATATTTGCTTGGCCACGACGCGTCGCGACGTCAAATTGTGACCAAGAACAAACAAACAAAAAGTTTACTATATCGATTGACACAACGACTGATTTAAAATCAAGTCAACTTTTTAACATAAAAACCAAAAAAAAAAAAAAAAATACATTTAAATCCTTTTTTTATACCAGACACCAACCATGTTCAAAACACAGTACGTTTGCAGGAATGTTGCTTTTATATTCGTACCATAAATTAATAATGAATTTATTTGAATGGGAACGTGTTCACATATCTTAAATACGATATGTATGTGTGTAATTTATAATGCATTTATGTTTGCAAAAGCTTCCGTGTATGAAAGAGCAACATGAATTTTTAAGAAAATATGTTAATTAGTTCAATTCGATCATTTAAATAAAAACGACAAACCCTCATCTGAAATAAAATTATTTAAACG
This sequence comes from Tachina grossa, assembly GCA_949987645.1. Classification (NCBI taxonomy): domain Eukaryota; kingdom Metazoa; phylum Arthropoda; class Insecta; order Diptera; family Tachinidae; genus Tachina; species Tachina grossa. Next base: position 70,489,096 of record OX465278.1, read on the forward strand.
AATTTGATAAAAATGCACATTAACAAATTTTTATTAATTTAATTATAAATGAAACGTCAACTGAAATCTGTAATAAAATAAAACCAGCCTCATAATAAATAATCGACGCACTGCTCGTACGCGTTCAGAATTAATTCAATTTAAAAACATTAAAGTAAATTAACCATAAATAATTGAGGGAGCGAATATTCAAAAACTACCATAAAATGTAATAAAATTTAAAAGCAATTAATTCAACTAATAAAACGAACACACAATGATGGGCAAATGTGCATAACATGAAAAATATTTTAAGTAAAATTATTTAAAAATAATAATAAAAGAACGTGTAAATATATAAACGCACAGTTGAACTGACCGACTGTTTGTTTAGCGAGTGCTGAAAGAATTTTAATCGATTGTCAAATGGAACGTCTGGACGTAAAGCAGCGAAAAAAGAAGGGAAATATGAAGAAAAGCAAGAACATTTGTGGTCTGGTCTGCATGAATTGTACTTGCCGGCAACTTAGACACTCGCATGGATACCATTTTGCATGGTAATGGATTTTTGATTTTATTTGATATTGTTCTCTTTCTTCAATTTAATTTGTTTAATTTTAAGGAGTAAACAAAGAATTATGCATGAGAAGGTTTTATCAATAATTTATCTTCAACTCATCAAATAGAAAATGTCTTAAAAATGTTTAATCAATCATGGCATCACTGTTAAATAATTGATACGATTAAAATTAGCTTCAAATGAAAAACCAAAAAGCGAACAAAATGGAACTGAAACTTTAAGTTAGGGATGGGCAAAATATATCGATTTATCGAAATATCGATATTTAAGGAAATATATATCGATATGTATATCAAAAACCGATATCATCGGATATCATCGATTCTTATATACGAGTATCAAGTTTTAATATTTTTAAGAGCTGGCAAGATGACCTTTTTTTCTTGCGAAAATCATATAAAATGTACGAGCATCTTAAACCTTTGAAGAGTTCATTGCATTTGTTTCGTCTGCAATTTCCAGCGTAAGAAATCGTAGCATAGCTTCTAGGGTTAGTTAATATTAGGGTTTTTCCCCTAGAATTCCGTTCTTACAATTTCCCGATTTCCGCTATTTTTTATGCAGGGAAATAATTGACAACTTTACATTTAGAAAACAGCTGCTTTCATTTCGGCATTTGTGAAAATCAATTGCGAGCAGCGGTTTTTCTAACAAATTATACATTGATAAAATAGAGTAATTTATTGAAAACAAAATTCTATTTTTTTGTTTTTACCTGACTATGCGACGCAAAGAAGAGCATTGTCCTTATCATGTACGTATGTGTGTGTGTGTATGTATGTATGTGTGTGTGTTCCTTTGTGGCACTATATAAACCGAACACGTGGACCAATTTTGATGATTTGTGTTAACCTTGGGAGTTTCAGTAAAGGTATAACAGTAGTCAAAATTCAATATGGCGGCCAATAAACGCCATATTGTCAATGCGAAAAAAATAAACAAAAATTCTGCCAGCAATATCGAAATGGGTGTCATTCGACAGGTAATTCAAAATCATCTTTGGGTTTCTCTAATGATTTTTCATTTCGAATGACCATTTAGGATCTTAAACACTTCAAAGTTGGTCGCAGTCGAGCTTTTTTATTTTTTTTTATTTGCTACTTGTAAATAAAAACAAATGAAATTTTTTTAATGGAAAACTCAATTGCATGGACGTTTTTTAAGAAAAAATCTACCAATCTGTTTTCGATCTCCAATTTCGAGTTATTTTATGTTTGTTTTTATTAACTTAATTGTCATTGTTCACTTATATATGTAAGTTAACTTTATTGTTCTCATATAACAAAGTTTTTCGTGTTGGAAAAACCTTTAAGAAACTTAAAAACTAAAAGTTAAAAAATAAATTTCATGTTTTAATACCCAATTTGAATTAACATATTCATGTATTATTAAAACATAAGATATGTTTAAGTTAGTGTTTTGAGCTTTCTAATTAAATTTGTGTTAATGCCTAGCAAATTAGGTTTTTATTATTTTTTTTGGAGCGGGATCCCGGGAAAATAAAAAAAAAATCGGAAAAGAAACTCTAGTTAATATTGATTACATGTAAAATTTTTCGCACGAAGTAATCTATGTTGGTCTATGTTTTTTACAAATTTGAACAGACTACTAGGCTTTAACGTCAAATTTAGTTTCTGACAATTTCACGCTTTATTGCCGGAGTAACTACAAGCAATTTTTTAAAAGTGGTTTTGGTATGATATAAGTTGGTTTGTGTAAATAGATATCCTCACAAAAACATAAATGTGAAAAAAGGCCAAAATCATATCCAAAATTTCGGCCATTAAAAGTGGTGAGATATAAATTTTGACGAAGTTCTTGTTTGGCACAATACATCACACAGAAGTATAATATGAATGATATAAATTTGCAATCGTAGGGGTGTCATATAATTTCTAGATAATCTGCTAACTTGAGAACATTTTTACCGATATAAATAAATGAACAAATTTTCATTATACTCTCCTTTTTTTAGAAAGGAAAAAATATTGCCAAGTTAGCAGATTATCTAGAAATTATATGACACCCTTACGATTACAAATTAATATAATGCATAGCATATTTCAGTGTTAGTTATTATGCGAAGCAAGAACTTGGTCAAAATTTATATCTCACTACTTTTAATTGCCGAAATTTTGGATAGGAACTTGGCCTTTTTTCACATTTATGTTTTTGTGAGAATTTGATTACTTTTTGAAAAATTTTCTATAATTACACTTTTTAAACTTAAAATTTCTAGTGTGTTTTATATCTATTCATGATCACTTTGTCAGTTAAAAATGGCATAGTTACATAAGATAATGGATTAAAAAAAATAAATAAATAAAATAATGGATAAAAAATAAAAATGCCCTATTGTATTATTACAACGGGTCGCCAGTGTGTATGCAATTTGCTAAGAGTCGTCTCGAAATAAACTTCTAAAATACAGCGTAAATTTAAGTGGGTGTGTCCACGCCTATTTTCTCAGTATATTTACATATCAAAGTCTGCTTAGCCGAAGTACGTAAATTAAAAGAATATGCCTAATGTGCGTGCAAGGTTTCAATAGGGTAGCTGGTGTTTTAATTTTTGATTTTCCGATTGAGTAAAACAGTGAGGACAATTTTTCTACAAAATGTTAGCTCTCTATAGTATAATATTACGGAAAATTTGTATGGGACTCTTATATCTGTTAGTGCACGCAAAGAATAAATATGGTTGAGGTAACCATAATCAAACAGCAACATACTATGATTGAATTATATGGTTGCAGTCAAATCATATTATTGTAAATAGAAAAGCAAACTTTAAATAATATTATTATCTCAGTTAATAATAATATTATCTACAAAAACAATGAACTTTGTTACACCTAGTCTTAGTATTGTAAATATGACAACACTATTGTTAAATGTGACTAAAATATAATTGAGACTCGCCAAACCATGTTCTAATATTATATTAATATTGTTAAATACGATCACAGTATTATTTAATATAATAATACTATTTTATTTTTTAATCCTATATTTATTGTAGAAACAGCTGTGGGTTAAATTCGAAATAAAAATAAATTAATATTGTTGAAATAAAATGTATATATAGAAATCTATACTTACACGACATACAACAAAGAGATACACAAATGTTTATATATTTTTATTGGCCAACCCTTTTGTTTATACTTTATTTATTTATTAATTTATTTAACACTACCATTTACACTACCGATAGCGTACAAATGAAATACTGAACTGACAGATGTTTCTGAAAAAGACATTATATTGTTATTTACATCATATGATTTTTAAATAAAAATACAAATTTTTGTTGTAGTCATAAATTTTTAACAAAACTATATTGTTAAACTCTAACCATATCACACTTTTTATGGATGTGATAATGTAATTATTAAATTCAAACATTACTCTGTTTATGGTAACGAAATAAATGTTTAAAATAACAATAACTTGTTTTCGACGACCAAATATTTATTTCAGAGAACATAATATTGTTTTCTCAACCATTCTAGAACCATATCTTTTCTTTGCGTGTGCTTATGGGTTATGTAAAGTTTCGTTGGAAAAAACTATTGAGAAATACATGAGTAATAGACTAAAAACTGCTAAGCCGAAGTACATGAAAGAAAAAGCTAAGATTAATGTGTGAAGTCACGGCCATTTTTAAAAACAGGAAATTTTTACTTCCAATAAGTGCAGTATGTATGAAAATCTATCTTCTATATAAAGGGTCCGCCATCTAACTTTTTTTCAACGAGTGCTTATTTCGAGAATGGTAACACTTATCTCATGTCTGATTTGAGAGATAATTAGTTTTATCCTTCCGCTGAACGAGCCAACTGACCATATAATGCGTTTTCGCTTCGCTAAGTGGGCCTGCGATCGACTTACAGAAGATGCCGATTTTGCCAAAAAAATCATCTTTTCAGATGAAGCTCATTTTGATCTTGGCGGGTATGTAAACAAGCAAAATTGTCGCATTTGGGGCACAGAAAACCCGCACGCATACATTGAAAAGTCGACGCACCCAAAACGAGTCACTCTTTGGTGCGGATTTTGGTCCAGAGGCATAATTGGGCATTGAGCAAGGAGTGGCCGTTACAGTCAATGGCGATCGTTATCGGGCCATGTTGAACGAATTTTTGTTCACAAAAATATAAGAGGAGGATATTGGCAACATTTGGTTTCAACAGGACGGCGCTACGTGCCACACAGCCAAAGCTTCAGTAATTTTTTTTTTATATCATTTTCAAAAAAAAAAAGTTATCTGGCGGACCCTTTATATAAAAGAGGATGTGTATGTATATAGCGAATGGACTCCAAAACGACTTGGCAAATTTTGATGAAATTTTCAGGGAATCTTCAGAATATTCAGGCGGGTGACACTGTGAAGTCTGATTTTTTATTTTCGGTCTGCGGGCAGAGGGGCGTGGCAAAATCCATTTTTGATATTGCACCACCAATGCCATATACATATATATATATATATGTTTATTTTTTTTGCCTTTTTTTATTTTATTTTATTTTTTTAAAGCTGTTGGTTTTCAAAACGAGATATCAAACTCTTAAATCGGTTATGTAGTTCCGAAGATATTTACAAAAAAACTATGTTAATAATTATCCAATATCAAAATTTTAAAACTTTCGAAATGTTTCATTAAAAAATCTGAGTTTTCGGTTTATTTAGAAAATATTTACATCATTCGATAACACGATGGTGGTAACGAAGCACACCGGGTGTAGCTGGTTTTTAATAAAATTGATCACAATTGTGAGTTTAAAGTGCTTGTTCCCGCCCCTTAATTGCAACTACTGTTTTTTTAAGATATTTCTTAGGGCCTAATTTTGTAAAACGCAACGCCAAGCGTTGACAAATTTTATATGGAAAAAATTTAAATTACAAAAACAAAATGCATTTTACAAAATTAGGCCCTTAGTGATATCTGATCTAGATTTATTTGTGTATCAAATTTCAGTTCTCTTGTACGATTTGAAGTTTTAACGGCGTGGTACGGCATACAGGATAAAACTCCTTGGTTTTAAGATTTTCCCATTGGCTTACTCATCTACACTTAGGCCGGGTTTTCATCAAGCGTAAAAAAAGCGTAACCACTTATTACTAATGAAAAACAGTTTGATTCAGACACGCATTTATTAAATTAAACCGTTTCATACATAACTAATAGACAATTTTATAGAATCCAACAAGATTGGAAAATGTTTAAATCAATAAATATACATACATATGTCTGAATCAAACATTTTTTCATTAGTAATTAGTTGCTTACGCTTTTTTGTGCAAATGAGACACAAGAATTGCCAATTGTAAACTCAGCCTTACTTGTGTATAAAATTTCAGCTGTCTAGCGCGAATTATACCTTCAAGTTTTATGAGCATTACCCCTCCCAATATTTTAAAGTAGCAATTTTGTGGTGAGCAGCGCTTATAATTCATGCTAATTTTTTTTAAATATGCTAGACCGAAGTAGATTAAACACAAGACTAACATTTTATGGGTTGGATCATGCCCGCTTTTTAATGTGATAGTTAAAGTATTGTATACGTGCAACGTATACGCGACTTTTAACTAAAATGGCGTGAGTTAAAATCTATATATTAAGTTTTTAGTTCCAAACAATATTAGCGTGGCTCCGCTCATTCTGGTAAACTTTTTTGGGTTTTCAGATTTTTCTAGTCGGTTTCTCACCTAGACCTACTTTTGTATCATATTTAAGTTTATACGAGCAACTTTTAATGTTAAATTTTTGTGGGCGCGGCCCGCCCCTCTTGCTAAAATTTCCGGGTTTTCAGGTTTTTCTAGTTGGTTTCTCACCTAGACCTACTTGAGTATGAAATTTCAGCTCCTTAGCACAACATTTAATTTTGAATTTTTATGGGCGTAACGCTGCCCACTTTTCCAAACTCAAAATTTTTTTTGGCCAGTGCTTATTATTCGTGTCAAGTATCATTACAAATGGATTATAATACCTACATAAAAAGTATATCTAAATATGCTGAGCCGTAGTACATGCAAATGAGGTTTAAATTGTGTGGGCGTGTCAACGCTGACTTTTTTAACAAAAAATTTATAGACTTGCAATATCGCATTATGTATGCCAAATTTCAATAAAATAGCATCCAGATTTATTCATCCTTACTTCACAAAATGTCTATGCATAGCCACACTATTATGCGTATTTTAAAAACTTCTTTCAAAATTTTGAATTAAGCTATGAAAAATTGGTTTTGATTATGATGTCTAAATCAAAAACTAATTGGAAAGTTGGAGTGTGTAAAAACTAAAAGTTTTGATGAATTCTAGTTTGAATTTTATTATATATCATAAATACATTGAATTAATATTTTCAAATTAGCTAGATTAGTAATCAAATTCATCCAATCTTAAGAGTCCGCTTTAGTTTAAATTAAAAGAATCGTGTATTATATTAATACTTTTCATTAGCAGCAATCGAATTCTACACATTTTTGCAAAAAAAAAAGTACATAAAACTCAAAATGATCAATAATTTAAAGTAGACCTTTATAATTTTCAAACAATTATTTTTCTTCTTAATATCTTTGAATCAACTTGTTTTCTGTAATATTTTTATGCTATTAATGTAACCGGAATATTTTCATAATTCTTTACATCTAGTAAAGGAAAACGAACAAATATCTTTTATCTTTAGAACATTATTTAAAATACTGTCATTTGGCAATTATCGTAAAATGTGTTAGTTATGGGCATACTTCGTATTCTCCTGGAGTAAGTTTTTGCATTATAGTTTCTACTCCTCTGCGATTTTATAATTTTTTGTTTTTAGCTATCAAATTAAATATTTATACACATAGAGAAATATAACATTTCAAATCGGAATAAGAGAACTAAACGCAATTATAAGTAGATATAGTATAAGCAAAAAATCATTTGCTACAACTTCTTGATATGTAGAAATGAAATGAATCTTACCCCTAAGAGTATTTTGAACATTTTACATATTTAATTGGTTAAATAAGTCTCTAGCAGAATTTTCGAATGGCAAAAACCATGCAAATAACCTATGCATTACATACCCGTGTTATAAAGCAAAAAAATAATTCCTTCTCGTTTTATGTAATTCATTGTTATTTTGCTATCTCAAAGAAATTTTCTTTTGGTTAAAATCAATGATAACTCAAATAGTAAATTTCTAAAATATTAAAAAAAAATTATTTATTTTCCCATGTATATTCCTATACATTTCCATAGATGAATTCATACATATTATTCGGACATATTTATTTACATATCGCACACTAAATCATAAAGAGTCACAACTCGAAAATTTTAAGATGCTGAGTAGTTGCAAACAACTGTTGATACTGTAAAAATGACGCAAGTATATAACATAAAAACGGTATCATATATTCTTCAAGAATACCTTATTGCAATAGAAATTATTGCGGTCGTTAGAGTTTTGTTCAGGTAAATGATTTTTAAAAAAGCAAAACCACTTTGATCATTTTGAGTTGTGACTGTTTATGATTTAGTGTGCGATATGTACATCCACATAAAAGGCGATTTTTAGCAACTTTCTTTCTGATAACGCTGTTTTTGGCAACTCAGCTATTTTCGTGTATCATGTTACTGTGAAACATGTCCAGTTTGATCTATAATTTTGCTATGAATTGACTTACAACTGAACAACGCTTGCAAATTATTAAAATTGTATTATCAAGATTCATGTTCGGTTAAGAAAGTGCACAATGCACTTCTTTCATTTTATAGTCAGTTTAAGCGACCTTCTGAGGCGGCTATTCGAAATCTTGCGACTAAATTTCGCACCAAAATTATATTATTAAACACTAAACCACCAACACGCATACGTAGAGTGCGCACAGAGGGAAATATTGCAACTGTATCCGCTAGTGTTGTTGATGATCGTGAATTATCGATTCTGCTACTTTTTTGGCCAAAATGAAAGAGCTGGACTTGGCTGACATGTGGTTTCAGCAAGACGGTGCCAGATGTCACACAGGCCACGAAACAATGACCCAATTAATAAGCGAGTTCGGGGAAAAGTTTATTTCACGTTTGGGGCCGGTTAATTGGTCGCCTAGATCAATTAGACTATTTATAGTGAGGCTATGTTAAGACTCATGTCTAAAAGCACAAGTGCACAACAGTTGACGCACTGGAAGACAATATTGAAGAATTTATTCGTAAGATACCGACCGATATATTGGCGAGAACATGCCAAAATCGGACCCAGCGTATGAATCATTTCCGGCGTAGCTGCCATCAACATTTACCTGAAATAATCTTTAAACATTGAATTACATAGCTCGTTCTACTGATTCAAATAAAAAAATATATTGCTCTAAATTCTTTGTTTTTTTTTATAAATCAAATCCGAAAGCTCTTAAAAAATCGCCATATGGCATGCATATTTTTTTTAGCTGATTTTTAAATTTCTCACCCGGACGGAACACTATGCATTGGGCGATTATTGTAAATGGTATAATTTTTCAAAATGACAAATTAGGAGTGACTCTGTTACAATATAACGCGCCACACCGTGAGTTAGGGTTATTTTTTAAAGAATATGTATTACATTTTGGGTTCCCTACGATATTCTTTTTCCGCTTGTCGAGAACCGTAAGAGCTACGTACCTGAAGTTTTCATAGAGTATGTAAAACTTTAGCCGCAGTCAAAATTATGGTGTGTTCTAAAGCGATAATCGTAACATGTTAAAATGCTATGCAATATATACATATACGAGTACAATCAAGTATATATGTAGATACTTGAAATTTACAAAGTTAGTGAATTTTTATGGAGACTACATCAATAACACTGGGACTTTAATTAAATTTAAACTGTACTCTATCAGTTATGGCCATTATTACAACTTAAAATTAGTTACAAGTAGAATTTTATCGGACGTATAAAAAGCTTTACGTTATTGCAAATTGGATTTAACTTACCAGGTAGGATAAAAACTTGACTGTAATTATACATCACTTTAGGTTAAAGAGTAAAATTTTGCAAATGGTAAAGTTTTTATACGTCCGATAAAATCCTACTTTTAACTAACTTTAAGTTGTAATAATGGCCCTAAATGTGATTTTGGCTATGTTATTTTGACAACTTGGAAGCCGTATGAGACAAACTCTTGAAATTTTCAAAAACCATATAGCTAAAAAATATTTACATTAAAAAATGCTGAAAGGAATAATCGACATAATGAAAATATTACCAAAAGTCAAATAGTCGGTAAAAAAAAAAAAAAAAATCACGAAAACAAAAAAAAAAAACAACGCCTGAGCGATAAAAAGGCGGCAAAAATAAAAAAATGCCGAAACTAAAAGGCAACCGGAAGAGTCGTCAAAAACCGACAGAACCGCTAAAACAAAAAGAAGAGAACCTAAAAAAAAATTAAACTAAAAAATCGCGAAAAACCGAAGAAAAAATCATCAAACTGAACTAAAAAACGCTAAAACTAAAAATATGTATTGTAAAAATACAAAAAAGGCAAATCTAAAAAAGCATCGAAAACAAAAAAAAAAAAAAACACCTAGGCAAAAATAATTTTTAAACAATGTCTACATCAGGTAAGCTCTTCTTTGATTATATAGGCTAAAGTTCGTACAGTATTACATATATAGTGTCCATAAGCATCCCCCGTGTGCGAGTCAAATTCGTACTTTACTGAGTTTTTTATGTTTACTTTGTTATGTTATATTATTATTTGATGTGTTTTCATGTAGTTTTAGAATTTTTTTATCTAATCCTACTAATATTACATATGTATATCAAAGTTTGTAAATTTAAAGTTTTTGGTGTTTGTATTTTTGCTAAGTCTTAATTTACACTATGCTAGTCTTATTGCTAAGCTGACTAGTTTGTTAGGAGAGAGAGATGAGGGGAAAAGAAACGTATATTGAAATATGTATAAGATACTTTTAATTGTAAAAATAACACGCTTTAACTCATTATTGGCCAGTATTGTTCTTAAAGACCTTAAAATTCCAATCAGGGGCATATTTTTGGTAACAGAATAAAAAAGATTGTTGACCAAAAAGTTTTAAAATACATGAAACGAATTAAGCCATTACCGGCCAATAATCCGACTAATATACATAAATGTGAAAGTTTATATATTTGGGACAAAACAGCTTAATCTATTTAAATGAACAATATATGGTCCAGATTAAAACATACTTTTTTTTGGAAAAATAGATAAAATCTTGTAGTTTTGGTATTTTTCCTGTTTTGGCTAAACTTGGCATAAATGCAGCTTATAAAACAATTTTATTTTCTTTCTGTATTGAAAAAAACATCTAAGAAAAGGTTAATTAAAAAATTCTAATAGTAAAAATGTATATATAAAAATATAATAATAATAAAATATATAAAATTGTTAATTAAAAAATATATAATAATAAAAAATATAAAAAAATATAATAATAAATAAGTAATATTTAAAATTAACTTTGTTGTCATTTGTTCCTTAAAAATTGTCACATGTAATATGACTTACACAGAAAAAAATGATTTGTAAATACAATAAATTTTTTTGTTATATCAATTAAATAATTAATTGATTTTGAACCTACAACGATTTTTGTAAATACAATTAACGAAATTGTAAGTTAAAGGAAAATCTGAAAAATATTTTCAATTAAATATATCAAAAAATAGTTTGTTAAAATTTATTTATTTTTTCAACATTTATTTTTGTTAGATTTCAAATGCACAAATGTTAATTATCATAATTGTTATACTAACAATATTATTTTTATACACAATCACAATCCTCGAAAACGATTTTTTTCTTGTCTGCGAAAAACACTGAATATCTTTCAGCGGAGTTGAACCGGCAACCTCAGGGATAATAAACTATGTAACTTGCTTGCCTCTCAACTAAAGAGCAACACTTTATTAGATACATAAATAATGAATACATACAAAACATGATTTATTGTTTTTTCTACATGTGCATATTCCGTTATGATATAATTTAACAAATAATTTTGTTGAGTAATTTAATTGAATACAAAAATTTAAATTTGCTATATCAACAATGATGATTGTTAATTTTTAAATTAAATCTTAACAATATGTTTTGCTGATTGCATTTCGATGATATTTTTTTCTGTGTACAGAGCGATACGAACTTTAGACTAATCAAATTATAAATATAAAAATAATTTTTTGTCGACCAAATATGCTCACCCTGAAAAATTTTTTGTTTTTTGATCAACTAAAAAATCCCATCTCAAAAAAAAAAAAAAAAATAGACGCAAGCAATTGCAAAATATGAAATTATTTGCATGTGTATAAATTAGTAAGAATATGTACTTATTTTCGTACCCGTATGCTCTTATCAATATGTAACTAAGTTAAATACCAACTGATTTGAAAATTTTACGCGGATTGTCTAAATATATTTCAGGCACATGTGTTTTTTTCACCAAATGTATTTCTTTTGTTTTTTATTTTTTTGTAAATTTACACTCTGGAAACGTTTTTAATTTAATTGATTACGATTAAAACATGCATTTGTGTTAAAAAATCCTTTAAAATTTACTAAGTTGTTAAATAATTTATTAAAAGATTTTTTTAACAGCTTGCATAATATATATCGTGTTCACTTTATGGGCTTTATTTGTAGTGAAGCTTCGAGGATAATGAAACTAAGGTTTAATAAAAATAGATCAACATATACTGCAACATTGGCACAACAGGCTACATTTTTCGCATACACTTTCTTTCTTGGATGATGTATGAAAGAAAGAGTGTATGCTAAGAAATCAAGGACTATATTTTATATTAAAACCGAAAATTGGAAGACAGTTATGGAAAATATGTTATAAAGAGAACGGACACTATATACAAACATAATTTTTCAAAACTAGTAAGAAAAAAGTCCCCTATAATATATATCGGAGGTTTTTTTAGAGGTATAGAACTTCGAATTGAAATAAAACACAAGAAAATCGTTTTAATGTCCATCAATTTGGCTTTATTGGAAGGATAATTTTATGCCATTAATGTTTAAATATGATTTCGGGCATGTGGCCGCCGCGGCTGGCTCGAATAAAGCCAATTCTACAGGTCCAATTTTCAACCACTTTTTCGAGCATATGGGGCCGTATGTTGGCAATAACGCCACGAATGTTGGCTTCCAAGTCCCCTAACGTTTCTGGTTTGTTGGCGTAGACGAGCGACTTCACATATCCCCAAAGAAAATAATCCAATGGTGTCAAATCACACGATCTTGGTGGCCAATTGACAGGTCCATTCCGCGAAATTATGCGCTCATCGAATGTTTCCTTCAATAAATCGATTGTGACGTGCGCTGTGTGGCATGTAGCGCCGTCTTGTTGGAACCACAACTCATCCACATTCATGCCATCCAATTCGGGAACAAAATAGTCGGTTAGTCGGCTCCAATCGCTGTGCACGGTGGCGAATCGATTCATTCGGGTCCTCTTCAACACTTTGCTCTACAGCGGCAATTGTTTCTTCGGTGCGCACTGTTCGACGTCTCTGCGGATGCGTATTATCACATAGAGTAAACGTAGTGCGAAAACGATCCATGGTTAACCGAATTAATTGCTCTGATGGACGATTATGTCCACCATAAAATGGACGGAGCTTGCGGTAAACTTCGCGAACTGAACCATTATTTTCGAAATAAATTTGCACGATTTGCAAGCGTTGTTCTTTTGTCAACCTGTTCATGATGAAATGGCAAACCAAACTAAATATTAATCACTTGACAGCTGACAAAATGGCCGCCAGGTAAAAAATTTATGCCAACTTAAAGTTCTATACCTCAATAAAAAACACCCTTTAGAATTCAAGACAGCTATATGGAACCACCCGATATTAAGTGTCCAAGTAAATAACCCGGCGTGGATGAGGTGGCCAACTGTTAAACTTGCTATGACGTGAGGCATGGGATACTCCAAAGTTTAATGCAATATTTTAGTTCTTATAATTATATGATATTTTTTTTTGCATATATCAAGCATCTATTTGATAACATTAGTTAATTTAAGTATCATAATTGAATTTATCAAACTTTTTTTTTAATTAAAATAACAAAGTGCTTGAATTTTTTTAAATACAAGTCTGTGGATCTTAAAGTATTTGGGTACAAAAAAGTAACGAAAATCCAAATTATTTGCATAACAATAATATACTATATATGTATATAAAAATGGCATATTTTAAAAATTTAAACTAGAAAACTTTTTTGGAGATCTGGTAACACAGCATCAAGTGTTCACTTTTGAAATATCACAAACTCCCCTCATAAAAGTAGTAGAATTGACCATTTTGTACCATCTTAAGATGACCACGGAACTAACTAAAATCTACCTGCACAGGTTCCCAGTCCTCCAAACCATACAAAAGTACTTCTCGCTCCGAAACAATTTCTTCACTTCTTTCAGAAATGCTGTCAATTCTTTTTCACTATCGAAGTCACGGAACTGTAATTTTTTAATCTATGTTCACTTTCTTCATAATGCATCTTCAGAAATGAAAAAAAACAGAATATACTATATATATATATATATATATATGTATGTACATATATAAGTATAACCAGCTGTGGGGTCATATCCCTGTCAAGTTTGCAACTGTGTATCTACCGTTCACGCTGTCATACCTCTAAGACTAATATTTCACCCCGTGCTCTGCACCCTTACCTTCAGCTACCGCAACGATGGAAACTCCATCCAAACAATATCATTGAAAAAATCTAGCCTTAAGCTGGGGTCACACGATTGGCACAATGTACCAATTTTCGTCGGCTCACTGAAATAAATTCATAAGTAACAGAGTAAATTTGCCTTTAGTTAATTTTAATTATTATTCGAACCCCATTTGTTTCTATATTTGTGATTTGAACGGGCTAAGGTTCGTATTGCTTTTTAAGCCAAATTACATGTGATAATTATTAATTTGCCTTATTTCTCAACTAATTAAAATATAACTACATAACTACACCACACTACATTAGTAATAAAGCCATATAGAGTTATTCAAGAATTAATTAAGTTAATAATGTCAATAATGTCATTTTGGCTTATTACTTATGACTCTATCGCAGTGAGCCGACGAAAATTGGTACATTGTGCCAATCGTGTGACCCCAGCTTTATAGAATAATCTGGGGTACAACATGCCCCACCTCATTCATGACAGGTTAATACTTTTACAGTAGTGGGTACGGATTGCAGCCTAAATTTTTTCTATGCTGGACTTGCAGTACGTTGAAATCCAACTAAATATCTAACTGTTTTATACTCTACTGCTGCTTTTTCACGAAAAATAAAAACATTCTTCAAAGTATGCATACTTGATTATATGTATATTAGTACTTTTTATAAGAAATCAGCTTTCGACTAAAAAACCTTGATCAAATAATTTGAAGAAGCTCGTACTTTTTCACACTGCAACGAATTTATTCCAGGCATGAATACATTTTTATTTTAAGTGTACATTATAAATTTTTAGCCTCATGTTTTTTTAATTCTGTTGATGTTATTGTTGGTGCATTTGATGATGGTATTCATGGTGACAAACTTACCTCGAGGTACGCATGACAATTGTATATCCAAAATATGAACTTCGTGTTTGAGGTTTGAAAAACTTCAACTGGGGTCCAGTGATGACTATTTGTGGCTTTGGGGCATAGTTAAAGGTGTGCGTTAAGGTTAATAAACTTATAAATAGACCACATAAAAATAAACATTGCACTTGGAACATTTGAGCAGACATTTTGACTTTTTGATTTTTTCACTTTTTTGCTTTATCAATTTTACTATAAAATTATTTTATTTACTAATCATAAATTAAAAAGCAATGAGAACCTTAGAAGTTGATTATGTTTTTCGTATGCATGTAAGTAATACATACATACTTATGTACGAGTATGTATGTATGCAGTTTATTATTATCGATTTTTTAATGAATTGAATTCGGTATTTAATACTGATACTTTGGATTTCATGTCGCATCTAAATTTTTATTTCACGCAGAAAACCAGAAATTATGTGTGCTATAAATTTGTCACTTATGTTTAAATTTTGTTGTTACTCTTTCCACGAATACAAACAACCAGGGAATCGGATGTGGATTATTATATTCTCATTTATCACATTCACTGGATATTTCTACATTTTTTTATGTTTTAATTCATTTGTTTTACAATTTTTTATGATTTTTTTTTGTTCACGCACTAAATTGTTACTTAAATAAATTTTTATTGCTGTTGTGGACTTGACTTGAGTGAGAAGTGAAGTGTGGTGTGGTGGTGTCGGTGTCGTTTTCTTGTTGTTGCATGTATAAAAATAGTTACACTAAAGAAAAATCTTGTAGATTCAATTTGTACGTACGAATATTATTTATCTTGTATATACTACATATTTCTTAGTTGTTTTTCTTTGCTTGCTATACATTCACATCAGTCGATTTACTTTTTATTTATATAGCTACTTGCTATTCGTTCGCGTACATTGACACTCAGTCGCTTGTGCTACTTACTTCGCCGGCAAACGAAATCAAAATAAACATCAATTGGTTTTCAAAAACGCTATAAGCTCCGCTTATTGCTGCTCAGTTTGGTTTAATTTAACTTCTGCGCTGCTCCGTTGTTTTCTGCTCTGCAATTGTTGTTACTTTGTGCCATCGCTGTCGTTGTGCTCTTGCATTTTGTGGGATAGTTTTGTATTTTTGTATTAAGTAGTATTCATAATTGGTATGATTGTATGAGTTTGCCTTTATAAACATATGGGATATTCCATATATGCACATTTTTCGTTTAATTTGAAACATATTCAAAGATATTGTACGCGAAAATTTCAATTGACTACTACTACTACTATTTTTCAGTTTAACATTTTTAAACGCACTAATAATCCCAAATTGATATTTTATTTATTAAGTAAAATATTTTTTTTTTTAAAATACATTGAAATTGGGCTTAGCTGGATCCTATGCGCATTTTACTGTTGCTAATGCAGAACCATCAGGGAACCTTTACTCAAAGCTTCTTAGAACAACTAGAGTTATTATGTTATAAACTTTCATTTAAACAAATGAAATGAACAAATGCTACATTGGCTGACTTTTTTTCAGCTTCAAATTGTATTTGTAAGAGTATGTAAAAGAAAATAAATGTAAATAACAAAAAAGAAAAAAAAAAATAGCTATTTAAGAATAGAGTGTTGCCACTAGGGATGCCAAACGGGAAATCCCGAAACCGGAAATCCCGGGATTTTTTGGATTTGGCAAATCCCGAATCCCGGGATTTGTAAAATTCAATCCCGGGATTTCATTTTCGGGATTTCTCGGCAATTTTTGTATAAAAACTTTATAAATTCAAATTTTCGTTAATTTTAAGGTATTTTTTTATAATATTTAAAAATCCCATACAATTTTATAAGTACAGTTTTAACAATTTAGTGACTATTCGTGACATATTTCTTATAAATTAACAACAAGAGCAAAATAAATACACTACTTTCTTACAGTTATTTTCATCAAAGGTGCTACAATATATGTATGTACATTTTGGAATTATTTTGAAAAAAACAAACATATTATCTTTGGAAGGGAAATAACATTTGACAAATTTATTCCGTCCTATTCTATATTATGAGGGCAATTATAATTCAAATTCCACGAGAAATTTTTCCCGGGGAATAATTTCAAACAGTAGCAAATAATAGAGAAAACAAAAAAATCTAATTGGAAAAGGGAGAAATTTCTTGCCGAAAGTTATTCATAATTGCAGTCTGTATGTCCACTCCTCAACTCTAAAAAAATTAGCACTTATCTACTTGTCGGTAACAATTGAGTACTATTGACACCTCCTTATAATTGGAGTAGAATACAGTACAAGGCAAATGAAAACTTTTTGTTGTCGGGTTGACGTGAAAGCGAGAAATATTTACAGAATGATGCGGAGTATTTTATCTAAAAAACTGCTCGAGTGTGTATGTATGTTTTTTACATTGCAGTTCAAAATTATTTTGTTTTTTATTTAGACCGTTTAGGTCGTTTTTGATACAAACCTTAGATCAAACCCATTTAAATTACATGGATTTGATAAATAGTTTTAGTCAAAAACGACCGACTGAATGAGTTCGACTTAATTATAGTTGTATTCGAGTTGCAGAGTAGAAGGCCAGGACACTAATAAACCATACTCCTCTTAGCGAACGTATGAATACATACATACATATGTATCTGTTGAACTTGTAGAAAAAAACTTACGTATGAATTTAAAATTTTTCAGTAGAGCAAAAATGCTGTTCAAGTGCTCAGGCAAACTTTTAATGTATGTGCCTATAAAAATGTGATCTTTAGACGTAATTAATCGGATTTGATTAGAGTAGTGTATACATTTCTTTTAATTTTTCATCATGATCAGCCTTATTATCGTTGTCATAGTCGTAACGATATCGATAAAAAATCTGCACCAATTTTCTTCAAACATAGCTAAGAACCCTCTCGATCAAGTCATCTTTCAAACATGAAAATGAAATCGGTCCAGCCGTTTGGCCTGTACGTGGACACGGACAGACACACAGATACACAGACACGAAGACACACACTACAAACTTATAACACCCCTTTTTTAGTCGGGGGTTAAGAATAGATGAGAAAAATTCTTTTGATTTTTATTTCACACTCGTATTAGAAAATTGTTTACTTAAAGGACAATTGTGCAATGATAAATTATGAACATAAAACCTTTTAAAATGCATTAAATTGCTATTAAGTAATATTTATTTAAAAATCTCGAAAATCCCGTGATCCCGAAAAATCCCGGGATCGGGGTTACAAAATCCCGAATCGATCCCGATTGGCATCCCTAGTTGCCACACAATAAACGGGTGTTTTTTTTAGAGGTATAGAACTTTGAATTGAAATAAAACACAAGAAAATCGTTTTAATGTCCATTAATTTGGCTTTATTGGAAGGATAATTTTATGCCATTAATGTTTAAATATGATTTCGGGCATGTGGCCGCCGCGGCTGGCTCGAATAAAGCCAATTCTACAGGTCCAATTTTCAACCACTTTTTCGAGCATATGGGGCCGTATGTTGGCAATAACGCCACGAATGTTGGCTTCCAAGTCCGCTAACGTTTCTGGTTTGTTGGCGTAGACGAGCGACTTCACATATCCCCAAAGAAAATAATCCAATGGTGTCAAATCACACGATCTTGGTGGCCAATTGACAGGTCCATTCCGCGAAATTATGCGCTCATCGAATGTTTCCTTCAATAAATCGATTGTGACGTGCGCTGTGTGGCATGTAGCGCCGTCTTGTTGGAACCACAACTCATCCACATTCATGCCATTCAATTCGGGAACAAAATAGTCGGTTATCTTGGCTCTATACCGGTCTCCATTAATGGTAACTGACTCTCCAGCATTATTTCGGAAGAAGTATGGCCCAATGACTCCACCAGCCCATAGAGCACACCAAACAGTCAGTTTTTGTGGATGTAATGGCGTCTCAAGGGTCTCATGTGGATTCTCTTCACTCCAAATGCGGCAATTTTGCTTGTTGACGTAGCCATTCAACCAAAAATGAGCCTCATCACTGAACAAAATTTTGCGATGAAAATCAGCATCGAGATCAATCTCATTTTCGGCCATACACCAAAATCACGACGCATTGCATTTAATTCTTGCACAAGCTGGATCTTGTAAGGTCGCAAGCCAAGATCTTTGCGCAAAATCTTCCATAAAGTTGATGGACAAAGCTCCAATTGCTGTGCACGGTGGCGAATCGATTCATTCGGGTCCTCTTCAACACTTTGCTCTACAGCGGCAATTGTTTCTTCGGTGCGCACTGTTCGACGTCTCTGCGGATGCGTATTATCACATAGAGTAAACGTAGTGCGAAAACGATCCATGGTTAACCGAATTAATTGCTCTGATGGACGATTATGTCGACCATAAAATGGACGGAGCTTGCGGTAAACTTCGCGAACTGAACCATTATTTTCGAAATAAATTTGCAAGCGTTGTTCTTTTGTCAACCTGTTCATGATAAAATGGCAAAGCAAACTAAATATTAATCACTTGACAGCTGACAAAATGGCCGCCAGTTAAAAAAGTGATGCCAACTTAAAGTTCTATACCTCAATAAAAAACACTGGCTGCAGTCATTTATTTATTCCAAGCTGGATTACAATTACATATTTAGTTTTTTTTTATTTATTATGTAAATTTCTCAAGTCATTACAAAAATAAAATCAACAGAACAAAATGTACGGAATTGTTTTCTATGGTATTGCCATACCATTTTTGTATGTACTTTATCAAAATCTTGACATTGGCAGCACTCAAAACAGCAAAATTTAAAGCGGCCCATACACTACAACAGCATGCACGCACAATCAAGCGATTGAGCATTCATGCTCGAACCACACAACATACCAGCAAACTGGTACAATATTCATTTCTTACAAAATTTCCGGAAGGGTGGTTATGAATAGTGATACATATTTTGTTGCAATTATTATTGGTGTGTTGTTAAAATTAGCAGCTATGTATAACTAAAGTTCTAAAATTCTGTTTAGCATTGAAACAAATTATATTTCAACAAATTATATTACTTAAATGCATGTTTGCTTCATGACAACTTTGCTCAACTGAGCTAATTGCACTATATACCACACCAGCGAGCTGGCACCATTAGCAAAATATCAAACTCTACTTGACATCGCTACAGCGAACCGTACAATCGTACAAAATGCCCATACACGACCAAACCGCTGGCACAAACACTTGATTGTGCATGCATGCTGTTGTAGTGTATGTACCTGATATAATATTAAATATATTTCTATCAGCAAACGTCATATTTCATAGCAGAGCGAATTATATTACGTGTGGACTGCAATATTAGTGTTATATTAATATTATATCAGATATTATAATATTGTTTTCATAATACATATATATTTAGAAAACAATATTATGATATCAAGTGTCAAAAAACGCACACATACATAGATACGTGAAGAGAATTTTGTGTATAAAAGTGAAAATTAATATTTTTTGATAAAAAAAATGCGGAAATGTTTTAATTATGCATGATGTATAAAGGAAATACCAAAATTTTTATGAAACACACATTACTATTAAAATAAACGTAGATGTTTACTGCACGGCTGCCTGATATTTATGAAATATTATGATATTTACAAGAGTACGTTTTTCCCTACATAGATATTAATATCAATATTAATATATTTTTCTTCTTATTCTGCCGACGTTCTCTCTCATATTATATCAGAGTTAATATCAGGTATAGACGCTATGTAAGACATAATTAAAATATGCATAAAAAAAATTTAAAGCGCCTAAAGATATGCCACCTT
Organism: Tachina grossa; assembly: GCA_949987645.1. Lineage (NCBI taxonomy): Eukaryota > Metazoa > Arthropoda > Insecta > Diptera > Tachinidae > Tachina > Tachina grossa. The sequence continues at coordinate 70,510,062 of OX465278.1, forward strand.
ATGATTTAATACAAAATTATATTGCCACACTTGTTACATAAAAACTATTTCACAATTTTTTTCGGATTGATGGAAAACGTTCGGAATCTGAAGCACCAAAATGAAAATGACGGAATGGTTAATATGGAATAAAAACCATTCCGAATGGAATCTGTGACGTTATTTATAAGATTAGTATGTTCCACAGAAATATCTTTCTTAATACTTTCTACAAAGTTGATAAGCATACCCTACACCATAAGCATGGTACTCTGTTCAAATTTGTGAAACATGTTTACCAACATTGATTAATTCGTACGAAAAATATGACATGTAAGCAACATTGGCGCCCGAAACTATTCTACAATTTCTTATGTTTGTTGAAGCACCTCATGTGGTTGTTGTAAATTTCACACATAAAGCCCAGTACGGAGTTCTTACGGAATTTACATTTATTTCTACACGGAAAAATATTCGTGTAGGCTTTTGTTTAGAATTATGTTAGCATACACACAAATTCATTTATTTTTCAATTTGAAACACACAAAAACACTAAAAATTAATTACAAATTGATGAAAATTAAAAATGTCAAAAATTCCGTGACCAAACAATTATTTGAACATTAATTTTTGTTTCAGTTGCCTGGAAAAAGTATCCACTTATATTTATATCATCCCTAAGACAGGCAATAAATTTCAAATATTCCGTGTTTTTTTCTTTTGAAACTCCGTACTAGCAAATGGAAATTCCTTTATGAAATTTACCAACCTGAATTTTCGTAATTTTTTTACATACAGTTTGTATGAGAACCTGAAATTCCGTATGAACTCCGTACCAGGCTTAACAAGTGGCACTCTACTTATTTCGCATGAAAACTTAAAATATTGAAAATATATTTCAAATGTTTTTCGAAGATAAACAGGGTACTATTTCTGCAACATTTTTTCATGAACAATTCCTGCCAATTTTTATTATATATATTTTGGCAGAATTTCGCGTGAAATGTTGAACAGAGTACCAGGCTTTAGACGCAAAGACAACATAGTTTCATATGTAGACTTATTTTTTTAAAAACAAACACACAAGCACAACTCGCAAAGCGATTAGCTTGTCTGTGAAAAATACCCAGGGTCTATGGTGGGAATCGAACCCACGACCTCTGGACTGAGAGTCTAGCATCACTACCACTCAGCCACTGGGGCACTTGTCTCACGAACAGGCAAAAAGGTGGAAACTTCAACACCCCCTAAATATATTGTACTGTATATTTACTTGAAATTGTTTATAGTTCGTTTTCAGTAAATAATTTTTTTTTGCGTTATGACTCTCTTGCATTAAACACTCGATGTGTATAAAACTAACGTGGCTGCCTACTACACGCAGGCATTCAAGTATAATCTAGATGACTCCGTTTTTAGCTTTTGGGATGATTCTACATTCTACGGATTTCTGGAGATCATGCGTTACTAATAGTAAAGTTAAATAACGAAGTATACCAATAAAATACAAAATAATAAAAAATTTTAAAAATAAAAAAGTTATAATTTAGTTGATTAAATTTATATTCTTCATTGCTTACAAAGAGTCTATTTTAAAATTATGCAAATAATAAGCAGAAAAGGGAAAAGCAAATTGTATATTTCAAAAAAAAAAAACATTTGTGATTCCGTTATAGTTTAAGAAAATATCCACGATACTTTTTAAAATATAGAGTTTTTTTCAGAAATGTGTGAAATAATTTGCATGCAAAACTATTTAATTTTTTACTGCAGTATACATGAAAACAATGTTTTGCATTTAAAAACGTATAAAAAGGAATGAGTTTCCAAAATGGGAAATTGCCCAGCAAAAAATTTCCAAAAAAGTAATCGGGTTTGGAATTAAGCATTTTTGGTTGAAGCACTTCCCTGCTGGATTACCAACTTAATGATTTTAACAAGGCGTGAGACTAAAATAATCGATTCTTGAGAAGTACTTACTTTTTTTGATGTGTTAACATCTATACGCGCGCCTCTAGGGCAGTAAACTATCAGTTTCAATACATACGCAAGTGTTAGGTATGTAAGAGTAAATCATCGTTTGTTTGTTCGTTGCTTGGCAGTCGGTATTGAAAGTGGTTATTGGGCGATTTTCATATAATTTTCCCACGCGATTTTCTCCGGAGATTCATAGCCGATTTTATTAATTTTTGGATTAAAAAGCTAGTGCGGGTTTCGACGAAGAGTTTAGGCCAAAAATTAAGGCTATCCGATATCGGCGAGCCGAGATTTAAGTGTTTTAATTTGGAGTATTAATTTGGAGTAATATTAAAAAAGTGTTTCATGTTGATCTTCGGTTTTGTCTTATGCATAGCAAAGAGAATAGTGACGTGGTTATACGTACTTATGTATATAAAAATGAGATAGCAAGACAGCAACGTATGTAGCTTATGTACAAACATAACAATGTATGTATGTACATTTGTCTGTTGCTTTGCATTCTCTTTGTTTTTTGTGGGTTTAATATAAAATAAATAAAAAGTATTAAGCAAGAAAATAATGAAATCATTAGCACTTCTGTTTAATTTTTTTCATTTTGAGTGCATCTACTAAATTTATATATGTATATTATATATATATTATATATATATATGTATATATATATATATATATTATATATTAACTGTGCTGAAAACATAACATTAATAAATTATACAAAGTAAAATTAAATTCAATAAACTATTCTTTTTCATTAAATACTTTATATTAACTCTACCTCCGGGTTTGTGGGTCTGTGTTCATAGAAATCGAACAGGTACCGTGTAACAAAAAGGTGTTAACACATCGCCCGTGAGTTCGAACACTCATTATTAAATCTAAAATAATCAATCTCCTCATTTATCAAATTGTACAGTTTTTTTTTAGTTTTATGTAATGTGATTTGTAAGCGAGTAATGAAATTTGGTAATCAGAAGAGTGAGCCATTATATGGCAAGTAGTTCTGATGGTAATGTGTAATTTTTTGCTGGGTGCTTACCTTTATTCCCAATGAAAAATATTAATCTTAATTATTATTGTTCGAACTTTATTTGTTTCTGTTTGTGTATCGCTCTGTAAGCCAAATTACATGTTATAATTTTCAAAGAACATATAACACCAAAGCCAATTGTAAGTAAGTATTCTGACAAATACTAGCAGAATGTAAAAACTACACAGAAAAAAATTTAAATCAACTTTAATTAATATTTTAGTTAGAAATTTGTACTATTAATTAAATCCTGTACTGATTTTCGTCCTGCAAACAAATTGATAATATCAATTAATGAATTTCTAAAAATGAGGCTTTCTTGCTGTTGAGATTTTAAACAAATGATTAATTGGCCCAATCAAATTAATAATTGAATTTAGAGATTTTAAATAATTAAATTGTTCGTTGAATGAATTATTAAAAGTAATTAAATTGTATAAAATTTTAAAAAGTAGAAGTAAAAAATTTTAAAAAGTAAAAAGTAATTTGTTTTTATTTTATTTATTTATTTTAACTTACTTATTTTATTTATTTGTTTAATTCCGTAACTTCGCTGAAGGCTTTGAATATGGTACCTCCATTCTAACAGGCTAACACACATCTACTAGGCTATCGTGGCAAATTATTTTTCATTCAATTATTGCACATATGTAGGTATGTGTTTTTATTTTATTTTTTAACTTACAGTGCTGTCATGCCTCGAACTTGGTACTTCTAGAATAACAGGCTGACACACTTCCATGAAAACATGAACAAGCACAAACATAAACTAAAATATTTTTTTTTTCATTAAACAAACTTAATTCAAACAATCAAAAAATTGGTTGAATTTTTAATAATGTGTACAAAAGTTTAATATTCGCCTAAATGTTTGCATATTTGCTAACATCCATACAAACATTTTCTTTTCAATCAATAAAATTTAATTGGGACAATTATAAAATTGTTTGAAACAGCATTACTTGATTTAATTGAAAGCATTTTGGCTAAAATTTTTTCTGTCTAGTTATTTTCGAAGGTCGCAACACCTTTGTCATCAGCGTTCTTTGTGTTTGGTCCACTGTATATGGTGTCAGGTGGTGTAGATTTCTGCTTTATATATTCAGATTTTTAGTGCCAATGGAATATGTGAATTGTTTTAATTCATCGTATTACCATTTTCTGAAAACATTTCTGTGCCTTGTATATTGTGGGCTCAAGGATTTTCTGCACCATGATGTTTCCCGACACGAGCTAATTTAAAAGTTGCGGGCATTACTTTTTTCATAATCTAGATAAATTGAATATAACAAAAACTCTCCGTCTCTCCGTATGATCTACAGTCTGACAAAAATGGCATATACTTTTTTATTGTTGCATTGAAATTAAGGTGGAGTTGGTATTTATTTGCCATTTCATTGAATGGTATTTAAAATTTTGGTCCTACTATTTATATATATAGTAGGATACATATATCTTAAGATATAATCATTTCAAAAACATGTTGTTTTTATGAGTTTATCAATCTATTTTTAGATTTTCATTGGAAAATAACTTTCGAGGATCCAAGTAGATCCCACCAGATTTCTTTATGGTGATAATGCTAAGCATACAAAATGTGTCAATGCAAAAACGACTAGCCGACGACATTAGTAGCTGACAAGTGATTACATCTCTCATATATTGTTATTATAAATACACTTCTTATATAAATTTCTAAGTGACTTGCAGAACTAAACCATTTTCTTAAAAAAATAATCAAAAATACAAGATGACTCAAGAGAGTAAGTAAAACTAATTTGTAGTAACGAGTAGTTTTTAAAAAGTCTTTAAAAGGAAAATGCAAAAACTTTTTGGAAAAGACAGAGACAAATATGTGGCCCTCTCAAGATATTAAAATAAAAAAAAAAAAAAAAAAAAATGGAAAAAGTGGGATAAATATGGTAAAAAGTGGGAGCGTTTTTTCAATAAATCAAGTGATTGGCTGGACCAGTCTTTTTCTACAGCTCCGAAAGAAAGCTACGGCGGTGTAAAAATCACTGCTTTCCAAGACCTAAGTTACTCTCAAAAAATGAAAAGACCTTCAGGCAAGATACCATTTTAGTATTTAGAGATGTATTCTTAAATTCGTGATACTTTATAAAAGACTTTTTTAATTCTTTGATCAATTCGCTAAGGAAAGTGTGGTGATCCTTGTTGAAAAAGATGGATGGTGGTACATGTAGCCTAATTGTGTCCTTAAGTTTGTGTTAGAAAATCTTTAATTACATTTCAGAGTACAATTTTTAGTTCCAATATATGTACTACAGTTATTATTTACTTCATTTAAAAGCTATGTTTTGCAATAGGGATTTCACAATATATATAGAAGCAGAACAGATTTCTCGCAGCATTTGATCCATTAATAAGTAGTTTGCTCGCTCCCAACAAAATGATGACTCATACAAAAAAACTACAACCTGAATTTATGTATATCTATGGTACTACAAATTTGTAAAAATCTGTAATAAAATTAGTACTTTTCAAGCAATGTCCCCATGCTAGTAATGAAACTTTTAAAACGTCTTTCCTGCTAGTTGGATGATATCAGTGTAGGGTACAAAAAATTAAAATATTGATACAACAAACTGCTTTCTTAAAAATCTGCTGCGAGTGACCAAAACTTATAGTATGTGTCCAAAGAACGAAAATTTCATATGAGTATTTTTGGTTTATTTCACCGACAAAAAATGCTTTACTTCTGAAATTTCCAAAATCGCTGATACACGTGTATTTTTATTATTTTTATTATTCAGGATAATCAGTTGCAAATAATATTCATATATCTTTATATATCATGTGGTGCAATTGTTTAAAAGTCTAACGCCAATCGCATCAAAATCAGAGAACGTATCGCTAAAAACAATGGAGTTATTGGGTAATTTAGGGGATGCAAGCGTTTTTCCTATGTTTTTCCCAACGTGCGGCGCAGCCTAATAAATATAATGAGTTTCTGCCTTGCAAAGTTTTTCTGCCTAATAACATTCACTTGTACTGATGGTCTTGTACAGAGCTTATACATTTTCTCCACCCGATACGGCGCCCAATCATCTAAGTGAAAACAGCATAATAAAAAATGTTTCATCGCCCAAAAATTATAGTAAAAATTTGGTGATTGTTCATCGAATTTGGGCGACTCAAGATATTTGGGTATTTATTTATAATGAATAGTTTCGAAATTTCCTCATAATGTTAAAAAAAAACCCAAAAAAATTTTAGGCGATTATTTATTCCTAATTTGGGTGATTGTACTTAATTTTGGTAGTTCCTTCATTTTGCTATTGCGGGCGATTTGCACTTGGGCGATAGTTCGTACAGCTTACATTTACACTTACTTGTATTAGCCTCATTAGATTTATTTTTCACCATTTGTTAAACGGATTTAATTTGTCTTGCGACGCGTTCTTGCTCACCGTTTTAACTATGAAAAAAAATGCTCGTCATCAGCATACATCAAGATAATAATTAAATTAAGATATGTTTTTTGAAAGCAAACGGCATTTGCCAACACAAAAATTAACTCGAGCACAGAAAAAAATATTAATATAATATTGGTATCTGGGACTTATTTTACTTAAAAAAGCCATTATAAAATTAATGGTTATACCATATATGATTCAAAGGACCCACGAGGAAGATCATGCGGTGGTTCAGCAATTCAAGACTCAAGCACTATATTCTTGAAAACATTTGTGAAGAACATCTACAAGCAACGAATATTTGCATTGAAAATGTTTCTACACATTTTGTTATATCATCAATTTACTCCCCTCCCAGATTTTCAATCAATTAGAATTAATACTAAGATTTTTATAAATCGTTTGGGCCTTGTTTCGCCTTTTATTACACCTACAAGTCAAGCGTTGTTCAATACAATTTCAAAAATGGGTCAGATTTTATTTCGAATGAAGAGCTCACTTACTAGCCTACTGAAATACAAAAAATTCCAGATATTATAGAAATATATCTCTAGGGATTTAATCCATGTTAAAGTCTCTGTAGACATCTCCCACTCACTCTCCCACTATCGTTACAAACTGTAACCCAATAAAAAGTGATTTACCTGATTTAGTTGTCTGGGATTCTAAAAATATCTCATTAGTAATTTCACGGAAAATGAACAAAAAAATTAAACAGGCTGCTGAACATATTACTACCTCCCATGCGCAGAATGTGTTTAATACAATTTATTATACGGATATTGAACGTCATGTATGTGAAAAAAGAAGAGCTAGGAGAGAATAGCAACAGTACCGCTCACCGCAATATAACATCAGACTTAAGGCTCAGTTAGCCGACTGTAATGTAATGTAACTGCAACAGCAAGAAACAGCTGATCGATATTGTTATATGAAAAGTAATGAAAATGGTTATAGAGATGTAATGTAACGTAACCTACTTTTCATATAAAAATATCAATCAGCTGTTTTCTACGTTACAGTTACATTACATTACAGTCGGCTAACTGAGCCTTTAAAGAGTGCAGTAAACTACTCAAAAATTTGCTAAAGCCTACAGTACACGGCATGTAAAAAGCCACATGCCTACATGCAGCTCGTCTATAAGCATGTTAATATATACATGTACATAAGTTGCTAGTACACGGCATGTAGCAAATGTAGCATCGTGATGACGTCAAAATTACGTCAGAACCATATGCGCATTTGGTTTTTTACATGCCGTGTACTGTAGGCTTAACAGCTGCAAAGCAGCATATTTTAAAAACTATATGGAAGGTATCGATGTCACTCCAGCACTGCTAGACAAGAGAGATTGGACAAGAAGCGACACTGAAAGAGGTAAATAGTTTCTGTTCACATTTACCGGTGTTGTAGTAGTAGGCTTATGTAGTTGCCTCGTATTTTAAATATAATTCTACTATTTATTTTAAATATCATTTTACGACTGGAGTACTATCCATAGCAATGGAATCTTGCCAAGGTAAACATAATTCCAACGCTGGACAAAGTCATTACCAAGGCTAAACCATATAGGCTAATAAGCTTACTATTCAGAATGTCAAAGCTTTTAAAAGAGCTGCTCATGATAAAGTTTTCCCCTAATCGATAATGGAGCAGTAATATCCACACATCTACATTTGCCGCTCATACAGCCTGCCTTAGTATGAACAGAAACACTTTCGATGCATCCCTATATTTTCAGAAACATATTACTAGGCTGGAACTATAGTTGAACTTATGGAGAATAAAATAAAAACATCAAACGTGTATTCCGATAACATTTATTTTATCAAGAGATACTTGTTCCCCTATTCGAATCAACAATCAAGTTGTTTCTCAACATTGACATGTGGAATAACTTGGTGCATACCTTGATAAACGTATTACATGGAAATACCACATTGATTCAAAGCTTACACAAATGAAACTTAAATTAGCTCAGATACATTGGCTGATTGACAGAAATTCAACCCTCAGTCTAGATTGTCAGCTTTTAACAAACAAGTCGGTTTTGAAACCCATATGGTGTTAGGAAATTCAGCTATGAGGCACTGCTTCAGCTTCCAATCGAGCGAAGGCAAAACAAAATTTTAAGGTTAATATCAGCTCAATGGTACATCAAAAATCAAAATTTACAACGTAATTGAAATATTTTACTAGTTACTGCAGAATTTACAAAATGCGCCGGCAAATATTTAACAAAACTGCAGTCTCACCCTAATCACATTGCTCGTAACATCTTGAACTTTATTGGACAGAACAGCTTAAAAAGGATGTATATTATTAAAAGTTCATTTTTGGAGATTTTCTATTGGATAGGTATGAAAATATCCATTCTGATCTGAAAAATCCTTAAGAAATAGGTGAGTTTTCAAGAGTATATGCTTAAAAAATAAAGGTTTGCATTTAATTTCAAATTATGTTTCATTCAGCCTGATGACAGTTCGCGGTCAACTACGCATAGTACTAGATTAAAAAACACCGTAACATTTTGCTTTAATGTTAGACGTAGTCAAAATATGCCAGCCGTAATCAGGCTAACTCTGTTTATGTAATTTTCGCAATTTTAGCTTATTTAAAAATCGTTTAGATTGAAGTCTACTTACAATAACACTAGTTTACACCGAAAATGTACATTTGATGAGAGGTAATTTTTCTTATGTATTTTCTTCCGCTGAATTCGAAAATCAAGGTTAAATTTTTTTCTATGGAACAGTTTTCGAGATATTGCAATTTTTTTTCGACCTTTTTTCACTTGACCAACCATATCTCGAGCTAGAAATGTCCGGTTGGGTCGTTCTTGGTATTCAAATGCAAGATATTGAGATGACGAATAAACATGTGTAATCGGATCTTTAATTGGTAAAGCGGTTTAAAATATGTCGATGAAAATGTGGCAAATTTTCAAAAAAATCATATTTTACAGTGATTCTATGGCGACAAAAAAGCACAATTCGTTGGAAAAACGTCTGGTTTCCGTTCATGTACGTAAAGACAATACTTTCACGTAAGACCTAAGACCAACCAGAAGAAAATCGGCGGAAAAATTACAAAGCTATAAGCAATAAATCATCACATCTGGCAGCCGTGGTATGTATGTAATTATATGCTGTATGCTGGAATAATACGCTTTCACATAAGCAAAGTTTACTTTGCAATGCTTTGAGTTTGTAGAAGGAAAGGGAAAAGAGCTTCCATTTTCTTCGGACTTTGTCCCCTACAACTCAATACTTTGTATAGTAAGCTTTGCGTATGTAAGAGCCGTCATATTAAATGAGGTTATCCCTTACGTAGCTGGCCCGCTATAAAAGTTTTATTTTGTAATTCGACAATAATTGAAACACCCATAAACAAAAGTCGCGACGGCGCCCACAATGCACTTCAACAGCAGTTGAACATTCAACTGCAGCAAAACAAATGGTGTTTGTGTGCACGCACATCTTTTATATGACACATACATACAAAGATACTTTTAAAATGTGTATTTTTTGTAGTTGTTTTTTGTCTTTTATTCAGAAGAAATACATTTATATTCGTAAATCGTTTCATTTCGATTGAAATAATTTAAGTAAATAAATTTATCATTAAAGAGAAGAGCAACTTGAGCACTTTATACATATTTCTTGTATGCATTATTTTATTTAGAAGTTTTTTCCCAATAAATTTGTAAAACCAGTGATACCGCCCGTCAATACAAACAAAATAAAGAATAAGAACAGAAAAAAGTTTATTTTGCTCGACAAAGAAAAGTTTCCATGCAAGCAAAAATCAAACAAACAAAAAATCCACCCCAATTTTAAAGACTGCAACTAATTTGGGTACTAAAGTACTGGTACCAAACAAATTTAAAATTAAAAGACTGAGAAGTAATGAAATAAAAGGAAAAAAATATATTTATGACATTATGCTTATCATGTTTGTTTTTTTTTTCTGCTTTTTCAAATTAAGTAATTGATTGTGAACATTGCCTACCTCAATATTTCGTCATCATCTGTGATACTGAGCATCCAGTAGATACAGTTACACTCGAATATACACAGATGTGTAACAAGCATGAAAGTATACTGTCGTATGTGAGTATGCAGTAGATACCCTCTAGTCAGCCTATAACAGTGTCCCGCAAAATTAAATATGTTTGTATTGGTGAGAAAAATTAGAGCAAATTAAAAACATGCACTTGATGAAAAGCTTTCTAATTTAAAATATGTGGTTATTATTTGTTTGATTTTTTTTTTTTTTAAATAAGCAATTTAGTAAAAACTTAACTAAAAAGTAAAAAAGATAATAATTCATTCAATAATGTAGTGTGCAAATTCCAAATTAAATTTATTCACAGCTTTGTGGATACTGTTAAAATGCCTTTTTAAACTATCTTCCTTATTACTTTTAACTGTTTCATAACATAAAATGCATTGCCTATTGCGAAAAGCATTTTTTTATCACGAAATTTTTCTTAGCTTCCATAACTATTTAAATTTTTTTGGTGCTGTACAAATTTATTAAATTTGAACTTTAATTTCGTTCGGTGTGCTCAAAAAAACTAAACAAAAAACCAGGAAAAAATTTGTGCATGCATTTACAACTTCATTCGTTGCTTTCTCAGTGGCAACTAAATGAAAGAGCATAAGCATCTGTGTGATTTAAGGCTCAGTTAGCCAACTGTAATGTAAAGTAACTGCAACAGTAAGAAACAGCTGATCGATTTTGTTATGTTAAAAGTAATGAAAATGGTTATAGAGATGTAGTGTAACGTAACCTACTTTTCATATAAACATATCAATCAGCTGTTTTCTACGTTACAGTTACATTACATTACAGTAGGCTAACTGAGCCTTTTGTTTTCCATAATTGTGGTATGCCTTGAGGGTTACTGGCCTAGAACCATCTGTCTCTACGTCAATACTCCTTCTCTAGCGACAACTGCGCGAGTAAAGATACATACTCGTACGTTAGAGAGAACAGTTCTAGTGTATTTCTGGTGACATTGTCAATGAACGCGTCAATGGTTAGTTTTTCGTTTTTATTATGCTGTACAATAACATTAAGGGCCATTATTACAACTTAAAGATAGTTAAAAGTAGGATTTTATCGGACGCATAAAAAGTTTATCATTTGCAAAATTTTACTTTAACCTTAAGTGAGCGATAAATTACATGCAAGTTTATCCTACCTGGTAAGTTAAATCCAATTTGCAATAATGGAAAGCTTTTTATACGTCCGATAAAATCCTACTTTTAACTATTTTTAGGTTGTAATAATGGCCCTAAATAAATATATACATATTTACATATGTAAACGAAGGTCAATAAAATATACTACTGAATTTTTTATTCAAAAATCTCCATATGGTCGTAAAAGAACTACCTCGTCAGTATTGCTAAAGTGTACTCGTAGATTTTCAATGAAAACCCTATGTTATATGTCCATAAGCGATTACATTGGCTGCGGTACACATGGTCAGTAGTACTATTGTCACTAGTAAATCACTACAATTTGACATTCGCATTTCCTGCAGGGTACATACATACATACATATCGTAACCTTAAATGCAAACGGACGTAACTGCAAAAAAATTCGAAATATATCTATCATTTTATCAAACTACATGTTCACTCAATTATTTAGACCTTTAGACTTTTAGACTTTATAAAAGAAATACAAATGGACGTAATTAAGAATGCATCTATTTTTTATTGCTAAGAACGTAATTAACATAAAAGCTTAAATATATATAAAAAGGAAATAAATTGTTAAAAACATATAAGTATTCCAAATAAAATTAAATTTCGAAGAAAATGTTCAAGAAAACTTTATTATTATTGATTTTGAAACGTTTTTTGTTTCTTTGTATAGTTACGTCTGTTTGCATTTAAGGTGACGATATGTGTGTATACATATCGCTAATGTACTCAAAGAACGTCAAAACTCAATAAATGAAATTTTTAAATTAATGTTGCAGAATTAATATCCTCATATCGGTCTTCATATTGTGTAAAAATTTTATACAAATATCTTGTTTATTCAACTCATGAGAGAAAAATTAAATTTTCTTTTTCCGTTAAGTTGTGTGTAAATTAAAAACTTTAAATTCATTTTCAGACAAACTGTTTTTTTTTAGTTATGACGTTCTTTGAGTAAATGAGCGATATATAGTCACTTTTTTGAATTTTGAATGAATGCAAATATTCAGATGTGTTCACAAACTGCCTTTAAAATGCATAAATAAATAAATAAAATAAAGGAATCATACATACATATTTATTACTCTTCTTAATCGTATTACACTTAATTTATGGTTGATAGTTGGTTGGATGGATTGTGTTGATATGGAATTATTTGATAATGGGGGTCATTAGCTCACTTAATACTCGTATCATCAATATTTTAAAAGACCGCTATTATGATACGAGTGCAAACATGAATACCCATGTACATATGTATATTTCTATATCATTGTTTGCACACTCAAGCAAATACGATTATAACAATAATTAAATGCATAGTTAGATGCATGTACCACATTGTAAAGGAAACAATTAAGGTCAGTAAGCCCAAAACGGCTTTAAAAGACCCTAAAAATTTGTTTAACATTGTTATCTGTCACATTTGAAATAAAAATTCGGTAAATGAATGTCAAAAATACGCAGCCGAATCAAATAATAAGTCTGTGGCAGCACAACAATATATCATCAACATATCAATTTCAATACAGTTTTGTCAATAATTCATGTAGGGTTTTAAAAAAAAATTTAATATCATACATACGAGTACATATACATATGTACATATAATAAAATGTATGTATGTATGTATGTGTGCAGTTTGCACTTACTATTGTTTACATTGGTGTTCAGAATAGTGTCCTGCACAAGATATATTATAAGAACTTTCAAGACATGAGGGATTTTTCAACGAAATCAAACGAAATTTTTTCAGCGAAATCTTATTAAAAAAAAACGTTAACAACACTGTTTGCAAAAATTTTTTTTTGGTATTGTAGGTATAAGAGTAAAGAAGAAAACACTTCGTGACGGAAGAATTTGTGATACTTGCTTCTTTCTACGCATGAGCGCGTGTACAAACGTCATGCATGTATATGTGTATGATCCTTTATTTTTCTGCGCACATGCAAAGGCACACGCATGCATTAACATTAGTTGTATGCGGTTAATCACATAATAGCTATCATGTACATATTACACACACACACTCAAACGTACAATATGAAAAATAACAAGCATACATTAATCAACAGTACTTCTTTTGAGTGTTTGTTACAAACAAGCTGTCTTGGCGACATCGCTTGTTAACACTGATATACAAGTACACCAGTACATCCATCGTGCTTCGCTTATAGTACGACAGCATTTATTATTGGTTTAGTATAATACATGCGACGTGAACACATTTAAAAATCATAACGTTTTTATATTTAAAGACTGTTTACGCAGGTCTCTAGTTCAGAATTGTGTAAAACACAATGGGTACTTGCACTCACGCATGCCACAATTGTGTTTAATTTTTTTTGTTGTTGCTATTTTTGCTTTATGTGGTTGAAAACTTCTTTCTGTATTGCAACTTCTGAAAAGTTATGTATGTATGTATGTATGTATATGTTTATACAAATTTATGTAAGTATATAACGATCTTAAAACAATTTTATTACGTTTGTAAATTCTTTATCTGTGATATATGAGTACATACCCAACAGGAAGCTTGAAACTAAGAGTCTCCAACTCTAACCTCTTTTGTCAAATATTTTTCTGAACTTTTGGCCACATTATTTATATATTAATATTTCTGTGACAAAAAGGAAAAAGTGCTTAAGTCGAGATAAGCTGATTTTGAGTTAATGGTACGTCCGTAATCTGCATATTCGAAAGTACCCCTGGTCAAAATCTTAATTAATTTGTATAATTTTTCATGAAGTTATAGCGCTATGACTTGCAACTTATCTCTTTCAGACTTCCAATCTCATTTGGAAAAATGGCTTAATTGAGGTTATACTTTGGTATATTTCAACTTAAAGATCCCAGCTAAAAAAAATATGTATAGAGCATATATGATATCCACTATATGGTTCGGATCCGAAAAATGAGGGTATATGGGCATATATGGTTGTATATATTCATACATTTTCATACATGTATGTGCATATCTAGAGAAATCTGTTATTTTCTATAAAATTAATGATTGGATTATCCTTTTGATTATTTGATACATTAAATGGGGCCACAATGTATAAAATCATAGAAGAATGGTTTTTTTTAACAACAGTTTTTCTTTTTTAACGTTGAGGGTACGCATATAAACTTTGTATACCGTATCTATTTTCTAATGGATTTCTAACTCACCAGTGATAAATTACGAAGCTTTTTTGATTGCATAAACGATCTTATGTGAGATATCATGTATGCATACATTCTTAAATGGCTCCATATATTAAATCGTATTTCTATATATGGATCCCCATATGAAGAGATTCATAAATAAATTTCCATATATGAGCTCATATATTATAATACATTTCATATATTAGTCCATATATTAGTTCATATATAATAGTTTTGCCATATATAATCCCATATATTTCCATACATGAGTTCATACATATTCATATATAGTTATATACATTCATATATTAAAAATATATGGACCATATATAATTTTTTTAGCTGGGATATTACTTATAGTGTGTAGAACGACGTTTGCTTAAAAAAATAAATTTAAACAGAGAATTTCGCAATTTACACGCTTATATTTATTTATTGTATCTTCAAAAATGAACTAACAATAAGTATTCAAATCTTAAATCTAAATATATTAATTAGGCCCAACCAGTGTCGGACCATAAAGCCCAAAAGTGGGCGACCTCAGGCTAATGAAAAATTCAAACCGATGCCATGCTGATGTTTTTGATCTGATAAAAAATATGTTTTGCAAGTGGATTTTGCTTACAGTTAAGGAAATATTCGAGAAAAAAATTAAAATTTTGGGGTTCTTACCAACGTTGGTCCACTGTTCTGCTAATGGAGAGATCAAACCTTGTTCGATTTTAAAATAAAAACTTAGTATGGGTTAAAAACAAAATTTTTATCATATAGCAAAAATTTGTTATCAAAACCACTACTAACTCAAAAGTTCTACGCAAAGTAAATTAAATATTTAAAAAAGTAGATTTTTTCCGTTTTTTTTTTAGAAAAAGTGGGTTAATTATTTCGCTATTATTTAAAAATTTTGCAAGACTACCAACCGCATATTATTATTTATTACAGTAATTTTGACTTAGCTGCACAATCAACTTAGCATGACTTTTTGTGCAATCCAAAATGATGTTATCTTAAATGCACTTACCTGCCTAAATGTGCAGGTATACAATTTTTGACTTCAGTTTTATACACTTACATGGTTGCATACTTATGTAGCAACATTTATGTAATGTGTGCAGCTAACTTAAAATTTTTATACGAGAATAATTTAAAACTGCAAAAAAATATGTTAAATGCGCAAGTATACAAAGTGCACTTAAAAAAGGATTTTGAACAATAATTACAGAAAAAATATATTTTGTGCAGTTAAGTCAATGTGCAGCTAACACTAATTTTTTGTATGAAACTCTTTTAAAATTACCAAAATTTTAGGGCACTTATCTTAAATGTGCAGGTATAGAAAGTGCACTTAAAAAACGAATTTGTATGGGATTTTAAAGAATAGTGGCAGAAATTTATCAGTTAAGGCAGTTAAGTCCAAAGTGCACTTAAACAAAAGGCAGCTTAATCAAAACTACTGTATAAGAAACATTACAAAAATTGTTTTTCACAATTTTCGTTATTAAAGGTGCCAGATCGTTTCGAAATTTACCTGTTTTTGTTATAAATATCAAATGTAAGGCCTTTTTTTTGGGAATTGCCGGGAATTCGAAAGAAAAATCTATTTGGTTTTAATTTTTGTGTATTAATTGCATATTTTTCCACCCAAGTGAGAGTTTTCAGCCGATAATATTCATAAATGCGAATTTTATAGCATTCCTTTGTGTAAGACACCTCTGTCTCCTCGGAAAACTCTTTATATGTTGTAAGCAGATGCAGGTAATAAGAAACAAATTAGTACAAAATTATTTTTATAAGAAAGTTAATATTTATTAACTTTTGTTGTTGCTGGTAGCTGTATTAATTGAATATGTATATTGGTGTAATATTCATTTATGTAATTCTACAGCTACTCCTATTTTTGAAAAATACCTATGAAAATACTCGTATTTACACTTGTACACTAGGCTGTCCCAAAAAAAATTTTTTTGTGGCTCAAGCATAATTTGAAACCTCATAGGGTCAGGTATTTTTGAAATTTTATTCAGATTTTTGGGAAGAGGTTTAGAGGCCTCACAAGTCGAATTTTTGCAAAAAATCGATTTTGCCGGGCGTTTGTTGTATTTGCTTCATAAGTTTAACCACAACCACATTTTTCTTTATTGTTGAGGAAACAATTTAATAGAAAACTGTCCAAGCTTTATTTTTGTGTGCAAAAACTTGTAGTGTTTGGAATGAATTTCCTCTTTTAGGTAGCGTACATTACAATTTTTTGTAATTTTTTCCATAAATATTGTGAATAACACTTTATAACTTTTAAAATTTTTATAAAAACTAATAATCTAAATTGAAAGGTTAATTAGTTTAAGTAACAAAAGAAATTTTGAATTTGTTTTTACCGTTCCTAAGTTTAAACATTCGTATCTCTTCGAACTATCGCCTTGGCCGCACAATCTCTCCCGAAGGGGGAAACTTCCGCAATACGAATATGATTGTTGATGCAATGATATTTTCCTTTCAAGCAATACGATTTCGAATCATTTTCGTATTACTTTGCTTGTAGGGTACTCTTATAATTTGTTGTTTTATAATATTGGTATTTATGTATTTCTATTATATAACGGAATTGGTATTATTTTTTTGACCAATGTATTTATGAAATGTTATTATTAAATCGATCTCATGAATTATGTATAATTTGTTTAAATTAAATTAAAAACTATTTTGTATTGTTTTGCATTGGGCGGGAATTCCCAGCAAACCGAAAAGTCGTTCCCGCTTTCCCGGGAAATGAAAAAGTGCGGGAAAAGGAAAACTCTAATTATAATTCATTTCATATATAAGTCCAAAAAAAAGCAGTTCATTATAATGATCCAGTCTGACAGCAATATGCATAAAAAACCTTAGGGCACTGCTACAAGTTCAATATATATTGTGATATTATTGCGCCAGTATTTACATTATTTTTGCGCTGTGCGGATCGTTTATTAAAAAAATGTCTCACAAAAATGTTCCACAACTGCGGCAATGCCTACAAATTAAAAATAAAGCCTTTTCAAAATAATTTTTTCGGTCGTTAATTCCAATCCCACCGGCAGAACCCACATCGCTTTCAATATCTTCTGCCACTACCCTTTATTAAAACAAACTTTACACAAATGTCATAAACTTTTTTACTTTTTATTTGTTAAATTTTTTGCACTGCGTCTTTTATTTCATTTGTTTTAATTCACTTCTTATTAACGCCTCGCGACCTAATACCATGAAAATGCTACACGTTCAATATTTATCACGCGATCCGCGATTCACGATCTGGATTCCATAATTCAGGCCATTTCGAGATATGGATCGCGATCCATCAATACTACATGCTACACGTTCAATAAATATAGCGATACTGGATCGCGTTCAATATATATTGAACGTGTAGCAGTGCCCTTAAAATAAGTAAAACTTAAAATAGAAAAACCCCGACTGTCGTTTGCATTATATACAATATTTTTTTTATGTAAAGTTCTATACATTTCCAAACATGAATTTATATACATACATATATAAATACGTATATACATATGCATTTTATTACATTCATATATTAAAATATATGGAGCATACATATCGTTTTATATGGGAATGTTAAGTAAAAATATAATTTAATGTATTGTTACGTTTAAATTTTATTAAACGTTTGAGTTCTTTTGATTGCTCAAAAAAAATAAAAATAAATAATACACAATTTTTATTTGCTACTGTATTTCCTTTTATTCTTAACGAAGCAAATTACAACTTGTCTTTATTTAACTACTTCTTATCCACTTTCAACGAGGTCTTAACTTGACTACTTTCTGATTAGCACTGCCTCAACGATATCAACTTGACTACTTTCTGATTAGTACTGCCCTGCTCTCGCACATGCTGCCACTTTTTATAGTACATGAATCGGTTCTCGAATGTTCGCCCCATAGGTGGCGTAATAACATGTCTGTACTTAGTAATGGCATCTATGAATGATGACATCTGTATTGTCATTTACTATTGGTAGCCAGATGTTCAAACAGTCCTCTAGCACCATCGGGAAAATTCATGCCGCTGCTTCTAGGCGTTTGTAGATAATTCGATTGGTCGTTATTTTTGAATTTCAAAGTAACGACTCTTATGTTGGCAATGCGGTTTGCTACTGGTAGTACAGTGCTCGCACTTTTATTTGCATGTGTGTGTGTCTGTAGATATGTATACAATTATTGTTGTTGCTTTAGTATTTGTACGTAAATATGTGTGTATGTTTAGTGCTTTAGTTAAATACTTCCAGATAGTTCTTTGCTTTAACCCTGTAGGAATATTTTTACGTAATACTACCGCCCACTTAAGCCTATTCGTCCCGAATAGGCACATTATCCGGCTTTCCATAGTTTGCGAGTCGTTCTAAATGTCCAACTTTCATTTTTGACCTTGGGCTATTGTGTTTTTGTATTCTGTAGACGACATCGTTTAACCTTTTTACCACCGTATATGGTCCCTCCCAGTGAGTCTGTAGTTTTGGAGACAATCCTATTTTCCGCTGTGGGTTGAAAAGTAGAACCAATTGACCTTCATTAAAGCCTTTAGAATTTGCAGCACGGTCATATCTAACTTTCATCTTATTACCATTTTAATTCGGCTACGGATAAATTCATTCATAAATTTTCTTGCCTTTGGAAAGGGCCAGTATCTGCTTCATTTGTTAGTGTAGGCTTGACGCGGACTCTAAGTCTCCAGGCAACTTCAACTCAGCTCCAAAAATAATTTTTGCAGGTGTTCGCGATGTTGTGTCATGCACAGCTGACCTGTATGCTAATAGAAACTCCGGAATGTGCTCGTCCCAGTTCTTTTGATGCGTGCTCACCACTTTTCGCAAATATTCTTCTAATGTACGGTTGAACCTCTCTACCATGCCATCAGACTGTGGGTGAAGTGGTGTGGTTCTGGTTTTCTTTATCCCATATCGCTCGCACATGTCTTTAAATATGGCAGACTCAAAATTTCTACCTTGGTCAGAGTGCAGTTCAATAGTAACTCCATAGCGATATACCCAGTTGTTTACAAACGCGTCCACAACCGTTCTGGCTTCCTGGTTGGGTATGGCATAAACTTCTGGCCATTTGCTGAAATAGTCCATCACTACAAGAATATAACGATTCCCAGCGTTGCTGACTGGAAAAGGTCCTGCTGCATCCATTGCTATCCTCTCAAAGGGTGCTCCCGAGTTATATTTTTGCAGCAGACCCCGACTTCGTTTTGCTGGACCTTTAGCCTTCATACACTGTGTGCAATTCGTTATCCATTCGGCTACGGCTTGTTGACATCCAATCCAATAAAAACGCTGTTTTAACTTTTCGAGCGTTTTTGTTACGCCCAGGTGACCACCGCTGGGTCCATTATGGAACTCATTCAACACCTCGCTCCTCTTGGATGTTGGAACCACGATCAGATTGGAAACCGTCTTACCGTCTAGACTTTCCCAGACACGATACAAACAACCATTTATCAAATTCAGGCTGTCCCACTGGGCCCAATACGATTTCACCAGTGGACTTTCAGCTGATATCTCATTACGGGTAGGTCTTCTATCCTCCTCTTTAGCCGCTATAATTTTTCCCAGTGCTGGATCTGCCCTTTGCGCCTCTGACCAGTCTTCTTCCGTACCAATTTTTGTAAGCCTGAGATCAATGACACATTCCTTCGCCTCGACTTTTGAACAATGTCTGCACTCTAAGCTACAGGGCCGACATAACAGAGCATCAGCATTATTATGCCTTGCACCCTTTCTGTGCTCAATGCTGAAGTCGTAGCTCTGAAGACGTTCAATCCAGCGTGCTAGCTGCCCTTCTGGATTTTTAAACTGCAGTAGCCACCTGACCGCAGAATGGTCAGTTCTTAAAGTAAAGTGTTGGCCATACAAGTATTTATGAAAATGCTTAATGCACTTCAACACTGCCAGAAGCTCCCGTCGTGTCACACAGTAGTTCGAAAATATTCGGCTGTAATAGCCCACTACTTTTTCTGTTCCATTAATCACCTGTGATAACACACCTCCTATTCCATATCCACTTGCATCGCTATCTAGCACAAATTTTTCCCCAGCAACTGGGTATGCTAAGACTGGTGATGTGCACAATAAATTTTTTAGTGTCTGGAAAGTATTCTCCTGCAATTTACCCCAATCGTATGGTTGCGACTTCTTTGTTAGCTCATGCAAGCTTGAAGCTACGCTGGAAAAATTTGGCACAAAGCGTCTGTAGTATGTGTAAAGGCCCAGAAAGCTGCGCAATTCGTGAAGATTTCTTGGACGAACGAGGCCAGTCCTTTACTGCTCGTATCTTATCTTCATCTGTTGAAATGCCATCTGCTGTAACTTTATGGCCCAGATACTTCACCTCTTTCTGGAATAGTGCACACTTTTTGGTGCTGAGTTTGAGTCCAGCCGATGATATGCGCTGAAAGACTTCAGTCAGATTTTTAAGGTGTTCATCAAAAGTCTTCCCCATTACAATTATGTCATCAAGATACACCAAGCATGTTTTCCAGTGCAGTCCTTTTAACACTTGCTCCATGAGCCGCTCGAAAGTAGCCGGAGCATTGCAGAGCCCAAATGGCATAACATTAAACTGCCATAGACCGTCGCATGCGCTGAAAGCAGTTTTCTCCTTATCTTTCTCTGCAATCTCTACCTGCCAATAGCCGCTTTGTAGATCCAATGTGGAGAACCATTTCGTTCCAACAAGCGTGTCTAAGGTGTCGTCAATTCTTGGTAGCGGGTAACTGTCCTTTTTGGTCACGTCGTTAAGTTTCCTATAATCGACGCAAAATCGAGTACTGCCGTCCTTTTTCTTTACTAACAATACCGGTGAGCTCCAGGGACTTGAAGATGGTTCGATTACACCACACCGCTCCATTTCATTGACTAGCTCTTTTACCTCAGTTCGCTTAGCCAGTGGTATACTTCTGGGCGCCAATTTTATTGGCCTTGCTTCGCTAGTATTTATTTCGTGTTTCACTATTGCCGTTCTCCCTTGGTTTTTATTCTGCCCGGCAAAAATGCAGGCGTGCCTTTTTAGCAGTTGCTTGGCTTTATTTCTGTCAGGAGGTGATAGCCCTGTTACCCATCGCTCCACATGTTCCTGAAATTCTTCACGCTCCTTTGCAGACAAATTGGCAGGTTCTGGCTTTTTATCGCAGTTTATTATTGCCTCTGCTTGAGCACATTGACCTATTTCGGAATTCTTGTTGATGACTTTTTCTTGACCTGATAAATTTAGTACCCGTATGGGAACCTTTCTTCCATTGCAAGTTTTTACGAGGGCTTTTGCTGTTAATAGCTCGCTCTTAATTTCTGATGGTTCTACTACCCACAACCGATTGTCCTCACAATCTCCCTCCATTTGTGCCCATATTACTGATTCAGACCGTGGTGGTAATGTCTGATTTTCAATAGCAAGCAGTTTTTTGACGTGCATATGATTGTCATATCCAACATCAAGCGGTATTTCAACATTACGCCAAATCATCACTTGTTGCCCCATATGCAAATTGATTCCGTGGTTTATCATAAAATCGGCTCCAATAATAACCTCATCCACAATATCGGCAACAATAAATACGTGTTTCACACTGATATTGGCAATAGTCACCTTCGCCTCAGTTTTACCATAGACAGTGGCAGGCTCCCCAGTAGCTGTACGTAGTCGTATATTACTTACAGTTTCACATTTCCCCTTCACTACATTGGGCCTGATTATTGACTGTGACGCTCCTGTGTCTATGGTAAGGATGTGCTTTTCACCGTTGATGTATCCGCATGCAGTAAAGTTGCTATTTTTCTGTTGCATCACTGATATGGAGATTGTGGGGCCGTCGTTTGTGGGAGCTAGCTCTTGCCCCTTAGTGCTAGCTCGTTTTAGTTTAACGGGGACTCTTGTGTTGTTTGTTGGTACACCCGTTTACTGTTCCTTGATGGCGAAACAGATCTGGCTCTTTTTCTTGGCGCCTTGCAGTTGCGCTGGTAATGACCAACTTTGCCGCAGTTATAGCACTTAATATTAACTTTGTGCTCTTTCTCCGCCAATGCTTGTCTCACGGCCTCCTTAATGCTAGAGACTAGACTATTATCATTCTCGGCAAGGACTTCCATGTTCCGCACCTTGCACACATTTGGCTTCAAAATCAGCCTAGCAGTCTCCTGAGCTAGTGCAAATGAAACCATTTCTGCGAAGGTTGCCTTTTGCGTAGCACACACTGCAAGTTTGATATCAGGGTCACGGATGCCATTAACAAACGCCTCCGTTTTGACATGATCCAGGAATGGATGGTTTTCGCCTGGATACGTAAGCTGCACCAACCGCTCGATTTCCATTGCGAAATCTTGTCGAGACTCATTGGGCTTTTGTCCTCTACATCGCAATTCCATGCGGTATATGTCACGCTTGTGCTCACCGCCATATTTGCGTTGCAGTGCCGCCATTATGTCGTCAAAACTGTTTCTGCAGCCTACTGGTACAGTTTCGAGTACTTCTGCTGCCGCACCTTTTAAGGCCAAAACTAGCTCTATGGCCTTTTCTTCACTGTCCCAGCCATTTCTGTTAGCCACTGTTTCGAACTGAAATTGGAAGATGTTCAGTGGTGCACTGCCATCGAAACAAGGCGTCCTTATCCTGCTGGAAACCTCTGGAACAAATCGCACTGGTCCGCCTTGGCCCTGGAGATTGACGATTTTTGCTTCCAGCTCGTGCAACTTCTCGTCTACATCTTTCACTTGTACTGCCACGCCACCAATTTCTAAGCTATGGACTTTATTCTCTAGCTCTGATATTTTCTCGTCAAACTTGCTGATTTGTACTTCAATGCCATCTACTCTTCTATATAAGGCCTCAGAAATTTCTTGAAGTTTCTCATTTGTGGCCTTAACTTCAGCTAAAACTCTCTCGTTGTTGGCTTTAGAAGTTTCTTGAAAATCAGCCTTCATAGCTCTAGAAGACTCCTGAATTTCAGCCTTCATTTGGCCTAGAAGTTTGTCGTTGTTTGCCTTCATTTCATTGTTTGCTCTAGAAGTTTCTTGAAGCATTGTTTCCATTTTCTCATTGTTTGCCTCCATTTTACTCATGATAGCAGCAAACATTGCACCAATGTCTGTACTGGTTGCTGCTGCACGAGTACATACCTCAATTTCTTCTTTTTCATCGAACTCGTAGCTTTCTATATCGATGTTGCGCCGCTGGAACTCTTCCAACAATCTTTTCTGTAGTTCG
Source organism: Tachina grossa (assembly GCA_949987645.1). Lineage (NCBI taxonomy): Eukaryota > Metazoa > Arthropoda > Insecta > Diptera > Tachinidae > Tachina > Tachina grossa. The sequence continues at coordinate 70,534,118 of OX465278.1, forward strand.
ACCTTATTACCAGTTGTTGGCAAGTCCAGATTGTTCAACTCTTTCTTGAGTTGCTCCACCTTAAGCTCTTGAAATTTCATTCTTCCTCGTATTACAAATTAATTATTTTCTAATTAATTTATTATTTTTATTTTGCAATCCCACTTCTGACACCAAATGTTACATTTAAATTTTATTAAACGTGTGAGTTCTTTTGATTGCTCAAAAAAAAATAAAAATAAATAATACACAATTTTTATTTGCTACTGTATTTCCTTTTATTCTTAACGAAGCAAATTACAACTTGTCTTTACTTAACTACTTCTTATCGTTATTATCCACTTTCAACGAGGTCTTAACTTGATTACTTTCTGATTAGCACTGCCTCAACGATATCAACTTGACTACTTTCTGATTAGTACTGCCCTGCTCTCGCACATGCTGCCACTTTTTATAGTACATGAATCGGTTCTCGAATGTTCGCCCCATAGGTGGCGTGGCGTAATAACATGTCTGTACTTAGTAATGGCATCTATGAATGATGACATCTGTATTGTCATTTACTATTGGTAGCCAGATGTTCAAACAGTCCTCTAGCACAATCGGGAAAATTCATGCCGCTGCTTCTAGGCGTTTGTAGATAATTCGATTGGTCGTTATTTTTGAATTTCAAAGTAACGACTCTTATGTTGGCAATGCGGTTTGCTACTGGTAGTACAGTGCTCTCACTTTTATTTGTATGTGTGTGTGTCTGTAGCTATGTATACAATTATTGTTGTTGCTATAGTATTTGCACGTAAATATGTGTGTACGTTTAGTGCTTTAGTTAAATACTTCCAGATAGTTCTTTGCTTTAACTCTGTAGGAATATTTTTACGTAACAGTATGAATATGGATCTTTAAAAAGTATTATTAGCACTTTAAATTGTTAAATTTTGTAATTTAAGAATATTTTTCTTATGAAAAAAAACACTGTGAGAAATTGTTAAAAATCGCTGTAAGTACAACAAGGGCTATTTATCAAAATTTCGCTTTAAGTAAGAGGCAAAACCACCAAAATACTCGAAACAGATCAAAATATCATCACTGTTGGTAATGTTGTTCTTATGATCATACGTCCCTATCGAGACTTGCAGATTTTGATAGAGTAAATTTTAGCTTTTAGTGAAAAAGAGCAAGAAGGAAATACAAAATTTTTATATTTATATTTCAACACTCTCCCACAGATTCAAGAATTCCTGCAAAAATTGTTAGTCTGGACCGGGACTACTCGTTAATATATTCTTACTAGTGTTTTTCATACGGAATTGATAGGGAAATAATTCCCGTGATCACGCACAAAGATGAAGACAGTAGTAGATTTTGTAAGTACTTTTGGGAATTAATTTACAAAAAATAATGATAATGCAATTTATCTGGAAAAAATATTTTATGTAAAGTTAAATGTACTTGCTGCCATTTGCCACTTGGGTGAAAGTTATAAAATTTGAATGGAATCCCCATATCATAAAATAAAAAAATGTTTAAAGAAGTAGTAATTAAAAAAAACCTTTTTTTAAAACAAGCTTTAACGTATTATACTAAACAGTTTTTTTATGATATTAAAATTATCCAGAAAAATAATCCGCCATCACCAGATTAGCTCTATGTCATAATAATATTGCATTGTCATATCATTTATACATGCATGCAAAATTTGAGCTCAATCGGGAATCAGGAAGTGGATCAAATCTAATTTGCAAGATTTGATTACAGACAGACAACTGGACAAGTGAAACTAAATAAAAGCTTGTAATAAAAACAGATAAATTTGGGAAAGTATTATACTCAGAAAGAGGATTTAATTGCAACAGTTTCTAAGCTAGTGACAAATGATTGCTCTTCTGTAAGCGGTATTACCAAAAGCACATTTATTTTTAATCTTTGAAAAGCTTCGAAAATTGAATACTCCTCATTGACACCAGAGGCGCTGCAACTTTGCATTAATAAAAACGTGCAAAAAGTAGAGTTGCAAAAATAATGAAGCTTTTATCTATCCCTTCCTTCACCACCTGTCTTCTCTTTCCTATCAACCTCTCACTGTCTACCCTTCAACTCAAAAGTAGCACAAAGGGGTCATATTATTGGACCCAAGTTAGCTGGACTCTCAATTTCACCCTTCATTACCAGCAGCCTGCTAACCTAAACTGAAGTATTAATATATATATATATATTTTAGAAGTTTCGAAATATGTTTGCCAAGAGACTTCGGAGTCTATCTTCGTATTTATATGTACATATGTACAGTGCATATCATTATATATTGTAAGTGGACTAGACGACACAGTGTTAATTTATACAAATTAAGATATAGTATATATTTAAGTATGTATGTAACAAGAGCGCATGCCAACGCCAAAACTTACAGTGTATTATACTTCAGTAAATGCATACAAATGCGTGTGTATACACTGCCACTAACTTGAATAGGTTCACAATTTCCCTTACATTCAAAATAATTTTTTTAAGAAAAATAATAAATTTTATAATAATATTAGAGTTTTAAATGGTACAACATATGATTAATGTCCGTTATTTCTAGCTATAGATATCTATTAGTGTACAGATATCTATTGTGTAACTTCAATTTTATAAGGCAAACACGTAGGTAAAATGCTTAGGTAAATTACCTGTTTGTAGAAATAACGGGTATAAAAGGAACAAATCTTAAATAGTAATTAATAACTGATCTAAATCTTTTTATAAATACAGCAATTTTGACTTAGCTGCACTTCAAAAAGGATTTTGAACAAAAATTACAGAAAAAATATATTTTGTGCAGTTAAGTCAATGTGCAGCTAACATTGATTTTTTGTATGAAAATATTTTATAATTACCAAAATTTTAGGGCACTTATCCTAAATGTGCAGGTATAGAAAGTGCACTTAAAAAACGAATTTGTATGGGATTTTAAAGAAAAGTGAAAAAAATGTATCATTTTAGGCAGTTAAGTCCAAAGTGCACTTAAACAAAAGGCAGTTAAATCAAAACTACTGTAATATGTTTTTGAACAGTTTTTCTTGCCTCACTTGAATAGGTTCAACGCTAATTCAGCTCAACAAGAAAATATTTTTATTTTTTTTTTTTTTTTTTTTATAATGATTTCGTAAAGTTATAGTAATGCGTATTTTCTCCTTTGTTTTACATGACTTTAAAAATATGGCTTGGAAGGCAATTGTGAAATAATTAAAAAAATAATGAAATGTCAGCCCAAGCTTTTTAAATCCTTCAATTGAGGCTTATTTTGTCTCATACTGTCTGCGGGACTCATACTTCCAAGCCATAGGCACAATGTGCAAACTTTTATAAAGAGCTTTTTGTGCTTTCAAACAGACGAGAGTACAACATTCCAACAACAACACAACAGATAGCAATGCTTGCTCTTACTTTGCAAAGAAACAAGAACAAATTTAAGAGTCTTCAAAGCTATATAACTCAAATGCAAATATCAGTGTATGTGTGTTTGGACCTAGCTGCCATAGACAAAAGGAAAATGTGGAAACTACTTTTCAAGTACAGTTTTGTAACTATATGTGTTTATTTGAAATGTCAGAAATTGAATCTCAATTATAGGTAATCGCCCCACACACCATCGCAGTACCTTCACAGCTATGTAAACCACTAAGGTAACATTATTCTTTACATAGATCATGGAAATAATAATTGTAAACATCTGGATCTTTCAAGTTAAACTTTTTTTAATCTGAAAAAAAAACAACACGGGCCATTCATTTTTATAAGACATGTGATCTCGTGAAAACTGGAGTTGTTTCGCTTCATGAGTAGCATTTAGCTGTAGTTTTTTTTTAATTTTCATTCCTTTTAAATGCTTGTCACTTTCCGTAGTTAGGCTAGCAGTAACACCCGTTTTTGTCAAATATTTAGAGCAGAATCACTATAATTCTAACAACGTTCTGACTTTGTCCAACTTTTTTTATACAATGCTCATATGATCAAAGCCTGTTTCCTTTTATTCCTTCTATTATTCCTTACTGCACCTCATTTAAAATAAATTCAGTGAAGTGTGACTGGCACTTTTCCCCCCGTTGTGTCAATTTTTCGGTTTTTGACGTTTTTTTTATTTTGGCCGTTTTTTTTATTTTGGCGATTTTTTCATTTTGGCAATTGTTTTTATTTAGGCGATTTTTTTTTTCATTAGGCGATTTTTTTAGTTTTGGCGCCTTTATCGCGTTTTGGCGATTTTTTTGTGGTTTTTGGCGTTTTTTTCAATTTGGCATTTTTTTTTTAATTTTGGCAATTTTTTTTATTTTGGCGATTTTTTTTTCATTTGGGCGATTTTTTTAGTTTTGGGCCTTTTTCGCATTTTGGCGATTTTTTTCGGTTTTTGGCGTTATTTTCATTGTGGTGATTTTTTCGTTTTGTCGATTTTTTCGGTTTTGCCGATTTATTTTAGTGTTAGAAATTTTTTTTAGTTTGGTGCCTTTTTTCGTTTTAGCGATTTTTTTTGGTTTTTGGCGATTTTTTTGGTTTGGCGATTTTATAATTTTCGGATTTTTTACTTTAACCATTTTTGAAAATTTCAAGAGTTTGCCTCATACGGTTTCCAAGATATAGCAAGTTGTCAAAATTACATAGTCAAGATTGCGTTGACTGATGGACCACCCTTTAATTTAAATTTTTTAAAATTTTAGTATTAATTGATGTAATCTGTATAAAAATATACTAATTTTACAAATTTCAAGTGTCAATATACATATGTACATTAGACCGTCTCACTTTTTATACTTTTTTCGATATACCTTGATGAACATCGATTTTCTGAATCCACTCTAAAAACCAAGAATTTTGGTATATAACACTCAAATATTGATGAACCGGAAGTGCTCTCTCAAATCGTTTTTTTTTTTTTTGTTTTTGATGTGTAAACATCTATACGCTAGGGGGTAAAATTCTTTTTCACAATACAATCACAAAATTTGCTGAGATTCGCGTTGTCAAATCGGTGTGAACTACATATGTATGAGTGTATTTGTGTTTGAAAGAAGCAATACCAAGCAGAGAAACAAGTCAACCCACTCGAAGCCGAGCACGCGCCGCCGCCGATTGTATCGGCTCGCATCGGCTCAAAATTAGCCGAAATTTTATCTGCTCAAAGACAAATTTCCGAGAAAAAATTTTTAAAATCAATTTTCAGTTTAAATTTTTATTTTTTCTTTAAATTTTCATATGCTTATTTGCGCCGCCGAAAATTCTCTCGGCGCGCCGCAGCCGGTCACAAAACTACTGCGCCGCCGCCGCCGATAATTTTGCCTCAACTTGTTTCTCTGATACCAAGGCCTATTTATTAAAAATATTTATATGAATAGACCTTGAGCAATAAAAACTTATTTAAAATATTGTAAGTATATAGGAATTTGCTGGCTTTTGGTTTTTTTTGCTGGTAAGTTGAAAATTGATTTGAACAACTGGATGAAAAAAAACACAGTGTATTTGTCTTTATTCCTTTTAGTTCCGAAGATCCCAACTGAATTATATCTTTAGACAAACAGGAATGAATTGCATTTCTGTTATTATTTGATTATCATTTTTTATTTTATCGGCTTCATATGTAGTTCAGAAACTAGACAAATTGGACCACGTGGCGTTTTCAAGTTATATTTTATAATTTACACTAAATTAAAAGTCTTCTTCGTCTTTGAGATTGTCATTCATAACAAGGCATATCAAACTATTTGAGAAGCACAGAGTTGCCACAGTGTTTTCTTTAATGCATGTAATTACCTGTAGTAAATGTGCCTTGATTCATATATAGCTTCTATACCTGATAAAAATTTATCATAACAACTAACAAAACGTCGGTAGAGCCGTTGTCAAATTTTTTTAATGCCAGCATACATGCGAAGACGTTGTGGTTTTTGATGTGTAAAGATCTATACGCTAGGGGGTAAAAATCTTTTTCACAATACAATCACAAATTTTGAGTGAGATGCAAACTGCGTTGTTTAAATCGGTGTGAGCTATATATGAGTGCATTGTTGTTTGAAAGAAGCAATACAAACTTATTTAAAATATTGTAAATACATAGCACTTTGGTGGTTTTTGTTTGTTTTATTTAACTTGATAATTGCTTTATTAGGGTTTCGTACACCAAAGGTGAAAATGAACCGTAAGAACTACGGACTTGAAATTTGGACACAGTGTGTATTCATTTGGCCACTACAACAACAAATACATGAGAGTTAAAAATTAAAGGGTGTTCTAAAACGAGCAATAAAAATGTTAAAATCCCATGTAATATACATACAATTGTGTGTACATACATATATACACTTGAAATTTTAAGTTAGTATATTTTTATACAGACTACAACAATTAACACTAAATTTAAAAAATTTAAATCAATGGGTGTTCCATCAGTTAATGCAATTTTGACTTTGTAATTTTGACAACTTGCTGTATCTTGGAAACCGTAAGAGCAAAACTCTTGAAATTTTCGAAAACGGTAAAACTAAAAAATCAAAAAAATATAAAATCGCCAAATCTAAAAAAGTCGGTAAAAACAAAAAAAAAATCGCCAAAACGAAAAAAAGCACCGAATTAAAAAAAATTTCTAGGACTAAAATAAATCGCGATTAACCGGAAAAATCGCCAAAATGAAAAAAACCCTTAAACAAAAAATTTGCCAAAATGAAAATAACTCCAAAATGAAAAAATCGCCTAAATAAAAAACCCCAAAAACAGAAAAAATCGAAAAAATGAAAAAAGTCGCCAAAATAAAAAAACCCAAAAACAGAAAAAAATTGAAAAAAGGAAAAAATCGCCAAAATGAAAAAACTGCGAAAATTAAAAAAACCCAAAAAGAGAAAAAAAAACGCCAAAAAAGATAAAACTTAAAAGATCGTTTAAACTGAAAAACTAAAAAAAAAAAGAAAAAAGCTAAATCAAAAAAATACTTAAAACTGAATAGTGTTGTAAAAATCGGCTACTTTTGAATACCTAGTACTACTTGATACTTTTTCTATTGGGTACGCGATACTACCCAAATACTTTATATATATATGTATGTATATGGGAAGTTAAAAATTATTATTTATATTATTTTATTTATAATGCAATATGGAAAAAACAAATTAAATTAATTTATAACAAATGAAAACAAATAGGTTTGAAGATTAGTTTTTGTTCATAAAATTTTTTTAACGTACTCTTAACACTTCTAGTGCATTAATCTCTTAAATTATCTTTTAAATATTTTTTAATATACATATTTTTTCATAATTGATGTTATTACTTAGTCATTGTTTAAATGTAGAAATTAAATTTTACCGACGTTAAAAGAATTTAAAAGATTTTTCATACTTGTGACGACCTGACTTGCTGGTTATATTGTATCAAGTGCCTTTCTTCCACTACTTTAAAGGTCACTTTTTCTGGCCAATAGTATTTGTTAATGACTGAAGTAGTTCAATGATGCATTTTGTAGTACTTCTTTTTAGTGGTTGTTTTCGTATCAAAATAATTCCTAACAGAACATTGCTTTCTAAATTGGTATTTGTTACACTAACTCCATGAGGTGCAGAGTCATATTTGTTTGTATCAAGCTCACAGAGTTGTATAATTCTGATGTATTTTAAAGGAAGACTTTCGCTTAAATACTACAAAATGAAACCCTGAAAGTATTGAGTAGTTACTTTTGTGTATTGAGTACCAGGAAAAACCCTCGGTATTGAGTACTCAGTACTCAAATACTCAATACCTTTGCAACACTAAAGCCGAATGTGCGCGGGTCAAAGTCGCACTTTACTGAATTAATTTAATTGCAATGCGTACACAACAACAAGAACAACAACAACTAAACGATAAACAACAGGAATTAAAAATTAAAAACTAAAAGTAAAGGCATTTACCATAGATGAGCACTGCAGTACCACTAAAGTTTCAGTAAAAATAATAAAAAAAAATTTAACAAGTAAATTTTTACTGATTACTAACAATTTTTTCTACAATTTTTATAAATTGACTAAATGATTTGTTTTATGATGAGCTGCATTGAATTTTCAGTAATCAGTAATGCCCGTATTCATAATAAAATTCTACCAAGTGGCTAAATGTTTTTCATACAAAAGTTTCAAAATTTGAATGAAAAAACTTTGCCACTTGCTACAATTTTATTATGATTACGGCCCTACGATTTTAATGGTAATGCAAATTAAATTTCATTAGCAGTAAAAATGTACTGAATTCTTTTAGTAATTAGTTAATATACTTCTTACTGCAATTTTGAATGCAGTACATATACATATACTACAGTGTGCCCATTTACTAACCAAATAAGTTTAATAAAACAAACAAAAACCAACATATTCCTATGTATTTACAATATTGAAAGTTTTGATACTTTTAATTAATTAATTTAAAAAAATATACTAAGAGCAACTTAAAAAAAAATTCATTACTAGATGTTTACACATCTCCTCTGTGATCGGACTCACATTGCTTCTTTTTTTTAAAGAAAAATGCCTTTTTGCAAAAAAATTAAAAATCTTGCTTTAGTAATTTGAACCTAATTACGTGTATAAGAAAGCTTATTAAATTTCCTAAATCTCTCTTAAAGCAACATTTCTATTTTGTTCGATGGTTTCTTATTCATAGCATTACCAATTCAGATTTTCAAATACGAACTTATAATATTTTTTAATTTTTGCTTACCTTTTCTTATATAAAAATTGAATGAGACAAAATTTTTATATTCTATAAATGCAGTATGGTAGCAAATTTTATGATAAAGAGAGGATGCTGCATCACATAATTTGCATTTACTCGAGAACCAATTCTTTGATCAAATAACAAAATACACAGAAAGCTAGAAAGCTACCACAATTAAGTGGTAGAATATACATATACTCGTATTACAGCTTTTTTTAATTTTAAATTGAAAAAAAATTTAAAAAAGCTGTAATACGAATATATCGCACATCCCAGTTCAAAAGTGTTATAACTCAAAAAAACTAGTTTTGCAGAAAACACGTTTAAAGTTTTCAATTTACATACTACTCAATGAAGGCATGAACAAATATTCTTCTCTCAGGAGGTGATAGTAAGAGCTATTTATATGAAATTTGTATGCAAGATAAAATACGAAATGCATTATTATTCTGCATTATTAACTCAAAAAACGAATTTTTTGAGTTATGTCACTATTGAACTGAATATGCGATATATTCTACCACTTAATTGTGAATAAATTCAGAATTAATGGAATGATTTTTAATAAATTTTTCTCATTTTATTTATACATAACATACGAAGGTATCACAATTAATAATAAAACATGAGATTTTCTTCAATTTAATGTTTTAATGAGTGTTTTACAAACCGATAGTCCTAATTTTTTAAACAATTTTTGTTGTTTTTTTTTTGTATAAAAGATTCTGAATATCTCCGAAACTTTACAACTGTTAAAAAATTAATAAGGATGTTATTTTTTCAAAAAATGCAAATTATGTGATGCAGCATCCTCTTTTTTTTAATAACGGAAAATCTCGAGATACAGAGTCAATTCAAAAAAAGTAATTTATAGACATTGGAACTTAGTATCATATGCATAAAAATTTACTATCAAAGTACCGACCTCAGAAATCGTGTTGACCTATTTAATGTACTTATGTATGAAATTGAAGCAAATTGACAAATAAAAAACTTTAGTCATTTCGGTATTTCGCCTAAAAATGAAGTGTGTTTTAACAAAATGCTGCTGTTATTTATACCAAAATCTTTATCATGAAAGTTCCTTTCATACTGCATTTATAGAATAAAAAATTTTTGTCTAGTTCAATTTTTATATAAGATAAGGTAAGCACAAATTGAAAAAAATTATAAGTTCGTATTTGGAAATCTGAATTGACAATGCTATGAATAAGAAACCATCGAACAAAATAGAAACGTTGCCTTAAGAGAGATTTAGGAAATTTAATAAGCTTTCTAAGACATGTAACTAGCTTCAAATTCGTTAAGAACTGCATGAGTTAGAGGCAAATTACTAAAGCAAGATTTTTAAATTTTTAGGAATTTTTCTTAAAGAAACAAAAAAAAAACGATTTGAGAGAGCACTTCCGGTTCATCAATATTTGAGTGTTATATAGCAAAATTCTTGGTTTTTAGAGTGGATTCAGAAAATCGATGTTCATCAAAATGTTTCGAAAAAAAATTAAAAATGAGACGGTCTAATGTACATACAATTGTATGTATGTACATTGCATCGAATAAGATTCATAGACTTCCTTGGTATACAAAAGGCTTAAAAAAATTAAAAAATCTCAGAAATAAGTATTACAATAAGTTTAAAGAAACTGGTGAATTGAACCATAAAGCGGCTTACGAGAATTATTTGAGGGAATTTAATTTTCTTGATAAATTTTTGTATAAACAATATTTGTTAAATTTTGAGTCTTCAATTAAAAATAATCCAAAAAAATTTTGGAGTTTTATAAGATCTAAAAAATCAAGTTCAGTTTATCCATCTGCTATGCATTTTAATGATACGCTTCTAAATTCCGGCATAGACATTGCGAATTCGTTTGCTCTGCTTTTTCAATCAAATTTTGGTAATAGAATTAGTTCGATTGATCCTGCTGCCTTAAAGCTTATTGAGCCTATTGTTGACTTTGGTATTATTCAATTAACTGCTGACGATATTTTAAATGGCATTAAAATATTAAGAATTCTTATGGTGTCGACATTGATGGGCTGAGTTCTTTTTTAATCAAAAAATTGGCTGAATGTTTAACTTTAACTCTGCAGCTTATTTTTAATAAATCTTTAGCTAATGGCTGTTTTATAGACAGATGGAAAGATGCTTCTATTACACCTATTTTTAAAAGAGGGGAAAAATCAGATATTTCTAATTATCGACCAATTGCTAAATTGTCTAATATCTCCAAAATTTTTGAACATATAATCAAAGAAAAAAAGTTTTTTCACTTAAGCGTCATATTTGTAATGAGCAGCATGGCTTTTTTCCTGGACGTTCAACAACTACTAATTGTGCTGTTTTCAATCATTTTTGCATCTCGGTATTTGAGAGACATAATCGTGTAGATAAATTTTTTATGGAACTGTGTAAAGCGTTTGATAAAGTAGCACATAATATTCTTTACCTTAATTAAACTTCAAGCTATGGGCTTTCGCGGTATGTTTCGTAATTGGTTGAAATCATAACTGTCTAACAGAAAATATACAGTTATCGTAGAAGATTTTGAGTCGTTGCCTTATTATGCTGATTCTGGTGTACCACAAGGTAGCATACTTGGACCTTTGCTATTCTTAATTTTTATCAATGATATTGGACATTTTATTTCGGGCTCTAATTTTTTGTTGTATGCTGATGATCTAAAAATTTTTAAAGAAATTCATTCAGAAAGTGATGTTTTAATTCTACAAAATTGCATCAATGAAGTGAATAATTGGTGTTCTATTAATAATTTACCGTTAAACATAAATAAATGTTACCAGATGACATTTAGTCTATCAAATTTGTGTAATTCTAGGGGTTTCCAATACAAGTTAGATGATGAAAATTCGAAGATTGTTAGTCAAATGTTGGATCTTGGCATTGTGCTTGATTATGAATAAAATTTTAATTCACATCTTGATTATTTAATCCCCAAGGCGTATTCTGCGTGTGCATTTATTAGAAGGAACTGTAATGAATTTTTGGATCCTTTGACTATGAAAATATTATATACTGCTTTTGTTCGCTCAAAATTAGAATACTGCTCCTTTGTATGGAATCCGTTTTATGCTATCCATGTCAATAGAATTGAGAGAATTCAGAAAAAGTTTGTGAAATTTGCTCTTCATAGAAATCAAGAAACCCTTTTACCACTTTCCTATTATGCTCGTTGCCTTCTTTTAGGCTCAAAACCGCTTTACTTGAGAAGAACCTTCATTCCCTTATGTTTATTTTCAATTTGATTAATGGTAACACTGATTGTGAATATTTATTTAAGTTAATTTCCTTTTGTATACCTTTTATCTCTCAGATCTAATGACTTATTCCATGTGACTACACATAGTACAAATTATGCTATGAATGCGCCAATGTTACGAGCTTTAAATACTTTTAATAAAGCAAATAATATTGTTAATTTAGATTTTTCTTCATCTCATGATGATTTCAAACTTTATTTAGAGAATAAGGATTTAGTGAAAGTATTGTTAAACTAATATATTACTAAACTGATTTATAATTAAACTTATTTATATTGCTAGCCTGTAAGGATATAGTAATTCATTGGCTGATTTATTATTAAATAAATAAATAAATATTATATTGGATTTTAACATATTTCGCTGCACGTTTTGGAAAACCCTTCGATTTTTGACTCTCATGTATTCGTTGTTATAGCGGCCAAAAGTTTACATACTCTGTCCAAACTTCAGGTCAGTAGCTCTTACGGTTCCTGAGAAAATAGCGTGTGACGGCCAGACGGACAGCGTAGCGAAAAAAAACGTGAAAAACATATTGCAGTAATTCGCAAACAATAAAATTAAGAGTGACATTATATGTTGTTAATAGGAAACTCATTTTATTCCCAATGAACCAAATCAAGTGAGCCAAAATTAAAATGTGGTCTTATTGTGTTTTTACATAAAAGCAAAAAAAAAATCAGAAAAATTTCATTCCAGCTTTATAATTGGGGTATTCATACGGATGTCTTAAGTGTCATAAATTCCTAACATTTCAAACCAGTTTAAAGTTATTTTCATTTTTTTTCATATAAACTCGTATATTAATAATTACAATTCTTCACCCTAAGTATTTTCTTACTGCCATAACTAATAAGTTTGATTTTCCTTTTGTTTTTCGACAAAATGTACATTTTTGTTTAAATATGTGGCGTTTTTCTCTAGGAAATTTCTTCTTAAACCATTATGTATTGCAAAAAATATAATAATTCGCAAAGGATTAAAATAATAGAAAAAATCTCCCAAAAGCTGATTATATAGACTGCAAAAAGCAATAACTCGATAATAGGCTTACAGCATATAAATCGCAAGAACTTGCAAAAATGCGAACATCTTTAAACAATTTCCAAAACCGCAAAACCTGTATACGAATATACTCAATAGATTTTAAGAATCAAAAATAAATCACATGTGGAAAAAATTACGAAAATTCGCGAATAGTTTTTACATTGAAAAAAAAACTTAAAATTTATGTAAAAAACGCTAAAATTGTAAGGATTGCAAAAAAACTTGTAAAAACTCGCTAAAATTGCGAAAATTCGCAAAAACTTGGTAACATCAAAGAGATATCAAGGTCTGATACTGATTAAAAAAAAAGGTTAGAGGGCCTTGGGCACGATCAAAATGCTTGCTGTCAAGTTCGTCTACGTGTGTTTGTCGGCTTGATGTTACCAAGCATTCATTTTTGTTTTGATTTTGCGCTGTTCGTTTGGTTGAAAAAATTTATAAAAAAGTATAAATAAAGAAATTCAATAACAATAATGGCAGCACTGCTTACAAAAAAAAAGAACAAAGCAATACAAGAAAGTTATAACACTTCTTTTTTCTTCACCAGTTAAATTTATATTTTTTAATTCCGATATTTTGGGCAACCGTTCACAATGGAAATATAATTGGAATGAAAATTTGTACACGCTTGATGGAGTAACAATATATACGTATTAACAAGTGACAGCAAGCATGCCGAAAATCAAGATTTTTTGATTTTCCATCAAGCATCGTTGGTGTCACACATATTAACAAATTTTCACTCATACTATAACCAATCTCAGCAAGCATTTTGACCGTGTCTAAATCCCTAAGAACTGCCAAAAAAAAAAACAATGAATTGGGAACAATCACCATTATTGCAAAATTACAAACAAGCCCTAAAATATCTTACAAATACCAAAAGATATAAGAAAATCGGAAAAATTCGAGAAAATGAAAATTTGCAAAAACTTGATAATATCAAAAAGATCGCAAAGTGTGATATAAATTAACTATAAAAAGGGAAAAAATTTAAAAAAATACTTCAATCAGTTTGTGTTAACAGTGCTCAAGTGAAGTGTCTATTGAAAGTGAGTATATAAAACAAAAATAAACTGAATATCGTTACCAAACAGCATTTTGTTTGATACCTACGTGCCACTTTGAGAAGGCCATAGGAGGCAACGTGAACAGTTTTTTGCTTGTGATACTGATAATTTGTATCAGTGAATAAACAATTAAGCCCGTAGGGGCAAAAACATTTTTAAAATTTCGTTCATTTTCGTTTCGAACGAAAAAATAAACAAACAATTACGTTAACACCATGAGTGACGACGAAAGTCGAAACTCGGTAAAAAGGCCGCGGGTTGGAGCATCCAATGAGGACCTCCACCGTATAATAAGTAAAAATGATGCCAAAATAGAATATTTGTAAAAAAAATTTAACTTTGTTGATGAGGAAAATAAAAAACTTCGAATGGATGTAAGATTCTTGATGGACAAAATTAACACTGTCGAAACTGACAACGCTAGTGATGATGACGATGAAAGTGAGATGAGTATTGCTGAAGAGCAAACAACCGAAGGTGCTGCATCTCTCCCACCAAAAGCTAAAGAGAATACCCAGGCTAATGCCGTAGCTGGGTCAACAATAAATGCTGAAAGACCGAAGAAGACTGCCTCAGAAGCTAGCAAAACTGCCAATATGAAGATTTCAACTCCAAAAACAACGGTGGACAAAACTAAAAGTAAGAAGATCCCGGTGATTACCACTTACAATATGGAGGTAAAGCGTATTATTGACTTGCTTGATAAATTATTACCCCATAAGGTTTATAGCATTAAGACACTAGGTAAAAGTGTAGTAAACATATTCACATGTACAGTAGAAGACCACAATATGGTTAGGGGATTGCTTGAGGGTCAAAAGGTAGATTTTTACACTTACACCCCTAAACATATGCGGCCATATACGGTCGTTATTGAGGGTCTCCCGCATTCCTTTGAATCCGGAGAAATTTTAGAATATTTGAGCGGTCTCCAGATTAATATTAATGCGTCTGGCATTGTTAGACTAGGCGAGGACAAATGGGTTGTCAGATTGTCCAGGGAATCGGACATAAGGGGATTTTATGGCATAAGGTATATCCTGCGCTGTAAAGTGCACATTTGGAAGTATGTTCGGAAAGGTGTCGCCCAGTGCTTTAATTGTCAGCGCTTTGGACATGTGTCATCAAACTGCAACATGCCCTTTAGGTGCGTCAAATGTGGTGGGTCTCATGGCCCGGGCAAGTGTACCGTTCCTCCAAAGGAGAAGAACACGGCTGAGGTGTTTTCGACCGATCAAGCCACGGGTCAACTGTCTAGGAAGATGGGTGTGGCTGTTAGGTGTGTTAATTGCGACAGTGAGGGACATGTGGCCAGTTCAAAGGACTGCCCACGTCGTATTAGCCTAATGCGTAGGCTACAACAGAGGAAAGAGTTGGGTGGTGGCAATCAACCACAGGTTTTGTCTGCCCCAGTGATTTGCTTAGGCCAGGTGTTTCTTATGCTGCAGCAGCAGGTTCTTCTTCTTTTGTCGATTCCTAAAGGGAAATCAAAAAAATCGGCAGGTCCCCATGGGGCTGAGGTGACGATGGGTATCGCTATGGGACAGTATGACCTTATAGATCGGGACTGCAGACGCTTATTTGGAAATGGACTCCTGCAATGTCTCGGCAGGATTGCTCTCTTTGGCATGCTAAAGACTCTCGGACATCATGGCTAATTCGATTAAAACAATTTTTGTAAACGTTAACTCAGTAGTATCTTGGTACAAGAGACATATGCTGGGTTTATTTTTGATGGAACATAGACCGGACGTGGCAATGTTGGCTGAGCATCACCTTAATTCTCGCCACAAATTTGACATTAAAGGATATACTATATACAGACAAGACCGACAAGACAGACGAGGTGGTGGGACAGCCGTGCTCGTGAGAAACTCGCTTCATAGTGAGGAGATTGTTCTCGATACTGGTGCTATTGAGAATACAGCTGTGCGCATTCGTAGGACAGATGTCAGGGATGTCATTGTGATCGAAATGTATCTTAGGCCAAGCTGTGTTTTTCAAGCAGAATATTTCGAGTCAGTCCAGAGGCTATCTTTGAATTTCAGCATAGTCATTGGTGCTGACCTTAATGCCAGGTACCCGTATTGGGGCGATCCCTATACTTATGCGAGCGGACGCGGGCTACGAGACTTTGTACTGACTAGTCCCGACATTGACGTACTGAAGACGGACGGACCGACCAAGATAAATCCGGTTTTATCTTCGTTCATTGATTTTTTCTTGGCAACAGTTGATATTATTCCGACTGACTTAATAGGACTACGGACTTTAGACTATGAGTCTGACCACAGGGCTGTGGAATTCACATTCCTTTCGGATGAATGTGTCGTACGGGAACCCTGTAAAAGGTACGATTTTGACAGGATTGACTGCTGTAAATTTAAAAACAGACTGACCGAGAATTTGACGCACGTTTTTCTACATATTGACAGAAACATTGACGAAAATGAAGTTGACCAGTGTATTGAAATGATGGATAGGGCATTCCACAATGCTATTGAGCACTCAGTACCAAAGGTGCCTGTGGGTCGAAGAGGCCTTATGCAACTTCCACCTCATATCCTTAGCTTTATAGGGCAAAAAAACAGACTGCGACGGACAATGCACAGGTGTGACCCTAGCAGGCATAGTATACTGAAGGCCGATATTAGAAATATGAATAGGATTATAAGGGGTGCTATTTCCGTTTTTGAAAGGGAATACTGGACGGACTACCTTAGTCGGATTCAGGTCAACAACAGGACATTCAGAAAGGTAAGGACAGCGGCAGGATTGGATGTTCGTCCCGCAGTTCGAAGTTTGTCTGGGCCGGATGGCGTAACTGTTTCTGATGACATTGGGAAGGCTAATCTACTAGCGAGATCATTCTTTCAAATGCCACGCTCGGGAACAGGTGGGTCAACTGGTCCAGATGAAGGGGAGCTAAAGGAGCTCATTTCAACACTGGACGGAACATCACCTATTGTATTTTTTGGTGAATCTGTAATGGCTGATGGGACAACTGTTCTGACCGAGGCTGAAATAGGAATGGGTTTTGTTGACGCTGACTCTGTTGGTGGTGCTCTAAGGAGGAGATCGAACAAGAGATCTAGTGGCGTTGATAGTATACCGGACTTTGTGCTAAGGAAAACTGATGCTGTTGCATGGAAATTTTTGGCAACACTTTTTAACCATTGTATAAATATTGGCTACTTTCCGAAGGCATGGAGGACGGCACTAGTCGTACCGATACCAAAAAGAGCTTGTGATCTCTCTTTGAGCAGTAACTATATACCCATATCGCTTTTATCAGCCTTCGGTAAACTTTTTGAGTATTTTATTCTTGCTAGGGTTACTAACATAATTGAGGAAAATGGCATACTCAGGGATTTCCAGTTTGGTTTCCGATGTGGCCTTTCCACATCGCACGCACTAATGGTACTGACGGACTTTGTGTCAAAGAGACTTAATAGGAGATGCCCAACGGCTGCTGTGAGCCTTGACTTTGCCAAGGCTTTTGATAAAGTGTGGCAGGATGGTATTGTGTTTAAGATGCTTACGATGGGTTTTGATAGGAGTGTTTGCAGGCTTGTGGCTAGCTTCTTGGAGGACCGTAGGTTTATGGTGCGGGTTGGGGTGTCACTGTCTGATGAAGGCACGGGTTCCGCTGGAGTACCTCAGGGCTATTTGCTGGGCCCTGTGTTGTACAATATTTATGTGAGTGACATACCTCAACCACCTCAGGGGGACCTTTTATTAATGTATGCTGATGACGTGATTATAGCAGCTTCGGGTGCCAGGGTAAGCACAGTTAATAATCGATTTAATGCTTATCTAAGCGTCCTGGCTGAATACTTTGTAAAGTGGAGACTGCACCTTAATATCGGTAAGACGGTTGCTATGGTGTTCAAGGGCAAACACTGGAATATTTATCCGAATTGGAGGCAGTACATACCACGATTGATGGTAGGGGGTCAGCCTATAGGTACTTCTGGCAGGATGAGATATCTTGGGGTAATCCTCCATGAAAAATTTGAGTACTACCGCCACATGGACGATATTTTACAGAGGACAAAATGCTCTTTCAATGCGCATCAGAGAGTTCTGAGACGAAATGGTGGCCTGGATCGGAAGATTCGTCTTCTGCTCTATCGTCAAGTAATCCGCCCTCTCATCTCCTATGTCTTTCCAATTTGGTTTGGAATTTCTTCCTCCCAAATGGAAAGGCTTAGGAGATGGGAGAGATCGGTTCTGGTGGCTTGTCTTGGTTTGAGACCTACACTTGGACCTGATGGCGTGTTACGTAGGCCGTCATGTAGAACCATCTATGGCGCAGCTAACATAGGCAGAGTTGACGCAGTTATGACACAGAATACCATAAAGTTTCTTGAAACTGCTCGTTCCCTGGGCAATAGTTTGGTTAGGAATTGCTTCAATATAATGAGTGGTTTGGAGGCCGTTCATTTTTCCAATTATTTTTCGTCTGTAGACCTATTGACTCTCAGGGAAGCCAATCTCCTGCACAATGGTACGGATCTCCTATTCTACCATAGAAGATTTGGCACTGTGAATATTGATGAGACAGTGTATATCACTGCTCAATAGTCTATCTCTTTCTCTCTCTCTCTTTTGTATATATCTTTATGTTTCCTTTATTTATATAGTTTAAGTTATCAATAGTTTAAGTATTTTGTTTTCCTAGTTGTAAGCTGTTTTGTTTTATTTTGCTTTGTTTTGTTTTTTGAATTATAAGAGCCTCTCCTTTTAAATCCCTTTTTGGAGAATTTAAAGGTAAATAAATTTTAGTAATAGTTTAAATTAAGAGAATGCACAAAAGATGCAAAAAATTGTTTGTCAAATTGAAAGTCTTTAAAAATACATTAGTATGATAAGAATAGTATGTAAGAATATTTGTTTTAACATAAAACATTATAAATGTAATTTTTTGGGGTTAATAAAAATGAAATGAAATGAATGAAATGAAAAAAATACTTCTATCAGAAAATAACGTAAATGGCTGGATTCACCCCTAATTTGTTAAAATTACACACAAGAGCAATAAGTTTTATCAAAAATTACATGATTCGCAAAACTTCTAAGATTTGCAAATAAATTCTACAGCTTTAAAATTTTAAAATGTTAAATGCTCGAAAATATTTTGTTTAACATATTGCAAATATTACCATATTGAATAAGTTTCTCATAATTTTGCATATTTGTACGAATGACAGTAGAATCTCCCTTAACGGATACTTCCTATAGGCGGACACAACCTTTAGACGGACACTTTTGACAGGTTCCGACAGCTCCATAAGCAAAGAAATTGCTTTCTCTTCAGCGGACAGTCCCCTTGTGCGGAAACATTTCAATGGTCGCTTCGGTGTCCGCTCAAGAGAGATTCCACTGTATTTCATTCTTGTAATATTTTTTCTCATTTGTCATGTATCATCTTGTTTATGTTTCAACTAACATAATAAAATATGAGTGCTTTATCACAGCAGTGATAAATTTTAGGACATTATGACATTATGACTTTAAGACACACCTTTGAATACCCCAAACATAAAGTTTATATTAAAAACCTATTCAAGTGAGCGGCAGTGTATACACACACAAAGATACTAATGTATGGGTAAGTAAGTAGTTTTGTAGATTAAACTTTGCTGCCTGTAAGCATGCGTTTAGATATGACGCACATTCGCTAAATGGTTGCAGCAATTACAATTATAAATTCTACACCACAAGTCCTCAATTAGACGCCTACAAAAAAAAGACAAAAGAAAAGCATATTACACAGTCAAACAGCAGCATTTGTGTCGTAACTATAATTCTTTAGCAGCTAGTTATCAAACAACTATTTAATTAATCACATAATGCAAATGTTGTAGTATTCAAGTGATCAATATGAATTTTACATAAGTATGTATGTATAACGAAACGTACTATTCCTTCAATTATGTTATAATAATGGTTTTCATGAGAACTCTTAAAATTCCATTTCTGCAATTGGGCAAAATTGCGAGACTCGTTTCATGGAGCTCCTTGTGAACTTTTGCGCAAACAACTTACATATGTAAATTTGAAACAAACGTCGAAAAGTTCATTTAATAAAATAAGAAAATTTCAAGCAATTTTTAATCTAAAAACATATTTATATATACACTAGCTACACCAGGTGTGCTTCGCTACCCCCATCGTGTTATCGAATGATGTAAATATTTTGTAAATAAACCGAAAACTCGGATTTTTTGATGCAACATTTCGAAAGTTTTAAAATTTTGACATTGGATCATTATTAACATTGGTTGTTTTGTAAATATCTTCGGAACTACATCGCCGCTTTATGAGTTTGATATCTCGTTTTGAAAAACATGACAACAGCTTTCAAAAAAATAAATAAAATTAAATAAAAATAAGCAACAAAAAAAATTAATATATACATACATATGGCATTGGTGCTACAATATGAAAAATGTATTTTGCCATGCCCCTCCGCCCCTGGACCGAAAATAAAAAATCAGACTTCACAGTGTCACCCGCCTGAATATTCTGAAGATTTCCTGAAAATTTCATCAAAATCGGCCCAGCCTTTTTGGAGTCCATACGTTACATACATACATACATTCATACACACATCCTCTTTTA
Source organism: Tachina grossa (assembly GCA_949987645.1). NCBI lineage: Eukaryota > Metazoa > Arthropoda > Insecta > Diptera > Tachinidae > Tachina > Tachina grossa. The sequence goes on from OX465278.1 coordinate 70,554,829, forward strand.
TAAACCAACAAGAACGCAAGATTTAAATTTGGCGCCAATCGAAGTGTTATTGTTTGACATTTGAACAATTGTTATTGTTTGCTAGTAGAAGGTACGAGGTTAGTAAAAAGGGAGCGCTACACGAATGAACAACGCATTCTCATTGTAAAATTGTTTTACCAAAATGGTGAAAGTTTTGCGGCTACAGTTCGCAAATTTGCGATCAATTTGGGGTCACAATAATGCTCCAAAAGAATCAAATGTAAAGAGATTAATGGATAAATTTGCCGAAACTGGGTCTGTTAGTGATGTAAAGACAAATACGCGCCGTCGACCAGGTCGATCGACCGAAAATGTCGCAGCTGTACGGGATGATGTCGCTCAAACGCAGGTCAAGCGCAAACAGTCAATGGTGTTCGGTATCGTGAAATGATAAACAGTTTTTTCGTGCCTAGAATTGAAGAAATTAATGTGGAGGGCATGTGGTTTCAACAAGACGATGCCACAAGTCATACAGCCAGAGAAACAATTCACTTGCTACATCAGTCATTTCCCGGTCGTGTTATTTCGCGTTTTGGAGACCAGAATTGGCCGCCTAGATCGTGCGATCTAACACCATTAGACTTTTTTCTTTGGTTTTTTTTTTTTGAAGTCGATGGTTTACGCGAATAAGCCGACGACGACTCAAGCCTTAAAAGAGGAAATTGGACGCTGCATTAATGAAATACCGCAGCATTTATGCAAAACGGCCATTGAAAATTTCATTAAAAGATCGCGTGTGTGCCAGCAAAGCCGCGGCGGCCATCTGCCCGATTTGTTGTTCCACACATAACCTCATTTTGTCTACTTTACGATATAATAAAGTTTCACGATTTTTTTTTAATATCTGTGTTTTATTTAAAATTTAAATCTTGCGTTCTTGTTGGGACACCCTTTATATATATATATAGATATGTATCTATAAAAATTAAAAAGTGTGTGTGTGTGCCTAAAAGTGCCTAATAAAGCCAAAAAAAAGCAAGAAGTTGTTGTTTACAAGATGCACAATTGCACAGTTTACGAGTCAAAATCATTGGGCAAACTTAACAGGTTTGTGTAAATAAATTTCTATCAAATATTTGACATTTTATTTACGAGAGTGTTAAAATGCAAAATTGCAGAGCTTGCGACACTTTCGAACATTTTCATGGAAACCCTTAATATGTACTTATTAAAGTCTTGATATTTGAAAGAGTGCAACTGCCTACATGATTCGTTTATACAAATTTTTTATTAGGATTTTTAAGACAAACATATACATATACAGTGGAATGTCCCTTAACGGACACTTTCTATAGGCACACACCCCCCTTAGACGGACACTTTTGACAGGTCCCGGCAGCGCTCCATAAGAAAAGCATTGCATTCGCTTCTCCTTGAACGGACTTTCTCATTGGGGGACGCGGACACCCGCTTGACGACAAAAAATTCTTTTCAATGGACATTTCGTTTGTTTTTTCTGACTTTTTTCCTGTCATAATTTAATGTACTTAAATGTTGTCTTGTTTTAATTTCTTATATGTTATTTTTGGGTAATAAAATATAATGGGTCCTGATTCTACACTGTAAATATAATTGTACAAAAATTGCTCTTATAGATGATCATTCGACAATATTTTTAAATTAACTTAAAGCAAATTCTTCAATATCTTGATAAATGAAAAAGTTGACTATGCCACTGTCCAATTTAATAACTAAAATGATCGTAATTTCGCTTAGTTTTACAGTAATATATAAACTGTGTCTCTACAAAATTCAATTGGAGGAATAATTACAGCTCCAGAATGCCAGTCAAAAGGATGGAATTTCCCGGTAAAGTTATCTCCAGAAGAGGTAACATAAATTAGCTTGGCGATTTGAAGAGAAAATATATGTTATGAAATGACACCCATCACGTAATGGCATCATAAGCAATTTTACTACAGGATTAAGTGAGCGCCAACAACACGAGAGTTTGCTCTTGGAAGACATTGAGCCATAACCATAGTCAATAAAAAGTCTACTTTTTTAGTTTTAAAATGCACTTTTTGATCTACTATAGATGACAAAACTACATTTTGAAGGAAAAAGTCGGTTCTAATGTTAAAACATGCTGAAGCTATTTTTAACTAGATTAGCACCGACATCAGTTGTCTCTGGCGCACAAAATACATTAAAATAAAAGAGACAGATTAACAAGAGTTGTGTATTAGTACAATATATAAAATGTTGAAATTCTCATAAGCGATGTGTAATTCAATAAGAAATTTTTTAAGCCTGGCACTTTTAGGAGTACATTGACTTTAAATTCACAATTGACGGGTCTTCGCGCTTTTCTGAAAATTACAAGTTTGCATATTACATAGTTTGACATTCTTGAGAAAAATTTACAATTCTATATGCACCCACTAGAAGATTTTGGTGTAGCTTCCCCATCTCTTTCCTAATAAAATTCTTCATTTAAATTTACCTTTTCATAAACATACACCTTCAACGTAAAATAAAAGCTTTCTTCTTTACTAACAATTTTGAAAATTTGAGTTAATACTCTATTGTTGCAAAAGTGCAACATGAAAAATGATATGTATGTATTTATGTATATTAAAAAATTGCATTTTGAGTTTTCCGATTTTTTGATGATTTTTCAAGTATGAAATGGTGGTTTTTTATATTTATCGGCATTTCAAAGATTTTTCGATAATTTTATCTTGCAGCTCTGTTTGCCATATGCAATACAAAATTGTATTATACAGAGTGCTATTATAATTTAAGCGTTGACGAAAATGACACAGGAAATTGTTGTTTTTTCTTGTGAGGTTAGTGTAATGGTAAACGAAGCTGTAATGAAATATGATCAGCTCTATTTATATATTTGCTTATTATTTGCAATAGGAAAACAGTCAAATGAAGTCTGCTTGCGATAGTTGCACTGGTCAAAACAGCAACAAAGCCATAATATCTATGCTGTTGTATTTTTTCGTCCTCTGTCCATAAAATTAATGTTACATATTCATTTTCGGGACATAAAATGATTCCAGTAGATTCCGTACATAGCTCTATTGCATCTTTCGTGCGCATAATGAATGGGCCACTATTATTCGTAATGCGCGAACTAACTAAACTAATAAATTAGAAGTCACTTTGATAATTCGTTAGTGCCCAACAAAATTAAACTTATGTAATTTCAATGATCATCAAATCATACTTCAAACATTAAAGATTCGCCAAATGAAACTGACGACGAACATTAATTTCCTACAATATCTTTCAAATACATATAAGTACACATATCAGTTGATAATTAATAAACCTGAGTTTTGTAACCTTTTTTGATACTATATATAATTTAAATTGATTCAAAATTTATTGTAAGTACAACATGTATTCAGCGCGAAATACGATATTTTCAAATGTTTGTGCCAAAAATTTTTATTATTCTAAAATATACAATCATTTCCATAAAAGGTACTATTAATTAATTAATTTTTATAAAGCAACCGAATATTTATACACATTATCAATTTCATGCCAATGCTATTAGCCAATTAAAAATAAAGTAATAATAACGTTCTCCTGCAAAATGTTGTTTTTGTAACACACGATTATTTCGCACACAAGGATCGATATTTATGTAAACGTGTGTGTGTCACGTGTGTATGTATGTATGTTTGAATTTATCCTGGCTTCTTTTGTTATTATAAACAATTAAGTATAATCCAATGATTAAACAATAAACTATTAAAATGATACAAATAACAAATATCTTTTCAACTTTATCTATATTAATTATTTTTAAGCTCTAAATTTCCAATATTTGTTGTGGCACCCACTTAAAGTTTGTTCAACTTAACACACAAAAAAATAGGGATGGTAAAATCGAGCTTTTATTAAAAAAGGTTTCAGCAAAAATTAAATACGACGAATCAAAACAATTCTCATATTCCATTTACTTATAAACAAACAATAGCAAAGGGAAACAAAAGTTTTTGGTTTTTGATGAAATTTTAAAAATAACAAAAAACAAATGTATTAAGTTATGAACAATATTGCATTTATTTAAGTTTGATGCCAGAAAAATATAAGGGTATGTTTTATGTATTCCACGGGAAATTAAAACGTGTGGAATTTTCATAGAATTGTTGGAAATATGTATTTATAACAACAATTTCTCAACGATGTAATATTACGTGAAATACAGAACATAACTGATTGTTTTTAAACGTGAATAAAGTTAATAGATTTGTATAGTTAAATTTTTGTTTATACATATAGTCGGACGGTTACTGGTTCCCCGCAAGGAACATTCAAAAAATTTAGTTATTGATCGATTAAATATGATTAATGTGTACATTTCTTAAATTTGTTTTCAGTTTTTCGATATCTTGAATATATTAGGATATATAAAGTTCTTTTCCCATTGTATATTTCTCTTAATAAATGCACTCATTGGAACTACTTGAAAGGAAGTGAACAATATTGTTGTGTTATAGAAATATATTGATCAGTTCCTCATATATTCCTCCACATTCATCTGAAGTTGTATACCGTCAGCATGCTGAAGCGATTAAGCTCGTACTTAATAATTCTAACTTAAATGATAACGTAATTTCTGTTGGAGATTTTAATATGCCTTTAATTTCATGGAATTTTTCATCCGATGATGGTTTTTTTATTCCTTCAATGTTATCAATGACCTTACATCACATGGAGTTTATACATTCGCTTCTTGATCTTAATCTTTATCAAGTTAATGGAATAATAAACAACAATCTAAAATTACTTGATTTAGTTTTTGTAAATGATTGTTCTGTTATTACCGTCCACCGTCGTGATGCAATGTCTCTTCCTGAAGATATTCATCATCCCACACTTGAAATCAACATCTCTAATTTAAAGTCAACTGTTGCAAATACCAGGTCAAAAACTAAAACTTTTTGCTTCAATAAAACCAACTATAATTTCCTGAACGAACTCTTAAGTAATACTAACTGGACTAATTTACTTTTGCCCTATAATAAAATTAGTTGCGCTAAAGACATTGATAATTTAATTGATATATTTTACAAAAAAAATTTATTCATATATGGAGCAATGCATTCCTAAAATCGTTGAATCAAATCGTTCTGGACCACCATGGGATCAAAGCACTTATCATCTCTTAAAAATAAAAAGAACAAATTATATAAAGTATATAAAAAATCTGGACTCTATATTGACTTTGCCAAATACTCCAGCGCACGTGCAAAATATAATCTACTTAACCAGTCTTGTTACTATGTGTATTTAAACAGAATTCGTACTAATCTAAGTTCCGATCCAAAATCTTTTTACAAGTTCGTTAACTCAAAACGACGTTCAGTATCATTCCCTCCAGTTATGAAGCTTGATTGTGTGGAATCTGATGACGATTTAACAATTAGTAATCTTTTTGCTGACTTTTTTGCAACAACATATTCTGACAAACAATATGATGAAACTTCCACATATCCTATTCTTGATTTATTGAATTTGGATATATCTATTGCACCCTTAGACGAAACTACTGCATTTAATTATCTCAATAAATTAAAATTTTCATACAAATGTGGACCTGATGGAATTCCGAGTTCTCTTCTCATTAAATGCGCTGCAGCTTTTACTTCTCCATTAACATACATTTTTAACATATCAATTATTTATGGTTTTTTCCCACATATTGGAAAGATTCATTTATAATTCCCTTGTTTAAGTCTGGCTGCAAAAGAAATATAGAAAATTATAGAGGGATTGCTAAGCTTAGTTCATTGCCAAAGCTTTTTGAAAAAATTATTACGGATCAACTTTCTCACCAAGTCTCATCAATTTTATCGCCTGCTCAACATGGTTTTACAAAAGGTGCCTCAACAATTACAAATCTTCTGAATTTGACAACTATTATCAACCGTGGATTCGTTCAACAAAAACAAACAGACGTAATATATACTGACTTTAGCAAAGCATTTGACAAGGTCAACCAACCATAAACTTTTATTAAAAAAACTCAATTTTATGGGATTTACACCTAACTCTTTAAGATGGATTTCTTCTTACCTGTCAAATAGAAAACAAAAAGTATATTTTAAAAAACAAACATCTAAGCCAATATATGTTAAATCTGGTGTGACACAGGGAAGCCATCTTGGGCCATTGCTATTTTCTCTGTTTATCAACGATTTGCCAAGAGTAATAAAGTATTCAAATATCCTTATGTATGCAGATGACGTCAAAATTTTTTTAACTTATAATTGTTATGCTGATCATACTTTCTTGCAACATGACTTGGATGCGTTTAGTTCCTGGTGTAAAATTAATCTTATGGAACTTAACTATAAAAAGTGCAATAGTATGTGTTTCTTTCGTAGATCACATTTAAACGTAAATTATGTTTTGAATGGTCATATATTAAATAAAGTTGATGCAGTATCAGATCTTGGAATCTTACTTGATGCTAAATTGAATTTTATTCAACATATTTCATTGACAGTTAATAAAGCGCGTTCTGTCTTGGGATTTATAAAACGCTGGGCAAAGGAGTTTAATGACCCATATATAACTAAGCAACTGTATACATCTCTAGTTAGACCAATTCTGGAATATGGTTCGATAATTTGGGATCCAACCTATAAGGTTCACATTAATACTGCTGAATCTGTTCAGAAACAGTTCCTGCTTTTTTGTCTACGCGGTTTACATTGGAATACGCAAAATTTACCATCTTATAATAGCAGACTGGCTTTAATAAAACTTCCAACGCTTAAAAGTCGCAGAACAATGTTAAATGTCACTTTTGTTCTAAATCTTATAAAAGGAAATGTTTCCAGTCAATTTTTGTTAAGTAATATTTGTTTTAATGTTCCATCACGTCCTACTCGTAATTTTCTGCAATTATCTATACAAGTCTATAGAGCTAACTATGCCAACTGGGATCCATTATTACGAATTTTTTCTGATTTAAACAAGTATTATAAATTTGTTGATTATACTCAAAGTCTTAACTCTGTTAAAATTAAAATTATTTTGTTTCTTAATAATTAATGTTAATTGTTATTATATTTTTAATGGTCTGTAAGGATCACGAATCCATAGACTACAAATAAAATAAATAAATAAAATAAATAAATTGGTATAAGCGGCAACAAACATTTTTGTCTTTTTCTGTACATCCTAATTATTCACGTCGAGGGTAAAAAGTTTAGAAACTTAAACGGCCTGACGCGCGATGTCGGCAAGTAAGCTATAGAAAGTTTCTTGTCGACATCGTGGGCCAGGCCCGTAAGTTCAAATAAAAACATATGTATCTATTACTTTTATTATTAAAGAAAATCTACTATGGTGTATTTTTATAAAACAAATAAAAAAAACATTCTTCATCGGTTTTCTCAAAACCATATAATTTTTCCATGCGGCTAGCCAGTAACTACCCAGCAAAAAAAAATCTGATTTGGAAGCACTAACAACTGAGGGAAGCAATGTACTGTTTACTTGATCACAAAAGCTTCGAAAACTGCTTCTGAAAAGCACTAACATAAGGCAGGCTCTCTAACAAAATAGAGGAAAAAGTAAAAAAAAAAATTTGCAAGCTAGTAACTTTTGCATCTGAGTACATAAAAACTATAGCCCAATTCACAATCTTGTGCAAATGGTCTTGCACAAGATTGTATAGTAATTATATTGATACTCACCACTTAACAATTCTTAGAAGTTAATGTTAAAGTTAGCTATTTTATGTCAGGTGGAGACCGCGAGTAAGGGAGATAATGTTAGAGAATCACTTGGTGTTGCGCATGAATAAGGAGATTTTTTTGTGCGAGATGAGCCAGCTAGAAGCAATTTATTCAGCTTCCAAAAAGCCATAATTTTTTGCCTTGTCAAAGTGCTTCACAGAAGCAATAATATATACTTATGTATGTATAGTTTTGTATATTGTTTGCAGATAATGCGACTATTCCATACATGTATGTAAATACTCCAAAGAGGAGTAGGAATACGCCAAAACTCCAAATATGTGGAAAAAGGAGGTTTATGTCCTGGGGTTGGACTAAATGGTCCAAATTTGCATTACATCGGCCTAACCCCAAAACTACTCCATATTGCATTGAATGCTTGTGTGAAAACGACATGATCCATGACTGCATTACATGGACCATAATGTAACTAGTCTGTTTCATCTCGATTGGACCACGTAGTACAATATTATATTCAGGTTTTTTTGCATATACATATGTACATACTCATGTATAATTTTTTTAGCGCCAAATTGTCTATCAGCTGTTGTGTATATTTTACTGGATTTTACAATTTTTCCGTTCGCGTACTTTTAGCTGCAAACTTTTTTATTGAGAGTAATTTCTTTAAATTACTCAGTATTTACTCAGTTACTGGATTTTACTGGAAAAGTACTCAAAAGCACCTAATATTAACCAGCTCTTATTTGTTGTAAATTCCATGCGAAGCAAGTGCCACTCATACGAGTATTATTTCACATGAAAACTTAAAATGTTGAAGATATATTTTATATATTTTTCCCAAGATTTTTTCATGAACAATTCATTCCAATTTTTTTAAATGTGTATTTTCACATAAAATGTTGAACAGAGTACCAGGCTTTAGGGCCAAAATACGAATGGGTTGATTGCCTATGATTTTGTAAATTTTTTTTTAATTCAAGACTCAATTTAAATAAAATGCTATATGTAGTACATCTATTTATATCATACAACTTCATGTTCTTAACCCTACACGCTCTTTCTTCGTCGAATCGACGAACATCGTTTACTCTTTCTCATTTATTTTCTTTGTTACTCATTGCTGTGTGCTCATTTTTCTTATAGCTCTAGTCATTGCCAAGCTGCTAAAGTGTGCACATGTGCAGTCTCGTTAGATGTGTGTAAGTATGTCTCTTTTAAGTTTGTGTTCGTCAAATCGACGAAGAAAGTATTTTATGTAACTTTAGCGTTTTTGACTTTAGATTTTTGCAACTTTTTTTTGCGGTTTTGATAAAATGAGCAACAATGATAGACTAAATGATGCACAAATCGAAAAGTTTCTTGATTTGTGTGACGAAAATGGTGATCTCAGTGATTTAAATGAGTGTGAGAGTGACAGCAGCACCAATGAAGCAGAAGAAGTGGAAGAGGAAGAGGGGTTTGATGAAGAAAGTGGTATAGATAGAACCTGTAGAAGAAGAGAATTCTTCAGATGAACATGATGTTCCGCTTAGTGTTATACGACAGAGATCTTCAATTATTCCACATTCAAAGCAAATACTACGTGGAAAAAACAATCATAAGTGGTCAGCAGTAAAAGGTACATCGCACCGTAATGGTTTAAATATCGTTCATCAACGTCGTTGTCCAACCCATTCAAGTAAAGGTGTTATCGATCCATTTGAGGTATTTAAGCTCTTTATAACAGATGAAATTATAGACGAAATAGTTCAGTGGACCAATGTCGAAATAGGTAACCGAAAAGAATCTATTGAAAAAAACACAACATAGGATGAAATTCTTGCTCTGTTGGGTATATTGGCTTTGAGTGCAGCTAACAAAGCTAATCATTTGTCCGTTTATAAACTGTTCGATGTCCGATACGCTGGTCAATATACCTGCCAACAATGACCAAGAATAGGTTTAAATTTTTAATGTCGTGCTTGCGCTTCGATGACAAAGCCGTGCGTTTGCGAACGATTTCAGACAAATTTTCACCAATTCAAAAAATATGGGATATATTTATAAGCAAGTGTCGCGAAAATTATACACCTGGTCTATATCTCACCATTGACGAACAGCGTATGGCATTTAGAGGAAAATGCGGCTTTAAAATGTACATCCCTAACAAGCCAGCTAAGTTTGGCCTTAAAATTGTAATGTTTTGTGATAGCGGTACCAAATATATGGTAGATGCGATGCCATATTTGGGCAAAGGCACAAGCAACACCGATTAGCGCCTTGGAGAATAATACGTTAAAAAAATAACAAAAAATCTTCATGGTACAAAACGAAATGTTACCATGGATAATTGGTTTACTTCCGTGCCTCTTGCCAAATCGCTTCTACAATAACCATACAAGCTCACATTAGTTGGAACATTAAGATCAAATTAAAGAGAGATTCCTACCGAAATGAGAGATTTTAAAGGGCGCAAATGCGGCACTTCAATGCTCTGCTATGACAACGAGCTAACTCTTGGTTCATATAAACCAAAGCCATCTAAAGTAATATATTTGCTCTCGTCATGCAATGAAGAAGGCTTGGTCAACGATAAAAACAACAAGCCTTATATATATGGTTGAATTCTATAATTCTACAAAAGGACAAAATTCGACCAAATGTGCAGTGTCATGAGCTGCTCACGTAAAACTAATCGATTACCAATGTGTATATTTTTTGGCATGCTGAATACGGCATTTATAAATAGTTATGTCATATATACTCATAATGTGTTTGAGTTAGGTGAAAAGCCACAAAATCGCATTAACTTTATGAAAAGTTTGCATTCACGCTTGATCCAAAAAACATTAAATAATAGACTAAAACCACCAACTCTGAAATCGTCTAATCGACAAAATATATTATCAGCTTTGAAAACTATGGATGAAAGTGAAGAAGTAAATGATGTAGAACAAAAAGAAAACTGCTAAAAGGAAAATTTGTGCACATTTCCCTTATGAAAAACGACGAATGACAAAATCTATATGTGCAAAATGCAAGAAACACATCTGTGGTGAACACAAAATTGATCTCTGTGCCTCTTGCACTAAATGACTGAAAATTCCAACCAAACTAAGTTTATTTTTTAGTTTTAAGTATCAGTTTTAAGAATTTAACAAATGCCTGAAATAATTTTTTATTTAAAATACTGTCTTTTGTGATTTTTTTTACTATTAAAAAAAAAGTAAAAAAAACTTAAAGTTAATTTTTTTTGTTTATTGGTTTTAAGTTGCATTGAAATAAGCAAAATTTTTATATAATACGAATGAAAACTAAATTGTTTTTCCAATAAAACCAAAATTTTATATTTTTTTTTTAATTGGGAGAGTTCGGGGCCAGATAAAGAAAGCACTTCGTCGATTCGACGAAGAAAGTGCTTATAGAAATAAAAATAAGAAAGTCCGTCTAGGGTTAAAAAAATTTAATTTCATGTGCTTTTTTATCGTATTGTAAGTATTTGCATACGCTTTCACATTCGCTTTCGCAAAAATGCACATGCATAATGCGTTTTCGCATTCGCTTTCGCTAAAATGGTATTCGTTACATCCCTAGTATAGAGAAACATACATAAGCACATATGGTTTGTGAAAAATTTATAATTTTTTGCTCTAGTACAATTTTTAGTAAGTGACCTCTCGGTATTTTTCGATTATGTATAATAGAAGTAATAATATACTAATGTTGTTTAGTTTAAACATGAAGCGCATTTATTGAGATACGAGTATGCTGCATTAAGAGTAATTTTAATTCTTGATACTTGATGAATAAGTTACTCGCTTGTTGCACTCATAGCTATATAAACAAATAACGCTGTTATATCAAAATTATCCAATGAAAACAATATTTAATATTCCACTTGACCTGAGATTCAGTAGAAACGAATGCTGACTAATGCGAAGCAATTTCAAAATAAAATTGTTCAATATTTGTTCGTAAATCTAAAAAATCGAACGTTCGCTAAAGCTTCGAACTTTAAACTTCTTCCTTCTTTTTTTAATAACCATATAAAATAGTTTTAGTATTGTATCTTCATACCAAGTCAACTAATTTGTTTTATTTAATAATCTTTGATTTTTCAAAATTGTTAAGTGTCTCAATTTAAACATCCCATTGGAAAAAGGTATACATATATCGCAGTATCATGCAAACGTTTATTTCTAAATAATTTTTTCGAATTTGCTCGGAACGGTTTCAGGGAAATGAACCTGTTAGGACTGTACTTTAGCGATAAATTTTATTTTTATCCCTTCAAGCTGTCAACGACAGACCATCGATTTGAAACATAACTGTGCTGAGAGCATAATAATCAAAATGTCACCCTTCGTTTATATTTAAATAAAAATTGAACCGATATAAAAAATCTAGAGTAAAGACCTTCCTGAAACATGAAATATATTTAATTGAAAAAATTTGTCTTTGGTTGTTTTTTTTTACCAATTTTAATTTTTTTTAATATCCAACCCTGGAACTATAATTTTGATTTTTCTAACTTTTAATACTAATTTCTTTCTTTCTAAAATATGCAATATATGTAATCACCAAAAAAATAATTAGTTTTATGTACCAGAAAAAGTTTAAGTTTGCCAGGTTTATTTTCATAATTTTTATGCCAAACTATTTCTTTCTAAATAATAAATACTTATTTCAAATTATAAAAAAGAAAATATAATATGACCTCCTTACTTTTAAATATAAAAAAAAACTATTTTCCAACCCTGGAACCATATTTTTGGTTTTTCTAATTTTTAGTTCTTATTAATTTCTTTCTAATGCAATGCAATACATGTACAGTTGAACTTCTATAACTTGAACTTCTATAAATTGAAGTTTCTATAAGTTGAAGCAAATGGCATGGCAACAGCGACAAGCAGGTCAATTCCTTTAGATATTTTCCTATTACTTGAACTTCCCTAACTTGAATTTCTCTCTAACTTTAAGAAAAATAATGGTACAAACCCTTGCAAAGTTTCTGTTAATTGAACTTTTCACTGCAAATATGATGTCAAAATTACAACCACTTGACCAGGTTGTAATTCGATGCTTGAAAGCTTATCGAAATAGGATATTAAAATAAGCTATAACGCATAAGGAAGAAAACAGCAAACGCGATATTAACTTAGTCATGTTTTAGGCTTGGCAGTTTTTCTTGAAGCAGTTATCTTTAATTCTCTTTTAAAACTGCTCGTTTGTTTACACTCTTGTTCAATTTTCCTATTGTTTTAATGCTGCGAATGAAATAACAGAGAATTGAAGTAACTTTTCTGTACAAGTAAGTCAGTACCCCTCTTCTTTCTTCTTTCGTCTCTCTCCCATAAACTCAGACTTGCTTCAATAAAAACTGCCGAGTCTAAAACATGAGTTACTACACTGTATTCGCATTACAACCAGTTGTACTCTTCAAGAATTAATTGAAGTCGATAATGAGATCGTTGTCGCAGATTTTCGAATGGATGAGGATATTGTCGATATGGCAGTATCGCACACTGGAATCACAATAGATAGTGATGAAGAGGGCATAGTTGAAGAAACTGTTGCACAGCCCTCCAGGGAAACTATGAAGAATTCGTTGAACGATTTGACCGCTACAAATCACTGCACAAATTAGAAACACTTTTTATACGAACACAAAACAAAAATAAACAAGTCCAGCCAGAAGTTACTCAGTACTTCAACATATAATAAATTATATACACATTTTCAATTTTTTTATTACAAGTAAAAAGGGATACGTTAGTAAAAATATTTATTATATGCAAAATTTTCGAAATTTACTCCAGAACTTGAAGTCTCTCTAACTTGAAGTTTTTTCTTTGGATAATGGTAATTCAAATTATGGAAGTTCAACTGTATTTAATTGTCAAAGAAATTATTAGTTTTATATACCAGAAAAAGTTTTAGTTTTCCAGGTCTGGAGCTATGTTTTTTATAATTTCTTTGCCAAACTATTTCTCTCTAAAACATAAGGTATAAATAATTTATATAAAAAAAAAGAAAAAATAATTTGACCTAGTTACTTTTATAAACCAAAAAATTAATTTTCATACCATAGAATCATCCCTTTAGATTTTTCTGGTTCCTTATACCAATCTAGTGGTTAAAAAAATATACATATATAAAATATGTTAACGAGCAAAGAAAAAAGGAAATTAAAAAAAATTGTTTTATTTAGTTGCTTTAATATCCAGAAACAAATTCAAAGTTTCCAGCTCTGGAGCTGTGGCTTTAATTTTTTTAGTTTTCTACACCAAACTTTTCATTCTAAAACGTAAAATATGTATAATTTATAAAGTCCTAGTTACTTTTATATATCACAAAAAGTGTAAGTTTCCCAACCCTGGAATCATCCATTTTTTTTACTGATTTCTTACACCAATCTCTTTCTTTCAAGAATATAAGATATGTTTAATTTACAGAAAAGAAGGAAAAATTTGTTTGAGTAAGTTACTTTTGTATAAAAAAAAGTTAGTTTTCCAACCCTGGAAACGTCTTTTTAATTTTTTTTTAATTGAAATACCAATTTTATTCGTACTGAAGTATAAAATAAGTTTATTTAGTAAAAAAAATAAAAATTAGTTTACGGTAGTTAATTTTCTATATCACAAAAAGTGTAAGTTGTCCTACCCCGGAATCGTCCTTTTTGATTTTTCTGATTTCTTGCACCAATCTTTTTCTTTTAAGAATATAAGATATATTTAATATATAGGAAAAAAGGAAACATTTGTATTAGTAATTTACTTCTGTATAAGAAAAAAGTTATAGTTTTCCAACCCTGGAAACGTCTTTATATTTTTTTTTAATTAGAAATACCAATTTTATTTATACTGAAGCATAAAATAAGTTTATTTAATAAAAAAATAATAAAAATTAGCTTTCGGTAGTTACTTTTGTATGGCAAAATAAAGTTTGAGCTATCCACCTCTGAAACCGTATGCTGGATTTAGCTGACTTTCAATACCAATATTTTTCGGACCATTTCTAAAACACCAGTCCCAGACCGAAGTCTTTAGCTTTTCTGGGAGCTCGGGAAACCGATTTCACGTACAGAAAGACGGACATCACTTGTTCGTCTTCCTTATGCATAAGGATTCAAAATATATATACTGTATGGGTCGCTTATTAAAATTGTGGAAATTACCAACGGAATGACAAACCTATATATACACTTTTATCATTTTTTGGTAGAAACAAGTTTTTAATTTTAAGCTATTTTAAAAACGAATCGACTTTATTTTACGAATGTGGTTATAACTGTTATAACCCATTGTTTACATCCCAAGCTGTATATTAAAATAAGTACTAATCATTGTTTCGACACTTCGGGCCTTTCGATGTCGAAAGAATATGTTCGTTTCATAATTTATATTGAAAACAACAACAAAATAAAATGTTTTTTCTGCAATGCATTGCATTGCAATGTGAATTACAAAACGAACTACTAAGTGTAAACTTACTCTGAAATAAGTATCTTTAAAATTAGTTATTGGAAGCACGTAATTATGGAGCACGTTGTTATGGACAAAGCGCAACAATTCAACTTTTTGAGTTTTCTGATTTTCTTACTTAATACAATTCTACACTTTAAAATCTATATAAACATTTTCATAAAACATACCAAAGGTCTGTAGTTTTATTGTAACTCAATATCTAAACTAGATATTCTGACCAAAATGAAATAATTCCAATATGTATTCTCATCAGTCTAATTACAGTTATTCGTTTATTCAAAACAAAAATGCTCAAGTGGAATTGTTGCATTTTGTTATGGATCTCCTCAATTATTCACCCAGTTTACTGATACTTTTCCCGGTTATTACGCCAATTAAACTGCCGCACACAGGGACAAATGACCGAATTAGGACGACAAAAATGGAATTTTTATTTTGTTAAATGTAACTACTAATTGCACTTAATATGTTCTATATATATACCAGTACGCAATAAACCTATAAACATTTATTTTTTTCAACGCATTATATTAGTCTGTACGTGCGTGCAAAGTATTATTTTCTGTTACACGCACTTATACCTGGCAGCAGCACCTATAGCGTTTATTGTTGCTAAGCTCGACAGATTTTTGTAAATTTACAGTTTAAAGTTCTTTAAATATATTTTTAAGCACAATGTAACTAATTTAATTTGCAGTTATTACAAAAACAGCAAATATGTGTAGTGTAGATACAGTGTATTTTTTTTTATTATGAAATATATTGAAAAACTTACTTTAGCTAGGGCTATAAAAAAAGTTCAAACAGTTCCACGACTTTTCCTTATAAGTTAAAAATCATAACTACTATTAAGTAAAAAAAAGTCAAGTGGTGGTCCCCCCGTTTCCCCCTTCAATAAATAGAGCATATTTTCCTCAGGTAGCACACCTAATTCCCGTGCAATAAGTTTTAAGCGAATTCGATAAATTTTTTAAAAATTGTTCTCCACATTAGATCCGCCATTTTGAATTTTTCAAAACTAATATAAGATTCGTAATCAGCGACCCCAAAAACCCCGTGTTATGAGTTTAAAGCGAATTCGATAAATTTTTAAAAAGTTGTCCGCCATATTGGATCCGCAATTTTAAATTTTTAAAACCTGACATCATATTTGTAATCAACGACTCTAAAAATTTTGAGGTACCTAGGTTTATTAAAATTAATTGAGTCCATATGAAGTAAATAATTTTGTCACACTAAATTTTCAATTTGTTCCTGTGTGCGCCGTCATAATAATTTGCAAGGTTAATATATAGTTAACAATAAAGAAAGAAAATGTAGACCTTATTAAGTTGTACACCAACATGCAAAAAATTATATGATATATAAATATTATTCTTTGGAAAACCAAGAAACGTAACGTTACAAAAGGTGGACTTTTATGTGGAACTACTCATATACAGACTTATCTGATATTTTTTTTTTAATACGAAACATTTCTTATACAATTTTAATATTATCTTTTCGTAATTATTTCTCTAGGCAAGCATTTGCAAACAAAGAATAATGCAGAAGCATATGAGTATTCGTATTGGACTATAATCAATGTAAGACTGAGCTCGTTTTCTTACACTTTACATAATATTGCCATTGTAATAGTTATAAAAATTACGGCCAATAAATAAGTCAATGCTTATATGTATTTTATTTTTAAATCCTATTAAAACACAAAATTTTGTTTTTTACACCAAAATTAAATGGAACTTAAATAGCCAACATTGTGCATTTAAATGTTGTTTAGTTTTTATAAACATATCCTACAGGAAGTGCGAATAGTAAAATTGTGGTGATTAACTAGTGACGTTGTCAGTAGCACTACTGACCAGGTGTACCCCAGCCAATGGTACCATCTATTGACATTTAACATTAGCTTGTCATTGAAAATCCACCACTAGACTGTAGCACTACTGACTTAGTAGTTCTTTCGGGACCGCATGGAGACATTGGCACCAAAGATTCACTAGTAAATTTTAGGGGCTCTAGTCAATAGTAAACTTACAGTGATTTTCTAGTGACATTGTCAATAGTGCTACTGACTAGGTGTACCCCAGCCAATGCAAATGCCTATTGGCAAATAACATAGGGTTGTCATTCAAAATCTATCAGTAGACTTTAGCATTATTGAGAAGGTAGTTCTTTTACGACCATATGGAGAGATTTGAACCGAAGATTCACTCATAGATTTTAGTGACCCTCGTCTACATACATATATTTATTTAATATTATTGCACAACATAATAAAAAGGAAAAACAAACTATTGACGCGTTCATTGACAATATCACCAGAAATACACTAGAACTGTCGTCTCTAACGTATCTCTACTCGCGCATAAAAGGAAAGTTGTCGACATTTTAACTAGTGCAATTGTCGCTGGAGAAAGAGTATTGACATAGAGACATATGGTTCTAGGTTGACTAGAGGGTACATGTGGTTTGTGCATGTGTGTGTTTTTTGAAGGCACCCTGTCGAAAATGACGTTAACTTTAAACTAACTTTAAGCTATTTCGTAATTAGTACTGACTGACACTTGGATTACTGTTAATGTAATCAACTGAATATTTTAACATTGCGATGTCCTAGTCGGTAGTCAGTTGACTACCAGGTGATTTAAAAAAATCAGTAAATTAAAAAAATAACAACAGAAAAATGTCAATATAAACCTGAAATGAGTTTCAAAGTAGCTGAGAATAAATGTGTTGGCTCTCATCGAATTCGATTATGTGCTCAACTTAAGAATTAATTTTGGGTTCTGGATGACATTGCAGTTAGCTTTTAGTCAGTCTATAAGTTAACTATTTTTGTAGTCAACCACACATTCTCCGACAGGACATGTACATGAACATCATGTGGCCGTATTAGAAAGAATTTCGTTAAATTTTCGCAAATATACAACAAATGTAACATATATTTTTATATCATGAAATATATAAATAGAAAAATGCATTCTGATACTCTTTTTGTATCATAAAATGTGTTTTTTTGCCATTTCACTTTTCTACAAATTAAAAAACCAACTTTCTTATTTATATTGAAGATCTGTTCTTTGAAAAGCTTTCCATAATATTTGGAAATCTTGTAGTGCTACCGAACTTTCATCGTAATTTGAGAGTTAATTTAATTAACCACTAAAAAAATTAAAGTTTATTTAAATACATTTTAATTTTTTATGAAAATTAACTTAAACTATGCCTAAACATTCACTGATTTATTAGCCATTAATATTGTTGATTATTTATAAAACTCTATAAGCCTGTAGTACAAGATATGTAAAAAAAACATTTACGCATGTGACTCTGACGTCATTCCAATGTTTCGCATGTGTTTACATGCACCTAAAAAAAATAACGAAGTTGGTTTCTTTTAAAAAGCGTACATTCTAAAATTGCTTTGTTAGATATATCTTTATATTATAAAAAAACATATGTAATTATTTTAATTGTTATTTTTAAATGTGCAGCATTTGTAAAACGAAGTCTCAATTTTCTTGGCACATTTTCATAGACAAAGTAAAGAGTTTAAAAACATAATACTGGTTTTAAATTGTTAATGTACATTTTGTTTTGACTATGGATATGCACCCTTGTTTTTAGAATAATTTTTTTGGTTCGGTGTAATGGCTACATGCTGCACAAATTAATGTTTGTAGTCCCAAAATTTAAATGTGTCACATGATATGGAAGAGGTCAAATATCCACAGCCATCAGTGTCAATAAATAGATGTATGCTTATATTAATTATTGCTACCAAAGATAGTCGTATTACAAAAAAAAAAATCCTTATATCACCAACATTTCTAGACAAGTGCTGATTTTATTTGGTAATAAAAGTATTGCCTTTTATTCAAGTTATAACAAAAATTAAAAATTTTAAAAACCCCCGACTTTTTTCAGAAGAGATGTTATATCTTCTAAACAGCTGGACCGATTTTCTTCAAACAAAGCTAAGAACCCTCTCGATCAAGTCATCTTTCAAACAGAAAAAACTAAATGAAAATCGGTCTAGCCATTTGGCCTGTACGTGGACACGGACAGACACACAGATACACAGACACACACTACAAACTTATAACACCTCTTTTTTTAGTCGGGGGTTAAAAAGCTAAATTGTGGAGTCTATCATTAACTTAATGAACTTAATTGCTAATAAATCGTCCATCGATTTGCATGATATATGTACATATGACTTACTTTATCTCTAATACATCTTTGATCAGAACAATAATTAAAGACTGACAACACTATCTCAGGGGATTTGTCCTAGATTTTGTTCTCGATTGGGGATAAAAACTTCGTATTGCGGATCTGGGGATTTGTTAGGGATGATAACCAAATTTTATTCGATTTTTTTTATATCTAGTGGTAACAAGAATGATTTTTAAGCTAAGAAATGTTCGTCTGGAAAGTCTAAAAATGTGAGTAATTATTCATAGTGAATGGTTTCTAATAAAGAAGAATTATCAAGACAGATTAACCAATAATGAACACTACAAAAAAAAAATACGTAAAAAAATGCAATATGACTTGTTAGAAGCACTTATTAGAATAAACACACACTTTAAAGAAAAAATTTTTATACTTGTGTATATTAAACTATGTATAATTTTTTCTTTAAGAGTTTTATAAGTACAAATTAAATTAATATGAATGTAAATATAGCTATCGATATAAATGAATTTTATTGAATAAGAATGTTATTTTTGTCATTGTTTTTTAAATAAAATTAAAGAATTATATTCTTTCACAAAGGAAACATTTGAGTAAAATAAAACTCAATTTGGGGCTTTTTGGGGATGACAAATCAAAAATTGGGGACAAGCTCTAGAAAAAGCTGCTAACACTTATTCTAATAAAATTCAATTAATTACGTTTAATTATCACATTTCTATATGCACAATATCCTCAAAACGTACTCTGTAAATATATCTCGCTTTCAC
Source organism: Tachina grossa (assembly GCA_949987645.1). Taxonomy (NCBI): domain Eukaryota; kingdom Metazoa; phylum Arthropoda; class Insecta; order Diptera; family Tachinidae; genus Tachina; species Tachina grossa. Next base: position 70,574,971 of record OX465278.1, read on the forward strand.
GTCAACCCGGAAACGCAAAGTTTGCACTTGTCTTGTATTGTATTGCACTTTAATTGTAAGGAGCTGTCAAAAGTACTGAACTTTTATCGACAACAGTTAGAGAAGTGTCAATTTTATTGTACAGGATTGAGAAAAGTTGACATATAGATAGTTACAAAATAGAACACACAATAAAGTAAAATGAATAATTTTGTAATATCAATTAAAATATTTGTTATATCAATTAAAAAATTAATTAAAATTTCACCTATAAACAATTTGATAATATCAATTAAGTTTTTCCTCTCAAATTAATTAATACAATTAAAAATTTAAATTAATCAATTAAAGTCTTAATTGAAAACATTAATTGGTGATTACTTTTTTCTGTGAATAAGAGGGAATGAAAGAATGCATTTTTCATAACGATGTATTTTCCATATGTTATTTTTTTTCCAAAGCTCATATACAGTGCCATAACCTGTAAAAAGCCTAAACGGCACAATTTTCGATAGTAAATAACCGATTATCGTCCAAAATTATATTTCCCGTTTGGCATCACTATACAGAAAAAGAAATGGCCCTGCTATAAACACGTTAAATTAAAAAAACAAAAATTAGTTAAAAATTTTATTGAGTCAACTAAACTTTTAATTAAATTACATTTTTAAACCAAAGTTTAATTGAATCGATTACATTATTAATTGATTTTTGTTTTTTTATTTAACTAAACGTGCTTATCGCAGAAAAATGTTTTTTTTTTGTGTAGGCAGCACAGATTTTATTGTGCAAAGTCGATGTCTTAGCTCCATATCTAAAGGTAGATACAGACTTAGCAACGTGCACGCAAAGAAAAAATATGGTTGAGGTAACCATAATTAAACAGGAGCATACTATGATTGAATTATATGGTTGCAGTCAAATCATATTATTGTTAATAGAAAAGCAAGCTTTAATTATATTATTATCTGAGTTAATAATAATATTACTTACAAGAACAATTGACTTTGTTGTACCTAATCTTATTATTGTTAATGTGACAACCCTATTGTAAGATGTGACTAAAATATAATTGAGACTCACCATACCATGATCTAATATTATATTAATATTGTTAAATACGACCACAGTGTTATTTAATGTAATAATACTATTTTGTTTTTTAATCATATATTTATTGTAGAAACAGCTGTGGGTTAAATTCAAAATAAAAATAAATTAATATTGTTGAAATAAAATGTTTATATAGAAATGTATACTTACACGACATACAGATATAAAGAGATACACAAATGTTTATATATTTTTATTGGTCTACCCTTTTGTTTATACTTTATTTATTTATTAGCTTATTTAGCACCACCCGTACACTACCGATATCTTACAAACGAAATACTGAACTGACAGATGTTTCTGAAAAAGTTTTTTTTTTAACTTAACATAGTATGGTCTTGGATAACATTATATTGTTATTTACATCATATTATTTTTAAATAATAATACAAATTATGTTGTAGTCATAGATTTTTAACAAAACTGTATTGTTAAATTCTAACAATAACACACTTTTTATGGATGTGATAATGCAATTATTAAATAAATATTTAAAATAAAAATAACTAGTTTCCAACGACCACACATTTGTTTCAGAAAAGACAATATTGTTTTCTCAACCATTCTACAACCATATCTTTTCTTTGCGTGTGTCTATGCAACCAGGGAGGTTGCATTGTCGGTCGCATAGTCTGTAGTCTTGTTTATGGTTGCGTTCGAGGTTGCACTCGAAGTTTCGAAAATATCAAAATGTTTTGATGTTTATGGGTTGCATTGACGGTTGCATTGTAGGTTGCAGTGTCTGTGTCAAAATATTCGAAAACGTGTTGCGTAAGGAAATTGCAAAGTCTTTACCTACCATAAAAATTTGACTAATTTATAATAAAGCAGGAATGATCGAAATTTATACTATTGTACAAACACTTACCTAAGTAAGAGTAACCACTATGACAAACCACCATTAAAGGAAGCAGTATTAAAAAAATTTAAAGTCTTAAATAAGTGTTTTATTATTCTTTAGTGGGATAAATAGTTCGGAGAAAAAGAATACATACGGCCATGTTCTGGAAACCATTTCGTTTTGAAATCGACAAATTTCAGGTAGAAAATCAAATACATAGTCTTTTCAAACACTTCAACTTTTGTTGATCAACTCGTGATTCAGCTATAAGAAAGACGGATAAGAAAATACAAATATATCTGAATTACGAGTTAATCAACAAAAGTTGAAATTTGTGAACCGGGATATAGAAAGCTCACTAATTGCAAGTTTTTATTGAGTGTGCTTGAGATATTTTATCCGAGCATTATTTCAAACGCACTAAATTATCCGAATTATCCCTTATTGAAATTTTGCGATTTCAAAGCGAAATTGTTTTCAGAATATGGCCGATAATTTTCTTAGAATACATCTTAAGTAACATCAATAACATTTATCTATAATAAAAAAGAGGAAATATATTTTCCTTACGGCTACGTGAACATTTTCTGTTATCAGAAACTTATTTTCACAAAAATTTGGTTTTTTGTCTGTTTTATATTTATATGTAAATACATTTGTACATACATACATAAATAGTTATATTTTAAACGCACGTGAACAAAAAGCAAAATTTAATACGAATGCAACACTCACAATTACATACCATACATAAGTGAATACACGTATAATTGCGTTTTAATAAACATTAATACTTGAATGTAAGCACCTGGGCCAAATTGCTTAAAGAATTACTCGTAACAACCAAAAGGCTAAGAAACAAACAAACAATTGCACACAAGTGAACGAAAAGAGACACATAAGGAGACTAAACCACATCAGTATTATGCATACGTGACTTAGGAAAACGGAAGCACTTAACACTGTATGACGAAAAACTGCCTGTCTAAAAGTTGTTTCATTCATTTGGTCAATCAGCCAGACATTCAAACATATGTATATATACTTACAAACCAGTATTTTTCTATTTGTATTTACAAATTCATTTCACTTGCTCTTAAATATTTACGATTACAAATATTTCCACAAAGGCGCATTGAACTAAAAGACAAATTTGTTTAATACAAGTGATTAAAATCTTGAGTTTTTACGAAAAAGTTCATATTAAATGTATATAAAAATTGAAAGTTGTTAATCTATAAAAGTTCCTTGGGCAAGTTTTAAAACCACGATCATCACTAATCACGAGTGATAAAAACCAAATAAAATGAGATAAAGATTACTTTTTATGTGGAAAAGGCACCAATATCAGGGATCGCTTTCGATAACGAGCTGATACTAACACTTTTTTTAGTTTGAGTTTATGGCATTCGCTATCTAACAATGTTATTATAGTGTTTTCACACCGACATGTTTTTAATAAAAGTTGGTTTTAACGTTAAAACCAACTGTTAAGCCTGGTTTTACCATACAAATCGTTGTTGTTAAAACAAACTTAAAACCATTTTTAAATTGGTTTTAAGTTGGTCATCGAATGCAAAAATCATGAAATTTAAACAAAAACAAGAAGGTATTTCATACATTGTTTTTTAATCAAATTGGGAACCTTTTTTAAAGTAAATAAAAACAATTGAAGTAATAAATAAAACTAGTTTTATTCAGGTAATCAAGAAACAAGCAAAAAACTGTACATTTAGTGCAAACTTGCAATACTTGCAGTACGCCTTTTATTCATTTGTACGTTAGCTACTCACAGCCGTATTCATAAAATTTTAAACAGCGTTTCAAATGTTGTATAAGCAAAATTCGCTAAAATTGTATTCATAATAGAATTTTAGCTTAGAAAACGGTTTTTAAATCTTGCGTAAATCAGCAAATTTTAAAATTAACTGCCCCCATGTTTAAACAAATTTGAAAATGACGTTGTTGTAATTTTGCTTCGTGTTTGTTTACATTTTGAACTTTACCTGTATGTACGTATGTGTATATGTATGTATGTACTTATGTATGAATGTATGTATGCATATGCCAGTGTTATTTAGAAGAAAACAATGTAATTTTTTTATAGAAACTAAAGAGTGTTTTTTATTGAGGTATAGAACTTTAAGTTGGCATCACTTTTTTAACTGGCGGCCATTTTGTCAGCTGTCAAGTGATTAATATTTAGTTTGGTTTGCCATTTTATCATGAACAGGTTGACAAAAGAACAACGCTTGCAAATCGTGCAAATTTATTTCGAAAATAATGGTTCAGTTCGCGAAGTTTACCGCAAGCTCCGTCCATTTTATGGTCGACCTAATCGTCCATCAGAGCAATTAATTCGGTTAACCATGGATCGTTTTCGCACTACGTTTACTCTATGTGATAATACGCATCCGCAGAGACGTCGAACAGTGCGCACCGAAGAAACAATTGCCGCTGTAGAGCAAAGTGTTGAAGAGGACCCGAATGAATCGATTCGCCACCGTGCACAGCAATTGGAGCTTTGTCCATCAACTTTATGGAAGATTTTGCGCAAAGATCTTGGCTTGCGACCTTACAAGATCCAGCTTGTGCAAGAATTAAAGCCGCGAGACCATGCAATGCGTCGTGATTTTGGTGTATGGGCCGAAAATGAGATTGATCTCGATGCTGATTTTCATCGCAAAATTTTGTTCAGTGATGAGGCTCATTTTTGGTTGAATGGCTACGTCAACAAGCAAAATTGCCGCATTTGGAGTGAAGAGAATCCACATGAGACCCTTGAGACGCCATTACATCCACAAAAACTGACTGTTTGGTGTGCTCTATGGGCTGGTGGAGTCATTGGGCCATACTTCTTCCGAAATAATGCTGGAGAGTCAGTTACCGTTAATGGAGACCGGTATAGAGCCATGATAACCCGAATTGTTCCCGAATTGAATGGCATGAATGTGGATGAGTTGTGGTTCCACCAAGACGGCGCTACATGCCACACAGCGCACGTCACAATCGATTTATTGAAGGAAACATTCGATGAGCGCATAATTTCGCGGAATGGACCTGTCAATTGGCCACCAAGATCGTGTGATTTGACACCATTGGATTATTTTCTTTAGGGATATGTGAAGTCGCTCGTCTACGCCAACAAACCAGAAACGTTAGGGGACTTGGAAGCCAACATTCGTGGCGTTATTGCCAACATACGGCCCCATATGCTCGAAAAAGTGGTTGAAAATTGGACCTGTAGAATTGGCTTTATTCGAGCCAGCCGCGGCGGCCACATGCCCAAAATCATATTTAAACATTAATGGCATAAAATTATCCTTACAATAAAGCCAAATTGATGGACATTAAAACGATTTTCTTGTGTTTTATTTCAATTCGAAGTTCTATACCTCTAAAAAAACACCCGATATTTCCGAAATATCAAATATACTCCAAAAGAATATTTAAAAGAAGAGGAGCGTTCCAGTTTCCATTCTCAGTCATTGTTTTCTCATTTTATGTGTTAACAAAAATAACATATGTACATAATTGTAGAAAATTAACTAGTGATGTATAAACACTCAAAACAAACAAAATAAAGCTCGTTATTCTAGTGCTTCTTTATCTGCAATAAAATAAATCATATAAACAGCACTTTTACAAAGATTTGTTGTGAAATTTTTTATTTTTTTATTAAATACAAGTTGGAACACATCTCTTATTTTATAGAAACAATATTTCTCTGAAAAGCGACAAATAAACAAATATACACACGTGTACTTTGTGAGTTAACAATCGTTGTTTTGCAGAACTAATATGCAAGTGACAAATAAAGAATGCAGTGTTGCCACGATATTTTTAAAAAATCTAGTTAATTGATTTTTAGTTAAAAAACTGATTATGAATACCAATATTTAAAAAACGTTATTTAGCCTTAAAACTTTTTCTAACTAATATGAATTTTAAACCTCAATCAACTTTTTTTATGAATGCGGCTGTCAGTCTTTAAGTTTCCATTCCTTGCAAAATTTTTGTTTATTCTTTTTGTTTATTTTCTATTTTTTCAACTTTAATTTAACCTTTACAGGACAATTACGAATAAAATTACGCGAGATATACATATCTCCTTTTTCCAATTATAATTTTTTGTTTTCCCTCTTACTTGATATTAATTGGAATTGTTCCCCGGGAAAAATTTCTCGAGGAATTTTATTCATAATTGCCCCCTTTAATTTATATTTTATTTTCACTCGTGTGAAAAATTTACCTTTGTTTGATGGATATAATAAGCCGGCAATTAGACCCGACAACTTATAACAACATTGCAACGATTGTAAGAACGTAGTACCTTATTGTTACCAATTTAGCTATCTCTTTCATATACATAAGCTCTTATATGTACATTAAAACAGAAGACATATACTATTATTAAGGAAAAAAAGTTTCTAAATTTAAGTAAAAAAAATTTTCTAAGTTTAAGTAGTTTTTTCTAAGTTTAAGTAAATTTTTACAAAAATCTAGTAAAAATTAGTTAATATGAGAAAAAAATAGAAAGTTCATATCCTTAAAAATAGTTCATAAAAATACACACGAAAATTCTCACATTCAAGGACAAGTTTACTGGAAATATTTACCAAAAATTGGAAAATGGGTTAAAAGTTTAGGGAACTTGCATCCTAGGAACTAGTCAATCTCGTTTTAAATCAAAAAATAAATTTTAGGAAATGACTTCCTCCTGATTAGTTCATCAAATTTTACTTACTTGAAAGATATAAAAAGGTATTCTAAATTTTAGAAAAATATTTACCAGTTTTAAGTATTTTTTCTTAGAATTATAGAATATATCTTTTGCATGCATTATGCAAAAAATCTAAGTAAGTTTTTCATATTTTCGAAGAATATTTGAACTTGATTTTTTTTTGAAAATAAAACAAAATCTTAAAACTCAAAAATTTCAATGTTTATTCCGGCTGCCTGTTAGGCAAATGGTTAGAGGGCTTGCCTATCATTCAGAAGGTTGTTTGTTCAATACTTGTCTTCTCTCAAAGAATTAATATGTACATATGTATGGTGCATTAATTAAGAATATAACAGAAGATTTAATAAAAAACATGCCATGTGGTATATTATTTAATGAAAAATAAAAAAGTATCAGAATTAAAAACATAAACAAATTTGAAAAATTTACTAAATGTGAGATCAAAGATGAAAAAAATTTTTTTCATGGGAAAATTTTACTTATTTTAGAAAAGTTTTACTTAAATATGAAAATATAATTACTATAAACTAGTTCATTGATGAACTAGAAATTTAGTACATATTTTACTGGTTTTAAGTAAAAAAACAGCTTTGGCGCCATATGACAACTTTTTTTTACACAAATTTAGAAAATTTTCCAAAGTTTTAGTTAGTTTTTTTTTTAGTGTAGACTTGGAATTGTTGCAGCAATTCTTGAATATGCGGGAAAGTATTGAAATAGAAATACATATATTTATATACATTCTATATTCCTCTGTATATCTTTTTTATACAAAAATAAAAAGTTATTGTAACAAAAATTGCAAGTTTGAACCAGGATATATTGATATTAATGGGAAAACAATAACATACTTTTCTGTTGTGTTTTTGGTAATAAATAAGTTTTCATTTGTTGCGACTTTAAATTTTTTATGAAAAATCACAAACAAATTTCACGTTTGCAAAAATAGCTAAAAAATAGCTGGATTTAAATAAAAATGGATAAAAAATTGCTAATAGCTAAATTTACTTTTTTCCGACTAAATGGGATGAAAATGGCTAAATTGGCATCACTGATGTATATTCACATCAAAAATTCATTAAAATTCGCTTAAACTATACAAAGACAGAAATTTGCAATAAAACACACCTATCGCGAAAATGTTTAAGTTCTCAATGTTGAAAAAAAGCCCTAAACAAAACTTGATTAAGCTCGCTACAACTGTAAGGTAAGCGCAAAACAGTATGAAAATTGGCCAAAACTCGCAAAAACTTTAAATTTTAAGTTCCTAAGTAAAAAAAAAATACCTCTTTCGCTAAAATAACAGAAATACTCGAAAAATTTTAATATTTTAAACAAGCCATAATTTTTATTAAAAACTGCTAAAACTAAGAATTTGGTAAAAACAACAAATTGCGAAATTGCAAAAATTCGCAAAAAATTTCCAAGAGCAACATAATGGAAAGGTCTTATATTGTTTAAAAATCTCAACGACTTTTAAAAAGCTGAAAGTTGCAAAGTCGAAAGCAAGCCTTGAAATTTATTATAATTTTCCAAAACTGTTAAAAATAAAATAAACTTGGAAAAAAACGTGAAAATTCGAAAGTCCGCTAAAAAATGTCTAAATACATTGAAGAAATTACTTATCCTGTTCCGTGAAACTTTTTTTCTTTTTTCTTTCATATCGGGAATCGGTCTAGCGTCTTACGCGTGATGAAATGACAAAAAAAGGGATTCATATTTATGATTTAATTAGGCTGAAGTTCGTATCGCTTTGTAAGCCAAATTACATGTGATTATTACTATTCGGACCAACGTTAGTAGAACGGAACAACTAGCCGTTTTCGAAGGTCACTGCACCTTCATCATCAGCGTTCTTTGTGTTTGGTCCACTGTGTGCTTTGTCATTTTATTTACATATAGATTAAAAGTTTTCGGGTCGATGGTATTTAGTAGTTCGTATCTTTAATTTTTATTATAAGTGAAATTTATTTGCTGGTAGTTAAGCATTGTCTATATGTATTTCATTGTCGATTTAACAATTCATCCGTAGTTTTCAATCACACATTTCAAACTGTCACAATAGTTGTGTTCATTTACTTTCATAGCAGAAATTTGCAAGGACACATTAAGGCAGAAATTTACAAACTTTCTCTCCCAGATACGAAAAAGTAAATGAACGAAATTATTAATTTTAGAACCATGGAAGGAAATCATTATACAATTGTACTTTTTTTGGTTTTTTGATGATATTTTAAATTACAAAATTTTTCAAAATGTATGCATTATTTACTATTTTTATGCATTTTGCATTGTTTTTTAATCCTGTTCTATAAAATACAAAAATAAAACTTTCCATCTCTGATCAAATATGATAAAGAACAAAACTCTTTGACCATAAAATTGTATTTACATATGTGGCTTAATCAAAGAAAAACAATAATATACGAAAATGTGCGTTCTTTTTATGTATGTATGTACGATTACATATTTTTAAATATTTTTCAAATATTTTTCTTTGATATTTTGATTTGAAAACAAAACACAGATAATTATAGCAAGTAAAAATTTTATTAGTAAAATTTGCAAAATTTTGTTTGACTCTAAAATTTTTTTTCTCTCTTTTGAAGTTCTCTCCTTACAAACTCCTTAAGTTAATGAACAGTTTCCAGTAACAATTGTTAAAATGTTTGTTAATGAACAAACCTAATGACAATGTTTAACCACCAGCAAAAAAAATAAAAAATCACTTATAATAGAATTATGACAATAAGTCAAATAATAAATTTATTGTACAGTTTTTATATACAAACATGTAAGGTTTATCAATACATATTTTAAAAATTTCATTGGACTAACGTAATTCAGCTAAATACGTGCTCTATTATAAATGAACGTTAAATATGTAACTGGGAACGCTGATAAATCAGTCGGTTCAAGCGTTATCTGTATTGTCAGACAATGGAAATATTTCCAAGCTTAAAAATCATCAGTTTCCAAACAGCTTTAAATTGCAGTTTGTCTTTAACTTTACATCAGTATCATGCATGTAGCTTAATTCAAAGAAAAAATCTGATTGTGTTGAGCAGCAGCTCTTAGTTAATAAATAAGAATTTAATTGCTTTTCTGTATTGGATATTTTTAGAAAATGTTTATATGTATATACATTTATATTTACATATGTATGTATATAAAATTATAAATAAAAATGCGCTTCTTTAATAAATAAATTTCAATATATGTAAAAATGTCGTAAACTTTTAAAAAGAATTAAAAGACTTAATGAGAAAATGTTCATAAAAGAGTTGTAAATTAAAGGAACACCAATTTTATTATCAATATATTTCCAGATACATAAAACGTTTATTTTCAATCTCCTAAATACTTTTGATCGCAGTTACATTCTCGTTTCAAAACAATAAAAGAAAAGTAATAAGTATAATGAATCATTTTACTTCCGTCAACTACTCACTATTTTTTGCTTTATTGTTTTTGTCACTTTTGCAAAAATTTCAATCGAAACAAAGAAAACAACAACAGCTAGTAATTAAAACTAAAGCATAGACTGAGTAATTAGACTGTAAGTTGTAGAAAAAAGCTATGGGTGTGATCCAATAACATTAACTTGTTCAGTCCCCAGACACCTTTAATAAACGAGCGTTGTTTTGAAATTATACATGTACACTGGCATTTAAATAAATTTATGAATGAAAATATAAACAAAGAACTTATAGTTTCCGAAATAGTTTTAGGTTGCTATACAAATAGACGTAATTTGAGTATTCGGCATTTTAAATAAATTCAATGCCTCAACTGACAGTATGTACGAGTATATAATAAGAGCAAGTAAAACTTTGTACTTATTTATTTAACTGAGTATTTACTATCAGTCATCAAATGTTTATTTAAAAACATTAAGAACGCGGCAAATGAAGCTTAGTCTCCAAATAATACTTGGTGTAATAGTGTATTCAAACTGAAAGTTAAAACCATAAACATCTGATTCATACGGCAAGTTTGTGAAATTCAGGTTTTAACTCACAGACTGTCTAATAACTTGGATTGCGTTTAGACACGAAAACATTTGGAAGGGAAACATTTAGTTTGGTAGCAATTTACGGGTGGGGAAGAGAGCATCATTTTTATCTTCGGTAATCGGCGACAGGCTCTGTTTTCATATTCTTTGCTACATATACACATACATGTACAAATATGCTTGTTTTTATCCAATAATATTGGAATGTCACCGGCAACATTTTCGTCTGTGTGATCGCCAGTCTAAACTAGGACTTTGCTCAAAATAAAATAAATCTCCTGCAGAAATGCGTGTATTTGTTGTTGTACTTTCTTCTGCATTTTATAATACTTATTTGACAAACTGTACGACAACTGTTTTTGTTTGTATGAAAAACTCAGATATTTCACAATGCGCTCTAAAGTGGATTATTATTTTATACTTTGTAAATAAACATTTTTTAAAACATGGAACTTCTTATACAAATTGAAGAAATACTTGGAAATAAAAAATAAAAATGCACAAATACATTATAAGATAAACCTTTTTTATAGGCAGATGGATGCCAGTCATATCGTTTATTTTCACTTTCCTTCCAAAAAACTCTCTTTTTTCATATTTTTTTTTTTTTTTTGTTGCAGCTGCATCCATTTTTAAGTTGAAAATATTTCAATCGGTATATATTCTTATTCACTGGCATAAGAATTACCAGCTGCTTGTGGCCATTTTAACTTGGCAGCACTGAATTTGCCACAGCGAAATCAAGGTTGCATTTCATTAAACCAACTTGAAACCAATTCAAAAATGGTTTTAAGTTGGTTTTAACAAAAACAATTTATATGGTAAAACCAGGTTTTAACAGTTGGTTTTAACGTTAATACCAACTTTTATTAAAACCATCTCAGTGTGAAAACACTATTACCAAACTTTACTAGGACAAATTTCTGCAGTAAAAATTCCAAACATTCAGTCAAGAACTGTCAATTTACTCTCTCAATTTGTGTTCTCATTTACTGTATTTTGGGTAAACGAAATCAATTCAGTAAAATGCAGTAAAGTTCTGTTATAATTTTTAAAAACTTTTGAGTACGCGAACGCAATTTATATTTGTAATTAATTAATACATACTAAAGGGTTGCATTTGTATACTCGTTTGTATAGCCAAAACAAATATACCATGGTATGTACCATATAATTGTAGTGTGAGCGACAGAACTAGTATAAGAGTTATTGGGTGTGCGTGCTTTTCCAAATTAAAATACAATTGAAAACAAATAACAATTACTTATTGTATTGCTGCTGAGCAACTGTTTGATCTGATTTTGCTCAAAAAATACATGTTGTAATACAAATACGTGAAAAAACCACTATTGAAACAAATACATGATGTGCAGATGTATGTGCGGACGTTCGTTATGTTATTTTGTGGCGCAGCCAAAGTATAGAGAGAGAAAGAGACAATTTTGCTCTGAGAGTAATTACAAATGCATGTGTTTCATGTACATGTATCATTTACTTACATATGTATGTGCAGTTTTGCTTTCATTCATTCATTCATCAGCCAATTACATTTTTTCTCAACACATCATAAGGCACTTATGGTAAAATCAGTTTTATGTATCTTATTTGCCTTAGAAAAACAAAAAAAAAAAATAAGGACCAAACCCACGATATCGACAACGTTCGACTTGTCGCACACTTACATTCAAAACAAAAACAAATTTTAATATTTTGTTGTTGTTTCAAATGTAAGTGTGCGACAAGTCGAACGTTGTCGATATCGTGGGTCAGGCCTTAAATGTGTTGTTTTCATTTGCTCATTGCCCAACCATACAATAATTGCTTAAAAAATCAACATTTACAACTAGTAACAGAAAACGATAAATAACATATTTGTTCATACCAGAACCAAAAAACACGCAAAACTAGTGCAAACAGATGTATCTGTGCAATGCTATAATACAGGTGGTCTTAATTAGACTTGACATCTAGTATGTCTTTATTTTATATAAGAACATGAGTACAAAACAAAAACAAAGAAGGAAATTGCTTTTTTAAAGCAAATTTAAATCGCTTTTTACTACTTTTGAGCCAAGAAATTTTGAAAGACATTTATATTGTGGATATCTACACAAAAATATGTTTTAAACCATATAAGTATGTTTCAGCGGAACAAATGCAGTTTAGCGAAACAGCTTCAAAAAAAAAATGAAAAGTAGCTTATGTGATAGAAAATTGAAAAATAAAAATTCAAATAAGAAAGTTGGCGCTGACATCTATTTTCCGAGTTATGGGGCTCTGAACTTTCCATTGGAAATTGCAAATAATCCTAAAAAAGAAGTTTTCTTGTCTAATAAGTTTTTTTTGCACTGCCGGCCTTTGGCCGAGCTTACGGATTTTCTCCACCATGGTGTTTCCTGACAAGGCGCAGTCTAATCAAGATTTTCTGCACTGCATAGTCTTCTTGTCTAATAAGGTTTCCCTGCACTACTCCCCTTTGACCGGGCTTAAAGATTTTTTCCACTCTGGTGTTAACCGTCACGGCGCAGCCCAATACAGATTTTCAGCATTTTAAAGTTTTCTTGTCTAATAAGATGTTCCAATTTTTTTTAATTTCCTATCAGATAAGCTATTTAAATATTTTTTTTTTTTGAGATTTATTGCAGTTCCCTATGGAAAGTTCAGATCCCTATAACTCGGAAAATCGGCGTCGCCGCCAATTTTTTTTTATTTAATCTTCCTTATTGCGAATGGCGTCGTCGTCGTCATATCAAGACGACAGTAAAATTTGTCACTTGTCTACTCTTTGTCCATAACAATTGACTACTATTAACATACTACATTAATTTACAAAGCCTTAGAGATTAGTAAGAGATTGTTAATAAGACCCAATTGTTGCCGATAAAGAGTAGACAAGTGACAATATTTTCTGTCGTCTTAATGTGACGTCGACGACGCCATTCCCAATATGGGGAATACTTTTTCTTATTTTTCAATTTTCTATCACATAGGCTACTTTTTATTTTGTTTGGAGCTGCTTCACTAAACTGCATTTAAGCCAGAACATTTACTCAGTTCAAAACTAATTATAAATAAAACTCTGTATTTAGTACATCTGTGTATACAATACAACTTTATGTTCCTATACAAATTAATTTCATGTGATTTCTAAATACATTGTTAGTATTTGCATTCGATTTCGCAAAAATTAAAATGTATTAGTCGCTTTCGCATTCATAAATATTTGTTTTGTGAGAGTAAGTGGTTCATTTATTTTTTTGCTCTATTGTTTTTTAAGGGTATTTTTTCTAAAGAATTTTGTTCAAGGATTTTGTTTTCGATATTCCCAAAATTTGAATATGTTATGCAGCACTCTTCTGAGTTGAACAAAATACATGGTTTGCAGTATTTGAAATACAAAATAGAAAATACTTCTTGGTCATGTATTTAAAATACAAAATACTTAAATTTTGTATGCCTATTTAAAATACAAAATACAAAATACTGCGTGTGCATATATATTTATTAGGATATTAAATTAATCGATTAAAAAAAAATTTTTAAATTTATTAATTCCAATCATAGCTGTTAAGTAATGATTAGTAATCGTACTGATTATATTTAGTTTGGCACGATTATTAATTGATTACGATTACTAATAATGGAAAAGTAATTTAAATTACTTGAAATTACAACAAAATAATCAAAAGTAATCAAAAAAAACCTATTATATTTAAGGATTAATTTTAATTCCTTTTGATAATTTATTACTAATAAAAGGTAATCTTTGAAAGAAGTCGGATTATTTTTTTATTACTTTTGATTCTCTTTGAATATTTTGTTGTAATTTCTAGTAATTCAGATTACTTTTCGATTACTAGTAATCGTAATCAATTATTTATCAAAAATTCTTTAAAAGGAAATTATATAACCACTACAATTTTTTTTTTAAAATGTAATCTAATGGATTCCTAATCGTAATCGAAATTTAAAAGCTCTGATTCCAATAAATAAAATACATAAATAATTAAGTATTTTCAGATTTTATTAGTAAAACACAATAACATAACAATAATAAAAATGTTTGAACTAAATCAGACCAGAATAAATTTATATATCTACATTTATGTATTAATAAAAAAACAAGTACATAAGTGATTTTTTTAGATCGTTTAATAGATTAAAGAGATCTTCTAAAATAATCTTTTAGAAATAGTATTTGTTTCAAATGTTATGTTTTCTTTAGTTTTAATAAAACCTGGCTTGGAAAAAATCCTTGCACTATTCGTTATCTCTTAAGAGTGGCAAATCTCCAGGACGAGATGGAATTTCACCATAACGCCTTAAAGCCAATCGATATATCAGTGCACAGATAGTCATACCCCTCAGAATTCTGGGCAACTTAAGCACTACCAAGTGAACTAAAAGAAGGTATGATTATGTATGTATATATATGTGTGTGTACGTACAATGTGAAACTTACAAGATTTATGATTTTTTATATATTAGTATGAAACTTATATGCAAATAAAACTGGACATCACGGACATAATATAAAAATTGTCATTTAATAAAATTAAAACTGCACATCACAACATTTGAAAAATAATTAATATAATTAAATTGTATAAATAAAAATATAATCACGACACGAACACAAATTATCACAGTTCGGTTTTCTATCACAGATTAATCAGACTGTATTAAAAATCTAAAACAAAAGCTTGAGCAAAGATTAGCATAGGGAAATTCCCACGAATACTTAAATAACACGTTAGTCAAATAACAATATAAACACAAACCCAATTTTTGTTTGCACTTTTTTTTAAATAGAAGAAATAATATTTCGTTTTCACTTTTTTCAGCATAACCAATATTTGGCAAATCAACAACAAACCTTTAAATAGTAAATACTAAAATCTGCAACACAAGAAATGCAGCAATAACAAAGAAAGGAAGAAAATGCTATAAAATTAATAAAATAACTTTTTTAAGGTGCAAAGTGGTCTTAATGAGGTAAATAGGGCACCAAGATACGTTCAGATTATATTGATATGTTCTATCAGTCTATAAGCCTATTAACATCTGAGGCCTCGTAAACAGAAAATTAAAAACTGCTTTTGCACCGATTCAATGCTGTTTAAATGAATGTAGTAGTAAGGATGCCATACAATGCATCCATATTCAATAATAGGACGAACTAAAGAAGTATAAAGTTACTTCGTGACATAGGGGTCAGAAAATTCCTTAGACCATCGTTTCATAAAACCAAGAACACCATTAGCTTTACTAACAGTTAACGCTATGTGATCACGGAAATTAAGCTTGTGATCTAACAAAACCCCAGATCGGTATTACTGTGCACTCTTTCAAGTATTGTTCCATTAACGTAATACTGAGAATGTAGTTGGTTTATTCTGTAAAATGTCATATGTTTACAGTTTTAATATTTATATTTACAGCCTGTTTTTCGAAAATGAATAAGTGTATACGTTCTTTAAAATAACGAATGAAACCATGTTTCATATTTTTCATTTGACTTTAACGAAAATGTTATTTAATTTTTAATGTGAGAATCTGAACTGACTTAAAACAGTGAAAAAACATTTTTTCCTTTTATTTTTTACTATAAATTACGAAAAACTAAATAAATGAAGAAATCTAAATGGTTTTTTCTATAAGCGGATTGATTCAACTTTCACAAGAACGAATCTTGACTTCCGTACAAAGCAAAGATGTTCCCCTTGCTTCTCTAATTTTTCTGTGAAAGACTCAAGACCAAATTCAGTATAAACAGATAATTTTTGCTTTATTTTCCAAAATTTAACTGTCAAACAAAGCACAAAAAATTTAAGTATTGAGTCAAATTAAAGTAAAGGTTGTAGAAAAAAAACATAGTTAGTTCTAACAAACAACGGAAAATGCGAAATGCAATGAAAACCTGTTTTAATGGGTAAATTGATTTCCAATTGAATGCTAAAATCAATTAGAAATTAAATTGCTTACCCCCTTATTGATAAAATTTAAAATTAATTTGAAATTAATTTTATTTAAAATTTTTCATAGATTTTTTTTTTAATAGATATTATTTTTTGTATTCCTTCACTGTAATAATTTTGTGAGTGTGACTTTTTCGTTACATCTAAAAAGCTCTTTTTATGTTATAACTAAAGCTTTAGAATATGTTTTATAAAAATCAAATTTTAAACGTTATCGTTTATAAACGAAACATAAAAACGAAAGGGCTTATGTATTCTAAAAACAGGCTGTTAATGCAATAATTCGTAGGACGAAGATAGGGCCGTTTTCTTTAATATTTAAGTCCATTAAATTCATTGTACACCAAACTCTGTCAATATCGATATCAGACTGTAGTAAAATTTGTTGATTGGGATCATTAAAACTTTTAAATATTTTGACATCATCTGTACACATAAGAACTTTCGAATGCAAAATAGCAGAAGGGAGATAATTTATATATAACTTAAACAGTATGGGACCAAGATGAATTCCCTGGGGAACACCAGAAGAAACGTCAACGTCTGTTGAAGTAACATTTCTGAACTTTACTTGTTGAGTTCTATTAGACAGGTAAGAACGCAACCAGTTAACGGCTGAAGTCTTAAATCCCATTAGTGATAGTTTGTAAAGTGATAATTCATGGTTAACTTTGTCGAAGGCTTTACTGAAATCCGTGTAGATTACATCCGCTTGCATGCTTTTTAAAAATGCATCATTGACCATAGAAGTAAGTTCCAGAATGTTAGTTGTTGTGAACACGACTTACAAAAGCCATGTTGACAAGGAGGTAACAGTAATGAAATTTGGTGTGATAAGCTGTCAGTTAAAATCTTTTCTAAAAGCTAAGGAATGGCATTTAGCTCAACAATTCCTCTATAGTTTGAAACTTCAAGTTTGCTGCCACTTTTAAACAAAGGGAGTATGAACGGTTTTTTTTATTCGACTTGTAAAAAGCATAATTTAATAGATTTGTTAAAGATTGTAGTCAGTGGAACGCATAGAGTTTCAGCACAATTTTTTAGAAGACAACTAGGTATTCCATCAGGGCCAGAACTATAGGACGATTTTAATGATCTTAAGTTTGATAGAACTGTTTCGTTGCTGATAAATGAAAAATGTGTTCCAGCTGAGTGCGATATATTAAATGGATAGAGAGAATCATGATCATAAGTATTTTTGGAATAAGTAGTAACAAAAAATTTTGCGAACATATTTCTAATCAGTGTCTCATCATTAGTAACACAGGAACCAGATTTAAGATATTTGGGATAGTCAGAAGCCCGACGTTTCGAATTTATTAACTTATAAAATGATTTTGGGTTAGTTTTTAACTGTGATCTCATACGGGCTATGTAGTTAGTAATCATATTCCAATTTGTTTGTAGTGTTGTATTCAGAACGCGAAATAGAGTAATTTTTAAAATCTGCTAAGGAGCCCGATCTCTTATATTTTTTATAACATTTGTCTTTCTAGTTTTTGGCATTAGTTAAGAAGTTGTTATTCTATGGTAGGCCTTTGTTATCAGAACTAATTATTTTTGGTACTGTTTTAGAGATGAAATGGTGTAATATTGAGTAAAAGTTAGAAACAGTATAGTTGAAATTATTTCCAGAAAGTACAGTGTTCCAGTTGATATTAGATCATAAATAATTAAGTTTTGTATAATTTGTACATTGAAAGCAAGACTTTTTTAATGCTATGTCTGCTTCTATTCGAAAGTTGTGGTAATTTATTTGATTGTACATAGATTTCAACGTCTTTTGTAGGATGGTAGTGATCTTGAGGATATATAAGAGGAGGTACATTCCGCAAGTGTATATCCATCGGGTGATTAACAAAAGTATGGTCCAGAAGTCTTCCCCCTTCATTGTGTACATGATTAACTTGAAACAGCTCAAAGTCGAGTAGTGATTTATGGCCTAATTTTGTAAAACTAAACGAATTTTCGTTTTCGTTTCTGTTTGGAGCGAATACAAAATTATTTTAAATTTTGTAAAACGCTACGTTGTTTTCGTTTCTTGTCAAAATATTATAATTGAAAAATATATTATTCATTATAAAAAGCTGAATATAAAAATATTTTCAAAGTCAAATTTAATTAAATTATGGAATATGCACCAACGAAAAAACAAGAAATTCTAAATCAACGGCGTTAGTTAAGGGCCCATAAATACTTATTGGAATGTTTGTGAAACTTTGAAACGTTTAATATTTCAATGCTGAAGTGAAATGTTAATGTATATGGATATATTTTTCATCATACACAACAATTCAGTAAAGTTCCTATCCAAAATCTCACAAGTGCAATCGACAAGGTCTCACATCAGTTCTAGGCAACCTGCTTACTTCGCAACATTTTTCCCCACATAAAGAAATAAAGAGATATCCGCTATTATCTGCTGTATTACAAAGGTAAAAATATTGCATGCAGGTTGCATAGAAATAACATGACACCCTAACGATTATAAATTAATATACATATGTATGTAATATTGTGATAAGTATTGTGCCAAACAAGAACATTATAAAAAAAATTATCTCACTACTTTTGGTGGCCGAAATTTTGAATAGGAACTTGGCCTTTTTTCACTTTTAAATTTTTGTGAAGATCTAACTACTTTTTGTTTTCTTTAATAAAACATTGCAAATTAAAGATTTCTAGTCTTTTATATTTCTATTACTGATCACGGCGCCAGTTTAAAAGAGCAAAGTTAAATAATATAATGGGTTAAAAAGAGATACATAATAGTATAACATCACGTTAAATTTTATGACCACGGCTCAGTCTCTCTGGTTTAACAATTGATGCTTTCGAATTTTTCTTGTTCGTAACTCATCTAGGCCTACATGTGCAACAAAACATAGCTCTGTAGTTAAATCTCAAGTGCTTCATCAATTTGATGACTGTATCAGTGGTCAGTGTCAGTGAGTATGTCTTAAGAAATGTACTTTTTGCATCTCCATTTATCAGGAAACTTTCATTACACACTTTCAAACTTCGCATTAAATTTTATCATTTTTCCATTGACAGGAACAAAGTAGTTATGAGGGTGTTAAAGCGAATGTATGTTTAAATATAGGCACTACGTCCATAGGCCGAGCTGGCCTGGAGCTCTATCGCGCACATAGATCAAAATCAGGCAAACGCATACACATATAAAAAAAGAGAGCAAAATGCATGCTTGTACGAATGTGCGTGTAAAAAATATCATAACGAAGTAGCCACGGGCGGCCTTTTGTTTATCTTTGACCTAGATACTAAGTTACTCATTATTGCAGCAAAACTAATGCAATAATGTAGTTAGAACTTTTAAAACGAATACAATTTAATAAACGTTTGCAACTGTTTTATAAAATACATTTATTTTACGTAAGATAGAATTTTCCTTTTCAAATGTTTTACAAAATTCAAAATTAAAAACAAACCAAAAATTTCTGTTTGAAACGTTTCGTTCTGTTTTACAAAATTAGGCCATTAATAAATTCATTTGATATAATCGGTATCAAATAATTGAGTTCACAAGGTTTATTCCACAATATATTTGGAAGACTAAAGTCTCTGAGAACTACAAATATATCTGACGGTTCAGATTGCAGCAGAGCAGTATTAATAGCCGAAATGTTTGCATCATAAATATCGGAAGAAGAATTATTGGGGGGTTAACCTGGATCCTATGCGCATTTTTTTTTAATTTTCCAAAGTTTTTTTTTTCAATTAATAAATAAATTATAAGAACATTTAACAAAAATATATCGGTAATAATAAACAATAAAACAAAATATCTAAAAAAATAATTCCATATTTTTGTTTTATTTGATCGAAAAATCGCAGCAACATATTCAATTTTTGCCGTTCTTATTTAAATGAACTGGAGTGTATTTGGAAACATCGAAGAAAAAATGACATAATATCAAAAACACTATGCAACAAACGAGACCTTTTGGAAAAACACACCCTTTTGTAGTTTATCGAATGGTTTACTACCATTTTGTAGTCTCGACAGTATAGGTTTCATAGCTATACTGTCGACACCGTATAAATTTTTCACTGTTGCTCAGGAAAAACAAAAACTATATAAAAGCTAAATAACACAACGATTAGGTCCGTATATAGTTCAGTGACAATTTACAAGGTGTATATAAAGTATCAATCAACCCCATCCTAGGCCATCTATATGTAAAAGTGACTGGCCCGCTTCATAGGAATTGTTAGAACTCGGACTGGCACCTGTTACTTGGGCACCAATCAGATGGCTATTCTTGCATCAGTTCCATTTCCTAGAGGATAGTTACACAAAATTTCACTTTACTTGCTACATTCAAAGATATTTCAAAATATAAAGAAATTAGTGTACTTGCACTTATTTTAATCCGACTTTTTCTTTCTTAACTATTCATAAGGTCAATGGAGTAACTCCTACAAAATTTGAGGTAATCATCGTATTAGTTCCCAAGATATTTCAAAATAAGTATTTGCTATGGCACTTCCACGCCCACTCCTTAATACTATTTCCTTAAATTATTACTAATATAAAAAAAAACTAGAAATATCGGTCCAGCCATTAAAATAAGCGACCGTGTAAAAGTGGGCACAGTCAATTTTTCTTTCCGTAAAAGCCCAAGTTGGGTTATGATAAACATTAAATAAAAATACTAAAACCGGTACAGACGTTCTTAAAAGATGCAATTACCAATGAACGACATTTAATTTTTATTTACATAAATCTATGTATAGACGATAGTAGTACGATTTTTTAATTATATTTTCATTTTCACGGAATACAATACATACATACATATGTATGTATGTACGTAAAAGTTTCGCACAGTACGAAGAATTTTTGATGTAAAAAATTGTCGATGCAACATCTTGATAAACATCAGCAATTGTTTAACAGTCGGTTGAATGTGTTCTTACTTCTGGATTTCGAATTTAAGAGTGGGGTGGCAATGTAGAATTTCTTAAAAGAAATGAGAGAAAAAAGAAAATCAGAAAACATGTTGAATTAAAGCATAAATGTGTTCACTAAAACACATGCACAAAAGATTAATTTAATGCAAGCCCTAATTGTTGCCTCTACTTCATAATAAAAAATATGTATTCGAATGGATATGTACGTTACTCGTGTCATTGCATACAGTTCTTTTCCAAATAATAGCCACTAGAAGATTTTCAATTCTACCCTGTATAAAGAAGGAAATATTTGCTATAACTTTGCACACAACTAAATGCTTACATATGTCTGTGGATACATAAATATCTGTGAACATCCCTCTAGTCAGCCTAGAACTATATGTCTCTATGTCAATACTCTTTCTCCAGCGCCAATTTTACTACTTAAAACGTCGACAACTTTCCTTTTATGCACGAGTAGAGATACGTTAGAGACGACAGTTCTAGTGTATTTATGGTGACATTGTCAATGAACGCGTCAATAGTTTGTTTTTCTTTTTTGTTATGCTATGCAATAATATTAAATAAATATATGTAGACGAGCGCCAATAAAATCTTCGAGTGAATCTGCGGTTCAAATATCTCCATATGGTCATAAAAGAACTACCTTCCCAATAGTGCTAAAGTCTACTAGTAGATTTTCAATGAAAACCTTATGTTATATGTCAATATGCGATTACATTGGCTGGGGTACACCTAATCAGTAGCACTATTGACTATTTCACTAGAAAATCACTACAGTAATTTTGCTTTAGCTGCACAATCAACTTTGCACGACTTTTTGTGTAGATAAGTCAAAAATGCTGTTATCTTAAATGCACTTACCTGCCTAAATGTGCAGGTAAGTGCACATTGCTTCAATTTTATACATATTCATGGTTGCTTATTTATGTAGCCAAATTTTTTTAATGTGCGCAGCTAACTTAAATTTTTTATATGAGAATAATTTAAAACTGCCAAAATATGTTAAATGCGCAGGTACACAAAGTGCACTTAAAAAAGAATTTTGAACAATAATTACAGAAAAAATATATTTTGTGCAGTTAAGTCAATGTGCAGCTAACATTGATTTTTTGTATGAAAATATTTTAAAATTACCAAAATTTTAGGGCACTTATCGTAAATGTGCAAGTATAAAAATTGCACTTAAAAAACGAGTTTGTATGGGATTTTAAAGAATAATGACAGAAATTTATCATTTTAGGCAGTTAAGTCCAAAGTGCACTTAAACAAAAGGCAGCTAAATCAAGACTACTGTATGATTTTACTATTGACAATGAGCCAGGAAATATCGATATTGTATACTAGAGCCTCTAAAGTTAAATAGTCAATCTTTGGTGCTAATGTCTCCATGTGGTCCCGACAGAACTACTAAGTCAGTAGTTCTACAGTCTAGGGGTGGGTTTTCAATGACAAGCTAATGTTAAATGTCAATAGATGATACCATTGGCTGGGGTACACCTGGTCAGTAGTACTACTGACAACGTCGCAAGTAAATCACCACAATTTCACTATTCGCAATTTCTGCAGGGATATTGTAGGATGCACATACATACATATGTATGTATTCGTGTCCATATGTATCCATGTTTCAAATGTTCAAAAGAAATGCATATGTGACAGCGCATAGAGAAAGGGACCTAAGGGTAAAAAAATCAATTTTCACTTTTTTTTTTGATGTGGACAACATCTGAGCATCGAATGAGACCGCGAACCCATGGCCCAAAACTGTTCCCTCCCAGATATATGCGCGTTTTATGATGTGATGGTACGCCAAAGATACACGTATTTAAATTTTTAAAATGGCTCTCCTGAACAAAACCGGTTTTTACGCATAGGTACCTTCCTATTTTGCGCTTCACATATTTAAAAACATTTGTATGTACCCCGAAGGAAAAATGGGGTTAAGTGGGGTTATTTGGGTGACATTTTCAACGGAGCGTTTATTAATATTGTTTTTAATGCGTAGAAAATATTTTTTCATATACACACAACTATGCTTCTTATAAAAAGAAGTTTAAGAAATCAAAATAAAAAGGTTAATATAAATGTATTGAACAATAATTAAAAAAAAGCAAAACGAAATTAGTAAAAACAAATAAAATAACAAAAATTAAAAATTTTGAAAACCGCCAAACATATCTAGAAAATATGCGATATCTTCTTCTTTTTTTCAAACATAGCTAAGAACACTCTCGATGAAGTAAACTTTCAAACAGGAAAAACTATTATGGGTCAATTATGGAAATTATTGTTTGACTCTGTCGAAGCTTTTGTGCCATCAGTTAAATATTCCAGATCCATACGTTAAGTAAATGTTTGACTTTACTAATTCAGCGAAACATACATATTTTGATTTATAAATACATACGAGTACATATGTAGGTTTTTAATAGAAATGAAAAGAAAATCCCTGCTTCCTGGTAATATGCCTAACGAATGCATAATTTTGTATTTTATATATTTATTTAATATATAAAATAATTCAACGAATTCAAACTCAAGCTTTAACTTTAGTCGCTTTGAAGCTACTATTGAGAATCTGGTGCTAACTATAAACAACTTTACTACAAATATGACAGGTATGATGCAAGAAATGCTGCGAATGAAGAATACACTGCTTCAAGCATTAGTTAATAAACCATGAACACGTTAAAAATATGTTTCTGGAACGCAAACGGCATTCGCCAACATAAAAATGAACTTGAGCACTTCCTCATGGAAAAAAATAGTGATATAATGTTGGTTTCTGAGACTCATTTGACTTCAAGAAGCTTATTTAAAATAAATGGTTACACTTTATATGATACAAAGGGCCCGAGAGAGAGAGCATGTGGTGGATCAGCAATTCTGATTAAGTCAAAACTCAAGCACTATGTCCTTGACAACGTTAGTGAAGAATATTTGCAAGCAACGAATATTTTCGTAGAAAATTTTTGTGCGAATTTCGTGATATCATCAATTTACTCACCTCCCAGATTTTCAGTTACCGAAGATCAGTATGAGAAGTTCTACAAATCGCTTGGATCTTGTTTCGTGGCAGCTGGTGACTACAATGCAAAAGATACGTACTGGGGATCGCGTCTTGTTACACCTAGAGGTCGAGCCTTGTTCAATACAATTTCAAAAATGGGCTTAGATGTCATTTCGTGTGGGGAGCCTACTTACTGGCCTACTGACGTAAGAAAAATTCCAGATGTTATAGATTTTGCCGTCACAAAAAATATTCATAGAGACTTAATTCACGTAGAGGCCTTTCTAGATCTGTTCTCCGATCGCTCTCCCACAATAGTTACAATTTTCAACCCACTAAGGAGTGATTTAACTAACTCATATGTGAAGATGATTAATGGAATCAACGGCTAGCATTAAAAAAATATCTTAGTAGTCACTGCGTAGAAAACATTCAGCTTAGATCATGCGATGATATTGAATTTAACATTGCCAATCTTAACGAAAATATTAAACAGGCTGCTGAACCCGCCACTACCTCCTATCCGCAGACCGGCTTTAACAGGAGAGCTAGAAGAGAATGGCAACAACACAGATCACCCCTAAATAAAATCAGACTTAAAGAATGTACTAAACGACTCAAAGAGCTGCTATCGTCGGAAAAAACTGCATTACTGGAAACGTATTTAGAAGGTCTTGATGTAACGTCCGCATCTAATTACTCTTTATGGCGCGCTACTAGAAATCTTAAAAGACCCGTTGATCTTAAATCACCACTGCGTACTGCGACCGGAGGCTGGGCAAGAAGCGATAGTAAGAAAGGTAACTTATTTTCTAAGCATTTAAAATCTGTATTCACTCCCAATTCATGTACGGGTGCTGCTGATTTACCGAGTGTAGTTTATCTACCCCCTCGTCCCTTAAGGTTTAAGATGCGTGAAGTACAAAAAGTAGTTGCTGAACTCAACCCAAAGAAAGCTCCAGGTATTGATGGCATTAGTAATAAAATGCTCATGAACTTGCGTCATATTGCAATAAGAATCCTGCTATTTATTTTTAATGCTATTTTAAGAATGCAGTATTTTCCACATAACTGGAAACTTGCCAAGATCAAAATGATTCCAAAGGCGGGCAAAGATCTTACCAAGACTGAGTCATATAGGCCTATAAGCTTACTATCTACAATCTCAAAGCTTTTCGAAAAGCTGCTCATGACTAAATTGTCAAAAATTTTAACTGATAATGGGTGCATCCCGGACCATCAATTTGGCTTTAGAAGTCAGCATAGCACCATTGAACAAACGCATAGACTGGTACAAGTTGTAAGAAGAAAATTTGAAGAAAAGAAGTATTGTTCTGCTCTCTTTATTGATATTTCTCAGGTGTTTAATAAAGTATGGCACGAAGGCCTAGTTTTAAAACTGAAGAAATATCTGCCAATAAACATTAGAAACCTTTTGGAAAGTTATATTATTGAAGGAAGTTCACTGCTATGGAAGGAGAGTTCACGAGTGTGCCCGAATCTATATCTTCTGGTGTGCCACAGGGAAGTATTCTGGGTCCTGTCTTGTATTTAATATATACTTGTGATATGCCTGTGAGCAATAACATCCACACCTCTACATTTGCGATGATACAGCCTGTATGAGTGTGCTCGAAAACCCTTATGAAGCATCCCGCAATCTCCAGGAACATATACCCAGCTGGAAATATGGATGAACTTATGGAGAATTAAAGTCAATGAACAAAAGTGTGTCCATATAACGTTTAACCTAAGAAGAGATACTTGCTCGCCCATTCGAATGAACAATCAAAATATTCCTCAACATTCCCAAGTGAAATACCTTGGTATAAACCTTAATCGAAGGATTACATGGAAACATCATATTGACTCTAAGTTAACTCAGACGAAACTTAAGTTAACTCAAATATATTGGTTGATTAGCAGAAACTCAACACTCAGCCTAGACTGCAAACTTTTAATATACAAGTCGCTTTTGAGGCCAATATGGTGCTACGGAATTCAGTTATGGGGCACTGCTTCAGCTTCCAATGTCGAGAGAATCCAACGAAGGCAAAACAAAATTTTACGTATGATAACATCGGCTCCATGGTACATCCAAAATTCTATTATACATCGTGATTTAAATATGCCACTAGTGACTGAAGGAATTGCGAAATACGCAGGCAAATATTTAATAAAACTCGAATCACATCCTAATCCGCTTGCTCGTAATATTTTGAACTTTACTGGACACATCAGCCTAAAAAGAGGGTTACACGGGCTCTTATACCTAACACTCCAGATGGGACTACTTGATTATCACTACTAATGTATTATTTATAACTATCACTAAGTTTATGTCCGACACTGGTCGGGCCTAATAATTTTTTTTTATAGATTTAAGATTTGAATACTTATTGTTAGTTCATATATGAAGATACAATAAATAAATACATGTAAAAAATATATATTTATTTAATAAGACACCATAATGTTAACAAAATATGCAATTTCATTATCATATGTATATACCTGAATTACTAAAATGTACTAGTGGCTATCTGTTGTCAATGTTTTCATATGGTCCCTAAAGAACTATGTTATCACTATTACGAATGTCAGTAGTTCCTTTTCAATGACACGCACATGTTAAATGTCTATACCAAAAAGCATTGTGTGGGCTATAATTAGTCAGTAGTATTGGCGACAAGTCAATAGTGATTCACTAGTGACATTTCCTACAGGGTATATGTATAAATATGTGTATGTGTATTGCGTATATGCTTGAATATACATCAAGTGTAAAAGTAACGAGTCGAAATTTTTTTAGATGATTTCATAAAAATACGGATGCGGCCCAAATATAGCACCAGAAGTCACTACATAACACGAAGGGCATAAAACACAATACATTTAGGGTAAATGATTTTGTGTGCATTTAAAATTTAAATTGTATAGTACTACGAGTATTTTTATGCTGATCTTATATCTGGAATTTCTTGTGTTGTTATTTAGTAGTGTAATTTTCAAAATGTGAGCAACGCCGTTTACATTATATTTTTTATATGGAAAGCAATGCCACACAACGAGAAATATCGGAAATGATAAACGTCGCCACAAGTACACACTATTGTGTAGCCAAATTTGTTGGACTCTATGATAATATGCATTAGTTGTGTTCGAAACTGTTTAATATGATAAACGAGTGTGTGGATCAAAAAATTTTCCATTAGCATTTGTTGGTTACGCTTTTTTGGACAAATATTTGACAAGTGTTACCGTAGCTTAAGACCACTTTCATAATTGAGGGCACACATATCGATGCTTATTTTAATTGATTTACGTATGCAAAACATATTTAAATATAATAAAAAACACCTTTACCTGAAAAATTTTATTTAAGGCGCTTGCGATTAAATCGAAAATAACTGCCTGGCTCACGATGTCGACAAGAAATTTTCTTTCGATTACAGTAGTTTACCGATTTAACGAACATTCGATTTAGTGAACATCGCATTTAACGAACATCCAATTTTTTTCTACTGAGTACCTTATATAACGAACAAAAATTCTATTTTGTGCTCTGTATAACGAACAAATGTAAAATTAAATAAGAAACATAATTGCTCCCAGAAAGTTAGTAAAAAAGAATATAAATAAAAATGTACCGTTATATTTTTTCTTTTGATGGTTTTGTTTGATATCATTTGAGAGTAAGTTGTGTGAAGTAATTTTTGCTACGAACATCAAAATGTGTAAAAGAAATAGATTGTTTTTAAAGGATAAAGTTAAAATTATCGATGATCATCGAAATGGTCTGCGTGCGGGTTAAAGATTTATGTAAAAAATGTGGGCTGCATTAATCCACAAATAGTACAATCCTAAAATCAAAGGAAAATTTTTTAAGGAATCTTGAAAAGTCATTTTGGGTACCGCAATATAAGTGCTGTAAAGCAAGGTGAGGTAACGAGAATGGAAAACAAACTTTTTCAATGGTTCCTCATGCAACGCAATTGCCATTTTGTAATAAAAAGCCAAAGAAATTCACAACAAACTTTATGGAAGATAGTTTAATGCAAGCCATAGTCGGCTGACAGATTTATAAAAAATTTGATTTAAATTTGAATAGATGGATTGGAAATAGCCCGATGAACAAAAGTAAAGTGAAGAAGAGCTGGATGGAACTGAAATTCAAGAGCCCAAAATAAAACACGAAGATGTTATTAAGCATTTCGAAATTTGTATTAAATGGGCTCAACAAAACAAAATAAGTAGCTCAAATTTAATACTTTGGAGAGAGCTTCAAGAAGATGCCATTAAGAGAAAGATATCAATTTCAAAAAAACAGACCAGTTTTTTTAAATAAATTATTATTGTACTATATTGCTTTATGAATTTTTCTTTTATTGATATTTGAATAAAATACGTACATATGTTCTTTTAATAAAATATTAAAAATACTGCGAGTACATATTCTTTGAGTTTTGAATAAAACAGCAGGACACTTTTCCTTTTTAACTTAGTACTGGATATAACGAACAATTAATTCACTTTAACGAGCAGGCCTGACAATAATTAGGTTCGTTAAATCGGACAACTACTGTATTTATATTGAAAACAAAAATAAATTTTCTTATTTTGTTTTTGTTTTCAATATGAATAAGCGAAAGAAAATTTCTTGTCAACCTCGTGAGCCAGGCAGTAAGGCTCAATATGTAAGCCAATTTTTTTGGAACTTGGATATCAGACTTTCAAACTTGTTTTTAATTAAAAAAAAAACTAATAAATTATTTGGGTTATTGTCCGTAGATACATATTTTTACAGAACCAAAAATGTATACTTAAGCCATTTATTACACAATAATTTTCTTTTTTCATTAGTAAAATCAAAGTTTTTGAAAATATCGAGCCTTATTTTCGATTTAATCTTAAACATCAAAAATTAAATTTTTCAGGAGAAGGTTTTTTTTATTATATTTAAATATGTTTTACGACGTAAATTGTCGGTTACGACAAGATTTTACAGCCCCGTATCTTAAAAGTTATCAAGAATGTTGGCATTATTTTTAAATTATGATAAGACTTAAATTTAAATAAAAAAGTCTATTTTAGATTGAATGTCGCTTAAGATGAAGTCCAATAAATTTCCCGGAATCCCGCACACTTTCCGAGAAAGAAATCCTAGGAAACTTCTGCGGAAATTAACGTTTTTTAATATTTTATGCAAATTTATTTTGTACGTACATATTTCTTGATGACTCTCGCGATTTTTTTGTAAAGTTTGCAATAAATTTTTTGCGTAATTTTTTGCTTCCTAACAATTTTTCTGATTTTTAAACAATATAAGACTTTTTGATTATCCCGCTGTTAGTAAGGTTTTCCGAGTTTTCGTCATTTTCACAATTTTTACCGAATTTTTTACATTGCTTACAGCTTTAGCGACTTTATTGTGGCTTATTTAAAATTGAGCAACTTTTCGCGAATTGTCGGGTTTTCGCTTTGTAAAAATATAATTACTTTTGTAATTAACACAAAAAGTTTTTAACTTTCTTTTATATTTTGCAATGAAAAATATTTGGCAATAATTTGGTTTACATATTTTGCTATATTCTGAATACTGTTTTTGTTTTGTAGCAATCTATATATATAAAAGAGGATGTGTGTATGTATTAAAAACCTGCGTAAACCGTCTTTAAATGTAAATACGTCATGATTTTTAAATGTATTCACGTCGCATGGATTATACTAAACCAATAATAAATGCTGTCGTACTATAAGCGAAGCACGATGGATATATTGGTGTACTTGTATATCAGTGTTAACAAGCGATGTCGCCAAGGCAGCTTGTTTGTAACAAACACTCAAAAGAAGTACTGTTGATATGCTTGTTATTTTTCATATTGTACGTTTTAGTGTGTGTGTAATATGTAGATGGTAAGCTATTATGTGATTAACCGCATACAACTAATGTTAATGCATGTGTGTGCCTTTGCATGTGCGCATAAAAATAAAATATCATACACACATACATGCATGACGTTTGTACACGCGCTTATGCGTAGAAAGAAGCAATTATCACAAATTCTTCTGTCACGAAGTGTCTTCTTTACTCTTATACCTACAATACTCAAACAAATTTCTTGCAAACAGTGTTGTTAACTTTTGTTTTATAAGATTTCGCTGTAGTAAAGCATTTGAAAAATCCCTCATGTCTTGAAAGTTCTTATAACTCATGTTTTAGACTCGGCAGTTTTTCTTGAAGCAAGTCTGAGTTTATGGGAGAGAGATGAAAGAAGAGGGGTACTGACTTGCTTGCACAGAAAAGTTACTTCAATTCTCTTTTGTGCTTTCATTCGCAGCATTAAAACAATAGGAAAATTGAACAAGAAACCGTCTGAGTGTAAACAAACGAGTAGTTTTAAAAGAGAATTGAAGATAATTGCTTCAAGAAAAACTGCCCAGTCTAAAACATGACTAAGATGTCTTGTGCAGGACACTAGTATGTATGTATGTATATATGTATGTAACGTATGGACTCCAAAACGGCTGGGCCGATTTTGATGAAATTTTCAGGGTATCTTCAAAATATTCAGGCAGGTGACATTGTGAAGTCTGATTTTTGATTTTAGGTCTGCGGGCGGCAAAAATCCATTTTTCATATTGCACCACCAACGCCATATATAAAGGGTGGCCATTTTGTCAGCTGTCAAGTGATTAATATTTAGTTTGGTTTGCCATTTCATCATGAACAGGTTGACAAAAGAACAACGCTTGCAAATCGTGCAAATTTATTTCGAAAATAATGGTTCAGTTCGCGAAGTTTACCGCAAGCTCCGTCCATTTTATGGTCGACATAATCGTCCATCGCATAATTTCGCGGAATGGACCTGTCAATTGGCCACCAAGATCGTGTGATTTGACACCATTGGATTATTTTCTTTGGGGATATGTGAAGTCGCTCGTCTACGCCAACAAACCAGAAACGTTAGGGGACTTGGAAGCCAACATTCGTGGCGTTATTGCCAACATACGGCCCCATATGCTCGAAAAAGTGGTTGAAAATTGGACCTGTAGAATTGGCTTTATTCGAGCCAGCCGCGGCGGCCACATGCCCGAAATCATATTTAAACATTAATGGCATAAAATTATCCTTCCAATAAAGCCAAATTGATGGACATTAAAACGATTTTCTTGTGTTTTATTTCAATTCAAAGTTCTATACCTCTAAAAAACACCCTGTATATATATTTATTATTTTTTTATTTTTTTTTTTTTTTGAAAGCATGAAACATGACAACGTTTTTCAAAACGAGATATCAAACTCTTAAATCGGTTATGTAGTTCCATAGATATTTACAAAAAACCTTTGTTAATAATGTTCCAATATCAAAAATGTAAAATTTTCGAAATGTTGCATTAAAAAATTCACAGTTTTCGGTTTATTTACAAAATATTTACATCATTCGATAACACGATGGGGGTAGTGAAGCACACTGGGTGTAGCTAGTCAGAAAAAAAATTATTTTGATTTGACTATAACAACAAATGTAGCGCGGACAACAACCTACATGGGTTTGATCATTGGTTTGTGGCAAAAATGAACGAATGAACGAGTTGGACCCACCTCTACTTGTTACCATCAAAATACATATTTAATTTAAATAAACATGTGTATTTTATCCTTGAAATTTTGTAGTCGTTTATTTATTTTGGGTTATATCAATGCAATTGCCCTTGCGTTTACTTAGAATATATAGTCAGCTGATGTGCAAAAACACGCAACTAATACAAAAAGTCAAAATTAAATTTTAAATTCAATATTGTGTGTTCATCAGGTTCTGCCAGAAAGTGACAACAGTACTATCTATGTTGTTAAGATGTTAGCAAAATAATAAAAAACAAACAAGTTTAATTTGTATTTTGTGAAATGAACAAATGTACATACATACATGTATACATACATACATACATATATGTTTACAAAATTAAGCGAAAGTATTTGTTGTATTGAATTAAAAACCAGAATGCGAGTAATACCTAATTTACATTAAACATTTTTTTCATGAAATTAGTTGCATGCAAGTTTTTCATTTCACAATAGAAGGCCTGGAGATTGAACTCATATCAAAAAAGTTGTCAAAAATGCATCAAAGATTTATTGTACGTCCTTCTTTATACATCATTCTTTTCTATAGCGCTGCAGTAAGCATATAGAAAAAGTTTAATGAAACAAAATTCATGAAATTTCATGAAAGTTTATTACTATTAAAAAGTTGATTCAAAATTGTTTTAAAATGATTACAGTAGTCATTTGATTTAATTTCATTCAAAATTATAAATTTTCACCATATATTTACAAAAATTGCACAGCGAATGAGGGTACAAAGTATAAAACGAAAATACCCTAAAAAGTGCCACCACGAAAGAAACGTGGTGGTTAAAGAAGACGCAGTGACTGAATGAGCGATACGTCCGAAAACACAAATCATCTTCCGTCTCGTGACATCTCTGGTCTACTTTATGATGTAAAGAACTGAAATTATATAATTTTATGTTTTTGGTTAAGCAACGTCTATATTTTTTTTAAGACGTTTTTTATTTTATTTATTGTATCTTCAATTATGAACTAACAATAAGTATTCAAATCTTAATCTAAAGTATAATTATTAGGCCCAACCAATGTCGGACATAAACTAAGTGATAGTTATTAATAATCATAAGTAGTGATAAGCAACAAAAGGAAAAAAGTGTTTTCAAGCAGCTTCATCATCTGGAGTGTTGAATATTAGAGCCCGTGTATCTCTCTTTTTTTAAGCGGATGTGTCCAGTAAAGTTCAAAATATGACGATCAAGCGGATTAGGATGTGACTCGAGTTTTGTTAGATATTTGCCTGCGTATTTTGCAATTTCTTCAGTCACTAGTGGCATATTTAAATCACGATGTATAATAGAATTTTGGATGTACCATGGAGCCGATGTTATCATACGTAAAATTTTGTTTTGCCTTCGTTGAATTTTCTCTACATTTGAAGCTGAAGCAGTGCCCCATTGTTGAATTCCGTAGCACCATATTGGCTTTAAAAGCGACTTGTATATTAAAAGTTTACAGTCTAGGCTAAGTGTTGAATTTCTATCAATCAGCCAATGTACCTGGGTTAATTTAAGTGTCATTTGTGATAGCTTAGAATCAATGTGGTGTTTCCATGTAAGTCGCCGATCAAGGTGTATACCAAGATATTTCACATGTGAATGTTGAGGAACAACTTGATTGTTAATCCGAATGGGGGAGCAAGTATCTCTTCTTAGGGTGAACGTTATATGGACACACTTTTGTTCATTGACTTTAATTCTCCATAAGTTTAACCAAAGCTCCATCTGGCTAATGTGTTCCTGGAGTTTGCGGGATGCCTCATCAGGGTTTTCGTGCATACTAAGGCAGGCTGTATCGTCGGCAAATGTGGAAGTATGGATACTACTGCTCACAGGCATATCACAAGTGTAAATCAAATATAAAACTGGCCCCAGTATACTCCCCTGTGGCACACCGGATGAGATAGTTTCAGGCCTACTCGTAAAGTCTGCTTCCACAGCAGTGAACTTACGGGAAATAATGTAACTTTCCAAAAGATTTAAAATGTTTATTGGTAAGCAAGTCTTCAATTTTAAAATTAGGCCTTCATGCCACACTTTATCAAATGCCTGGGAAATGTCAATAAAGAGCTCAGAACAATACTTTTTTCTTCAAAAGTTCTTATTATAAATTGAACCAGTCTGTGAGTTTGTTCAATGGTGCTTGCTGACTTCTAAAAGCAAATTGATGGTCTGGTATGCACTCACTACTAATTAGAATTGGGGACAATTTTGTTTTGAGCAGTTTTTCGAAAAGCTTTGACATTGTTGATAGTAGACTTATTGGCCTATATGACTCAGCCTTTGTTAGATCTTTGTCCAGCTTTGGAATCATTTTAACCTTGGCAAGCTTTCAGCTGTGTGGATAACACTCCAGTCGTAAAATGACATTAAAAATGAATAACAGGATTCTCACTGCAATACGAGGCAACTTCATCAGCATATGGTTACTAATTCCATCAATACCCGGAGCTTTCTTCGGGTTGAGCTCGGCAATTAATTTTTGTAAATCACACGTCTTAAGCTTAATGTGTTGAGGGGGTAGAGCGACTACACTCGGCAAATCAGCAACACCAGTACATATGTTTGGCGTAAAAACGGATTTTAAGTGCTCAGCAAATATGTTACCTTTTTCAGTATCGCTTCTTGCCCAACCTCCGGTAGATGTGCGAAGTGTTGGCTTATACTCAACGGGTGTTTTAAGCTTTCTAGCAGAGCGCCACAAGGAGTAATTAGATGCTGGTGTGACATCAAGACCTTCCAGATAATTTTTAAGAGATGCAGTTTTTTCAGATGCAAGCAACTCTTGGAGTCGTTTAGAATACTCTTTAAATCTGATTTTATTTTGGGGTGATCTGTGCAGTTTCCATTCCCTTCTAGATCTGCTTTTTTCACGTACGAGACGTTCAATGTCTGAAGAATAAATTCTATTAAAAACAGTCTGCGGATGGGAGGTAGTGGCATGTTCAGCAGCCTGTTTAATATTTTTGTTAAGATTGGCAATGATAGACTCAATATCATTGGGTGTTCTTAGCGTAATATTTTCCGTGCAATGACTACTGAGATATTTTCTGAAACCCAGCCAATTTACACGATTGATGAACTTCACATATGGGTCTGGTAAGTTACTTCTTAATGGGCTACAAATTGTAATGATCGTTGGCGAGTTATCGGACGAGAGATCAAGAGAAGCTTGAACCTGAATTAAATCCCTAGAAATATTTTTATGACGCCAAAATCTATAACATCCGGAATTTTTTGTATGTCCGTAGGCCAATAAGTGGGCTCCCCACTCGAAATGACATCCAAGCCCATTTTTGAAATTGTGTTGAACAATGCTCGACCTCTGGGTGTAATAAGACGCGAACCCCCAAACGTACATTTTGCATTGTAGTCGCCAGCTGCTACAAAACGAGGTCCAAGAGATTTGTAGAAATTTTCGTATTCAGTGATTCAAAATCTCGGAGGGGGGTAAATTGATGATATCACGAAGTTTGTACCAAAACAGTAGTAGTGAAATCCCACTTCTGGCGCCGATTAAAATTGTTAAATTGTGGCTGAAATTGTTAAATTGTGGCTGAAATTGTTAAATTGTTGCTGAAATTGTTAAATTTGGGTAATTAAAATTTGAAAATTTTAAAATTCTTGAAATTTGATACCTACGAGGGTGGTTAGATAAGTCCTTTAAATATTTTTCGAGGGTGGTTCAATAAGTCTGTCTTTTTCCTAATGCCTACAGCATGCATGATAATTTTTCCTAATGCCTACGGCAATGCATGATAATTTTTTCAAATGCCGACGGCAATACATGATTATTTTTTTTCCTAATGCCGACGGCAATACATACTTATTTTTCCTAATGCCTACGGCAATACATAATTATTTTCAAATGCCGACGGCAATACATGATAATTTTTCCTAATGCCGACGGCAATACATGATAATTTTTCCTAATGCCTACGTCAATGCATGATAATTTTTCCTAATGCCTACGTCAATGCATGATAATTTTTCCTAATGCCGACGGCAAAACATGATTATTATTTTTTTTCAAATGCCGACGGAAAAACATGATTATTATTTTCTAATGCTCCCAGTGTTGCCATACTGTAGAAATTTGTTATCGTAATACTATATCAGTAATATCAGAGAAAGAAGGTTTTATGACTACTAGGTCATATAGTTTCATATGAATCATGGGAATGTGCTTGTGTGATTTCATCACACTAATAAATTCTTATAAAATAAAATAATTAAATAAATTAATAAAATAATTAAATAAATTATTTTATTTATTTATAAAACGTTCTCATGTATGTGAACACCCCTAATGCTTGTGTGTGGGGGGTCCAGCTTGTTTGTCGCTGGTAAGCTTATATTCTGTTTATTTGTTTAAGAAATATATTTGTATGTATGTGTGTATGATGTATGTATGTATGTATGTGTGTATGATGTATGTATGTATG
Organism: Tachina grossa; assembly: GCA_949987645.1. Lineage (NCBI taxonomy): Eukaryota > Metazoa > Arthropoda > Insecta > Diptera > Tachinidae > Tachina > Tachina grossa. The sequence goes on from OX465278.1 coordinate 70,611,669, forward strand.
TATGTATGTATGTATGTACGATCGAAAGAACTTGTGCGTGGAATATTTTGTGGCTGTGTAGAATACATTTATATTTTGCAACGTAATCATTTTCTTTGGCTGCGATTATTTTAAGGCAGCAAGTTTCAACTAACTACAGTCATAAGCAGAGAAACAAAAAGTAAAAATTTGCAAGTTAGCAAAAATGCTAACTTCTCCTCCTCCTTCCCACTTCCTTCTCTTTCCTTTATGTAGTTTGTTTTTGAAATAAGAAAACACTTGTAGATTTTTTTATTTTTCTATACATTTATTGTTTAAAGTTTTTTAAAATTTTATAATAATACATACATTAATATTTTAAAGAGTGTAAAAATTCATTTAAAGCAAGATATTTCTTTTGTTAGTAAAATAGCATTTTTTAATGCGCAAACACCAAGTTTATGATAATTACAATAAAAATATTCTGGATACTTAATCTCCATTTGTTTAAAGTTGATACAGCCTATATCCTCAACGTTAAAAATTTTTCGGCATAAAATTTTTTCCAACCATCGTCTTTTCTCTTCACCTTTTACATAAATTTTAGAACATCTTGCGTTGGCTTTTAAAAAATTGCAAACGCTTTCAAAAGAAACTGATCCAGCAGTCCAGCTGAGGTGATGATAGTTTTTCGTTAGCCACTTTGCTTCTCTTTGCTTTTTTATTGATAAGCATTTAAAATCAAATGGTGGTTTTATAATGAAATTGTTATATTCATAATTGTTGAAAACAATCGCTACTTCTTTTGCGATGAAATCATTTGAATTACTTTTGAAACCTTGTACGTCTATAAAAATTGTGTTATTTTCCATATTACTCAATTTATAAGACTTTTCGAACTTGTCCTTTGATGGGTATATATTCTATTATGCGATCATGAATAAGAATGCAGTAAGCTGATGTCTTTGCTGCAATATTAGTTGCTGTTTCAAATGCTATTTTTATATCAATCGGTCCATTATTGAGTGATTCATTCTGATGACTGACATCTACTACAATAATAGGAGCTTTTGTCTTAAACTCTGATGCAGATAGAAGCGGTTGAGATTCCCTCATATAGTAACTTTGTTGGAATCTTAGATACATATCATATAGAATTGCATATCGTTCATTTTTGAACTTTATGTTAAGATCATCATATGGATATGAGACTGAATTTAAATGTACTTTTAAATTAGTCAAATCACAATGAACAAACTTATTTTCTTGTTGAAAAGCAATCAATACAAAACGGGGGCGTTCTCTATTTGCAGCCAGTTTAACATTCCAAATATGGCTAGTACCTGTGTTTAATTGTGGATTAACATGACAATCCCAACTGCGAAATGCCATAGGTATAGAAGCACCATTGTTAATAATTTTTATCATATTCAATTTGCTAAAGTCGGATAATTGTACATGTGGGATTCTCCATGAGATGAGTGAAATTGTAAGTTTAGCTTTTTCAGTAGAAACACTCGAGCGTACAAGATCTTCATCATTCTTATTGCGCAAGAGTATCAATTCATGTTTTCCATTTAGTATAACTTTGTTGTAGTCTTCGGCGAATCCTAGAAGCATTTTTAGAGGTACATAAAAATTGAAAAATCCATTTTCAAGAGTGACATCGTCAATTTTGTTCCATCCAGCATTTTGCATCACATTGCTTTCTGTTGGTGACAGAGAAACCAAATTTTTTATAGTGCTTGTGGCTCCTAAATATCTTGTATGGTCAATTTCAATTCCATTGAGCTCATAGCGAATTTCATCAAATAGATATGCCACAAAGTTGTTTTTTAATAAAAAGTTCTCCGAAGAAGAAGAAGAAGATTTGGCCTTATTATGATCGACAACAAATCCCTCTACATAAATGTAGCTCTCACTGGGTAGCACATACAAATCTTGATTTTGAATTGAAATTCTAATTTCATCATTATTGTTGTAAGATTGTAAGTATGGTACATATGTATGATAGTCCTTTTTGATTATATTCTCATCAGACAAGGGTTTATCTAAGACATCTATTATTGAACTCATTTTGTCTTCAATTTAAAATTCAAGGACTTTAGAAAATTTTCATTTGATGTTGTTAGAGCTTTTTGTTGAGCTGGTCGCTTTAATGTTGTTGTTGTTGTTCTTGATGCTATATTTTTCAATGTATTTGTGTTGTATATTAGCATTATTTATTTGGCCTTAAATGTATTCGTATTGTAATTTCCTCTCCTCGGAAATTAATTAAATCACCGTGTTGATCCAGTACGCGCAGCGCTAGTGAACTTATCTCTCTGGTGTTTACAGGTAAATAGATAAGATTTCTTGGAACCTCATCTATTTTATAGCCTGGAGGCACATTAATCGGAAATTCATGAAGTGTATGCGATTTCGAGTTATTCATATATGTGTTTATAGCGATACTACTTTCAATTCGCAAGAGATTCACTTTAAAAATATTAACTGGAAGATCTGAATAATAATATTTGTTTGGTGTTAGGATTTTGCTATTGAATCCTAAAAGTTTTCCAATTGTATTGTCTTTATTAAAATATACAAGATCCTTGGAACTATTAACTTTAACTTGCATTGTATTGTTATTGGCTTCAATAAAAATCTTATTCGCTGGGCAGAGTCGTTTGTATTCCTCTTCTATAAAATCAACTATGTTATTTAATTCGTAAGATCCAATTGGTATTTCAATTATATGTTCCCCTATATGAAACATATTGTTGTAGGTGTCTACATTTGGAATACTGTTGTATGAATGAAAATCAGTTAGAGCACACTCATATGCACCATGTAATTCAATAGGAGGAAAGTAACTAGCAGATAGTTCTGATGAGTTAGAGCTCAGAGTAAGTGTTATTGACATTATAACAGTCTGATTACAATTAAATAATGTTTAGTACACAGTATGGTTTATAAGTATGATTTACATATTTTATTTAAACCTTTTTCTCATTTTAAAATTAACATTAGTTTCTTAATATTAATGCTATTGTTGTTGTTGCAATTGATGTTGTTGTTGTTTCTAATTTAGTTTTTCTTCCAACTATAATATTTCATCTTTACTCATCCAAGAATTATGTTGATTAGAAAATCCCATCCATTTAACATATACCTCCTTCCCTTTAATTTTAAGAACCTTTTCAACTAGATATGTATTTGGAAATCTAGTTTTTGAAAGTTCCTCAGTATAGAAGCCACCTTTAATAGGATTGCCAAGATAGTCTTCTAATATGTATGTTGCAGGATTTGTATTTTGAACTCTTGTAATTGTGAAAATTGCGAATATGCGAACATGATCTCCCACATTAAATTTTGACATTTTATACATTTTCAAATGACTGTATACTGTATTTAGCAGCTTTTCCTCATTTGTTGAGTTGACTTTAATAGGAGCCATTTTAATGGTACGATGAACTTTTCTATTGTATGCATTGAGTAAATCCTTGTATATATCAATCCACTTATATGAACCATTATAACTAAATTCTTTCCACATCATTCCTTTCAATGTTCTATTAAATCGTTCTACTATTGATGCTTTCATAATGCTATATGTTGAGTAGTGATTAATGTTGTATTTATGCATTAATTTTCCAAAGTGTTTGTTGAAAAATTCTTTTCCATCATCTGTTTGTAAGTTTTTTGGTACTCGTCCCAATTCAAAAATATCTTCCATTGCCTTGGTTGTTTCGAGTGCTGTTTTTGTTTTTAGCGGTACTGCCCATGCAAATTTTGAGAATGTGTCAATTACAGTCAACAAAAATCGATAATTTCTATTTTCTTTAGAATAGTTCCCCATTTCAACTAAATCAGCTTGCCAAAGATCATCTATTCCTTTCATTACAACTCTGCGACGCACAAATTGTTTTCGTGCTTGCTTATGGAGTTCATTTACTAAATTTCTTTTTGAAGACATTAAGTTGTTTTTAAAGATTTTTTGCAGAGTGTTGTGATCTGCTTGACGCACTTTCAGCTATTGATACAAACATATAATTTTCTAATCTATAAATTTTTTCATTAAGCTGTTCAATTTGTTCTTCAAAGGATGTTTTAATATGTAGAATATCTTTTTCAATTTTATAATTTTCTTCTATATATAACTTTATTTCGCGTTGTAGTTCCTCAATTTGCATTTGAATATCTTCTCGTATTATAGTATTATCCCCCTTAAAGTATGTTAATAATTTCTCTTCTAATTTTTCGATTTGAGTTTGCAAAAACAATTTATTGATAACATCGTTTTCCTCCAGAGCTTTTGCAACATTTTTGATCCTTTTGTTTTGGACATCAATGTTGTTGTTCGTATCCACAAAGAACCCCAGCAGTTTAGGTGCATTTTTCAAAGAAATTGTGCTGCTAGTATCGTTTAAATAGTGTCCAAATTTATCAACAGACATACTCTATTTAGTTTATTAAAGTTAGTGTATTATATTCGCTTCACGTAGTTCTTCAATAATTGATACAATTTCGTTATTGTGATTAGTATGACCTGCACCTTGTGATGCGAGCAGTAGTCGAAGTCTATCTACTAACTCATTTGGATCGTCCCAGTATATATAGTTGGGATTATTGATGTTAACTTGCATCATTCCCTCACCTAAATAGCTACCTTTGGGCTTAGACCCTGTTGATTCAGGTAAATTCTTCTGGTTTTTCTCATCAATAAATTTCTTAATAATATATTTATATTTATATCCTCTAGTACCCTTAATTTGACCATCAGGTTTAAAGTCTCTTCTATATGCATTAGTAGTAATTAAAATCTTTTTATAGATTTCAAGTTCAAATTTATCGTAATTTTTTGGTATTTTATGAAGCATTAGAGAAAATAGTCCTGGTGTTAGAGCCCATATTTGACCACCAACTTGTATTTTATCTTCATTCAGTTTTAGGCTACTATCACCAAATTTCCATTCATTATTGTAATCTTTATGTGGGCCATAGTTTGTATCTAACTGATTTCTTCCTTCCAAAACTGATAAATCAGTATAAGTATATTCTGTATTGGAAGTCTCTGAGTAAAAATCATCTTCATCATCATCATCATCATCATCATTTTCAGTATTAACATTATTAAATAAGATGGTATTATCAAAAATTGTCCCTTCTACTAGTTTTTTTGGTGTACTTGTCTCTATCTTGACTGATGGGTTTTCAGGCTTTAAACTTGTATTATTTTCAACTTCTGTCTTGATGTTACTTTCTTCTTTTATACGAATTCTTTTAAAATTTTTAGAACTATTTATGAATTCTTTAAGAGGTTCTGTTATAGGTTTGAATGTATCTCTTAATTGTTCACGTGTATCTATTTCACCAGTTTTTATACTACGAAGCTTTTTCTTCAACACATTCCTTGTCAACACCAACTGTTTTAAAATTTTCTCATCCATGTTTGCTAAGGGCAAATAACAGGTATCAGCAATGAGATCAGCTTTTCAGGACCTGGTCTGGTTTTCAGATCAGCTTATCAGGACCTGGTCTGGTTTTCAGATCAGCTTTTCAGGACCTGGTCTGGTTTTCAGATCAGCTTATCAGGACCTGGTCTGGTTTTCAGATCAGCTTTTCAGGACCTGGTCTGGTTTTTAGATCAGCTTATCAGGACCTGGTCTGGTTTTTAGATCAGCTTATCAGAACCTGGTCTGGTTTTCAGATCAGCTTTTCAGGACCTGGTCTGGTTTTTAGATCAGGTTATCAGGAGCTGGTCTGGTTTTCAGATCAGCTTATCAGGACCTGGTCTGGTTTTTAGATCAGGTTATCAGGAGCTGGTCTGGTTTTAAGGTAGCTGGTATAGTTTGGAGATCAGCTTATCAGGTATCGGATGAGGTTATAGCAAATAGATGTATCAAGTTTAAAGTTAGATTAATAACTAAAGTCAATCTTTTATGAGAAGTATTTTATATAGTTATGAAAAAGTCAAATTGCTTTCTGTAGCGACCATCATTTAATTCATTATCTTTGCTTATCACTAAAAAGCCATATTTATCCTTCCAACATTCTCTACAAATTTCTTGGAACTTTTCGTAACTCATATCGCTGCCAACATGATCCCTATAAACATGCTTCATATTTGTATCATCTTGCTTAAACATTATAATAACATTTGCATTGTCTCTTATTAAATGCTTGGGAATTCTAGTATAAGTTTGACACAAGTAGAATGAATCAATATCCCTATGTCGCCCCATACAAAAATATGTACGTATATTATTCTGCTTTTCACATGCAACATCATCAAATATCATAATTGAATTAGTTTTAGCTTCGTCAGGTGGAATAACTGATTCATTATCGGTGAATGTATAATATCCCATTCCTTTAATTGGTGAAATTAGTTTCTTCAAGTACTCATATTTGGGTTGATAAAGAGATTTTGAGTATAAATAGATGTTTTTAAACTTGAGTCCATTAGGACTTTCTAGTAAGCCGATCATAACATTAGTCTTTCCACAATTTGATGGCCCCACTATTAGAGCACGAATAGAATTTGGTAAGAGGGGGCTATGCTTTATTTTTGAAGTGATGTTCGATGATTCATCAATATTACGAACTAAAATATTTTTATGTTGTTTCACTAACTGCATTTTTGTAACTAAATACATTTCATAAATGTTACCTCTTATTATAGAAAAAATCAGATAATATGGTTATACGATATCAGAAAACGTTTAGTCATAAAAACACCTTCGTTGGAGGAGGTATAGTAGATAAAATAATAAACTCTCTACCTGTTGAACTTCATCTTCCTGGATATCAGTACTGTGGACCTGGAACAAAACTACAAAAACGTTTAAATCGAGGTGATAAACGAATTAATTTATTGGACTCTGCTTGTAAAGATCACGATATAGCTTATTCGAAAAATAAGGATTTAAGCACTAGACACAAGGCTGATAAAATACTTGAAAATTCAGCTTGGGATCGAGTTTTATCAAAAGATAGTAGTATTGGTGAAAAATCATTTGCCTATATGGTTACTAACGCAATGAAAGCCAAAACAAAATTTGGTATGGGTGTGGAGAAAAAGAAAAATGTTAAAAAGAACAAGCTAAATGATAAAAAACTGTTTAGAACATCAATTAGAGCTGCAACAAAAATACTAAAGAAGGAAAAACCATATTAACTCAGCAATTAAAATTGCCCGAAAAACTATCAACAAATCATTAAAAGGAAGAAAATCTCAAATTATAGTACCACGTGTAATACGTGTCCCAAAAATTGGTGGGTTTTTGCCTCTAATACCGATTTTAACTGCTCTGGGTGCAATTGGTAGTCTAACAACTGGAGGTGCTGCTATAGCTAAAGCTGTAAATGCAACAAAGAATGCAAAAAATCAACTTGATGAAGCAACTAGACATAATAAAGCGATGGAATCTATTGCAGTTGGAAAGGGACTTTACTTAAAACCATATAAAAAGGGTTATGGTTTAGTTTTCAAAGAGGAATCAAAAAACTATTAGAGATGCTACCCAACAGACCACTATCTGATGAGGACCTAAACCGTTTCTCTATAAATATTCCATATTTTAGAGGAGTTTTCATGTTGAATACTCTACCAAAACGAACAAAGAAAATAGAATGTGGAATAATCAATTTAGACGTATCAACAGGACCTGGTACACATTGGGTAGCATATTATAAAAACAACAATGAAAAAGAATATTTCGACAGCTTTGGAAACTTACAACCTCCTTCGGAAGTAGTCAAATATCTTGGTACAAATATAAAATACAACTATAATCAACATCAGAATTTCAATACATTTACCTGTGGTCATTTATGTCTTAAATTTCTTTATGAAATAACTGAAAATATTAAATAAAAAAGCACAAACATTTATATTTTACAAACTCTTTAATGTCTTTTTATTTATAATTTAAAATACATAATTAGTACATATCATTGGCAAATAGAAAATTGGGATTAAGCTTTTAGGATTTTATTTAAAATCATTTTAACAACAATAAATAGGATTTTGTTTACAATAATGTTTTTTAATAACTAAGATTTTATATACAATTTAAAAATTAACTACTTAACTAAAAATTAACTAATTTTAGCTATTTTCTTGCATTCTAGCAATTTCATCTAGCAACATATCAAGTTCGTATTCAGGGTTAGTTTCCTTAATACGAAAATGATACCATGCATATGTGTTAATATTATTTGACCTAATTTTTCTCTTATCGTCTCCATAACTTAAGACTACCTTATTTAATTTACTAGTATATATATGGTGAAGCTTAGATTTAAATGTTAACATATTATCGTATACATTAGTCTTATTGAATAAACAGTTTCTATAAGTAGCTAAACTATATTTATCTAATATGGATCTTTTTACCCCCTTTGATTTTTTAACGTCATTTTGATTTTGTACACTGAATGAGTACATTTTTGATCGCAGCCCAACAAATTCTGTCATTATCTTACCGCAGTTTTCATCTTTCATCATGCCTAAAACTTTTTTATTTATTAATGGGAAATTATAAGTATTGTCCGTGGGATAGTCCGATGTATCAAAATGTTCTTCTATGTCATTTTTTATGTCAGCGTAAAAGTCATCCGTCTTTATTGAATATATAAAAGAGTCCGTATCCATATAGTTCAATGAGAGTTTTGTCTTAAACTTAGGTTGCATGTACCCGTAATGAAAATTATACATTTTCCATTTGGACAATTCAAGTACACAAAATCCTAAGTAAATTGGTTTATTGTAGCAGGTTTTGACTCTAGTCATTTCGATTGATACCAGATCTTCGGAAAATATAGATAAACTATGAAAATTTGGTTTTGATATCCAATCTTGAGCCCCCAAATGGTTCCGATTCGTTCTCTCCCAATTATTGACAATTTTAACATCTCTCCTCTTATCCACATTTTCCATGGTTTTACCATAGACTGCATTATTAAGTAGTTTGAAAAAGTTTTTTTCAAAAGCATTTTTAGCAGTGGCTCTATGTCTGGTATTAAGGTCAATATAGCCTTTTAACCATGGAGATTGTTTAAATGCTAGAATACGATGTGTTTTCTTTAAAACTAAGCCATTTTCTAAGCATTGTTTAAGAACTCTAAAGTGTATCACGTATGATTGCTTTGTAGAGAAATCGGTTATCAACTTGTTATACTTCGCTTGCAGTGGTTTTTTATTTTCAGCGCAAAAAGGTAGGTCATTATGCAAGTCATGTAAGTGAGAAGGATAATCTAAAGTGACCTCATAAACATAACCGTCTGTTCCATTGTCAGATATGCTGTTTGGATCCAGATTCAGCTCGTCTTGCGATAACCATCTGAACCCCCCATGAGGAAGATATTCCGACATTGCCCAACCGTAAAGGTTATTTGCGTCTAAATAGACAAGAAACTCCGAGGGCTTTTCTTTATCGAAATCTTCCAAATATTTGTTATTCGCTTTCGAATATCTTTGGCTACACTGTACGATTCCCCCACGTATACCTTTTTTCATAAAATTGTACATGTCTATGTCCGTCAATAATTCTAGTTCAATTTTTGTGTATTTTAACATTGCATCCCAGGAAAGTCCAGGTGCGGTATAGTATTGACATGGATCCAGCTCATAAATACCTTTACAAACTTTTCTAAAGTTCTCGAAAATATCTGTCAGTAAGAGGACATCTGTTTTTAAGTAAAGTTCCATGTAATCTTTCATTGTTTTGCACCCAAAAGTATTCCATACCTCTACAGCATGTGAGTATTCCTCTAAAGAACACTCTTTATTGTTCAACTTATTAAAGAAATCACTGCGTGAAGGCAGCTGGCACTCGTCTAATTTTTGAAATGAATTTAGGTACTCATAGGGGAAAATGCCTTTCTTCTTAATAAGCTGAAATTCTTTTTCTGATTGAAATAAGGACCTTATAGTGTTAAAATCATTATGCGACAAATTGCAGGCTAATGATTCTAAACTCTCAGCCATAAAGCGTAATGTATCAAGAAATCTTATTTCAAGATTATGACCATCGCTCATTTCTGTAAATTGCGAGAGTGATATATAAAGCTCCTTATTGAGAGGGAGTACTTTCAGTTGCATAGAAATTTCACCTAGTTCTTTAATAAAAAGATGTGAGTCATAATTTGAGTAATTGTGAAAGTAAACTGGTATAAACTTGGGAATTTGGTAATTCAAATTACAGTTATTGTGGGCTGCACCTCTATATTTACCGCTAATGTGACAATGATCTCTAACGCGATCTTTACCTAGAAATTTTTGACAAATATGACAATTCACCGCACTATAAAAATTATAAATATCAGAAGGGGATAAAATATCCATTTGCCTATTATTTACTAAATGATTATTATAAATATCCTCACAATCTTTAATTAAAAATGAAACAAATTTTTGTGAAGCATCTTTCCCTGTATAAACCCTTAATTTATCTAACTTATTGTTATGGAGACACTTAATGTAGTAACTAAAAGCACAAGGAGTGTGCTTTTTGACAAGACTGGTTTTACTACTCACGTTATTACTAATGTCTTCCAGGATGCATTCAAAATCTGCGTACACCACAAAGGGGACATCCATTTTCCTCTGATGCCCCTTAAAACTTAGAACTGCATCTGGACCTGACGGCATAGTTGTCACGATTTTGCCGCATTCCGCCTTATGATTACTCATGACATTCTCCCTATGACTATACTGTAGACAGCTATTACAAAAAAGTAATTTATGTCTATCGGTGGTTATTTGATTCGTCAAAAGTCTGTGAATGAGAAAAAATATATAAAAGTTTATTAGTAAAATGTCTCTATTATAAAATATATAAGACAAGTAAATGTATCATTAAAATTAAAGAGTATTAGTATAATTTTCTAACTTACTTTGATATGTTCTTTATCAGTATGTAGTGATGAACTTCACCATTCTCCAAAAGCAACAAGTTGACATGCTTTACTTTCTCCTCCTTGGTCACATAATAGGGACCGATGATTTGATCTGCTCCCTCATCGTACCCAAACACATTAACACTTATTGCTGGATTATTTACTTCGAACTCCTTAATTTTGTTTAGTGCTAATGGGTAAGTTAAGTTTTTGAAATTTAATGCTACACCATTTCGCGTAGAAATAATGTCTGCAGAAATGTCCTGAATATTATAAGTACTGCAACGTTCTTGATTATATTTGGTAGTATCCATGGCAGCAATCATACACCACTTGAAGCAGTATTCATCACCGTTTTGTATATTGATGCAAGCTTTTTTTCTTAATAGTTTTTCCGGAGTGGATATCCAACTTGATCCTTTGACTAGCGAAGATTTGTTGATGTTGATTTCTGCTCGAACTATGCGTGACAAAGTCCAACCAGAATCTCGCTCTTCAAATTCGGACATTTTGGTTAAAATCTCCTCAACCTGTTTACGGAATAATTCTTCAATGTTATCTGCCTTCGTCAGCAAACTCATTTTGGCTACATGTGTTATAATACACAACTCCAATTCTTCTTCTACAATTTTGATGTACTCCGCCACAATACTCACATGAAATTTAATTATTGTATGCTTAGACAAAGACATTTGAAGTCTCTCAATAAAAATATTCATGTTTTCTTTAATAAATTCTTCCAAGAGAAGTTGGTCCTTTTTATTTAGTATTACATATGTGGCGATATGGTTTTTGAAGGCTTTCGATATTTTGTAATATCTCACATTCTCTTCGACTTCTTCTTCTCTCCTAGCATGCGAAGTACTCATTGCAGCTGGCAGAGTTTCTTCTCTTTTTTCTTCTACTTCTCCATCACTTTCCGGTAAACTTATGTCCATAGCATCGTTGTATAAAGTCCCTCCAAGGATATCCACACCTTGTTGATGAGCTTGTTGTTGTAGCTGCTGCTCTTGTTGATGATAATTAAGAGGTTGCCATTGCATCAAATTGGAATACTTCTCCATTTGATTAACTGGTGTGACGGGATTATAATTGTAACTTGGACACTCATATTGCATTAGTACTCCTGATGCCGAAAACTGATTACTCCATGACATTGGTATAGGGTAACAGTTAGGCATACCGTATTGTTGATATTGGGGATACTGTAGAGAAGGGTGCTGCTGGTGATGAAATGAATTTATGTGCTGTTGACGATTTTGAACAAATGTCTGCGGTTGCTCTTGATTTGTACCCCGACTTACGACCATTTGATCCTGCACGCTATGACTTTTCACATGATCCAAAAAGGACTTTTGGTATTTGTATACCTTATGGCATCTATTACACTGATAACCTGTATAACTCATTTTTAGTTATTTTATTATTATAAAACTTTAACACAATTGCTGATTATACTACTTGTAAATACAATAAAGTACTGATGTGTTGGTTAGAAAAGTTGGCGTATTTATACGAAAATTAGTAGCAGTATCCTTGCAGCATTCACAGTTTTAACCTTTTGTTTCTCTGCTGATGACTGTACTTAGTTGAAACTTTGCTGCTTTAAAATAATCGTAGACAAAGAAAATGATTACGTTGCAAAATATAAATGTATTCTACACAGCCACAAAATATTCCACGCACAAGTTCTTTCGATCGTACATACATACATACATACATACATACATCATACACACATACATACATACATACATCATACACACATACATACAAATATATTTCTTAAACAAATAAACAGAATATAAGCTTACCAGCGACAAACAAGCTGGACCCCCCACACACAAGCATTAGGGGTGTTCACATACATGAGAACGTTTTATAAATAAATAAAATAATTTATTTAATTATTTTATTAATTTATTTAATTATTTTATTTTATAAGAATTTATTAGTGTGATGAAATCACACAAGCACATTCCCATGATTCATATGAAACTATATGACCTAGTAGTCATAAAACCTTCTTTCTCTGATATTACTGATATAGTATTACGATAACAAATTTCTACAGTATGGCAACACTGGGAGCATTAGAAAATAATAATCATGTTTTTCCGTCGGCATTTGAAAAAAAATAATAATCATGTTTTGCCGTCGGCATTAGGAAAAATTATCATGCATTGACGTAGGCATTAGGAAAAATTATCATGCATTGACGTAGGCATTAGGAAAAATTATCATGTATTGCCGTCGGCATTAGGAAAAATTATCATGTATTGCCGTCGGCATTTGAAAATAATTATGTATTGCCGTAGGCATTAGGAAAAATAAGTATGTATTGCCGTCGGCATTAGGAAAAAAAATAATCATGTATTGCCGTCGGCATTTGAAAAAATTATCATGCATTGCCGTAGGCATTAGGAAAAATTATCATGCATGCTGTAGGCATTAGGAAAAAGACAGACTTATTGAACCACCCTCGAAAAATATTTAAAGGACTTATCTAACCACCCTCGTAGGTATCAAATTTCAAGAATTTTAAAATTTTCAAATTTTAATTACCCAAATTTAACAATTTCAGCAACAATTTAACAATTTCAGCCACAATTTAACAATTTCAGCCACAATTTAACAATTTTAATCGGCGCCAGAAGTGGGATTTCACTACTACTCAAAACTTTCAATGCCAATATTTGTTGCTTGTATGCGTTGTTCACAAATGTTGTCAAGAATATAGTGCTTAAGTCTTGACTTTATTAGAATCGCTGAGCCACCGCATGCTCTTCCTCTAGGGACCTTTGAATCATATAAGGTGTAGCCGTATATTTTAAAAATGATTCTCGAAGTCAAATGAGTCTCAGAGACTAGCATTACATCAATATTTTTTTCCGTGAGGAAGTGCTCAAGTTAATTTTTATGTTGGCGAATGCCGTTTGCGTTCCAGAAACATATTTTTAACGTATTCATGGCTTGTTAATTAATGCTTGAAGCAGTGTATTCTGCATTCCAAGCATTTCCTGCATCATGCTAGTCATATTTGTTGTAAAATTGTTTAAAGTTTGCACCAAGTTATCAATAGTAGCTTCAAGGCGATTGAAATTAAAGCTTGAATTTGTATTTGTTGAATTATTTTCCAGTGAAACATTTTGTGTGGGAATAAAACTAGCCCTAGCAGCATCTGCATACGATACACGCGAAGTAACTGGTTGGCTCATTTGCGCAGAAGTGTCGGAGGAAGCGTTTTCTGTTTGAACTGGAACTAATTTAGGTTTTTGCATCATAGCCTGCTTGACGAAAGAGTACACAGGACAACCCCTATTGTTAGCGGTGTGGTTACCTCCACAATTACTACATTTTTTTTCTGCTTGATCTTTTGGCTTAGTGCAGCTAGCAGTACCATGCAATTCACCGCAGATAACACAAATTGTAGGTAATTTGCAGTAAGTTTTTGTTTGACCATATTCTTGGCAATTATGGCACTGTACTTGACCTGATCGCTTATGTGGCTCTTCAACTGTGATTTTTCGATGTGGGGGATTTTCTCCCTATTGAATATATTAGTAACATTTTTTACCTTAAATCCTTGTATGATGAGTGCATCTTTTACTTCTTCGGGATTAACATAAGAATCAATGCCCTTCAACACGATTTGCATACCTTTAGCACTCTTAAGCTGGTACGTATAAAAACTTGTTTTATTTTCTTTCGAATTCTGTTACTGTTTTGCAGAAATCTTTTTCTTCGTATATTTGAATTTTAGTTTCTTCAATGTTACCACCTTTTATTGGAACAACGTGAAATGCGTTCTCACCAATTGCCGAGACTAATTTTTTAATAAGGGAGTTAGAATTTTTTTTCTCTCAAATATATTGGTGGTGGTTTGGAGGTTTTTGTCGAAGATACAGCGGGTTGGTCATTATTAGCCTGCAATACTGAAAAACGATTACTACGATTAATTGATGCAGCGTCGTTATCCTTGGATATCTTGGGAAGCGATGAGAACTGTAATATATCTGTCCATTCCGACTTGAGCCTTAGATTTTTGACTATTGTTATCTAAATTGATTAAGTGATGAACACGAGCCAGAAGCGAATGATATCGCTGACTTAATTGAAGAAGTACTAGGCAACTCAAATGTTAACAAATCACTAGTTGGCATTGGGCTGACGAAAAATTGGATTTGCCGTTAGAAAAATACTATCACCAGATTTTTTATTTTTATTGTTTTTATTAAGAGCTCCAGAACTCACAGTACTACTATCATCAGATTTTTTATTTTCATTGATTTCATTAAGAGTTTCAGAACTCACAGTAAAATAAGCATTTCTGCCGTTAGAACTCACTTCAAAATTTTTTTCCTTTGAGGTACTCATACAGAGTATTATTCCTCAAGGGTACTTTGTTTGTGTTTGTTTTTTTTGTTTGCGGTTTTTTTTTGTTGTTGTTATTTCTACTATGTAAAAATATTAGCAAAGCAATAAAGCTTATTTATTACAGTTAGTATGTACCTATTACGAATAATATGTACTACGAATATTTTTTTTGTATAATGTTTTTTTTTTGTTTAGTAAGTATTTAAGAAAAATTCCGCTAATCGACTATTCACTATGAAGGTACAGCGAGAACTGTAACGTCTATATGTATGTATGTATTTCATTCTTGCTTCTGGAAGTCGTCAGTATACTTCAATCCAAAAAACTTTTGCAATAAGCTAAAAAAACTTCGCATTTTGAAGCAAGGCTGTTAACATATTATTGAAAATCGGAATACACAAGTTTAAAAGCCTCTAACAAAAATCTTTGCAAAACAAGCATCTTTGATTTTGATTTTGGATCTATTTTATTTTCCACCACTTTTATACAATTACTAGCCACATTTGTCTGAAAAATAAGCCAAACCTAATAATATGTACTTTAAAAGACTGAATGTCAAATAAAATATAAAAATCAATTAAAAGATTCATTAAGTATTTTAATTGAAAATATTTTTTCAAAATAATGTGGCGTACTACAAAAAGCTGCTGGATTTTCTCACATAAAAACCAAACTTACATTAGCGGAGTTCGGTGTTTGGTTGCAAATTGTCTTGCGTAAGTGCAAATGGAAAATATCGTAGTTTTTCTTTCAAATCCAACAACAAAATACACACACAGTCCAAGGAAAAGCTACGATATTTTCCATTTGCACTTACGCCAGGCAGTTTGCATCAAACATCCAACTCCACTATTATTTACATGCAACTAATATGTAATAAATATTTACCATTTCATATTATTCTGAGTTAAGTTCTGTTGGTAAAGCTTTTTTGATAGAGCAGTAAATTCAATTAATATAAACATACGTGTATATCCAATTAAAATATTGAATATATAATAATAGAATATTTTTCTAACCAATCACTTAATTGAAAAAATTCAGCAATATGTTTTTCTGTGCGGATATAAATAAAGAGAAATAACAATATTTTGAAATTTTACGCAGATTATAATCTTAATTATAAAGAATCTTTCTAGGGTTAAACACAAACAAAACATACTTCTTGTACAGGGTGTCTGGTGGCAAACTTATATTTGTAAATACGATTATTTCAAAAAGCAATAAACGGTGCGAAGGGAGCATGGCGATGTTGGAATTATCGATTGTGCGTATTTGTTAGTCACGATGTCGCAGTAGTCGAGTGAGCATCGTGCGTTCACTGTGGAGACTATTTTTTACGAGTAATGATTTTTTACGTAATTACTCGTCGACAATTTTGTTCAAAGTTCGGTATTTGGCAAATACGTGATGGACCGAGTGTAAATTTAATTCGTTCATGGGTGCAGAGATTCCGCGCAGCTGCTTCGGCTATGAATGTCCCCCGAACAGGACCCAGTCGATCTTCAAGGACTTCCGAAAACATTGAACTGGTTCAAAGCAGTTTACGTGAAAATCCGCGACTTTCAATACGGAAAAGAGCAGCCTCACTGGGACTTCCAAGAACGATTATTCATGAAACTTTAAAAAAGGATCTAAGGTTCCATCCTTTTAAAATTCAAATCGTTCAAGAACTGAAAGAAAGTGACTTTGATTTACGCAAAAAATTTTGGGAAATGATGCACTCCAACATCATTTTCCCACAATAAATCCCATTTTTTCACTTAAATGGGCACGTCAAAAAGCAAAACTGCCGTAACTGGTCTCCGAGAACTCGCAACCCCCGACTGAAACATCAAAAAACATAAAAACTATTTGTCTAGAAATCAGCTCAATTGAACCAATTTTATTGCAGCGTGTGGCACAGAACACAACGGTCCGTTTCGAACAGTGTGTTGAACTCGACGGAAGACATCTGGATGACATACTCTTTAAAAAATAAAATCCGCATTTCCATTTTTTAATTTTTTTTGAAAATATAAATCTGCCACCAGTAGTGATGCGAATTAGAGACCTGCGTAAGCAGTCTTTAAATGTAAATACGTCATAATTTTTAAATGTATTAACGTCGCATGTATTATACTAAACCAATAATAAATGCTGTCGTACTATAAGCGAAGCACGATGGATGTATCGGTGTACGTGTATATCAGTGTTAACAAGCTATGCCGCCAAGACAGCTTGTTTGTAACAAACACTCAAAAGAAGTACTGTTGATTAGTGTATGCTTGTTATTTTTCATATTGTACGTTTGATCATATTTATACGTTTTTCATATTGATACGTGTAATATGTAGATGGTAAGGTGATTAACCGCATACAACTAATGTTAATGCATGTGTGTGCGTTTGCATGTGCGCACCCTGCAGAAAGTGCAAAAAGTGAAATTGTGGTGATTTACTAGTGACGTTGTCAGTAGTACTACTGACCAGTACCTGGATTCTGTAACATTTTGCGAACCGAAAATTGTAATATTTATCGACATATTTATTCGCTTGCGATAACGATAATGCGATTTTGTAATTTCTTTTTTACGATAGCCTCGTATCTTATCACAATCTTATTCACAACTTAATTCAATATTATGTGGTAGCTGTGATAGAAAATGTGAAAATAAGCGAAGAGCACAAAGAATAATAAAGAAAAACTTAACAAATTTGATTTTGTGACTTAATTTTATTTTCTGAAACCGACAGCGAATATCCTTAAAATATGTAACTGAATAGCAAAGTCGATAAATTTTCGTTATATTTAGTATAACGACACGATTATAGTAATAAAAGTTACTGAATCCAGGTACAGGTGTACCCCAGCCAATGTAATCGCCTATTGACATTTAACATTAGCTTGTCATTGAAAATCCACCACTAGACTGTAGCACTACTGACTAAGTAGTTCTTTTGGGACCACATGGAGACATTGGCACCAAAGATTCACTAGTAAGTTTTAGGGGCTCTAGTCTACAATATTGATATTTCCTCGCTCGTTGTCAATAGTAAAATTATATTGATTTTCTAGTGAAATTGTCAATACTGCTACTGACTAGGTGTACCCCAGCCAATGTAATCGCCTATTGACATATAACATAAGGTTGTCATTGAAAATCTACCAGTAGACTTTAGCACTATTGAGAAGGTAGTTCTTTTACGACGATATTAAGGTATTTGAATCAAAGATTCACTAGTAGGTTTTAGTGACGCTTGTCTACATATATTTATTTAATATTATTGCATAGCATAATAAAAAAGAAAAACAAACTATTGACGCGTTCATTGACAATATCAATAGAAATGCACTACAACTGTTGTCTCTAACGTATCTCTACTCTTGCATAAAACGAAAGTTTTCGACATTTTAACTAGTGCAATTGTCGCTTGAGAAAGAGTATTGACATAGAGACATATGGTTCTAGTCTGACTAGAGGGCAGAAAAATAAAAGATCATACACACATACATGCATGACGTTTGTACACGCGCTCATGTGTAGAAAGAAGCAAGTATCACAAATTCTTCCGTCACGAAGTGTTTTCTTCTTTACTCTTATACCTACAATACTGAAACAAATTTCTTGCAAACAGTGTTGTTAACGTTTGTTTTATAAGATTTTGCTGTAGTAAACCATTTGAAAAATCCCTCATGTCTTGAAAGTTCTTATAAGATATCTTGTGCAGGACACTAATACGAATTTAGCCATTTTCTGACTAAATTTATCTATTATTCATACCAATTAGCTGGAAGAAAAGTGAGTTTAGCTATTAGCTATTTTTTTAGCCGTTTTTATTTCAATCTAGCTATATTTTAGCTATTTTTCCAAACATTAAATTTTTGTGTGACTTTTCATAAAAAATTTAAACTCGCAACAAAGGAACATTTATTAACTACCAAAAAGTACAACAGAGTAATATGTTATTGTTTTCGCATTAATATTAGTAAATCCCGCTTCAAATTTGCCAATTTCGTTGCAACAATCTAAAAGCGTTTATATGAAAAACATGGTTAAATTGGTAATAATAAGATTTGCTACTTCGTTCTGATAATCCTTGCAATGTTGTTATAAGCTATCGGGTCTAAATGGTAATTTATGATATCAATCAAACAAGGGTAATTTTTGCTTTACACGAGCGATAATAAAAAATAAATTAAAGTTTAAATGAGACTTGAAATAGAAAATGCATAAGAAGTATCAACAAAAATTTCGCAAGGAATGGATTAGTAACCCAAAAATTCAAAGACTTAATAGCAGAATGTACAAATGAATGGAAGGCGTACTGCAAATATTGCAACTTTTCACTATATGCGCAGTTTCTTGATTATCTGAAGAACAATTTTTTATTTATTACTTCAATTTATTGCTTTTATTTACTTTCAAAAAGTTCCCGATTTGCTTTAAAAAAGTAATATTTGAAATACTTTCTTGTTTTTGCTAAAGTTCAAAAAAAAGTATACATACTCCCACTGTTGGTCAACGATACTTTTACACATGTTTTGCCACTACATTGTAACGATTCATGTCTCTCAGACAATAATTGAAAAGGTTTGTAATCAGTCGTTCTTAGTTTTTGATTATAATGTGTCCTAAAGTTAAAGAAATAAGATTAAATATTAGAAATCTGATTGTTCAGCATCAAAAGAATTGTAAAATTGTTGCGCGAAATTTCTGAAATTGTTGGACGGTAAAAGTCTAGTATACAAACCGTTATAAGAAGTTATAAAAAGAACAGTAGTGCTAGTAGTAGGCCAAGAAGTGGCCGTTCGTAAAAATTACTCGGCGTATATAACCACACATATTGAAAGAAATTGACAAAAATTCCTGGACAACTGCTGTTGATATAGCAAAAAAGCATAGAAAAAATGTTGATTGTCAATCTACATCCATAAAAACTACGAAATGTATTGGGAAATGGAGGTTATCATAACCGAGTGCATCAGAATAAAAACATTCATAAGCGATATTAATAAGGCCATATGAAATTTGCTTAAAAGCATTTAAATAAAGATAAAAACTTTTAAGAAACTGTTGTGTTTAGCACAGAAATAAATTCAACTTATTCTTATAACGGGTGTTTTTTTAGAGGTATAGAACTTTAAATTGAAATAAAACATAAGAAAATCGTTTTAATGTCCATCAATTTGGCTTTATTGGAAGGATAATTTTATGCCATTAATGTTTAAATATGATTTCGGGCATGTGGCCGCCGCGACTGGCTCGAATAAAGATAATTCTACAGGTCCAATTTTCAACCACTTTTTCGAGCATATGGGGCCGTATGTTGGCAATAACGCCACGAATGTTGGCTTCCAAGTCCCCTAACGTTTCTGGTTTGTTGGCGTAGACGAGCGACTTCACATATCCCCAAAGAAAATAATCCAATGGTGTCAAATCACACGATCTTGGTGGCCAATTGACAGGTCCATTCCGCGAAATTATGCGCTCATCGAATGTTTCCTTCAATAAATCGATTGTGACGCGCGCTGTGTGTTGGAACCACAACTCATCCACATTCATGCCATCCAATTCGGGAACAAAATAGTCGGTTATCATGGCTCTATACCGGTCTCCATTAACGGTAACTGACTCTCCAGCATTATTTCGGAAGAAGTATGGCCCAATGACTCCACCAGCCCATAGAGCAAACCAAACAGTCAGTTCTTGTGGATGTAATGGCGTCTCAAGGGTCTCATGTGGATTCTCTTCACTCCAAATGCGGCAATTTTGCTTGTTGACGTAGCCATTCAACCAAAAATGAGCCTCATCACTGAACAAAATTTTGCGATGAAAATCAGCATCGAGATCAATCTCATTTTCGGCCCATACACCAAAATCACGACGCATTGCATGGTCTCGCGGCTTTAATTCTTGCACAAGCTGGATCTTGTAAGGTCGCAAGCCAAGATCTTTGCGCAAAATCTTCCATAAAGTTGATGGACAAAGCTCCAATTGCTGTGCACGGTGGCGAATCAATTCATTCGGGTCCTCTTCAACACTTTGCTCTACAGCGGCAATTGTTTCTTCGGTGCGCACTGTTCGACGTCTCTGCGGATGCGTATTATCACATAGAGTAAACGTAGTGCGAAAACGATCCATGGTTAACCGAATTAATTGCTCTGATGGACGATTATGTCGACCATAAAATGGACGGAGCTTGCGGTAAACTTCGCGAACTGAACCATTATTTTCGAAATAAATTTGCACGATTTGCAAGCGTTGTTCTTTTGTCAACCTGTTCATGATGAAATGGCAAACCAAACTAAATATTAATCACTTGACAGCTGACAAAATGGCCGCCAGTTAAAAAAGTGATGCCAACTTAAAGTTCTATACCTCAATAAAAAACACCCATTACAATGGAAAACAAAAAGTTTGGCTCAAAAAGAATAAAGAGCTGGAACATAAAAACCTGATCCCCACAATAAAACACTGACGCGACTTTATTATTGTTTTTAGTGGTATTTCGGCGGCTGGGACTAGAAATTTAATTTTTATTGATACTACCATGGATCAGTTTATGTATTTGAACCTATTAAAGGATAATTTGAAGGTATAACTAGCCAATATTGGTCTACCTGGAAGCTGATACTTCCAACAAGATAAAGACCTAAATCACACAGTGGCCAGTTTAAAGGAATTGCTGTTGCACAATATGTCAAAACAACTGCATTCTCTTC
This sequence comes from Tachina grossa, assembly GCA_949987645.1. Lineage (NCBI taxonomy): Eukaryota > Metazoa > Arthropoda > Insecta > Diptera > Tachinidae > Tachina > Tachina grossa. The sequence continues at coordinate 70,633,596 of OX465278.1, forward strand.
CCCAGTCGTCTTACTTAAACCCCGTAGAAAATTTATGGGACGAATTTGACTACAGGATAAGAAAAAACGCGATAAAGAACCAACTGAACCTAAAAATGATTTTGCAAAAAAATTTAAAAATTTTTTTCGAGAACCAGCGGTAAGCTGGTATATTTTATGAGAAATGAATTAAATGTCGTATTCGAGAGGAAAGGAGGTGCAAAAAAATATTTAAATACAAATATTATTATAGTTAATTTAATTATTATTTTTCGAACTTCATTTGTTTCTATATTTGTGATTTGAATAGGCTAAAGTTCGTATCGCTTTTTAAGCCAAATTACATGTGATAATTATTAATGAACAAATAACACCAAAGTTAGTTGTAAATATTCTGACAACACATAGTTGAACGGAACAGCCAGCCGTTTTCGAAGGCCACTAAACCTTCATCATTATTATTTGTGAACTAGAAGAATTAACTATGGAGTATGCATACTTCTCTATGAATTACATGCTGCATTTTTTTTAATTTTTTCATAAATATTTTCTTTTTTCAAAAATTATTTGCTATAATATAATATTATTTTTTACAAAGAATGATACGTCAGGAATTTTGTGGATAAAAACTTTAAAGTCTTGCATAAAAACGTAATTTTTTGGGGGGTATGTAGAGTTTTCTGTGCCACTGTATGTACATATGGATATGTTAATTGTTCTGTATTTACTCCCCAAATGCTGCAATATAAACGCTGTCACAGCGATCAAGTTCAGGGCATAAATTCATTCTTAACTCATAAGAAAATATGTACATATGTACTATAATTTGTGTAGACATGCAGCGCACATACGCATGACTACATCCACACACAATTATTATTCAAGTACATTTGTTAGGGAATTAGTAAAATTAAATAGTTCTTACAGATTGTTGAATCAAAAGTTTATGAAATATGATCTTTTCATTGTCAATGAAAACTACATAAATTTATGTACATATATACATACGTAGTTATGTATGTATCTGCACATTCTTAATTGTACGAGTATGTTACAAAAGCATGAGAATGAATCCACATTCATAAATATTTCTATAGAGATTTGTAGTGGTCCAATTCAAATAGAATCAAAGACTTGTTGACATTTTACAATCTGAAACCTCTTGAAAATATTTTCTATGTAAATTTAAATTTTTATTTTAATTAATTCTATTATCTTCCATACAATTTACATTATTAAGAAAAAAAAAGCAACAACATTAAGAGCATGACGTGTTGTATAGAAAATTATAATCCATTTATTTTCCAGATAAGTTTTTTGTTTACAGTGTGCCTGTATGCCAAATATCGTACATGGATATTTTGGTACCCAGTAACAAAATAATAAATTGAAAGTAATTTTTTTTTCCTTTTTGATTTTCACTACTTATGTATTATTTATAACTATCACTAAGTCTATGTGGTCGGGCCTAATATATATATTTTGTATATTTTAGATTTAAGATTTGAATACTTACTGTTAGTTCATATTTGAAGATACAATAAAAAAAATACATGTATTAAAAAAAAAAATTAAGTAATTAAATTTTCATTGCTTCTACTTAATTTACATTATAGGGCATTTACACCTGCACAAAATCTAGCAGATTTTAATTAAAATCTTTATGAAAATCTATCTAGGCGCACGGTAGTGCGCCAGGCCAAGTTCTGGCCAATGCACGCAGTGTGTATATTTACACGAAGCCATTTTAGCTGTTTTTAACCCCCTCATAACTTTATTCCCCGCAATCGTAAAATTATGAAACCATAAATAGAATAAATTCATGTAACCTCATATGCGAAGTTTGAAAGTTTCACAATGAAAGGTTCCGGAGATATGGAGGTGCAAAAAGTGCATATTTTATCACATACACTGACCACGGACGCACTCATCAAATTGATGAAGCACTTCCGCTTCGTACACGAGTAGATCTAGGTGAGCAATGAACCAAAAAAAAACTGAAAACACGGAAATGTTAACCAGGGGGTCGGGGCTACGCCCATAAAAATTAAAAAATGTGCTAGCGAGCTTAAATTCGATACAGAGCTAGGTCTAGGTGAGCACTAAAATAAAAAAAATCTGAAAACCCGGAAATTTTTGCCAGGAGGGCGGGGCTACGCCCATAAATGTCAGAATTAAAAAAGCTAATATAAGGCGCTTAGTAGAAGCTGTTTTATTGAAATTTAGCATATATACTGCGATAATTAATGCAAGACTATAAATTTTTCATTAAAAAAGTGGGCTTTGACTCTCCCATACCATTTTAATCTCATTTTCGTTCATATTTAGATATGCTATTTATGTGGGTATTATTACCCGTTTGCAACGAAACTTGACACGAATAATTAGCACTGGGCGAAAAAATCTTAAGTTTGCAAAAGTGGGCGGGATTACGCCCATAAAAATTAAAAGTTGCACTAAGAAGCTGAAATTTGATATACAAGTAGGTCTAGGTAAAGGGGCGGGGCTGCGCCCATAAAAATTAAAAGTTGCGCTTATGAGCTGAAATTTGATACATAACTAGGTCTAGGTGAGAAACTAACTAGAAAAATCTGAAAACTCAAAAATGTTTACCAGAATGAGCGGGGCCACGCTAATATTGTTTGGAACTAAAAACTTAATATACAGCTTTTAACTCAAGCCAGTTTAGTAAAACCTTTCATACGCGTTGCACGTATACAGGAATTCAAACTATCACCTTAAAAAGTGGGCGTGATCACTCCTATAAATTGTTAGCCTTGTGTTTAATCTGCTTCGGAATAGCACATTTTAGAAGAAAATTAGCATGAATTTTAAGCGCTACTCACAAAAAAAATTGTGAGTTTAAAATAGAGAGAGGGATAATGCTCATAAAATTTAATTCTCGCTAGAGTGCTGAAATTTTATACACAAGTAAGTGTAGAGTAAGCCAATGGGAAAATCTTAAAACCAAGAAGTTTTTCCGGTATGCGGGGCCACGCCTTTAAAAATCCAATTCGCACTAGAGAGCTGAAATTTGATACACAAATAAATCTAGATCAGAGATCACTTATAAAAATCTAAAAAACTAGAAGTTTCAATCAGGGGTGGAAACCAGCACTTTTAATTCAAAATTAAAATAAATTCTATTGAAACTTTTCATACACATTCCACTTATCCAAAATAAAAATATCTTATTTTGAAAGGTATCAGTGACTTCACCTATAAATCTAAGCTCTTTCTTTCAGGTACTTCGGCTTAGCAGTTTTTAATTTAATACTCAGGTATTTCTCATTAACTTTTTAATAACAAACTTTGCATGAACCATACGCACTAGCAGATATAAAAGTCAGCAGAGCCAGGCCCATAAAAAATTTACGTAATATTATAAAATATAGAGAGCTGACATTTTGTACACAAATAGTAATTGATTTACTCAATCGGAAAATCCAAAAATTAAAGCAGCAGCTGCCCTATTGAAACTTTGCATGCACATTGGGCATATTCTTTTGATTTGTATGTACTTCGGCTAAGCAGACTTAAATATGTAAATATATTGAGAAAATAGACGGGTCATGTCCACTAAAACTTACGCTGTATTTTACATGTTTCTTCCCAGACGACTCTTGCCAAATTGCGTAAATACTAGCGACTCGTTGTAATGACACAACAGTACATTTTTAAGATCTACAACCCAACACCCATCACACTCTAACCCATTATTTTATGTAATTCTGCCATTTTCAACTGGCACAGTGATCACGAATATAAATAAAACAACCTAGAAATTTTAAGTTTAAAAAGTGTTATAATATAAAATTTTTCAAAACGTAATCAGATCCTCACAAAAACATAAATGTGAAAATAGGCCAAGTTCCTATCAAAAATTTCGGCCATTAAAAGTAGTGAGATATAAATTTTGACCAAGTTCTTGTTTGGCACAATATCTAACACTGAAATATGCCACGCATTATATTAATTTGTAATCGTAAGGGTGAAATATAATTTCTAAATAATCTGATAACTTGGCAATATTTTTACATTTCTAAAAAAGGAAGGAATAATGTATATTTGTTCATTTCAAGTCTACTTACGAGTTCCACAAGCGGGAACGAAATGCATATAGACGATTGCTTGGCCATAAAAACAAGCTAGCTTTTGGGGTTGGGTAAAGACATTATGTCAAATAAATATACTCCAGTATTTTATGTATTTCTTTATATCGGTAAAAATGTTGTCATGCGTTGAACTTCGCCTTTTTCAACTGACAGCTAAGTTGAAATACATGTTTTCTTATGAGGTCTGTTACATTCAGTACATTTCCGTCCACTCAAAGTACAAAATTAGGTCAACTTTTAAAATTTTGCGTACGTTGAGTAGTTTGACAGGTATTGGTTAGTATTTTTGGTATGTTCTGATTTGGATTTTTGTGTTTTGTGGGAGCAAAAGTAAAATTAAACAAAAGAAATAAATAAAATAAATACAAAAAGTTGAATTTAATAAATAAAATGGAGAATCGACCTATTGAAGCTGTTTAAATTCTTCCGTCAATAAAGTACTCATTGTTCCAACTTTGTCCGTCGTTGCGTTAATGTCAGTTGAAAAAGTCGAAGTTTAACGTATGACGGATTCATTGTGCCCCGGCCTTAAGTGTTTTCATACAGATTTTCATACCACTAATTCGAATGAGTCGTCAACAAAGCGAACACTATGTCAAAATCAATTGCTTGCTACTTTGCTTTGGTGTAGTAAAATTTAATTGCAAAGAATTCCATAAAGTTTGTAAAATTATTATTTTATCACAATATTATTTTTTTTAATCAGATTTCTTCAATTTATTTTTTATTCATAGATAAAAGTCATAAAATATTCATCAAAATATTATTGAACACTTTTGTGTTGATTATTGTTTTATGTTCATTATAAAAGTACTCGCTCATTTTCAACAAAACGAATGTAGTTGTAAAGCAAAACAGTAATAACATGCTGTTGCTGTGCGACTATTTTGTTAAATTCTTTTTAATATGGTTGCATATATTTTCATGTAAATGTTTGTAAGTTTAAAAAAATCTCTAGAAATTCTTGAAATATACAAATTGGCACTACTTTAATTTATAAACACGCAAAACAAAAAAATGACATATGTAGTCACAAGCGAAAGAAAGCTGACGACATAGTGGAGTGAAAATTCTTTCGCAGAGTTTTTATTTCGACATAGTGGAAGTGGCAGTTAATAATAAAAATTTTATTTTCTTATTTTAATTTTACTACAACTAAAAATATTTGATTACCAATATTATTGTTATTTAGCAATTTTATTGAACTGCTGATAGCTCCCAGTTGTCATGCGTCATAACATTTTGGTAGCTGGGAATACAACTTAAGTTCGATTGTCATCCATAATCGAGCTCAAATGATATTTTCTTGCCAAAGTTGACATTTTTTATTTATTGGAACAAAATAAATTGGTCTTAGGTTATGAAAGTCTGTGCATAAGATAAGAGGTTTGTGACAGTTCAAAATGTGTGGTTGAAGTCTACTCACGATTTGTTACAGCAACAATAAAATGCATATAGATAACGCGGAACCAACAGAAAATAAATTTCAAATTATCCTTATAAAATTTGTTTAACTTTCTTATTTTGGAAATAAATGTATGTATGTGCATCTCGAAAACTCATAGGTCAACAGAAAAAAGTTGATTGATGCATAATGGCTACCTTAGTACAAAAAGGGAAAAAATTTCAATTCTATGGATAGTTTTGAAGTGAAATTGTCAATTAGGGAATTCACAATGAGTACAGGTATTAAAATTTAAATGTGGTAATATTGCGCCATTTTATTTTTTTTTATTGTGAGCAAGCAACGATATCAGTGATATCCGTTTAGTGCCTTTAGCACTAGATTTAGTGCTTTTTAAGTCATAACAGTGCGCATTTTTCAAGTTGGTGCTTTTTTTAAAAAGGCACTAAGTTGGTGCTTTTTTAAAAAAGGCACTAAGTTGGTGCTTTTTTAACTATGAATTTAGTGCTTTTAGTGCGTTTTACAATTAGACTAAATATAAATTTGTGATAGTCTAGTAGCTTCCTAAAAACCGCGAATTAAGATTTTTTCACTTTTTTGAAACTCTAAATTTAAACACATACACACATACTCAATCCAACAATGTGACTGTACTTGCTTCTTTGCGTTCCTTCCTAATTATCAGATTTCCTACAAAAATACTGAAAAATCTTAATAAGAATATGAAGTTTGAGAATTGGACGTAACGTCGTGGTTGTATGCATGATACAATAATATAAATTTTTTATGTCAAAAATATCTGATTATAGTCTAATCATTCGACCCTTTTTTGATACGGAATAATTTCTTTGCCTTATTTATTTAATTGGATGAAAGACATATAGGGAACTACATACTTTTTCATTCCCAGTGTGCAGAAATGGCTATCACGAAAAAAGTAATTGATTTTAGAGCTAAATCGCTACATAACGTTAAGAACATTTTATTCAAGTGTTTTAGTATTTCGACTATAGTGGATGATTTAATTTAATATATAAAAGAGTAAAAATAAAATTTTGAATTCAAATCTTTATCCTGCACATATGTATGTACATACAAACATATTTATTGCATGTAGTGCTTTTTTCATCACCGAACAGTGCTTTTTGCTTTAAAAAAGTTTGCACCACTGATATAAATACAAATACTGTGTATATCAACAGCGATGCCAATTTAGCGCGTTTCGCGCCAGATTTAGCGCGTTTTAACTATGCCATACGCGCTTTTTTCCGTCTTAGCGCGTTTAATAAAAAAGCGCTAAATTAGCGCGTTTTGAATAAAGTCAATAATATCATTTCAGTTCAAAATTTTTCAACTTTTTTGTATAAATTCAACAAATTTTCTAATACGCAAAACTCCGATAACATTTTTTAAATTAGTTAATGATTCAGCTATCGCAAACAAAATTCGCTTGACTGTGGTTAGAATAAAAAACGCATTTTATTACTATAATGACAAATATTTTGAAATTTCACAAATGAAAACATGTACTACATACAATGACCCAAAAAATTTACATAACTTACAAAGTATCTATTATAGCTGAAGTACAAAAACCATTTGAATCGAAAAACTATTCCACAATTTATATGTTGTTACAAAGTTTTAAAAATAGATTAAAAGTAAAAACTAAGCATTTCGATTATTTGGAAGGCGATTCTGATTCTGTATTAAATGATTTTAGTTAATTAAAACATAATCCCCATATTGCGAATGTCGTCATCGACGCCACAGACAAGACGACAGTAAATATTGTCACTTCTACTCTTTATCGGCAACAATTGGCTCTTATTGAGAATCTCTTACAAACCTCTAAGGCTTTGTAAATTAATGTAGCATGTTAATTGTAGTGAATTATTGTCGACAAAGAGTAGACAAGTGACAATTTTTACCGTCGTCTTGATGTGACGTCGACGACACCATTCGCAATAAGGGGGAACGTTGAGGAAGCAATATTGCAAGATCTGAAAAATTAATTTTATATATATACGAGTACTAATACGAGTACATACATACATCAAATTTTATTGAAATTTAATTTAGCGCGTAGAAAATAGCGCGTTTTTGCTATAAATATTTGACAATGCTGTAACTTAGCGCGTTTTGAGAAGGGTAGTAGCGCGTTTGGGTTATAAATAGTTGGCATCGCTGTATATCAAAGTCAGGCAAACACACATACATCTTTATTTTATTTATAAATTAGTGTATAATATGAGAGAGAGAGAGAGAGAGAGAGAGAGAGAGAGTAGAATTCATATTTGTACGAATGCTCATGAGAGACTGAATTATCTTTTCTCTGCTTTTTTATAGTTAATTCCCGTTGGAAAACAATGTATGAGTACATTGAGTTAATAAAAAACTTTAATGAATTAAGATATTCATTCTTTATACATATATTTTTGTACTCATCATTTATTTTGCTTTTGCAGACTTTGTTAAGTATGAGTTTCTAAATGTAAAAATGTGAATGTGCTGGTACGTTGAGTCCGGGAACTGGTTTATTACTATTTTTGATGTATATCTTTAATGAATGATTTCAACGTGCCGTTCACACGGAGATTAAAGTTCATATTGAGTTTCAATGATTATTTTCATTGAAACAATGTTTGAGTACATTGAATCAACTTATTTTCAGAAAAATATTTATAAATCTTCGTCAATGAATTTCATTCATTGAAATTATGAAAAATAGTTTTTTCACTGTGGGTAGGGGTTTGCAAAAAAAAAAATACACGAATGTTACTATGTAAGACATTTTCAATGTTAAAATTTGTATATAGCATGAGGAAAATTTTTTTTTAAAATTCAATTAGTATAAAGAAAAACGTTAACTCTTCAATTTAATGTATATCAAACAAAAACTAAAATTTTGTGAAAATGAGTGAATTCAATTAATTGTGAATAAATTCGAAAAGAATCAATCGATTATAATGAGCGATATCTCATTTTGTTTCTTTTACATGTGGCCTTGCGATTAAGTAATAAATCTGAAAATTTTTTTTTGCTGTTTTCAATTTTTCATGATATTTTTAACACAAAAAATATTATATTTTCACGTATTTATTGGTTTTATCAGCATTTAACATTTTGAAATTTTGTTACGTCTTGTTTTCAGTGTTGGGATATGGTTATTCTTAAATTGTACCATGAAAATGGTAAAATTGTACCAAATTAACACTCATTGTACCAAAATGTAGCCATAACAATTTTGCATTTAGTGAAAACAAAAACATAAACAGTTTCGAACACAACTAATGGACGATATCATAGAATCCAACAATATTGGCTACTATTTAACTTGACAAATTTTTGTCTGAATTGAAAGATTTCCAATTAGCATTTAGGGGTTACGCTTTTTTGGGCAAATATTTGACAAGTATGACCTTACCTTAACACTATGGAGCAAAACAGTTTTTCATATACATATGTAAGTATACATCAATAATGTCAGTTTCATGGCACACACATTCTTATTCTCTTCCATTTAGTCGTCAATGAAACAGCGACGATAACACATGCGCAGCGGGTGTATTAAATTGTTTATAGATACAGTGAAAGAAAAACGTGGTATCCGAAAAATATTCTATGATCAGTAATGCTTTTTGCGACATTCAATGTATTTTATGTTACAAAACTTTTAAGGAAAGAAATGAATATATATTAAAAAGTCATTTTGGTCTTTTTTTGGAGCAGCTTTACTAAACTGCATTTAATATCAAAACTTAAAGGACCAATAACTTGGAAACTATTGGTCGCAGCCAATTTTTTTGTATAATTTTTTCTTCTTATTTTTGAAGTTTCTATCAGATAAACTATTTAAAAATTTATTTTTGGAACTTCTTCACAGTTTCCGATGAAAAGTTTACAGCGTCGTAACTCGGAAAATATGGGTCGCACGCAACTTTTATATTTAATTTTTATTCCTTATTTTTTAATTTTTTATCATATAGACTCCTTTTTATGTATTTTGAGCTGCTTCACAAAACTGCATTTGTTGCAAATATTTCTTTTTTTCGATGTACTTGAGAGACGAATGAGACAGCTTTTCTCACACATACAACTATAGTTTTATTTTTGACACCACTGGTATACATACAAAGCCTAATAGTGAATACACACTTTGCAAAATTTTTCCGCAACACGTTTATGTTATTGATTGAAGAAGTTTATGATGCTGTATTAGAAGAATTTCCCATTGATGCAAATATTATATCTAAGTTTACTAAAGAAGATAAAATTTTAAAAATTGTTTCGAATTACGTAATGAACGGTTGGCCAGAATTTAACAGTTCTGATAATTTAATTAATCCATTTTTTATAAGAAAGCATTCAATTTCTTTAGAACAGGGCGTTCTTCTTCTTCATAACGACAACTCTCGTGTAATAGTTCCCAGCAATCTACGGTCAAAAATTTTAAGCATGTTACATGATGGTCACTGGGGCACAAGCAGAATGAAGCAACTTGCTAGAAGATATGTGTGGTTTCCTAAAATAGATGAGGAAATTGAAAAAATTTCCAAAACATGTACAATATGTCAAGAAAATGGCGCAAGTACTAAGCAAAAGTTTTCATCATGGCCAGAAGCTACACAACCTTGGGAAAGAATACATATAGACTTTGCTAGACATTTCTTTAACATAATGTGGCTTATCGTTGTAGATTCATTTTCAAAGTTTCCATTTGTAAGACCAGTGGCTGCCGCTACATCACAATCAACTATAACTACTTTTCAAAATATTTTTGGTATAGAAGGTCTTCCACAAACTATAATAAGCGACAACGGTACACAATTCACATCGTCACAATTTAAACGTTTTTGCCAATTGAAATCAATAGAACATTTAACAACAGCACCATTTCATCCAGCATCAAATGGATTAGCTGAACGTTTTGTGCGAACATTTAAAACGTCTTTTACTAAAATTTATCAAGAGCCCAAACAGGAGCAGGCTTTATACAAATATCTCGCAACATACAGAGCAACTCCTAATCCTACTACTGGAAAGTCACCAGCAGAGTTGTTACACGGCCGTCAGCCAAGAACAATTTTAACAGCAATGTTTGAAGTAAAACACAAAGCAATAACAACATATTCAACATTCAATACTGGGCAAAAAATATATGTAAGAAATTATGTGGGGAATGAGCATTGGATACAAGGAGAAATAAAAGATAGAATTGGAAATTTTATGTACTTAGTGGAAACATCAAAAGGTTTCATAAGAAGACATCAAAATCAAATTAAAAGCAGACTCGATGCGATAAATGAAAATCTTCAATCACAACGTTTGACTGTTTCAAGATTAAGAAATTCTGATATAGACATAACTCTACCAAATCTTCAGTTTAATCAGCAAGAACATAATAATTCTAGAAATAATTTACAAATTCCAAGTAGAGAGTCAACTAATAATTCAATTAATTCTACAAATCAGCAACCCACAAAAGACGCATAAGAGCCAGCTTTATCAACTGATCCCAACTGTTATTCGGAAAATGAATTAAATCCTTCCAGTTCATCATCACATATTCGTCAGCAAATGTTTATACAAAATCGTTGTCAAAAACGTCAACAACAATTCACCCCAAGACGATCTGAAAGAATTAAAAAAAAACTAATTGGTAGAGACGAAATACGTGTGAGGGAATGTAGCAAATAAATCCACTTCTTTTAAAATTATTTATAATCTACTTGTTTGTAAAAATATTATTTAATCTCTATGTCATTGAAATTACTTTATTGATAAATCATACTTTTTATATTCTGTCTTAGTCTTAGTTAAATAAATAAAGATTTACATATATTCTCTGTTAATTTTCAATTTTAACACTTATATAATTCAGACTTTTAATTAAAAGATTAAACACGAATGCCGTTTTCGTTTCTAGAAAAAGTTTTACTTTTTTTACTTTTTACTATTTAATTTGGCGTTAATTACAATTAGTTACAATAATTTCTAATAAACTCTCTATTTCAAAAAAGCATTTTATTGCAAATTTTCATTTCATGTAATATTTTTTCCTAGAAAAGAAAACGCCATAATATCTGTGGCAAAAAGGAAAAAGTGCTTAAGTCGAGATAAGCTGATTTTAAGTTAATGGTACCTCCGTAATCTGCATACTTGAAGGTACTCCTGATCAAAATCTCAATCAATTTGTGTGATTTTCAGGAAGCTATAGCTCTATGACTTGCGACTTATCTTTTTTAGACTTATAATCTCATTTGGAACATTAGCTTAATTTAGGTTATACTTTAGTATATTTCAGCTTTATTATTATATTACTTATAGTGTGTAGAACGATGTTTGCTTAAAAAATAACGGTTAACAGCGAATTTCCAATTTTAACTGTAAAAGAAACAAATTTCTGAAAATCGACGTGATAGTTTAAAGGTGCTCTCCTGCAAAACAGTAAAATATGTTCGGGCGCATATGTTCTGGCTACCCGATGTCCTTGGATATATATATTTTATAAATTGATTTTGTAAAGTATATCTTAAGTAAATAAATAAATTACTTAAGCACTTTTTCCTTATTGCCAAAGATATACATATATTATGTATACACAATATAATATTATCTACTAAAATATTTATTCAAAGCAAATTTTTTATTTTAACTTTTTATAACAGAGAGTTTGTAATAATTTTTAATATAGAAAAATACAGTCAAAAACATTATTTATGCTAAAACGGGATTCAAAAAATCCTGACAATCCTAGGCTTTAAAATTATAAAATCCCGGGCTCCGGGATTTGCATAGTGCCGGCTCGGGATTTCCCGTTTAGCATTTCTAGTCTGTACCTACCATAAAACTGGGACAAGTTCTACCAAAACAAATGAAAAATATGAGCACATACTACCAATGTTTCAAATTTTGTTGCGTATGATCAGTGTTAGGCAACTATGTTAAGGTAAGTACAGACTTTGCACTTTGCTTACACAACACGTTTTCGAATACTTTGGCACAGACACTGCAACCTACAATGTAACTGTCAATGCAACCCATAAAAATCAAAACATTTCGATATTTTCGAAACTTTGAATGCAACTTCGAACGCAACCATAAACAAGACTACAGACTATGCGACCGGCAATGCAACCTGCCTGGTTGCATAAACACGTTTCTAAGTCTGTACCTACCATTAGAAGAAATTATGTTTACTGTAATGTAAAGCACAAATTTTTTCAAATTGTACCACTGAAGTACAAAGTGTACCCATGGTAAAGTTATACTAGGTACATGCACGCCTACATCAAAATTACAACACCAAAAAACACATGCATTTTGTTGGTATAAGCGAACGTTTAATTGTCAGAAATAGATGAATTTTATTTTTAAAAATAATAGTTAACAAAGAATAACTTCAGACGCGGTATTCATGAATGATTACAGTCATTCAGTGTTGCCAGAGGTGTGAAACTACTCTCATGTGTAGGCCATGTAATTACATTCATGTATAATCTCTGGGTAATTCTACTTTTTGTTCTATTTTATTTATTTTTGTTTTCATTTTAATCTAAAAAAACATGTGTAGTGTAATTTTTTTCAATATGTAATTGGAAACAACACTAGCATTTTTGCAGCTTGTAAACAAAGTTTGACAACTATTTGTATTGTATACATTAACAGGCTGGCCTTGTGTATGTAGCTGTTATAATTGTATCATGAGTGTACCAATGCAAATGTAATTGTACCAAATTTGGTACAATTTTACCACAAATCCCAACAGTGGTTGCTATACGTTACTTAAATCCTCACAAAAACATAAATGTGAAAAACGGCCAAGTTCCTATCCAAAATTTCGGCCATTAAAAGTTGTGAGATATAAATTTTGACCAAGTTTTTCTTTGTCACAATATCTAACACAGAAATATATTATGTATGATATAAATTTGTAATCGTAAGGGTGTCATATAATTTCTAGATAATCTGCCCATTTGACAACATTTTTATCAATATAAAGAAATGAACATTTATACATTATTCTCTCTTTTTTTAGAAAGGTAAAAATATTGCTTAGCCGAAGTACATAAATCAAAAGGATGTGCCCAATGTGCATGCAAAGTTTCAATAGGGTAGCTGGTGCTTTTAGTTTTTGGATTTTCCGATTGAGTACATCAATTACTATTTGTGTACAAAATCTCAGCCTTCTATAATATAATATAACGTACAATTTTTATGGGCCTGGCCCGCGGACTTTTATATCTGCTAGTGTTTATGGTTCATGCAAAGTTTGGTATTAAAAAGTTAATAAGAAATACCTGAGTATTAAATTAAAAACTGTTAAGCCGAAGTACCTGAATGAAAAAGCTAAGATTTATAGGTGAAGTCATGGCTACTTTTTAAAATAGGGAATTTTTATTTTGGATAAGTGCAATATGTATGAAAAGTTTTAATAAAATGTATGTTAATTTTGAATTTGAAGTGCTTGTTTCCGCCCTCTAATAGCAACTTCTGTGTTTTCAGATTTTTCTTAGTGATCTATTATCTAGATTTATTTGTGTATCAACTTTAAGCTGGCTAATGCGAATTGGAGTTTTAACGTGGTGGCCTCGCATACCGGGTAAAACGTTTTGGTTTTAAGATCTTCCCATTGGCTTACACAGCTACACTTAAGGGTGTATAAAATGTCAGCTCTCTAGCGCGAATTATATCTTTAGATTTTATCAGCATTACCTCTCCCACTATTCCCAACTCAAAATTTGGTTGTGAGCAGAGCTTATAATTCATGCAAATTGTCTTTTAAAATATGCTAGACCGATATAGATTAAACACAAGGCTAACACTTTATGGGAGTGATCACGTCAAATTTTTAAAGTGATGCAAGATTTCACTAAATTGGCTTGAATTAAAAGCTGTATATTAAGTATTAAGTTCAAAGCAATATTAGCATGCCCCCGCCCATTCTTGAGTTTTCAAATTTTTCTAGTTTGTTTTTCACTTAGACCTACTTGTATATCAAATTTCAGCTCCTTAGCGCAACTTTTAATTTTTAAGTTTTATGGGCGCAGCCCCGCCCTTCTAACTTAAATTTTCGGGTTTTTAGATTTTTCTAGTTGGTTACTCACCTAGACCTACTTGTATATCAAATTTCAGCTCCTTACCGCAACTTTTAATTTTAAATTTTTATGGGCGTAACGCCGCCCACTTTTCCAAAGTAAAATTTTTTTCGGGTCAGTGCTTATTATTCGTATCTAATTTCGTTACAAACGGATAATAATAGCTAGATAAATAGTATATCTAAATATGCTGAGCCGCAGGGCATTAAGATGAGGTTTAAATTGTATGGGCGTGTCAACGCCCACTTTTTTAATGAAAAATTTATAGCCTTGTATTACCGCAGTATATATACCGAATTTCAATAAAATAGCTTCCATGAAGCGCCTTAGATTAGCATTTTTAATTCTGACCTTTATGGGCGTAGCCCCGCCCTCCTGGCTAAAATTTCCAGGTTTTCAGATTTTTTATTTTATTTCTCACCTAGGCCTAGCTCTGTGTCGAATTTCAGCTTAATAGCACAAATTTTAATTTTTATGGGCGTAGCCCCGCCCTCCTGGTTAAAATTTTCGGGTTTTCAGATTTTTCTGGTTCATTGCTCACCTAGATCTTCTCGTGTACCAAATTTTAGCTCTCTACCTATAGCGGAAGTGCTTCATCAATTTGATGAGTGTGGCAGTATGCACTTTTTGCACCTCTATATCTCCGGAAGCTTTCATTGTAAAACTTTCAAACTTCGCATATGAGGTTATATGAATTTATTCTAATTATGGTTTAAATATCATAATTTTACGATTGCGGTGAACAAAGTTATGAGGAGGGTAAAAACAGCTCGAATGGCTTCGTGTAACCCTTTCCGACCGTATACGCACAATTGTGCTGGTAAGTTCAAATCTCTATAATTTCTTTAATATTTGACGATATGCGATAAGAACGGCAAAACACAATTGTGCGTACTATTTCTTCGTTGATCAATGTGAAGAACCGTTATTAGTTTTTATTTTTTCATATTAATTTCGTAGTTTCAGTTGTGTACTTTTTTCAGTTGCAAAAATGAGTCGAAAGGGTAAGTTTGCATATAAATTAAAATTATTTAAATTGTGGAATATTTTATCAAACAATTGCTTTCAATAAGGAAAAATACTAAAAATTGTAGGTAAAGTGTAAGTTCGTGATTATTTTGTGATTTTTTATATTTTTACGTCAAAATTGTTTGAAGTGCCACAATTGTGCGTGTTCGGACTACATTGTAAAAATATGTTCACTTGTTTTGTTCTTCTTCTCAGGTGGATTAACTGAAGACAATATCTTAGCTGAACTTTTAAATTCAGATTTGGAAGATTTTAGTAGTGATGATAAGTGCGTGGATACAACTTGGGAATTACCCGTTGTAGAAAAGATGTGTCAAATCCGGAAAGCGACAATGAAGAAGAGGTAAATGCTCTATCAGAGACAGCACCAGATGTAAGTCAAACTGACAATCGTCGTGATATTTGGAAAAGAAGACCGTTTGAGATTCAGTTGAAAAGCAGCTGTTGTGCAACTGAGGACACAAACATACCTATAGAGACCCCTTATCATTATTTTTCAGTTTATTTCAACGATGAGTTATTAGAAAAAGTTACGGAGTACACAAACGGGTACAATGTTGCCGAGAAGGGCAAAGCGCTGGGAGCATCAATAGCTGAAATAAAAAATTTTTTAGGCATCGTGATTGCGATGGGATGCGTTCGTTATCCAAGGCTACGCATGTACTGGGAGAAAACCATAAAACTCCCTATTGTAGCTGATACCATGAGTCGTGATCGGTTCTTTCTCTTGCGCATGTGTCTACATGTGGTGGACAACAATGAAGTAACGGATGCAGAGAAACAATCAAACGTATTTTGGAAGATAAATCCGTTACTTGAACGTGTGAGATCTGCTTGTAAAGCGATTCCAAGAAAATGTAATGCTAATTAACTCTATAGAGGAACAAATGATACCATTTACTGGTCGGTGCCCCGTCAGACAAAGCCTCCCATATAAGCCTAGAGGAGTGGGATTGAAAAACGAAGTTTTAACAACCTCTGAGGGGCTGGTCCTTGATTTTGAAATTTGTCAAGGCAAGACTACACCACTTCCATGCTCGAATTTAGGCTTAGGACCAGGCTTTGTTTTACGTTTGGCTGAAACACTTCCTGAAGGTTCCAAACTGTTTTTTGACCGTTTTTTCACTACAATACCACTACTACAAGCTCTGTTGAATCGTGTTATCTTTGATACTGGAACAATAATGAGAAACAGAATAAAAAACGTACATTTCACGAATAAGAAGCACATGAAGAGGGGTGATATGGAGGAATTCTGTGATAGTGAAGACAATATTGTCGTCGTGCAGTGGAAGGATTCAAAGTCTGTAGTTCTTGAATCTTTAGCTTACGGATGTGGCCCAGTACGACACGTGAAATGATGGGAAAAAACAGAAAAGGTATCTTGAAGTACCAGCTCCTAGAATCGTCAGGGAATACAACAAGTGTACGGGCGGCGTTGATGTTTGCGATCAACTAATGGAATCGTATAGGACATTTTTTAAAACTCGAAAATGGACATTAAAAGTTTTTATCCATTTCATTGATCTTGTGTGCTGCAATGCCTGGATGCAACAATACAGAGATCATTACAGAATGAATTCCCAACTTCGGAAAAGTACCCATGACTTGTTAAGTTTTAAAATGGCATTAGCCAAACAACTAGTAGCTATTGATAAAAAAAGAAATATTGAATATGAATCTGAAGATGAGGATGAAGAACCCCAGAATGTTGCCAAAAAATATCGTCCATCCGAACAGCCATGCCAAGACAAAAGACTTGATGGATACAAACACTGGCCTCTGGAACATGATTTGTCATCAGCAAGATGCTGCTGACTTGTAAAGAATATTTATGTTTAAGTAAAAAACAAAATTGTTTCTTTAAATACCACAATGAAAAATAAAAATAAATAATATTGTTTCAAAGAGATTGTTTTTTTTTTATTTGCAAATTAAACCAGACTGCAACAATTGTGCGTATCCTGAAAAAAAAAGGATCAAGTCTCTTACTGACCGAACTTAATATCTTAAAATGTTTTATGTACACAAAAACAACAGAATTCAAAAATTTAAATGAATCTATTACTTAGATCGTCTATAGGTCGGAAAGGGGTAAATATACACACTGCGTGCATTGGCCAGAACTTGGCCTGGCGCACTGCCGTACGCCTAGATAACTACACAAATGCGTATTATGTTTTTTTACTAATTGTGTATGATGTGCCATGCAAATATGTATCTTACACATGAAATTCCGTTTCGGATTTTACGTAAAATTGTATGATTGTAATATGTTTCAAAGTAATCCAATAAATACTAAACTATTGTTTACAAAGCATGTTTAACCAATACACCTAGACACCTTGAATGTAACCATCACAATGAGACAAAACAAAAAATACTCATGTATGTAAACAAGTGATCTGTGATTAATTTGTATAATTGAATTTATAAGTCATTTTAAATAAAAATACGAGTATTTTTAATGTCTGGTACTTGTACATTGTTTAAATAACACTACGCAACAAGCAAAAAAACCTTGGATCACCACTACATTTTTTGATGCGCTATGGTCACCTAACTACAAAAATCATCATTATTTCAGATTCTATGGAAAAGTTTTTTTTTAGAATTTTTTTTCTAAAATATGAGATTTTTGAAAAGGTTAGTGTATTCATCGTACCATAATTTTGAAACAACGTACTCGATTTTATTGTGCGATATGTATACAAATTTTTAATTATGACTGCTTTAAAATGTTCTAATATTAATTTTTTGGAGTTATTGAGAAAAAAGTCTGAAAAAAAATTTTTTTCGAAAAAATTATAACATTTTTTATTTTAAAAATTTCACGAAAAATAAAAAACGGCAAATATTTACCAGTTTTATTATTATTATATATGTATATGTATGAGTAAAATATCTTCGAAAATACCATAAATGTGGTTTCAAGCAAGCACAAGAATTTTATTTATTCTCGATAAAGCAGAAAAATATATACCTGGATTTGGTAAAAAATTTTTCATCTATTGGCGAAAATTGGAACAACAGTTAATCCGATCAACGTGTGGTCGGTTAGCATATTTTATTAAATAAAGTAAGCAAAGTAAACAAGTTATGTTTTGAATAAACAAAGCTACCAGGTGTGATCTAAACATTATTTCGACTTTTGGTTTGTCTTCTATGATTTTCAGGCTTCGATTCTCTTATAAGAAACCAATATTTTCATTCCATAGTCCCTGATAACGTTGCTCCATAGTCTTAAGTTGCTGGTGGAATCGTTCACCGTACTCGCCGCTTATGGCACCAAGATTTTCTGGAAAAAAATCCATATGCGAATGTAGGAAATGTATTTTAAGTGACATGTTGACACCTGAAATTAGCATTGAATAAAAAATTGATTTAATTATACCTACTTCATATTTCATTTAATTATATTTACCAATTTTTGAATGGTTTTTAATGAGAATCTAAAATAATGATGATTTTTGTAGTTAGGTGACCATAGCGCATCAAAAAAAAAAAAAAAAAAAAAAAAAAATTGTGGTGATACATGCTTAGAAACTTTTTTTCATTTGTTGCATAGTGTAATATGAAGTAGTTAATAAATTTTTTATTTAAATATTTTATATCTTTTATAAAATGTAAAAAGGAAAGAAGAAAGCATATCATCGCTCCTCCGATAAAATCAGTTTTTTTTTTTACAAAGTCAGTAGCCCAATTCACAATCTTGTGCAAATGATCTTGTATCGTTGCATGTGCAAAGTGGTATAGTATAGTGATACTCACCACTAAGAATCGTTAAGTGGTGAGTATCAATATACTATACCATTTTGCACATGCAACGATGCCAGACCATTTGCACAAGATTGTGAATTGGGCTATTGTTTTTTACCAAGTTTTCAGAAGAGCAAAAAAAAAACTGCAACGCTATACTGAAACATATTTAGCACTTATATTTCTATTTCGTAAAATTACGGATTGTCCTACGATGTCACCAGAAATCGTTCGATCGACAACTTTTATTGCAAACAACAATAAAATTAGAAAATTTGTCGTTGTTTTCAATATAAATAGTCAGTCGAACGATTTCTAGTGACATCGTGGGACAGGCCGTTAATTTTAAATAATTTTAGATTTGGTAGATATAGTGGAATTGCCTCAAAAACTGCACATAACACATTTTGTTTTTCAGCTTCAAGAGCACTTCTAATAAAATAATTTGTTTATTTTAGCATGTAACTGTTTTTTACCCGACTGCGCAACGCAAACAATGTATGTATGTATGTATGTATGCATGTACATATGTATGTGTGTTCCTTTGCGGCACTATATAAACCGAACGCTTGGACCGATTTGGATGATTCTTACGTCAATCGATTTGTCTTAATCTCGGGAGTGATATGTCAGTTGCCGAAATTCCATATGACGGCCAACAGACGTCATTTTGTAAATACGAAAAAAATAAAAAGTCGGCGAATTATATCAACATGGGTATCGTTCGACAGGTATTTTAAAATTATCTTTAGGTTTCTCATATGATTTTTCTTTTCGAATGACCATTTAGGTTCAAAGTTTGTTAGCAGTCGTGTTTTTTTATTTTTTATTTTTTGTATAAATACTTGTTTTGAATAACTAACTTCTGAACCAATTCAGATAACTTTAACCCTAATCTTACTAAAATGTGTCTGTGAGACACACTTGGATGTTCCATTCAATTTAACTACAGAAATGTATAATATATCGCAACCAAACTTCATGACCTTTATTTCACATATGTTTTGTATAATTTAATAAAAAAATTTTAGGTACGGCCTTGTTAAATCTTTTATATGCCAAAACATAAAAATATAGCAGTAAATACTGACATGTGTCTCAGAGACACATACATGCAAAGAAAGCTAGAAAAGTCGAGAAGTCGCTGAAGGGCTTGTTACACCCCAAATCGAAGAATAAATTGCAACGACCTATCGTTCAACTAATGGAAGAAGTCCTTCAAGAAAGACTTGCACCTACAAACACCCAGAGTGCAACAAATAAACGCAAGAGGTGCTATTTATGTAATCCCTATAGGCAGTGATACACTATCATACAAAGTCGTGCGATCTA
Organism: Tachina grossa; assembly: GCA_949987645.1. NCBI lineage: Eukaryota > Metazoa > Arthropoda > Insecta > Diptera > Tachinidae > Tachina > Tachina grossa. The sequence goes on from OX465278.1 coordinate 70,654,316, forward strand.
CGAAAAAGTCCAACGCTGGTATGATGGAGTTTATGAAAATTTTCAAAAGACAATAACAATTCATCACACCAGGGTTGTATATTTTTGTAGATCGCACGACTTTGTATGATAGTGTATCACGGCCTCAAATAAGCCGTATTATTGAGCAATGCTGCCAAAAATGTAATAGTAATGTCTGCAATGAACATGCTGTGAAAGTTCTTTTATGTAAAGAATGTAATGAATAAAAAATTAAATAAGTTTAATAATTTTTCCATAAGTTTTTTATACGTGTCTTAAGCTACGGTCACACTTGTCAAACATTTGCCAAAAAAGCGTAACCAACAAACACTAATGAAAAAAGTTTTGATCCAGACACTAGTTTATCATATTAAACAGTTTCGAGCACAACTAATACATAATGTCATACAATACAACCAATATGCTACTCTTTAACTTGAAAAATGTTTGTCTAAATTGAAAGATTTTTCATTAGCATTTAGTGGTTACGCTTTTTTGGGCAAATGTTTGACATTTAGAGACACATGTTGGTAGGATTTGTAAGTATTTATGACAATATGATTAGGGTTCATTTTCATTTGGTGAGTGAATGGAGAAATAGAAAATATGTCTAGTTTTTTCTAGTTTGAAGTTTTACCCCCATAGTTGTAAATATTCTGACAACACATAGTTGAACGGAACAGCCAGCCGTTTTCGAAGGCCACTACTAAACCTTCATCATCAGCGTTCTTTTTTCAGCAAATTGAAATACGTTGAAGCAAAACAATTCACATATTCCATTTGCAATAATGCTAAGTATATAAAGCATAAATCTACATCAACTGACACCACACACAGTGGACCAAACACAAAAGAACGCTGATGATGAAGGTTTAGTAGTGGCCTTCGAAAACGGCTGGCTGTTCCGTTCAACTATGTGTTGTCAGAATATTTACAACTAACTTTGGTGTTATTTGTTCATTAATAATTATCACATGTAATGTGGCTTAAAAAGCGATACGAACTTTAGCCTGTTAAAATCATAAATATAGAAACAAATGGAGTTCGAATAATAATTAAAATTAACTAAAAATATAACAAGTTAGCTAGTTAGTTTATTGAGACTTATTTTTTTTTTCATATTACAAGAACTACCAAAATAACATTTTTAAGGAGAACTTAAAACTATAAAGTATTGTTTCAATTACATAATTATTTTTGTTAACGCTACGTGCTTATCGAAATTAAGCAGAATTATTCATATAGAGCTAAAATAACATTTGAAATTTGAATAGTGCTTGCTCCCGGCACATCGTCGTTCGCAAGTTATTGTATTCTATATGACAAAAATGTTTTTTTGGGAAATCGCTGTTAAAGTTTAGTTGTTAGTTACAATAAACTGAACCGAAAAGTTATCTCAAACTTTTTACCAAGAAAACTATCTGAGTTTTTCTGTAAAAAAAAATTTCGTCTTTGGAAAAGATTTTAAGAGTAATAAGCGTTTTAAAAAAACCGCTTTGTTCTATGTGCACTTATTTACGAAACTCTTATTGTTTTATAGCATATAGAACAAAATATAGAAAAGTGTTCTGTTTTAAATACTTTAAGTATATCCTGGTTATTTCCCTACAGGAAATGAAACTAACACAAGACTAGTCACGTGATCGGTTCCAAGTCAGAGTTCTACCACTTCATATGAAGCGGACCAGTCACTTGTACATGGGGATGCCCTAGGATGGCGTTAATTGATACTTTGTATGCACGTTGTGACTTGTCACTGAACTATCTCATGGGGACCTAATCGGTGTGGATTAATATAAACTATTTAAAAATGTCATTCCGACACCGCGTTACCATAACGCGGGTATTATCATTTCAGGCACCTTTGCGATCTTTCCACAAGTGTTGTGAATGAATTACGAAAGGACAAGCATGTTGAGCATGAGCCAGTACATCACGTCAGTATTTGGAGGAAGGATTAACGATTAGTAAAATGTTTAGTTTTTTTAACAGAAATTTTATATTTTGACACAGCACATTAACTTTCGGCAAAACCGAGCAACTGATAACAAAGAAAATATGAAGAAATCAGTAATTTCTAAGCGAAGGTTATTTTACAACAAAACAAGCCTAGTTACTTAGTAACAATAACATTTCATTGATATAATCAATAAGAAAACACCCGGACCTAATTTAAAATTAACGGCTCTTGCATACTGAATGTTTGTCATTGTTTTTTTGGTTTTTTTTTTTGTTTCATTTCATTTGCCAAGTGTAATGTGAAGTCACAACAAATAAATAAAACAAAAACAAATAATGCAAAGAAATCCAAATTAGTACAAACTTTATTTAGTCTTTCATATAGAACAAAATAAAAAATTATTTTTTTTATTTAGTATTTTTGGTACGTTTTTGTTCTAATGCAAGAGTTTTTGCATATAGAACACAATAGGTTACGAAGCTTGTCACTAAAGAGTTGTATAGCACAAAGTCAGTGTCTCATATATCGAAAACTATAAACAATAAGAACAAACTGATTACACAGATCGACATATCTCTAAAAGTTTTCCTAAAAATCAATCTTAACTAATTTTTTTATATTTTGCGGTATAGAACACAATAACTTGCGAACGACGACATGTCTAATACAGTAGAGTTATATCTACAAAATGAACTTAATGCTAATAAATCTTAAAATAAAAACTTATAATTAAAACTTAAACTAAAATCAAAGCTGTGAAATAAAAACAATAATAAAAACCAAAATAAAATGTTTATCCCCTGTGAATGCCGGGAGTAGAATGTGAGTAAATGTTTTGACCAGGACTACTACTGATGTCTTCACGTAAAATCCCAATGCAGGATATATATTGAGTGTTTGACCAAGTAAACTCGTGCTCATTAGACAAAATATTTCGAATTACACTGCCTTCAAAGTAAGACAATTTCTCAACAAATTTTCTCGTCAAGTCGAGAGCATAACACGACAAAGGAAATAGTTTTGCCTTTTCGTATACATACTTGTTTGAAAATCTTTTGTTCAAAGATTTATAATTCTTCTCTATGCACTTTCGCACAATATGACGTTCGAAAATTTCCATTCTTTTCATTATTGTTCTAGAGATGCTAAACCAAATTGGAAATGAATAAAGAAGAATTGGTCTTAGGCTCACCTTAGTTTTTTCCGACAAAAATTTACTATTAAGCAATCTACCAAAGGCTCCTTTAACCCAATTAGCCTTCTCTAAGTTGTAAAATACATGCTTATTAAATTTCAAAAGTTTGTTAAAATTAACTCCTAGAAATTTGATACTATCTTTAAATTCGATATCATTACCATTCAAAGTCAGTTTTAAGTTTTTGCTTTCCGGAACAACAGTATATTTACATTTTCCGGAAGCATTTCGTAGACATATTGCATTACTTTTAGAGGCGTTAATTTTTATTCCCCAGTGGGAATAAAACTCGTCAACACAACTAAGATACGATGAAACTTGTTGGAAAGCAAGCAATGGAGACTCATCATGAGCAGAGAGAAGCGAGTCATCAGCAAAAAGTATACCTTTGCAATTATTAAAGACGTGAGGAAAATCATTTATAAAAATTTTATATAAATGAGGAGCTAATACAGAGCCCTGTGGAACACCGCAAGAAACCCTACCCTCTGATGAAACTACATTACCAATTTGCACACAGAATCTCCTGTCGTCGAAAAAGCTTTGAAAGAGTTTTATTACAGAAGGATTAAAACCAATTTGTGTCATTTTGTACAATATAACATCTTGATATGCTCTGTCAAAAGCCTTTTCGACATCAAGAGACACCGCTACAGTACACCGACGTTGCCTTAAATTCTGAACGATATCAGTATGGAATTTTAAAAGGGCATAAACGGTAGAGTTTCCCTTTTTGAAACCGAATTCCTATTGAGGGATATATGAACCATTTAAACCTATATCCATTTTATCACGTATAGCTTTCCAATATTAGGCAGTAAGGATATTGGCCTAAAGTTATTTACGTCACTACTACAGTTTAGTTTTGGAATCGGAACTTTTTTAGCTATTTTCCATCCGCGCGGAAAATAACAATTATTTAAACAATTATTAAACAATATAGTAAGGTACTCAAAGGCCTTAATTGGAAGTTTCTTGATTATAAAATTAGATATAATATCAATATCACTCGATTTCTTAAAAATATAACAAATTAATGTTTTATTTGAATTCAGCGACTGAAATTTTTTTAAATTATATTTCTATAGAAACGAAAACTTTATTGATTATTTCAAATTCATAAAAAATAGTTTCAAATACTTTTAAATTGTAAAAAGATATATAAATAAAAAAAATCTTTTATTATTGAAAATACTCCTTGTAAGATGATCTTAGGAGGTCCATAACAAAATGCAACATTTCCACTTGAGAAATTGTTTGAATAAACGAATAACTGTAATTAGACTGTTAGAATACATATTGGAATTATTTCATTTTGGTCTGAATATCTAGTTTAGGTATTGAGTCACAATAAAACTATAGACCTTTGGTATGTTTTATGAAAATGTTTACATAGATTTTAAGCTGTAGAGTAGAACTGTATTAAATAAAAAAATCAGAAAACTCAAAAAGTGGAATTGTTGCATTTTGTTATGGACCTCCACATTTCTAGTAATGAAGATTTTTCCTGCTACGACCTTTAGAGGAACCCACCTATTACCTCAATTATCTATCACCTTGAATAATTGAGAAATACAGTTAGCGTCATATACGCGTTTTGTCCACTTTTAACGTTATTTTCATATAACAAAATATTTAGCTCAATAAAAATAATAAGACATTGGGTTTTTACAAAACTTGCGCGAAATCATTATGTGCTAGCTCTAAATGAAATTAAAGTTTTATTGTACACCTAAGGAAATTTCATAGTGAAAAATATAATGAATACCAGAGGCTTAGTAGTAAAAAAAGAGATAAGAGAAACGCGTTCGCACAAAAAGTGCTCTTTTTCGTTGCTGATACATGAGTCCGTTAAAAAAAAAAAAGTTGTTATATATTTTTAAGTCTAATAAATATTTCTTTTTACTTTTCAGAAATAGTTTTTATTCAAGAAATAATTTATTGTTTGTTTTTCAAATTCAATTCTGAGAAAAACTATTTGATTTTTTCGTAGTCAAATAATATTGAAATGAATTTTATTAAAATTTTGAATATTTAAATTCAATAAATTTGCTTTTGTTTTAAAAATACGAAAAAATTTGTATTTAGAATATTGTAAATTGATTTAATACTCTAAAAAAATGATTTGAGCAATGTATAAATTTAAAAAATTTCAATCGTTTTAAAATAAATAAATTGTTTTGAATTTTCACATAACAAATAATTGTTTGAATTTTTATTATTTCTAATTTAAAATAAAAACTATAACTGAAATAAAAATATTTTTATTTTTGATTCCATTCACTTATTACAGCTATGGTATTTACAATATTGAAAGTTTTGATACTTTTAAATGATTAATTCAAAAAAATATACTAAAAGCATAAGTACTACAGTGGCCGTTAATTGTATGGACAGTTTTTTTTTGATTTCTTCTACTCTCACCTCCCAAATCAGTTCAGTTTTATGTAAAAAAAAATACAAAAAATTTCATACCGATAAGTTGCGTTTTAGGGGGTGCGTCCGGCCCTCAAAGTTGGCCTTCAAGCCCATTTTTCAATGTAAACCGATTTGGGGGGTGAGAGTAGAAGAAAAAAAAATAAAAATAAATAAAAAAATAACGGCCACCCTAATAAGTACACGGTGCGCCAAAAGAAACCAAGGGGTGTAAAAGTTTAATAACTTTTTTGTTTATTAACTTTTTTTATTTTTTCTTTCAGATTATGTAATATACAAAATGGAAATTTTTTTACACTAAGTATGAAAAATTATGTCTCTTAAATGACCACCGTTCTCAGCTTCGCACTGATGGGCTCTTTTTAGAGCATTTTTCAAAACTTGTGGCTGTAGCGTTCGAATTTCTGCAACAATGTTTGCCTTGAGTTCAAGGATTGTCTTTGGCTTGTTCACATACACTCGCTCCTTCAAAAAACCCCAAAGAAAATAGTCGGGTGCTGTCAAATCTGGCGATCGCGCTGGCCAAATAATTTCAGAATTTCGAGAAATTATTCGCTCTCCAAAAATTTGACTTAAAAGTGCCATTGTGTCTCGGGCAGTATGGGCAGTGGCTCCGTCCTACTGAAACCACATACCAGGTCTGTTTTCAAGAGCAGGACGTAAAAAATTTTCTATCATAAACCGATACCGCTCTCCATTTACGGTTACAGCACTTCCACCTTCATTCTCGAAGAAGTAGGGCCCAATGACATTTTCAGATGTGTTCCCACACCATACTGTACACCTGATGGGGTGCAATTGGCGTTGATGAATGGCTCTTGGATTTTGAGAACCCCAGAACCTACAGTTCTGCTTATTAACAAAGCCATTCAAATGAAAATGAGCTTAAAATAATTGATCTCTGGTTTAAATAATAAAATTATATTGTTCTGGTTCTCTGTTCAGTTGTGAACCTCTCCATTATAAATTCTCCAAGTGTTGTCTATATAATCTGGAAGAAAAAAATAAAAAAATTAATAAACAAAAAAGTTATTAAACTTTTACACCCCTTGGTTTCTTTTGGCCCACCCTGTACTTCCAACTTAAAAAAAAATTCATTACTAGATGTTTACACATCTCCCTTGTGTCGGACTCACATTGCTTTTTTTAACCAATTAACCATGAAAAAAAATCACTTTTTAAAAATTCAGAGATTTTATTAGCGTTTTTGCTCAGGTAGCGTCCAGTTCTATTTTTGTCACACGATAGAAAAGCTCCTGGTACTGATCCGTTTCACAGAAATTTTAATACCCCTTGCAACTTGAGAGTCAATCACGGACGCCTAAATCAGGGGTCCGCAAAATAAAATACGTTTGTATTGGTAAGAAAATGAGAGTAAAATAATGTTGCACTGGCAGAAATATTTTGTAAATAAGCAATTTATTAAGAACTGAAGTACAAAATATTAGAATCCATTTAACAGTATGGTGCTTAATTCAATATAAGATAAAAATTATTTTATCTCTAGATTAAAGTTTTACATATTGGTTTTTCGCGGATATTAAAATACAGTTTTAGATAAAAATTAATTAAAACAAGAAATCAAAAAATTCTAGCAGATAATTTGGAGCATTTTCTGATTAATATCTTAAAAAATTCTAAACAAATATTTAAATTAGCCTAATTGTGTTGCAACTATATTACATTTCTTTTAGCTGAAATTCTGTCAGAGGATTGTTTTCCAAAAACTTAAATTTTTCATGTTACTAAAAGTTACGTAAAAACCAAAAGAAAGAAAAATATATATATATATATATATATATACATAGATAGTTTTAAGTGTGATATTTCTAAGCACGACCTTGAAATTTAATCAGGACTAATAATACCCTATAGTTTTAAACACTTCATAGTATGGAAGGCATGCATATCAACAAAAGAAATTTTAATCATAAAACATTTTTCAACTTCCATAATTAGTTTTTTCTTAAACAAATTTATTAAATTTTACCTTTAATTTCATTTAGTCATACATGCATACACAAACAACTTCATTTGCCGCTTTCTCATTGACCGAATAATGTGTTTGATTTTATTATCCGTAATTGCGGTATGGCATTCGTTTCACTGCCATAAATATATAATCACTTCTTCTCTCACAGTTGCTAATGTTTTCTGTTTTCGGGAAATCCATAAAACTCAAAACTAAAAACTAAATATAAATTTCAAGTGATTTTATTGAAACTTTGTTTTAAAGAGTGGACGTTATCACTGCCATAAGATTTTAGTCTGCTGTTAATGTATTTCTGCTTAGCAGATTTAAATCTATTATTTATGAATTTCTAGTGGGCTGTTTGAAACTCTATACTAATGATAAGCACTAACCACATAAAAATCTTCAGTAAGCGGAGTTACACCCATAAATAATTACGTAATTTGTACGCTTTTTTACGCCATCAGTTCTTACGAAACTTCGCATTTACATAAGTGGTGCTTTTTTAATGACACAATAGTATGTTTATAAGGTTATGACAGCCTACATCCATCAAACTCGAACCTATTGTTTGAAGGACTGTTCATAAGCAACAGCTTTTTCGACCTCAGACTACAAAACTTTGAAAATCTTATGTTGACTTTCGGTTAGACCAATCTTCTTTTTATGCGCTAGTTCAGTTACCCCCACTATTTTCTTTCTTTGTGATTGGAACATTTTGAACAGCTGTAGATAAAAATGTTTAGTTTTAAGTGGAGATTGGGTACTTACAGAAGGTCTAGCAACATTTTGATATTGAACCCGCTTCTAGGCTCTTTGCAATGCCTTCTTATATCTTTCCCTAATTCTCATTGCAATAGCTGAGAAATGTTCCTTCGGGGGTGGGGGGCATTACGACCGGTGATTTTCATGAGACTTTTAACTCAATTTCCGAAATATTTTAATTCTTCGCTTGCATATTATTTTAGTTTCATTACTGATGATGTTCATATGTTCTTCCTTACGCTATTCGCGAAATTTTCCCATACAGCTAGAGTTAGTTTAAGGTAGTTCGCCACTCACATTTGTGTTATTTAAAATTGGTGGGCAGTAATCAGTTTACATTAATAAAATCGAAGGATATTATATTTCTTATTTTTCGGCGTCACGTACAGACACTTTTTAATCACCAAGGATCAACTACTATTACACTGTTATTATACAATATTTTTTTTAGTTAATTTTTAGACCACTAAAAGTTAGATGTAATAAACAAAAAATCAATTTGTACACTTGACTGTGTTTATAATTATCATTATAAAAAGGCATTATGCGTCACTTGTGGGACATATAAACTTACCTTCGCGTTTTAATTAATTTCTTCAAAACAAACCCATTGACAAAAAATCATTATGCAGTTCAACACTGCTCACTACTCACTTGAAGTGGCAAAAAAATTTTGGTTTTACCCCACAAACAATAGTGATAGCCATGTAGCAAAATATGTTGTAAAAGTAAATTTAAAAGTCTACTTTTTGTTAGTCTGAAAAAATTAAGGGTTTTTCGAGAAAATGTAATATAGTCGTTATAATTTATATAAATTATTTTAGATGAGAACATAATCTCACTATGTAGTTGCAAAAATATTTAAAAAATTAACGTTATAAATACATATTTAAATGCACGTATTTGTCGCATTATAGTTTATAATAAATTTAAAAAACGGAAATTTTAGTTAGAATTTCTATTTGGGAAACAGTTTTCATAGTTCTTAACTTGAACTATTGCAATCATTTTATCTTGCCCTACTGTAAAGGTAGTTGTAGATTTAATTCAAACTATCAAAAACTTATTTAAATTTAACACAAAACACCCATTTGCATTCAGATCGTTAAGCGCCTGTCATTAAAACTAACAAACTAAACAGATATGTATGTACTCGTACATAGTGCTGCAACAAAATGTAACCAACCAGCTCATAAATCATAAGAAAGGACGTAAAAAGTATTAATGTTTAGACAAATCATCAATGAAACTAAACTAAACGCACAGACCAAACAAAAAAAAAATAATTAAAACAAGAGTGCCAGGCACTTGTTGAACCTAAAACAATTTACAACATTTTTATGACCCTCGGCTAGCAACACTTTCCCAAACTTGTTTTTCTAACTGTTCATAAATAATTTATACATAGATATATTTCCGAGCCTCCTACGAATTAACAGACGAGTGAAAAGAAACAAGAAGCTGTTGGCTGAATATACGGAGAACAAAGTAAAAATGGGTAGTTTTATGATCGCAATAAAACATTTCTTTTTAATTCCATAATATTAAATATATCTACATATGTATGTACGTACAATTAATGTATGTGCACATGTATACAGCACAGGTATATATGTATGTACATATATTTACGTCATGGAAAGGCTTAAAACTCTTTCTTTTTGCTTAAAAAATAAAAGTTGCATACAATAATTTTAAAATTTCGTCTTCTACTGTTTGAGTTGAAATGCAAAAGCCATAAATTTTGACGCCGGCTAATTGTTTTAAAATGATATTTCGTAATATTCCGTTTTAGTGGGATTATTTGTCATTGAAAACGAGCGCCAGTTTCTTTAAACAGTTACAATAATTTAGCAATGATTTATAAAATAAATACTTGAAAAATCTAACCCATTGAAATTATGACAATCAAGTGCTTTTGCAAAATTGCGTAACAACCACAAACAAAGCCATTAAATTGATGAGTTAATAAGTTGCAGCCTACATTACAATATATTTTCTTTACTTGATATAAAATGACACAAAAATATTAGAAAAAAATACGATATTAATGGGTACAAGTCGTTACCCTACAGGAAATTGTCTTAACGTACCTGTTCTAAGGGAACTGTTACACGTTCAATTTATATTGTAATATTTGGATCGCGATCCATTTTAATGAATTGATGGATGACGAGCGTATGCTACATGTTCAATATTTATTTTTCAGTATCTTCTCCCATTACTCTTTATTAAAACAAACTTTACACAAATGAAATAAACTTTTTTACTTTTAAGCTATCTATTTTTCCAAATTTTACTATCACAATAATATTGCAGCTTTCTAAAGACGTTCACGTCATCACAAAATATCACATGGTCTCAATAGTACACTATTTTCGAAATGCTCATCATGGTGATAGAAAAACGCTTCCTTATATTTATTAGTTATATACCGGCTGATCTTGAAGAATATTTGTTTTTAAGCTATTGCATAGCTTTTATCGCAGACTTTGAGGGTGGCGACTAGAGACCTGCGTAAAAGGTCTTTAAATGTAAATACGTCATGATTTTTAAATGTATTCACGTCGCATCTATTATACTAAACCAATAATAAATGCTGTCGTAGTATAAGCGAAGCACGATGGATGTATTGGTGTACGTGTATATCAGTGTTAACAAGCGATGTCGCAAGACAGCTTGTTTGTAACAAACACTCAAAAGAAGTACTGTTGATTAGTGTATGCTTGTTATTTTTCATATTGTACGTTTGAGTGTGTGTAAGATGTAGATGGTAAGCTATTATGTGATTAACCGCATACAACTAATGTTAATGCATGTGTGTGCCTTTGCATGTGCGCAGAAAAATAAAAAATCATACACACATACATGCATGACGCTTGTACACGCGCTCATGCGTAGAAAGAAGCAAGTATCACAAATTCTTTCGTCACGAAGTGTTTTCTTCTTTACTCTTATACCTACAATACTCAAACAAATTTCTTGCAAACAGTGTTGTTAACGTTTGTTTTATACGATTTCGCTGTAGTAAAGCATTTGAAAAAATTCCTCATGTCTTGAAAGTTCTTATAAGATATCTTATGCAGGAGACTAGTGTCGACCGAATCAAGAAATGCCGTAAAGAAAAAAACCTAAAACTATTTTTATTTAAGTCGCCCAGTGTATGTTAACCCCTAAAGTATGCTATTGATTTCATTAACATACAGTATTGCTAGCAGTGTTGTTAAATAATTTTTTCTAAAAATCGTCAAATTTTAAAACTAAAATCATCAAAATCGTCATTTATATAGTATAGTACATATTCTACAAAGTAAATTTGCAGAATATGGTTGCACAAAAATGGACGGGTGACTAAGACCATATGTCCATGATGTTATTAGCAGTATTCTTAAAAATGTTTTTGTGACTGACTGTGCACGACCTATGCCTTCACATAGGAAGTAGCAGCATAGTTGTTAAGGAAATTCCACAAAAGAACCTCAAGATTATACGGTAGTCCGTGGCAGATCAGTCAACCAGTGCGAGTGAGATGCAAAACTCTCGAAGGCCAATAAACAACAGTGGCCTGGTTGCATTTAAGAAATAATTGCCAACGACGCGTGACGTTGACTCGCCCAGAGCTGCTTTACGACTGGAAAAAATCGTCATAGTTTTCAAAAAAATTCGTCAAAAAATCGTCATACAAGAATTATCCATTTTATTAAACAACTAATATATCATATTAGAAATAAAAAACTATTTTATGTAACCAAAAACAATTCATCGATTTTATAGTCAAAGATAAAAACTACAAGGTGAATTTAAAGCAAAAAATTCAGAGTATATAATAGCGTACAACAATTTCTAAATAAAAGTAGTTTCAAAGTAAAAAAAATATGTATAATACATTTTAGAATTGAATTTTTTATCAAAATTTTCTTAATGTCAATATTGTAACATTCCGAAAATTTACACTTCAAATAATCTTTTGAAAGCATAATGCTTTCAAGTGTTTCTGTTTTCAGTCAATTTCAGATCTTGGTTTATTAAACTTATTATTACTAAATATTCTTGCAACACCTGCCGATGGCAAAGTAAAAACAACACCAATACCTGATTTACATTAAGCATTTTTTTCATGAAATTAGTTGCATGACAATTTTTTATTTGCCAATAGGAGGCCTGGAGAAACAACTTATATCAAAAAAGTTGCCAAGAATGCATCACAGATTCATTCTACTCCCTTTTTTATATAAAATTCTCTTTTATAGCGCCGCAAGTAGCAAATAGAAAAAGTTGCGTGCAACAAAATTCATGAAAAAATTCTTAATATAAATCAGGTAAAATTCACATAAATAAGTTATGAAAAAGAAGTTTATTGGTTGGTAAATCAATCGATTTAACTTTATTCTAAAATATACTTAGATATAAGTCATTACCTTGAAAGTTAAAAAATCTAAGAATTCTCTTATTTAATTTTCAATGTCTTAATATTTTCCTTTTTAGTAAAGGAATAATTTCTTCTGCAAGGCCTTGTTGGCATATTTATGTTACTAAATACTTATTTCAACAAATCGTCAAAATATGTATGAGGAATATTTGAAACAAAATCGTCAATCGTCACTTTGGGAAATTCGTTATAAAAAATCGTCAAAATGATGTAAAATCGTCACATCTAACTACACTGATTGCTAGAACAGATTTTTACATGTAGGCGTACTTAAGAGCAATCGTGGTTGACAAAAAATGATAAACACAAACAAACAGACAATTCGTAGGTTTTTTATTTAAAAAAATAAATTTACATGAGTCGATAAAAAATGCTAAGCAATAGCTATACCGCGGCAGTCCCCGAGTGCCACACGTATTTTTTTTTATTTCTTAAATTTTTTCACTACGTCTTTTATTTTATTTGTTTTATTTCACTTCTTGTTAACGTATCGCGATATAATATCATGAAAATGCTACACATTCAATATTTATTTATCTGGATTCCATAATTTAAGCTATTCTGCTATATGGATCGCGATCCATCAATACTGCATGCTACACGTTCAATAAATATCGCGATACTGGATCGCGTTCAATATATATTGAACGTGTAGCAGTGCCCTAAGACTGGTGAAAATAGCAATGATATCAAAAGTTCCTGAGTCGTGACTGTGGAAAAGAGGACATGTCACAAGACTAGAATAAAAGTCGTAACACATTTCCTTCACTCATTGACACTCTGGGATAGTTCTGTTGACGGTTTTGTGAAACAATAGCTGGGACTGGTTCAAGGGAAACCACCAAGTTTTAAAGTTTATGAAAAAATTTTAATTCAATTCCTCATTATTAGGGAAAGGATTTTCATGCATTTAAAATCACGTTTTATGTACATAAAATATGCAGTAAAAGTATAAAAATATGCATTTAAAACTAATAAAATATGCATTTATCAACTTTTTTTTAACATTTAATTACATTAAAAACTTCGAAAAATCACCTTTATTGCTTTCTTAACAAACATTTTGTCATTAAAATCTTAAAAAAACATAAAATGCTTACAGCCTGTTTGTAGAACACGACTCGTCAATAAAAAGCGCTAACATGTTAGCATTATTTATTTTTTGGGGTTTTAGAACACGAGTATTGACGATTTTTATTAAAAAACTTAACAGATGTCAGTTTATTTGGGTTTGTTCAACACGATTTGACTCACAATAAACGACAAAGTGGGCGATTAAAAAAATTCTAGTCGTGTTCAAAAAACTGCACCAAAATAAACAATATAATGGGAATACACATGCAGTCACATACATAAATCACGTTTTGTTCTTCAAATAACAGCACAAATTTTAAAGCAAAATATATTTTTTTATTATACTTGTGTTGTATTACAGCAAAACAAATTGAAAGGCCCAATCACGAGGAATAAATATAAATTTTTACAATGAATATACAAATAAAATTATTGGAAGTCCTCGTTAACAGTGACTGCTTTCCTTTAGCTTTTTTACCAGTGTTTAAACATCGGGTACCAATATTGCAGCTTTGCCAACCGCAGGTTCCTTTGTAGAAATAATTTCCACGCGTATTAATACCGAGCTCACTAGGAGTTACTTTTCTCAAAGGCTTTTTCTTTGCCTTCATCATATTAGGCAGGGTAGAATAACGAGAAATGTTTAAACGCAAATCAGCACTTAGAACAGCTGGAGTTTTCGGCGGCATTCTTTTAAGCAGTTTGATTAAAATTATCATCAATGGCTTGCTTGCCCAAGATAACCAGAACAGACTTTTCAACAGTAAATTGCAATCCTTGCCACAAATCTTGACATGAATGCTGCAATCAGGGCCCATGACCAATGTAGCACCAATCCTGAGACTGAGTTTTTTAATGAAAACAGCAACAGCTTTGCCAACTCTTTTTCTTTCATTTTCACAGTTTCTTCCCCAGAGTGTTTAACACCAGCTTTTTCAGGACACGTGTGAATCCTTAGGTACCTTAATCCACTACACGTTTAACACCGACCAAAACGAGAGTATATTTTTTGTAATTATTTTCGAAAGAATAGAATTAAATTTAATTTAAAAAAATCGAAGCTACAGAAGAGCCAAAAACAAAATAATTTTTAATTCATTTGTCAATTGTGTTTTCATTAATGCACATGAATAGGGTTGCCGTTTTTAAGCTAAAATAACAATTTCATATGAAAAAATTTAGAAAAAAGCTTTTTTTTAACATGTTGGCAACAGTAAGATTTAGTACATATTTGACATATGGGCGAATTAACGTACGCTGCACGACAAAGTCGAGTCGCGTTATACAAACGCTTTTCATTACGTAATCGTCCATGAACTGGCTCGTCGTGAGTCGCCTTTGTCGCGTTCTACAAACAGGCTGTTAGTTTCAATGACTTCTTAATATATATTTGGCAAATCATATGCAATTCAAAATAAAGTTCAGTCTAACTTTTATTTACGTACACGAATGAATAAATATTTTTTTTATTGTCAAAGATAAATCTTTGAAGATTTTTTCTGAAAAATGTTTATGTAATAAAAATGAATGTTGCACGTCAGCAGAAGTTATTGGTGCGCATTTAGATGCTGCTATTTCGTTTGTGTAATATTCAGTTTCTAAATTTTTGTTTTTCTTTGTTTTGTTCAAAAAATTATTACATATATCAAAATTCTAAAGTAGACACCCACGTTTGTTAAGACTACTTTAAGTTGATATTTCCAAAATGTGTATTTTGTACCTCAAATAGTTTTGTTAATATAGCACATATTGTCTCAAATATTGTTATCGTCCTGTGAAGCACAGAGAAAACCACCCTACAAGAACACTACCAGTCAATTGACTGCTCATTTGATCGGAAGTCATGCAGGATATATCCATCAATGCGTAGAACAAAGTTTCTATCACATTGTTAAAGGCAAAATAAAAAATGTGATGGAAACTTTTGTGTACGTGTGATGTTGCATCTCCTCTCTAACCAATGAATATAACATATAGTTAAACTGCTCACTCCAGTGCCTTTTACTAATCAATGATAGCATAAATATTGCTCAAGTTTGACTGTTCATAATTGAATAATATATACCCCACAATTGAGTATTCATATATGATTGATATATTGACAGCAAATATAATTTTTATTTTATTTGCTTTTTATTATAAAAAATAACTAAATTATACAAGTAAATAACATGCATATTTAAAACAAAAAATACAAATAAAAATACAAAATAACTTCAGCGGTATCTAGCCCTCTTAACACCTTTTCATCTCCAACGCACCTAGCTCTTGACAAATATCTGAAATATTGAAAATAAATATACATATTACATTAATGTGAATTCCTTTATTCGCTATTTTACTTATCTTTTTAACACTTTTGTAAACTCTTCACAGGCAGAATGAATTGCATTACCGCCTTCTTCAACTCCCAACGCATCTGGATCTTTTCAAATATCTAAAAATTGAAAATTAAACGAATACATACATACTTACATACATATGTATGTATATTTTCAATTAAGTTGTATAAAATTTCTTTTGTTCATTATTGTTTTTATCTTACCTTTTTCACAAACACCATAATTTTTTTACCACTTTTATATTTACATTTTAATTTTACAAAATGAACGAACTATGAATTATTTTCAATAAAATTCAATATTTTAAAAATTCTGACATATGTACATTAGTCGTTTCACTCTAGCATATATGTTAGAGTAGAGCAACTATAATAACTGTTGAATTGAATGTAAAATTGTTGCAAATGTGTTAGTAAAAAAATGTTGTTTGTGTTAGTTTCAGTCATCCATTTCTTGTAGGGCATATTTGGTTATATATTTTGTAAGTTTATTTAAGTTTTTATATGAACAGCCCTGTGTAAAATACAACCACCAATATAATTATTTAAATTTTCTCGATGCGAGAACATCCCGGAAGTTACAGAAACGAGGCACTGATTTCAATAAATTTTTATTGTGTATTAAGTTTCAATGCGAAATGAAATAAGCAAATAAAATTACAATTTTGTCTTTGACTTTGAATACACTGTTTCCGGTTATTTAACATTTGACCATATTTTTTTAGGTATTTTCACCTCCTTTACCCATCAGCATAACTAGCTGCGACAAAAACCTATTTGTTGAATTTGCTGATAACATAGAAAACATAGCATATGGTGAAAGACTAATATCCCACTATACAATGAGTTGCCTGATGTAATTCCCAAAATGTAGGAATTCGAATTTACAGATTAATTACAACTGGACCAGCAAGCTAAGACATATGTACATAGGAATATAGTAGAGGGTTACGAAGAACAATGGTAAGAATAATTTTAATTTGCAATAATTCCCGAAATACTTTTCCATAATTGTAAATATGCGAGCTAAAAAATTTTCTGTTTTCTCACGAAAATAAAATGTATTTGAGGTACGAGAATATATTACTTCTTAGGGGCCGCCCATATATTACGTAATGCTGTTTTCCCCGATTTTTGACACCCCTACCCGCCAGTAGCAGATCATAGCAAAACTATGAAATAACGTAACAATGAGTTAAAAAACAAATTAAATACATAGTTTAAAAAGTTTTTATTTGAAACAATTACATTTAATTCATTGTATTAAATTCATTTGTTAGATTAGCACTGTGCCTAGACAAAAATCAAATAAGCTTATATATGAATATACCTTTACACATGTACCCCAAATATTGGTAA
Source organism: Tachina grossa (assembly GCA_949987645.1). Classification (NCBI taxonomy): domain Eukaryota; kingdom Metazoa; phylum Arthropoda; class Insecta; order Diptera; family Tachinidae; genus Tachina; species Tachina grossa. The sequence goes on from OX465278.1 coordinate 70,671,847, forward strand.
AACCATTTTTTAAATTTCTTCCCAAGTGCCCTCAAACTCGAAAAATTATGGTTTTATGGAGAGGTTATTCCTAAAATGTATGTATGCATTAGTGATGCGTATTTGAATTCCCAAATATTCGGCCATTTCTAGATAATCGTATTCTTAAAAAAAAAATATAAATAAATTCATAAATTCAAAACGAAATTTAAATGAATGGCACACAAATATTAGTTTCAAAATTTATTTCTATTTTTTTCTATCCGTTTTTTCACCAAATAATCTGTTATAGTTTTCCGTATTAATGAGTCATCATCAATGATGACTGCGCAGTATTTGAAACACCAAGATGAGAATTGGCATTAACCCTAAGGTCGCTTTCACTAGAGTCTATAAGTGAAGTGGTCGTGTACCTTAGAGACTCCGTTTGACCATCTTCAAATAAATCTAAAATGTGCGTGAAACTAAAAAAATTATATCTTGGATCAATAAAGATTGCTGTGGTAAAAAATAAAAGAGAAAATTTTTTATTCAGTGCACTTAGCGGGGGGGGGGGGCTTTAAATATACAAATTGTTGGGGTAATTTGTGGAGAACAAATGACTCAAAATGATGTCCATTACGAAAGATATGTAATTTTGCTGTTCTTAATTTTTGTCCCTTCTACAAACTTACTATTTTTAATAGATAATATTTGCCCATTTTATAAAATATTCCTTAAAAATTCCTTAAAATTAGAGGGGCACGCACTCTAGTTCTTAGACGCAATTCACTGTTGTTTTCTAAATAATTTTTCTTGAGTTCGGTTGTATATAAAATTAAAATAAAAATATTGTAGCCTCAAGTTGACCAACAAAAACTTTAAAATTTAATAATTTGATATTGCCATATTGATATTACATATTGATGATCCCATTCCAAAACATGGTAAGTCGATATAACATGTTATGCTGGGAAAAGCATTTCTGAATTCATCGTTTATCAAGTTAGATTCTGTAAAACTTTGATAGTAATCGCACTATTCTATCAGAAGTTATGAGCAAAAATGTACATAGCATAATTTTTCAAGTTTAAAAAACTTCAATTTTTAAATGCTTTAAGTACACTTATCATGATTTAGTTTGGAATTAAGTAGTCAAAAAAATTTTAATTAATTTAAGTTTTTCTCCAAACTGAAATATGCTACGTGTACTTAGATGACCATTGTAGGTGAGAAAGAACCTTACTTGGAGGACTAGGTAATAGATTTGTGATTCTAAGTCACTTTTAACTATGATCTACGACAAATTTATAAAGTTCAAATAAACAAAAAACAAGTAAGAGTGCTATATTCGGCTGTGCAGAATCTTATATAGCCTTTACCGAAGTGCTTTTATGTAGTATAGAGACACATACATAAGTACATACATAAAGTTTAAAAATAATAATTTGACCTAGTTACTTTTATGTACAAAAAAAATTAAGTTTCAAACCCTAGAGACATCATATTAGATTTCTCTGATTCCTTATATCAATATAGTAGTTCTTAAAAAGATATAAAAAGTGCGTTAAGTGAAAAAAGAAAAGAGGAAATTAAAAAAATGTTTTATTTAGTTACTTTAATATCCAGAAAAAATTCAAAGTTTCCAGCTCTGGAGCTGTGGTTTTTATTTTTATAATTTTCTATACCAAACTTTTCTTTCCAAAACGTAAAATATATATAATTTATAAGTGAAAAGATAAAAATTAATTAGACTTAGCTAATTTTATATATCACAAAAAGTGTAACTTTTCCAACCCTGAAATCATCCTTTTTGATTTTTCTGATTTCTTACACCAATCTCCTTCTTTTAAGAATTTAAGATATGTTTAATTTATAGAAAAATAGGAAAAATTTGTTTTAGTAAGTTACTTTTGTATAAAAAATAAGGTTTTCCAACCCTGGCAATGTCGTTTTAATTTCTTAATTTTATTTTATTTTGAAATACCAAATGTATTCGTAATGAAGTATAAAATAAGTTTATTTTACAAAAAATAAATAAAAATAAGTTTTCGGTAGCTAATTCTTAATATCACAAAAAGTGTGGATTTTCCAACCCTAAATTATACTTTTTGATTTTTGTGATTTCTTATACTAATCCCTTTCTTTTAAGAATATAAGATATCTTTAATTTATATAGAAAAAGGAAAAATTTGCTTTAGTAAGTTACTTTTGTATAAAAAAAGGTAAAGTTTTCCAACCCTGGAAACGTGTTTCAAACTTTTTTAAATTGAGATACCAATTTTATTTGTACTAAAGTATAAAATAAGTTTATTTATTTAAAAAAAATTAAAATTAATTTTCGGTAGTTAATTTTTTATATCACAAAAAGGGTAAGTTTTCCAACCCTGGAATCATCCTTTTTGATTTTTCCGATTTATTACGCCAATCTTTTTCTTTTTAGAATTTAAGAAATGTTTAATTTATAGAATAAAAGGAAGAATATAAGATATCTTTAATTTATATAGAAAAAGGAAAAATTTGCTTTAGTAAGTTACTTTTGTATAAAAAAAATTAAAGTTTTCCAACCCTGGAAACATCTCTTTAATTTTTTGAAGTTTAATTTTTAATTTGAAATACCAATTTTATTCGTACTGAAGTATAAAATAAGTTTATTTAATAAAAAATAAAAATTAATGTTCGGTAGTTAATTTTTTATATCACAAAAAGTTTCAGTTTTCCAACCCTGGAACCGTCTTTTTAAATTTTAATTTTTTTTTTAATTTGAAATACCAATTAAATTCGTGGTGAAGTATAAAATAAGTTTATTTAATAAAAATAAATAAATAATTAGTTTACGGTAGTTAATTTTATATATCACAAAAATCGTAGGTTTTCCAACCCTGGAATCATCCGTTTTGTTTTTCTGATTTCTTACATCAATCTCTTTCTTTTAAGAACATTAGATTTGTTTAATTTATAAAAAAAGGGAAAATTTGTTTTAGCAAGTTACTTTTGTATAAGAAAAGCCGGCATAAGAAATCCTTCTACCAAACCCTCCTCGTGGGTGCCGGCTGGTAACGTGTGCTAAGTGATACACGGCTAAGGTCAGGGTTTTGAACATAGTGTCACAATGTATTGCCTATTGTGTACATTATTGGAATGAGCTCTGATCATAGGTAGGAGGTAATCGTTATTCCAATTCAGTCTGTGAGTCCTTCTCTTGTAATGCAATGAATGGACCATGGCTTGGATTGGGATGGCGATTAAAATCCAGGCGCGTCTGCTCCATATTGGACGGCGTCCTGGTCCGCGTCTGTTACCCAGAGGGTCGGCGGTTCTTGTACATGGCGGAATGTATAAAACGCAAATTTTTATAAAAAAGTAATGAGTCAGGAAGAAATTAAAAAGCGGGTGGTAATATACGCCCAAACGTCGGTGGCTGAATTGACTGCGTCCACCGGCGGGCACGGAGGAAGTCATGATCCTCTGCGTGTCGCCAGCGGTCAAACCTCTACTGTGATGGAAACAGGTCACAGCAGTTGTAGTGCTACTGAAATGGCAAGAAGCAATGCATCTAAGAACGCGGAACACTCAAGTGCCTCGATCGATTCAGAATCGGACCTTGAAAACGTTACCTGCGTCAATATGCAATCAGAGATCGAGCTCTTGAAGTCGCCGAGTTCTTCCACCTCAACTCCAATTAAAAGAGAGAGAGCCCCGAAGAACAAGGAGGCTATTAAGGCTCTGTCAGAGTACAAAGCGGCGGTACGGATTGTACACCTCCTTGGCTCACAGAAAGATCTGTCTTCTGTACAGTTAGACAGACTTAAGTGGGCTGAGGTAGCAGTGAACAAAGGCCGTGAACACTTCGCTGATAAAAAACGCTTTGAGACCACTGATCCCCGATATGCAAATAGCATAGAGGAGGGCGTGCTCAAAAGACTGGCATCGAGCAGCGATAAGCCCGGTAAGAGGCAGAAGAGTGACAAAAGGAATAGATCGGTTGATGGCTCACAGTCGACTGCGAAGAGGTCCAAACACAGCTTTGAAGATAGACCATCCACTTCCCAAGCTGCTTCCAAAGCACAATCCGCGGTCACTAACGTCAGTGAGGTAGCGAAGCGACACTTGATCGTGGGACTCCTTGACAAAAGTGCACCTTTTGGAGAAGTGACAATGGAGCAGTGGAAGGTTGCGGAAACGGCTATCTTCAACGCCATTGTTGCACTGATGGAGACGGAACCGGAGAAACCACTACCTTCTTTTGAAGGAGCTAGCTGGTTCAATGGTGCGAAACTCATCAGATGCAGGGACACAATGTCGATGGATTGGTTGAAGGAAGTTGTTCCGACACTCAAAAACCTGTGGCCTGGTGCACAACTTCGGATTGTGAGCAAGGATGACATCCCCATCATACCGAAGGCGAAGGTCATAATTCCGCGTGTAGTGAAGCCGGATATCACTCTTCGTCTTCTACAAAACCAAAACCCGGAGATTCCGACGAAGGATTGGAGGGTACTGCATGTGGCAAAACCGAAGTCAGAGGGCCAGAGTTACATTCTGCAGATTAATAAGAATGCTGAGGACATTCTTTATAAGCGGAATGGCAAGATGGCATGGGGTGTAGGTAGTGTCTACCTACGTCTGAAGAAGAGACACCCCAATGACAAAAACGATAACACTATAGAAGCCGAGGAACTGGAGAGCGAACTGGCAGCTGCTACAGCCGGCTTAAAGTTGGAGGAGCCGAGACGAGAGATCCCATACCCTGATATGGACTCTAGAAAGGTGAGCTTTGAAGATGGAGTTAAAGATCCTTCAGGTGAACCTCCAACATTGTAAATTAGCGTCTACTGAGCTTCTCCTTACCTTAGAGGAGAGCAACTATGACGTGGCGTTAGTCCAGGAGCCGTGGATCTCATCGGGAAACAGGGTTTCTGGGCTAAAGTTACGTAATTACCATACATACTTCTCAAAGACGGTAAGCAGGATACGATCAGCTATCCTAATTAAGAAGAACTTTAATTCATATATTTTGTATAATTACAGCACTGACGATTTAGTTGTTGTAGCGGTAGATGGTGACAAGGATGAGCCAATACTCCTTGCATCATGCTACATGCCACACATAATTGAGGCACCTCCACCGGAGCTCCAAAGGCTCGTTAAAGAAGCCTGCGAGAAGAAACAAAAACTGGTGATAGGCACAGACGCTAACGCACATCATACTGTATGGGGAAGTAAGGACATCAATGAAAGAGGTGAGTCACTTATTCAATTCATACTGCAAACTGACCTTGTGATTGTGAATAGAGGGAAGGAACCTACTTATATAGGTCCTACATCATCGAATGTATTGGACTTAACACTTGTTAACAATGAAGATATTGTACTTAAGGATTGGATGGTGCTTAGACAGCCGTCCTTCTCTGACCATTGCTACATAGCTTTTAGAATTTTATCTGAAGTTTCAAAGCTTAAGAAATTATATAGGAACCCACGCAATACTAGGTGGGATTATTACAGGAAGAACATTGAAAATAATCTTTATAATGCCAAATCGATTAAGAGTGAGGCTGATATTGAAAAGTCTGTTAATTGCTTAACGAAAGCCATAACAAAATCGTATGAATCAGCATGTCCCCTCTCGCGCGTAAAACGTATGTCTAGACCACCATGGTGGAGTAGTGATCTAGACGCACAAAGACGTGACCTGCGTGATTTCTTCAGATTGGCTAGATACATAGACCAATTTGAATGCTGGAGGGACTATAAAAAAGCACTGAGATCTTTTAAAAAAGAGGTGAGAAAGGCCAAGAAAAATTCATGGAAGAAATTTTGTGGCAATATAGAAAAAACTACGGACACGGCCAGAATGAGAAAGCTGCTTGCAAGCAATCCATCAGTGCCTAGCACAATATGTAAAATTAACGGCGATTGGACTAACTGCAGCCGAGAAACGCTGGAAGTTCTCCTGGACACACATTTCCCAGGTTGCACGGAGATCTCCCCTCGCTCAGAAATGACAAATGAATTAAATACTGAGAATTGTGACGTCATTTCCCTTAGTAAGGTGGAATGGGCAATCGATTCCTTTAAACCATATAAATCACCAGGACCAGATGGTATTTTTCCGGCTTTACTACAGTATGGTAAACAGAGGATAATTCCCTGGCTAGTAGGAATATTTAGAGGATGTCTCAGACTGAATTATGTGCCAAAATCATGGAGGATTGCCAAGGTTGTATTCATACCAAAGGCAGGTAGGAGCAACCATATGTATCCAAAAGACTTTAGGCCTATCAGTTTGACGTCCTTTCTACTGAAAACGTTAGAGAGAATTCTGGATATACACATCAAAGAATTTGTATATCCAAATATCCTGTCTTCCAACCAACATGCATACACAAAGGGCAAATCGGTTGAAACAGCACTTCATAATGTTGTTGAACAAATCGAAAAATCGTTACACTATAAGGACTTTGCTATAGGGGTCTTTTTGGACATCGAAGGCGCTTTCAATAATGTCTCTACGGACGCAATTATGGAAAGTGTTAATCGTTCCGGGGCTAACTTGCAAGTCAAAAACTGGATAGGCAACCTATTGAAATGTAGAATAGTATCTGCGGAATTAGGCAATGCCAAGGTAAACAAAGAAGCTAAGAGAGGAACTCCCCAAGGTGGTGTTCTATCGCCACTTCTTTGGACGCTGGTTGTAAATGAAATTCTCATGGAATTCGAGGGTAAAGCAGCTAAGATTACAGCATATGCGGACGACATAGCTATCATTATAACTGGTAAGTTCCTCGATACAATTAGCTCCCTAATGGAATCCTCGTTGAGGGATATTCATAGATGGGCAACAAGGGTAGGTTTGAACTTAAACCCAGGAAAAACTGACCTTGTGCTTTTTACTAATAGGAAAGTAAAGGAATGGAGAACACCAAAGTTAGACGGTATATCGCTCTCGCCCAAAACACATACAAAGTACCTGGGGGTTATTTTGGATAGTAAGCTGACGTGGAGGTACAATATAGAAGATAGAGTTAAAAAGGCCACCATTGCTCTATATGCATGTAAAAAAATGCTGGGCAAGACATGGGGCCTTTCACCTACTCTTACGTATTGGACATACACAGCGATAGCTAGACCAATTTTACTCTACGGAATACTTGTATGGTGGAGGGCGACTGAGACAAAATCATACCTGAAAAAGCTGGAAAGTATCCAGAGGCTAGCAGAGCTCTGCATCACTGGAGCTTTAAAGAGTACACCTACTGCAGCCTTAGACGTTATATTGGACCTTAAACCAATAAAGCTAATTGCAGTGAACGTGGCATGCAAATCAGCTATCCGACTAAGGACAACAGGTCAGATGTCGTACAGATCATTTGGTCACAGCAAATTACTAGAAAACATGGAGTGTAGCTCGGACTACATCATTCCAGTGACGAACTTTTTTACCAAACCACAGATCACTATAAGTGAAGAAGGCTATTTGGAAAGTCTTAATCATAGTGGTTCTGGTTTTAACTTTTTCACTGATGGTTCAAAGATGGATAGAGGGGTAGGAGCTGCGGTTTACTGTCGGGAGCTCGATATAGAGGAATCTTATAAACTTCCTGATCATTGTAGCATCTTCCAGGCGGAAATCTATGCTGTCAAAATGGCAGCAGAGTTAGCCTTCACCTCTCTAACTATGGATGCGCGTGTAAATCTGTATATAGACAGTCAAGCAGCTATTAAAGCAATTTCAGCTGACTGCAATTACTCCTCGGTTGTGCTCCTGTGTAGAAAGGCCCTGGATATGTTATGTACTGGTAGACAAGTACATATATTCTGGATCCGGGGACACATGGGGATAGAGGGAAATGAAATGGCCGATACACTGGCCAAAAGGGGAATTCTATTACCGGCTGAGGTAACGGTAAATATCCGAAAACCAATTCAATACCTTAAAGAGATCATACATTCTAATATGAGGGAAGAAGCGGAGAAATGTTGGCGCGCGACGAAAACTTGCAAAACTTCTAAAATCATGTGGAGCTCCTATGATCACAAATTGACTAAGTTCCTTTTATCACTAACTAGAAGCAACTGTAAGCTTCTAGTGGGAGTATTAACTGGGCACTGCTGGACAGCTTCGTACGCTGTCAAAATAGGACGAATAGCCGACGGTACCTGCAGGAAATGTAAGGAACCCGGAGAAATGGAAACAATGGAACATCTACTGTGTCACTGCCCGGCTTTAAGCCGTACTAGATATAACTATCTTGGTGCTTACACTTTTCGTAGTCTTGAGATTGTATCGAGAGTAGAAATGTGTAGGTTGCTAAAATTTGTTAAATCTGTGTGGGAGTCATTCGATACAGGCATCACGAACTAGGCTGCCATACTAACAGGTTCTCATTTCATTTGCTGGTATCGCTAAGGATCAATGCCGGTCTATGCGAGGTCTTGGACCAACCAGATAAACCTAACCTAACCTTTGTATAAGAAAAAAAGTTAGGGTTTTCCAACCCTGGAAACGTCTTTTAAAATTTCTTATTACTTTTTTAATTTTTTTAAGTTAGAAATACCAATTTCATTCATACTGAAGTATAAAATAAGTTTATTGAATAAAAAAAATTATAATAACTAGTTTCCGGTAGTTATTTTGTATGGCAAAATGAAGTTTAAGTTTCCCATCTCTGAAACAGTCTGCTCGATTTTGCTGATTTTCAATACCAATCTTATTTGGACCATTTCTGACACACCAGTTCAAGAACGAAGTCTCTAGCTTTTCTGGGAGCTTCGCAAAACTGATTTCACGTACAGACAGACGGACAGACGGACATCGCTTATTCGTCTTCTCTATGCATAAGGATCCAGAATATATATATACTTTATGGCTCGCTTATTAATATTCTGGAAATTACAAACGGAATTGTAAGCTCAATTTTACCATCTCTATATTTACAACAGTCTTACCATTGTCGTTTGTTCTTTACTAAGTTTGGTCTTAAGTAGAACAAAAATATGCAAATTAACTAACATGTGCATAATTAGTAAAGAACGAACGACAATGGTAAGACTGTTGTAAATATAGAGATGGTAAAATTGAGCTTACAATACAAAAAAAAAAAGCTTTCAGCAAATTGAAATACGATGAATCAAAACAATTCACATATTCCATTTGCAATAATGCTAAGTATATAAAGCAGAAATCTACATCAACTGACACCACACACAGTGGACCAAACACAAAAGAACGCTGATGATGAAGGTTTAGTGGCCTTCGAAAACGGCTGGCTGTTCCGTTCAATTATGTGTTGTTAGTCAGAATATATACAACAGACTTTGTTTTTATTTGTTCATTAATAATTATCACATGTAATTTGGCTTAAAAAGCAATACGAACCTTAGCCTGTTCAAATCACATAGGGTAATTTTTGTTTTACACGAGTGAAAATAAAATATAAATTAAAGTTTAAATGAAAGTTTAAGTAACAAAATTTAAAAATTTTAAAAACCCCCGATTTTATCTAGAAAATATGTGATACTATCTGTGCTGTTTTTCTTAAAACATAGCTAAGAACCCTCTCGATCAAGTCACCTTTCAAACAGAAAAAACTAAATCAAAATTGGTCCAGCTGTTTGGTCTGTACATGGACACGGACATACACACAGATACACAGACACACACTACTAACTTATAACACACTTTTTTTTAGTCGGGGGTTAAAAATACAAAATTAACAAAAAGTATAAACTACAATTTAACAAGTAATGGATTAGTAACCCAAAAATTTAAAGACTGAATGGCAGAATGTACAAATCAATAGAACGCGTACTGCAAGTATTGCACGTTTGCACTAAATGCGCAGTTTCTTTACTACCTAAAGAAAAATAATTTTATTTATTACTTCAATTTATTGTTTTTATGTACTTTCAGAAGTGCCCGATTTGCCTTCTTCTTTTTTCTTTTTTTTTTGCTTAAAGTTCATGATTTTTGCATTCGAAGTCGCTTAGCCATTTTTTAGCTAGTTTTTAGCCATTTTTTGTCTACATTTAGCCATTTTTGGAGAAGCAATTCTGGCATCATTGCTTATATGGTTGAAGCTTCCAATTTCAAAAGTTATGTACCAACGATTAAAAAAAGTCAGTGCCGAAAATCAAAAAAAAATTTTTTCAAGTCAAATAACTTGGAAACTGTAAGAGATAAAATGGTGCTCTAAGCATGTTTTATTTTTGTTTTTTAACGTTGATTGTCTCGCTGAAAAAAGAAAGAATTTCGACAACCGCAGTTTCCCACTTAGAGGCTCTTTGGAGCTACCCTGTCTTGGAACAGGGTGCCTCCAAACATACTGTCTGAAAAATTGAAATATTGGCAAGTTATACCCTTTTCACACTCACTCACATCTTTGAGGAATGCGTGGAATATGTTGAAAATTGAAAAAACCTGTTCACATTACAACATCTTTCATCTTTCATCTGTCATTTATTATAATACTATTTTTACTAGTGAGAGCAACCAAAAATTAAATAATAAAACGCAATTTGAAAATTCACTAGAAATTGATTTAATTGCTGGCTCCTGAGGAGCAGAAACAAATAATGCTACAATATGCAGAATTAGTAGAAATTATGCCAGCGGACAATGATGATGAAGAAATATTACAAACTTTATCCGCAATAGATTTCGCGTAGACATTTGCAACTACTTTTATGTAATTTATTTCGATTAGGAAAAATATATACAAGATTTTATTATATGCTTAAATATACATACATATGTATATAATAAAGTTTGGAGTAATTACAGATCTTTTTTTGGGAAAAATATTCCAAAATGTAGCCTTGAATCTATGTACATATATGCATATGTAGATATACATACAAACATATGAAGACATTTTTATAGTATGTATGCATGTATGTATAAAGTTGTATACATTTTTTCTAGTGATGACACTAAAATAATCGAAAGATGTTGAACGGAACAAAGTGAGATAGGAACATCTTTTAAAGATGTTGAAAGATGTTGAACATTCAGCCCTGTATAATTCTTATGGGAAAATTTTATCATCTTGCCAAATTGATGAAAGATGAAAGATGTGAGTAAGTGTGAAAAGGCTATTAGGTTACAAATTTATATAATGCATAGCATATTTCAGTGATATGTATTGTGCCAAACAAGAACTTGGTCAAAATTTATATCTCACTACTTTTAATGGCCGAACTTTTTTATAGGAACTCGGCTTTTTTTTCACATTTATGTTTTTGTGAGGATCTGACTACTTTTTGAAAAATTTGCTATGATAACATTTTTTACACTTAAAATTTCTAGTGAGTTTTATTTATATTATATTATATTTATATTATTCATGATCACTTTGCCAGTTAAAAATGGCAAAGTTGCATAAAATAATGGGTTAGAGCGTGAGTAAAAATGAATTATTGTATTACAACGGGTTGCCAGTGTGTACGCAATTTGTTAAGAGTCGTCTGGAAAGAAACATGTAAAATACAGCGTCAATTTTAGTGGGGGTGATACCGGCTATTTTCTCAATATATTTACATATTAAAGTCTGTTTAGCCGAAATACATAAATCAAAGGGATATGCACAATGTGCATGCAAAGTTTCAGTAGGGTAGCTGGTGCTTTAATTTTTGGATTTTCCGATTGAGTAAATCAATTAGGACTATTTCTCTACAAAATGGCCTGGCCCCGCCTACTTTTATTTCTACTAGTGCTTATGGTTTATGTAAAGCTTCGTAGGAAAAACCTAAGGAGAAATACATGAGTAATAGACTAAAAGCGGATAAGCCGAAGTACATGAAAAAAAGCTAAGATTTATGGGTGAAGTCACGGCCACTTTTCAAAACAGGAAATTTGTACTTTGGATAAGTGCAATCTGTATGAAAAGTTCCAATAAAATTTAACTTAATTTTGAGTTTACAGTGCTTTTTCCCAATCCCTGATTAAAACTTCTGGTTTCTTAGATTTTTCTTGGTGATCTCTGATTTAGATTAATTTGTGTACTAAATTTCAGCTCTCTAGTGCGAATTAGAGTTTTAGCGGATAAAACTTCTTGGTTTTAAGATTTTCCCATTGTCTTACTCATCTACACTTGATTGCGTATAACATTTCAGCTCTCTAGCGTGAACTGTACCTTATAATTTTATGAGCATTACCCCTCCCACTATTTTAAACTCACAATATTTCTGTGAGCAGCGCTTATAATTCATGCAAATTTTCTTCTAAAATATGCTAGACCGAAGCAGATTAAACACAAGGCCAACATTTTATGGGAGTGATCACGCACACTTTTTAGGTGATAGCTTAAAGTTTTGTATACATGTAACGTATATGCAAGTTTTCACTAAAATGGCTTAAGTTAAAAGCTGTATATTAACAGCCTTATTTATAAAACGTTTTAAGGCTTTATAAAGGGATTTTGAGACAAATTTTCATAAGAAATTTTTTATAAAAAGCCTTAATAAGATTTATAAATAAATTATAATAATAATTAATTTTTAATTTTAATGGGCGCAGCCCCGCCCCGCCCCGCCCCTCTGACTAAGATTTCTGGGTTTTCAGTTTTTTTTTTGTTGTTTTCTCACATATACCTACTCGTGTATCCAATTTCAGCTCCTTAGTGCAACTTTTAATTTTTAATATTTGTGGGCGTGACCATGCCCACTTTTCCAAACTCAGGATTTTTTTCGTCTAGTGCTTATTATTCGCGTCACGTTTCGTTGTAAACGGATAATAATGCATGCAGAAATAGTATATCTAAATATGCTGAGCCGTAGTACACGAAAATGATGTTGAAATTGTATGGGCGTGTCAAAAATTTTTAGGCTTACCCTGTCGCAGTATGTATTCCGAATTTCAATAAAATAGCTTCCATTAAACGCCTTAGCCTTGCTTTTTTAGTTCTATCCTTTATGGGCGTAGCCCCGCCCTCCTAGCCAAAATTTTCGGAGTTTAAAATTTTTTTAGTTTATTGTCCACCTAGACCTAGTTCTTTAGCAAATTTCAGCTCACTATCACACATTTTAATTTTTATGGGCGTAGCCCCGCCCCCTTGGTTAAAATTTTCGGGTTTTCAGATTTTTCTAGTTCATTGCTCACCAAGATCTACTTGTGAGTCAGTCAGTCAGTGAGTATGTCTTAAAATATGCACTTTTTGCACCTCCGTATCTCCGGAACCTTTCATTGTAAAACTTTCAAACCTTGCGTATGAAGTTACATGAATTTAATCTAATTATGGTTTAAATTTCATAATTTTACGGTAGCGGGGAACAAAGTTATGAGGGGGGTAAAAACAGCTCGAATGGCTTCCTGTAAATATACACACTACGTGCATTGGCCAGAACTTGGCCTGGTGAACTTCCGTGCGCCTAGATCATGCTTGAAAGTGCCTTTTTGTTAAGTGTTAAGTTTTTACACACATACATATGTAAATATATGCATGTACAATTGAATTTTATGTACGTTTTAAGTTAATAATAATTTTAAAAATAACTTTAAAAATTAAAAATAAAGAATTTGGTCAATCGTACTGAAAAAAGTACAATTTATCTTGTAACTTTGTGAAAATCTTATTTCGCATCCCTGCGCATAGGACTTAATAATCGTTTTTTATGAATGATATATTTTTGGGGACAAAAGTTAGGATTTTTCTGTTGAAATGAGGATTTTTTGGGAACATGACTTTTTAAATTGGGACAAGAGTCAACATTTTTTGGCAGCACTGTGTGTGGTTAGTTTTTACTTTTTCGTTCTGTTCTGTTGCGGACAAATCTGTAGAAAATAGAATTCAACGTTAAGTGACAGCACTGTTGCCAACTATTTTCCAACAAATATCGCTAAAGTGTACAAGAAAATAGCTAGAAAATAGCTAAAATTCAAAAAACATTTGAAAACTTAGCGATAAATAGCTAAAAAACCAATTTATTTTTAAGTTGTTTCAAAAATCTTACGGTAACTTGTTAACTTCTTTGATACTTCCCGAATTGCCCTACAAATTTTATAAAATACCAAATAAAAGCAATGTAATAGGTCATTAAAAAACATATACATATATGTAACATATTCATTATATATTTGTATATGTTTATAAAAAAAATTATAGCTGCTGAATTCAGGACTTACCCAGTAAAAAGAATGCTTCAAATAAAGCAGGCTTCTGCTACTATAGAGTAAAAGTAGCGCTGACAAACCTGCTGATTTTTGTATGGCGAGTTCCCGGTTTGGAGTACTACATTTTTGCTCACGAAAGCTTTGCGCTCTTTAAAGGATTAATAATACTATAAACGTATTTAATTATGTACGAAAGCGCTTTTCAATATGGATGTGAGTACATTAGCGAACTTTCTGGCTTTAAAACCTGCATTGTTCTGAAGCTATTCAATCAATTTCTTTCTATAGTTTGATGCAAAAAAATCGCTAGAATTCCCGATAATAGCTAAATCATAATTTTTCCCGCAAAATGTACTTAAAATCGCTAGATTTGACGAGAAAATAGCTGAATTGGCAACATTGAGTGACAGCCAGAAGTGTGTATGTATTAGTGTGTTGTGATATTTTGTGAACAAGTGTAATCAATTCTATAGGTTGCCGGCTGATTTTTTTCACAGACAAAGTAATTGCAAAATATTTTATACAGAAAGGAACGGCACAGAACAGCAACAAAAAGTAAAGACTAATGAAGCTTTAACACTGATATGTGCGGCAGCTCTTCAACTAAATATCTAACAATATTTGGCTCAAAAATAAGTTTAAACCGTTTTTCATATATGATGTATGATGTATGATGTACTTAGAAGTTGCGTTATAGGCTTTTCACACTTGCCCACATTTTCGTGGAATGTGTGGAAGATGTTGAAAATGTGAAACATACGTTCACATTACAACATCTAACATCAACCATCATATATAGCTGGCAAAATAAATAAGGCCACGTTTTGTGTAAAAAATAATAAAAATTAAAAAAAAATGGATAATGAAGAGAAATTAATAATAGGACTAGTTGTTAATTTGCAAGAGCAATATCTACTATTAATGCAGTGTGTAGAATCCATAAAAAGATGAAGACATAGTTTCATGGTACAATTATACTAGGTACATGCACAACTACAACAAAATTACAACACCAAAAAACACATTCATTTTGTTGGTATAAACAAACGAATAATTGTCAGAAACACATGGCTTTTGTTTTTAAAAATAACAATTACAGGCCCTGTAATACAGGGTAACTAAAGTACAATTGCAGACGCGGCATTCATGAATGATTATAGTCATTCAGTGTTGCCAATAGGTGTGTAATTACACAGAGTGTGCAATTACTCTCATTTTTAGGCCATGTAATTACATTCGTGTATAATCTGTGTGTAATTTTACTTTGGCTTGTATTTTTATTTATTTTTGTTTTAATTTTAACCTACACAAAAGATGTGTAGTGTAATTTTCTTTAACATATTATTGGAAACACAGCCATGTGTAATTTCATTGGCAACACTGTAATCATTTTATGCACACACATACATTAACATTTTTGCAGCTTGCAAACAAAGTTTGACAACTGTAGGTATTGTATGCATTAACAGGCTGGGCTTGTGCATGTACCTGTTATAATTGTATCATGCATAGTTTTGTACAATCTTATCCAGCAACATAGCTTCTATTTCTTCCGTCCAACAAATTCGGAGACTGGTTTTCTTTTTTACTGCAAAAAAATAGATACGTATGTAAGAATGTACATACAACAAAATGTTTGTACATACAAGGAATAATTATGTACAAATATTTAAAAATAAAAATACTTAGATGTTTCGCTCATTTTTAATAACTTTGTAAATATTTTTTTATGTCATTAAATGTCAAAAATTCCAGTGATGCCACTACAATTTTTTGTCATTTATTAGTGATGGCACTAAAATAATCAAAAGATGTTGAGTGGAACAAAATGAGTTAGGAACATTTTACAAAGATGTTGAAAGATGTTGTTTTTTAGCCCTGTACATTTCTTATGGGTAATTTTCAACATCATCGCAAACTGATGGTAGATGTTGATAAGTGTGAAAAGGCTATTAGAGTACAAACTTTCTTTTAATTCTAACCCTTATAATATATGTATGTTCAGAGTTAAGCAATGCGACATAAAATTTACATTTGTAGATAGTTCCGTTAAAAACAGATTTAAACCTAATAAAATCAAGATTTCTTTTTTGAAAAGGAGCTTGTATGCGAATTTGAATTGAAATTTAATTGCCGCCGATAAATTAAAGAAATTTCGACTGTTGGTTAGACGCAATTTACACTATGCCTTTTATGCTTGCCTATGCAGGCAGGCTTTTTTAGTTTATTGGTGAGAGGGGGTGAGAAGCTTGCGGTGTAGAGCAAAAGGCACGAAATGAAAATTCGAGGGGATTTGTGACATTTCTCTTTGCCTCTTTCATGCCTCAAAAAGGCATGAATAAAAAAAGCCTCAATGTAAATGTGTGTGACTTTTCGTAGGGGTTTCAAAAGAAAATTCTAAAGGTAAATTCTATAGGTACATGTATAATTGGCCTTTTAGGCTTCCTATGTATCGGATTGAAATAAATAAATAAATAAATAAATAAATAAATAAATAAATAAATTGTCAATACAAGGCAGGCTAAAAAGGCATAGTATGAATAGCGACTTACATTAGCGTAGGGCTTTAATTCTTTATGTTTAGCTTCAAACATAAAATTTTTATTATATTAGGATAATGTGTAAGGAAATAGTGCTTTGGTTTTAATGTGTAACCAAAAAGCTTTATGTAATTATATATAATTGTGTTGACTACTTGTATCCTTCAATAAATTAATCGAGTTGCTATTATGGGCAATATACATCAGCAATTCCAGCAATCGGACAACTACGCATATACATTCCCACTACTCAATCTTTGCAGAGAAATTTCTGGAGAAACTTTACCAATCTAAATCGAACCGTAGTAAAAGTTTTCTTTCTCAAGTTTAACGTTATTAAAGAATATCTATGGTGATCATTTATATTACTATATGTGACAGCGCATAGAGAAAGGGACCTAAGGGTAAAAAAATCAATTTTCACTTTTTTTTGATGTGGACAACATCTGAGCATCGAATGAGACCGATCCCATGTACCAAAAGTGTTCCCTCCCAGAGATATGCGCGTTTTATGAAAATGAAGTACACCAAAGATACACGCATTTAAATCTTTAAAATGGCTCTCCTGAACAAAACCGGTTTTTACCCTTAGGTCCCTTTCTACAGGGTGGGCCAAAAGAAACCAAGGGGTGTAAAAGTTTAATAAATTTTTTGTTTATTAACTTTTTTTATTTTTTCTTTCAGATTATATAATATACAAAATGAAAATTTTTTTACACTAAGTATGAAAAATGATGTCTCTTAAGTGACCACCGTTTTCAGCTTCTCACTGATGGGCTCTTTTTAGAGCATTTTCCATAACATCTTTCAAAACTTGTGGCTGTAGCGTTCGAATTTCTGCAACAATGTTTGCCTTGAGTTCAAGGGTTGTCTCTGGCTTGTTCACATACACTCGCTCCTTTAAAAAACCCCAAAGAAAATAGTCGGGTGCTGTCAAATCTGGCGATCGCGCTGGCCAAATAATTTCCTAATTTCGAGAAATTATTCGCTCTCCAAAAATTTGACTTAAAAGTGCCATTGTGTCTCGGGCAGTATGGGCAGTGGCTCCGTCCTGCTGAAACCACATACAAGGTCTGTTTTCAAGAGCAGGACGTAAAAAATTTTCTATCACAAACCGATACCGCTCTCCATTTACGGTTACAGCACTTCCATCTTCATTCTCGAAGAAGTAGGGCCCAATGACATTTTCAGATGTGATCCCACACCATACTGTACACCTGATGGGGTGCAATTGGCGTTGATGAATGGCTCTTGGATTTTGAAAACCCCAGAACCTACAGTTCAGCTTATTAACAAAGCCATTCAAATGAAAATGAGCTTCACCACTCATAATCAAATTTTCAATAAAGTCGATTTCATTTCTGGCCAACTCTTGAAATTTAACTGCAAAATTTAGACGTTGCGGATGATCTGCGGGTTTTAATTCTTGGACCAATTGCACCTTATATGGGTATAACTGTAAATCTTTTTTTAAAATGCGCCGTAGTGACGTACGAGACATTTCTAGCTGAGCAGAACGCCTTCTGCCAGATGTTTCTGGTGCTTCGTTAACACTTTGCTGCATTCGTTCAATATTTTCCACAGTGCGACTTAAACGTGTTCTACTGGATCGAGGCAAATCTCTTACGCTGCCATGTTGGTGATGACGATTAACTAAGCAACGAATCATCGCTTCAGAGGGCGAAATTCTGACGTTAAAATGTCGACGATATGCTCTTTGCGTTAAAATAATTCATCTCTGGTTTAAATAATAAAATTCTATTGTTCTGGTTCTCTGTTCAGTTGTGAACCTCTCTATTATAAATTCTCCAAGTGTTGTCTATATAATCTGAAAGAAAAAATAAAAAAAAATTAATAAACAAAAAAGTTATTAAATTTTTACACCCCTTGGTTTTTTTTGGCCCACCCTGTACTTTGCGCGTCACATATGTTGATTTCTAAACTAGCTTTAAGATAGCTTGGCACACCTTCAAACATATGCATCATATCCACTACTTGGTTTTCAACAAAATGAAATGAAAGAATCCTTTTTAAAATAGTTTCATCCCTTAAACCCGCTACTATGTCATAATTTTGTTTGGTTCCTAGAAGTTCTGGTATTTCTTCACATAAGTAAATGTAATGTCTGGTCTTTTTTTTTTTAGTTTGCACAGGCGCAGAAGGATTGCGCTTTGAAACTTTTATTACATTCCAATATTGCATTCAATGTCAAGTAGTCTCCAAGAACCGAACCTAAAACAAATTTTACATTAACAATTTCTCCATTTATTATGAAATTGATTCATTTTGTTTCCATACCTTCAAGTTTAGATACCAGCTTATGGAGGCTAACATCGTTTCCAAATGACTTAAAGTCTCTACTTTCAATAGGTGCTGCAAGTAAAATGTTTTCAATTTTGTGAACTGATCTCTTATTATTTTGCTGTTTTTAATTTTCACACTGTAAATGGGGCTTAAGTTGTCAGTGTCTTCCTTTTTGTTTTCAATTTTGTTCCAAATTTTAATTACTGCCTGTTAGATGTCAAAAGGCATACACAGAGGATGTGTGGGAACCAAGTGGGTTGTTTATTAGAAGGTCATCGGTAAAAAGAAAGTATAGAACTACCTTCTGATCATTAGAAAACTTTTTTAATTTCTTCAGACATATATCGCCTTGTACAAAATTTGTTATAGTATCTTCAGACAATAATTTATAAATATTTCTAAAAGCAAATTCAATTAAATTATTAAAGGTATTCATTTCAGTTTTT
Organism: Tachina grossa; assembly: GCA_949987645.1. Classification (NCBI taxonomy): domain Eukaryota; kingdom Metazoa; phylum Arthropoda; class Insecta; order Diptera; family Tachinidae; genus Tachina; species Tachina grossa. Next base: position 70,691,208 of record OX465278.1, read on the forward strand.
TTTTTTGGAAAAATGAAACAATTTAATTTTTTTTTACAACAAACACAGGAAAAAATATCCCAAAAGTTGCATTTTAACAAACTTTAAAAATGTGTAAAAAAATCAGGATTAAAATATGTAATTTTTTGCTATAAACATCAAACGAAATGATATTTCCACTCCTAAAAAAATTGTTAATTTTTAAAATAAAGTACGAAAAACTACATCTCTTTTTATAAACTCTTGATTTTAAGAATCATTTGATATGTTTATACAACATTTCAAATATAATTTATTTTTCGTTCACTCTGTCAAGAAAAAAATATATCAATAAAATTGAGTTCAGTGAAAAAGGTTATAAATTAAAAAACAAAAAGAAATGGGATCCAAAAAATGGACAGAAGCTGAAGTTAATAAGATACTGGACTTTTTGGTAACTTTTTGTTTTCGAATTATATGATGAAATTAATACAAACTCTTTTCTTTTCAGAAATCCACAGCTCAGCTTTATTACAGCGGTTTTTTGAACGAATCCAAAGTGGATGCTACATGGGAGGTAGTTAAATGTAAAGTGCGGTACCTGAAGACTTGTTTTGGAAAGGCTGTGAATAGGAGAAACAATACCGGTGCCGGTATACTTGCAGAAGATAATTAAAATGGAGTAAATACAGTAAATGGTAAAAAGGACAACTTTAATATAAATAAATCAACTTAAAATATTATTTCTAGATAAATTGCGCAAGATCTGCAGTTATTATGATCGTCTTCAGGATATAATGGCAGATAAAAGACCCTGTGAGTCAAATATGGTTGATTCCGAAATAAGCCAAGACTTTTCAGGTTTTATGGACACAGAGGGGTTCGAAGAACAATCAGACGACTCAACAAAGAGTAGAAAATGAAATTGTATCTGTTCTTCCCAATAATTTAACACAAGCCAAAGTTTCAGCATTCACCGAAAAATTAAAAAAAATCAGATACAAAAGACTCCATGTTGCAGTTGGAACGCAATGAAACTCAGCGTTAAAGGAGGAGGATAAATTTAAAAAAAGAGTTCGAATTTCAAAAAGAACAATTTCAAGCCGAATTAGAACTGAAAACCCATGAGCTAGACCTAAAACAAATTGAAATAGAAAAAGACGAGAAAATAAAAATTCTTGAATTGGAGAAAAATGAACGAGTAGCAAGCTACGAATAGGATTTAAAATACATTAAAATAACGTTCATTCATATTAATAAATATATTTTTAAACTTAATGAAACCATTTTGTTTAATTGTTTTTCCTTTATTTAAAAGTATACTAGGAAAGCATAATTTCATGAATAGCTTGACGACTGGTGTCATTAATTTTTCCCTGTCAGCCCTAGTTTTACAGATATAGTGATATTTAGCATTTGCATAATTTACACCACTTTTTGTATTATTCCGTTAATCATGAATTCCACATGTGAAAATTTCCGAATGAAATTTTTCGTTCACATGGATTTTAATTTCGTATCTTCAATTCGAATAAAATTAAAAGCTTACATATTTCCAATTTTCCCAACATACAAATCTTTGTGAATGATTCCTTCATAAATTGTCAAAATATTACGCAATCTTATGAAGTTTTTGTTCGGTGATTACGAAAATAGGCTTATTACTTTTCTAGCCTCTCTAGTTTCAGATACATATATTGTGCTTTACATAATAAAATACTTTAATTTTTTCTTTTCGAATGTGATCCATAAAAATTGTGTTTTATATTACAATTGTCAATTTACAAGTCAATTGCATTAATGATTATGCAAAAAAAGGTGTATGGACCAGTCCAGGAAATTTTTATGTTATTTGTAGTTAATAAATATATAGTGTGTAATGCTAGTTGTAAATCAACACTAAATTGCTTACATGCATTTTTATGATGAAATTCATTACTGGAACATATACATATGTATGTAAGTGAGACAAGATAGTGGAATTGATTTTTGGTGCATCGCATCATTGGACGAAATCGGTTGTCGTCAAACTAAGAAAGATTTGGGAACGAAGCACTCTATTCCGCCTCGCATGGACATCATTGGGTACAAATCGTCATAAAGACTGTTTAACTCTTCTTCCATCAAATTACCCACCATTTCTTCAGTCGCTATATCATCATGTGAAGTATGTATTTTAGAGTTTATATTGTAATGTTTTCATGAAATGTTTCTTTACATTCCATTATTTTCGCAAGTATTATCAATTTCCCTTAATGATGTGACAATTAAATAATCAATTAATTCACTTTTAACACTTTTATTCGGCATCTTGAATAATATTAATTATTTGCACGACAGAATGTTTTTTGACAGTTAAAATTTGTTTAATTTTTATTAAAAAAAAATAAAAAACTTTGAAATCAACAAGAGAGTAATATTTCACTTTTACATTTTTCCAACCAAAAAAAAAAAATGTAAAATGAATACCCCTATTGTTTGTAAAAGTCTTTCTACATAAAAATCAATTGGAAATAAAATACCCTTTTTATGTATGTTGCTGAAACATAATTCGCCTTTACTATGACGTGGTTGGACTTCATTTGAAAAGTTTGCTTCACTAATACGCGATAACAAATTTATTGAATTTAATCAATTTATCAACTTAAACTCATTATTAACATCTTTGAACATATTAGATATATTAAATAGTAAGGTCTGTAAGGTAATTTTGCTTCTGACATCAATTAATTCTAAAATATTATATTTTATAACATTAAAAATTTCTTTTATGATAAAGTCATTTACTAACTGCCGCTTCCACTATTTCGAAAGAAGGTTTTCTTCATTCGCATTCTAAGCAAAAGAAAACTGATTTCCATTTCTCTATCTTACTTCTGTACTAACATTGACTCGAACGACAAGTCGCAAGAAAACGTAAGTGTTTAAACCCAATAAATTGTCGAAAAAAATTAAAATATTCGGAAAATATGGGAAAGAAATTCACATATTCCATTTGCAATAAAATGCTAAGTATATAAAGCAGAAATCTACATCAACTGACACCACACACAGTGGACCAAACACAAAAGAACGCTGATGATGAAGGTTTAGTGGCCTTCGAAAACGGCTGGCTGTTCCGTTCAACTATGTGTTGTTAGTCAGAATATTTACAACAGACTTTGGTGTTATTTGTTCATTAATAATTATCACATGTAATTTGGCTTAAAAAGCGATACGAACTTTAGCCCGTTCAAATCACAAATATAGAAACAAATGGAGTTCGAATAATAATTAAAATTAACTAAAAAGAAATAAATATTTTTTTTTAATTGTTACAAACTAATATTTGTGTGTCATTCATTTAAATTTCGTTTTGGATTTATGAATTTCTTTATATATTTTTTTAAACGAATACGAATATCTAGAAACGGCCGAATGTTTTGGAATTCAAATACACATTACTAATACACACATACGGTTTAGGAATATGATCTCTATAAAACCATAATTTTTGGAGTTTGAGGACACTTAGGAAGAAATTTAAAAAATGGTTTCGCCAATATATGGAGTACGTTCATATGTAAGCTTATTTAATTTTTGTCTTCGCACTCTGCTGGTCTAACAAATAAATTTAAAACAATGAATTAAATTTGTTACGATCTGTTACAGGGGGGAGGGGGTCAAAAATCGGAGAAAACAGCGTTATGTAATACATGGACAGCTCCTAATGACATGTATTTATTGATTTAAACACTTTTCCATCATGTTGGATTCTTTAATTTTATCTAATAGTTATGTATGAAACTGTTTAACTCAATAAATACGTATCTAAATTAAACAGTTTTTGATTAGTAATTAGTAAACTCATCCTAAGAAGACCGATCATAATCTTTTAAACCCGAACACCTATCGTGCAGCAATTGTGAATCGAATCGAATGCATTTGTGAAAACGATATGGACCATGATTGCATTACATGGAACCATAATGTAACTAGTCTGCTTTATCTAGATTGGACTACGTAGTCCAATATTAAATTGTAAATTGTAAATTGTTGCTTGCCCTGTCGATGGTGAAAATGTACTGAATCGCTTTTGACTTTGTCACCACCCTGAAGGAAATGTCGATAGTGAAAATGTACTGAATCGCTTTTGACTTTGTCACCACCCTGAAGGAAATGTCGATGGTGACAATGTACTGAATCGCTTTTGACTTCGTCACCAGTACTACTCTACAAGTATTCCCAAACAATAATTTTTGCTATAGACATTTAGCATGTGCTTGTCATGGAAAATCTACTAGTAACACTAAAACACTTGAGTAAGTACTGACTACGTAGTTCCTATGGCAACATGGAGACTTACCAACTAGACATTTACTGGTACATTTCTATATCTTACGTACATACAAATTTATTTATATGGACAAGTTGTTACAAAATCCACCAGACATAAATCACATCTGTTTTCTCTCTTTCTTTTAAACGGACGAATAGAAGAGAAATTGTAGACAATGTAAATAATACTGGAATTTTAGTTTTGACATAAACACATTTGGTCTCAGTCTGACTGCAGGGCAGTACTACTCTCTAATTATTCCCCATACAATATTTTATGCTATATACCTCGTTTATACGCAAATCTTATTTGCAAATAAAACTATTAGCAAATACTGAACTCACCGTTTATACGTAGATAGAATACATTGCTATCTGTGAATGATATTGCCACACATTGTTAAATTTGTATTACATTTTTTACAAAATAAAAAAAATTTGCAACATTTTACACCTTATTTGCAAATTGTTTCGTTATTTGCAAATAGTTTTCGTGAGTTATTAACTTACAATAAAAAAGTTATACGGCAACGCTTTCCAGTTTTATTTGCAAATAAGAAGTGCGTATAAAGGGGATAATAGACATTTAGCATGTGCTTGTCATTGAAAATCTAGTAGAAGCACTAAAATAATTGACTAGGTAGTGACTACGTAGTTCTTATGGGACCATATTAACCAGACATTTACTGCCACATTTCTATACTTTATGTACATACAAATTTAGGTATATTGAAAAATTGTTGACAAATCTACCACAAATGCACCAAATCTGTTTTCTCTCTTTCTTTTACACTGACGAATAGAAGGAAAATTGTAGGCAATTTAACTTATAAAATTGTCACTAGAATTTGACTGTTGAAAAAAAGACACTTGGCCCCAGTCTGACTACAGGGTTGCATACAGCCTTACGATGAATGGTTATTGATAGACAAGTAGACATTTTCTACAGAAGAATACATATACATACATAGATATACATATGCATGTCGATTTACAAATAGACCTGCGAAACTTATAGTCAAGCCAAATTTTTCTAGTTGCCATTGTATTGATTTTCCCATTTAAAACTTAATTAAAATGTTGGTAAGCAAAGAATTGTATCCCAATCTTGGAACAAATATGCACGTTTAGTGTGTGCGTATGTCCGTCTGAAAACAATTGCATACATTGACGAATTTCTTTGTACATCTGAGTTAGATTAATCCTACAGATTGTATAGTAGATACTTTTATCAAGCAAGTGAGGCGCGTGCCAATGTTGCCAGTAGATTTTTTTAAACTTACGAATACTAAATAATATGTGTATTAATAGGGTTGACCTTTGAGAAATTTCCAAAAGTAGCACAAAAAAGGATTTAAGTTATAAGATTAGTACAAAAAAGGGGATTTTTTGCAAAAAACGGAGGAACTATTTAAGAAACATAAGCTGAAAGTAAAAACACGATTCTTAGTTTATTTTGTTCATGTTATTAGAGATGCAAGTTAGGTTAGGTTAGGTAGGGGTGGCAGTCAGAAACCCGGACTCACTTAGACCGTTTTGGTCCATTGTGATATCACGGAGACTCTGCTTATGTGGTGTCCCCACCGTCGAACCAACCAGAGCTCAATATAAAGCTACTAATACGTTGAAGTTCAACACTAGCAACGTCAGAAACAGTGATGGTATTTTGGTGCGTTTCGGGTATTTTTGGTGCTTTTTGCCTCTTCATAAACGCGAAATTTTGGCTAATACCCTTTTTTAAAAAGCGGGTATTTACAGTGCTTTTAACAATTTCTTACAGTGCTTTTGGTGCTTTTTTTAAATAAAAATATTATTAATTTACAAAACTAAAATACTTTTAATTGCTAATATCAGCATCTTTTAACTGAGGCTTATTAAATTGGTTTTAATGACAATAATGGAAACTATGTTAAAAACAATCTAGAAAACTTTTCATAATTGGGATTAAAAAATTAGATTTTTTTTTTGGAAAATAAAAAACGGAAGTAACTGGAAAGTACCACATAATTCTCTGCACAATAATTGATTGAAAGTAGTATGGAATAACACATTTGTTAAAGCTTACACAAATATTTAATCATACTATAGGGTGGTTAAATTTTAAGGGCCGTTTTCGATTGAAAGCATAAGGTTATAAATAGCAGTCAGTCATTTTAGACAACGCGTAGCCAACCCCCAATTTTTTTCATATCGTATTGACGTGCTGTCAATGTTGACAAGGGTGAATATCGCAATAACAAAAAATTTCAAGTTAAGAGTACTTAAGAAAAGAGTGACGCTTTTAATGCATTCTTTATGTGTAAATGATTTTTCAGTAACATACATATCTTAATCTAAGCCTAAGCTTCACCTACTATTGTATGTATGTATGCGATTATATGCTACTATATTCGGGTATGTTCTGTATTTCACGTGAAATTAAATCGTTCGGAATTGCCATAGCATTGTTTTTGTAAATACATATTTCCAACAACAATTCTACGGCAATTCCACACGCTTTAATTTCACGTGGAATGCAGAACATACCCAATTAGTTGACTCATGTTTTTTTATTATTTGTTTTCACATACTTATTTTTATTAAATTAAACAAGATTTTGTTTTAATTAATATGTTAATAAATTCTGTTATTACATCTCAAATACTTTGTTTATTTCGAAGCAAAAATTTTAAATTATATTTTGAGCTTTTATACTCTAAACTCTCCTTTTTAAATGGCTTAATGTATTTAAATTAAAAAAAAATATTTTGGTGCTTTTTTACCCTCTTTTTCGTATTTTTTTGCGCTTTTTACCCTTTTTGCAACAGCTTAATGTGCTTTTGCTCTTCGTAGAGATACCAACACTGGTCAGAAAGTTCCCTGAATTCAAAAGCGCCCATTGTGGCCATTCTCTTTCCTGCAAGTCCAGGACAGTGACAAAGAAAATGCTCTATGCTTTCCTCCTCATCGATATCTTGGCAGCTACAGCAAAAGTCGTTGTGTTCAACCCTTAGCCTTTGTGCATGCCTACCTATGAGACAGAGATGAAACTTTATTTACAAGTAATAGTTTAAAAGCATAAGGAAAACAGTAAAAATGTATTAATAAAAACCAAAAATAATAATTTATTTGTATATAACTATACATATGTACATCTGTGGCAAAAAAGAAAAAGGTTTTTAAGTCGAGATAAGCCTCCCATGTTGGGTTAATTCCACTTCTAAAATCTTCATATACCTGATTTATATTGAGCATTTTTTCCCGGAAATTAGTTTCATGAAAATTTTTTATTTGTCAATTGGAGGCCTGGAGGAGCAACTTACAATCAAAAAATTGCCAAAAATACATGACAGATTCATTATACGCCCTTTCTTATACAAAATTATCTTTTATAGAGCTACAATTATCAAATAGAAAAAGTTTCGTGCAACAAAATTCATGAAATTTCATAGAAAATGCTTAATGTAAATTAGGTAATATTCAAAAGCACCCTGGTCAAAATCTCAATTATTTTAAGCGAATTTTTAGAAAGTTACAGCGCAATGACGTGCTGTTTATTTTGTCGAGTTGTCGTTTGAATGTCTTAGCTTCCAGTAAAAAAAGCAATGTGAGTGCGATCACAGAGGAGATGTGTAAACATATAGTAATGAAATTTTTTTTAAGTTGAAAGTACTTATGCTTTTAGTATCTTTTTTTAAATTAATTAATTAAAAGTATCAAAACTTTCAATATTGTAAATACATATGAATTTGTTGGTTTTTGTTTGTTTTATTAAACTTATTTGGTTAGTAAATGGGCACACTGTAGTATATGTATATGTACTGCATTCAAAATTGCAGTAAGCAGTAAATTTACTGATTACTAAAAAAATTCAGTAAATTTTTACTGCTAATGAAATTTAATTTGCATTACTAGTAAAATCGTAGGGCCGTAGCAAGTGGCAAAGTCTTTTCATTCAAATTTTGAAACTTTTGTATGAAAAACATTAAGCCACTTAGTAGAATATCATTATGAATACGGGCATTACTGATTACTGAAAATTCAATGCACCTCATCATATAACAAATCGTTTAGACAATTTATAAAAATTGTTGAAAAAAATTTTAGTAATCAGTAATTTTTTATTTTTTTTTTGTTTTTACTGAAACTTTAGTGGTACTGCAGTGCTCATCTATAGTAAATGCCTTTACTTTTACTTTTTAGTTTTTAATTCCTGTTGTTCATCGTTTAGTTGTTGCTGTTCTTGTTGTTGTGTACGCATTGCAATTAAAATAAATTCAGTAAAGTGCGACTTTGACTCGCGCACATTCGGTTTTGATCATTTTTTTTGATTTAGCTTTCTTAATTTTTTAAATTTTTTCAGTTTAAACGATTTTTTCAGTTTTATCGCTTTTTCCTCGTTTTGGCGTTTTTTTTTCTCTTTTTGGGTTTTTTTAATTTTCGCAATTTTTTTTTCATTTTGGCGATTTTTTCATTTTGGCGATTTTTTTCTGTTTTTTGGGGTTTTTTCATTTTGGCGATTTTTTTCTGTTTTTGGGGTTTTTTTATTTAGGCGATTTTTCATTTTAGCGATTTTTTCATATTGGCGATTTTTTTGTTTAAGGATTTTTTTAATTTTGGCGATTTTTGTAGTTTTTCGCGATTTATTTTAGTCCTAGAGATTTTTTTAATTTGGTGCTTTTTTTCGTTTTGGCGATTTTTTTATATTTGGCCGTTTTTGAAAATTTCAAGAGTTTTACTCTTACGGTTTCCAAGATACAGCAAGTTGTCAAAATTACAATTTCAAAATTGCATTAACTGATGGAACGCCCATTGATTTAAATTTTTTAAATTTAGTGTTAATTGTTGTAGTCTGTATAAAAATTCACTAACTTTTAAAATTTCAAGTGTATATATGTACATACAATTGTATGTATATTACATGGGATTTTAAAATTTTTCGTTGCTGGTCTTGGAACACCCTTTAATTTTTAACTCTCATGTATTTGTTGTTGTAGTGGCCAAATGTCTACACATTGTGTCCAAATTTCAAGTCCGTAGCTCTTACGGTTCATTTTCACCTTTGGTGTACGGAAATATACAGAAAAATAACCGGCTGCGACGCACCGTCGGCTTCGAGCCGGCCGACTTGTTTCTCTGCTTGGTATTGCTTCTTTCAAACACTAATACACTCATACAAAGCTCACACCGATTTGACAATGCAAAGCAAAAGCAAAAAGCAAAGAAATCAAAGTCAAAAGAATCTTACCCCCTAGCGTATAGATGTTTACACATCAAAAATATTACAAATATTTTTGACGGACTGGTTCGATTTAGGGAAAGGTTACATGATTTTTACATTAGCTTTGCTTCGCACGACTCATGTATTATTAGTTACCATCACTAAATTTATGTCTGACACTGGTCGGCCTAATAATTGTATTTAGATTTAAGATTTGAATACTTATTGTTAGTTAATTTTTGAAGATACAATATATAATATATACATATGTATCAAAAAAACATTAGAATGTCATTGTAGATCATGTGTTTATACGAGCAATTAAAAAATATTTGTTTCATTAAAATTAATGAATAGAACAATGATGACCATCAAGACGTGTTGTCATATGTTAACAAAAAAATTTTTTTATAAATCCGTGATGAACCCGTGCATGTGAAATTGATAAATTCTTTGAACTATTTAATTTCTTTGGAGGGTTATATTGTGCAGAACGATGTTTTCCTGACATTGTGTCCACACCTGAAGATTTTGTATCCTATTTTATAATATAACGCCGGCAGAACAATTGTCATTTTTTCATTAATATCAACACAAAGGTGTAAACGTTGATGATTTTCAAATATTTGAAAAATATCTAATGTGCGTGTTGCTAAATTTTTTGGTCACAAATAATTGCTGTGCCGCCTTTTTTAAACGAAAATTGTTTAATAAATAAACGTTAAATGCATAGTAACACATAAAATGAGATTTGATATCAAGATGAATTCATCAGGCCGTGAGCTCTGATGATTAAATCATAACGCTACCATACCATCATAAATGTGTCTGTATGGTATGTGTATATACCATACTTTCTCAAAAGTTTAACACTTCTTTCCAAAACAGTTAGTTTCATCGAAATCGGTTCACTACTTCACTTTTTATCACTTTTTTTATTTCACGCCACTGTGCCCGTTTCCAAAAATTCCTTCCGGAGCACATACACAAAATTGATAGAAGACTAAAGTTACAAAAATCATTTTTAATTATGGATAATGCCAAAATCCATAACTTCCAAGGTATACGGCATTTTGGTAGACAATAATGAATGTACATTTTCTAAGTTAAAATTCCATGACCGATCCTTATTAAGTGATATAACTACATAAGCGAACAGTTTCATCAAGAGGATTGTGCGAACTATGTCATGGACATGCCCATCCAAATTCCTAAAGCGGCGAGTGGACAAGCTTTTAATTAATTTTATAAATCAATATGCATAAAATTTTTTTTATATAATCGTACAACGGATTATGCTTTGTAGTTTTATTGTTTAATTTAATTTGAAAAGTATTTTATTTTATTTGTAGAAAGCTGCGTTTATTTTGAATAAAATTTCGCTTAATTTGAAAGAGGTTTTGCTTAATTTCAATAAAGTTTCGCTTAATTTGCAAAATGTTTCGTTCAATTTGGAAATGGATTCGTTTAATTTGAAAAAGGGTTCGTTTAATTTGAAAAGGGTTTCGTTTAATTTGAAAAAGGTTTTATTTAAACCATGGTGTAATGATGCAGGTGACTGCGTAAGGATTTTTTATACAAAAATACGGCAACCATAGCTGTGTACAGAACCGAAGAACATCAAAAGCACAATAATACTTGTACTAAAACCAAAACAAAACGAGGTTTTTGACATTCGTTAACTACAATATAGCAATGATGTCAAAAATAAAACTATAATTCTATGTGTGAGAACAGTTGTTTTATCTGCCTTTCAAGCCATAACCGCCAAAAAAGATCAACCGAAACATATTTTAGACTTTTTCGACTTCGATTTTTTTTACGAAAATCGATTATTTGCGATTTGATTGATTTTGGTAAAAAAATAAAGTTCGATTATTGTGTTACTCAAGCTTTTTTTGCGGTTATGGCACGACATGTTTTTTTGAAGTTCAGCTTATATTTGATTATAACTTTATTTGTTTTTATAATGGTGGCTATTCGGGAAAACGCGTCGAAGAAGTGAAACTTTACATTAAAGCAAAAACAAAGTTTCAAAAAATTTTCTTTTGTTTTTCATACAATTCTAAAATGAAATAAACGTGAGAAATTTCAACGCGTTGCTCTCTTTTTTAAAAACGGTGAATTTCCTATGATAAACAAAAACAAATTTTTAACATTTATGAAGTTTTGTTTTTGTTTTACATGTAAATTTCACCAAGTCGACGCGTATTACAGAATAGACACCAATGTATTTGTGTATGTATTTGCTTCTAGCAAAAAATGACAATATAAATCATTACTTACAGCACTGGTGAACTCAGCTCCAAGTAGTTCTGGTGAATCAACAATGAATTTAACAGCTAATTGTCATAGGAAGGAAGTCATCGAAATAACTGAATGAACTGTATGAACTTAAAAGGCTGTCCAATTTTTGATATAAACAACAGCTTTAGAATATTAAATTCAGTACCTGTAGTAATTGGTATGCAATGAAAGTGGTATCATTTTTAACTTTCCCATTATATAAATTAAATTCATTATGAAACAACATAATAAGCATTTTTAATAAATATTCATTAATTTTCATAAATACTACGGGTCGTATTGAAAAAAACTTAACAAAGCTTTGAAAAGCAATGTTAAGTAAAGTTGTATTCAAAAAAAATTATTATATCAAAATTCTAAAGTAGGCACCTACGTTTGTTAAGAGGCTACTTTAAGTTGATATTTCCAAAATGTGTATTTTGTACCTCAAATATTTTTGTTAATATAGCACATATTGATTCATGTTACATCTGAAATTGAAGCTAGAAGTGATAGATCTTATCTTAAATTTATTAATTCTGTCATGTGATGGAAAATATCACTAAATTATCCAACTGATTCGAAATACATAGCAAAATCCATAAAAAAAATATTAAAATAAATACAATTATACAAAAATGTTTTAGTGATGTACATTCAAACAAAACGAATCGAAAAAAGCTGGATATTCAAATACTCATTTCGTTCGAATAAAATAAATTGAGATAATTTTGCTATGTTCATCATATTTTTTTATTTTTTACTTCATAAAAATGTTTATCTGTTTTGCTTCCATGTCAGAAGCTTATATTTTATAAATTAGGTTGCTTAACTTTAAGATAATAAAAATGTATTTAATAAAATAAAAAATTTGTTGAATACTCGAATGAAATTGTATTCGATGTTGTACATCATAAGCTGTGAAAGGGTTGTTGAACATGGTGGTGTTACCAGAATTTATTATTAAATCACAAAATAATTAAAGTTGTCTTTTGAATACAATTTCTTAACAAAGCAATGTTAGCCTTAAATTGCTAGGTAGCTACTATGAACTTTAAAGCTCAAGTAAAATATGTTTTTTGAAAAAAAAACCTTAACTTTTTTTGTTGTGCAAAAGTAACTTACTAAAACAAATTTTTCCTTTTTTTCTAAAACTAAACATATGTAATGTTCTTAAAAGAAGGATATTGATGTAAGAAATCAGAAACACCAAAAGGATGATTCCAGGGTTGGAAAACCTACGATTTTTGTGATATATACAATTATCTACCGTAAACTAATTTTTTAATTATTTTTATTAAATAAACTTATTTTATACTTCACCGCGAATAAAATTGGTATTTGAAATAAAAAATTAAACTTCAAAAAATTAATAAGATATTTCCAGGGTTGCAAAACTTTAACTTTTTTTTTACAAAAGTAACTTACTAAAACAAAATTTTCTTTTTTTTCTATAAGTTAAACATATCTAATGTTCTTAAAAGAAAGAAATTGATGTTAGAAATCAGAAAAACAAAAAGGATGATTCCAGGGTTGGAAAACCTACGATTTTTGTGAAGTTTAAAATTAACTACCGTAAACTAATTTTTTATTTATTTTTATTAAATAAACTTATTTTATACTTCACCACGAATAAAATTGGTATTTCAAATAAAAAAAAAATAAAAATTTAAAAAGACGTTTCCAGGGTTGGAAAACCTTAGCTTTTTTTGCTATACAAAAGTAACTTACTAAATCAAATTTTTCCTTTTTCTCTATAAATTAAAGATATCTTATATTCTTAAAAGAAATAGATTGGTATCAGAAAAATTAAAAAGGATGATTCCAGGGTTGGGAAACTTTCTCTTTTTGTGATATAAAAAATTAACTAGCGAAAACTAATTTTAACTTTTTTTAAATAAATAAAATTATACTTCAGTACGAATAAAATTGGTATTTCAATTTAAAAAAGTTAAAAACGGGTTCCAGGGTTGGAAAACCTTACCCTTTTTTATAGAAAAGTAACTTACTAAAGCAAATTTTACCTTTTTCTCTATAAATTAAAGATATCTTATATTTTAAAAAGAAATAGATTTGTATAAGAAATCATAAAAATCAAAAAGTATGATTTCAGGGTTGGAAGACCCAAACTTTTTGTGATATAAAAATTAGCTACCGAAAATTAATTTTTATTTTTTTTTTTAAATAAACTTATTTTATACTTCAGTACGAATGAATTTTGTATTTCAAATTAAAACAAAAATTAAAATATTTGAACGACGTTTGCAGGGTTGGATACAAAAGTAAAGTCTAATTAATTTTTATATTTGCTTTTATAAATTATATATATTTTACGTTTTAGAAATAAAAGTTTTTTTGTGGAAAACTATAAAAATAAAAACCACAGCTCCAGAGCTGGAAACATTGAACTTTTTTCTGGTTATTAAAGTAAATAAATAAAACATTTTTTTGAATTTTCTTTCTTCATTTAACACACTTTCTATATTTTTTTAAGAACTACTAGATTGGTATAAGTAATCAGAAAAATCTAAAATGATGATTTTAGGGTTTAAAAGTAAATTTTTTTGTACATAAAAGTAACTAGGTCAAATTATTTTTTTCTTTTTGTTTATACTTTATGTATGTGCTTATGTATGTATCTCTATACTACATAAAAGCACTTTGGTAAAGGGTATATAAGATTCGGCACAGCCGAATATAGCACTTTTACTTGTTTTTTTGTGTTACCGATTTAATTTTATTTATATAAAAGTAAACACATAGGAACCTCGAAATCCAGAAATTTGAGTTTTTATTTCGATTATTTCTCTTCGAATAGGGTGATCAAAAACGTCATTTTTTTAAGAGAAGCTGAAATTCAAAATATTTTAGAAAATTTTTGAACTTCAAGTGGGCATAACTTTTTTGGTTTTATATATTTTTGGAAAAAAAATTTTTTCACGCAATATCATTTCTTAACTTTTAAAATAAATCTAAAAAATCGTGCCTTACTTTGCTCGAGTCCCAGATTTGGGGATTGCAAAAAAGGTCTAAAATATACCCAAATCTCGATGTTCAGTGGAACGCAACCTTTTTTCTGTGAAAAACTTCGTAAAATGACTTATAAAGTGTTATAGTACGTACTTTGAGCTGTTATTATATGCTAATTTCTTAAATTTATATTTGCATCTCTAGGAACTACAATGATTTTACTGCTTGCATGTCGGATATTTTAGGTATGGGAGTGCGGTATATCTACATGTGTTTGTGTGTGTATGTTTTTCTTTTTTTTTTCGAAGAAGTTTTATTTATGAAAAGACTGTTATTATAATGCATTAAATGCATTTTTGTAATTTAGGCCATTAAAAAATGTATAGTTACATATAAGCGGGGGTAGGTATATGAGTTGTTGGATTTGGACTGATATATTCGACCTTTTGTTATACTTTATTGTGTACCCAGGTAGCTGCTGCTCATATAAAGGTTAAAGTACGATAGACACATCAGGTTTTCTTGAACCAGGTCTCTTTAATTCTCTTTTAAACCTGCCCCGTTGTTTAGACACAGACAGTTTGTGTTCAAGTTTTTAATGAGTTTTGAATATGAGAATGAAATAACAAAAGGGAATTGAATAACTTGTCGGTACAAGCATGTCTGTACTCCTCTTCTTTCTTCTTTCCTCTCTCTCGTTGAAACACATGCCTGCTTCAAGAAAACTTGATGTGTATAAAAACAGACAAATTAATAAAGACGATCAGTATTGTCAAAACAATGGTTAAGTTCAGTTATAACGATCTTGCTAAAATTTATTTTGAACAAAAAAACAAAAACGATGCTATATTACACATTTTAAAAGACCCTTATTTTGAGTTGTGCGACCATTTAAAAAAAAATAATAATTTTTTAACGCGATTAAATAAACGGTATAATGAATGTAATAGAAATAAGGAAAAAAATTTTAACTGCAACTTGTATTGTAAGCCAACCAAAACCAGCAAATGTGGGCCGATCTGCCAGACCAGTTGAGGAGTGTAGTGAAAGGTCCCGAAGACGAAAGCTACAAAGCATGAATGAAGAATTTTCTCAAGAAATAATTAAAGATACGTTTTTCCATCAACTAGGACCAACAAAAAATAAAACTAAAAAAATTGATATAATAGAAAATGTAATGAAAGCGAGTCCCAAGCGTGTAAAAAGGATTTTAAAGAGCATTCCAACACCAACCGATGATAAAAAATTTACATCTGAAGAAGCATTTTCAATATTTCTGGACTTAAAGCTAACAAAATATCAGTATATGGAATTGCGAAAGCGGGCAGTTGGAAAACATTGCTCCATTTATCCAGAATATACTGATTTGGTTTTAATTAAAAAAGATTGTTTACCACCACAAAATTCTATAAACATTACAGAAAGTTCAGCAGAGGTGGTATTGCAAGACATATTAAATCATACTGCGGAAAGATTGTTGAATACATTGGACGCAGATAATATTAAAAAGCTTTGTGACTGTAGCCTAACATTAATTTCTAAATGGGGATGCGATGGACCTTCTGGACAAAAGCGATATAAGCAGTATAATGCAGAAAAAATATCATATTCTGACTTATTTATGACATCTTTTGTTCCGTTAAGACTAAAAACAAATAACATTAATTTTGAGCCATCTATTAGCAAAGAAACCGATATTGACATAAGGAAAAACGAAATTCTTTCCTCAGCAAAATATTGCGGACCAATTAAATTTGCTTTTAAGAAGGAAACGAAGGATGTAATATTAGAAGAAGTATCTAAGCTTAAACAACAAATAGATAAACTTCAACCCATAACTTTGTTACTTAACGATCAAGAGATTCAAATAAATTATCAAATGTTACTTACAATGATTGATGGAAAAGTTGCACAGGCCATAACTGAAACAAAATCATCTTCGAGCTGTGTTATTTGCAAAACAAAAACTGCAAGCCAATTAAGTCAACTTCCAACAGAAGACACCACTTTCCAAGAATCCTATGAGTTTGGCTTGTTCCCACTCCAAGTTAAAATTCGATTTATTCAACACATATTAAAGCTAAGCTATGATTTAGATTTTAAAGGAACAGTACGAAATAGTGACGAAAATAAATCCAAAAGAGAGGCAAAAAAGAAACACGTACAAGAAAAATATTTAGAATTGGGTTTACTGATCGATCAGCCAAAGCAAGGAGAAGGAAACACAAATGATGGCAACACAGCAAGAAAATTTTTTTCTGATCCTGAAACTGCTGCAGCTATTACAGGAGTAGATTTTGAATTAATAAAACGCTACAAAATCATACTGCAAGTAATAGCATTCAATAAAAAGGTAAGTGCAAGAAAATTTGGTCAGTATGCTAATGAAACAGCGAAACTATACAACGAAAAATATGATTGGAGGAATATGCCATCGACAGTCCATAAAATACTATTTCAAGGGGAAGACATTATTCAACACAATATGCTGCCGATTGGAGATCTTTCTGAAGAAGCGCAAGAAAAAAGGAAAAAAGATTATAGATATTTTCGCGAGCACAACACAAGAAAGATATCTAGATATAGTACCAATATTTTACTGTGCACTTCTGATCCATATATCTCCAGCATTCGACAAAAATGAAATTCCACCCCGATGGAATTGGACAAAAACACCAAGCAGCTCCTTGAAGATGAACAGGAGACATACTTAGATGAAATTTTCACTAAGACAGTTAAATGAAAAATGTATTCTATGCAAATTAACATGAAAATTAGAGCAAAAAAGCACAATAAATATTGAAAATTTATAAAAGAAATTTTATTTTATTTGGAATAAAAAGATTTTCTTAGAATTTATGGTAAAACCTTTTTTCGGATATAGATCTCCTACATATCTTTTATGGATTCACGTTTAAAATATATTTAAATTGTTCATATAATAATAACATTTAAAGCTGTCGAACTTACATTAGTAAGTGAATTATGATCACCAAGGCTATTTTACGAAATTTGACTTACAAGGGCCCTATGAGTAAATGTGGACCGATTGCCCTAAAATTTCACAGGGATATCAACGACTAAAATAAAATTGGTTTTGCTAAATATTATATCAATATGATATAATATTGAGCTTCAAACCCGTATTCTAAGTGGTCCATTGAAGAAGAGCGCTAAAGGTAAAAAAAAATGGACCCGGGTGGACGGCTTAATTAAGTATGTAATTTTTTAGTTCAGTTAACGTTACTATTTATAAAATGCAATATTAAATCACTACATTCACAAATTTATTTTTTTTAAGGCCGATAATACCTATATTTTTAAGTAATTTTTCAATCATATACAAGTGTACTTTAATAAGGCCTGATTTAAAAGTTAATACATTTAATTAAAGTTTAAGATGTCTTATATCCAACAAAAAAAAATTCATTAAAAAATTTCAACCCAGTCAAAAGTTATAGAATTTTGACCGCCAACTCACAAAATGCGCCACTGTGCGGCGGCTAGTACAAATCGGCTGAAAGTCGGCATATGTCAACAATTTGTATAAGCAAACCACCACAACAGAATAGTCTATGCCATCACTTCATGTTGTAATTCAAAATAGAGGTATTTTTAGGGTTCCGTACACCAAAGGTGTTCGCTACGCTATCCGTCTGTCCGTCACACGCTTTTGTCTCAGGAACCGTAAGAGCTACGGACCTGAAATTTTGACAGAGTATGTAGAACCTTAGCCGCTACAACAACAAGAGTTAAAAATTAGTAAGAGTGCTATATTCGGCTGTACCTAGTCTTATATACCCTTTACCAAAGTGCTTTTATGTAGTATAGAGATACATATATAAGCACATACATAAAGTATAAACAAAAAGAAAAAAATTATTTGACCTAGTTACTTTTAAGTACAAAAATATTAACTTTCAAACCCTAAAATCATCATTTAAGATTTTTCTGATTACTTATACCAATCTAGTAGTTCTTAAGAAAATATAGAAAGTGTGTAAAGTGAAGAAAGAAAATTCAAAAAAATGTTTTATTTATTTACTTTAATAACCAGAAAAAAATTTCAAAGTTTCCAGCTCTGGAGCTGTGGTTTTTATTTTTATAGTTTTCTACAAAAAACTTTTATTTCTAAAACGTAAAATATATATAATTTATAAAGGCAAAGATAAAAATTAATTAGACTTAGTTACTTTTATATATCACAAAAAGTGTAACTTTTCCAACCCTGAAATCATCCTTTTTGATTTTTCTGATTTCTTGCACCAATATTTTTCTTTTAAGAATATAAGATATGTTTAATGTATAAAGAAAGGGAAAAATTTGTTTTAATAAGTTACTTTTGTCCAAAAAAAAATTAAAGTTTTCCAACCCTTGAATCGTGTTTTTAATGTTTAATTGTTTTTTTTTATTTGAAATACTAATTTTACTCGTACTCAATCATAAAATAATTTTATTTAATAAAAAAAAAATAAAAATTAGTTTTCGGTAGTTAATTTTTTATATCACAGAGAGTGTAAGTTTCCCAACCCAGGAATCCTCCTCTTTGATTTTTCTCATTTCTTATAGCAATCTTTTTTTAAGAATGTAAGATGTGTTTAATTTATAGTAAAAAGGAAAAATTTGTTTTAGTAAGTTACTTTTGTATTAAAAATAAGGTTTTCCAACCCTGGAAACGTCGTTTTGATATTTTAATTTTTGTTTTAATTTGAAATACAAAATTCATTCGTACTGAAGTATAAAATAAGTTTATTAAAAAAAAAATAAAAATTAATTTTCGGTAGCTAATTTTTTATATCACAAAAAATGTGGGTTTTCCATCCCTGAAATCATACTTTTTGATTTTTATGATTTCTTATACTAATCTCTTTCTTTTTAAAATATAAGATATCTTTAATTTATAGAGAAAAAGGTAAAATTTGCTTTAGTAAGTTACTTTACTACAAAAAAAGGGTAAGGTTTTCCAACCCTGGAAACGTGTTTTTAACTTTTTTAAATTGAAATACCAATTTTATTCGTACTGAAGTATAAAATAATTTTATTTATTTAAAAAAAGTTAAAATTAGTTTTCGGTAGTAAATTTTTTATATCACAAAAAGAGAATGTTTCCCAACCCTGGAATCATCCTTTTTAATTTTTCTGATACGAATCTATTTCTTTTAAGAATATAAGATATCTTTAATTTATAGAGAAGAAGGAAAAATTTGATTTACCATGTTACTTTTGTATAAAAAAGTTAAAGTTTTCCAACCCTGGAAACATCTTTTTAATTTTTTAAAGGTTAATTTTTAATTTGAATTACCAATTTTATTCGTAGTAAAGTATAAAATAAGTTCATTTAATAAAAAAAATAAAAATAAATTTTCGGTAGTTAATTTTTTATATCACAAAAACTTTCAGTTTCCCAACCCTGGAATCATTCCTTTTGATTTTTCTGATTTCTTACACCAATATTGTTCTTTTAAGAAGATAAGATATGTTTAATTTATAGAAAAAAAAGGAAAAATTTGTTTTAGTAAGTTACTTTTGTATAACAAAAAAAGTCAAGGTTTTCCAACCCTGGAAACGTCTTTTTAAATTTTTTATTTTTTTTTATTTGAAATACCAATTTTATTCGTGGTGAAGTATAAAATAAGTTTATTTAATAAAAATAAATAAAAAATTAGTTTACGGTAGTTAATTTTAAACTTCACAAAAATCGTAGGTTTTCCAACCCTAGAATCATCCTTTTGGTTATTCTGATTTCTTACATCAATCTCCTTTTTTTAAGAACATTAGATATGTTTAATTTATAGAAAAAAAGGAAAAATTTGTTTTAGTAAGTTACTTTTGCATAACAAAAAAATTTAAGGCTTTCCAACCCTGGAAACTTCTTTTTATTTTTTTTAATTTTTTTAATTTTTTTTTTGGTGAGAAATACCAATTTTATTCATACTGAAGTATAAAATACGTTTATTTAATAAAAAATTATTAAAAACTAGTTTTCGGTAGTTATTTTGTATGGCAAAATGAAGTTTAAGTCTCCCAGCTCTGAAACCGTCCGCTCGATTTTGCTGATTTTCAATACCAATCTTATTTCGATCATTTCTGACTCACCAGTCCAAAAACGAAGTCTCTAGCTTTTCTGGGAGCTTCGGAAAACCGATTTCACGTACAGACAGACGGACAGACGGACATCGCTTATTCATCTTCCCTATGCATAAGGATCCAGAATATATATACTTTATGGCTCCCTTATTACTATTCTGGAAATTACAAACGGAATGACAAACCTATATATACCCTTTTACCATTTTTTGGTAAAGGGTATAAAATGAGATTTTCTGATTAACTTTACTTTACTTAACTTTATTTAACTTTATTAACTTAACTTTACTTAATTAACTTAATGTTACTTAACTTAACATAACTTAATATATTAATCAACGCGGATCACTTATATAATATTAATTAAAAATATTTATTTCAATTCAGATTATATAATATACAAAATGGAAATTTTTTTACACTAAGTATGAAAAATGATGTCTCTTAAATGACCACCGTTTTCAGCTTCGCACTGATGGGCTCTTTTTAGAGCATTTTCCAAAACATCTTTCAAAACTTGTGGCTGTAGCGTTCGAATTTCTGCAACAATGTTTGCCTTGAGTTCAAGGATTGTCTCTGGCTTGTTCACATACACTCGCTCCTTCAAAAAACCCCAAAGAAAATAGTCAAATCTGGCGATCGCGCTGGCCAAATAATTTCCGAATTTCGAGAAATTATTTGCTCTCCAAAAATTTGACTTAAAAGTGCCATTGTGTCTCGGGCAGTATGGGCAGTGGCTCCGTCCTGCTGAAACCACATACAAGGTCTGTTTTCAAGAGCAGGACGTAAAAAATTTTCTATCACAAACCGATACCGCTCTCCATTTACGGTTACAGCACTTCCATCTTCATTCTCGAAGAAGTAGGGCCCAATGATATTTTCAGATGTGATCCCACACCATACTGTACACCTGATGGGGTGCAATTGGCGTTGATGAATGGCTCTTGGATTTTGAGAAGCCCAGAACCTACAGTTCTGCTTATTAACAAAGCCATTCAAATGAAAATGAGCTTCATCACTCATAATCAAATTTTCAATAAAGTTGATTTCATTTATTCATTTCTTATTTTCTGATTTTCATTTATTATTTTCATTCATTATAAATTCTCCAAGTGTTGTCTATATAATCTGAAAGAAAAAATAAAAAAAAATTAATAAACAAAAAAGTTATTAAACTTTTACACCCCTTGGTTTCTTTTGGCCCACCCTGTATATTAATCAACGCGGATCACTTATATAATATTAATTAAAAATATTTATTTCAATTCAAACTTAAGATATCAGAGTTAACATAAAACACATCACGTACATGAGAAATTAAGAATTTGTTTCAGACACTCTCTTCGTCTTTTTTTTTTTAAATAAACTTATTTTATACTTCAGTACGAATAAATTTTGTATTTCAAATTAAAACAAAAATTAAAATATCAAAACGACGTTTCCAGGGTTGGAAAACCTTATTTTTGATACAAAGGAACTTACTAAAACAAATTTTTCCTTTTTACTATAAATTAAACACATCTTACATTCTTAAAAAAAGATTGCTATAAGAAATGAGAAAAATCAAAAAGGACGATTCCTGTGTTGGGAAACTTACACTCTCTGTGATATAAAAAATTAACTACCGAAAACTAATTTTTATTTTTTTTTATTAAATAAAATTATTTTATGATCGAGTACGAATAAAATTATTATTTCAAATAAAAAAAAACAATTTAAAAATTAAAAACACGATTCCACGGTTGGAAAACTTTAATTTTTTTTGGACAAAAGTAACTTATTAAAGCAAATTTTTCACTTTCTTTATACATTAAACATATCTTATATTCTTGAAAGAAAAATATTGGTGCAAGAAATCAGAAAAATCAAAAAGGATGATTTCAGGGTTGGAAAAGTTACACTTTTTGTGATATATAAAAGTAACTAAGTCTAATTAATTTTTATCTTTGCTTTTATAAACTAGTTATATATATTTTACGTTTTAGAAATAAAAGTTTTTTGTAGAAAACTATAAAAATAAAAACCACATCTCCAGAGCTGGAAACTTTAAACTTTTTTTCTGGTTATTAAAGTAAATAAATAAAACATTTTTTGAGTTTTCTTTCTTCGCTTAACACACTTTCTATATTTTTTTAAGAACTACTAGATTGGTATAAGTAATCAGAAAAATCTAAAATGATGATTTTAGGGTTTGAAAGTTAATTTTTTTGTACATAAAAGTAACTAGGTCAAATTATTTTTTCTTTTTGCTTATACTTTATGTATGTGCTTATGTATGCATCTCTATACTACATAAAAGCACATTGGTAAAGGGTATACATATAAGATTCGGCACAGCGGAATATAGCACTTTTACTTGTTTTATATAGAAATAAGATAATTAATAAAATTAGTGAACACGTAAGAAAATTAATGATGGTCCGTATTCAAGAAAATTTTCAAATCAATTAATTAACATTTAAATGGGAACCTACGTAAGAAGTCTCCCATCTGTAAAGCATTTGCTAATGGTTGAATTTAATATATACATATATGAATGTTGGACCCACGATTTCGGGTAACTCCTTTTTGAATTTTTCAGAACTTTGACAGGAATTTTGCTTGGACCTGGTTTTTTGAAGTTTTTAGCCCAGTTAATGAACATATGCTTGCCCGCAGCTAAGATTGTTGTTGAACTACCACCACTTCACAGATTAATTATTGCCCAAGAAGCAAATAAGTCCACAGGAGCAAAATCACCTATGTTTCTTTATTCCAAATCCAATCCAACGAACAGCAATTCTTTCTCAAAAAAGAAACAAAGCCTGTCTGATTCGTAAAGAAAAATTATTTTTCTATTTTCAAGTATACAAACAACAAGTATACAGTTTTTTTTTAAATTATTAAATTGAAAATGAATATGACAACAAAATCTAACCAATATACCGCGTCACAAAGCAGTTTAAGAAGAAAGCTTACTGCAGCACTTAAACTGAAAAAACGGATATAATTTACTAGTAATAGCGATCATTAATTCCATATGTCTTTGATATGGTATACACCAACATGTTTTCCGTTAACATCTTCAAGCTCATAATTTACGGTTCCTAATTGTCTTTTTACCACTGCTTTCACTCCTGTAGGAGCAAGTTTTGCATTAAAATTATTTATTAGTGAACTTTGAGCAAAGTTTCGTCGTATCACCGTTTGACCAACATTGTACTCTCGATGCCTTGTTCGTAAGTTATACGATTTTAAATTCCGAGCCTCTTTTATCTTCTCTTGTATTGAATCGCGTAAAAGTGTGAATTTATCTTGCCTTTCAATTTCCGTATTCATTTCAGCCAAAATGGACTGTCCGAATACAAGTTCGTAAGGTGTGCGTCCAGTTGTTTGGTGAACACTGCTACGAAACGCACAATTAATGCTCGCTAAATATACATCCCACTGACGTTGATCGTTGGATACGAATGTTCGGAGGGCTTCATTAATAGACCGATTGGCCCTTTCACTTGCGTTTGACTGAGGACTGTGGACTGTAGTAAATTGATGGACAATACCAAATTCCTCAATTAATTTTTTAAACTCCTTTGATTTAAATTGGCTACCATTGTCGGATACAATAGTCTCTGGTACCCCATAGCACGTAAAAATGTCATTCTTCAGATACGCAATAGCAGGTTTAGTTAATAATTTCCTTAAAGGTCTTAGAAAAGTAAATTTGGTGAAGTGGTCGAGAATGATAAATATTCCTATGTTTCCATTTTTGGTCCGTGGAAAACGGCCAATAAAATCTAAATATAGACGCTGAAATGGCCTTTCTGTGCCATAGGTGGTCTGAGAGAGAAAGTTGGAACTTTAGAAATTTTACAAGAAACGCATCCAGTTACATAATTCTTTACATCGGATACTAACTTTGGCCAAAAGAAATATTTTCGTATTGCATAAACTGTTTTGGCTATTCCACCATGTGCAGCATTAGGCACGTCATGCGCAGCATAAATAACGTTCTGTCTTAGGTACAACATTGTCTTTTCCCTTTTGATGTTCGATTGTAAAGTCAAAGCCTTGTAGCTCAAGTGCCCATCTAGCCAGTCGTCCAGATAAGTCCTTTTGCCGCATAAGCCACTTAAGGCTTGCGTGGTCGGTGATGACTTTAAATGCGTGTCCCTCTATGTAAGCTCTGAACTTTTTTATTGCCAAAATTATTGCTAAGCATTCTAACTCAGTAATTGAATAGTTTCTCTGAGCTTTATTTAATTTTTCAGACATGAAAGCTATCGGTTTCTCAAATCCATCTTCGTCTAGCTGAGCCAAAACTTCTCCTACTCCAATCGTACTAGCGTCGCATTGGAGTATAAATGGGTTCTCTAAATTAGCGTGAACCAATATGGGCGCAGAAATTAATTTCTGTTTCAAAATTTCAAATGATTCTTGAGCTTCCTTTGTCCATGTAAACGTTTTTCTTTTAGTTAATAATTCTGTTATATTAAAAGTTATCGTGGCATAGTCATCAATAAATCGACGATACCAACCTGCCATCCCGAGAAACTGGCGAAGTTGACGTACCGACTTCGGTACGGGAAATTTAGATATAGCTTTCACCTTCTCAGGATCAACTTTCAACATACCTTCGTCGACAATATAACCCAAATATTGCACTTGCTTAATACAAAAACTACTTTTCTTTACATTGATGGTCAAATTCGCTTTCCTGAGTTGAGTAGACAATTTCTGAAGATGTTTTATGTGCTCGTCAAAGTCTTTCGAAATAATAAGTAGGTCATCAAGATACACGAAAACATTGGACCTTAAGTAATACGGAATGACTCGGTCCATCAGTCTGCACATTGTCTGCGGTGCATTACAAAATCCAAACGGCATTCTCGTGAATTGATACAAGGGCCGATTAGGGACGGTAAACGCAGTCTTAGGTCTAGAACTTTCATCCAATTTAATCTGCCAAAAGGCATCTTTCAGATCTACTTTAGAAATGTAGTAAATGGGAGGAAGTCTTGAAACAAGTCCTTCAATGTTTGGAATCGGGTATGCGTCTTTTGTCGTCACGGAATTTAATTCACGGCTGTCCAAACAAAATCTTATTTTTCCAGGTTTAACAATTAGAACACCAGGAGAAGACCATGGAGATGTTGGGCACTCCTCAATAACCCTTAACTTTAACATGCGGTCAATCTCACCACACAAAAGTTTCTCCCTTGCTGGAGAAATAGGGTAGTATCTTTGTTTAATGGGGGATACTATACCTGTATCAATATTGTGTTCCAAAAGCCTTGTGAAACCCAAACCATCTTTTTCTGAATTCGGAAAACATTCGACTATTAGGTGTAATTGTTGCCTTTGCAACGATGTAATAGAAATTCCTCCCGTATCATCTTGCGAAACAATTTCATCAACTTGGTTGACTACTATTTGTATATCAAAATCCTTCCAAAAACTCATGCCGCATATAACATCCTGGTATTAACAAAAACTCAGTGGGATTAATTTGACTATTATATTCAATCCCCAAAATCACAGTTCCTAAAACTTTTTGTCGTTGTCCATCTGCTGTTTTGACCATTCCCGCACCACTTTCATATACTTTAGACCCCACAATTTCTGAGCAGAGTTTACCTCCTATAACATTGACATTTGCGCCGCTAGCTAGCAAAGCAAAGTGTTTATTACTTTCTATAGTCAATAAAATGTAAGGCCTATTGTCATATTCTCTATTAACTATAGATGAAATAATATATTTACTGAATTGCTTTCCTCGTTTAAAGTATTCTCTAATTCTGCTAGATGATCTGTTAGGCTTACGTTTAATGGTGCTGTCATTAAAAATTCTATTCCTTGCTTCATCATATTCTCTAAGACGAACATGGTAAGGTCGTTGTAATGGGTGTTTAGTCAGCTTAATTTTGTTAGGTAATTTTGTATGAATAGGTATTACAGGTCTTGTAAGCAGGATTTTATCAATTGGCTTAGTCATTACGCTATGCTCTAATTTTGCATGGGATGTCCGTTTTTCTTTTGACGAACATCCCTCAATATGTTATGTGAACATTTCGGACATTTTGGTTTATATATATTTTTTTGTCCACAACCATAACAAAATATTGACCGCGGCTCTATACAAACGAAGAAACTGTGACCAGGCATATCACAATTCCAACACTGACCCGATCGCTGCAATAAGCAAACATCTGCTTCCTCTTCTACTGAATCATCCTCCATACTAGAAAAACCGATACCATTATTAATTTGTGATACCTGTCCCTTTTGAAATGGGCGTTTATTAAAGATAGTCATAGCCATATCTTTGACAAATTTTTCATGTCTTCTCACCGCGCGTCTAAGTTGATCAATACCAGTAACTTCTAGAAACTTCTTCTAGAAGCTCGTGTCTCAACTAAGGTCTTAAATTTCCTTGGATAGTCTCGCACAAAGGTATCAGTAATCTGTCACAAAGAGTCATAATTGCATCACAGTACTCGTAAAAGTTTTCGTTAGCCCGTTGTTTTCTGCGTAGAATATCATCTTTTATATCAAAGTCTGTATGGTAGTCCTTATATTGGCGTTTTAAAGCACCACACAATTCCTCCCAGACTACATAATCGCAACTACGATGGTATCGCCAAAACCATTTTAAGGCTTTGCCTTCGAACAAGATATGTGCGTGTTTACACAGCAGACCAAAGTCACCACGTATATTTGAGCTCGTGAGAGAATTAATCTATAAATAAATTCATCTACTATTGTCTCCGTAATGTCACCCGTAAAGCGAATTCTCCAATTCCTAATCAAATTAAAAACTTTTTCCGAATTTGCATCAACATGTCCATCTTTGTTTCGGTCACCATCATGGCCTCTAGCTACATTTTGGGCAACCTGTTCCCAATTTTCAGTACCAGGTTCCATAGTTCGATTTAAGGAATTATCAGAATGTATCGGTATAATTGGTTCTTGATTAGTCAAATGCATTTCCCTAAAACTGCAATCATGTTACTCAACTCCTGTCTAATACCTGATATTGAATCATTTACTATACGACGGATTCTATTGTCTTCTTCATTACACTGTTCCTTGCGCATTTGCAAACGTGTTCTTGGTCTTCCAACTGAATTTGTTGGAAACTCTAAACCACCACACGCACCTCGTTCAAGCAAATCTGTCATATTAGCAGATTCCTGCACAATTTGTGCTGGTATATTTTCAAGGCTTCGAACCAAAGGCATTTTTTATCAAAAAAAATAAAACAAAATATGTGCGTGAAGAAGTTAATTAAACCTAATTTAACCTAGCAAAAACAAATCTTTCAAAACAAAATTATGATAAAAAAAAAACTGAATTAAGAACTAAAATTTTTAAATCAGGTTTAAAGTCTAATACACGCAGAGAAGTTCATAAAAAGCGTATTAATAAAAAAATTAATAATAAAAAAAAATTATAATAATAATTACACTAAATAATGTATGTATATTTGGTCTAAAAGTTACACAAATTATATTTATTGCTACTCGGTGAAGTATATATATGTACAAATGAACATCGGTATAGATCGATAGTAAAGTACACCACAAAAAAAAATCACAATACAAGAAAAAAAATTAATAAAAGGAAAATTTATAAATCAAACACAAAAGAAATTAATAGACGAATCATCAACACATGAAAATAAACTAAAGAGATGGAAATAAATTAGGAAACTCCATTATTGCTGGTAACATTTCGAAATAAAGCCAAAATGAAAAACCAAAACAAAATTGAACCACATTTACCAATTATTATCGACAATTAACTGCATTAAAGTAAACGATTTAAAACCATAATACTTTACATCCAAACAGAAAAAAATCATTCCAAATAAAAAAGTGAAAAGAAAATAAATGAAACTAATATATATAGTAAGGTTGAAACGAATATTATACCGATATACATAAACCAGTATAATCTATCGAGTTCCACACCAAACAGAGCAATGTTTATCAGGGAATTGCATATCATGTCAGTAATAAGCAACTATGTCCAAGAAAACAAGTAGTATTGAAAGAAGTCAATACCAATAAAATTAAAAGTAAAGAAAAAAATATCCGTAAAAATCACTAACCACAGCAGATTCTAGGGCCCACAGCATCTAGATGTGATTGCACTATAAAAATTTAAAAAAAAAACGAATGCTGAGGCCCCACGTTGGGCGCCAAAAATCTCTGTAACGATTGCTATTGAAGATGTTGAATAAAGGGAATGGGGCTACCTATTAACATCGGCTGTGCTCGTCGCTGGGGGGGGGGGGGGGGTTAGTTGTGCTCCCAAAAAAAATTTCTAAACAAATTCAATCGTTTTGTTGAGTTTTTAAAAATTTAGGTAGCTAATAAACAAAGTGACCATATAGGGGAAAAAAATAATAATAAAGAATGTTGATGATTGATGCGTAACTTGTGCTATAGATTGCTACATATATTCTGACCCACCCACCTTGCTGACATAATTGATTTACCCCCAGTTTTTAACTTAAGAATTAAGTACGTAATTAGCTAATTTTTATTTAAAATTAAGTTGTAATTAAATACGATTTCATTTTTTCAGTGGCTATTTAAAGTTCTTATTAAATTACGTTGAAAGTACGGTAGCACTGCAAAATTTCCCAGTATTATTGAAGGCTTTTCAAACAGCAGCTGTTTAACGTAAGCAAAAAAGTTAGGTAGAAAATTAAATTGCATAAAAACTCATTTTATGAGACCAAAAGAACATCATAATACATTTTTATATTACTTTATTCCATGATATGAAACTTTTTACTGTATATGTTTTATATTTATGAAATTTAAGCGAAATTCTTTTTAATACGACCGCATGATGCTCATGTGCATGTTTTCAGTACACACACATACGCATAAAAACATATGGTACAATCATAAAACTTAAGTAGTGCTTAATTTCGCAAGGTTGGGCATTTAATTATTATTTAAATAAGCACTCAAAAACACAATTTCGTATTTAATTAGAACTTAAAAATAATTACGGTTTGATTACCAACTGAAAAAATGGGCATTAGTCTATTGTCAGCCCAATTCAAATTTTCACTTTACTACTACCTAATCTTAACCCATTTGTACAAACTTCACCTTTCGCAAGAAATAAATGACAAATTAGTATTTCATTTTAAGTTTAAGACTAAACTAAAACAAATTTCACATTTTGTATTATTTAAGTATCAAAAGTATTCCAAGCAATCATAATGAAATTAATGATAAAACAGATTTTATAGATAATATGGATTATATAGATTTAGTTAAAGTTAAGTATTTTCAGTACGTTAAATCAAACTGTTACATGATGAAACACAACAAGATTTTATAATCAAATCAAAGTTACGGTCACTTCAATAATTTTTAGGATATTTTTTTAATATTTCAATTTAAAAACTGATCTTTGTTCAATATAAAGTATTTTTAAAATTTTTAGATCAATTCACGTATTTGAAATGGTATTTAAGTATGATTTTTTTTTATGTTCAAGATGTTAGTTTATGTGCTTGTGATGATTAACAATTTGTTTAAGAAATAAAAATATAATATATATATCATCAGGCACCAGAAGACGAAGAGAGTTTCTGAAACAAATTCTTAATTTCTCATGTACGTGATGTGTTTTATGTTAAGTCTGATATCTTAAGTTTGAATTGAAATAAATATTTTTAATTAATATTATATAAGTGATCCGCGTTGATTAATATATTAAGTTATGTTAAGTTAAGTAACATTAAGTTAATTAAGTTAAGTTAAGTTAAGTTAATAAAGTTAAATAAAGTTAAGTAAAGTAAAGTTAATCAGAAAATCTCTTTTTTTATATATAGAAATAAGATAATTAATAAAATTAGTGAACACGTAAGAAAATTAATGATGGTCCGTATTCAAGAAAGTTTTCAAATCAATTAATTAACGTTTAAATGGGAACTTACGTAAGAAGTATCCCATCTGTAAAGCATTTGCTTATGGTTGAATTTAATATATACATATATGAATGTTGGACCCACGATTTCGGGTAACTCCTTTTTTTATTTTTCAGAATTTTGACAGGAATTTGCTTGGACCTGTTTTTTTTTGAAGTTTTTAGCCCAGTTAATGAACATATGCTTGCCCACAGCTAAGATTGTTGTTGAACTACCACCACTTCACAGATTAATTATTGCCCAAGAAGCAAATAAGTCCACAGGAGCAAAATCACCTATGTTTCTTTATTCCAAATCCAATCCAACGAACAGCAATTCTTTCTCAAAAAAGTTTTAGTTCTTAACTGGCCAAAATTTCTTCCAAGTCCCAATATAAAATTCTTTGGTGCAATTCAATTTATATTGATAATTATTCACTATTTAAAAAAAAACTTTTCTTCTTTTCTCTTCAAAGTTTCAAACACAAAACAGAAAAAAATTCAGAATTTGATTTTTATTTTTTCCAAAAGAAACAAAGCCTGTCTGATTCGTAAGGAAAAATTATTTTTCTATTTTCAAGTATACAAACAACAAGTATACAGTTTTTTTTTAAATTATTAACTTGAAAATGAATATGAATCTAACCAATATACCGCGTCACACTATCGTGTCTGTCATGACTTTCACATCCGTGTGAAAGTGAATCTTTTCCGCATATTTTGGTGTCCTGACATTCACTTCCGAATAATTTTTTCGTTTTACTTTCGACTGCACCAAGCAATGTGAAAGTAAATAGAATCGCCTTTTTCCACATTCAAATTAATTTAATTTAAACGAAATCTTTTTTAAAATTAGGCTTGATATCTCATCTACCTAATTCGGAAATTTAAACCAATATATACCAATATATACATTAGCAACCAATTTTGCAAAAATATTCGGAAGTATGCAGACACCAAATCTTTTTTTTGCGATTCGGATATTTTCATTCTAATTGAAAACGTTCGAAAGTCGTGACAGACACGTATATCTTGGAAACCGTAAGAGGCAAACTCTTGAAATTTTCAAAAACGGTTAAGCTAAAAAAATCCGAAAATTATAAAATCGCCAAACCAAAAAAATCGCCAAAAATCGAAAAAAAATCGCCAAAGGATAAAAATCGCCAAAATTAAAAAAAAGTCTAAAACTTAAATAAATCGCAAAATCCGAAAATATCGCCTGAATTAAAAAAATCGCCCAAACTTAAAAAATCGCCAAAATTTAAAAAAAACACCAAAGACCGAAAAAAATCGCCAAAACGCGAAAAAGACGCCAAAACTAAAAAAAATCGCATGTTATTGTTATAATTAGGCATTTCATGACAGGCCTAGGATTGTAAGAATTATTTTGGCGTTTTTCGTGAAATTCAATGTAAAAATCGTTAACAAAAATTTTTAATAAATCTGTTCGTGGGAGATAAGATACACCAAACCACACAAAATACGTTTTTTTTATATTGATGGAGCCAACATTTTTTCCTCTATCGATAGCTGAAATCCAGTAAGTCCTATGTTTCAAGGGACATTAGTACTGATCAAAACAATCTGACCCAGCCACTAATAGAATATAAATATAATTATATATATAATTAATATAAATATAATTTAGCAAATTTTTGGTATTGTACATTAAATATCGCCAAGGTGGCACAATATATTGGCAAATATCAAAAGACTTGATTTTTATTGTACAGTCAAGACTATTGTGGAATATCGTGGCAACATTGTTCAGTGTTATTTGAAAATGTTGTGCCATTTACAACATATGCATCAATATTGGGCCGCTTTAGCCATTTTCCAAATGTTTTAGCAGTCTCCTGCAAAATTTTCAAGATGTGATTTGGTGACTAAATAGAAATAAAAAGTAAATTTCATCCGAATCACTAAAATTTTCCAAAATATATATTTTATTTAACTTTTATTTAAAACAAATCGCAAATGATTGGTGAATAGAAAAAGGCAAAACGTATTATAAAAAAGTTAATAGATTAAGAAAATCAATAAAAAAAGCATTTTTATAGTTAATAATATGGTATGGTTCCTGCACAGAACCGGTTTTTAATAAAATATGTAGTTTTACATAGGAAAAATAGTGAAACATATTTTTAAGCAGGGTTGTCAGATTTGTTCGAACTATTTCGCCAAATTGATTTTAAAAATTGCCAAAAGTCGCCAAATATCCGTTTTATGAAGTTTTTCTAAGTAAATATTTGATAATATATTTATTTTTACACAACGCTTTTTTTAATATAATTTTTTATAAAATGATTGTATCAGAATTTATCAGAAAATCGCCAAAATTAGAAATAAAATCACCAAAATCAAACTGTTTTAACTTCTTGCAGACGAGTTTTAGTAGGATTATTTATGAAACTACTCCTTCAACAACCTAATTTTCCTGAATAAGAAAAATTTTGATGATAAATTTTGTCTAAAAAAAATAGCCATAATCGCCAACAAATTTATTTATCGCCAGAAAAATCACCTTGTCGCCAAACCAAAAATTTGGACGCCAAACAAGTTCAAAAATCGCCACGTTTGGCGAGAAATCGCCATATCTGACAGTCCTGTTTTTAAGCAACGTTTCTAGTTATAAGAAAATTAGGACACCAAATTTAAAAATCGCCAAGATGGCGTGATATCGCCATATTTGGCAGCCCTTTTCCATTTTTCAATGATATCTGGTAGCTTTATTTTTCAATGATATCAAATTGTTTATGGTAAAAACCACTATTTTTCAAAGCACAATTAGTCATTACTGACTAGGGTTTGGGATTTCCCGGACTTTTGCACTTCCCGGTAAACGGGAATGAAAAAATCGCGTTCCCAGGAATAACTAATTTTCTAAATTAAGTACATTTATTAAATGAAAGTTGGGGAAATTCTGATTGTTTTATTAATGTTAGCATTCTTTTTAAATAAAAGTTACTTCAAAAGCAGTTATAAGACAAATTTTTAAGAATTTATAAGTGAATTCAAGCCAATAGAATATAGCTAGTACTAGATCATATAAAGATTAATTGACGACTGTTACTGCAATTAAAAAACAATTTTATACAGCCGTGTCACAGATTCCGTTCGGAATGGTTTTGATTCCGTATTAACCATTCCGTTCAAATTTCATTTTGGTGCTTCAGATTCCCATCGTTTTCATCAATCCGAAAAAAATCTTACAAGTGTGGCAGCATAATTTTGTAGTAAATGATAATGTGGCATATGTTTAGGCGTTTTAAATTATTTTTGTATGCATATTTTAATTCTGCCTTGTATTTTTTTGTTTTGTGTGCTGCCAATATGAAGATTTTGATATAGTTTATACAAAAATGGTATGACAATACCAAAGAAACCAATTCCGTACATTTTGTTCTGTTGATTTTATTTGTGTAATGACTTGAGAAATTTGCAAAATAAATAAATAAAAACTAAATAATTGTAATCCAGCTTTGAATAAATAAGTGAAAAATAGTATTCTTAATTGAACAAAAAAATTGTTTAAAATGTTTTTTTTTTTAATTTAACATGCAGAAAATGTTAATTCCGTCCATGAAATTAAAAGTGATTTCATTCCGAATTTTTTTTTCGTTTTTCGTTTTCTAAAGCACCAAAATACGGATTCAGTTCCGTTTCCAAATGGAATTGAGCTCTGTGACATGGCTGACAATAAGGCTTCCAAATCATTTTATTAAGAATTTGCCTTGCTTGATTCTCATTCTTCTTGAAAATTTTCCTGGAGGATTATTATCGTTAAGTACAAGCAAAAGACAGTACTATGCTCAGGTGCGCCAAATTTTACATAGCCTAAGTAAGCCACAGTCCATGATATAAATATAGAAGGTACTTCTATTCTCTCAATTTTTCTTGACATTCACCATTTGACAAGTATAAGTATTGTGAAGTTTCCGGTAAAATCCTGTTTCCTGTTTGTTTGAAAATTTTTTTCAAAAATTATTTCAAAATTGTTTTTATAAAATACAGAATGTATAAATTAAACAATTAATGCCCAAATTCTGTTCGACGGTTGTATCGTCTTGTCTATGGACGAAAAAAAGAAGCAGAATCTATAAAACAATTATTAGTTATTGTCTATGCTAGAAGGTTCGTGTATTTGCTTTATGATTTTTTTCAAACATTATATCCAACACATATTTTTTCCTTTATTTTTTAAACTTTTGTATAATAATTTTATTTTTATTTTTATGTTTTAAAAACATGGTAATATTTTAACTATTCATTATCAAAGACAACAACCATTTTGAAGTAAATAATTTAGACAATTAAAACAAGAAAATTATTTTCAAACAAAAAAATTTCCTAAATCTTCTTACTAAATTAGGGCATAAGTAAAGAAATAAGAGTGCAGCATATTTTAAATTCCCTGCATTTCCTGGTGTTCGCCAACAGTGGCTAAGAGCCTATAAGATCTGTGAAATAGACTTGATAAATGATCTGACCGATTATTACACCAATTTTTTTTAGAAAGGGATGTTACAATCAACAAGAAACATATTATGTAAATGAAACAGAATGCAATATCAATTACTATTTGTTAAAGCTGATGAAAATTCGTTGTTAAATAATCCAAATCATCAATCAATTTGGTTTCTCAGCGCCAAATTTAAATGAAAATATAGTTAAAAGATTTGTATTAAGCAGAAAACTTAAAAATATGAGATAAGTTATTACATAATCACTTTTTAAACTTCGCAGATATGTAGTTATGTATATAACTTTATTTATTCCCAAATTTTTGTTAAGAAAATTACACATTTTTGTAAAAAAATTTCTAGGGGAAGACTTAAATTTTTTACTATATTGGAACATTTTTCTTTATTTCTCTCAAAAAACAAACTTCAAAAATACTTATTTTTAAAAACAAAGAGAGAACGGAAGTACCTTCTATATTTATCATGCCACAGTCTGTCTAAATGTCTTACATTTTTCACTTTATTTCACCGAAGAAATTTCCTTCAGGGTTTCAATTATAGCGTCGACTTATAATATATTTAAGTATTGTCAACTCAGAATATTTACAGCTTCTATGAGCTTAAAATTTAAACTACAATTTCCAAAATTTGATCACTAATTCGGCGAAAAATCACTTCAAGTTTGTTTAACATCGAATTATTTACTTCAGGAAACGATTTGATTGTTGTAATCATTGATACTTATACACACAGAGAAAACAGATTCGTTGAGATAACCGAATTAGTTGCTAGTTGAATTTTGGCGGTTGCAGCAACTATCATAGAATTCTGGTATAACGACTGCAACTTTCTTGTAGTACAATTATATTTTAATTATTAGCACTAACCCAATAGTGTTGCAAACAGCAGATAAAATTGGTTAACAGAGAAAACAAATTGGTTGAGAAGCCCGAACTAGTTCCAATCCAATTAATAGAATTCTGGTATAACGAGTGCAATTTTCTTGCGGTACAACCTTATTTTTAATTTAATTTAATTTCTTCATTTACGTTATTTTTATGCCAGTTTTTTGTTATACATAATGCTTATACATAGTATTTTGTGTTTTACTTATTTAAAAATAAATATTTAACAATAATAGACAGTTGTTAATACGAACCGGTTAATCGGTTGGGAATATCAATCAAACCTTAATGTTTAATTTTAATTTGTTGCTATAAACTATGATGGTTACATTAACCTCTAGTTAGTTGCAACAACCGATAGAAAGTGTTTATTTTAACATAATGTAGACGGACAATTTGTTTAGTTGCCAATACCGAAAATTGGAACTAAAATCCAATGCCTAATATTTTATTCGGTTGTGCTAATCAATCAGTTAATTAGTCATGACAAAAGCATAGGCTCGGTTGATGCAATCAATTTTAGTATTGCCACAATCATATCTTTGTTACAATTATGTCCTTATGGCAATGAACATGGATTGTTTTTTGGATTAACAGAAAATTGATAGCGTGAACTGAAATATAGTTAATGCAAATGATATTTTATTGGACTAACCGTGTTCCAACCAATCTTTTGACTGGGTGCAAAGTATTCCACTTTCTTATGTTATAGTGACTAAAAGATTGTCATTAATTCTGTTTCAGTCTGTAATACAAATTTTAATACCTTTGACTAAAATGTCTATTTGAACTAATTACAGATTCAATAATTTCAAAAATCAATAGCAACTCAGCATCTCAAAATTTAATTACCCACAAAAGTAATAATACTTGTATTATATTCTGAAAGAACCTTTACGAAAAGCATCTTGCATGTAGTTTTCGAGTCAAGCAATAATTTTTCTAATAGACGAATTAGGAGAACTTGTATGACTTCAGTTTTATGAAATGTTTATGAAATTTCCGTATAAGTTTGAACATTTGTAATATACAGGGTGGGCCAAAAGAAACCAAGGGGTGTAAAAGTTTAATAACTTTTTTGTTTATTAATTTTTTTTTTATTTTTTCTTTCAGATTATATAGACAACACTTGGAGAATTTATAATGAATAAAAATAATAAATGAAAATCAGAAAATAAAAAATGAATAAATGAAATCAACTTTATTGAAAATTTGATTATGAGTGATGAAGCTCATTTTCATTTGAATGGCTTTGTTAATAAGCAGAACTGTAGGTTCTGGGGTTCTCAAAATCCAAGAGCCATTCATCAACGCCAATTGCACCCCATCAGGTGTACAGTATGGTGTGGGATCACATCTGAAAATGTCATTGGGCCCTACTTCTTCGAGAATGAAGATGGAAGTGCTGTAACCGTAAATGGAGAGCGGTATCGGTTTATGATAGAACATTTTTTACGTCCTGCTCTTGAAAACAGACCTGGTATGTGGTTTCAGCAGGACGGAGCCACTGCCCATACTGCCCGAGACACAATGGCACTTTTAAGTCAAATTTTTGGAGAGCGAATAATTTCTCGAAATTCGGAAATTATTTGGCCAGCGCGATCGCCAGATTTGACAGCACCCGACTATTTTCTTTGGGGTTTTTTGAAGGAGCGAGTGTATGTGAACAAGCCAGAGACAATCCTTGAACTCAAGGCAAACATTGTTGCAGAAATTCGAACGCTACAGCCACAAGTTTTGAAAGATGTTATGGAAAATTATCTAAAAAGAGCCCATCAGCGCGAAGCTGAAAACGGTGGTCATTTAAGAGACATCATTTTTCATACTTAGTGTAAAAAAATTTAAATTTTGTATATTATATAATATGAAAGAAAAAATAAAAAAAAGTTAATAAACAAAAAAAGTTATTAAACTCTTACACCCCTTGGTTTCTTTTGGCCCACCCTGTATAAGAAAACTGAATTTTTTGATATTAAAGTAAAACAGGAAAATAATACAAATTTCTTATACGAATGAAAATAAATTTCACTGTTACTTACGCCAAACTCTATTACTGACAGAAGCTAACACATAATTAGCAAAAAAAAAATTCTGACTAACAGAACGGCTAAGCCGAAGCCGAAAATGAGCCGCATAGGTCGGCGGCGGCTGAAGGTCTTCGAAAATTGCCGGCGGCGGCTGTTAGCCCACTCACAGCCGATCGGCTTCGTTCCCTGGTACTCTTTCGGGTAAATGGGCGCAATACCTTTACATTTGTTTTAGCTTTAACTAATGTGGTGACTGGATCACTTGGGTGTCTTCTTCTTAAGGTGGAATGGCGGATGATGACTGGAATACTTTCGACGTTGTGTGTAGGGGTGCCTCACCACTGGCTTATAATCTCGTATTTCACTCTATATCAGCTTCGCAAACCTTTCTTTGCCTCTTTTTTGCAGGTAATTGTTTTTCACTATATTAGACAGCGTCTTTGTCTATTACATTTTTATGCGGTGGTTGATATCTATGGCCGTTTTGGGAGTTTTGTACAAACTTTTGATGGAACTTTTTACTCAAGATATTCCTTTGATACGAGTCCAGAGTGCAGATGCTTGTTGTTGCCTCTTTCTATTGCTGGTAATAGTTTCGGCAAAGCTGAAATAATCAGCTACATATCGTCTAAGACGTGCTGATAATCGGTTTTTACGTTTTATAAGAAAACTATGCATATAATTAGGGTTTGCAAAAAATCGCAGTTACGATTAAAAAATATGCGATTAATCGCGATTATCGGTTAAACGCGATTAATCAAGAAAATATATTATTATAATTTTTTCTAAAACCAAAATAAATTGCGCCATGAGTTTTAGTCGAACTGTATGGGCTTAGCCAAAGAAATTTATTTATTTTGTCTTGAGTTCGCGTTTTAAATTAATTTTTCAGTAAAATTATGTTTTATTTTGAGAAAATTTAATGGATGTAAAATGAAGTCCGTAAATCAGAACTTATGAGTATCAACAACAATACGAATTGTGGGAAATCAATCTTTTGATAGGAACATTTTTCTAAGACGAAATATATGTATTTCTACATTCTTAATTTATTTTTTTTTTAATTTTGTATCCACATCTGATGAATTTATATTATAATGAATGAACAAGTTCATATAAAAACAGTATTTTTTATACCATTTTTTATGTGAAGTTCTTCATTCATCATGATATAAATTCATCACATGCGGACACTTATAACTATAACCTGTTTTAGTATTTTTCGTTTTTTGTAATAATGCGAGGTCCCAAGATAAAACAAGCTGCAACTATCTGTCAACCGAATGAAAAATATTTGTATCAATCGTAATGAGTTTTTGAGATATTACGACATTTTTGAAATAAAATTGAAAGAATATAATAAAATAAAATAATAAATTCAATAAGTGATTATTATAGATTTTTATTATCGTTTTTCCTTATAATACTTTTATTGTATTGATGTGTAGGATAATAAAATAGATGCACATCGAATATAGTAAATTATTTTTTCCTTTGTAGAAGTTTCTAGAACACAATACTTTATATTTTTTTTTGTTGCTGAATTTTACCGAGACGACCCGCACTGCTTCACTGAAAAAGCAAAACTTAACTTCTTTTTCTGTTGTCAGTCACTAGGCAACGATACCACTCTTATCCAGGGTTGTCAGATTTTTCTGACCTATTTATCCAAATTGATTTTAAAAATCGCCAAAATCAATTTTATGTAGTTTTTCTTAATATATATTTAATAATAAATTTTTATTTATGTAAAAAATTTTAAAAATATAAGTTTTTATAAAATAATCGTAAACAATTTTTGCAAAAAATCGCCAAAAGTAGAAATAAAATCGCCAAAAATTATTTCTTGTAGATTTTTCTCATCCAAATTCAAAAAGCATTAATTACTGTAATTAATACAAGAAAAATCATCAAAATCAAGTTGTTTTAATTTCTTGCAGACGGTTTTTGACAGGATTGATATTTTTAGAGTACTACTTCAACCAACAAATTTTCCTAAATTAAAAAATTTCGAAGTTAAATTTTGTTATAAAATACTCACAAAAATTGCCAAAAAATTTATTTATCGCCAGAAAAATCGCCATGTCGCCAAAGCAAAAATTAGGACGCCATACAAGTTGAAAAATCGTCACTTTGGCGAGGAATCGCCATATCTGACAGACCTGCTCTTATCCACTTTTTGTTTAGCCTTATTTTTCATTCTGTATCGAATGTTCTTGAATCCCGCTCGCCAGCTATCTTGTTTTTTTTTTTGCTCGTATTATTCGTTTGTTAAATGCCTTTCCCTGCAACCCTGCGTTTTAAAACGATGCACCTGCACCTGTCAGGTCTGTGCACTCGCGCACTCCACTGTGAGCAACAAAAATATATTTTTCAAATAAGATTTAGTTTTTGCATACCACCAAGCACAATTGGCAGAAGAGTGTATATTAAAAACAGCTATCACAATACCATTTGAATTTTTGAGTTTATACAAGGTTTTCAGAGGTTTATTAAAGAGGTTTTCGATGGCTTAGTTTTGGTGTTGTTTATATTGATCACATACTAGTATACAGTGGAAAAGACGAAGATTGGCAAAATACCCTATGTGAGTCGCTGTCTCATTAAGGGCCCCCAAGGGGAATCCATTTTTGACTACGGGTGTGGAAATCCCGGGGCGCCAGCTAGGGTGATGTGGCCTTTTCCATTGACGTACCTTTGGTACATTACCCATAGAACGTATGTGTTACTACCCGATATCTGGCAACAGAGCAAAGGATGTGCACATATTTCTTAAAGGAAGACAGGTTCCTGTTGATGTCAGTTAGGTGCAGCGTCACCTAGAACTTCCCCTGAGTTCAAAAGACGATAGAGGTGAAGCCCTTTTGGTAGAACTTCGAGGTCTGACCAGAGGCTACTTCTGGTGCCACGGGTGCCGGTTGCCCGACAGTCGAGCTGCTTTGAAGTTTTGAGTGTATGTAGCGGGTGTCAGGATCCTTTGCTAAAATGCCGAGTTCATCCTACCCCACGGGGTTTAAGGGATGGTTTTGGTATGTGTGGAGTAGGCACTGGATTTTTGGTGACACAGGCATGCGTTCATCTCGGATGAGTGGTTGAGCTGTGCCGGCAATGGTTGAGGAATTATCTTGGGGACCTCGCTATGGGTGTACACACAACACCTTAGCGTGGAAGCCGGAGAATTATCGTGGTGGCTGTGGTTGCTACCAAAAACGCTGGGAGAATAGTCTTGGCTTTCCAGTGTCAAATCAATGCTAGTTATTGGTCTGACACGGTCAGCCAGACACTATTCTAGGTGCTGTTGCCATTCAACAGAAGCTGCTATGGGCACGGACATAGCAGCAGAGTTTAGATTGCTCAAATTACCTCAGCACGGTAATTGAATATAGTACAGGGATAACTATATCAAAGATTGCAACCTATGTGCCTTGAGGAGTGGGCCTTAACTACATTCTAAAACGTTGCATGGGGGCGATGGTCTGGCGCCTTACCTGCACCCGGTGCTTTGTCACCAGTAAGATAAGGCCGTAATTGCAAGTGCTAACGGAAAGCTATTGCACATCTGTCTCATTGACGGCTAAATAAACGAGAATAACCCAGCAAAAATTAATTCGGTACATGTAAGCACTAAGACAAAAAGAAGTGCTTCAGAGGCCCAGAAAACTACACAGTGCATCCCATCTGCCTTACGAGGATGCAATAACGTATGAAAATGACGAAATTTAACACCAACAATACGGAGTCGCTCGGCTGTTTATACTCAAATTTTGCTAAAACAAAACAAAGTATTGGAAGTTAATCTAAGGGTAGATATAAAATTCTGATCTAAAGAGCAGATTCTCGTTGTACCTTCATAGTGAATAGTCGATTAGCGGAATTTTTCTTAAATACTTACTAAACAAACAAAACATTATAAAAAAAATATTCGTAGTACATATTATTCGTAATAGGTACATACTGACTGTAATAAATAAGCTTTATTGCTTTGCTAATATTTTTACATAGTAGAAATAACAAAAACAAAAAAAGGAAATAAATTTGAAGTGAGTTCTAACGGCAGAAATGCTTATTTTACTGTGAGTTCTGAAACTCTTAATGAAATTAATGAAAATAAAAAATCTGATAATAGTAGTACTGTGAGATCTAGAGCTCTTAATGAAAACAATAAAAATAAAAAATCTGGTGATAGTATTTTTCTAACTAGTGGTTTGTTAACATTTGAGTTACCTGGTACTTCTTCAATTAAGTCAGCGATGTCATCCGCTTCTGGCTCGTATTCATCACTCAATCAAGTTATCACTTTAGATAACAAAAGTCAAAAATCTAAAGTTCAAGTCCGAATGGACAGATATATTACAGTTGTAAAGCGTGGGCGAAGCCCAAATTCTTCAAAAATCTCATCGCTTCCCAAGATATCCAGGGATAACGACGCTGCATCAATTAATCGTAGTAATCGTTTTTCAGTATTGCAGGCTAATAATGACCAACCCGCTGTATCTTCGACAAAAACCTCCAAACCAGCACCAATATATTTGAGAGAGAAAAATTCCAACTCCCTTATTAAAAAATTAGTCTCGTCAATTGGTGAGAACGCATTTCACGTTATTCCAATAAAACGTTGTAACATTGACGAAACTAAAATTCAAATATACGAAGAAAAAGATTTCCACAAAATAGTAACAGAATTCGAAAAAAATAGAACAAGTTTTTATACGTACTAGTGTCAGCTGTCAAGTGATTAATATTTAGTTTGGTTTGCCATTTCATCATAAACAGGTTGACAAAAGAACAACGCTTGCAAATCGTGCAAATTTATTTCGAAAATAATGGTTCAGTTCGCGAAGTTTACCGCAAGCTCCGTCCATTTTATGGTCGACATAATCGTCCATCAGAGCAATTAATTCGGTTAACCATGGATCGTTTTCGCACTACGTTTACTCTATGTGATAATACGCATCCGCAGAGA
Organism: Tachina grossa; assembly: GCA_949987645.1. Lineage (NCBI taxonomy): Eukaryota > Metazoa > Arthropoda > Insecta > Diptera > Tachinidae > Tachina > Tachina grossa. The sequence goes on from OX465278.1 coordinate 70,734,296, forward strand.
CGTCGAACAGTGCGCACCGAAGAAACAATTGCCGCTGTAAAGCAAAGTGTTGAAGAGGACCCGAATGAATCGATTCGCCACCGTGCACAGCAATTGGAGCTTTGTCCATCAACTTTATGGAAGATTTTGCGCAAAGATCTTGGCTTGCGACCTTACAAGATCCAGCGTGTGCAAGAATTAAAGCCGCGAGACCATGCAATGCGTCGTGATTTTGGTGTATGGACCGAAAATGAGATTGATCTCGATGCTGATTTTCATCGCAAAATTTTGTTCAGTGATGAGGCTCATTTTTGGTTGAATGGCTACGTCAACAAGCAAAATTGCCGCATTTGGAGTGAAGAGAATCCACATGAGACCCTTGAGACGCCATTACATCCACAAAAACTGACTGTTTGGTGTGCTCTATGGGCTGGTGGAGTCATTGGGCCATACTTCTTCCGAAATAATGCTGGAGAGTCAGTTACCGTTAATGGAGACCGGTATAGAGCCATGATAACCGACTATTTTGTTCCCGAATTGGGTGGCATGAATGTGGATGAGTTGTGGTTCCAACAAGACGGCGCTACATGCCACACAGCGCACGTCACAATCGATTTATTGAAGGAAACATTCGATGAGCGCATAATTTCGCGGAATGGACCTGTCAATTGGCCACCAAGATCGTGTGATTTGACACCATTGGATTATTTTCTTTGGGGATATGTGAAGTCGCTCGTCTACGCCAACAAACCAGAAACGTTAGGGGACTTGGACGCCAACATTTGTGGCGTTATTGCCAACATACGGCCCCATATGCTCGAAAAAGTGGTTGAAAATTGGACCTGTAGAATTGGCTTTATTCGGCCACATGCCCGAAATCATATTTAAACATTAATGGCATAAAATTATCCTTCCAATAAAGCCAAATTGATGGACATTAAAACGATTTTCTTGTGTTTTATTTCAATTCGAAGTTCTATACCTTTAAAAAAACACCCATTATCATTATTGCAAATGGAATGTGTGAATTGTTTTGATTCATCTTATTTCAATTTGCTGAAAGCTTTTTTGTAATGAAAGCTCAATTTTACCATATCTATATTTACAACAGTCTTACCATTGTCGTTTGTTCTTTACTAATTATGCACATGTTAGTTAATTTGCTTATTTTTGTTCTACTTAAGACAAACTTTTTTGGTTTGTTACTATTAAGTATATTTTTTATTTTTAATTTTTGCCACAGGCCCATGGCTATTAATTTTAGCTAATTTTAATTATTATTCGAACTCCATTTGTTTCTATATTTGTGATTTGAACGGGCTAAATGATTTTTTATTAACAATTTTTGCGAAAATTAAAAGTGGTAAAACTTACCACCACATCCCAAGGTATGTCCCAAAATTTCACCTATTAAGTTAAAAATTATGATTATTCAGTTTAATTTAGTTTAGTTTTATTTAGTTGGTTACTGAAATTCAAATCGTTGGAATCGCTTTGAGTTACCAATAATATTTGCCTTCGCATATAACGGATGTGGGGATGATTTCCAATTACTATAAGTTTTACGCTTTTGAACATTTAATATTTAAAAATATCGTTTAGAACTATACTCTTCATATAAACATGAATCTAAGCATGAATTAGTTATAACTTTTAAGAATATTTTACAAATATCCCTACTCTAAAAACATATCATTACAAATGGAAGGCAAGAGAAAACTCTTATATTATGAATGCCATTTTTTCTTTTTTTTTTTTTAACTTTAAAAACAAAATTTTTACTTGTCCTTGGCTCTAACTAAGGATCTTGCTATCTTTGAAGCAATTCGCTTCAGTGACTTTTTATTACTTTTTTATTTAAAAAATTACACTAAACAAACTTTCTTGAACTTTTTACATTCCCTTGGCATATAATATTGTAAATACATACTCGTACATACAAACGTACTTAATCGTAACTTACTATAATACTATAATTGTTACTTTTATTAAGCCTAATTGTGTTTTGTCTATTTGCTTGCAAAGTGCGTTAGTTGTTCTTCAATGCATGAGTGCATATTACGAATGATTAGCAATGTAAAACCATCTTTAGTATAAGTATTTGTATCGGCCGGTATCGTTTTGAACTTATCTAACATATTTGCCCATATCTGCGTATGTATAGATGTTTGTCTGCACACTGTACAATGAACATGTACTTATCTACAATATTCTTGATATAACTCTAGGTAAATAATATGTTTGTAGGTAGAAAACATTTGCTTTTGAGGTGGATTAAACAAATATTAAAAAGGATTAAACTGTCTAACTGTGAAGGGTAATTGATCTCCTTGACTGTTAAAAACAAAAAACAAAAATAACAACAACAACGTAAAGAGAACTTCCGTCTAATAGTTAGGCAGACAGTATTGGATAACATTTATTGAAAGTCCTACAAATAAAAGGAAACCGACACAAACAGAAATAGATGAAAAGATAAATGCCCAGCAAAAAATTACACATTACCATTAGAACTACTTGCCATATAATGACTTACTTTTCTGATTGCCAATTTTCATTACTCGCTTACATATCACATTACCTAAAATTTAAAAAAATGACGTGCAAGTTGCTAGATGAAAAAAATGATTTTTTTAGGCGAAATAGATTACGTGAAATGTTGACAGATAAGAAAATGCAAGTAATTCTCAAGAATCGATTATTTTACTCTCACGCCTTGTTAAAATCATTAAGTTGGTAATCCAGTAGGGAAGTGCTTCCACCAAAAATACTTAATTCCAAACTCGATTACCTTTTTTTAAATTTTTTGCTGGGAGGGTAAATATATACATACAGACATAGATAAAGAAGTACATTACATGTGCTTAAAAAAAATTAAAATCTTATACGGATATTTGTTGTAAGTTGTTTGTTATGACAAGGCAGTTTATAAGTTGCGAGATAACATATTTAATTGTTTTTATTTATTAATTAGTGCTGGCCAATTAATAAGCAAAAAGTCGCAGCAGCAGCAAATATGAAACACAATAAATAATGTAGAATTTTGTCTATTAATGGGATAGTTTTGCTTATTATGACAGGCACATAAATATTCCTGTACTAGATGTACGTTTGAATCTAAGTCCCACACATAATTTACTTTTCTTTGTATTTGTTCATAACAAAACAAATAAGTTGTCACTTTGATGTTTGTACAATAATCGGTTTTTGTTTGGTCATGCATTTTACTTGACATTCGATACTGGCGGCATCAACCCACTTTATAAATGTTGAAAGCGTGCAGACAGACATTCATTATTACATCCATAAAGGCACAATTTCATTCTCAAGCACATTGAAACACTTAATATTCGAGCAAAGTATAAACAACCTTTCTTAAGTGAGAGCAAAGAAGACCTAATGCATTTGCATTGTTTTGTAACCTTGTCGGTAGTTTCAACAAATAAGACGATAATTAACGTCAATGATTAGTTTTGCAACATGTCCAGTTATGAAATGACAACCCAGCATTAACATACATTGGACAAACATACATACATATGTATATGTCTTTTATAATTAATGAATTTTGGATATCTCCTTTAAAAACATTTCACTTCTTAATGTAATCAACAAGAGTTTATACAAAAAAAAAATAAAAAAACCCGACTGCGACCAACTTTGAACCGTTAAATATCCTAAATGATGAATCTGAAGATGATATTAAAATACCTGTCGAATGATACCCATTTTGATACAGGGCTGCCTGAAGCTTTGCACAGAAAATAATCATTTGCCGAAAAGAAAATCATATTTTGAAGAAAAAAATCATCACAAGCTCAATTTTTTTAATAAAAAAAATTAACAACAATTGACATATTTATATAAAAATCAAATTTCTTATTGTATATGCCAAAAATAATGATACATTTTTTGTGTATGTAAGACACAGGGGGCTTAGTAGGCAAATATGTTAAGTCCTTTTTTTAATTTTTCAGAGAACAAAAATCTGCCTAAATTTATTGAAACTAAATCAGTGTGAGGACAACGAAACTATTTATTTTGTTATATAACATTAACACAAAAGTAATTTGTTAAGTAAATGTTAGTACACTAGATGCATATTGTTTTCCGCTGGACTTAAGAGGTGTTTTTTTCTGGACCTAGCATATTTGCTTACCACTGCATAAAGGCAAGAAAAAACTGACTGCCACTTGGATTACTTTCCAATGGAAACAAATAACTATTTTAACATTTCGATGTCCTAGGCGGTAGTCAATTGTCTCACTCAGCATTACTTTTCAACTAACTTAAAGTTGATATTATTTAAGTCACCTGGTAGTCAGTAAATTAACAAAAAAAATGTTGCTGGGGTTCGTTGCATATGATGTCAAATATTTTTTTTAATATGGACCTATGTATATCATTTTTTTCTAAAACAACAATACAACTTCTTCGTTTGTTCAAATAAGTTTCAAAACTAACGTAGGATGTTGACAAACATTGACTTGCAAAAGAATTATTTTCTTACAAAAAAAACACAGCGCCACTAACGTTGTTTTATCTGAAAACGTTTGAAAATTATGGCCCCTATTATGAGCAACTTTCGATCTTCGACTGTAGACGAAAGTACTGATCGAACGAATTTTCATGTGGTATTATGAAGATCATTCGACAAAGAATGTCGTTATTGTGAATAAAATCTACAAAAAATAGCTTACAATTTGTGTTTGTGTACTTAAAAATAAAATAGATTAAGATTCTATAGAAAATTCGTTGCTTAACGAAATTTTCGATGCTCATAATATAAATCCAACATTCGATCTTCGCTGGGTATCGAAGCAATCGAAAGCAACTCATAATAGGGCCTTATATTTTGATATTTGTTTGGTTAATAAGAAATCGTAATCACTTGTGTGTTTGTTTTTTTCTTTTCTTGACATAACTGTGCTTTGTACAGTGTTTATCCTTATTTTAAGTCTTATGTAATTTATATCTCGCATGTAGGTACATACACAAATTTTTAATTTTAGAATTTTTTCCTGACAAAAACAACCTATATCATCTTGGGACATTGTTTTTCTTCAGTCGCAATCACTTTCATCGACATAACTTGTTTTGTCAGAACACAATTCCGATATTTATAATATTTTGTTTTTTCTTTTAATTCTATAGGATCTGATCCTTAAGAAAATGTTTCCTAAAAATTAGTTGGAATATTTTCATTACCCATATCTACATGATAGTGTAAAAAATTTTTAGAAATTTTGATACAAAGACCGCTGCTATTAATGAAAACCACAGATGCATATGTACATACATGCGTATTGAAAGTAAAAATCATAATATGCAAAATTAAAAATCATCATTCCAGAAAAAAAATCATGAAATCATATTTTGGTCCAAAAATCATCAAAAATATGATAAAATCATCATTCTGGCAGCACTGTTTTGATATAGTTCAACGACTTTTTTTCGTATTTACAAAATGGCGCCTGTTTGCCACCATATTGAATTTTGACAACTGTCCCGGGACGTACAAACCATCAAAACAGGTCTACGCGTTCGGTTTATATAGTGCCGCCAAAGAACACACATACATACATACGTAGACCACAGCTAACCATTGAGAGAAACACGATAGGAATGTATTCGCGTATGTGTATTCATTTGTATAAGAAGCCGATTGATGTTTGGCACTCTGGTGCTACTTTTGGCAGCTCAGACATAGGCTAATAAACACAAGACCCTTTTCGTTGCACAGTCGGGCAAAACGATGATTTTCCGATTTAGAAGCCTGGTTGGTATTATTATTTTCCCCTACTGCAAGAGCACTGAAGCGGAGTTATCTTTTGCGAGTTTTAACTAAATGGATTCATGAAGTTTTCAAAGAAGTCTTTACAAGAAATTTTCTTATATAAACATATTCAATTTAAACTAGAAGACAATTTAAATTTTGAATGTGTTATATACACAAATTTGGTAGAAATTTTCTATTTTATATATGAATAATTTGTTTAAGCAAAGCTTAAGACCTTTTACTACGAAAATACGTAGTATGTAGGTCGTATGATAATACGAAATTTGATAATGAAAGGACCCATGTTTGGTTATATCTTTAACAGAATTTTGCCACTTTATTTTCTGTTTGCTTATGAAAAGTCTCATGTCATTCACAAGAAGCTTTAAATTAGCCAACCAGCAGCCGAATTCTGTAACGCGCTAAAGCTTAATCTCTATCGCTAAAAATCTATAAAGTTGTTTTAGCGATTTTTGGCTTCGATTCCAATTCTGTAACATGCGTTGCTAAATTTGGCTATGCCATAAAAATTTAATTCGCCGCAATTTTAGCATTTAATGCCATGGCCAAAATGTTTAAATTTTGTATTCTCTACACAGAAAAATATGATTTTGATATTTGAATACGAAAATCGTTGATTCAATAAAAAAAAATCTTTCGAATTTTCTGTGATGACGATTTTTGCATTATTGATAAATAAAATTGTATGCACGTTTATTGAATATATTTTTTTTCAGCCAATAAAGGAATTTAATGAATCAAAGAAGAAAGTTGTTGACTGAAATTTTATTTTCAGTGATAATTGTTATTGTGTTGTGTGTGTGGATGAATGTCACATTTGTCAACCCCTTTTTGTTTGCTTTTGCTTGGCTGCTACTAAAACTAATGGCTCGATTATGGATAGCAACCGAACTTTGGTTTCGTTGCTAGTTGCCGAAATGGTATTACGGATGGCAACTGGCAACTAACAGCTGGTAATTTCAGTTGCCATATTGGCAACCACACATTTGTATGTAGTTGCTGCATAGTTTAAAAGCAAAAAAAATTGCAATATTATTTTTATTTTTGAATTTCTTCTATGGATATGTAAAGAAAATATGCTTTACAGCTAAAACAGAGGTTGTTCAAACTTATTTTAAGCAACAACATTTACTCACAGTAGAGGCGGTAATTCTAAAGAGTCGTCTAATAGATTCAACTTTTGTACTTCCATCTCTTCACCAATAATTAATTCCACTTAACTAATAATTTTTATGATCAGTAATGTTTTTAAGCACTTTTACTCAATAATTTTCTTTTTAGCACTTGTATTTCTTATATTTTAAATATTTTTTCAGTTGCCAATCTGTCATAATCGTATTTTCGATAACTTTTTGGAAACTGGAGGGAGTTGCCATACATAATACAAATTTTAAGTTGCTACACAGAGAAAACAGATTCGTTGTGACAACCGAAATTGTTGCCAATTGAATTTTTGGCGGTTGCAGCAACTATCATAGAATTCTGCTATAGCGACTGAAATTTTCTTGTGGTACCACTATATTTTAATTATAACCCTCAACCCATTAGTTGCAGCAACAGAAAAAATTGGTTGACAGTATGGAATTTGAAATAAATGTTATTCTTGCTACCGAAAATTTGGTTAACATAATTAAAACAATATCATAATTGGTACCTGCAAAGAAAAATTGGCCTTCTTTGCTGAAATAAAAATAAACAATAAACGCAAATAAAAATACACAATTTAAAAAATTTATTATTTGACATATTGTCATAAGTTTATTTTAATTGAAATTTATTTCCTGGTGGTGAAGCATGTACGTATATATACATTTCTTCAACCACGCAGTTTTAACAGCCACAAACCTGTTATCTTATGTACAGACTTTCAAAAACCATTTGAGAATTCACAAATCATAATATCTTTGAAAGTCACAAAAGATAATTTTTTAATTTGTTGCTATAAACTATGATAGTAAACTCAACCTCTACTTAGTTGCAGGAACTGATTGAAAGTTTTTATTTTAATTTTAATATAGAACGACAATTTTTTAGTTGCTAATACCAAAAGTTGGTATTAAAATCTAATTCGTAATATTTTATTCGGTTGGGTTAACCAATCAGTTAATTAGTCATGACAAAAGCATACGCTCGGTTGATGCAGTCAATTTAAGTATTGTCACAATCATATCTTTGTTACAATTATGCCCTTATGGCAATGAACATGTATTGTTTTTTGGATTAACAGAAAATTGATAGCGTGAACTGAAATATAGTTAATGCAAATGATATTTTATTGGACTAACCGTTTTCCAACCAATCTTTGTTCTGGGTGTAGTTAACTGTAATCCATAATCGAGACATAAATGTGTTTGGGATGAGTCGAACCGGCAATCTCTTGACTAATAAACTAACGTGCTTACCACTCAGCTAAAGAGCAAATCGTTTTTGGATACGCAAATAATGAATACACGCAAAACATGATTTCTTTTGTTACTTCTAATCTAAAAATAACTTTCTTGAGTAAAAAAAACAAGCCACGACGTTTTTCGGCTTCTTGTCCGAATGCACACGAATACAACAACAACAATCAAAATAAATAACAACATCAGCACATGACCAGGTTTAGTCAATCAACAAGCAAGGAAAACACCAACGCAAATAAATGACATTAAATGATATTTTAAAACGTGCGGAATTGATAAATACAATATTCAAGTTAATGACAAATATTATTGAAACTAAAATTTTATTCAATAACATGGTTTTATTGAAAAAAATTCTTGTCTATTTTTTTCTGTGTAACGCCAAATAAGTAGATTTTGTTCTCGAAAACACTAAATTTTTAGCAACGAAAATTTTAAGCTGCTAAAAAGGAAGTAAAATACAAATGTTTTTTAACTTGATGTTTCTTGCAAAAAAAAATTATTTTAACAATATAATGAAAAATTAACTAAAAAGGTGACAAAACAGGAAAATATATGCGCATTCAGTATTTGGAGATAAAAAATTATTTTTTAGTTAATTTTAATTATTACTCGAACTCCATTTGTTTCTATATTTGTGATTTGAACGGGCTAAAGTTCGTATCGCTTTTTAAGCCAAATTACATGTGATAATTATTAATGAACAAATAACACCAAAGTCTGTTGTAAATATTCTGACTAACAACACATAGTTGAACGGAACAGCCAGCCGTTTTCGAAGGCCACTAAACCTTCATCATCAGCGTTCTTTTGTGTTTGGTCCACTGTGTGTGGTGTCAGTTGATGTAGATTTCTGCTTTATATACTTAGCATTTTTATTGCAAATGGAATATGTGAATTGTTTTGATTCATCGTATTTCAATTTGCTGAAAGCTTTTTTGTATTGTAAGCTCAATTTTACCATCACTATATTTACAACAGTCTTACCATTGTCGTTTTGTTCTTTTTACTAATTATACACATGTTACTTAATTTGCTTATTTTTTGTTCTACTTAAGACAAACTTTTTTGGTTTGTTACTATTAAGTATATTTTTATTTAATTTTTGCCACAGGCCCATGGCTATTAATTTTTAGTTAATTTTAATTATTACTCGAACTCCAGATAATGCCAAAAAATTTGGGGCTTGTGTACCCGTTGTCGAAAACAAGTGACTCCTGTTGGCAGGTTTATGCTATTTTCTAGACCTTAGGGAACGGAAATATATTGTCAGTCGCACAAAATTGTTCTCGATGGAATAAGGGTGGTTAAATCATTGTTTAATGTAATATCGATAGTATCGATAGTTTTATTTTAAGTGGACTATCGATATTTTTTTTCGATAGCGATACTATCGACAAAAACACTCTACTAAAAGAGAAAAAATCAAAGTCAATAAAAACGGAATGATGGCGACTGTGTAATAAAAAATGCAACATTCAAATTTCGCCGCCTGGTTTGGTAATGTTTATCATTACATATATAAATGTGGAAACAAATTAATTAGCTTTGATTTGTTTCAACATAAGATGTCAGTTTTTATCTACTAGATGCAAATTGCATAAAAATACAATTATTATGTACCAACGGCTTTGATACATTAAGAAACTTGACGGCGGCTAAATTTGACGACTACTGGACTGTCTCCGCTCTTTACTTTTAAATAAAAGCTGACGCTAAATAGTTTGCTTCTCCTTCTGTTAAACGAATACTTTTTAGCTAACTGCAATAGCTTTCAGCAAATTGAAATACGATGAATCAAAACAATTCACATATTCCATTTGCAATAAAATGCTAAGTATATAAAGCAGAAATTTACATCAACTGACACCACACACAGTGGACCAAACACAAAAGAACGCTGATGATGAAGGTTTAGTGGCCTTCGAAAACGGCTGGCTGTTCCGTTCAACTATGTGTTGTTAGTCAGAATATTTACAACAGACTTTGGTGTTATTTGTTCATTAATAATTATCACATGTAATTTGGCTTAAAAAGCGATACGAACTTTAGCCCGTTCAAATCACAAATATAAAAACTTATCTTCAAATTTGAAATAGTCTAAAGATAGCAAATTAGCTGCGGCGAAAATTGTAAATTTTAGCTAAGCAATTAGACTTAAGGCTCAGTTAGCCGACTCTAATGTAATGTAGCTGCAACAGTAAGAAACAGCTGATCGATTTTGTTATGTGAAAAGTAATGGAAAGGGTTATAGAGATGTAATGTACCGTAACCTACTTTTCATATAAAAATATCAATCAGCTGTTTTCTACGTTACAGTTACATTATATTACAGTCGGCTAACTGAGCCTTTACAGAATACAGATTTGGCGCCATCGCTAAAATTTTTGCCCTAAAATTTTTTTTAGCATTTTAGCGATGGAGATTAAGCTTTAGCTAAGTAAGTTACAGAATAAGGCTGCAGTATAGATAATGCTATATTTCTTTAAAAACAAAATAACCTTGCGAAACAAAAATACCTATACCTACCGAAAAAATTTATTTGAAAAAACTTGTTCCGTACGTCACAACAGAACACATGTGGGCTTACAATGAACTTATTGAATGGCCTAAAGTAGAAAGCACTGAAATAAACAGAAATTCTTAAATTCAAAATTTTACTATGCTTTTTCCAAATCCTTGTGTAAAAAATGAATTTCCATAAAAGGATGCAAATAATCTACAAAACAATATTAATTTATTTAATAAAAATTATTTTTCAAAATTGCTTTTTACTTAAAAACACATATGTACATATTTGAGGTTTTAAATCAAATGTTTAAGTAAAAAGCAAATACTTTGTTTTATTCAGACTACACAATAGCTCCTTTTGCTTATGAAAGGCCTTTTGTCAGTCACTTTGTTCCCGGAATTTATTCAAAAGTAGGAAAATTTGGAGTTACACCATTAATTTCTGCTTTGAAAGCTATGAATAATAATGAATTGTTGTTTTTTTACGTCGATACCGGCATGACTTAGTGCTATAGTACACGGTATGTAAAAACCCACACGTGCATGTGGCTGTGACGTAACTTTGACGTCATCACGAAGCTAAATTTGCTACATACCGTGTACTAGTAACATATGTACATGTAGATATTCACATGCTTACAGATGTACTGTCTCAGAAAATGTGTTTGATGCGGCTGCATGTGTAACATTTGTATTTTGGAACAAAAATGCTATCAAAATTTTACTGGCTGTAGCCACCACTAGTAATTTAAAAAAATGCAACTAACATGCTGAAAGTACCCGTCACGTCATTGCCACATACGCATGCGGCCTTTTACATGCCGTGTACTATAGGCTTTATATAAACCTATTAAACATTTTTGAACATCTTGTAAATAGTTTTCGTGAGTTATACGGCTTTGCTTTCCACTTTTATTTGCAAATATAAAGTGCGTATAAACGGGATATAATGCTCAAAAATGTATCTTGTGGATTGGGTAGCATGGAATCCTACCCAATCAATCAATTAAAATGTTTTCTATTTGGCAGAAGGACTTTGAATTTTTCAAGAATGCTTATATTAAAAATTGTTTTTTGACATATGTATTAGTTTAGCTTGTTTTTTTTCAGCAAACTCGGTACCAAATAAAAGGGAAGGCTCAGAAGAATTTTATTTACTTCAATTTTCCTGACCAAAAACAATCAAAATATTCATTGAAAATATATGTCTATTATGAGAAACTCTCGATTTTCGATTGTAGTCGAAAGTACTAATCGAAAAAATTTTCATTTAGTATTATTACGAGCCTTCGATAGAGAATGTCCCCATTGTGAATATCACTCAAAATGATTTTTAAAATTTGTAACAACTATACCTAAAAATAAAAAACAATCGTTTATAAAAACTTGTTATACTAAAATACTTCATCGAAAGATAAATTATATTCGATAGAAAGGGTGCATTCATAAGACGTAGCTGTTGCGCAACCGTTGAGTGTTTGTTTTAGAAACACATAGTTGAGTAATCCAGCTCCACTCAACAGTTGAGTCATTTTCCATCATAACATTTTTTCGCTACCGGTAGTCAACATGCTGTGCTTAGCCTGAACAGCTGATCGAATACAGTTATACCGTTTATATGCTTTGTTAGGTGGCAGGAGCAAATATTTGTTAAATTTTACATTAAAAATGCGATAAAGTAACGAAATAAAGATATAAAATAAAATTGTTTCAATCAAGCCGTTTCTAAGACGTAACTATTGGGGCCAACGGTTGCCAACAGTTTCACAACTGTTGAGCTCAACAGCTACGTCTTATGAATGCGCCTAATATTCGTTGCTCCACAAAATTTTCGATGATCATAATATGAATTGAACATTCGGTCATCACCGGCTATCGAACATCACAAGGGCCTATAATATTTTAAAATTTTCTGATTTTATCTCTCTTAATTCAAAAGCTTTGAAAGTTTTTTTGCAAAAAATTAATTTATAAAAAAATAACCATTAGTTTTGAACTAAGAGCGATAAAATCATAAAACGTACGTTCAAAAGACAATTTAACAAAATATTTTCTTAACTTATCATAAAAAACTGTCCCTTTTAAAAAATTTTCATATTCTTGAAAGCTTTAATCAAAAAGTACATTAAAAATTATATCTTGTAGCCTAAAGTAAACTCTATAAGACCACGAAAACTTATGGCCCTGCCTCAATCAAAGCATTATCCAACGAGATGACACCAGGGTACGTACAAACTTACCATATATTAAAAGTTCAACGGTATGAATGTGAAGCTTCTGTCATTTCATTAGTTCAACGTATTGGTGTATGTAAGACCCATCACTGTACTACTCATGAACTATGCTTTAACTACTCCACTTTAACAAGAAGATATTACGTAATCCTTAAAATACTTAAAAAATACGTACTAGTATTACTTGCGAATGAGTTGGCTTCAGTTAAAATAAAATACTGTAGGGATTTCATGCTTCTAACATTATATTTATTTTCATTATCCATTTTTATTGTTTGCTTTGTAAATAAAACAATAATGAGTACAAAATAGTTGTAAACTCTTTCCTTAGATGACATATCAAGTGGACGGATGGCCCAACAAGTTTCAGTGACTGCAAATTTGCATGTATTCACAAAAAGTGAACATGAAGAACATGAACATATGAATGAATAATATCAGCAGACATGGACACACATAAACATTTATACCAACGCTAGTACACATTAGATAGTGTTTTGTGGAATAATTCTTTATTCTTTTTTAACGCCAATAGACAAGCACAACAAGAAATTAAAAAGTAATAAAAGTACAATTTCGCAAAAGTTGACTGTCTAGCAATGTAGATGCCTCAAGTTCAGTCACATCCGTTTTAAAAATTTTACCTTTCAGATTAATTTGATATTTTTCATAACAAATAATATTAGCGAATGTCAATTTAGCAAAAGTGAATGCAAATTCGAAAGCGAATTATAAATTTTAGTTTTTGCGAAATCGTATGCAACACAATATGTTCTTTCAAAAACCACATGATAACAGATTTATATAAGAACTTAATAATAATAAACCCATTCGTACTTTGGCCGTAAATAAAACACAATTTTGAACAAACCAAACACTTTGCCTTTACTTTTTCCAAAACTAAAAATATTGTCAAGCACAAACATTTATGCAAACTTCATTATAGAAGAGTTTTCTGTTAAAATTTTAAGGCTTCGATTAGAATGCTTTCTTCTAAGTATATATGTATGTGTATTTTTTTCATATTTGCTTAAAATCATTTGCGAACTTTCGTTAAAAAGGTAAATGTTTTTTTCCGGAAAGACATGATTGCATACTTCACACTCGACCACTGGGCTACTCATGTTTTAAAAAGCTTATGTTAATATCTAAGTAAAGTTACGGGACTGGTTCCAGAGTAAGTTGGCGGTCTCAATTTTTTAAGAGAAGTAACGCTCAGGCAATGAATGCCTACTACTATTATTATATGTTGCCTTATTTAGGAAAGGAATAGTGATAGAGAAGACAGGTGGTAAGATAAAATTATTTTATTGTTGAAATTTTTTTAATTAACTGCTTGCCTAGCAAAAATAATATTTTTGATTACAATTTTAATTGAATATACGTTTCTGTTAATTGAATTTATTGCCCTAACAAAAATATGTTATCAACAGAGCTTAACTCAGAACACTGTGAAATTGTAAATAATTATTTTATATTAATTGTAAATATCTAGGCGCACGGAAGTGCGCCAGCCAAGTTCCGGCCAATGCACGCAGTGTGTATATTTACAGGAAGCCATTCGAGCTATGTTTACCTCCTCATAACTTTGTTCGCCGCAATCGTAAAATTATAAAATTTAAATCATAATTAGAATAAATTCATATTACCTCATGTGCGAAAGTTTAAAAGTTTTACAATGAAAGGTTCCGGAGATATAGGGGTGCAAAAAGTGCATATTTTAAGACATACTCACAGACCACTGACCACTGACAAACTCATCAAATTGATGACGATCTTCCGCTAGAGCTAGAGAGCTAAAATTTGGTACACGAGTAGATCTGGGTGGGCAATGAACTAAAAAAATCTGAAAACCTAGAAATTTTAGCCAGGAGGGCGGGGCTACGCCCATAAAAATTAAAATTTGTCCTATTGAGCTGAAATTCGATACAGAGCTAGGTCTAGGTGGAAAATAAAATACAAAAATCTGAAAACCCGGTAATTTTGGCCAGGAGGGTTGGGCTACGCCCATAAAAGTTAGAATTAAAAAGGCTAATCTAAGGCGCTTAATGGAAGCTATTTTATTGAAATTTAACATATATACTGCGATTATGCAAGGCTATAAATTTTTTTTAGTAAAAAAGTGGGCGTTGATACGCCCATACAACTTAAATCTAATTTTCATATACTACGGCTCAGCACATTTAGATATATTACTATTTATGTATGTGTGTATTATTATACGTTTGCAACGAAACTTGAAACGAATAATAAGCACTGGCTTAAAAAATTCTTGAATTTGGAAAAGTGGGCAGGGTTACGCCCATAAAAATTAAAAACTAAAAGTTGTGCTAATGAGCTGAAATTTTATACACAAGTATTTGTAAGTGAAAAAACCTGGAAATTTTAGTCAGAGGGGCGGGGATGAGCCCACAAAAATTAAAAGTTGCGCTTATGAGCTGAAATTTGATAGAAAAAGCTGAAAAACCAAAAAAAATTTATTAGAATGGGCGGGGCCACGCTAATCTATAAAACCTTAACAAGTTATATAAGTAAGGCTGTTAATATACAGCTTTTAACTTAAGCCATTTTAGTGAAACTTAGCATACACATTGCACGTATACAATACTTTAAACTATCACCTAAAAAAGTGGGCATAATCACTCCCATAAAATTTGTGCTTAATCTATTTCGGTCTAGCATATTTTAGAAGAAAATTAGCATTAATTATAAGCGTTGCTCACAACAAAATTATGAGTTTAAAATAGTGGTAGGGGTAATGCTCATAAAATTTAAAAGTATAATTCGCGCTAGAGAGCTGAAATTGTATGCACAAGTGTGGATGAGTAATCCAATGGGAAAATCTTAAAACCAAGAAGTTTTATCCGTTAAGACTCCAATTTGTACTACACGCAAAGAAAAGATATGGTTGTAGAATGGTTGAGAAAACAATATTATGTTCTCTGAAACAAATGTGTGGTCGTTGAAAACTAGTTATTGTTATTTTAAACATTTATTTCGTTACGATAAACAGAGTAACGTTTGAATTTAATAATTACATTATCACATCCATAAAACAGTGTGATATGGTTAGAGTTTAACAATACAGTTTTTTTTAATTTATGACTACAACATAATTTGTATTATTATTTAAAAATAATATGATGGAAATAACAATATAATGTTATCCAAAACCATACTATTTTGAGTTAAAAAAATCTTTTCCAGAAACATCTGTCAGTTCGGTATTTCGTTTGTAAGTTATCGGTAGTGCACGGGTGGTGTTAAATAAATTAATAGATAAATAAAGTATAAACAAAAGGGCTGGCCAATAAAAATATATAAACATTTCTGTATCTCTTTATACAGACATGTCTATATGTCGTGTAAGTATACATGTATATATAGCATTTTATGTCAATAATTTTAATTTATTTTTATTTCAAATTTAACGCACAGCTGTTTCTACAATAAAAATATGATTAAAAAACAAAATAGTATTATTACATTAAATAATACTGTGGTCGTATTTAACAATATTAATATAATATTAAATCGTGGTATGGTGAGTCTCAATTATATTTTAGTCACATCTTACAATGGTGTTGTCATATTAATAATAATAAGATTATGTACACCAAAGTCAATTGTTCCTGTCGATATTGTTATTATTAACTCAGATAATAATATAATTAAAGATTACTTTTCTATTAACAATAATATGATTTGGCTGCAACCACATAATTCAATCATAGTATGTTGCTGTTTGATTATGGTTGCCTCAACCATATTTTTTCTTTGCGTGTAGATGGCTGAAATTTGATACACAAATAAATCTAGATTAGTGATCACTATGGGAACAAGCAAGATCAGTTTTATTGAAACTTTTAATACACATTGCACTTGTGCAAAGTAAAAATTTCCTAGTTTGAAAAGTGGTTGTGACTACATCCATAAATCTTAGCTTTTTCTTGCATGTACTTCGGCTTAGCAGTTTTTAGTCTATTACTCATGTATTTCACAATAGCTTTTTCCCACGAAACTTTACATGAACCATAAGCACAAACAGATATAAAAATCGGCGAGGCCAGGCCCATAAAAATTTTACGTAATATTATACTGTAGAGAGCTGATATTTTGTAGACAAATAGTCCTAATTGATTTACTCAATCGGAAAATCTAAAAATTAAAGCACCAGCTACCGCATTGAAACTGTATGCACATTGGGCATATCCTTTTGATTTATGTATTTCGGCTATGCAGACTTTGATATATGTAGAAATATATTGAGAAAATATGCGTGCTCACGCCCAATGAAATTTACGCTGTAATGACACAATACTGCATTTTTAAGGTATACAATCCAACACTCATCACCAGGGAAACCAGAAATATGCTCTAAAAAAAGTGGTTTATGCGCATTCAATATGCACTAAAAACTTAAAAATATGCACTAAAAAGTGAACAAATATGCTCTTAAAAATAAAATAAATTGGTTTATTTGTAATTGAAAATATGTATATTTTTAGTTCAAAACTTCAACAACATTTGCATATAAAAGAAGACAAAAAAAAAATAAACAAAAAAAGGAAATAAAATTAACAAAGAATAACTGTGTTTGAAATGAAGGTTAAAACAAAATTACAATAAAAATTTTGATTAAAACAAATAATACAAATTAACTTTTATTGGATTTTCTCGTAACAATTTAACTTCTTATTTTGAATAAATAATACAAGATTTTTTTTTATTTTTTATTGCCAAAAATAACTAAATAAATTTCAAATAAAAATCGTTTCTAAGTTTCTGTCAATGGTCCTTGAACCTTTACTCGGGGCAGAGTCCGTCACAAATAGCAAACCTGAATTTGTATTGAAACTAACGTCCGCAAAACTGGGTGTATAACAAAAATGTATACACTACATGGAATATTGAAACAGAGATTTAGATGGCGAAAAAAGAAATTGACCAACCCCTTAACTTGTAAGCATATTAACCGAGATAGCACCTTAATTTTTTTAAACTTTAAATTTTATTTCGAAAATGAAATTGTAATAAGTTAAAAAAAAACAAGTAAGAGTGCTATATTCGGCTGTGCCTTTACCAAAGTGCTTTTATGAAGTATAGAGATACATACATAAGCACATACATAAAGTATAAACAAAAAAAAAATAATTTGACCTAGTTACTTTTATGTATAAAAAAAATTAACTTTCAAACCCTAAAATCATCATTTTAGATTTTTCTGATTACTTATACCAATCTAGTAGTTCTTAAAAAAATATAGAAAGTGTGTTAAGTGAAGAAAGAAAATTCAAAAAAATGTTTTATTTATTTACTTTAATATCCAGAAAAAAAGTTCAAAGTTTCCAGCTCTGGGGCTGTGGTTTTTATTTTTATAGTTTTCTACAAAATACTTTTATTTCTAAAACGTAAAATATATGTAATTTATAAAAGCAAAGATAAAAATTAATTAGACTTAGTTACTTTTATATATCACAAAAAGTGTAACTTTTCCAACCCTGAAATCATCCTTTTTGATTTTTCTGATTTCTTGCACCAATATTTTTCTTTTAAGAATATAAGATATGTTTAATTTATAAAGAAAGGGAAAAATTTGTTTTAGTAAGTTACTTTTGTCCAAAAAAAAAAATAAAGTTTTCCAACCCTGGAATCGTGTTTTTAATTTTTTAATTGTTTTTTTTTTTTTTTTTTTTTTTTGGAAATACTAATTTTATTCGTACTCAATCATAAAATAATTTTATTTAATAAAAAAAAATAAAAATTAGTTTTCGCTAGTTAATTTTTTATATCACAAAGAGTGTAAGTTTCCTAACCCTGGAATGCTCCTTTTTGATTTTTCTCATTTCTTATACCAATCGTTTTTTCAGAATGTAAGATGTGCTTAATTTATAGTAAAAAGGAAAAATTTGTTTTAGTAAGTTACTTTTGTATCAAAAACAAGGTTTTCCAACCCTGGAAACGTCGTTTTAATTTTTCAATTTTTGTTTTAATTTGAAATACCAAATTCATTCGTACTGAAGTATAAAATAAGTTTATTTTATAAAAAAAAATAAAAATTAATTTTCGGTAGCTAATTTTTTATATCACAAAAAGTGTGGGTTTTCCAACCCTGCAATCATACTGTTTGATTTTTATGATTTCTTATGCTAATCTCTTTCTTTTAAGAATATAAGATATCTTTAATTTATACAGAAAAAGGTAAAATTTGCTTTACTAAGTTACTTTTCTATAAAAAAGGGTAAAGTTTTCCAACCCTGGAAACGTGTTTTTAACTTTTTTAAATTGAAATACCAATTTTATTCGTACTGAAGTATAAAATAATTTTATTTATTTAAAAAAAATATAAAATTAGTTTTCGGTAGTTAATTTTTTATATCACAAAAAGAGTAAGTTTCCCAAACCTGGAATCATCCTTTTTAATTTTTTTGACACCAATCTATTTCTTTTAAGAATATAAGATATCTATAATTTATAGAGAAAAAGGAAAAATTTGATTTAGTTAGTTACTTTTGTATAAAAAAAGTTAAAGTTTTCCAACCCTGGAAACATCTTTTTATTTTTTGAAGGTTAATTTTTAATTACTAATTTTATTCGTAGTAAAGTATAAAATAAGTTCATTTAATAAAAAAAAAATTAGTTTTCGGCAGTTAATTTTTTATATCACAAAAAATTTCAGTTTCCCAACCCTGGAATCATCCCTTTTGATTTTTCTGATTTCTTACACCAATATTTTTCTTTTAAGAACATTAGATATGTTTAACTTTTAGAAAAAAAAGGAACAATTTGTTTTAGTAAGTTTCTTTTGTATAAGAAAAAAAGTTAAAGTTTTCCAACCCTGGAAACGTCTTTTTAAATTTTTTATTTTTTTTATTTGAAATACCAATTTTATTCGTGGTGAAGTATAAAATAAGTTCATTTAATAAAAAAAAATAAAAAATTAGTATACGGTAGTTAATTTTAAACTTCACAGTTTAGGTTTTCCAACCCTGGAAGCACCCTTTTTGTTTTTCTGATTTCTGACATCAATCTCTTTCTTCTAAGAACATAAGATATGTTTAATTTATAGAAAAAAAGGAAAAATTTGTTTTAGTAAGTTACTTTTGTATAACAAAAAAAGTTAAGGTTTACCAACCCTGGAAACGTCTTTTTAATTTTTTTAATTTTTTTTAATTTTTTTTAGTTAGAAATACCAATTTTATTCATACTGAAGGATAAAATAAGTTTATTTAATAAAAAATTATTAAAAAGTAGTTTTCGGTAGTTATTTTGTATGGCAAAATGAAGTTTAAGTCTCCCAGCTCTGAAACCGTCTGCTCGATTTTGCTG
Source organism: Tachina grossa (assembly GCA_949987645.1). NCBI lineage: Eukaryota > Metazoa > Arthropoda > Insecta > Diptera > Tachinidae > Tachina > Tachina grossa. The sequence continues at coordinate 70,754,554 of OX465278.1, forward strand.
ATTTTCAATACCAATCTTGTTTCGACCATTTCTGACCCACCAGTCCAAGAACGAAGTCTCAGCTTTTCTGAGAGCTTCGGAAAACCGATTTCACATACAGACAGACGGACAGACGGACATCGCTTATTCGTCTCCCCTATGCATAAGGATCCAGAATATATATACTTTATGGCTCCCTTATTAATATTCTGGAAATTACAAACAGAATGACAAACCTATATATACCCTTTTACCATTTTTTGGTAAAGGGTATAAAAACTTTTGGTAAAGGCATTTAAACACTTGCAAAGTATATATCCACGCAAGTGAGGTAAATTGATGGAAGGAATTTTGTTCATCCTCAAATAAGAGAAATCTTTAAAGACCAATTGTTCAAATCTAATCTTGTCAGTAAAGAAAGAAGAGCATGAGTAGCTTTTGAAAATATATCGAGCCTTTTTTCGATTTTATCATGAGCGACATGTTAACGAAAATAAACTTTTTTATTGAAATTAAAATTTTATGGGCCTACCCATAGTATAGAATTATCAAAATGACAAAATTGTTGATAACTTTTAAGATATGAGCTACAAAATTTTATCGTAAGCAACAATTTACGTACAAAAACATATTTGAATATTTAAAAAAACCTTCTCCTAACAAATTTTATTTTTGTCGCTTACGATTAAATCAAAAATAAGGCTTGATACTACATATCTTACAATTTTCTTGGGAATAGAAAAGCTGTAAATTCAAGGTTGGCAAACTGTATCGTAAAAATACCCTTACCGAAATCTATTTCGGTTAGAAAATACCGGTATCTAGAATACGTTTATACCGGTATGTACCGGTAAACCAATTTCCGCCAAAAATATAATGTAAAATAAATTTCAATTAACTTTCTTTGAAATTCCATAATCACGTTTTAGTTCTTCTTTACACATTCTCATGTTGTATTTTTATGTAATTTTTAATATTTTTTCAACAACAAAGTGAAATCGCATCATTATCATCGTAGTGCCAAAATGAAAAAGTTGTCACACGTTGGAGGAAGTGGTCAAACAGCCCTTAATACAATAAATTTGAAAAAATTACGATTATTAATAAGCAACAATAATAAATCACGTTCCAGTCTTTCGTAGTGCATAATTTTCCGAAGAAGCCAAACAGTGTATATGTAAGGCCATCCCGCTGAGTGTACTGTCAAAAAAAATTTACACTTTTAGAAAATGAAATATTTGTTATCATTGATCCAAAATTTGATATGATTTTTTTTAAATAATTTCAGTGCACATTTTAGATTAACTTAAAGATGGCCAAACAGAGCTATCTTCAATATTTTTATTATTTCAACACTTCAGCGTAATAGGCAGGATGGATAAAAAACTTCTTAACTCTTATTTTTGAAGTGAAAGATTCCTATCTTAAATTTAACTTTTTTAATGTTAATTGTACAAGAAGTTTCTTTTGTTTGCTTTTAGGTTGCGTACAAGAAGATTTTTTATTCTTTGAATTGAAATAAATATATCTTTTTATATAATTTCAAATTTAATAAATGTGCGCATTCATAAGACGTAGCAGTTGAGCACAACAGTTGTGAAACTGTTGGCCCCAAAAATTACGTCTTAGAAACGGCTTGATGGATATAATTTAATTTTATATCTTTATTTCGTTACTTCATCGCATTTGTAATATAAAATTTAACAAATACTTGCTCCTTCCACCTAACAAAGCATATAACAGGCATAACTCTATTCGAGCAGCTGTTTAAGCCGAGCACAACACGTTGACTATAGGTAGCGAAAAAATTTTATGATGGAAAATTACTCAACTGTTGAGTGGAGCGGAATTACTCAACTAGGCGTTTCTAAGACAAACGCTCAACGGTTGCGCAACAGCTACGTCTTATGAATGCACCCAATAAAAAATTCGTTTCCGTCTAAATATGATGAATAGGAACACGAATATCTAAAAACGGCCGAATATTCGGGATTTAGCATACGAATGTTCGAACATCACTGAATACATTCATTTCTACATATACTTCGTGTACTTACACTGTATATTAGGGCGTTTCACCAAAGGCGTTTTTGCGATTTTTGCAACACTTGAAGCGGAATATTAAGGCTTGTGATGTAAAAGAATTTCGAAAAAAAAAATTTTGGATTTTTTGAAGATGGGTATGGGGTCGCTGAAATAGATTTTATCAAAAAAATGAGGTTATGGAGAAAAATTTTTATATAATTTTTTTCAGGTGCTTTTTGTTCATACAACTAAACAATTCTTTTCTTAAGGATCCGATCCCACGACAAAAAAATTATTGGTGTGAAAAATTATTATATTAAGGACCACTTTGATAGTCTTAAAAGTGAAAAATTATTTTTCATAGATTTCAAACCTCGATAGCTTAAAAAGTTTTCAAAATTTTTTCAAGATGTAAAATGCATTAGAAAGGTCTTTAAATTACCTTTCATTCGGTACATACATTTTTTTACTTGTTGGAAAAATATAAGAAAAAAATTAAAGTTTGAGAAAATTTTTTTTACTTATCAAATTTTATGAAAATTAAATGAATTTCATTATGTTTCGTTCTTGGTTAAGTAAAAAAAAACATCTAAAATACATTGCTTTAATAAAAATATCAAAAATTCAATTCATCAATATATTTGTATTCCCATACAAAATTAAAAAATATTAAATAAACAAAATCAACATATTTAATGAACAAATTAAAATTAAAAAGTGCGAATAGTTTGCGAATAGCGTAAGGAAGAAGATCTGAACATCATCATTAGTGAAATTAAAATAATATGCCAGCGAAGAAGAGAAAATATTTCGGAAATTGATTTAAAAGCCTCATGAAAATAACCAGTCGTAAACTAACACAATGTTGAATGAAAATTGCGAAAAGAAAAATTTGTATACCTTGTAACAGGTATGATAGATGGAATTGGCGGAAATATAAAAATATTAGTTAGATAGAATATAATGATGAAATGAAAAAGTCGTGGAATGGAGAAAAAGTAGCTTATCGGCAGATAAAACTGTATTTAACTACTGATGTTTGCTTATTTTATATATATAAAAATTTAACTATGTCCCGTACGTGACGCTATTTGTCTGTATGTGACAAAATATAAAAATTATTTTTAATTGTAAATATTAATTTTAATTAATTTTTTTTTCGCCAACATCAAGCTTGCTTCTAGTTATAATTTGCTTCTCAGATACTTTTTCTCCATGTGTCAGAGTTTCGCTGGAATTTGCACTTAACCATATTCATTTCATATGTTGGCTGACTCGACCTGTCCCACACATGACGAAGTTTATTTTTTTTTTTTTCATTAATTCTTAAATCATTGTAAAACTTACTATGTAGGATTGAGCACTAGAATGCAGTCTATTAAATAACAGAGAAAAATTATATAACTGTGTTATCATATAAGAACTATATGTAATATAAGCGCCTAGAAATAGTAGAATGTGTCTGTACGTGACGATTATGTGCTTAACCTGACCACTTTTCCGAGGTTGATCCTGCCTCGTATTTCTATCCCGCCTCTTATTAAAATGTAGATGATAAAAATACATTCCAAGTATTTTTTTGAGTGTAGTTATTGCTTGACTCCACACTCCATATAAGTACGTTTTGAGATGAAAAGAAAAAATTGTACTAGAAGTGCCACGCTTGCGTTCAATCTTCACTATTTTGTAGAATACAATTCTCATTATTAACATAAATAGTCATGAAGAGTTTTAACCTTCTCACTGCATTAGTTTTCAAGATATTATTTTAAGTAAACATTTTTTTTATTTGAGAGAAGCCAAGCTCCCATGTCCAATCCCGATTATTTTCTATCATCAGAATCAGCGGAACTTCAGGTTTGTATTTGTAGCAGATACCGATACACTTCTCGCTCTTGTTTTGGTTTAAAATATATGTTATAGATATATGTATATATATTATAAATAAAATAAATAAAAATAAATATTGAAATTAATGATGCTTCTATGGTGGAAACACCATGCCAACCTTAGATATTAAAATAATTAATAGCCTATTGCTCCTTCTAGACCATCAGTAATACAATGTGGGCAAATCAGCAGTAATACAATGTGGGCGAATTTGCAATTTGTGAGAGGCACCACGCTATTTCTTAAATTGTTTTTAGAGACAATGCACATTAGCAACAGAGTTTGTCCCTAGAAAATTTCACCGTTCTCCCTATTATAATTTTTTAGATATCTCAAAGCAAATATTTATGCGACGTGCTACATCACAATGTTCATTATAAAATCGTAACTTACACAAAATTTCATGTTTATTGCTGCATTAGATGCAAAGATATTCCAAAATTAAAAAATTAAATATATTCGAGGTGCCACGTTCACTTTTATTTTATTCCGACTTTTTCTTTTTTAACACTCCTTAATACTATTACTTTCCTACGAATATTAAAAAAATTTGACAAATTGGTAGAGCAGTTCTCCGATTTTAGATAAGTTAAAAAAAATTGGGCGTGACCAATTTTTTTTGGCGTAAAAACGTAAGTCAGGGGGCAAATTACGGCACTCGTTATCGAACGAAATTACGAAATATTTGCATATAAACTATATTGAAATATTTCGTAATTTCGTTCGATAACGAGTGCCGTAATTTGCCCCCAGGTTATGATAAATATTTAAAAAAAATAGCGAAATTGGTGCAGTCATTCTTAATTGATGCCATTACCAGCAAACGTCATTTGCTTTTATTTATGTAGAAAAGTATTTTTGTTTATAAATGTTTTTTCGTTAATTTAAAGGCGTTTCTTTTGAGTTGAAAATGTGTTTTCTACATCCCGCTTTCTAAAAGATATTTTTTTTTTTAAATCGCGATTTTTGACGGTATTTTCTTCAAAATCCCTCTTTTTTATTGATCGTATCCCGCTTTTTGCAAAAACCATCTGCTCCAATATCGGTATACCGGTGTTGTAGACTTGATAACGGTATGTACCTGTAATACTTATAACGAAATAAAAAAAAATCAATTACCATTACCGATAACGAAATTAAAAAAATAATACCGGTATCAATACCAATACCGTTATTCCTTTCGGTTTCCAACCTTGTGTAAATTGCAAAGAACTAAAGAACTATTTTAAGAACTCGGATAGAAGATGTCATTAAAAGTACACTTCTTAAATTCGCATTTAGATTTTTTCCGTGGTAGCGTAATAGGTTCCACCGAGATATTGCACACATGGAGATAAGATATAGGAGATAAAACTTATAAAAGAAAGCGATATATTAAATAGTACATAGTTGATTTATTATGTTATGTTAGCATTTAATTTCTTGTTTCAGACTTTTTTTTGTTTAGCACTGTGTGTATCATGCTGCGTCTTAACTGAAAGCATGCGGCATATTAAATTTTAATTTCATTATTAAATGACCAACAACAAATACTAAACAAAATAAAGACTTTTCAAACTTCTAGAATACATTACTTTTTTTTAATTGTGTAAAATGAGTGTTAAGAAAAGCATGTGCTATTTAAAAAATAGAATGAGTAAAATACCACATTATTCAAGCCCATGAGGCGCGTAAAACTTTGGTAACAAATTGCTTTATAATCAGTATACAAAAATGCATTTCATTGTCTGCCTGCAACTAACAACTTTTTAGATTCCGTGATGTTCAAAATAATTCTTACCATTTTGTTATACAAAGAAACAATTAAGAATATATAAACACGATTTTTGTTATTATTTTGAAGTTTATTAATTTTAGATATTAAAAAGACTGCAATGATTTCAATTAACAAAAAGTTTTATCATATCGCAAAGCAAGAAATAGTTCATGCCATCTGATCTATTTACTTTACAGTCCACATTAGTAGACTTTACATAGCAATTATAATCGTAATGGAAATTCCGACTAACCGCACCCTTTATTCGTAATAATAATCGAACCCACTAATCGCTCGATTACGATTAAAAATTTTGCCATTTTTATGAATTTATGTAAAATTTTCATTGAGGACTAGTTCAAGTCATAAAAATTTTAAAGGTTAATGCAAAATATATATATTTTGCTTCACAGTTTTATTTTCTGCGGGGTTAGCATTTCTATATGCCTGCATTTCGGTGGCGTTTTACAAAATCGTCATTAGATTGCAACCATACTTTTAGAAAGTTTGAAACATGCTTTCAAAGATTTTGGAAAATAACAATAGATTAAGCGCGTAGGCTCAGAAGCTTATACAAAACACAAGAAACAATTTATGTTTATTATTATTATCATTTATAATTACATATTTATTGTATTTTCAAAAATGAACTAATAACCCATTCAGGCTGACACGAAATTCAAGATCAAATTACGAATGAAATCAAAAGTATTCATGCAGGTTTTGAAAGACATTTGAGTTGATTTCGCAAACATATTATTCATTGCTGCAGACATTGAATTACTTTTTTCGGTTGAATAAATTCTTTGTTACACTTATACAATTTTTATGCAAATATCGTCATAAATATAATAATTTGAAATCCGCTTTCAATTTCACATTGAATTTAAAAATTTGTATATCTGAGACATTTTTAGATTTAGTTGAACTGTAGTGAATTTTAATCAGATGAAAGGAAAAGGAAAACTGAAAAATGTGCATTTCTTTGTTAAAAAAACATGTATACGTATGAAAAAAGAAAGCATGTTGTAAAGAATTCGGTTTTTTTCTCATACCTGATCAAAAATGGAAAGTGGCATTTTTGTATTTGTTAATGAATAAAATTAAAAAGTTATGAAAAATTCATAAAAATAGTAAAAAGACATGGAACTGTGTAAAGAATTTCATTTTAAAAGTCAATTTCTAAAGAAAAATTGCAATTTAAAATTTTATCAAACAAAATACTTCAGAAAAAGTACAATTGTATCGTGATTTCCATCCATGGTTCTGATATGAATAAAATTTTCTTGCGAGTTTTTACAAGTAAAGCGTTCATTTACTTATTCATATTTAGGAGAGTAATTTTGTAAATTTCTGCCTTACTCTCTAGTTGCTAGTTTCTGCTGGCAAAGTAAATGAACAGACCTTATGTATGTATATGTTCTACACATATGTAGGTATATGAAGTTAATTTTTAGGTTTTTCCTTAATTTTTTTATTGTTTTATAGTATTTACTAATGAACTGTTAACTCTTTCTTTTTTATTAAAGCAATTTAAAATCAAAACTTTTGTATAATAATTGCCTTACTTAAAAAACCGGTTGACCGGTTTTTCCTGAATTATACAAACCGAAAACGGGTTTTCATAATAAATATTCGAACTATTCGAAAACCGGTTTCTGGAATAAGTCGAATAATCGATCAGCCTACTACCTAGTCAATTGTTTTAGTGTTACTAGTAGATTTTCAATGGCAAGCACATGCTAAATGTCTATAGCACAAAGTATTATATGGGGAATAATTGTAGAGTAGTACTGCTGACAAAGTCAAAAGCGACTCAGTACATTTTCACCATCGACATTTCGTTCAGGGTACGAACAAGAAGTACAAAGAAACTTAACAGCTGCATAGAAATAACTGATCCGAATTTTTAAGCATACCTTCAGGAGTTAATCTTAATAGAAATTGATTCTGAAGTGTAATAGTGTTGCCATTGGGGATAATTTTGTTCAAAAGTTGGAAAATGTAAAATAAATAAAATATATATAAACTTTTAAATAAAAGAGCGTTTTAAATGTCAAATATTTGTTTAAAAGATATATACCAGTCTTTATAAAGAATTTATAATATTATATTATAACATATTTTCATTACGTACTGTTGTCTTACACTGAAGCTGGTGCACGACAATTGGGTATCAATATCCATCTCATGCCAATTATTGTGACTGGAGATTTTAATACAAATTTTGCAAACCCACAGTGGCAAGATTTATCAAAATTTTTATTTCACGTTTTCTACTTGCATATAAGCAATTCTCCACAAACCCCCATAACTAATATTCCACTACTATACATGCAGTTTTCCATAGATTTTTAAGTACAGTAGAGTCAAACATTTATGTATCTTATTTAAGTTACCATGACCCAATATTAATTATTTGTACTTAAGGCATTTACCATAGATGGGCACTTTGCAGTACTACTAAAATTTCAGTAAAAATAATTTTTTAACGAGTAAATTTTTACTGATTACTAAAAATTTTTTGTGTAATTTTTATAAAGTCCGCCTAAATGATTTATTATATGATGAGGTGCATTGAATTTTCAGTAATCAGTAATGCTTGTACTTATAACGAAATTCTACCAAGTGGCTAAATTTTTTTCATACAAAAATTTCAAAATTTGAATGAAAAAACTTTGACACTTGCTAAAATTTTATTATGAATACGGCCCTACGATTTTACTGGTAAGGCAAATTAAATTTCATTATCAGTAAAAATTTACTGAATTTTTTCAGTAATCAGTAAATTTACTGCTTACTGCATTTTTTAATGCAGTACATTTACATATACTACAGTGTGCCCATTTACTAACTAAATAAGTTAAAAAAAACATCAAATTCCCATGTATTTACAATATTGAATGTTTTGATACTTTTAATTGATTAATTTAAAAAAATATACTAAAAGCATAAGTACTTCCAACTTTAAAAAAATTGTTCATTACTACCCAGGAAAAAATAAAAGGAGTACTTCCTTACGAACCACTTTTAAATTACTTCGAAAGTATGTAATGCATATTTTTAGACGTTAAAGAAGTTATTTTTAACCACATATCAAATAGAATTTTAAATCACTACAATTTTTAACTACTTTTTTGAAGTGAATTATTTTCACTCCCTTAATATAACTTCGTGCTAACCTAAATAGAAAAATTAAAAATATAAAAACAGAAAAATGAATAGTGATACCTACATATGTATTTACCATAGGTAAATCAATAATTGTACATAACAATCATTTCTTATATTCCGTTTCATTAGAATTTACGTTAAATAGCTGATGTTAATAACAATCTCTACGCAAGTAGATAGACTAGGGTGCTGATGAAGTGCGTTGCTGCACAGAAAAATATCGGTATTTCCCCCAGCTTAAAAGTCTAATTTAATTTTTCTTCTCTTCTTTAGAAACTCACATTAATTAATAAAAATATTTCATTCAATAAGAATTGCAATTACTGAACTTAAGCCAGAATAAGAAATTACTTCTGATTAAAATTTGTATTTCTTTTATTTGTTGTTTCTCATAGTTGTTAATTAATTCATATTGAAGGTGAGAATGTAACCTTCTACGTCGAAAGTCAGGCAGCGTTAAAAGCAATGTCAAATCGAAACTTGTTAACAAAGCCTTCAAATTGCTTATGGATACATAAAGTGTCAGATACAGTGTTAAAGGAAATTGCCGATGAGCTGGATTGGCGTTAGATGAGGGAATATGTCACAGATCGGTGAAATTACCCATAGGTCATTACTATAGGGAACTCAGTGATTGCGTAGAAAGCAGGAGCAACAGTTCATGGGCAAAGTAGGGGGATTGTGGAGTCTCGAGGGCTATGTGGCCAAAACTTGAATCAGGAAGATCCATATTTAAATTTACTTTCTCAATTTTGAGTTAATACTCTATTGTTGCCATGAATAAACCCTGCAGATAATTCGACTAGTCCACACATGCATGTAAAGACTAGGGTTGGACCACATTGTCCAACTTTACATTACATCAGACTAACCCTAAACCTACCCCATATGAAATAGTTATAGACTACTCGTTTAAACACGAACACTTATCGTGCAGCATTGAATGCTTGTATGAAAACGAAGTAATCCATGACTGCATTATATGGGACCATGATGTAACTAGTCTGTTTCATCTAGATTGGACCACGTACTCCAATATTATTTGCAGGGAATACATACATACTTACTAGTGATGCACGAATATTCGTATTCGTATTCGGATTGTCGAATATTCGGCCATTTTCTGGCTAATACGAATGTATTCGTATTCGTGCCAACAAGAGTGTGAAGTCCTTTTTCATAACAATCTTTTAATATTTCATATTGCATATAATATTCGTATTCGTATTCGCGAATATCGTTTCAAATATTCGTATTCGTATTCGTATTCGTATTCGCGAATATCGAAAATTGACATTCGTTACATCACTAATACATACATATATATATATATATATATATATATATATGCAAGTATGTATAGGGTGTTTTTTTTAGGGGGATAGAACTTCGAATTGAAATAAAACACAAGAAGATCGTTTTAATGTCCATCAATTTGGCTTTATTGGAAGGATAATTTTATGCTATTAATGTTTAAATATGATTTCGGGCATGTGGCCGCCGCGGCTGGCTCCAATAAAGCCAATTCTACAGGTCCAATTTTCAACCACTTTTTCGAGCATATGGGGCCGTATGTTGGCAATAACGCCACGAATGTTGGCTTCCAAGTCCCCTAACGTTTCTGGTTTGTTGGCGTAGACGAGCGACTTCACATATCCCCAAAGAAAATAATCCAATGGTGTCAAATCACACGATCTTGGTGACCAATTGACAGGTCCATTCCGCGAAATTATGCGCTCATCGAATGTTTCCTTCAATAAATCGATTGTGACGTGCGCTGTGTGGCATGTAGCGCCGTCTTGTTGGAACCACAACTCATCCACATTCATGCCATCCAATTCGGGAACAAAATAGTCGGTTAGTCGGCTCCAATTGCTGTGCACGGTGGCGAATCGATTCATTCGGGTCCTCTTCAACACTTTGGTCTACAGCGGCAATTGTTTCTTCGGTGCGCACTGTTCGACGTCTCTGCGGATGCGTATTATCACATAGAGTAAATGTAGTGCGAAAACGATCCATGGTTAACCGAATTAATTGCTCTGATGGACGATTATGTCGACCATAAAATGGACGGAGCTTGCGGTAAACTTCGCGAACTGAACCATTATTTTCGAAATAAATTTGCACGATTTGCAAGCGTTGTTCTTTTGTCAACCTGTTCATGACCAAATGGCAAACCAAACTAAATATTAATCACTTGACAGCTGACAAAATGGCCGCCAGTTAAAAAAGTGATGCCAACTTAAAGTTCTATACCTCAATAAAAAACACCCTTTATATGTAGGTATGTTCCATATATATATATATATATATATATATATATATATATATGGATTCAATTAAAAGATCCCTGTGCAAATTCATATCCTCAAAAAATATGTATGTGAAAAAAGGACACGTTCCTATCAAAAATTTCAGCCATCTAAAGTACTGACACCAAAACTTGGACCTGCTATTTGGGAAATACTTTTAATAATTATACCTCTGTGGAAATCGATGTTATGTGGGATTAAGAACAGAACTAATGGTTTCGGGTAAATATATCTGTGGCTAAAAGGAAAAAGTGCTTAAGTCGAGATAAGCTGATTTTGATTTAATAACACCTCCGCAATCAGCATATTCGAAAGTACCCTTGGTCAAAATCTCAATTAATTTTCGTGATTTTTTAGGAAGTTATAGCACTATGACTTACCACTTACGGCGAGGTTATACTTTGGTATATTTCAACTTAAATGTATTACTTATAGTGTTTAGAACGATGTTCGATTAAAAAAATAATTATGTTTCGATAGAAGAACATCAAATGCATAAAAAAATTTAAAAATCTCGATTTAAAAAGAAATAATGAGTTAGGGCCTTTCTATATTAAGCCATATTTTTTTATGTATGAACGGCAAAAAATATATTTTGATTTTTCGAATATGAAATGACGATTATTTTCAATTTCATCGGGATTTCGACGATTTTTCGACAAATTTATCTGGCAGCCCTATTGGTCGCTGTTGGTCAAAATTGTTCCCTCCCATTTGTTGAATGCATTTTTTCTCATTACAGGTAGGTTACACGAGACATATGTTTGGAAAGTTTTGTGTTGGCAATTGTCAAAATCTGTTGCTAACACAAAAAATTACTGTGTAAACCGTAAATGTTGGTGTTTGAACACATGTTTGGAACAATTGCTCAAACACAAGTCTGAGCAATTATGTTAGGACACAAGCTGTCAAATTTACCTTTTTCGTAAAAAATAATGGCGGGAAACTAGAAATAATAAGTTTATTACAAAACAAAAAAATCAAGCAGAGGCACAAATTATATGCTCTGTGGCAGAAGTATTAAAAAATTAAAACGTAAAACGCGCACTTTGTATGCATACGACAACCTAATTTTTGAGTTTTAACATTATACGTCTAGCCACCTCTTAAAATAAGTTTGAACACAAACTTTTTTGTGACGTCATTCTGCCGACGTTATTTCTTGTGTTCAGAAATAAAAGTTGCTCGTCTATTCGTAGTGTTATTTTCATTTGTTTGTTGTTTCGTTTTTCTGGAAGAAATATCTTAGGCCGAGTACACACTGTGGCATTTTTTGACAAATATGGCCAAAATAACAGTGGGAACTAGTCGCAACAGTTGTCATTTCCGATATTTTTCATTGTGTGGCATTACCAAACAAACTGTTTACGTATCTGATGTAAACAGTTGTGAGAATAAGTAGGCTGCAGTGCAAACACAAAAAGAAAATGTCAGCGTGTTGACATTTTAAAATTGAGAAAATACCGAAAGAATTTTAAATGTGTGCGGGTATAAACATTTTACGGTACGGAAAACGAAAAAGAAAGTGCTAAAGCATAGGATAGTGCGAGAGAAGCGCCCTGGACGCATGACATGACGACAGAGCTGATTCAGCTTGTGGAGGTTAGTGAGGCTGTATGGAAACATACATATGTACTTATGTATGTACATATATGTAGCACTTATAGGGATAGAAATGCAAAAAAGGGCAGAAGTTTCAATAGGGTTAGATCTTCATGCACATGAAATTTTAAACCAACTGGCATCCTGCTTCCGTAAACTGGAATACAGAGTACAATAGAATCCTTAGGTGGCACGCATGTTAAGCCGAGGTCTTTTCCACCACTTTCCTTGCCGTTTTTTAGATTTTCTTAATTTTTTTCTTATTATTGATAAACACACGGTGGCACTAGCCAATTGAATAATTTTGCGATTATCCATTTGTATAAATATTAATTAACAAACAATACGAAAATCAAAGCCTCACAATGATAAATCAAACGACATTAAATGTAATTATGTCAAAATTAGTTCTTGATGTAGACAACGAATAGAGCTGCAAAACTATCGATAGTGGCTCCATTCGATAGTTTCGATAGTATTTTTTGATGCCATCGATACTATCGATAGTTTTTGATTCTTAGAAACTTATCAATTGTGTATTTTTCTAATATAAAATCTTAAATTTTTTAATCATTCCATAAAGTAAAAAGAAACTTGATTTTTTTAAAACTTTTAGTTCCAATGTTTTTAATACACATATTAAACAAACATATATTCACAGTTCTATAAAAAATAAACGAAAAAGCAAACAGATAGATGGATCAGTAAAAAATAAATTAAAAAGGAATAAAATAAAAAAAATCTTTCATCATTACTTAAACTATTGCAGTTAGATAAAAAGTATTGGTTTAACAGAAGGAGAAGCAAACTATTTAGCGTCACCTGTTATTTAAAAGTAAAGAGCGGAGACAGTAGCCGTCAAATTTCTTCATGTATTAAAGCCGTTGGTATATAATAATTGTATTTTTATGCAATTTGTATCTATTAGATAAAAACTGACAACTTATGTTGAAACAAATCAAAACTAATTAATTTGTTTTCACATTTTTATACATACCATTATTATAAAGGTTTACGGGAGGCGAAATTTGAATGTTGCATTTTTTATTACACAGTCGCCATCATTCCGTTTTTATTGACTTTGATTTTTTCTCTTTTAGTAGCGTGTTCTTGTCGATAGCAACACTATCGAAAAAAAATTATCGATAGTCTACTTAATATAAAACTATCGATACTATCGATAGTACCATCGATAGTTTTGCAGCTCTAACAACGAAACCGTATTGCCATTATTTAGGGATGGGACTCTTTTCTGTCACAAAGACACAATAAAATTGTGTGTCATCGAAATTTGATGGGAACGGCACTGCACACATATGAAAATGACACCTCAAAATGACAACATTTGAAATGCCCAATGTAAACTCGGCATTAGTATATATAGATGGTAGTTTATATCAAAGTATACAGCAGTATGCTCAAACGGATTTAGGGAGCTCATTCCGACAACTCGTCCTTGAGAATGCATCTATTTCTTGTCGGTTGACCAGTTAATTATATTATTTTCGTTTAAGGTACACAAATGTAATTGAATGTAAATATACAAACAAGTTTTTAAAAGGCACAAAGCTTTTGGTTGGCAATACTGTTTGTTTATTATTTACCATTTCATTAGAAATAGATTAACGTATCTTTGTATATATGTACATACATACATACGTATGTATGAATAAAGTTTGATGATTTTATTCAGCGGTTAAGCTTATTTTTGGTCACTAAGCAAATCTGCTATTATTTATCAACACATCGTTGCATACTCAAAAGGTGGCCAGAACGTTACAATCAATGGTGATGGCCGCTATAGAGTTTTGATTACTGACTTTATGTTATAACTATTGAGTGGCCTTAAGGTTGCGCACTATACCACACAGTGGAAGCCTAAGGCCGGGCTTCTACCTGTGTGCATGTGCCACACAAGCGTAAAAAAAAGCGTAACCACTAATTACTAATGAAAAACAGTTTGATTCAAACACGTATTTTTTAAGTTAAACAGTTTCTTACATAACTAATAGAGAATTTTATAGAATCCAACATGATTGGAAACTGTCACATAAATCAATAAATATATGTCTGAATCAAACAGTTTTTCATTAGTAATTAGTTGGTTACGCTTTTTTGAGCAAATAACACACAAGAAATGCCCGATGTAAACTCAGCCTAATTCATTTATTTAGAAAATCTTTTGAATAATTTCACTCGCCAGTTAATCACTGGCGCAATTTTGATTTGCTGGTATTTTTATTTATAGTTTTCCAAGTGAAAACTACGAGTATATTGAAAAGAAAACCAAATTCCAATGGTTCTTAAAACTCTCCTTTTTGTTTTCTAAAAATTCTTCATCGAAGAAATGCACAAAAATTCTAGCGTCACATTAATTGTTCTTAAAAAATTAGATGTAAAACTTAAAACATGTAAAAACATTAACATTTTTTATATATTTCAATGTTATTTGCTCTATATATTTTGAAAGTACTATACTAAAAATTTATTGATGATGTTTGGTCGGATGTAGATTTACGAGTATGCTTGGATATTTTTAATAATACATTTTATCCATAAATTCTTTTAAGGAACTGACAAGTTTAATACACAAGCTGAGAGCAAGGAAAAAGAAAACGAAATTCCAAGACATAAATAAGCTTTTATTTTCATATTGCATGAAATGCCTCGTTGTAGTTGGTTTGTTGGAAAATTGCATGCAACATACTCCACTGCTACTGACAATCGCAATCATATATGATGATGAGGGAAAAATACAACTGAAATTCGCAGACCCACGTGCATACATACATACTATGTATAAGTATGTACACATGTATATACATATATGTAAGTATGTATGAACAGTATGTATGCTCACCTCATTATAGACATTTTCCTCAATAAAATTTTTTGAAAGTGGCAGATTCATTCATTATTTTTATGCTGCCAGTATCATTAGTTAAGAAAAATATAAGACGTAAACAATTTTAAATTATTTGTCTGTTTCTTGGTCTTTCTCTTCATCTTTCGCTGTTTATATTACTTCATACTTTTCAAAGATTGCAAAATCTCGCTGCTTAAGTCTTTTTCTTTATGACTAAATACATGTGAAAATGTAGTATATGAGTATGCGTATGACCAAAGATATCTATGTATATGCTGACATGATTTCGTGCTAAAAAAGGATAACAACAGGAATACTTTCAATATTTATGATGTGCCGTACAGAAAGATGCCTACAGGGAATCATAACGTAGAGTTTCTAACAAAATTCAAAGCATAATCTTTTGCAATTTAATACTAGAATAACACGCAAAACAAACATAAAATGTGCTCAAAAACAGTAACGCACGGCGCACTTTTGCAGTAAAATTATTCGAGTTTAAAATTTTTAGAATAAAAGTTCATTGTTTTTTTTATACCATTCACCAAAAATAGTAAAGATTATTCTCACAAAAACATAAATGTCAAAAAAGGCTAGGTTCTTATCCAAAATTTCTGCCATTGAAAGTAGTGAAATAAAAATGTTCATCAAGTTATTCTTTGCACAATACTTATTGCTCCAATCTGCCATGCATTATATAAATTTATAATCGTCAGGGTATCATATCATTTCTAAGCAACCTGCTTAACTTGACAACATCAACAACATCTTCTATATAAAAATATTATTACCAAATATGAGAGTAGTCAAAACTCAATATTACGGAAATTTAGGATATTTAACGGTTCAAAGTTGTTCGCAGTCGGGTTTTTTTTATTTTTTTTTTATAATACTTATTTCTATACAAAAGTAACCAACTAAAAACATTTTTTCTTTTTCTCTATAAATAATTAATCATATATCATTATTTTAAAAGAAATATGTAAATGGGTATTGCAAAATAGAAAAATCTAAAAGGGTGATTCCAGTGTTAAAAAGCTTACACTCATTAGCCTGTCACACACAGGAGTAATTTTTATGCCGGCACAATTTTTGTTCTTTTTAGAACACACGAGACCAATTCATCTGGCATAAAAATGTATACGTCCCTGCAGATAATGGGACTAGGCCATGCACGCATGTAAGGACTAGTCCAAAGAGGAGTAGGAGTACCACAAAACTACTCCAAATATATGAAAAAAAGATGGTCGATTTAACATTGCGATGTCCTAGGGTTGGACCACATGGTCCAACCTTGCATTACATCGGACTAACCCCAAAACTACTCCATATAGAATAGTTATAGACCACTCTCATACAATTTGTGAGTCCCTAAGAAGAACGATCGTCGTTTAAGCACGAAAGCTTATCGTGTAGCATTGAATGCTTGTATGAAAACGACATAATGCATGACTGCATTACATGGGACCATGATGTAACCAGTCTGTTTCATCTAGATTGGACCACGTACCACAATTATTATTCTATACAAAAAATCCATTAGGAAGAATTTGGGCCTTACCCCAAAAATTGTTCATTGGATCTATACTGCAATCCCAATCCTCATGTATGGGATCATCGTGTGGTAACCATCCCGGGAGAAAAAGACGTATCTATACATCTTACACAAGGCGCAAAGACTGGCATCTTTGTACGTAACCAGTGCTATTCGCACTACTCCTACGGATGCACTGGGAATGCTTCTTCATCTACTACCATTAGATCTAGTAGGGAAGGAGATGGCAACGTCCTCAGCAATCCGTCTTCGATGTACCTCTCTGTGGAACGGAAACGGAACCGGCCACTGCAGAATACTCGATGATGAAGTTAGGGGATGGTGGATTGACCAAACATCCCCTGCTCTACTACACGAACGTCTTTATAAAACCTGGATACCATCCACAGAAATGTGGATGAATGGAACTCCAGGTGGAAAATAAAGTGTTGATTTTTATACGGACGGCTCCAAAACACATGAAGGTGTGGGCTGTGGGGTCTTTTCGAGGGCTTTAGGTCTTCGTATTGCAAGGAGACTTCCGGATCACTGCAGTGTCTTTCAGGTAGAGATCCTTGCTATAAGAGAAGTTGCGAATTGGTTGAGCATGAATGTCACTTCAACGACTTTGATTAACATTTACACCGACAGTCGAGCAGCTTTTATGGCCCTCGAATCCCTGCTTCTAAGAACAAAAACAGCCCTCTACTGCCAATCATCTCTAAATGAGATGGCAGAGCAGTTTGATATTAGGATCATCTGGATCCCTGGTCATAGAGGCTTTCAGGGGAACTCTAGGGCTGACGAGCTTGCTAGAATTGGGACAACCTTATAGGTTCCACCGGATTTGGAATGTGTAGGTCTAAGACAGAAACGAAACAAATAGAAGGTGGATCACAAGAAATGATTGCGTGATCACAAGGCAGTTATGGACTCACCTAAATAGGGAAGGTACGGATTACTTAATTTCGGAGAATAGGAAACAAATCTCGATTCTGGTGTCCGTGTTAACTGGAAACTGTCTCATAGGTAGGCATGCACAAAGGATAAGGGTTTAACACAACGACTTTTGTCGTAGCTGCCAAGATATGAACATTTTCTTTATCACTGTCCTGGACTTGCAGGAAAGAGAATGGCCACAATGGGCGCTCTTGAATTCAGGGAACTTTCTGACGTTGCTAGTATTGAATTTCAACGTATTAGTTGCTTTATACTGAGCTCTGGTTGGTTCGACGGTGGGGACTCCGCATAAGCAGAGTCTCCGTGGTATCACAATGGACCAAAACGGGCTAAGTGAGTCCGGGTTTCTGACTGCCTCCCCTACCTAACCTAACCTAATCTAAATAATTCTTTTTTTATTAACTAAACAGATTTTATATTTTAGAAATCAATAAGTTAATAGTAAAGATCTGAGAAATCAAGAGTATGGTTCTAAGGTTGGAAAATTTAATTTTTTTTTTTTTTTTTTTTAAATTTACTAATTGCAAATAATTATTTTTTCTTGTAATTTAACTTATTTCATATTTTAGGAATGAATATCTTTGCAAAAGTATTTATATATATATATATATATATATATATGTAAGGACTGACAAAAGTTGAAACTTATATTGGTCCACTTCCACCTTGAAGCGGTTTCTATTATCATTTATGATTTGAGCAGGCTAAAGTTACATGTGATAATTATTTATGAACAAATAACACCAAAGTTACTTGTAAATATTCTGGAAACACATAGTTGAACGGAACAACCAGCTGTTTCCGAAGGTCACTAAACATTCATCATCAGCGTTTTTTGTGTTGGGTCCACTGTGTGTTGTGTCAGTTGATGTGGATTTCTGCTTTGTATACTCAGCCATTGTTGCAAATGGAATATGTGAATTGTTTTTATTCATCTTATATCAATTTATTGAAAGCTTTTTTTGTAATGAAAGCTCAATTTTACCATCTATAAATTTGCAACAGTCTTACCATTGCCGTTTGTTCCTTACTAAGGCCCAATAATTGACTTCTCAATTATGTGTCATTTATCTTTAAGTACCTCTTAAGTACCGAATTCATTTTTTCAGTATAAAGTTGAGAGCCATTTAAATGCCAAACGTTGTCTATTTAAATCACACTTAAGTCTTACGAGCATACCATATTTTATTGTGCTTGTGTTTGTTTATTGAAAACATGTACATAAACACCATGTGGTCGTATCATGGAATAAATAAATAGAAAAATGCGTTCTGATACTCTTTTGGTTTCATAAAATGTGTTGTTATGCAGTTTAAATTTTCTACATGTTGATAACCTAACTTTCTTATTTACATTAAACATCTGTTTTCTTTTAGAACTATCAACATTTCACAATGTTACCACACTTTCATAGTATTTAAGTGATCATTTAATTTTACGACTGAAAAAATGAAACTACAATTAAGTGCAACTTAAAATTAAGTGGCTACACAGAAAGAAAAAAGACGTACTACATTCAAGTTTTTTTCACTTACTTTTAGTACGAATCGTACTTAAAAATTTAAGTACGAATAGCACTAACATATACTTAAAATAATCCGAAAACGGGATGACTTTAGAAAACTAAATTTTCTTAAATTGACTATGAAGTTTTTAAATTATCTAAAAAATCTTAAATAAAGTACAAAGTTCTTAAAGTGAGTAAAAAAATTCTTACCTTAAGTAAAACATGTGAAGAGAAAACAAAAAACCTTTTAATAAAAAATTTAAGTTCCTTTATGTGCTTTGAATTGAAATTCAATATAAATATAAAATAAATAAAAAGAAACGATATTTAACATAAAAAATAATACAATATACAACTTTTTGAATAAAAATCAAAAATTTATAATAAAAGAAAAGTTTTTATTTAAGTGTATGGTGTTAATAAAACTCGTAGTGTGCAAAAAATCGTGTTTTCAATAATAATCATGCATACATATGTATGCATGTGCATATGTATGTATGTAAAAGTGAATTTAATAAAATATTTTGTTTTCTGAGATGACAGACAATTCAACAATGGAAACAAATGACGACTCCCAACTGTTCCAGCTTCTGAGGGAATTGGATTGCGAAGTAGACTTGTATCGAACTCTTTCAGTAGCTCGTTTTTGACACAAACCAATTATCGAACCCACGTAAATTAATCGGGTTTGATCATAGGTTTGTGCCAAAAACGAGCTACTGAAAGAAATCGATACAAGTCTATTGCGAAGCAGCCTATCACTATAAGAGTAATGCCGAGGTTACATTGAGCATTTCTTGTGGTTCATTTGCCCAAAAAAGCGTAACCAACTAATTAGTCCCAAATCACACTATGCAAGCTGATTCGTTTCAGGGAGAGAGAGACGAGGGGAACAGCAAAGTTTCTTTTCCCCCCGTCTCTCTCCCCTAACAAACTAATCACCTTAGCAATAAGACTTGCATAGTGTAAATTGGGACTTACTGTTTGATTCAGACATGTATTTATTGATTTAAACAGTTTGCAATCATGCTAGATTCTATAAAATTGTCTATTAGTTATGTATGAAACTATTTAACTTAATAAATACATGTCTTAATCTAAAAGTTTTTCATTAGTAATTAGTGGTTACGCTTTTTTACGCTTGTGTGGCACATGGCACAGAGATGGAAACCCGGCCTAAGTAATAAATATGGGTTCTTAAGCAAACACTTAGTGTGCTATACATTTTATCGAGTGCGCTTTTTGTTTTTAATGCTCGCATCTTTGCATTTACTTGAACAACATCATAACTCAATAATTAGAATTTTGGGTTAATAATGCAGAATTAATCCTCATTTCGTTATTCGCAATATGTAAAAATCTTAGACAGACAGATATCTTGTATATTTAACTCTTGAGAGAAAAAAAAATAATTTCTATTTCCATTAAGTTGTGTGTAAATTGATAACCTTAAACTTGTTTTCTGTAAAATTAATTTTTTGAGCTATGATGTTGTTAAAGTAAGTGATAAAAAACTGCTAAAATTTACTTTTGGTGGTCAATGAGGTCAATTAAAAATTAATCATACTTTTCTAAAGTTATACATATATATATATATATATATATATATATATATATATATATATATATATATATATATATATATATATATATATATATATATATATATATAAATATGTCCATCCAACTTTATAATAAAATATTTTATTTTTAAATTATGGTTATCGTGCTAACAATTTACTTATACTTAACAAATTAATTCATTATAATTATTAACATTGATTTTCTAATCAACAAAATTATAAACTGTAACTTTGTACTTTAGAACAAGTTATTATTGCTGTACAAATTATTGCCAATAATTTGAGTGAAAATTAATACAATAAAAACCTAATTGAAAATAAAATAAAATATGTTTATTTTATTAAAGCATTTTAGGATTTCGTGCGCATTTTGAGCATAATATAATCTCATGTTTTCTTAAATCAATCTCGTCTTGGGATTATTTCAAGTACTGATTCGGAATAAAATCAACTTGTAAATATTTAAATTAAGCGCATTCTGAAATTGATTCAATATCAGTTTTTCTGATATCAATCACGTTTTGGGATTATTTCAAGTACGGATTTGGGATCAGGTATGGATAAAATTAAATATTTAGGACTTGAATAATCCGTACTTGAATCAAGCCTTCTGTACTTGATTTAAGTAAATCTTTACTTACCGTACTTATGACACCGCTTTGGATTGATTTAAGTACGGATGGATTGAATTTTATTTTGGGTGTATTAGCTAAATGGCACTTAATTGAGAAGTCGGCTATTGGGCCTAATTGTACACATGTTAGTTAATTTGCTCATTTTTGTTCTACTTAAAACAATTTTTTTGTTTCGTTACTATTAAGTATATTTATTTAATTTTTGCCACAGGCAAATTGATCGCTTTCCTAGATGGCCAGAAGTTATACCATACTATTTCTTAAATCGATGGATGGATAAAACATTTCGGAGTGCCGCTTAAAATAACATCGAATCAAGCTAGGCAGTTTGAGCCTACACTTTTTCGGGCACTTTCAAAAGCTCTAGGAATAACACATATGCGTACGACATCATATTATTAAATTTTTAAAAAACTTTCAATTAAATTTTAGTTAATGTAATATTTTTTTAATTGAAAAAATCAAAAAATGTTTCAATTAAAATGGATGAGTTAATACTAACAATTACCGTGATTGGTTGAAAACTAATTAATTTTTTAACTGAATCTTTGTTTTTATTAATTGAATATTGTTTTTAGTTTTTCTGTGTAATGATGCCATTGTAATAAAAAAAACACATAAGGATCGGCTATTTTTATTTCAACATAACAAAGAAACCTTTATTTTGTTGTGCAGTGTTATCTATAATTATTTTAATATACTTTCATATATCTTTCTATTTTAAGATTTTGTATTTTTTATAAATCAATGAATATTTGGTAATTCACGTCCCAATTTAAATAAACTGCTATGTGTAGTACATCCATGTACAGAATACAACTTCATGTTCTTAAAAAAATTTATTTTCATGTGATTCTTTTTATCAAAACGGAAGTATTTGCATTCGCTTTCGCAAAAATTAATACGTATTATTCGTTTTCGCATTCGCTAAACTGGTATTCGCTACTTCCCTATTTTAGGGATATATATTATATATATATATATATATATATATATATATATATATATATATATATATATATATATTTTACATATGTACATTGATTGTTTAGCCTGTAAGAAAACTATTTCATTCATATGTCAAAATATAAAACGTTATTTGAATTAATTAAGGAAAATGGAATAATTTTAAGCATCATTTAGGATAAAGCAAGAAATCATTTTAAAAAATACATATGTATTAGTGTCCTGCACAAGACATCTTATAAGAACTCTCAAGACATGAGGGATTTTTTAAAAGCTTTACTACAGCGAAATCTTATAAAACAAACGTTAACAACACTGTTTGCAAGAAATTTGTTTGAATATTGTAGGTATAAGAGTAAAGAAGAAAACACTTCGTGACGGAAGAATTTGTGATACTTGCTTCTTTCTATGCATGAGCGCGTGTACAAACATCATGCATGTATGTGTATATGATCTTTTATTTTTCTGCGTACATGGAAACGTACACACATACATTAACATTAGTTGTATGCGGTTAATCACATAATATATAGCTTACCATCTATATCTTACACATACACTCAAACGTACAATATGCAAAATAACAAGCATACACTAATCAACAGTACTTCTTTTGAGTGTTTGTTACAAACATGCTGTCTTGGCGACATCGCTTGTTAACACTGATATACACGTACACCAATACATCCATCGTGCTTCGCTTATAGTACGACAGCATTTATTATTGGTTTAGTATAATACATGCGACGTGAATACATTTAAAAATCATGACGTATTTACATTTAAAGACTGTTTACGCAGGTCTCTAATATGTATATAGAGTTTTTACAGCTTTTTTGGATTCAACTTTTTTACGAGTATTAAAGTGCATATTAAGAACAAAGTTGTGCAGATATCTAAAACATGTTCGTTTTTAATACTTGTACGATTTTGTTAATATTATCTTGTTGCTGTTTTGTAAATTTTATTTTATCTAGCAATTAAATCTAAATTATTAGTTTTTTAGAGCAATAAAGAAATCGTTGTTATTCTAGTTTGACTTGTGTACGTATGTAGTCGTATTTGCATGTATGATAGCATTTGTGTGTTTAGTAAACGGCAAACGTTGCATTGAATTTTTTTCGATCGTTTTTATAGTTTTTCTTTTCCTTTTCAAAAGTCATCTTAAAGACTGTCGTTAGTTTTAATAGTTTTAGTCAATCTTACAGCAGTAAACTCCCGGCAAAGTGTAATTGGCTCAAGAACCACTAACATTTAATTTAAATGTCCAAAAAATATGGAGTAACCTTTACTACTGTCCTTACATTTTCATGCCGATTAACTGCTAATTATTCTAAAATTAATGGCGATTTCTTTTTTGAAGAAAATATGTTATACTATATATATATGAAACATTTTTAAATTTAAAGTTTACTGCTTTTATTTACAACGGTTACATTTTATACTTAATGTACTTCATTAGCAATTTTAAGGCATTTTTGAACACACAGTTACAATATTTAAATAAATATTTATGTATTTTTATTTTTATAACAATAAGTTTTATATTTTGTATTTAGAAAACCTTCTCACGAAATTAAAAACATGACATGCAAAATAAAACCTTTGATACCAAAGTTGAGGGTACAATATGTAACATATTTACATGTTTTTCATTTATTATATCTTATTTACATTGAGCATTTTTTTCATGAAATTATTATTATTATATTATTATTTAATATTTACTCCTTTTATACCCTTTACCAAAAAATGGAAAAGGGTATAAGGTTTGTCATTCCGTGTGTATTTTCCACAACATGATTACGCGACCCATAAAGTATATGTATTCTGGGTCCTTATGCATAGGGAAGATGAATAAGCGATGTCCGTTTGATGTACGTGAAATAGGTTGTCCGAAGCTCCCAGAAAAGATAGAGACTTCGGTCGTGAACTGGTGTATCATTAATGGCCCAAAATAGATTTGTACTGAAAATTAGCAAAATCAAGCGGACGGTCTCAGAGCTGGAAAACTTAAACTTTATTTTGCCATATAAAAGCAACTAGCTAAAATTAATTTTTATTTTTTTCTTCAGTAAACTTATTTTATATTTCGGACCGAATAAAACTAGCATTTAAAATATAAAAAAAAATTAAATAAAATATAAGAACGTTTCCAGGTTTCGAAAACTTTAACTTTCTTTCTTACATAAAAGTAACCTACTAAAACTAATGATTCCTTTTTCTATATAAATTAAACATATCTCATATTCTTAAAGGAAATATATTGGTATAAGAAATCAGTAAAATATAGAAGGAGGATTCCCGTGTTGGGAAACTAACACTTTTTGTGACAATAAAAGTTGGAAGGGCTAATTAATTTATTCTTTTTCTATACAAATTAGATATATTTTATGTTATGGAAAGAAAAGATTGGTATAAAAAATTAGAAAAATAAAAACCACAGCTCTAGTGCTGGAAAATTTGAACTTTTCTTGGATATTAAAATATCTAAATATAACTAATTTTTTCTTATTTCCTTTTTTCTTCATTCACTAAATGTATTTTATACATTTTTTAAAGAAGTATATTGGTATAAGGAGTCAGAAAATTATAGAAGGGTGATTGCAGTGTTGGAAAATTTTATTTTTCTGAATATATAAGTAAGTAGGTCAAATTATTTTTTTTTTCCTACAAATTATTTATACTTTATTGTTTAGAAAGAAATGGTGTGGCATAAAAATTGTAAAAATAACATAGCGCCAGACCTGGAAAACTAAAACTTTTTCTGGTGTATAACACTAATAATTCCTTTGGAAATTAAATATATGTATTGCATTGCATTAGCAAAAAATGTATTAAAAATTAGACAAACGAAATTATGGTTCGAGGGTTGGATAATTAAATTTTTTTTCATCAGAATTTTTTCTAATGTGCCTACCTAATATATTTACGAGGTATAATATTATAATTCATCACAACTCGAAGGCAGTCAGACATACGTTGAAAAAAAACACAGCATCAGCTAACTAACAAAATCATCTCACTAATTAGTAAAATAAAATTTAAAAATTCACTATTTTTATAAAAATTTAACAATTTTTTCTTTTAAAAGCTCATAAAAAATTCAAAAGTGTTTCGTTACGATAAAGAGAGTAATGTTTGAAATTACTAATTACATTATCACTTCCATATAAAAGTGTGATATGGTAAGAGTTTAAAAATATAGTTTTGTTAAAAATTTATGAATACAACATAATTTGTATTTAAAAATAATATGATGTAAATAACAATATAATGTTTTCCAAAACCATACTATGTTAAGTTAAAAAAAATCTTTTTCAGAAACATCTGTCAGTTCAGTATTTCGTTTGTAAGCTATCGGTAGTGTTAAATAAATGAATAAATAAATAAAGTATAAACAAAAGGGTAGATCAATAAAAATATATATAAGCATTTGTGCATCTTTTTATACAGACATGGCTGTATGTCGGTTAAGTACACATTTCTATATATATAGGGTGTTTTTTTAAGAGGTATAGAACTTCAAATTGAAATAAAACACAAGAAAATCGTTTTAATGTCCATCAACTTGGCTTTATTGGAAGGATAATTTTATGCCATTAATGTTTAAATATGATTTCGGGCATGTGGCCGTCACGGCTGGCTCGAATAAAGCCAATTCTACAGGTCCAATTTTCAACCACCTTTTAGAGCATATGGGGCCGTATGTTGGCAATAACGCCACGAATGTTGGCTTCCAAGTCCCCTAACGTTTCTGGTTTGTTGGCGTAGACGAGCGACTTCACATATCCCCAAAGAAAATAATCCAATGGTGTCAAATCACACGATCTTGGTGGCCAATTGACAGGTCCGTTCCGCGAAATTATGCGCTCATCGAATGTTTCCTTCAATAAATC
This sequence comes from Tachina grossa, assembly GCA_949987645.1. NCBI lineage: Eukaryota > Metazoa > Arthropoda > Insecta > Diptera > Tachinidae > Tachina > Tachina grossa. The sequence goes on from OX465278.1 coordinate 70,781,242, forward strand.
GATTGTGACGTGCGCTGTGTGGCATGTAGCGCCGTCTTGTTGGAACCACAACTCATCCACATTCATGCCATCCAATTCGGGAACAAAATAGTCGGTTAGTCGGCTCCAATTGCTGTGCACGGTGGCGAATCGATTCATTCGGGTCCTCTTCAACACTTTGCTCTACAGCGGCAATTGTTTCTTCGGTGCGCACTGTTCGACGTCTCTGCGGATGCGTATTATCACATAGAGTAAACGTAGTGCGAAAACGATCCATGGTTAACCGAATTAATTGCTCTGATGGACGATTATGTCGACCATAAAATGGACGGAGCTTGCGGTAAACTTCGCGAACTGAACCATTATTTTCGAAATAAATTTGCACGATTTGCAAGCGTTGTTCTTTTGTCAACCTGTTCATGATGAAATGGCAAACCAAACTAAATATTAATCACTTGACAGCTGACAAAATGGCCGCCAGTTAAAAAAGTGATGCCAACTTAAAGTTCTATACCTCAATAAAAAACACCCTTTACAATTTATTTCAACAATATTTATTTATTTTTATTTCGAATTTAACGCACAGCTATTTCTACAATAAATATATGATTAAAAAATGAAATAGTATTTTTATATTAAATAATACTGTGGTCGTATTTAACAATATTAATATAATATAAGAAGGTATGGTGAGTCTCAATTATGTTTTAGTCACATCTAACAATAGTGTTGTCATATTTACAACACTAAGATTATAATATAATTAACTCAAATAATATTATAATTAACTCAGATAATATTATAATTAACTCAGATAATAATATTGTTAAAGTTTTTTTTCTATTAACAATAATATGATTTGACTGCAACCATATAATTCAATCATAATATTTTGCTGTTTGATTATGGTTACCTCAACCATATTTTTTTCTTTGCGCGTGGAGGCAAATATGTTAAGAATAAAATGAGCTAAATAATAATACAGGTTTTGTTTTTTTCTCGCTCTGAACAAAATTAACGTTTTTTGATCAATTTGTTTTCACCAAATTACTAATGAAGCCTATAATTTTTAGCACATTTTCCTAATATTTAGTTAATTTTTTTACAGCCTTGAATTTTTCATAGGCTTTTAGAATAACAAAATATTCAAATTTTTATAAAAAAAATATTATTTAAATTTTATTTTACGCAAAAAAAACCATTAGATATATGAAAATATTTAATTAATATTTGAAGGAGTAACAAACAAATGTATTTCGTGGGGTTGTGTTACTATTGTTCGAACTTTATATTTATATTTATGATTTCATTAGGCTAAAGTTCGTATCACTCTGAAACCCAAATAAATATAAAACAAAGAACAAAATAAATAAAAATGAAATTAAAAATACTATATGAGAAATTTTGTAGAGGAAACTAAGTAATACGGAGATGAAAATATAGTTTGAGGCTAGATAATTCGCGCAATAAATTCCCTAAAGGCTTTCTCAAAGTTCTGTCTTGATTTGCATGCATATAAATTTTAGGTCCTTATTGAGTTTATAGCACACACTCGTATAATCAAGAAGACCAATGCGACTAAATATATACAATTTAACTAGCGACTTTATGTACACCATTGATATAAATACTAAAAGTTAAATGTTCGAAAGTTTAGCCTTGTAAGACGCTGGAATACACGCTCTTAGCTTGAAGCCCTTGAACCAACAAATATTTTTTTAAAACTTTCCGACAAGTAGTAACTTATTACTAAGAAAATTCCAGTTTTCTACAAAGAATTAAAATTAAAACTTAATAAGCATATTAGCGACAGGTCACCCATATCACACGCAGGTCTGATATCATCTTGATTTCAGCGCAGACATTGGTAAAATCAATTATTTGTCGGGACATTATTGTTTAAAAAACTTTTCAGAGGACAGAAAGTATACTTATGTGAAAGTGGAAGCTGTGAAATAATATTTTTTATTAGAAATCGTATAAACACACCGTGGTATCCAACGGTAATAAATGCCAATCGCAGTTGGGTCAAAAATAAAACGAAAACCTACCCGGTATTGACCCGAATCTGTGTTGAAAATTTCAGCTCCACAGCTCTTATAGTTCCAAAGATCATGCGTTAGGAACAAACACACACTACGATTTTATATAAATAATATATATTTATTTACATATATTTTACATTTAATATTTTAACAGACAAAAAATAATGTGAATAATTTTGTGATATTAATTAAATTATTTGTAATATCAATTAAAAAAGTTAATTAAATCTCACATATAAACAATTTGATAATATTAATTAAGTTGTTTTTGTTGCATCAATTAAATTCTTAATTTAAAACATTAATTGGTGAATACTTTTTTTAGTGAATTTTTCAACAGTCAATGAAAATTTTTTTTTTATCTTTTGCGCTTTTACGTCAAGAGCAAAAGAACTAAAAAACTAAGCTGTAAAACTTTTCAAATTGAGAATATTTACGTAATTCAAGTGACCCCGCAATAAAACAGTATAGAAGTACAAGTCTTATCGGTGAGACATCCACAAGAGAATACAATAAGTGCAACAGGGTCGAAACCCTCAATATAAAAATAATAGCAGTTTAATTAGAGCTGCAAAACTATCGATAGTATCGATAGTTTTGTTGTAAATGAAATATCGATAGTTTTTTCCACTATCGATACTATCGGCAAAAAAAACAAGTAATTAAAAGAGTAAAAATAATCGAAATCAGTAAACAGTAGCCGGCAGTTTTGAAGCAAATTATCCGTAGTTGATTTAAGCTTTTTTACAGCGATGAAAAAGTTGGTACAATTGTATAATTTTAGCGCTATTTGAATGCCAAAAGTACCGTAGCACCGCAATGACCCATTTAGCACTACTGGAATCTCTTTATATTATATTACAAGCCAAAATTGCATTAAAATATATTAACCCCCTTATGCAAAAAATAATGCGTACTTGAAGTGTACATTAAAAAAATTTCCATAGAAAAACCGGTTTTAACGTTCACTTATTTTTTTGCACAAGGGGGTTAATCTTTAGCTCGAAGGTATTAGAAAATTAAGTAAATCAAACGATGTTTTCCGGTACTTAAAGAATTGCTGGAGGAATGTTATTTATTCCAAATTCATCTGCAAATGTGGAAATTTTATTTTCGTACCAAGGAGAGAAACCCACTATTTGCATCGACTGTAAACAATCGAATAAAAAAAAGGTTATAAACGTAGTATATAGTAAATGTTACTTTTATATTCAGATCCCAGCAACTAATATTCTTTGTGCACCTTCTGGCGTTTTGTTAATTGATTTTTAGTTAATTAAAAAGTACAAGTATTAAAAAAATATAAATAAAGAATTAGGTACAATCGTACTGAAAAAAATTAAATTTTTTCTGAAAGTTAGTACAATTTGTAAATATGACATCGCATCCCTGCTTCTGTATACACAAGTACTTAAATACATATGTATGTATATGAATTTATTTATAAATCCAAGTGTTATTCGACAAATAGTAGTCACAAGTATCTTAATAAATTCAACATCGTCGACACAAAGATAAATTTTGGTGGTACTGATATCGCGACGGCCGCCAATCGTCTCTTACGATAAAACTTTACAGTTAGTATCTTAAAAGTTATCAACAATTTTCGCATTTTAATAATTCTAAGCCATGGGTAAGCCCATAAAATTTTAAGTTCAATAAAAAGTATATTTTCGATAATATGCCCCGCTTACGATAAAATCGAAAAAAGGACTTGATATATTTTTATATACTAATGAAAATGTTGAGGACTCTGGATTTTTTTTTTTCGAGTCAAATGTAGTTTATGTGGCAACTTTTATAAAACTATTCGATAATATCGATAGTATCGATAGTTTTGCAGCTCTAAGTATAATATGTACATACATATCGCATACTAAATCAAAAACAGTCACAACTCAATATTATTAAATTGGTTTTTTTTATACACCAGTTCACTGAACAAATCTTTAACGACTGCAAAAATTGATTTTACAATAGTCTTCTTGAACAATATAAAAACCGTTATCCTAGTTTTTATGATACATACTTGAGTCATTTGTACAGTATGAACGGTTTTATAGTAAAGTCCTGCACAAGACCATTTATAAGACCTTTCAAGACATGAGAGATTTTTCAAATGATTTACCACAGCGAAATATTCTAAAACAAACGTTAAACAACACTGTTGGTGAGACATTTCTTTCAGTTCCCTACAAGAAATGAATGACCGAAACTAACACAAAAGTAATTTTTTCACTAAGGCAATTACAACAATTTTATATTGAAATCAACAGTGACAGTCAATTGCTCTAGTTGCTCTCTTCTAACATGTATGTAAGAGTGGAACATCTAATGTACATATGCCAAAAATTAAAAAAAAATCATATTTTATTGTAAAATATACAATTCGTTCGGTCTGTGAAACTAAAATTAATGTAAGTATAATGTAAAAATCAATAGTGTATATAAGAAATTTCAAAAGTTTAATTAAATATATATATGTACATATGTATTTCATTTTCAAATTTTAGATACGTATTTTTAAAAATCAAAGTGCGTTGCAGGTTGAAGAAAGCGTGAAGAGGCTAAACCACCTATATTATTTTGTGCTTTTATATGTTTTTAATTATTTTAATTATACATATCTTTATTTTTCTATAATAAAAAACAATTAAAACAATATGAAAATCATGTTTATTAATGTAATTATGAAGGTTTAACTAGTTTGCTATGACGGTTATATACATCAAGTGTGATCAGTCAGACGTGACTACCACATGTATCATCAATGACAAGTTAAAATACGGCAGAATAAGCAGGTCAGCTTTATATGTTCCATAGTAGACATTTTTAATTAGTTAGACAAAGATGCAAAATCACACGTACACAAAAGTTTACATCACTTTTTCCAAATTGCCCTTAACAAGCTGATAGAAACTTAGATAGATAAAGCCATCACCAAAGCCATGACCGGTCATTTGACTGGGAGTGTTCTTGCTGGGTTGTTTGTTTGTCTTCTCAAAAGTGATTTTAAGCGTTTGTTTAATAATATTTCGCTGTTTAAAGCATTTGAAAAATCTTGTGCAGGACATTATTTTATACCACTCCTAAATTTCTGGGATTGTTTGAGTCATGACTGTTTATGATTTAGTTTGCGATATGAATAACCCTAATTCAAGGATAGCGAACATGTGGGAAATTTTGGCAAATTTAAGTAGGAAAACATTTTAAAATTATCTTTCTGAAACTTAATCTCAAATTAAGCTTTAAAATTCTGACATTTGAGAGTATGAGCTAGTTCATGTTGTCGCGGGATCACTTTATAATTGTTTAAATGGTTGACGGCAGTTGCTTATTTAGTATGTATTCGTTTTTGTTACCATTGCACATTCAATGTGAATATAAGTATATGATGCATATAATACAATTTCATCGATATCATTAGCAAAAATGAAAAAGGTAAACAATAGACACATTAAATAGAAATTTATTTTATGACTAAAGCATGATTTTGAATTTGAGTATAAACTAACCAAAAAAGGAATTTATTTGAAGTTTTTAAGAAGATTTCAAACAGATAATGCCGAAGATGAACACATATCAGAAAAGAAAAAAGGAATAAATAAAATGTGGCTAGTATACACACTGAAAAAATTATTTTAAAATTTTTTCAATTAACTGTTTGCTCAGTAAATTTTTAATGTTTAAAAATATTTCAATTGAATCCATATCTCTTTTATTTGATCTTGTTGTTCTTTTGAATAATAATGGCATACTACGACATTAAATTATACATATTTAATTATGTTTATACTAAAACTTCGATAAATAGCAAATGCCGTAATTTGAGCCAATATTTTAACTGCCTTATTCATAAAAAATATTTCAGTAGTGCGATTCACTAACTTTTTTTTAACGATAATCGCATCGTTAAAATTAATATAACGAATATTTATCGAATTTGCTATTCAGTAACATTTTTAACGATATTCGCTGTAGGTTAATGTCAGCTGTGTCGTCATTTAAGGGACAATAATTTATGTACTGTTAATTTTATCGACAGAAATCAACAGAAAATATCAGCTGCGTACTATCGTTAAAAAGAAGTTACAAAATCACAATCGTTGTGGAAAGCGAAAAAAGGTATAGACAAAAATTACGATTGTCGGATTGTTAAAAGTTACTACAGGTTTATTAAGCGCTAATTTGACATATTTCTATGGGAAATTTGTCAAATAATCCTGTAATATACCTAAAATATTTCTTATGAATTAGACCGTAAATCTATAGTAAACACAGCAAAAATCTGTTGTTTTATTTTTTTTGTATACGCTAGGGGGTAAAATTCTTTTTCACAATACAATCACAAATTTTGCTGAGATTCACACCGCGTTGTCAAATCGGTGTGAGCTACATACGTATGAGTGTATTAGTGTTTGAAAGAAGCAATACAAACTTATTTAAAATATTGTAAATACCTAGACATTTGCTGGTTTTTGTTTGTTTTATTTAACTTGATAATTGCTTTATTAGGGTTCTGTACACCAAAGGTGAAAATGAACCCTAAGAGCTACGGACCTGAAATTTGGACACAGTGTGTAGACATTTGGCCACTACAACAACAAATACATGAGAGTTAAAAATTAAAGGGTGTTCCAAAACGAGCAACGAAAAATGTTAAAAGCCCATGTAATATACATACAATTGTATGTACATTGAAATTTGTAAAGTTATACAGACTACAACAATTAACACTTAATTTAAAAAATTTAAATCAATGGGTGTTCCATCAGTTAATGCAATTTTGACTTTGTAATTTTGACAACTTGGTGTATCCTGGAAACCGTAAGAGTAAAACTTTTGAAATTTTCAAAAACGGTAAAACTAAAAAATTAAAAAATTATAAAATCGCCAAATCTAAAAAAATCGCCAGAAACAAAAAAAAATCGCCAAAGCAAAAAGAGCACCAAATTAAAAAAAAAATTTAGGACTAAAATAAATCGCGAAAAACCGGAAGAATCGCCAAAATGAAAAAAACCCCAAAAAACAGAAAAAAGTCGCCAAAATGAAGAAAAAACGCCAAAATAAAAAAAAAATTGCCAAAATTAAAAAAACATCTTAAACAAAAAAATCACCAAAATTAAAAAAATCAACTAAATAAAAAAACCCCAAAAACAGAAAAAAATCGCAAAAATTAAAAAAATTAAAAAAATCGCCAAAATGAAAAACCCCAAAAACAGAAAAAAATCGCCAAAATGAAAAAAAAATCGCCAAAATAAAAAACATTGCGAATATGAAAAAACTCAAAGAAGAAAAAAAAACGCCAAAACGAGATAAGAGCGACAAAACTGAAAAAATCGTTTTAATTGAAAAAGCTTAAAAAAGGAAAAAAGCCACATCAGAAAAATGCTCAAGTCCGAATGTAAGGAACCCTTCGTGCGCGAGTCAAAGTCGCACTTTACTGAATTTATTTTAATTGCAATGCGTACACAACAACAAGAACAACCAACAGGAATTAAAAATTAAAAAGTAAAAGTAAAGGCATTTACCATAGATGAGCACTGCAGTACCACTAAAGTTTCAGTAAAAATAATAAAAAAATTTTAACAAGTAAATTACTAATTACTAAAATGTTTTTCTACAATTTTTATAAAGTGCCTAAATGATTTATTATAAATATGATGAAGTGCATAAAATTTTCAGTAATCAGTAATGCCCGTATTCATATTGAAATTCTACCAAGTGGCTTAATTTTTTTTCATACAAGAGTTTCAAAATTTTAATGAAAAAAACTTTGCCACTTGCTACAATTTTATTATGAATATGGCCCTACGATTTTACTGGTAATGCAAATTAAATTTCATTATCAGTAAAAATTTACTGAATTTTTTTAGTAATCAGTAAATTTACTGCTTACTGCAATTTTTAATGCAGTACATATGTGACGCGCAAAATAGAAAGGGACCTAAGGGTAAAACCCGGTCTTGTTCAGGAGAGCCATTTTAAAGATTTAAATACGTGTATCTTTGGTGTACCATCATATCATAAAATGCGCATATCTCTGGGAGGGAACACTTTTGAGGCATGTGATCGGTCTCATTCGATGCTCAGATGTTGTCCATATCAAAAAAAAAAAAAAAAAAAAAACAATTGAAAATTGATTTTATTACCCTTAGGTCCCTTTCTCTATGCGCTGTCACATATACATTTACTAAACAAATAAGTTTAATAAGACAAACAAAAACCAACAAATTCCTATGTATTTACAATATTGAAAGTTTTGATACTTTTAATTAATTAATTTAATTAAAAAAATATACTAAAAGCATTAGTACTTCCAACTTAAAAAAAAATTTTAATTACTAGATGTTAACACATCTCCTCTGAGATCGGACTCACATTGCTTTTTTTTAATTATAGACTGTTTCGGAATTAAAGTTTGTAACTAATTCCGAAATAGTAAAACCAAAATTCATTTATATTCATAATATTTTGGGATAAATTAAGTTATTTTTTTGCCAACACTCTACTCTTGAATAGCTGTTGTTGTTTTTTACATTTACATCTTTTTTACATACTTCTTACAACTACAATTCGAGCTGAAAAAAGTCAGCAAATGTAACAGTGATAAAATATGAAAATAAAAAACATGTCAATTATTGAGTTCTGGTTTCAACTTTGATATATGCTGAAAGTTTAACATAATAACTATAGTTGTTCTAAGAAATTTTTGGGTAGCAACAATGATATGCGCATAGGATCCATTAACCCCTCAATAATCAATTTTAATGTATTTTTAATAAAAAAAAACATTTTTCTGAGTAAGCAAAATAATAATTTAGGATTATTAGTGCGTTAACAAATAACGTAAGTTGTAGCAATTCTCAAAAAACACTAACAGCGTAACCCACTATGTCGATCGACAACTCGAGCGACTGACGACAAGTCACTCATTATAGTTCGTTTGAGCGACCCACTAACTATCGACTTGTTGTTCGTCAGGCTTTACGTTGTTAACGTAATGCATTTACTAATTGTCAAATTACCATATTGCCACATCAAAAATAGCACAAATAAAACGCTGCTTTACAAATAAAAAGTGCTGAAATGTGAAAAAAATGCAACTCTGTGCTACTTAAAGTTTCTACAAATAAATAATGAAAATAAAAACAATAATAAACATAAGACAATACAAAAAAATTAAAAAATTATTGTTAACATTTTGTGTGAAATATAAATAAATATATCATTTGAAATGTGTAGATACTCCTAAAATAATGCAAGTTGAGTGTAATGAAGAATGGACGGGAGTAACACCAATGGGACAAGCAATCTATTGAAGTGGAAATAGTAATGTGCCTAATTGAAAGTGTTTTAGAAGAATTGGTCAGAGAAATTGCACGTACATATACATGTCCATGTATGTATGTACATATGTATGCATGTAATTCAAGGAAAATAATTATGTAATAAAAATGTATGTTTGTGAGCAAAATAAATAAAATACAAGCAAAAGAAGTTAAAATTCTTATTTTTTATTTTCATAAATGTAAATTTGTTTAAAAATTTCGTATTTATGTGTCCTTTTTTGTTTTGTCGACAAGCACAAAACAAGTGACTGATTTTGACATTTGTTGTCGTTTGAATTTCTGTAGTGGGTACCAAATTTGTATGAAAATGGTTACGTCATCGTTCGCATTCATTGTCAATCGACTTGCCGTGCTGAGCAAGTTTAGTGGGTCCCAAATTAGCTGTTTGTTTGCGAACGACAACGTTCGATATCGTGGGTTTGGAAGTAATTCATAAAGTATACGTTTTTGCAAAAGTTTTTATTATATCTTTTTGCATTATATTTTATTAGCTGAAGTAGTCTCATCATGTCACAAACATACAAACGATTCAGCTTTATAATATTACTAGCTACACCAGGTGTGCTTCGCTACCCCCATCGTCCTATCGAATAATGTAAATATTTTGTAAATAAACCGAAAACTCGGATTTTTTAATGCAACATTTCGAAAGTATTAAAATCTTGATATTGGATCATTATTAACATAGGTTTTTTGTAAATATCTTCGGAACTACATAACCGATTTAAGAGTCTGATATCTCGTTTTGAAAAACATGACAACAGCTTTCAAAAAAAAAATAAAAAAAAACAAACAAAAATTAATATATGCATATGGCATTGGTGGTGCAGTATGAACAATGGATTTTGCCACGCCCCTCCGCCCCCAGACCGAAAATCAAAAATCAGACTTCACAGTGTCACCCGCCTGAATATTCTGAAGATTCCCTGAAAATTTTATCAAAATCGGCCCAGCCGTTTTGGAGTCCATACGTTACGCGTATGTATGTAACGTATGGACTCCACACATCCTCTTTTATATATATATACAATATATATAGATTATATATATATGTACATACATATATATTTTAGTTATTCAAGCACAAGGTAAATTTTATGCAAAACGCGGCAAAAATTTTATATTTAAATTATTTAAATAACTAACAATATATTATACCTATAACAATTAACTAAAGTCAATATTTTGCTACTCCTTGTTGCAGCTTCTTCAGGGTATACATATCGTTACCTTAGTCGGAAAAAGTGCAAAGTCCATTTTTTAAAATTATTCAGGAGAGACAAAAAACTGTCTAAGTTTTTTATTGGTACAATTTTTTAAAATCTGTAAATGCAGTTTTTTTCTTTAGTCCATCCTCTTAAATTACCAGTAGTCGTAGGATTTTAAAATACATAATTTGCGGACTTATTGGCTTTTTGGCACTTAGCACATTTGCTCTTTGAAATTTCATTATTTTAGTAGAGACTTTTTTTCCTTAAATATGTTTTCTTTTTTATTTCTGGAATTTAATTTAAGGAATTGTTCCTTATGAAGCATAACTCGTTACAGCGGTGTTCTCTGTAACCAAAAAATCTCAATTAAACTATTAAAAAACTAAATTTTTTTGTTGCTTACAAGAATGTAGTTCTTTTATTGGTGTTGATAAACAAAATATTAATTGGTAAAGCCTGGTACGGAGTTCATACGGAATTTCAGGTTCTCATACAAACTATATGTAAAAAAATTACGGAAGTATTACAGGTTGGTAAATTTCATAAAGGAATTTCCATTTGCTAGTACGGAGTATCAAAAGAAAAATACACGGAATTTTTGATATTTATTGCCTATCTTAGGGATGTTATAAATATAAGTGGAGACTTTTTTCTGTCAACTGATACAAAAATTAATATTCAAACAATGATGTTAGGAACTAGTGTCCTGCACAAGACTATTTATAAGACCTTTCAAGACATGAGAGATTTTTTCAAATGCTTTACTACAGCTAAATATTCTAAAAGAATCGCTAAGCAACACTGTTGGCAAGTAATTTTTTACGGTGGTTTGTCTTGCCAACAGTGTTGTTTAGCGATTCTTTTAGAATATTTCGCTGTAGTAAAGCATTGGAAAAAATCTCTCATGTCTTGAAAAGTCTTATAAATACTCTTGTGCAGGACACTATTAGGAACACAACTGGAAAGAACGATGAATTTTTCGGTGCGAACTTTCGTCATAAAAAATAAAACACATTTGTTCATATGAAAATGAACCCAACACCGCCGTAGAACGAAATTCGTCGTGCGTGACGAACTCTGAGATAGATTTATTTCTATTTTGTACGCTGACGAACTACGAAAAAGAAAATTTTCTCTCACTCTCTTTACATACACAATAAACACTGTGACCTTTAATATATTTTTAGAGAATACGCAATTTGGATTAAAAAAGGCTAAATCCATTTTTAAAAAAGCTAAAAAAAGAAGTTAAAACTTTATAAAAATTTTAAAGCTAAATCCAGAAGAAATAAGCTAAATTTAGCCCAAAATTAGCTAATATGGTCACACTGACAATAACCAACCTTATAAAATATTAGAGAGGAATTTACGAAGCGGACTCTTATCGACGAATTCGTCGACGTGGACGAAATTCGTCGTTCGTCCCAATTGTGTTCCTAGCATTATTTGGTCATGGAATTTTTAACATTTCTAATTTTTTTAAATTGAAAAATGAATGAATTTGTGTATGCAAACACAATTCTCCACAAAAGCCTAAACAATTATTTTTCCGTGTAGAAATAAATGTAAATTTACAAACGCGAAATTCCCTAAGAACTCCATACCGGGCTTTAACAATAAAGAAAACGAAATAATTAATAATAAAAAAGAAGAGAGGTGTCTTAGGACACCCGGTTGTACTAGCGCTATGCTGCTTAGCTATATAAAACAAAAATAATGTGTTAAATATGTATATTGGTTATGCATATATAAATTTTAACAGTAATTTTTTCATAAAAAGCTGCCACATTTCAACTATTGAAAAATCGTACATTTTAAGGAAAAAATCGTCTAAATGACGATGAATCGTTACGTCTGGGAGCGTGGCTGTGTGTTTCAATCATTGTTGCCATTTTGGCATTTTCACTGCCAGATTTGGCATTTTCATTCGTTGAAAAGCATTCAACTTTTAAAAAATTCTGCCAAATTTGCTTAAAATAAAAATATATTAATTTGTTAATTTTTTTTCAGTTTTTAGAATAATTCCTTTCATCAACGTAATTTTTTTACTATTATGTATTTCCTAGGTAATGTAAATACAATGAATACCTACGTATCATATACATATGTGTATGGAACCCTATTTTTAATAATCCATAAGCGACAAAAATTTAAGTTTTCAGAAGACGGTTTTTTTAGTATTCAAATATGGTTTACAACATACATAACGAGCCTTATTTCCGATTTTATCGTAAGAGACATGTTATCGAAAAGATTTTTTATTGAAATTAAAATTTTATGGGTCTACCCATAGTTTAGAATTATAAAAATGCCGAAATTGTTGCTGACTTTTAAGATACGGGCTGTAAAATTTTATCGTAAGCGACAATTTACGTATGTAAAACAAATTTGAATGTCATGAAAAAACCTTCTGAAAAATTTAATTTATGTCGCTTCCGATTAAATAAAAAATTAGGCTCGATAAATTGTCGCTTGCGATAAAATTTCAGGATCTAGGACAATAAAACTTTAATTTCAATTCAATTCAAAACTTTAGTTTCAATCGAAAACATGTTTCGATATACATACACTCAGAAAAAAGATTGGTTGGAAAACGGTTAGTCCAATAAAATATCATTTGCATTAACTATATTTCAGTTCACGCTATCAATTTTCTGTTAATCCAAAAAACAATCCATGTTCATTACCATAAGGGCATAATTATAACAAAGATATGATTGTGACTATACTTAATTTGATTGCATCAAGCGAGCGTATGCTTTTGTCATGACTAATTTACTGATTGGTTAAGCCAACCGAATAAAATATTACAAATTGGATTTTACTACCAACTTTTGGTATTAGCAACTAAGAAATTGTCGTTCTATATTAAAATTAAAATAAAAACTTTCAATCAGTTCCTGCAACTAACTAGAGGTTGAGTTTACTATCATAGTTTATAGCAAGAAATTCATAAGATAACAGGTTTGTGGCTGTTAAAACTGTGTAGTTGAAGAAATGTATATATACGTTCAGGCTTCACCACCAGGAAATAAATTTGAATTAAAATAAACTTATGACAATATGTCAAATAATAAATTTTTTAAATTGTGTATTTTTATTTGCGTTTATTGTTTATTTTTATTTCAGCAAGGAAGGCCAATTTTTCTTTTACAGGTACCAATTATGCTATTGTTTTAATTATATTAACCAAATTTTCGGTAGCAAGAATAATATTTATTTCAAATTCCATACTGTCAACCAATTTTTTCTGTTGCTGCAACTATTGGGTTGAGGGTTATAATTAAAATATACTGGTACCAAAAGAAAATTTCAGTCGCTATAGCAGAATTCTATGTTAGTTGCTGCAACCGCAAAAATTCAATTGGCAACAAATTCGGTTATCACAAAGAATCTGTTTTCTCTGTGTGCATATATGTATGTATGTACATATATTTAATGTTTGAAAATGCATAAAAATTCATACCTATGTATCATAACAAATATATAATATGTGTGTGCCATAAAAATACCTGTAAATACTAATAAGTTTGTATAAAAACAATGAATTCAAAACTATTTCAATAAATTTTTTAAAATTTAAATCTGGCATTATACTTTTCTTCTGTAGAACATTTTAGCAGAATTTTTTTACAGATTTAGCACTCTCCCATCAAAAACAAAATTCTGCCAAATGCTTTTGTGCAGAATTTGTTTAAAATAAAAAATTTTAATTTGTTAAATTTTTTTAGTGTAGAGAGTAGTTCTATTCATAAATATAAATTTGTTTACAATTATTTGTTTCCTACGTAATGTAGATACAACGAATACCTATGTATTATATGTTATGTATTGTATCCATATGTATGTATATGGAGCCCTATTTTCAATTATCCGTAAGGGGCAAAAATTAAAGTTTTCAGAGGACGGGTTTTTATAGTATCCAAATATACTTTACCATACATGAATTATCGCCTAAGATAAAATTGTACAGCCTGTATTTTAAAAAATATCAAACATTTCGATTTTTTTACAACATCTTGCTGACAATTAAATCGAAAATAGGTCTCGATATACCTACATATACCTACATACATATATACCCTGGAGGAAATGTCGATGGTAAAATGAAATGAGTCGAAAACAATTAACCAGGTACTGACTGCGTAGTTCTTATAGCAACATGGAGACATACCAACCAGACTTTACTGATACATTTCTGTACTTTACGTACATACAAATTTGTGTATATATATTGACAAGTTGTTCAAAAATTCCCAGAAATACATCTGTTTGCTCTCTTTCCTTTACACTGATGAATAGAAGAAAAACTGTAGACAATGTAACTAATAAACTTGTGACCAGAACTTTAGTGTTGACATGAAGACACTTGGCCTCAGTCTTAAAATACATAAATATTCATATCTATGGATAATATCAAACACATACATATGTATGTATATACATATATACATATGTATGTGCTATAAAAACACCTGTTAATAAAATTCAAAGCTTTTTCAATAAAAATTTTTAAATTTAAATCTGGCATTTGGGTTTGGCGTTGGCTGAAGTAGTTAGCACGTTGACTACAAAACCGAAGATCCTGGGTTCAATCCCTGTATCCGACAGTCATTAAATAACAACAGCACGCATTTTTCTGATGTGCATTAGTGTCCCTTTGAATCAGTTGTTGTAGAAAAGTTCAAGTGATGAAGGCATGGTCACTGCTCACTGAACTATACCGACTTCAACAGATGCTAATCCTAATGTAAAATCAGAGCACCCTCCTTCGTCGCTATTGTGTAGCAGAATCATCGGCGAAGTAAAATAACCAATAAAATGGCTACTAAACACAGCTTCAAAATTTAATACGCCTAATTTGAGACCAGAAGGCGCTACAACACTGCATTATTACAAAAAAAATGCGTGCAAAAAGCAGAGCTGTAAAAATAATGAAGCTTTCTTCTATCTCTTCTTTCACCACCTGTCTTCTATCACTTTCCCTTTCCGAAATAAGGTAACACCTAGTAATAGTAGTACGCATTAATTGAATGAGTGTTACTCCTCTTTAAAAAAAAATTATACATTTGTTCCGTAGAACATTTTAGCAAATTTTTTACGGATCTAGCATTCTCTCATCATCATTTTCTGGCAACACTGCACAGCACACACTCAGCCAGTGATGCATTTTGAGTTTTTTGTTTTAGGGCCAAACAGTGTTGCCAGAAAATGAGGATGAGAAAATGCTAAATCGGTAAAAAAAAAAATCTTCTAAAATGTTCTACAGAAGAAAAGTATAATGCTAGACTTAAATTTAAAACAAATTATTGAAATAGCTTTAAATTTCATATTTATGCAAACTTATTAGGGCTTACAGATATTTTTATAGCACACAAAAACATAAAATAGTAAATAATTGTGTTTTTTGGAATTGTTACAATTACGTTTAAAAACTTTTTAACGCACCAATAATCCCAAATTAATATTGTACTTATTCAGAAAATATTTCTTCATTAAAAATACACTAAAATTGATTAATAAGGTGTTTGCTGCGCATATCACTGTTGCTAGTCCAGATCATCAGGGAACCTTTACACTGCAATGCATGTACATTTATGAGTAGAATCCTCTATACAGAAGAATTTTTTTTAATAAATTATAATTTTATATTTTCAACAAAATCTGCCAGAAAGCATTTAGCAGAATTTTTTAAAAGTTTAATGCTTTTTAACTAATGAAATGATCTGGTAGTGAAAATGTTAAAATGGCAACAATGGTGACAAATTAAAGATTTGAAAGGGCCAAAATAAATTGGATAGGGCCAAACAAATTTATAATGTATTTGACTACAATATTTTTATTTAAATAAAAACAAAAGTATGTATTAGTAATATAATACAAACAAAAAATAGAGCAAAAACAAACAAAAAACGTTGCTTAAATAAAATAAAATTTTAGTTACAAATATTCCATATAATCTCTAAATTCTTAGTCGAACAGTTCCCCCATTTATTCTTATTTCCAACACTTTTGTGTGCTAACTTTTAAAATATCTTTATCACAACAATTATTAGAACTAGATTTCATTAAATCTTTCAATTGTATTAAAAATGACACAATGTTTTTTACATGAAGACGATTTCTTGTATTATGCCCTGTTTCACAATATCGAAAAAAAACTTTCAACTGAAAATTCATATTGAAAACAAAAACAAATTTTCATATTTTATTGTTGTTTTCAATATAAATTTATTTATATCTTTATCGTGAAACAGGACATTAGTCTCAACCACTTTTTTTAATATTCTTTCCACACATGCTGTGGAATCGAAAGAGTTCCTTGAACAATTCTGTATAAATTTCTATGCAAAGGTTTGTTTGCCCAAACGATTTTTAATTGTAGAAATCTTTTTCCCAAATATACTTCTACTTAAATCTTTGAGATTTTTAAATTTTGGAACTTGCGATACTGCCCTTTATTCATTATTTATTAATTATGTTTCCTTTGGAAAAGTTTAATAGCAAGTGGTACAATACTATTGACTTCCCCACTTAAAACATGATCTGGCCCAGATTTCGGACACCTGTTTAAATAAAAAATCTTCAAATAAAATCTTCCGTTTTTAAAACGGAGAAAACTCCATTAAAAAGTGTACTCAAATGTTTGAAGGAATTACCAGCGTTGTCAACTTTTAAATTTCAAAAAGCACCGAAACCAGGAAAAAACGCGTAATTTAAGTAAAAAAGCACTAAAATAAAATTTTTTGTTTTATAAAAAAAAATTTTGTATATAAAATATATAGAAATCGGTTGACCTTGCATTTTATCCCTGAAACTTCAAATTTGAAGCATTCGATACACATTTTGATTTATGAGAATCAGTGAATTCTAAAATCAATTTGACGAAACCTTTCTAAGTTATTATAAAAAATTTAATATTTTTCGTCAACGAAGAAACAAATCACCTGAAATTATTATTTTAAACTTAAATAAAGTAATAAGGGTAAAAACGTGATCAACTTCTGCGTTTAAACATTAAAGTTTGATGGGAATGCAATTTCGATAATGCCCCAAATAAGTTTATATCAAATGAGTCGTTATAAGACTTTATTTCTTCGCAAAACTCGATAGCGAACTCAAAGTTTATCCATTGCATTAAGTGAATTATTCTCCATTTACTGTATATACCAGAAAATATTTCGCTATTAGACTATACTAGCATTATGTCTTCTTTGTCGTGTGGCAAACACACCATTAATTGTGCTTAGAATGTGAAAGTTTGAGAATAAAATGCACTATTTCTTCAACCAAGTTTTGTACAATCTTATTAAAATATTTATAAATGTTCCATTAACTTCAGTGCTTATGTTTTTTAAATGTTAGACTTCTTCAAAAAAAATATATACATTATATAAGGAAAATTCTTTTTAAATTTTGGGTTTAGTGCCACCGCCAAGAAATAAAAAGCACCAAATTATTAGTTTAAAAAAGCACCGAGCACTAACTTCAAAAACGGTGCGAAAAGCACCGAGTTGACAACGCTGGGAATTACATAGTTTAATTTTGAGCTGAAAGGGCCAAAATAGCCTAGAGAGTACCACAGGGCCATCAAACATATAAAAGTGCCACAAATGGCCCAATTGTGCCACATTTTACATACTGCACTCAGCACTAGCTAAACGAAATACACATACACACATGCAGCAGTCAGCACTAGCAATACAAAATACACAATATAGCATTGCACAGATACACCTGTTTGCACTAGTTTTGCGTGTTTTTTGGTTCTGGTATGAACAAATATGTATGTTATTTATCGTTTTCTGTTACTAGTTGTAAATGTTGATTTTTTAAGCAATTATTGTATGGTTGGGCAATGAGCAAATGAAAACAACACATTTATTTTTTTTTGTTTATCTAAGGCAAATAAGATACATAAAACTGCTTTTACCATAAGTGCCTTATGATGTGTTGAGAAAAGATGTAATTGGCTGATGAATGAATGAATGAAAGCAAAATTGCACATACATACGTAAGTAAATGATACATGTACATGAAACACATGCATTTGTAATTACTCTCAGAGCAAAATAGTCTCTTTCTCTCTCTATACTTTGGCTGCGCCACAAAATAACATAACGAACGTCCGCACATACATCTGCACATCATGTATTTGTTTCAATAGTGGTTTTTTCATATATTTGTATTACAATATGTATTTTTTGAGCAAAAACAGATCAAACAGTTGCTCAGCAGCAATACAATAAGCAATTGTTATTTGTTTTCAATTGTATTTTAATTTGGAAAAGCACGCACACACAATAACTCTTATACTAGTTCTGCCGCTCACACTACAATTATATGGTACATACCATGGTAGTTATATTTGTTTTGGCTATACAAACGAGTATACAAATGCAACCCTTTAATACACAACCAACTTTGTCTTATTAGTTTTTTTGTCGTTATTCACTGTATATACGCAAGCGCAAAGCAACAATATTTTTTCTTTGTGTGTATGTATGTACATATTGGTTCGCTGCAGTCAGACTGGGGCCAATTGTCTCTATGCCAACACTAAAACTCTAGTAGTAGTTACATTGTCTACAATTTCTCTTTTATTCGTCAGTATAAAATAAAGAGAGAAAACAGATGTGGTGTATTTCTGGTGGATTTTGCAACAACTTGTCAATATAAATAAATTAAGGCATAGAAATGTACCAGTAAATTTCTGGTTTGTATGTCTCCATGTTCCCATAAGAAATATGAATTCACTATCTAGTCAATTGTTTTAGTGTTACTAGTAGAATTTCAATGACAAGCACATGCTAAATGTCTATAGCACAAAGTATTATATGGGGAATAATTGTAGAGTAGTACTGCTGACAAAGTCAAAAGCGACTCAGTACATTTTCACCATCGACATTTCCTTCAGGGTTCTTACAACAAGAAATAAGTATTGATAAATTAGTTTTTCTTTAAATGCATTGCTGTTTACTCTTCCATAAGAAACTTTTGGACACCCTTGAGATAATCTATAGAATATCTAAAAAATAATGAAAACAAAAGTACAAAGTAATCAAAACAAAAAAAAAATGAAGCAATCGTTCTCATGATTTCTGTTTCTCTCACTCCAAAGAATTAAACAAAATCAAAAAAATTAGTTTCGTTTATTTATGTCGATTATTTATGTTACGAAAATTATTTTCTAACCCCTGTATCGTCCCATAAGTAGCATAGCTACAAAAAGGTATATATTTTGCGATATAGGGAACATCCAATTGCTTAAAATTATACGATTACGTTGAATTCAATAGTGTATTTATCTTAAGCGGAAGCTTCCTATGTTAAAAAAAGGGTACAGAATATTTAGAAAAGCAAATCATAGATGAGGTAGAACGTCATAAAAACGGTGATGGTCTTTGGGTAAAGTAAGTTTTAAAAATTGCAGGTAGAGTGTAGAGTGGTTCCAAACTCGAAATATAAATAGGTTTTATATTTTTATTTATTTTCTGTAATAATTTTTCCACTCTTCGGTGAAACGAAGTTTATACTTTATTTCACAATTTTTTGTATATTTAATTACACGAATATCCGAATTATATGTAGCTATTGACAATTTGCTGTAATTCTTTCTAATACAACTTGAAAAGAAAAGACTTTTTATTAAAAAAAATTGTTCCTTTCAACAGCACTTGGCAAATTTTCTTACTTTTAAAATTTTTTTTTGGACTTAGCATATTTGACTACCACTGAATTCCAGCAAGAAAAAACAAAATAATGGTATTATTTTTGCTTGTAAATGATGTATTTTGAATTATACTAGCAAGCTACATCAAAATCTCAATTTCGACCAAAAGTGGATTTTAGCACTTTTGAAATCTTTTTAAATGCGCAAAATTATGTTTGTTAACAATGAAGAATGAAAGCTTTTAAAGCATAATATACTTAAAAAGTATTTTTTTTTTATATTTCATTATTCGTTTCTGTTTTTATATAACAAATACCTATAGTTTTGAGCAACAGCTTAAGCCCGGCCAAAGGCCGGCAGTGTAGTAAACTATATTAGGGAGCAAAACTTTGCAGGGCAGAAAATCTTTATTATTCTCCGCCGTTTCGGGAAATACCATGGTGGAAAAAGTCCTTAAGCACGGCCGAAGGCCTGCACTCTAAAGAATGTTCTTAGGCAGAGAAACTTTGCAAATGCGGAAAATCTTTATTATGCTCCGCCGTTTCGGGAAATACCATGGTGGAGAAAGTCTTTAAGCCCGGCCGAAGGCCAGCAGTCTGGAAAATGTTATCAGGCAGGGAAACTTTGTAAGACAGAAAATCTTTATTAGGTTTTTCAACAGCAGTGGCTTCGCTGAAGAGTGATGCTTCGAAAACAAAGCTATGTAACACTTTTCGTCTTATTTCTCCGAGCTCTGTAAGGAACCATAATCAGAATGCGGTGCCGTAGAATCCCCACAACAGATAAAGCACTTAATTCTCTTTGGACGATTATTAATAAAAACTGTGTGATTTAAAGATATGGGCGATTGTGCACTTTGTTATTTGGGGGGTTATTCACAAAATTTTGGGCGATTTGCACTTTGTTTGGGTCTTTTTTCATTATGAACAATAGCCCAAAAACATTGGGCGATTGTTCGTTTGGGTGATTTAAGATTTTCCTCCACACAACTATTCAAAAAGCTTAATATTCACTAGTTTATGGAAATAATAAATGTTCAATTGCCCAATTGGGGTCATTGTACATTTTTGTAAAATAGGTGATCGTTTATAATGAACAATCACCCAAAATTTAATAATGTCAAAACACCCAAAACCAATGAACAAACGCCCAAATTTACAAAAACAATTTTTTGGGCGATGGTTCATTGGGCGATTGTTCATTGGGCGATTGTTCTTTGGGCGATTGTTCGTGAGACCCCCTTAACAGGTGCATATAAGAAAGGACACACCAACATGGTAACTGGCATGGATAATGTAAATACAGGGTGGGCCAAAAGAAACCAAGTGGTGTAAAAGTTTAATAACTTTTTTTTATTTTTTCTTTCAGATTATATAATATACAAAATGGAAATTTTTTTACGCTAAGTATGAAAAATGATGTCTCTTAAATGACCACCGTTTTCAGCTTCGCACTGATGGGCTCTTTTTAGAGCATTTTCCATAACATCTTTCAAAACTTGTGGCTGTAGCGTTCGAATTTCTGCAACAATGTTTGCCTTGAGTTCAAGGATTGTCTCTGGCTTGTTCACATACACTCGCTCCTTCAAAAAACCCCAAAGAAAATAGTCGGGTGCTGTCAAATCTGGCGATCGCGCTGGCCAAATAATTTCCGAATTTCGAGAAATTATTCGCTCTCCAAAAATTTGACTTAAAATGCCATTGTGTCTCGGGCAGTATGGGCAGTGGCTCCGTCTTGCTGAAACCACATACCACGTCTGTTTTCAAGAGCAGGACGTAAAAATTTTCTATCATAAACCGATACCGCTCTTCATTTACGGTTACAGCACTTCCATCTTCATCTAGAAGAAGTAGGGCCCAATGACATTTTCAGATGTGATCCCACACCATACTTTACACCTGATGGAGTGCAATTGGCGTTGATGAATGGCTCTTGGATTTTGAGAACCCCAGAACCTACAGTTCTGCTTATTAACAAAGCCATTCAAATGAAAATGAGCTTCATCACTCATAATCAAATTTTCAATAAAGTTGATTTCATTTATTCATTTCTTATTTTCTGATTTTCATTTATTATTTTCATTCATTATAAATTCTTCAAGTGTTGTCTATATAATCTGAAAGAAAAAATAAAAAAAATTAATAAACAAAAAAGTTAATAAACTTTTACACCCCTTGGTTTCTTTTGGCCCACCCTGTACAAAACCACATTTTGACGTGTTACAACCGAAAACTTCAACTCCTGGTAATGTGAGTCAGCAAGATAAGGTAACACGTAATTTGACAAGCCAAAAGGAATTGCAGCTACAATTTCTGGAAGAAGAAAAGGAATTGCAAGGGCAATACCTTGAGAAAAAATACAAAATACTTTTTCAAAACAACGCCGTCTCAAACGCCGACTTATTTACAACTTCCTTTTCCACCTTTCAGCCAACGACCTCTCAGATCGCCGCTAGACAAGTCATACCAAAAGACCTTCCACCTTTTCCTTTGATGGTGACCCGAAAGACTGGCCGCTGTTTATAAGCAGCTACAAAAATAGCTCCCAAATTGGCGGCTATACAGACGGAGAGAACTTAATGCTCCTACAATCCTGTCTCCGCGGTAAAGCCAAACCCTTGTTAGAAGCAAGTTGGTGCTTCCGTCAATGGTAAATGAAATAATTGAAACAGTGGAGATGTGCTTCGGACGACCTGAGCATATACTTGACAGTCTGATAGATAAAGCACTCAAACTTCCGCCTATAAAAGACTAATTAGATAGCCTTATTGAGTACGCGTTGGTTGTACGTAATATTTGCAGTACCATGGAGGCATGTGAGATGACTGCTCACCTTAATAAGCCCATGTTGATATAATCACTCCTTGAGAAGTTGCCTAATAGCCACAAGTTGAATTGGGCTATGCGTATAAAAAATAGCAATACACCCGTTGGTAAAAAGTTTAGCGATTGGATATACGCTATAGCTTCCGCTGCCAGTCAGGTTGTATCACTGGTATGTATGCCCAAAAAAAACTTGCATCATTAAACACACACAAAGAAAACAACAACAAGAAATTAGCTTGCGTTTTATGCAAAAGCAATGGTCACAAAAATCAAAATTATAATGAATTTAAGAATTCAAGCCTTGAATACAAATTGTGTACGGTCAAAGACAACAAATTATGTCATCAATCTCTGAATATACATCGCCGTAAATGTTGTGTGAACAAAGAATGTAGCATAGAAGGATTCACTGCCAAACATCACCGATTACTACATAAATATCCGAGTAACAAAGATATGATAAGCTCTACTGACAACGAACAGGCTGAAAATATAAACAGCCATAACGACAGCAGACAATATAGGCCAGGCTTTAGAATATTGTCAATAAATACTCAATATGCAAAAGGGAAATACGTATGCACTGCTAGATGAAGGCTCTTCAGTAACCGTCATGGAACACTACATTTTTGATAAAATGAACTTAAAGGGGGAAAAAGAACCACTTGAATTACGATGGACAGGTAACATAACTCGGTCAGAAGACTCCTCTGTTAAACTGAATTTAGACGTATCCAATATTGATAAAGTCCATAAACGATATACACTT
Source organism: Tachina grossa (assembly GCA_949987645.1). Classification (NCBI taxonomy): domain Eukaryota; kingdom Metazoa; phylum Arthropoda; class Insecta; order Diptera; family Tachinidae; genus Tachina; species Tachina grossa. The sequence continues at coordinate 70,805,096 of OX465278.1, forward strand.
TTCGATGTACAAACCGTAAGTAATTTAGATCTTGCACCCCAATCTTTAAACATGGAGGAAATAGTCAAACAAAACCCTCACTTAAAGGGGCTGCCAATAAGATCGTACACAGATGTAAAACCGACAATATTTATCGGTCTGAACAATGTGAGAATAACAGTACCTACAAAGGTACGTGAAAGCCGATGGAATCAGCCGATCGCAACGAAAACTCGGCTGGTTTGGGCTCTTTACAGTTATGGTATTGGAGCTGGACCATCATCGCTCAGTATTCATAGATGTGAATTCGAGAAATTACACGAGGAAATAAAAGAGTAATTTAGCTTTGAATTACCTCTAGCGAAACCTATGCTGTCAGCTGATAACGAAAAAGCGATTAAAATTTTACAAACCACTAATATAAAAAATATGGTCAATTCGAAGTAAGACTACTTTGGAAAAACGAAATACATCATCTACCGGAAAGTTACGCAGCGGCTATATATAATCAGATCTACGAAAAATCATGCAAGCGGAAATTGATAAACTGGTAACTTAAGGCTATGCTAAGGAACTTACTCCTGATGACGTCCGTGCCAAGGTTGATCGCATACGGTACTTACCAATATTTGTGGCTCGAAATCCCAATAAACCGAATAAGGTAAGGCTAGTATGGGACGCCGCTTCAAAATCACATGGAAAATCTCTTCATGATTTTCTTATAAGTGGACCGGACTTGCTCAATCCTTTGTTCGATATTTTAATTGAATTCCGTGTAGAACAGTTTGCCATATGCGGCGACATCGCAGTAATGTTTTACCGTATTAACGTTAACGCTGACGACATGAACGTGCAAAGATTCCTGTGGTACGATAGTGATACCTCACAAAAACCAATTGTGTGTGTCATGAAAGTCTTGACCTTCGGAATGTGCTGCACACCTTGCATCGCTCATTTTATTTGGAACAAGAATGCCGATGCGTATTCGGATACACACCCGCAAGCTGTAAAGGCAATTAAACATCATCATGATATGGATGATTTCATCGATAGCGTAAACTCGGAGGAGGAGGCTCTTGAGCTAGCTCGTCAAGTAAAAGAAATACATGCCACTGCAGGGTTTCACATGAGAAACTGGGCCACAAATTCGAAACTTGTTACAGAACAATTAGGTGAAGATGGCGCTGACTTTCAAAACTCGTTTGGCTCAATCGAGAAAGTCCTTGGTATGTATTGGGAGCCGAATAACGACGTTTTTAAGTATATTTTCAGATTTTCCTGCCTCCGAAGAGACGTTTTGCAAAGGCAGATAATTCCTACTAAAAGAGAGGTCCTACGAGTTCTTATGGTCACATTTGATCCGCTGGGATTTTTTCCACTTATACAATTGGACTTAAAATCCTTTTATAAAATATTTGGCGTTCTGGCATAAGATGGGATGACGAGCTCACAGGGAAACTGTTTAGAACTTGGCACTCCTGGCTTTTTAACATATGCAAAATACCATCAATAGCCGTTACCCGCTGCTATTCACATTTATTGAAGTCGTCGACAAATGTTCAGCTGCATATCTTCGTGGATGCAGGAGAGAATAAATATTGCGCAGTTTGTTACTTAAGAATAAAGTATCTAGAGGAGGTAGATGTCAGAATTGTTACCGCCAAATCTAAGGTGGCACCCCTAAAACCGGTGTCAATCCCACGGCAAGAATTGCAGGCCGGATTGGTTGGTGTAAGATTGGCATCTAAATTTATTAAAGCTACCCGTATACCGATTAGTTGCTCGTTTTGTAGGACTGACTCAAAAACGGTATTGAAGTGAATGTCTGTGGACCCTCGTAACTTTAAGCCGTTTGTTATGCATCGAGTCGGGGAAATACTGGAGACTACAAACGTTACACAGTGGAAGTGGGTACCTACAAAACAGAATCCAGCCGATTTCGCCACTAAAATTGCGACCCAAGATGACACGGCATGGCTTAATGGTCCTTCATTTCTTAAGAATGATGAAGGTGGGTGGCGCGAATGCTCGCATTCGGATATAACGGATAACAGTGAAATGCGAAATCATGTTTTATATGCGGATACCACATACTCCAATATAAAAATAAGCATAGAAGCCTTTTCGTGTTAGAGGGCCCTATAGAGAGCAACATCACAATTTGTGTTATACGTAAATATATTGAAAGCTATAGTCATGAAATGATACAAATCGTAAAAAATACACTTATTAAACATGCCCAGCAATGCGATTTTTTTAAACGAGATTTATTGTTTAAAAACAAATAAAAGTACGGAAAAATCTAGCAAGTTAAGATCTTTAAATATTTACTTGGAACATGGTCCATGTACTGCGAGCACGAGGAGGAGCCGAAATGTTGAATTGCAATAATCCGATTATTTTATCAAACCGACATTATATCGCATTTCTGATCGTACGTTACCATCATGAAAAATCACACCATTGCCTGCATGAGTCAACAATTAACCAAATCAAGTCTATGTATTATATTCCGCAATTAAGGTTGTTGTATAAACAGTTGCGAAAAAATTGTCAACGCTGCAAAAATAGCTCGGCCTTACCACAAACTCCCCAAATAGCGGTTGCACCGCCGGCAAATCTTGGAAGCTTTGAACGCCCCTTCACCTACGTGGGAATCGATTTTTTCGGCCCGTTATATGTGACTGTAGGTAGACACAAAGAAAAGAGGTGGGGAGTATTATTTAATTGTCTCACCGTTCGAGTCATTCATATAGAAATCGCCCATAGCCTTGACACAAGTTCGTGTATAATGTGCATAAAAAATTTCACCAGCCGCAGGGGGAGTTCAGGCGAAATCTGTACTGACAATGGCACTAATTTTAAATCAGTTGCAAAAATGTTTCGTGATGAAAAACAAATTTTAGATTTAAACCGCATTGCCAATGAATACGATGAAATTAAGTGGCAGTTTAATACACCTGCAGCCCCACATATGGGTGGAGCATGGGAAAGACTTATTCGATCAGTGAAAACTGTACTACACGCAATGTATGCAGTATTCAAGTTTAATGATGAAACTTTAAAATGTGCTCTTTGCGATTTTGAATTTATGATAAATTCTCGCCCTCTGACCTTTGTGGCTCTTGACACACCTGAAGATGATGCCCTAACCCCAAACCACTTGCTATTAGGCTCTCCGAGTGGATGCAAACCGCTATGCGAAGAAGCTCACGATTTGCGCCATCGCTTTCAGCAGACGCAAGCATTCGCAAACCATTTTTGGCGGCGATGGGTACGTGAATATGCCCCGACGCTGATTCGTAGGAGTAAATAGTTTACTAAACACGCACTTGTATTGGTAGGAGATGTTGTAATCATAGTAGATAAGAACGTGCCTAGAAACAACTGGACTAAAGGAATCATATCGACACTGTCCAAGCTAAAGATGGCCACGTACGGAAGGTAATGGTTAGGACAAGTTCCAACGTTCTTGAGAGACCAGTATCAAAAATCGCTGTATTAGATGTCGCTAATGTAGATAAACACAAGTTCAACAAATCCTAACTCGCTTACAATGGAGGGGATGTTACCGCCATCACTGTTATATTTTACATAGTTATATGTGACATTTCTAAAGCTGGCTATTTATCGTTTATTCGCTTTTACTTATATTCTTTATTACATATTCCATTTATAAACATATATATATATATATATATATATATATATATATATAACATATATAGATCTCTCAATTGAAGTAAAAAAGAAACCATTCTGAGTTTGACCGAACACGCGGTATAATTACAAATTATTAAAGCTATTCATTTCTATTAAAATAAAATGTATGTGAATTGAAATCAACTCTTAAAAGTTGTTTTATTAAAAAATCAGAAGATTTTCTTTTGCCTAACATTCGCAACAATACGTTTTATTTACATTGGTTCCAGTTACCAAAATATAATATGTATATCTCACGATAATGTTTAGAAATAACCTAAAACAGATAAAGTTTATTTTCTCGTAACATTTTGTCCAGGAAGAAAAAAAATAACACTTATTTTCGGTCCCTGAAAAAAGACAATTACAAGAAGTAATGAAAATGTAGAATTTTTGATTCGGAAGTAGTGCAAATTTAAATCAGCTCTAGTGATTTTGACATAAGCTTGTCATTGTTGAAGGTGCAGTCAGACGCAGTGATGGGAATTGGAGTTTTGATTTCGTGCGTATGTCTTTCTAAATAGTGCCAAAATTACTTGAATAGTGCCAAAGATTTTTTAAATAATTTAAATGTTGGCACTTAATGTTCATTTATAGTGTGTATGTATGTAGGTATGTCTAATCTAAAAGACATACATATTTACGTAAAGACTATAATTCTAAACTAATTTAAAAACAAATTAACTTTCATAATCAGGTGTATCTCTTGAGTCACAAATATATAAGGTTTTTGCTTTGTTATATTGTTAGACTTCAAAAAGTCTTCAGCATGTATTGAAGATGCTAAATTTCTAATTATAGTATACTTCTCATTCAACTTTTGGTCAAATTTTGAACTGAAAATTTTATTTCCACATTTGATGAAGCGCGCAGAACAGAAAGAATACATTCGATTCGATGAATATTACTAAAAACTTGTTCATTGAAACTATTTTTTACGAAATCGGAGAATCTTTCCAAAACGCACTCACACTTAGGTTCAAAGTATGTTTACATCAAGTACTCGGTTGTAACTGAAATTTATTATAATTATAAAACCGACAGAATCCTGAATGACTCTCATTGGTCTTATGTTGATAAACCCTACTTAAGTTCCTGAATTTTTTTAATGTTTAAATCTGATATGGATCTGTATTCACTTTAAATTTTTTGAGCGTATTTTGTTTTGTTTTGAAGCATTTGTGTTAGAAAAGGAATAATATTATTCGCGTTTCCACTAGTGTTTTTCATACGGTATTTCCCGGGGAAAAATGCCTGGGATCCCGCAAATTTTTACTATGATAACTTCAGTTTCCCAGCAAAAAATTAGACATTAACATCTGAACTACTTTCCACATAATGACTTACTTTTTTGAGTGCTAAATTAAAGTATTAGCTTACAAAATACTTTACGTAAAATATTAAAAATAGGAAGCAGCAGTTGAACATATTTTTTGGGTTTCAAAAGCTGACGTGAAAATATTGTCAAAACAAGTAGTTATTTTAAATAAATTATATATATTTCTAAATAGTCTGCTTATTTGTTTTAAACTGAAAAATAAGTACTTACATTTTGGAAAATTATTATTTAAATGTAAGTAGTTCCAAATAATTTTTTTCACAATCGGTTTTCATAAAAGTTCATCAATCAAAGCAATTGAAATTTTTCTAAATATAGTATTTATAAGTAACAATACAGGCACGGATACGAATAAAATATAACCCACTTCAATTGAGTTTATAAGAGAAATTTTACAAAATGGTATATTTCGTAGTAAAACAATAGTTTTTTTTATTTATTTATATTTTTCTTAAAAAGATATTATGTATTTAATCAAACTGAGTTTTTAATCAAGATCTTCGATTTACTCAAACAATGGTATATTTAAAAAAAGCATTATTTTTCATTATTTTTTATGAGAATTGTTACAATTTAAGTTTAAAACTTTTTAAACGCACTAATAATCCCAAATTAATATTTTACTTATTGAGTAAAATATTTTTTTATTAAAAATACATTAAAATTGATTATTGAGGGGTTTAGCTGGATCCTATGCGCATTTCACTGTTGCTAATGCAGATCATCAGGGAACCTTTACCCAAAGTTTCTTAGATCAACTAGAATTATTATGTTATAAACTGTCATTTAAACAAATGAGAAGCTCAACAACAAATAACAAAGTTGAAACAAGACTAAAAGAAATAGATGTGTCAAGAAAAAAATAACTATTTCACACAACGAAAAAAATAATTAGTTCCTACAATAAACAACATAACTACTTCTCAATTACCCCTTTTAAAATTTTTTGTTGAGTTGTATGTACACAATCCTTGTTGAGTGTCGTTATTCACTATATGAATGCGAAGGTGCAATAATAAGGTGATGGCACTAGCACATCAGGTCGGTTGGTTACGGGTTTGATGTATGGAATAAAAATGAGTTTTCGAGAAAATCGATGATGAATGTTTAGTTCATTAGTTTTATAAAAATACATGATATAATTTTTTGTTTAAAAATAAAAGTAATAGATACATATGTTTTTTATTCAAACTTAAAGTTGATAAACTTTTTACATGAAAAGTAATTAGGACTTAGAGAAGAAATGATAAAAATATTTGTCAACGCATTGTACAATCATAACAACACTAATTAAATTACTGTATATATTTAAGTATTTATAAAAGGTGAAAATATCAGTTTTATTCAAATAACATGGCTTTTAGAGGAAAAACAACGGAAGAAATTTGAATATATTTAATAAAAGAAGTTTTATTATTAAAAAAGAAATATCAATTCATTTGATTAAAACATAGCACAAAAATTTAATTTTTGTACTTTGCTTCGATTCACGTTCTTTGATGCGAGTAACAATATTAATACTTTTACGTGGGAAATGTGTCACATATCCCAAAAATTTTCGATTGCCGCAAAATAGATTTTACAATGTTCAACAATTGTGGAAATGATGCAATATTGCAGCTCTATATCTTCTGATATATTCAAGATATCGAAAAACTGATAACGAATTTGGAAATAGGACATATTATTCATATATATAATCAATCAATAACTATTTTTTTTAAATGTTCCATACATCAAACCAGAAGCCAACCGACGAATAGTTAAAACTATACAACAAAAGCTATACATCTCTCATACTCATAGGCCTGTTTTGCCAAACGCAGACCGCGACGTTCAAAATTTAATTATACAACAATTCATAAAAGTTAAAACAGAAATGCGCAAAGAAATAAAAGAAAAATTACAAAATAATTACAGTTTATTTTTGGTAAAAAGAACAATTCTACTAATGCTTATTCTGTACTGAATGAAGTCTTATTTTTAAAGAAATATTTTGCGATATTTTTTTTAATAATAATATTACTTGTTTTTTTGCGTTATATCATTGCATTTGGATTTGCGTTTACATATAATATTGGTATTTATGCGTTACTACCCAGCAAAAAATTTCAAAAAATATAATCGGGTTTGGAATAAAGTATTTTTGGTGGAAGCTCTTCCCTACTGGATCACCAACTTAATTATTTTATCAAGGCGTGAGACTAAAATAATCGATTTTTGAGAAGTACCTAGTTTTTCATCTGTAAACTTGTTCATGCCATCTATTTAAGTTATAAAAATCATTATCTTCATTTAGTAACTTGTATATAATTTTTTTACATGTTAGGTAATGCAATTTGTAAGCGAGTAATGAAGTTTGGCAATCAGAAAAGTAAGTCATTATATTGCAAGTAGTTCTGATGGTAATGTGTAATTTTTTGCTAGGTATTATATAAAGAACTGAAATGGTATTACTTTTTTGACTAATGTTTTTATAAAACGTTATTATTTAATCGATCTCAAGAATTATAATTTGTTTTTTTTTTTAATAAATAAAATTAAAAAATATTTTGTATTGTTTTGCATTGGGCGGGAATTCCCGGGAAACCGAAAAGTCGTTCCCGCTTTCCAGGGAAATGAAAAAGTCCGGGAAAAGAAAAACTCTAGTCGCCACTTACATAGAACATCTTCTGGTACAAACTTTTGAAACAAATTCCAATAATAGTCCTTGAAGTTATACTTAGTTATCAAATATGACATAAAATAAATGTAAAAAGACTTTATTTTATTTTCGAATTCTACAACATTATATTGAAAAACTGAGTTTTTGGTTATTAATAGTTCAATTTCAACACCGCAATAAATTTCTTCCGTTTGAATATATATTTTTTTTTTGTTAATGTATTTTTCGTTTAAAAAATGTCGACACAAATGACGAATTAAAAATAAAATCTCTTTAAAAGTAAGTGCACTCTTACACCGTCAGATTGCGTTTCAACGTAAATGTCATTTATTATTTTAAGAAGATAACAAAAAACAAACATATGTACATATTGCTTATATCATCCATCAAACTATTTCATATAAATTAAGTTTCATCATTACATCCCACTCTTCATGGACTCTATCTGCAACAGCTTGTTGAGACCATCAACGTTTTCGGGAATACTTCAAAATTAGATGAAGTTCTGAGTTGATATATTTCCGGAAATTTATAAAATCATCTTTTGGACATGAGCTGTTGCAAAGAATTCACTTATTCCTTCTTAGAAATCGTCAATGCCTCTAGGCCGAACAGTTGTCAGCACCAAATTCTACTAAACTTTCAATACTTAAAAACGTAAAAATACAAGAAGGTTACTTATTATTGGGGTACAAAAACTTTCCACATTAATGGACAAAAAGTGCCAGAAAAAAGCGAAAGTGCCACCCACAGTGCCAGCCAGCATCCAATATTGCCAAAAATGACACAATTGTGCCACATTTCCCATCACTGGTCAGACGTGCCATAACCTAGCCATAGACTCGCCATAACGCCATAGCCATTACCATAGAAACCAATTGAATTTTGGTTTGGTTATGGCTATGGCACGTCTAATTGCACCTTAACCCTGCACTATCATAATTCGTCGAAATGACGACGCGCGATTTTATTTTCGATTTAAAACATATCTTTTGTGATTGTTTTGTATAGCGTTAGCTGCTAATATAAATTTTTACTCGATTTTCTACTAATTATTAGAAGATTTGTAATACACATACATAAATTCTTCGGAAGCAATGAAAATGTTGTTTCTTAAAAATCACTTTTTTACAGGTAACATAGTACTCGTATGTACATTCGTATTTTTATGTATGTATGTATAATAGTAGTTTAACATAAAATGCAACACGCATCAATCATACATACATACATACATATGTTCAAACAACCAAGATAACATAAACAAAATATGTTGTTGAAAAAATGACACGTGCTCTTAGGTAATATGTTGAAGCAACATGGTAAGAACTTATTTATTTAAAACATCAAATGCATTGTAGCCGGATATGTATTTCCCGCCATAAACATTACAAATAACATACATACATATATTTTCCCATACATACAAATAAAGATATAATATGTAAAAAAAACTTAAAGCATCAACAAATGTTGCTCCGATATGTTGCATAGTTTTGCAACTGTTGCTCATTAAGACCATGTGCATGGAGCAAGTTTTCAATACGATGTGCATTCAAAATGCATTCACACGAATACACAATCCAATACATACTTGCATCTATGCGAGCCCATATCTTGGGCAACAAAACATATCGAAAACAACAATTTCCCAGCGATACTCGCAACCATTCAGCTTAAACCGGCAATCGAGCAGAGCAACAAACGTATGTACGTATATTGTTTTCGTATCTGCTGTTTTTGCATTCGTTTTTGTTTTCAGTTGCTCGTAGTACTGGCTAAGTTGCTGCAGTCAGTCAGTCGGCGTGTGAGTGGATTCGATGGATTGTTGGTTGGTTGGTTTACTTGTTGGTTAGATGGATGGATATATGGATGGAAATTTGCCTTTTTCTTACGTAAATAAGAATTTTGGTTTTTTAAAAAATTCAGTTCGTATCTGACTACCAAATGCAACGAACGGGCTCAGCGGCAATATCCAAAGTTTTTAGAATCAATTTCCCATAAAAGTGTGCAAATATCAAATATATAGCAAAAAAAAATTTAATATAAGTATGTACATATGTATAAAAAATAAACACTTGGAGAATTAGAACTCAAGAAAAAACGAAAGCAAGAAAAGGTGATTAAAAAGTGAGCACGCAATATTGTAAATTTTTAAAAAGTTCTGTAAGAAATTAATAAACAAAAATAAAGCAAAAATTTTGCACAACAAAAAAAGTTTTTCAAAACTTGTGGGTGTTGATAATTGTTTTGTGTTAAAATTCGTATTCGTATTTACACAGCCATCAGTCAGTCATTGAAGCTGTCGGTCAGTTACTCAGCATGCATTTCTGTTAACATATGCAAAATAAAGTGCAAAATAGTATATCAATATAAAATTAAATTAAATCACATCAATTAAACATTTTATTATATATTTTTTTATACATATAAATCAATTTTTGCAATTGCAGTTATTTTATTTTAACCATAAATAATTAAGGTATGGCGTGGTGGCAAAAACTTGCAAAAGCCGTAAAATAATGCAAAAAGAATGCAGCTATTAAATACTTATGCAGTTTTTTATGCCAAAATACATGTGTATATGTGTGTGTGAATGTGTGTTTTAATTGGCCAAAAAGTTGTAACAACTTTTTTACTTCAGAGTTATTAAAAACGATTTTTCTGTAGAAACGTAAATTTGTATATGTGTATGTATGTATAAACATATAAATTTGTATATATGTATGTATGTATGTATAAACATAGCCCGAAATTAAATAACATTCTATTGAATAAAAAATGTTTTCTTTGAGTGAAAATACAATAAGTAGTTTGTTTTCAATTACAGAATTCAGCATGAATTTTTTCCAAACTTTTGATAATTTAATCGATCTTATAATGAAAGTTAATATAAAACGCTAATATAAAATTTCGTGGTTTCACGCCATTCGTGTTTTAAATTTTCCTGTTAATTTTATTATTATATATTAATTATGGGAATTAGTATCACTCGCGATCATGCTCAATTACTTAATTTAAATTAATAGGACTATTAATCAATATTTATTATTTAACTTGTGTATCAAATATGGAAATGCACTTTTGTTGTTAATTGTGAAAGCCGAGTTTTTGTTGTACCCAATATGTCTCGTAAAAATCTTCTTAAAATACGAATCCAATGATTTTCTAATTTAAATATTATATTTTCAAAACTTATATCTTTTGCTGAAAATATGAAAATTTCGTTATTTTTAAATTATCAGCTCGAAAGGTAATTTATAATTTTGATTGGAACTTTTTGTTCACTCTGCAAATAAAAATACTGTAATGTATTGTTAAGCTTAGAGATTGCTTTCATTTAAAAAAGAAATACAATTGTTCAAAACATATGGAATGAAATTAACGATATGATGCAATAACATAATTTAAATTAAAGAACTTCGTTCCATCAAATATTTGGCGAAAATATAATAAAATCATTGAATTCTATTCGTTTTATTAAAATTTAATAAAAAGAATAGAGCAATGATTGCACTACACACAATTTTTTTTATTTTGTCCTCAAACGTGAAAATTGGTTATGGTTTGACAACTTGGGAATACGCCACATATAACTTGCCGTAAAAGAACATGAGATTTCCACATTTATGGTGCAGACTTCCAGCGACTGTCCTTGTGACTTATTTGTGGTCATCGCAAATGCAAGTCGCGCTGGGAACTAAATAGGTCTGAACTGAAATCGGCGATTGAATCAACCTCAACGTACATATCAACTGCATAATATTGAAACCATTGTCGATATCTCAGCACTAGGCGGTCAATTTTTATGCGAATCATTTTATTTTTTCGGCCCTTAAAAATGTACAACTTATGAAGTGACATCATAACATAAACGGATATTGCTGTTCGTCGTTTCTATTTCTGAGTCTGATAACGATTTAAAATTTTCATCAATAGCAACAATTGAAATTTTATTTACTATAGGTGCATTACATTTTCGCTCATGAGCTACTCTTGGCCGATTGCCCGCTTTTATGACGATGCACAGTGTCAGACTTTACCAATTTATGGGGCTTAAACTCCAATTTTTATACCCTTTACCAGAAAATGGTCAAAGGGTATATATACGTTTGTCATTCCGTTTGTAATTTCCAGAATATTAATAAGCGAGCCATAAAGTATATAAATTCTGGATCCTTATGCATAGGGAAGATGAATAAGCGATGTCCGTCTGTCTGTACCTGAAATCCGGTTTTCAAAGCTCCCAGAAAAGCTAGAGACTTCGTTGTTAGACTGGTGTATCAGAAATTGTCCAAAAAAGATTGGTATTGAATATCAGCAAAATCGACTAAACGGTTTCAGAGCTGGGAAACTTAAACTTCATTTTGCCATACAATCAATATAACTACCGAAAACTAGTTATTAGTATTTTTTTATTTTATTAAATAAACTTATTTTATACTTCAGTATGAATAAAATTGGTATTTCTAATTAAACAAAATTAAAAAAATTTAAAAGACGTTTCCAGGGTAGGAAAACTTTAACTTTTTTTCTCATACAAAAGTAACTTACTAAAACAAATTTTTCCTTTTTTTCTATAAATTAAACATATATTATGTTCTTAAAAGCAAGGAATTGATGTAAGAAATCATAAAAACAAAAAGGATGATTACAGGGTTGGTAAACCTAAAATTTTTCTGATTTATAAAATTAACTACCGTAAAATAATTTATTATTTATTTTTATTAAATAGACTTATTTTATACTTCACCACGAATAAAATTGGTATTTCAAATAAAAAAAATTTTATTTAAAAAGACGTCTCCAGGGTTGAAAAACTTTAACTTTTTTTATCCAAAAGTAAGTTACTAAAACAAATTGTTCCTTTTCTTTATAAATTAAACATATCTTATATTCTTAAAATAAAAAATTGGTGTAAGAAATCAGAAAAATCTAAAAGGATGATTCCAGGGCTGGGAAACTGAAAGTTTTTGTGATATAAAAAATTAACTACCGAAAATTAATTTTTATTTTGTTTCTATGCCGACAGAAAAGTACAACTCGTTAAAAAAAAACGTCTGATTTCCGTTCATGTACGTAAAGATGATACTTTATGGTAAGAACTAAGACCAACCAGAAGAAAATTGACCTAAAAATGACAAAGTTATAAGCAATTCAGTGAATAAGTCAAAATCCCATATTTTCCGAATATTTGATTTTTTTACACAATTTATGAGTTCAATTGCTCACACGCAAATATATTGAATTTATTATTTGTTATTTTTATGTATTTTTACTTTGTTATGTTTAGTTTCCACAATGCAAGCAAGCGACTTGTCTAGAAAAAATATATGAAAAGCACTCAAATTTTTGAGTGATTCCTATACAAATTTTCTAGACAAGTCCCTTGCTTACCCCCCGTTGTCACATGCCAGTAGTTACTTGCAAGTAGTGTATACGTATTACTGACGAAAATCAGGAGAAATATAAAAAACACAACAATATTTTGAGTGGCTACACAGCACAGTGCAAGTTAAAATGTCGCCAACAAGTAAAGTTCTAGATAACAGCTTTGCTTCAACTTTTAGTGCAGTGTTGCCAAGAAGTCAATATTGAACTTTAATTGCATTGTTAATATATTTCATTTAATAAAACATAAAATTTATGTTCAAACTTAGCTCTAAAATGAGTCTATGCCATTTCTCAATATCCTTTTTATATAAAAAAAAATTAGCTATAATACTAACCAAATTAATGAAATAACTCTCTACTCGGCAACACTGTTTTTCGTTTTGTCAGTTTACTTGCGACAAGTGTGAAAATTTACTTGCTTCAAAATTTCATTGCAAGCTGACTCGCAAGTGGCAAAAGTGTGACTGTGTTAGTAAAAAAATGTGAGTGTATTGAGTTTTTTTCACTTGCACTTGCATGTGGCAACGGAGGGTTACATTGTGGAAACTACACATTAATACTATTATTTATTCGATTTCTTCTGGTTGGTCTAACTTAGTTCTTACGTAAAAGTATCATCTTTACGCACACGAACAGAAACCGACGTTTTTTTAACGATTTGTACTTTTCTGTCGCCATAGAATCTCTGTTAAATATGATTTTTTTTGAAAATGTGCCATATTTTCGTCGATATATCTTGAACCGCTTTACCAAAGGTCCGATTATACATATTCATTTGTCATCTCAATACCTTGCATTTGAATACCAAGATTGAGATATGATTGCTCAAGTCAAAAAAGGCCGAAAAAATTAGAAAATTGCAATATGTCGAAAATTGTTCCATAAAAAAATTAACCTGGATTTTCGAATTCAGCGAAAGAAAATACATAAAGAAAATCACTTCTAATTTTCGGTGTAAACTAGTCTAGCATTCTAAATTTTATGAATGTAACAAATTTTGTTGTTTATTTTTTTTTGCGATATTTAATGTTTGTGTCCGTTGAAAGTGGAGGTATGTTTATATTGCAAATATTGTGATTGCATAGTCATAAAAGAAAACTTAAGTTTATCTAAAAAGTTATTCCCGATATTGTGTTAGAAGTCTTCAAAAACCCTATAAGCATTAAATTTTAAATTATTTGCTACCAAATGAAATAATAAAAGCTGCAAAAATATAAGCCCATCAAAAAAATCCCTGAAGAATACTTTTTTGACCTTTTCAAAACACACGTTTTTTAAAAACTACTTTTTCACATAGACTTTTAGTTATTTGGCCCTCATCCACCCACAACTTCTTATACATCTAATTGTAGATTTTTTAGCCATATTTAAATAAAAAAATATTGTGGCCGCGGGTGTTTGCATGTTATCGCATATGGATGGTCATTCAACGAAAAATAATGAAAATTTGCATACGGTTTTTTAAGTACTTCATTCACTTAACGTACAAGTTAGAGCTAAAACAAAAAAAAAAAACCATTAAGAACGAAAAGAGAAAGTATAATGCGTTTTTTATAGAATTACTCCATTCAGTCTTCCAAGGTCATTCAGATTGATTCAAATGCAAATAAAAGACAATTTTATTTAATTTTTTATATCCAACGTTTCGCTGGGATTTTCAAACATCTTCAGGGATACTATTTTTATTGAAATCTGGTAACATTAATAAATAAAAGAACAAATTTAATGCAATAACAACAATAATAATAAAACAATTAATGTTTTGCTTTAACTTACATATACTATCATCTAATAAAATTTGCATTTAAGTTTTTAAAAATGTAATTTTACGCGACGTGACAACATACAACATAAAACACATAATTTAAAAATAATTGCAAAAATAATCAAAGGATTGTAAATATCACAGTATAAAGCTTTTCTTAACGTTCTAATATCACAGTTGGAGTTACACTAAAACTTAAATTAATACGATGCTATAAGTAGCATTAGTTTTGTCTTTGTCAGTCTTGTTGTTCATTGCTATGTCCATTTTTTGTTGAATACTTAAGGTTTCCAAAGTGTACCTTTTGTTATATTTCCGCTCTTTGTGCAGTACTTTCACATTTTCCAGATCAGCTGTGTGAGAATAATCCAAACAATGTTGAGCTAATGCAGTAGATTGTCGTCCTTTTTAGGGTTCCGTACACCAAAGGTGAAAAGCGACCCTATTGTTTTCGCTACGCTGTCCGTCTGTCCGTCACACGGTATTTTCTCAGGAACCGTAAGAGCTATGGACCTGAAATTTGGACAGAGTATGTAGAACCTTGGCCGCTACAACAACAAATACATGAGAATTAAAAATTAAAGGGTGTTCCAAAACGAGCAACGAAAAATGTTAAAATCCCATGTAATATACATACAATTGTATGAACATAATATGTATATTGAAACTTGAAATTTGTAAAATTAGTGTATTTTTATACAGACTACAACAATTAACACTAAAATTTAAAAAAATTTTAATTAAAGGGTGGTCCATCAGTTAATGCAATTTTGACTGTAATTTTGACAATTTGCTATATCTTGGACACCGTAAAAGGCAAACACTTGAAATTTTCAATAACGGTAAAACTAAAAAAACCGAAAATTATAAAATCGCCAAACCAAAAAAAAAATCGCCAAAAATTAAAAAAAAAAAATCGGCAAAACGAAAAAAATCGCCAAAATTAGAAAAAATTTCTAACACTAAAATAAATCGGCAAATTCGAAAAAATCGCCAGAAGGAAAAAAAACGCCAAAATGAAAAAAACGCCAAAAATCGAAAAAAATCGCCAAAACGCGAAAATGTCGCAAAAACTAAAAAAAAAAATTTTATAAAAAAATCGCACAAATGAAAAAAAATCGCCAAAAATAAAAAAAAATCGCCAAAATGAAAAAACGACAAAAACCGAAAAAATCGCCAATATAGTGTCAAAACTAAAAAAGGAGCCAAAACTGAAAAAATGGCCAAAAACTTGAAATTTTCAAAAACGGGAAAACTAAAAAAACCGAAAGTTATAAAATCGCCAAACCAAAAAAAAAATCGCCAAAACGCGAAAATCTTGCCAAAACTAAAAAAAAATTTGAATAAAAAAAATGAAAAAAATCGCCAAAAATAAAAAAAATCGCCAAAATGAAAAAACGCCAAAGACCGAAAAAAATCGCCAAAACAAGAAAATAAAGTGTTAAGACTAAAAAAAAGAGCCAAAACTTAAAAAAATCGCCAAAACTGAAAAAACGCAAAAACCGCCAAAACAAAAAAAAAACCGAAAAGATTACAAAAACGAAAAAAAATGCCAAAACTATATATTATATAGGATGAAGTTTGTATTAAATTACATATCTAGTGTTCGTACGGAACCCTTCGTGCGCGAGTCAGAGTCGCACTTTACTGAATTTATTTAATATCAGTTTCATGTTCAGCTATTCTTACGCCCAAATTCCTTTTTGTTGTCCCGATGTAAACTGGTTTACAGCTTTCATATACGTTGCCATTACATTTGATTTCATATACTACATTGCTTTGATCTTTTTTATTTATTTTTGTTTTTAGATTTGTGAACAGTGCTTTTGTTGTTTTGTTTGGTTTGTGTGCAAATATAATTCTTTCTTCATTAATTATCTCTTTTATTTTATTAATCTCAGTGAGCTTTGGAATTACGATAAGCTTACATACTTAGTGTTGCCAGATGTTGTTTTCGTGTTATTAGTTTTTGTTTCATTATGTATTGATTTTTCTATAAAGCTTAAATCAAGTATGTCGGATAATTATTGTTTCTAAGTATTTCTATGATTATTTTAATATTTTTATCTTTGAATTTGTTATGACTTATATGTAACACTTTATTAATAAAGTTTGAAATTGTATTTATCTTGTGTTTAATGGGCTGTGTTGAATTATAATTTATTATTCTGCCTGACGATATTTGTTTGATGTACCAATCTGTTATAATTCTGTTGTGTCTAATTATTCTCATGTCAAGGTAAGGCAGCGAATTGCTTATTTCCTTTTCAATTGTAAATTTTATTTTGCTGTGATAATTATTAAAAGCCTCCATTATGATTTTTTCGTCCTTTCTTTTTACAATGGCAAATAAGGCATCTACATATTTTGTTAATAGTTTGATTTCTATATTTTTATACCTTAGTTCCTTCGTTGTTTTATCTAAAAGAGTATCTAACACAATGTCGGCAATAGTTGGAGATAGAGGGTTTCCCATTGGCATTCCATATGTTTGATTATATATTGTGCCTTCATATATGAAATAATTGTTTTCGTTTAAACAAAATTGTAGCAGTTTTAAAAATTGTGGTTTTGGTATTTTGGTGTGATTTTTTAAAATTTCCCAAGAGAAAGTGTTTTGAAGAGAAAACAATTTATTCAACAACGATTTCGGGCCAAAAAGGGGCTTTTGGTAGATAGGCCAAAAGCTTGTGGTTGCGAAAATTCGAACTATGGCAAAACAGCGTCTAGTTTTTTTCAAAATGTCGATCTTTCATCAAAAATAACAGGAATCGATTAGGATATTTTACAAAGATTTGCCACAATTCTTCAATCTTTAAATTATGTATTTGAAATTCACAGAAAAAAGCATTCACCAATTAATATTTTCAATTAGGAATTTAACTGATTCAATTAAATTTTTAATTGTATAAATTAATTTGAGTGAAAAAATTTAATTGATATTATCAAAGTGTTTATAGGTGAAAATTTAACTAATTTTTTAATTGATGTTACAAATATTTTAATTAATATTACAAAATCCATCATATTAATTTTTTGTGTGTTGATGCCAAAAAGTTTGACGAATATGTTGTAGAGACAGCCAGAAAACTTGTTGAAAAATATCCCTGGTACTACCTCAATCCATCAGTACACACAATTCTGATCCATAGAGGTGAGGTGATCAAGCATTCATTAGTGTCAAAAGGTAAATTATCGGAGGAAACTCAAGCGAAAAATAAGGATATAAAACAGTTTAGATTGCAACATACACGAAAAATATCGCGCATTGCTACAAATACAGATCTTTTAAAAAGGCTCTTCTGAAGCCCGAAACTTACCAACAAAGAAAATAAGTAGTTTAATTCAAGGAGTTTTAAATTTGCTTAATATTTGACATATGTATATTAATATCTTATTTTAGCTTATTACCTTACACTACTTAATAATACCTGATAGTTATTGCAATATTTAACTTTGTATAACTTTTTAATTTAGTTTTTTTTTCAATGTATATTTCGAATGAATTAAAATGTAATACGAGCTTACCAAAATTGTTTAAAACAAACGAATTTTCAAATCGATTTTCAGAAAAAAAAATTATAAAAATTAAAAATTAAAATTAAAAAAAAAAAGCTCAGTGCAATAAATAAAAAATTCAAAAATTATATCTGATAAAACAAATTGAACTAAACTAAAGAACAAAAGTTAAAATAAGATAAATATAAGAAATGGGAGGTCCCTTATTTGAGTTGGGCAAAACTGTCCAGAACCCAAATTTCTTAGACGCGATCTTTTTGATAATATCCAGAATGGGAGTGAAAGCTTCTGAAGGTCTAGGTAATATAACACCATTTCTTATACAACGTTCTATTGATCCGGACAATTACTAATACAATGCATCAAAAGAAAGCAAGCCAAAAAAATCATAAAAATTGTGTCCTTATCTCTGGATATATTTTTTAAAGTTGAGTACATACTTCGCTTAATAAATCTAAAGGAATATTCTACTTTAATGATATTCCTTCCATGGAGGATAATGAACTATTAAATGAGATCACCGAACAGAGTACCAATATCGTTGAAATTAAAAGGTCAAAAAAGGGATCCTGCAACCAGAACACTCTTAAAAGATGATCTTGGATTGTATATTATAACGTTCAATATAATTGATTTGCCTGAAAAGATATGTTTAGGTTATATGGCGACCAATATAAAACCATATATTCCCAAGTCGTTACGATGTTTTAAGTGTTATCAATTTGGACATATGTCAAATAATTGCTCTTCTAAAGAGAAACTCTGTCCACATTGCAGCAATACCGAGCATACATCTACTGATACAACAGGTAATCGTGAAAAATGCGATCGACAAGCAAAATGTATTAATTGTCAACAAGAACATAATAGCTTCTCTAGGCAATGCAATGTATTTAGAAAGGAATTTTCAATCCAAAAAATCAAAATAACTCAAAAGAAAACGATAAGTGAAGCGCGTCAAGAATATATTTAGTAGGTAAAACCAACTAACAACAATATACGCAAATATTACGGAAACATGTAACTGCCAATGCAAATGTGTAGACAAAGAATATAAAATGTTAAACACGATTGAAGAAAACTCAGATCATCAACAACCAACTACATCTCAATCACTTGTCTCTCAAGTACGTCAAATCACAAAAATAGATGGTTCAAAAATTGATATACAGTAGAATCTCACGAATTAGAACCACTTTGTGCACGGGGCAGTTCGAGTTTTTTTTACAGAAATTATAATAAAACCAGTTGTGTAAGCTTTATTTTAACAAAAACAGGGTGGCCCAAAATGGGCGAATGGGTTTGAATTCCTTATAAATTTTTTATTACATTTTTTTTATTTTTCTTTTCAGTATTTGGTAAAGAAGACTTGGGGAATTTGTAAAACAATTGAAACCTACAGATTACCAGCAACGACTTGATTATGCTATTTATTTTCGTCAAAAAGCCGAAGAAAATCGCGCTTTCATTCATAATTTAATTATGCGTCGAAGCCCATTTCCAATTAAATGGGTTCGTTAATAGGCAAAACTGTAGGATATGGACTGAGGAAAATCCCAGCATAGTTAAAGAGCGAGAATTACACCATCATAAGTGTACCGTTTGGTGCGAGTTTTCGTCGCAAAGGATAATTTGCCAATATTTTTTGGAAAATTAACACGGTGTCGCCATTTCCATCACAAGTGTTATATATCGTTGTCTAATTGTGTACTGTTACATTTTAAATTCCCCAAGTCTTCTTTACAAAATAAAAAAAGAAAAATAAAAAAATGTAATAAAAAAGTTATAAGGAATTCAAACCCCTTCGCCCATTTAAGGCCACCCTGTATTTATAAATAACGCTGTAGGTATTTAATTGGTTTTTAACATGAAGTCAGTAATACTTGTTTGTTTTTTACGTTTGTTTGGCATTTTATAACTTTCACACGTATGGACACTTCACTTTGATCTTCAGTCATCAACTGATCTAAATTTTAACAACCATATCAAATTTCACATACATGCGAAAGAACTGTACACAGCACAAGTAACTTGGTGAATCGCCGTTTTATTTTTACTTTAATAAACGAAGAAAATAATTTGTAATGCAAATACAAAAAAAAAATTAAAAATAAAAAATTTTCTTGAAATTAAAACCCCCTGTTCTAATTTTAGAGCATTTAATTTGGTTTTTTACCTATTCGGTTCAAAATAAAAAAATATATTTTCTAGTGGAAATAAAAACAAACAAAAAACACTTCCAGAAATTAGAACAACAGGTTCTAATTTCAGAGCGTCCAATAAAGTGAAGTGGCCGGTTCTAATTTCTTGACGGTTCGAATTTGTGAAGTTTCGAATTTGTGAGATTATACTGTATTCCCAAAAGATATTTCGAAAAGGAAAAGAAGAGAAGTAACAAATGCAGAAAAAAAGAAAAAAGATAATCCAACAAAAGTAAACTTAACAAACAATAATGATAATAGCAGCTTTGATATGATGGATAATTCTAGTGTTAATGAGTAGTGGAATTCAGAAAGTATAATGGAATTGTAACGGCCTTACAGCACATTTTGAAGAAATTAATCTTATTATGTCTAAACCAAACTTTCTAGCTATTTGTAGTATCACAATTCAACCTTCCTTATCTCATGTTAGGATACTTTAATTCTCATAATATGATTTGGGGATCTTGTAAAGCGGATTTAAGAGGAAGGAAAATTGAAAGTTTTATTGACAACAATGAACTGAATATTCTAAATAATATAAATTGTAACAAATATTTTAGCTTTGCACATGGATCTCTTAGCAACATTGATCTTTCTTTGACTTCTCCAAACTTAAAACATTATTTTGAATGGAATATTAGTGACGATTTACATAGTAGCGATCACTATCCAATAATTTTGCCTTTCAATAGGTCTGTGTAAAATTTTGAACGCAGACCTAGCTGGATTATTAATCGGACCCTTAGAGAGTTTTCATAGTGCCGACGAAGCTGAAGCTTATATAACAGGAAAAATTTTGGAAGCAGCTCAAAACTCAATTCCTATAAAAAAAACTGATTATAATAAAAAACCAGTCCCATGTTGGAACGACAACATAAGAAGTTTAATTAAGGAAAGAAGGAAACTTTTGAAAATCTAAAAAGTTTTCTTAGAGCAAAGTCCTTACACGTAAAACCATTAGAGAAAACAAAAAGAAATCCTGGCAAGACTTCTGCAACACTATAAATTTACGAACACCATCTTCTATTGTTTATAAGAAAAATTAAAACTTTTAATGGGACATCTAGCTTTCATCTAATTTCCAGACTAGAAGATAATATCACAATAACAAACAAAAAAGATATAGTTAACTCCTTAGCAATAAATTTTGCTAAAAATTCATCATCTTCAAATTATTCGCCAACGTTTCGATTAAATGCTAATTCCACCAATTTTCCACTTGAATTATCGAAAAACAATGAAATGTACAATACCAAACTCTCTTTAACAGAATTAAAATCTACACTTAGGTTATGTCATGACTCTTCTCCTGTTCCAGACAATATAAGATTTGAAATGATAAAAAAAATTTAATGAAAGCTCTTTAAAATATATTTTAAATTTTTATATTATCTGGACAAAACAATTGTTTCCAAGCAATTAGAAAAAAGCTTTATTCATTGCAGTTTTAAATAAAGATAGACCCATATAGCTTACAAATTGCCTATGCAAACTCTTAGAAAGAATCATAACTAAAAGGTTAGTTTGGTATATATATAGAAAAACATGATTAGATATAGATTAACACTTAATAACTTAGCCATATTACATTCTGATATAATGGAAAACTTATCTTACAAGAGAGATTTAATCGCTGTCCTTTTCAACATTAGAAAAGCATATGATTCTGTTTTGAAACAACTTATTTTTAAAAAACTAAACTCTGAAGGACTTAGAGGAAATATGGCAGCATTTTTTTTCTAATTTTTTGCAAAGAAGGGAACTTTGATGTATGGTTGGAAACACAAAATCAGATTTACAAAGCCTTGAAAATGGTGTTAAAGCACTTTTATATGCATACGATCTCGTAATATATTGTTCACATAAAAACGGATCGGCCATTATAAATAAAATTCAGAAAACTATAACCAAAGTTGAAAATTGGAGCAATGAAAGTGGATTTCAATTTAACAATGAAAAAACTGTAGCGATTAAATTCACAAATCACAATAGAACAACTTCTCATAATATTAATCTCGTCCTTAACAATCAACGAATACGTTGTGCCAAAGAATATACGTTTTTAGGAGTAACATTTGATTAAAAGCTAACTTTTAAAACCCATGTACAAAGTATAAAGGCTTAAGGTAGAATTAGCCGAACGTCCACGTAAGCTAACGAAACAGCCCGTTCAAATCACAAATATAGAAACAAATGGAGTTCGAATAATTATTAAAATTAACTAAAAATTAATAGCCATGTGCCTGTGGCAAAAATTAAATAAAAATATACTTAATAGTAACAAACCAAAAAAGTTTGTCTTAAGTAGAACAAAAAATAAGCAAATTAAGTAACATGTGTATAATTAATAAAAAGAACAAAAACGACAATGGTAAGACTGTTGTAAATATAGTGATGGTAAAATTGAGCTTACAATACAAAAAAGCTTTCAGCAAATTGAAATACGATGAATCAAAACAATTCACATATTCCATTTGCAATAAAATGCTAAGTATATAAAGCAGAAATCTACATCAACTGACACCACACACAGTGGACCAAACACAAAAGAACGCTGATGATGAAGGTTTAGTGGCCTTCGAAAACGGCTGGCTGTTCCGTTCAACTATGTGTTGTTAGTCAGAATATTTACAACAGACTTTGGTGTTATTTGTTCATTAATAATTATCACATGTAATTTGGCTTAAAAAGCGATACGAACTTTAGCCCGTTCAAATCACAAATATAGAAACAGCTGATCGTTTTTGTTGATTGAAAACAATGCAAACGCTTACCAAAATTTGATGTAACGTTGACGGCAAGTCTCAACCTGTATAAAATAGAATTTCCTAACGTTGACGTTTGTAAGCCAGTGATGGTACCATTGTAATTTAAATGGAATAGGGGTATTTTGGCTCTGTTTTTTGGTACTTTTGTTAATAATATCTGTGTGAAAAAACATAAATATATAAATAAATATTTGGGAATGTACATATATACATATTTACTTATGTACACAAATATATACATGCATGTGTATGTATATGTACTTATATATAATAAAGAAATGCATATATATGTATGAGCATAATATAAATGTGATATGTATTAAAGGATTTAAATGGTATCAAAACTTCTTATTGTGTATGCACACATGTAAAAATTATTTCATGTTGCATACATATCGTTGGTCACAAGTAGAAAGACCCTAACTCAAATAATTGTAATTTTACAGGGGAAGATAAGAACATAATATTAAACAGCACAACTGCTTTGTTAAACTGCTTTTAAAAGTGTTATTTTTACGATATTGCAATAAATTTTTGTGACGAAGTGTACTTGTGTCCATCGATATGTATGTATGTATGAACATATTTATTTGTTATAAATGTATAACAGACAGTATACAGTTTTAGTAGCGTTTACATATTTTAGGTACTTTTTCTTCGCTACATTCACCATTTGAACATTTTTATTTCCCATCACTGTTTTGTGAACAGCTGTTCCTTTTTAATATTAAAACAACAAAACGAAGTAAAGCATACGCACGTTTTTAAATGTTCTATAAGTGCACCAACGTGCTAACAGTACGGTACGGTACGGTACAGCAACAGCAACCTTCGGCTAACCCAGCCTTAAAGCTTATTCGAAACTTAATATTATTAAGATTAAGATATTATTATTAATATTATTAATATTATTAATATTATTAATATTATTATTAATATTATTAATATTATTAATATTATTAAGTCAATATGGACTTAACACTCATACAATTCTTAAAATATTGCGCTCAATGATCATTCCAACAATAGATTATGATTCAATTTATACTATTCTGCTAATAAAACACACCTTCCTAAATTAGATCCTATATTAAATACAGGGATCCGACTTTCTCTTGGGGCCTTTAAAATCAGTCCAGCCAAAAACTTACAAATTTTATCTTCATGCCTTCCTCGATATCTTAGAAAATTGAGATTTTTACTTAATTACATTTTAAAACATATACTATTTACAAAACCATCTATTATACACCAAAATTTCAAACACGATAAAAATAAATCAGCTCCAAGCGAAAAATCCAAATTGAAGAAATGAAAAAAGTCAACACTAAATAAAACGTTTTCTCGACCACTCTTCAATTTTCACAAGCGAATTAGCTGCAATCAAAACATGTTTTAATAATTTAGATGACAATTTAACAAGATCTATCATCATATCTGATAGCAAGAGTTTGTTAGAAGCTTTACAAAATATTTTTAATGACAACATGATTGATTGTACAACAGATAAGAAATCAATCAAGTAAAAAGCGCTTAGATTTAGCTCAAAATCTCGTAAGTACTAGATTTCGAGATAATGCAAATGCATTATAAAATGTAACCACAAAACGTTTTTCGTTTCTACTGAAAATTAAAAAATTTTGAGTTGAGTTGATTGATTTGAGTTTTAGTAACTTTTGATTAACCTTACATTATTATATTGGACTAAGGAATCCCCTGGCGACCACTTTGCATCTTTGGGTAGGACACCCTATGTATATTTATTCTTAGTGCTGTATAGAGAGTTGTCGTAGATTCTTGTTGTCCGATTTCTCCCAATTTTTAAAAAAAGATGTGTAATTTTAGGATAATACCTAGTTCAAAAATTAGGAGCTTTACCTTTGATAGTTTTCAAAATACAGACTTTGTTCCCATCAAAAATTTGTAAAATCTGACACTGCACGATGCAATGATAATCGAACACAAGGAAGTCGTAAACAATTTGATGGTCTCATTGTGTTCGTGTCAATTTTTCTGTAGTTGTTGCACTATTTCTCTTTTCGTTGCATTAGAGATGTCACGATACGAATTTACTTTACGTTAATCTCAAAATAGTATATTTGGAGATAATTGCTTTCTTGATCTGCTTGCGGAAACAGTGGCGGTATTCGAAATTTGAGGCAAATGTTTTTGCGTGTCTATTTTGTTCTTGGATTTCAAAGAAGAGCTACGATATTTTGCATTTGCAATAACGAAATAACATTTGCATCAAAAATCGAATACCGCCAACGATCCAACAAGATGCAAAATTTGCCAATGAATCTACAAATTGTTTCTTCGGTGCGCACTGTTCGACGTCTCTGCGGATGCGTATTATCACATAGAGTAAACGTAGTGCGAAAACGATCCATGGTTAACCGAATTAATTGCTCTGATGGACGATTATGTCGACCATAAAATGGACGGAGCTTGCGGTAAACTTCGCGAACTGAACCATTATTTTCGAAATAAATTTGCACGATTTGCAAGCGTTGTTCTTTTGTCAACCTGTTCATGATGAAATGGCAAACCAAACTAAATATTAATCACTTGACAGCTGACAAAATGGCCGCCAGTTAAAAAAGTGATGCCAACTTAAAGTTCTATACCTCAATAAAAAACACCCTTTAGTTGAAGGCAAAGTGCTACTGAATTTTGTATTTTTACTGTCAGTGTATTAGCATTAAATGCTGATGTTGGATTGCAATTTCGTTCATTTACAATTTCTTTACCAAACGACGTCATTTAAAAACAATCCTTGAACACGTGAAATATTCACGTGTTGCAGCATGAATAATGGCTCTGGTGGTGAACGCAACTCTGGCAATTAAAAATTGCTGTCCGCGTAATTGAAATCAGCCGGTTCTTTCTCAAATTCAACGGCATTACAATCAGCGTTACCATATGTGAAGATTTATCTTATTTTCAAATTTTTCGGGATGTTAACAACACTAAAAGATTTCTTTGTTAAAAATAAGATTTTTAAGAATATGATATTTGCTAATTATAGTATATTATTTAAGATCTTTTTGACTAAATTACTGACAGGAAATGCTTTCCTTCATCGAAAGTGTGAATTATGTGCATACATTATTTATCTTATACACGTTCGATTCAGTAATAGAAAACACGATTTTTTTGTTCGACTTGAAGGTTTTTTTTTACCAAATTAAGCCGATGAGTGCGCACTGCAACTTCAGCTCACCGGCATAATTTATTGTTTTTGTTGTTTGCATTCATTAGTCGCTCGTTGTAATCTTGATTTATTACTCTGCCTAGTATGAACTTCTCTTCGTTGTTGTTCATTGCAAGTTTCATTGATATTTTCTGACAGCATACCCGCGATTTTTAATCCTGGCTCGTACTGAATCCTTTTATACACTACTTCCGTTCGACGTGATGCTACATATCCGTGCCAATGTTACGATTACCTCTTCTTGGCATTGTAACAAATATCGAACTGTAAGTTATTATCGCTTCGTATAAATAGCATAAACTGTTTTTACTAATCAATAATTTATCTTTAAAACATTCAAAATAATGTCACTCACAATTTGATAATCCACAGATTCGCATTGATATATTTAGTAAATGTAAAATATTTCACTCGAAAAATCAATAAAAAAAGAAAAAATATCGGAAAGTGATTTAACCGCGAACGCTCAGCTGAAATATCAAATGTTTTTTCCAAACCTTAGGGTAGCAATAACAAACTAACGCCGCTTTTCACAATGCACAATTAAAAGCTAACAGGAACTTTAACGGCAACTTTTGTATGAAGAACTGTCAGTTAAAGTTCACGTTAACTCTTAATCATACATTGTGTAAAGAGACGTAAGCCGCAGAAGGAAGTATTCAATTTGGGCTAATCGCATGATACAATAATATAAAGGTAAAACCGTACTCTCTTTTCGTCGCCATATTAACCTTCTGACGTTTGTCCCGATTATTTTTTACTCTCAAAATTAATTCTACCTTATTAATTTATGAAATCCGAGTTTTTTTTTTGACGTTCTTGTTTATTAAATTAAAAATAATGGAAAATATTTTAATTATTTCATAAATTTATAAAAAATAAACAGCAAAAAAGTTACAGCAGCACCAACAACAGCAGCAAGCAAGATAGAGCAGGAAGGAAATTTCCAAATGAATCAAGGCGGAACTTTGTCTTTATACTCTCTGGTGTATTTCCTTACATCAACTGCGTCCAAGCTATACGCACTATGTGCAAAGTTTTACAAAAGACCTTTTGTGTTTTCACAATGACGAGAGCACAAAGTAGGGGGCAAATTAAGTAATTACGAAATATTTCAATAGAATTTATATGGAAATATTTCGTAATTCGATACCGAGTACCGCGATTTGCCCCCAGATCTCGGCGACATCTTTGGTCTTTGCAAAGAAACAATAACAAAGCTGTTT
The DNA here is from genome assembly GCA_949987645.1 of Tachina grossa. Classification (NCBI taxonomy): domain Eukaryota; kingdom Metazoa; phylum Arthropoda; class Insecta; order Diptera; family Tachinidae; genus Tachina; species Tachina grossa. The sequence goes on from OX465278.1 coordinate 70,832,871, forward strand.
AACTGAAATACATATATTAGAGTATGTGTGCTTAGACGTAGCTGCCTTACATTATTCGGATGAAATTGTTAACAGATTGTAGCATCCTTACGGATATTATTAGACCACGTGGTCCATTTTAAGGAGAAATGTGATAATTACATGTTCCTAGTCCAATCATAGGACATGTCCTTAGCAAACAAAAAAGAAGAGCAGTGTTTGTTGTATATATCAACAAGGCATTAACTCTTATTCAGCTACGTCCAAGCCATATGCACCATGTGCAAACTTTTATAAAGAGCTTTTTGTACTTTCACACCGACGAGAGCACAACAGCCAACAAGATCTCGGCGACAAAAATGCTTGCTGTTACTTTGCAAAGAAACAAGAACAAATTTAAGAGCTTTGAAAGGTGTTTACCTTAAATGCAAATGTCACAGTATGTGTGTTGTCCTTGATGTAAACCAATGTAAACCAGCAATAAATTTGCACACGAAGTATATGCTTTTCTTTATATCGATGAATTAAATAATTAATCAAATATTTGCTTTTGTAGGTCTTATTACACACAGATTTCGATATTCTCATGTTCAATTAACATTAAAAAATATGTGTTTAACTACAATTTCTAAACTCAAATTACACATTTCAAAAAGCATTCCTAATATAAAAGTTGCCATTATATGTGTGTGGCAACGCTTTCCTCGCTGTTTACAAAAAAAACAGTAATCAAATAATTAGGACAAAAGTCAGAATTAATTTTATACGTCAAATGTGGTTGTACCTTCATATTATTGTAACATGGCTAATCGTTTTCACGTTTTAATCATCTGAAAAAAATCCCGATAAATTTTTGTAAATATATGTAGATATGAAAATTTTTATTTTAGTTTTTTCCAGTTATTAATAAAATATGAAATCGACAAAAGCTTATTAATCGTGAAAATGAATTTTTAAAACAGAAAATATTCGTTCGTACTCTTATTTTCAATTATTAGAGCTATGGTGTTTATGCCACGACACAAGAGCTATGACGTGATTATCGTAACAAAAATAATTGATACTTTTACAGTTAGAAATATATTTTTGTTTTGATTTCTTTGTATTTACTTAACAGCAGAGTACGAAAATAAACGAAAAGGAATGTTTGATTTTGTTTTGTTTCGTTCTTTGAAAAAATGAAAAAATAAATAACAATGACACTACACTTACCAGGAAGCTGTTCTTGCTTATGGTTTTGTTTGTTTTTTCTGTAGGAAATGAAGAAATGTCTTCAATTCTAAATGCTTTTATTCAATGTAAAATAACATAAAATTGTTAAACTCAACGAAATTTCTTCAATTTAATTATTATTTTTCGAACTTCATTTGTTTCTATTTTTATGATTCGAATAGGCTAAAGTTCGTATCGCTTTTTAAGCCAAATTACATGTGATAATTATTAATGAACATATAACATCAAAGTAAGTTGTAAATATTCTGACAACACATAGTTGAATGGAACCGCTAGCCGTTTTCGAAGGCCACTAAACCTTCATCATCAGCGTTCTTCTGTGTTTGGTCCACTGTATGTGGTGTCAGTTGATGTATATTTCTGCTTTATATAATTAGCATTATTGCAAATGGAATATGTGAATTGTTTTGATTCATCGTATTTCAATTCGCTGAAAGACCAAACACAGAAGAACGCTGATGATGAAGGTTTAGTGGCCTTCGAAAACGGCTAGCTGTTCCGTTCAACTATGTGTTGTCAGAATATTTACAACTAACTGATGTTATTTGTTCATTAATAATTATCACATGTAATTTAATTAAAAAGCGATACGAATTTTAGCCTATTCAAATCATAAATATAGAAATTTCTTCAAGTCGTGCGTTTTGCAATTGAACTGAACATTAATTTGTGATAGTCTAGTTACTAGACTCTAGTAGCTTCATAAAAAACGTCAAATAAGAATTTTCCACTTTTTTTGAAACTCTAAATTTAAACACCTATACACATAATCAATCAAACTCTAATATTTGACTATAAGTGTTCCTTCCTAATTATCAAATTTCCTATAAAGACACTGAAAAAATATAATAAAAATATTCTGTTTGCTTTTTAGACGGTACAATAATATAAATTTTGTTTGTAAAAAATATCTGATAAGACCCCTTTTATATACGCAAAGTTTTCTTTGCAAAAAATTTATTCAATTGAATGAAAGACAGATAGGGAATTCTTTATCATTCACAGTGTGCAAAAATGGCTCTCACGAAAAAATTAATTAATTTGAGAGCTAAAGCTACATAACTTCAAAATTGCAAAAAAAAATTGTAGCGTTAAGAACATATTTCTAGAAATAACAGAGGACACATAGACGATAGAAAAGAATATAATATCAAATACGGTGAAGTTGAAGAAATACAAAAGCACGAACCATTACAAATTTAAGGATACATAAATGGAAAAATTTGCTCAGAACTGATTTTGGATTGAAGTTAATAATTAAATATAAAAATTTAGCTAATAATTGTCCATTTCTAAAACTAAATTTTTGATCTATTACCATTAACGTTACCATATTGTAATACTGAGGTGAAAAGAAGTTTCAGCGCTATGAATTACTTTAAAAGTATAAATAGGGCATATAACTAGAGTAATCGATAAAGACCAACATTTAAAAACATTTCTACTTAAATTTAATTCAAATGTTTTGATATTTCGACTATACCGGATGATTTAATTTAAAATCTAAAAGAGTAAAAATGAAATTTGAATTGAACTTTTTATCCTTTAGATAAATATGTATATATGTTTGATATATATTGCATTTAGTGCTTTTTTCATGAACGAACAGTGCTTTTTGCTCTGAAAAAGTTGGCGTCACACAGTGGTCCAAATGCTCAATCTAGCTGGAAGAAAGTCATAACTCGCTTTTGAAAAGCCGCAGTGACATGCATCTTTGCATGTACATATATTTTATCAGTAAAAATACTCATCAAAAAATGGGCGCAATCTGTAATGGGCGTGGCAGATTTTTTGTTAAATAAATAAAAACAAATAATATTCCCATATTTATGTAAAACAATATTTATTTATTTATCTAAAATTTTTAATTTTTATGACAAAATTTGATTAACATTAATAAGAGATATATGTACATAGAATGAAATAATTTGAGGCAAGTGAAATGTAAAGGCAAAGACAACTGAAAATTATTCAAAAAACAAAAAAAAAACAATCTGGCATGTGATGGAAATCGATCATTTTCAAAGCTAAAATGTCTTCTGAATTCGAAATATACATCTGAAATTGATCAATTTGAAAACAATTGATCTCTATCACATACCAGAGTATGTTTGCTTTAATCTGATTCACTTTCTGAATCGAGGAATTGCTCTGGTATAGAAGCATCAGAAAGTAACGCAATAACTTCTTCGCCCAAAGGTTCAATACTGCGAGAATGAATAGAAAGAAGTCTTTGTTGAAAAAGAGGAAATAAGAGGATCTGAAGACAAGAGGAGATAATGAAAAAGATCATGCATTGTTTTTTCGCGGGTCATTTTTCGTGTGTGACTTTCTCATATATTTCGGAAGTCTTTGTTTCGAGATTCGAATGCTTCTTCCGACAACATTCCTATAGGAAGTGCTGCATATTGCATAATATCTGCACCATGAATGAGGATTTTGTGAACACTCGATGGCATATAATACCATGGATACAGTTGTATATACAGTTTTGCTGTGTCCATGCCATACGTACGAAATGCATTCACGTTAATAGCAAAGCCACATGCCATTGTGCTTAAAATAACACCAAATCTTTTTATTAAATCCTCATCAACTCTAGTTGCTGGAAAAATCTTCTAGCCGTATTCCCGTCATTTGTTGTTCCCCATCCTGGTGTGGGAATATCAACTAACAAACCCATCTCTTTCCTTAGGCGATCAGTAATTTTTTTCTTGGTTTCCTTCTGCACAGCTTTATCAAAATCCCTTCGAGCTTGCCATTTTTTAATATCAAGTTTGTAAGCTATATGAAGGATGCACTCAAAGAACCGTATCCATGCATGCAGCGTCGATAGGCCATACTCAAAAAGGCTTTCATTCGGTTGTAATTTCTCAACTGCTTTTAAGTCATTCATTATAGTAGGCGAAGCTCCACAAATACCACAACGTTGAGGAGAGGAATCCGCGAGCATTGAAAAGATTTTTCCATCTATCATTGTTAAATAAAAATTATGGATGATATTAATTGTTTTGCCATCTTCACAAATTCGCGTTGGAATTATCGCAGCTATTTGATTTTTTATCGCATCAATTTCTTTTGTAGCTAGAAAATTACTTTCTTTTTCAAATATAATTTTGATTGGCCTGCAAAATCTTGTGGAAGATGGTCGTGGATTCTGCCAAATTACTTTATTACCTTCTTTAAGCTGCAGAGGAACCAAAGAAACTGCAAACAAATGTTCATCCGTTTTAATAATATCACATGCATCGGTTTCACTAAAACCTTGCTTATATCGTGAATGTCCACTGCTACCATCGCATCCCCATTTATAGGACAAAATAAGCTCTGTAGATTTACACTGTTTCAAAATTTCTTTTTAGTGCTTTAAAAGTTCTTTTTGCAGTGTGATCTACTAAGCTTTGCAAACATACTTCCGCCGATATTTCAGAAACGTTAATACCATCATTTGGATAGCATTCCTTTTTCGCAGCCAACAGTTTATGGTAAGAAGGGTAGATATCAGCGCTATGGTTTTTAGCACCTGCACCTGCTGCTCTTGATGGAGAAGAGTCTACAGTTTTGATAATGCCCACAGCGTCTCTTTTTCCAGACTTATAAAGACTTGTTCCAGCAGCAAATGTCAGTTCTTCTGGGGACAAAGTCTCCAATAAAGGTGCAACTTTTGTTCGCTTTGCTCTCTCACTTTTTTCTAAAAATTCTTTAGAAGGTCTGCCATAGCTTGATGTCGACGGCCCATCCAGTAATCCGTCATCCTGAGATGCGGAAGAAGGCTTAGTTGGAATTACAAAATTTCCATCTAGCCAATATTTATTTGTTGCCTCAAAAACCTTCTTTGTTCGATTGGCTTGAGCCCACTTCTTAGCCAGAAACCATACAAACGTTCGAACAGATTGCTTCGCTTGTTTGCAATAGCTATCCGTTTCATTATTCTCAAGCCCGATTTTAGCAAAAACATATGAAACAACAACATTAAGTTTTTTATTTTGTTATTTTTCACTACACCAAGCATCAAATAATTCCCTTTTAGTAATGGACATTTTAGACTGTAAATGAAATAAAAAGCATTTAGGCAAAAACTGGCAGCTAATTTTGAAAACATTAACAAGCTACCATCGTACAGATTACAAAAACACAAATAACAGAATTAGAGTTTTATAGATTCCCATTTAAAACTCTAATTAAATTTGGACATTGAACAAAATGTTTACATATAAGACACACACATAGGAAACTGCATTTCTTTTCTAAACAAAACATTTTATTTTAATTATAAAAATAACAAAATTTCTTCCTACCTTTGTTAAATTAATTTCAGCAAAAAAATATTTTAAAAACTTTGTTCTGATTTTTTCACGACGACTTTAATTGCGGCACTAAACATCAACTGAGCAATTAATAGAAAAACAAAACAGCAATTACTTGGATTTAAAAGAAGAAAGCAAACCTGAAACAAAAGTAAAATAAATAAAAAATATACCGCTATGCACTGTGGATACTTGTTAACCTATTATCAAACAAATTATTTAATTTCGAAATAATAAAAAAAAAAATACTTTCTTCCGGCTAGATTGAGCACTTGGACCACTGTGCGTCACTGATGTTAGCAACATATACTGACATCGTTTGTGACTTTGTAAGCGATAGCGCGCCATTTACGCGTCATACAACAGTTTTATGCTAAATCTAAATAGCAAAATGAGCGACAGAATCACCTTTGACTGCTACTAGGTATTACTGATATCTAGAGATGTGCACGTGAGTGTTTTCTGACTCACGACACGCACGAACAATATTTTACTCACGCACTTTCACGCACGAATGATTTTGAAAATTTTTACGATCACGCACGCTCACGAATAAAATATTTTTAATCACGCACGAGTGATTTATAACTTATCACGATCACGCACGCTCATGAAAAAGTATATTTATAATATAATTTGCATGTTTTTTGGGTTGAAAAATAGGTTCTTACATATACATATGTACATATCTATGTATATATGTATGCTCGCGTCTTTATAAAATTTAGAATGTAAATTAAAATAAAGCAAAGTTAATTCAATATCGTTTTAAATATTCGTATTCGCGGATATCATTTTAAATATTCGAATTCTCGTATATCAAATTGACATTCAGCACATGTATGTATGTATACATACATAATATAAATGTGAAGGTAAGACGTATGATCAATTAAATAAATGATAATCAAATAAATGAGAAAAGCATATTATATGAGAAAACATACAAATTTCTAAAAATTTTTCTGCTACGTAACATTTTCACTACCATAACAAATCATAACAAAACTCGAACCCCACCCCTCCCCCCCAAAAGCGTTACGTAGTATATGGACGGCCCCTAAAGCAAAAAACATTTTCTGCGGTGGAATTCGTCAGTAGTATTGTTGACAAAGGCACTGTTGAATCAGTGGTGTTTCTCAATTTATACTTCCTACAGGGTATCTAAGAAACATACATACATACATACTTACAAAGCTGTATGTACCCATCAAACAAAATGCTCCGAATTCGTAAAGAATTCGTAACGATTGGTCGACAAAATCTTCCGATTTCGGCACCGAAATATACAATTTTTGTATGAAATGGTTGACACGACTTCTTAACGATATGTCGGTACGAATTCATTACGATAAGTCGGTACGAATTCGTAACGACATGTAGGTACAATTTTTATTTTGCTTTTATAGCAGAGTACCGCTTCATCGTTATGTTGCTGCTATTGTCGAAATAATTTGCACATACTCACTTATTTTAATATTTGTTACAATCCTTTCTTTTTATCAACATATACATATTTATTTAAAAAAAATGTTCACATACTTTTACTTATGTACTCAAAAATCAAAGTTTTAATGTTTAAAACAAATTGTTCAGAGAAACTACCGAAACTAACGAATTCGGTACGACAAGTCTGACTTCAGAAAAATTCGAAACATTTTCTTTGGGGGGTATTCATTATGTTTGTAGGCTCATACTACCATACATATTACTATACATATATGCATTTATTATTAAAAGCTTAAAAGTCTAATTTAATTTTTTCTCTCCTTTTTAGAAACTCACATTAATTAATAAAAATATTTCATTCAATAAAAGAATTGAAATTACTGAACTTAAGCCTGACTAAAAATTATTTCTGATTAAAAATTCACTATAGTTCAATTAAAATCTAAAAATGTCTCACATTATAAGATAATAATAAATTCAGGAATGTTATCTCGTGAGAGCGTGAGAATTCGTGCGTGATTATTAAAAAAGCTCACGCACGATCACGCACGAGTAACTTTTTTTCAGTCACGCTCACGCACTCACGCGTGATTAGCTATAATATTTGATCACGAATCACGCGTGACTCACGCGTGACACGATAAAATCACGACATTTGCACATCTCTACTGATATCATCGATTACGTAATGTATATTTTTACCACTGGGTTACTAACCATGTACAAGGTGTATCTACGGCCGATCGGCTGAGAGCCGGCTAAGCCGATTTCGCTTTTAAATGCCTTAAGCCTGCATCACACGATCGGCACAATTTACCAATTTTCGTCGGCTTACTGCAATAAAGTAATAAGCCAAAATGACATTATTATGTCTATGTGGCTTTATTACCAACGCATTGTGGTGCTCTTATGTAATTATATTTCAATTAGTTGAGAAATAAGGCAAATTTATCTTGTTACTTTTGAATTTATTTCAGTGAGCCGACAAAAATTGGTACATTGTGCTTTTATTTGTAAACAGTATTGGGCGATGCAAAATAAAAGTTTTTTTTTTAAATATAATAATAAATAATTAAAAAAACAATCGATTTATGAAAAACATCGATGTGTTTTTTCCAGTATACTTCTCTAATGCTAAATGGTATGAAGTTTTACCTTATACATAAGGGGCCGTATTCAAAAAAACTTAACAAAGCTTTGAAAAGCAATGTTAAGTAAAGTTCTATTCAAAAAAAATTATTATATCAAAATTCTAAAGTAGGCACCTACGTTTGTTAATGCTACTTTAAGTTGATATTTCCAAAATTTATATTTTGTACCTCGAATATTTTTCTTAATATAGCACATATTGATTCATGTTACATCTGAAAATGGAGCTATAAGTCTAGCTCTTATCTTAAATTTATTATTTCTGTCATGTGATGGAAAATATCACTAAATTATCCAACTGATTCGAAATACATAGCAAAATCCATAAAAAAAAAATATTAAAATAAATACAATTATGCAAGAATTTTTTAGTGATGTACATTCAAACAAAACGAATCGAAACAAGTAAGAGTGCTATATTCGGCTGTGCCGAATCTTATATACCCTTTACCAAAGTGTTTTTATGTAGTATAGAGATACATACATAAGCACATACATAAAGTATAAAAAAAAAGAAAAAAATAATTTGACCTAGTTACTTTTATGTACAAAAAAAAATTTACTAAAATCATCATTTTAGATTTTTCTGATTACTTATACCAATCTAGTAGTTCTTAAAAAAATATAGAAAGTGTGTTAAGTGAAGAAAGAAAATTAAAAAAAAATTTTTTATTTATTTACTTTATTATCCAGAAAAAAAGTTCAAAGTTTCCATCCCTGGAGCTGAGGTTTTTATTTTTATAATTTTTTATACAAAACTTTTCTTTCCAAAACGTAATATATATGTATATAACTTATAAAGGAAAAGATAAGAACTAATTAGACTTAGTTACTTATATATACCACAAAGAATGTAAGTTTCCCAACCCTGAAATCGTCCTTTTTGATTTTTCTGATTTCTTTCACCAATCTCTTTCTTTTTAGAATTTAAGATATGTTTAATTTATAAAAAAAAGAAAAAATTTGTTTTAGTAAGTTACTTTTGTACAAAAAAAGTTAAAGTTTTCCAACCCTGGAATAGACCTTTTCATATTTTTAATTGTTTTTTTATTTGAAATACCAATTTTATTCGTACTTAAGCATAAAATAAGTTTATTTAACAAATAAAAATAAAAATTAGATTTCGGTTAATTTTTTATATCACTAAGAGCATAAGTTTCCCAGCCCTGGAATCTTCCTTTTTGATTTTTCTGATATCTTCTACCAGTCTTTTTTTAAGAATGTTTAATTTGTTTTAGTAAAATGCTTTTGTATAAAAAATAAGGTTTTCCAACCCTGGAGACGTCGTTTTAATTTTTCTATTTTTTTTTTATTTTGAAATACCAAATTTATTCATACTGGAGTATAAAATAATTTTCTTTTATTAAAAAAAATAAAAATTAGTTTTCGGAAGCTAATTTTTTTTATATCACAAAAAGTGTGGGTTTTCCAACTCTGAAATCATACTTTCTGATGTTCCTAATTTATTATACTAATCTCCTTCTTTTGAGAATATAAGATATCTTTAATTTATAGAGAAAAAGGAAAAATTTGCTTTAGTAAGTTACTTTTGTATAAAAAAAAGTTAAAGTTTTCCAACCCTGGAAACATGTTTTAAATTTTTTCAAATTGAAACACCAATTTTATTCGTACTATAGCATTAAATAAGTATATTTATTTAAAAAATTTAAAACCAGTTTTCGGTAATTAATATTTTATATCACAAAAAGATTAAGTTTCCCAACCCTGGAATAATCCATTTGATTTTTCTGATTTTTTACACCAATCTCTTTCTTTTAAGAATAAAAGATATGTTTAATTTATAGAAAAAAAGGAAAAATTTATTTTAGTAAGTTACTTTTGTATAAAAAAAGTTAAAGTTTTCTAACCCTGGAAACATCTTTTTAATTTTTTGAAGCTTAATTTTTAATTTGAAATACCAATTTTATTCGTATTGAAGTATAAAAAAAGTTTATTTTATAAAAAAAAAATAAGTTTTCGGTAGTTAATTTTATATATCACAAAAAGTGTAAGTTTTCCAACCCTGGAATCATTATTTTTGATTTTTCTTATTTCTTACACCAATCTTTTTCTTTTAAGAATATAAGATATGTTTAATTTATAAAGAAAATGAAAAATTTGTTTTAGTAAGTTACTTTTGTATAAGAAAGAAGTTAAAGTTTTCCAATCCTGGAAACTTCTTTTAAAATTTTTTAATTTTTTTTTATTTGAAATACCAATTTTATTCGTACTGAAGTATAAAATAAGTTTATTTTATAAAAAAAAAATAAGTTTTCGGTAGTTAATTTTATATATCACAAAAAGTGTAAGTTTTCCAGCCCTGGAACCGTTCTTTTTGATTTTTCAGATTTCGTATACCAATATGTTTCTTTTAAGAATATAAGATATGTTTAATTTATAAAGAAAATGAAAAATTTGTTTTAGTAAGTTACTTTTGTATAAGAAAGAAGTTAAAGTTTTCCAACCCTGGAAACTTCTTTTAAAATTTTTTAATTTTTTTTTATTTGAAATACCAATTTTATTCGTACTGAAGTATAAAATAAGTTTATTTTATAAAAAAAAAATAAGTTTTCGGTAGTTAATTTTATATATCACAAAAAGTGTAAGTTTTCCAGCCCTGGAACCGTTCTTTTTGATTTTTCAGATTTCGTATACCAATATGTTTTTTTTAAGAATATAAGCTATGTTTTATATATAGAGAAAAAAAAAAAATTTGTTTTAATAAGTTACTTTTGTAGAAGAAAAAAGTTAAAGCTTTCCAACCCTGGAAATGTCTTTTTTATGTATTAAACTTTTTTTTATTTTTAATATCAATTTAATGTGTACTGCAGTATAAAATAAGTTAATTTAATAAAAATAAATAAAAAAATTGTAAGACCTAGTTACTTTTATATATTACAAAAAGTGTAAGTTTCCTAACCCTGGAATCATCCTTTTTGATTTTTCTGATTTGTCACACCAATTTCTTTCTTTTAAGAATCTAAGATATGTTTAATTTATAGAGAAAAAGTAAAAAATTTGTTTTAGTAAGTTACTTTTGTATATGAAAAAAAATTAAAGTTTTCCAACCCTGGAAACGTCTTTTTAATTTTTTTAACTTTCTTTTTTAATTTGAAACACCAATTTCATTTGCACTGAAGTATAAAATAAGTTAATTTAATAAAAAAAATATAAAAATTAGTTTACGGTAGTTCATTTTTTATATCACAAAAATTTTAAGTTTTCCAACCCTGGAATTATCCTTTTTGATTTTTCTGATTTTTTAACCCAATCTCTTTCTTCTTAGAATATAAGATATATTTAATTTCTAGAAAAAAGGAAAAATTTCTTTTAGTAAATTAATTTTGTATTTATAATTTTATATAAAAAAGTTAAAGTTTTCCAACCCTGGAAACGTCTATTTAATTTTTAAAATTTTTTTTTATATATTTCTTTTATTAAGAAATATTAATTTTATTCATACTGAACTATAAAATAAGTTTATTTAATAAAAAAAAATAATAATAACTAGTTTTCGGTAGTTATTTAGTATGGCAAAATGAAGTTTAAGCTTCCCAGCTCTGAAACCGTCTGCTCGATTTTGCTGATTTTCAATACCAATCTTATTTTGACCATTTCTGACAGATAAGTCCAATAACGAAGTCTCTAGCTTTTCTGGGAGCTTCGGAAAACCGATTTCACGTACACTCAGACGGACAGACGGGCATCGCTTATTCGTCTTCCTTATGCATAAGGATCCAGAATATATATACTTTATGGATCGCTTATTAATATTCTAGAAATTACAAACGGAATGACAAACCTATATATACCCTTTTACCATTTTTTGGTAAAGGGTATAAAAAGCTGGATATTCAAATACTCATTTCGTTCGAATAAAATAAATTGAGATAATTTTTCTATGTTCATCATATTTTTTTACTTTTACTTCATAAAGATGTTTATCTGTTTTGAATCCATGTCAGAACCTTATAGTATGTTTACACGACACGTGCTTCGCTCTCTATTCATGCTTCACACCCCAATCATGACCGAATCAACTTGCTTCGCCATACAAAATTATGAGAGCGAATCAAGTAGATTCAATATGAATCTGTTTGCGAAGCACGTAAAATTGGTATCTTCTCTAACTTTTATCGCAGCTTATCGGCAGTTTAGCTGAACCATCTATCAAAACAAAATATGTATACATATGTGTATGTATGGGTTTGAACAAATAAAAACAAACCAAAAAAACATAGATGTGAGTTTAATATAAATAATTTTAATTAAGTTATGAATAGTAAAAAAAGGAAAAATAAGAAGAAAATATAGGGATGCCTTCAAAAACAAAATTTTGAATGAGTCGAATGTATGTAAGTATGTATGCTTATGTGTATGTATGTATATACGTGCATATGATACGTATGTATCCAGCTGGAAAAGTTGGTATTAATACATACAGTATTATTTTCCAAAGCAAAACAATGCATCCCTTAGAAACGATAGGGTAATTTGATCAAACACAATTAAAATAATTCATTACTTTCCTAGGACATGTTCTGTGTTAACACTAATCAATTCAGAAATGAAAAATTATACATGATTCAGATAGTTTAGACGAGAACAATTTTTAAGCCGCACAATTTTTGTTCTTTTCCAAATTACACGAGACTAATTCATCTGGCACAAAATGTATTCGTATACACAGCTGTGTGTGCTTAGTGTTTTTAGTATTCATTTAACATTTGCTGTTTTTTAAGTTGTGTGTTTATTGGTTTTATGCTGCTAATGCGGGGTTGAAGCTGGTTGAAAAGTTATGCCAACCGCAAAACCACTCTCTTTGCCTCTCTCACCGACAAACTGGCATGTTATGCCAGCACAATTATGCCCGTATAAATCAGCGCATTTGCATTACCTTATAATTTACTATTCATTACCTTTTCCCACTGCGTGCGTATGATATGTATGAATGTGTGAATATAAATAAAAAGATGCCACACGAACAGTGATGCCAACTTTTTCAGAGCAAAAAGCACTCTGCCTTCAAAAAAAGCACTAAATGCAATAAAGCCATATTTCGATTTTGTTCAGTCATAAGTAGAATATGAGCAAGAAAATTATTTAAGTTCAAGACAGAAGTAAATTAAACAATTAAATAATGGGATATTTGATATAAAAATTTTGGAAAAATAAAGCTTACATAATCCATAAAACTAAACTTCAGAAACGAAGCATTTTTATTTACAGGATAAAGATTTCAATTAAAATTTTATTTGTACTCTTTTATATAAGTGCCTAAATTAAATCATTCCGTACAGACGAAATATCAAAACACTTGATTAAAATTTATGTGGAAATGTAGGATTTTGGTCGATATCGAGCCCATCAATTTGTTACTGTAACTCCAGTCATTGTAATTAGAATCGAAATAAAATGAATTCTGCGTGTAATTAGCATACAAATCGGAAGAATTTGTATGTATTTATGTATATGTACATGCGTGTAAATATGTAGGTATGTGTCAATGAATTAACAAAAACTATTTACTACCCTGTAGTCAACCTAGAACCATATGTCTCTATGTCAATACTCTTTCTCCAGCGACAATTGCACTAGTTAAAATGTCGACAACTTTCCTTTTATGCGCGAGTAGAGATACGTTAGAGACGACATTTCTAGTGTATTTCTGGTGATATTGTCAATCAACGCGTCAATAGTTTGTTTTTCTTTTTTATTATGTTGTGGAATAATATTAAATAAATATATGTGACGCTCAAAATAGAAAGGGTAAAAACCGGTTTTGTTCAGGAGAGCCATTTTAAAGATTTAAATACGTGTATCTTTGGTGTACCATCACACCATAAAACGCGCATATCTCTGGAAGGGAACACTTTTGGGAAAAAAGTGAAAATTGCTTTTTTTTACCCTTAGGTCCCTTTCTCTATGCGCTGTCACATATGTAGACGAGGGTCCCTAAAATTTGCGAGTGAATCTTCGGTTCAAATATCTCTATATGGTCGTAAAAGAACTACCTTCTCAACAGTGCTAAAGACTACTGATAGATTTTCAATAACAACCCTATGTTATTTGTCAATAGGCATTTGCATTGGCTGGGCTACACCTAGTCAGTAGCACTATTGACAATGTCACTAGAAAATCACTATAAGTTTACTATTGACAACGAGATTGGATATATCGATATTGTAGACTAGAGCCCCTAAAATTTACTAGTGAATCTTTGGTGCCAATGTCTCCATGTGGTCCCGAAAGAACTACTAAGTTAGTAGCGATATAGTCTAGTGGTGGATTTTCAATGATAAGCTAATGTTAAATGTCAATAGATGATACCATTGGCTGGGGTACACTTGGTCACTAGTGCTACTGACAGTAAATCACCACAATTTCACTATTCGCACTTTCTGCAGGGTATGTATGGATGTACATTAGAGTGTTCTCAAAAAAAAATTCCTTTGTTTTTCTCAGAACCAGGTTTCAAACTTTAGTTTAGGTAAAAAAAATAGGCCTGTTAAAATATCAGCTCATAATATTAATGGTGAGATGGTGCGCATCGCACTTTTCAATTTCCCATGCGATTTACATGGTATAAATTGATTTTATTCATTCTGATTGTCATAAGTAAAGAACGGAATGTCCTACAGTAAACTACTTGGTACGCTTTTGTAGAAAATTCAACGCTCTATAAAAAAAGTTACATAAAATTTTTTGATAAGTTAGCTGAATCAAAAGTTATTTACAGTCCAAATAAAATTTACCCTAAATTTATACGATTTTTCAAGAAAACAACAGAAATATTATATTATTCCAGAAAATGTTACCAAGTTCCATACAAAATACAAACAGGCCTTCTAAAAAGTGCCAAAGAAGAGTTTTTCGTTATAATAGAGAAATATAAAACAATTTTATTAGTTTTTCAATTAATTTTAGCCATAGCTGTAATAAGTGAATGGAATGGAAATTAAAAATATTTTTATTTCAGATTTAGTTTAATTTAAAATTTTTTTATAGAGTGTTCAATTTTCTACAAAAGCGTACCAAGAAGTTTACTGTAGAACATTCCGTTCTTTACTTATGACAATCAGACAGAAAAGTGGAAAATATTTATTTGTTGTTTTGTGTAAAGCCGCCATACTATCACAAATTTATATTTAGTGGATTTGTTAAACGCACTAAAAGCACTAAAGTCAAAGGTGAAAAAGCACCAATTTCGTGTATTTTTTTTTTTAAAAAAGCACCTAGTTGAAAAATTCCAGGCTGTTATGAATTGAAAAGCACTAAATCTAGTGCGAAAAGCACTAAATTGGCACGCTGCACCCGAAGCACGAAAGCGTCGTATAAACGGCAATATTCAGAGAGCGAAGCATGTGATTCAACTCGTCGTCTAAACATAGTATTATATTTTTTAAATTAGGTTGCTTAATCGCTATTCACACTATGCCTTTTTAGCCTGCCTTGTATTGACAATTTTCTTTTGAAACCCCTACGAAAAGTCACACCCATTTACATTAAGCCTTTTTTATTCATGCCTTTTTGGCATTTATATACACGTTTAATGCTGAGAAAGAGAAATGTCATAAATCCCCTTGAATTTTCATTTCGTGCCTTTTGTTCTACACCGCAAGCTTCTCAACCCCTCTCACCAATAAACTAAAAAAGCCTGCCTGAACAGGCAAGCAGAAAAGGCACAGTGTAAATTGCGTCTTAACTTCAAGATAATAAAAATGTATTTAATAAAATAAAAAATTATTGGAATACTCGAATGAAATTGTATTCGATGTTGTACATCATAAGCTGTGAAGTGGTTGTTGAAACGGTGGTGTGTGTTACCAGAATTTATTATTAAATCACAAAATAATTAAAGTTGTCTTTTGAATACAATTTCTTAACAAAGCAATGTTAGCCTTAAATTGCTTGGTAGCTACTATGAACTTTAAAGCTCAAGTAAAATATTTTTTTGAATAAGGGTGAAGGATGTTAGCATTTAATGTATATAGAATTCTCGGTTTTTTATTTTAAAAAACATGCATTTGAAAGTTTCTAAACAAAAAACAAAAAATATATAAAAAAAAATCTAGTCAATGAAAATAAGAATAACAAAAAAAATTTGCAATTTTAACATTTAGTTGCAACTTAATAATGTGTTTTTTTGCTATTGTTTGCTGCAATAGTTTTTACTTCTGTGTTTATAATTTGTCCTCAAACAAAGAGGCAAATTCTCACTTGTGAAAAAGATCAACAAAACACAACAAATTATGAAAGTATGATCGTAGTAATTGTAAGTGCACGCGCGGATCTTATTCACAAGTTAAACATATCGCACACTACATCAGTCACAGTCGCAACTCAAAAAACCTTAGATGTTGAGGAGTGACTAAAAAACCGTTTATACTCTACAATTTTTTTAATACATGTATTTTAACAATAAGTATTCAAGTGTTAAATCTAAAATGTAATTATTAGGCCTGACTGTGCAAATGACGCAAGTATGTAATATGAAAAAAAGCATAACGGTACTTTAAATTGTTCAGGAAGACTGTGTTGAAAAACAAATTTTCCAAATCATTGGAAATTTGTTCAGTGAACTGACAGTTTTATGAAAAAACATAACCATTTTGATAATTTTGAGTTGTGACTGTTTATGATTTAGTGTACGATATGTGTGTAAATTGAAGTAAATACTCTTATAATTATCTATGTTAAGTAAGTTTGAGTTCTGTGATCTTTTTTCAAAAGATTTTTTATTAAAATATTGTACACGACATAGTGAAGAACGTGTATATCATAATTTTGGAGGAACCTATGTAACTACATATGTACATATCTATCTGGATTTACTCTAACACGAATATGACTTCGTATTAATGCTTCGAGGCAATCATTTAGAAATAATTGAATAATTTTACAAGTTTTGACGTAAGATTACAAAAAATAAATAAAAAATTTAGTGATTATTTCTATGTTAGGATATAAAAACCTACGCCCTTCTATGTTGTCGATAATGTGTCCCAGTTAAGGTTGCCAGACGGCCTGGGATGGCCTGGATTTCCACTTTTTTGGAGCCTTGTCCAGTTACCAGCTAAAATAAAATTTGTCCAGTTAAAAAAGAAAATCTTTAATTTGAAAAATATTTTTCTTGTCTATATATATTAGAGTGGCCGTTATTTTTTTTTTTGATTTCTTATATTCTTTAGGGGTTACGCCCGCCCCTCAAAGTTGGCCTTCAAGTCCATTTTCAATGTAATTTGTTTGCATGTGGCTATTCTTTTGAAAAATCATTTTACAAGAACATGATATATGGCAATATTTTAACTCTTTTAGTCTACAACATTAGTTTCGAAGAAAGTTTTTTGCTAAAATTTGTATTTTAGGAAATAATGAAGAAAATAACCAACAAAATACCACAAATTATATATACCAAAATTGAATTTATATGGAAATTATTTTATTAAACGTTTACAATAAGAGTTTATATCTATTAAATTATTTAATACATATACTAAGTATTGTCATAAAAAACTAAAAAAAAAAGATATTACATTGAATATATGGGCTTGAGGTCTAACTCTGAGGGCCGAACGCACCCCCTAAAACACAACTTATCGCTATGATATTTTTTTGTATTTTTTTACATAAAACTGGACCAAATTGGGGGGCGAGAATAAAAGAAATCAACAAAAAAATTCTTCATACAAGTAACGACCACTCTAATATATATATTTCTAATAATATTTTTAATTAGTTAATATAATGTCTTATAAACTTTAAAAATTAAAAATCTTGTTTTATTTTCAATTCTCTTTAAAGGTTGTTTCCAAAAACATTTTACATCCGCACGATGATTTCTTTCATGTTTCTAGGTTTGATTTTTTTCTTTGAAAAATTTTATTAGTGCTGCCAGTAGATTAAAAAAAAAGCCCGTTTTCCCCCTACATACTCGTACTAAAGGCTTTTCCGATACTTAAATCTTTGAAATTTTTAGTAATTTTAATTTAAATGAACTTTTGCGCAAACTGTATGTAAATTTGAAACAAACGTTAGAAATTTCATTTTATAATAATAAAATAAAAAAATTTCTAGCAATTTTTAATTTAAAAATGTATTTATTTATTTTTATAAAAACAAAAAAGTGTGTGTAAGTGTCTAAAAATGCCTAAAGAAATCCAAAAAAACAAGAAATTGTTGCTTACAAATTGCACAATTGCACAGATTAAGTTTACGAGTAAAAATTATTGGGCAAATTTAACAGGTTTGTGTAAATAAATTTCTATACAATTTTTGACATTTTATTTTCGAGAGTGTAAAAATACACAATTGCACAGTTTGCGATACTTTTGAACATTCTCATGAAAACCCTTATTGATTATTTTACTAGAGCTACAGTAGGTAACTTAAAACCTTACATATGGAGTTATTTTTTATTACATTCACACAAAAAAGTAATATGAATAATTTTGTAATACCAATTAAAATATTTGTAATATCAATTAAATAATTAATTGAATTTTCACCTATAAACAATTTTATAATATCAATTAAGTTTTTCCAGTTAAATTAATTAGTACAATTAAAAATTTAATTGAAATTGAAGTTACTTCAAAGTATTTTATTCAAATAGATCTTTATTACAATGAACAATCATGTGTTTTTTTAAATTTTCAAAAAGCAATGATCTTCTATTGTCACATAAAACATGGAAAATATGCGTTCAACATCAGTAGATGTAACAGGAGCATATTAAAATGCGAGTATTTCAGATGGGGAAAAATTTTCAATATATTCATCGGTTTCGGTTTTATTGAAATATATATAATTTTTAATTTTGATTAAAGTCTTCAGACCTGTGTTTCTGTTCAAAACTTTGTAAAATTTGTCAATGAATACATTTTGGTTTGTATTTTCAATATTTTCTTTCACACGTTCTATAACAGCTAAACTTTCACTAATAGGAAGTCCTTTAGTTTCTAGTCGGGTGATGCTTGAGCAGAGTATGTTCAATAAACAGTTGGACAATCGCGAAGGCGATCATTGGTTAGTCTAAGCGCCGTAGACTTTTTTACGAATCATGTCTCCGATGTTTACAAGAACTTGGTATGGGCATCATGTCGGACATCGCAAATGGCTAATAGAGACCGCTCATGTCCATGTTTCGTCCATGCTCTGACATGGATGTCCGAACATATGTCTGAGGAACGATGTTCGCCATGTTGCGCTACCGCAAAATACTTTGATATGCCTGCACATGGAGATCGCCCGTGTTCACCACAACAAAGAAGTTCATGAATTTTTCACAGTTGTTCATGTCATGTCCAAGTTGATGGCTCGTGCAGACGTAGGGTAACGAAATGTATATTTTAATCGAATATCTGCAAGCAAACAATCATAAACCTCCGGCGGTTATAGTTTCGGTTCGAGTAGAAGTTATAGAAAAGTAAAGCAAAAATTAATAACATGCAGACATACATGTGCAAGAAGAGGAAAGAAACATATTTTTTGTGAATTTCTTTTACACCAGTTTGAGTTATATGATATTAATCGCGTTGCCAGAGTGAAAAATAAGCTTTTTTATACAAGGTGATCCAAAATAAGTATTTTTCTACAAAAAAATTAAAATATGCAAAAAATTGCTTTTTCTGGCAAAAAGTCAGAAAAATTAGCCCTACTTATTACTTATTAGACCTAGGTCTTTCATAAGATTATATTGTTCACTCTTTTAACGGCTCCTTTAAAACGACTAGTATCACATATTCCTTATTGGACAACAGAAACATGGCTGATATCGCTGTTTGTATACTAGGTTAGCTCAGGTTAGGTTAATCTGGGTGGTCCAAAGACCTCGCATAGACCCAGATTGACCCTTAGCGATGCCGGCAGACGAGAAGGGAACCTATAAGTATAGCAGCCTAGTTCGTGGTGCCTGTATCGAATAACTCCCACACAGATTTAACAAATTTTAGTAATCTACACAGTTCCGCTCTCGATACAACTTCATTACTACGAAAAGTGTGAGCGCCAAGATAGTTATATCTAGTGCGGCTTAGAGCCGGACAGTGACACAGTAGATGTTCAATTGTTTCAATTGCCCTGGGCTCCTTACGTTTCCTGCAGGTACCGTCAAGTATTCGTCATATTTTGACAGCATACGAAGCCATCCAGCAGTGTCCAGTTAATACCCCCGTTAGAAGTTTGCCGTTGCTTCTAGTTAATGATAAAAGGAATTTAGTCGATTTGGAATCATAGGAGCTCCACATGATTTTAGAATTTTTGCAAGTTTTCGTCACACGCCAACATTTCTCCGCTTCTTCCCTCATCATAGAGTCTATGATCTCTTTAAGGTGTTGAATTGGTTTTCGTTTCCGCAACCGGTAATTGAATTCCCCTTTTGGCCAGTATATCGGCCATTATATAATATATATATATATATATATATATGGACTTAGCATATATGTACTTGTCTAGCATCACATAACATATTTAGGGCCTTCCTACACATGAGCACAACCGAGGAGTAATTGCAATCAACTGAAATTGCTTTAATAGCTGCTTGGCTGTCTATATAAGTACATACTAACACGCACATTTATGGTTAAAGTGGTGAAGCCTGCAATTTGTATTGCATAGATATCCGCCTGGAAGGTGCCACAGTCACAAAACATACAGAAGTGTCACGAGACGGAAGATACGCGTATTTTTCAGTTTGTCTCGTTTTCCCTCAAATTTTGTCGTCGGTTTTGTTTTGCTACGTCTTTCTAGTGCAATACATTTTTGTTAGCTGTGTTAATTGGTAAATAGTAATACACTACAGTATCAAATACACTATGCTTTTCTCTTTCTTCCATGAATTTTAACAAAAACCTGATTGGAGGTTTTTTTACCTGTCACTTTCTTCATTTCTGTGTATTCTGTGCCACAGTGATCAGGAAGTTTATAAGAATCCTCTAGACCGAGCTCCGGACAGTAAACCGCAGCTCCCACCTGTTGTAAATATAGAGATTGTTGTTGTAAATATAGAGATGGTAAAATTGAGCTTACAATACAAAAAGCTTTCAGCAAATTGAAATACGATGAATCAAAACAATTCACATATTCCATTTGCAATAATGCTAAGTATATAAAGCAGAAATCTACATCAACTGACACCACACACAGTGGACCAAACACAAAAGAACGCTGATGATGAAGGTTTAGTGGCCTTCGAAAACGGCTGGCTGTTCCGTTCAACTATGTGTTGTCAGAATATTTACAACTAACTTTGGTGTTATTTGTTCATTAATAATTATCACATGCAATTTGGCTTAAAAAGCGATACGAACTTTAGCTTGTTAAAATCATAAATATAGAAACAAATGGAGTTCGAATAATAATTAAAAGTATTTAGTTTTAATTTTGTTACCAAAATTTCAGTCTTGAAACACCAGTCGTGCGTGAGCCACAGATTTTCTGACTTGCAAAGAAAAATTTAAACGGTATAACACCCGCAGAGTCATCAAACACTTTTGAACGAATATTGTCAATTTGTTTTTCAAAACACAACCCATAAAAATTTAGTAATAACTTACACTAAGAACATCTTACTTTTCAACGTAAACTACTTGCCGTCTCCATTACTTTACATCATTTGTGCAACGACTGCCAATTAAATGAAAAAAATAAATTATCGGAGTGTAGTAGATCGTGTGTTTATCATGCGGGTAGTTCTATGTTCAAATCCTCTCTAGGAGATGTGTTTTTTTTCTAATTGCACATACATATGTATTCGTGGAAACTAGTTTTGGGTGCATAATGAAGTAAATATGTGATAGACCAGTAATGATCGTTGTTTCTACCCATAGTTATGTATTAGTGTACATATGTACACAAACCCGTAGGTTAAATTTTCTGTATGTAAAAATTACTGATATATGTAAGTAGAACGTTTGACTTCAAACACAGGCAACAAGAGTTCAATTCAAAATTATGTATTACTTCTAATCTGAGGTTGTAAATATGTGCCTCTAATGACATCACCATGTTAAAGATGTTAAAGTAATGCGTTACAAAGCCCAACTATAAGTAGTGTGAAGTATTTTATTTATATGTTTGTTAGTAATTTAACTCAGTACTTTGCCATCAAAATTGTTGCTGAGAATGTTTCATAATTTTTTCCAAGACTCTTCATTTGGCTTACAATATCAAATTTAGAATCACATATTCTCAATTTTAAGTTTATCTTTGATAAATAACTCCTGTTATATCTAAAAATTTTTGGCATGGTCTTACTGGGGTTGACGTGAAGATAATTAGAAGTCATTCAGTTATTCAAAACAATTATAATTGATTAATATTTTCTGAGCATAAGCCACGTGCTGGATTCTGCAACTTTTCGCAAACCGTAATACTCATCGACTTATTTATTCGCTTGCGATAACAATAGTCCAGTAGCGAAATTCAGTAACCTTTAACGATTCGACAATCGTAATTTGTGTCTATACATTTTGTCGCTTGCAATAACGATTGTGTGATTCTTTAACTTCTTTTAACGATAGTACGCAGCTGATATTTTCTGATGATTTTTTTCGATAAAATTAACAGCACATAAATTATTGTCGCTTAAATAACGACACAGCTGACATTAACCTACAGCAAATATCGTTAAAAATGTTAATGAATAGCAAATTCGATAAATTTTCGTTATAATTATTTTAACGATGCGATTATCGTTAAATAAAGCTAGTGCATCGCACTACAGGTATTGATTGGTTATTGTACTCTCGTCGGTGTGAAAACACAAAAGCTCTTGTGCCAAAATTTGAACATTTGGTATATGGCTTGCACGTAGCTGCTGTAAAGTAATTCAGACGGTTGTACTTCATGTTGTAAAGCATCTTGTTCTTAATGTAAGATAGTAACAAGTTTTCCCAGGATGATAACAAATACTATTGCTACTTCAAAATTTTCGTTGTTAATTGAGATAGTTTTCTTTTCTTAAGTTACAAATGCCGTGGTTATGTTCATTAACGCCGTTGTATGTGCAATTTCAATTAAAATTTTAATTGTTAAATATAGCAAAGGAAAATAATTTTATTTACATAATTTTTCTTCTATGTGTATATTAATAGTATTAAAAAAATTAACAAAACCAAAGTGCGCTGTAAAATTAAAAACTTAAGTAAATTTTTGTGAATCTAATCGAACTATTGCTCTACACACTTCTACAGGATTATTTCTTTGTGTGTAGAGATAAATGAAAAATTTCAAAACTGAAATCCAGACAGAAGCCAGACTTTAAATTTGTTTTAGTCTCTTCTATATTCAGTTTATGGCAAAACTTATTTTACAAACCTATAAAAATACCAATGGAGTAGAGAACATAAAAAGTACAAGGCATATATTTTTATCTTCAAATATTATAAAAATAATGCATTATTTATAAAAGATATATGAAACCGTAGACTTCTTGAAATTGTACACTTCTTTAATACAAATATTTAAAATATATATTGCATAATTCAACTAGAGTAAACAACCGTCTAGTTAAGTGACTTTGATTTTGAATTTAATATACTATTTATCGTGTGATGTTTGCTCTTGAAATATAATTCTAAATAGTTTCTTCAAATTTTACTTTTATTTTTATTTAGGAAATATATTTGCACGAGTATCTAATGTTTTTTTTTATATATATATTTAGTAAATGTATGACCACATGTTCCCTATCTAATGCATTTAAATGCCAAAATATAAAGAAATCAACAAAATTGACTAAACGAGTACTACACAACACAAAATAAGTGAATGGGATTTTGGCAAGCATTATTACATGCAAGTGATTTTTTATGATCTCGAAAATGTGTAAACTGTCTGAATGCATGCAATTTGCTTATTTGAAAAAAGAAATTATTTTCATATGTTTCTATTTTTCAATATTTTACTATTTATTTTTATTGGCGTTTCCTCAAACGAAAAGAAAAACCTACAGAGGGTGCAAGCATTTTATAATTACAAACAAATGCTCTGAAATAAATAAACATACGTATGTACATATATATAAAATGAGCCAATTCACAAAGTGTTGTATTGCTTCATATTTGTTAAGTCATAATCGTTCATGGCTATCATAAAATCTTTGCTCACATTTTTCATATAAAAATATTATGTGACAATAAAACTTTAAAGAATTTTTTTCATATGAATTTCGACATAAATCCAATGAAAAAATTTATTAAAATTCAACCAACGTCACGCTTCTTTGAATAAATGAAACCACTTTCGTTAAAATTATTTTAATGAAAACTTCGTCAAATGTACTAAAGAGTGTCATCAATGCAATGAAATAACTTCATCGAAAGAACGAAATAATTTCATTAAACCGACGAAATAATTTCATTAAAACCACGAAATAGTTTCATTAAAACAACGAAATAATTTCATTAAAATAACGAAATATATGTATCCATAAAAAGAACAATATGTTAAATTGTATGTGTAAATTATAGCATTGCACAGATACATCTGTTTGCACTACTTTTCCGTGTTTTTTGGTTCTGGTATGAACAAAAGTGTTATTTATCGTTTTCTGTTACTAGTTGTAAATGTTGATTTTTTAAGCAATTATTGTATGGATGGGCAATGAGCAAATGAAAACAACACATTTATTTTTTTTTTTTTTTGTTTTTCTAAGGTAAATAAGATACATAAAACTGCTTTTACCATAAGTGCCTTATGATGTGTTGAGAAAAAAAATGTAATTGGCTGATGAATGAACGAATGAAAGCAAAATTGCACATACATATGTAAGTAAATGATACATGTACATGAAACACATGCATTTGTAATTACTCTCAGAGCAAAATTGTCTCTTTATCTCTCTATACTTTGGCTGCCCCACAAAATAACATAACGAACGTCCGCACATACATCTGCACATCATGTATTTGTTTCAATAGTGGTTTTTTCATATATTTGTATTACAATATGTATTTTTTGAGCAAAAACAGATCAAACAGTTGGTCAGCAGCAATACTATAAGCAATTGTTATTTGTTTTCAATTGTACTTTAATTTGGAAAAGCACGCACACACAATAACTCTTATACTAGTTCTGTCGTTCACACTACAATTATATGGTACATACCATGGTATATTTGTTTTGGCTATACAAAGGAGTATACTAATGCAACCATTTAGTGTAAATAAGAATACAAAGAGTACAAAAACAATCACACAGAACTACTTTTGATGCAAACTTTTGGTTGACAACTGTTGATTAATTTATCAGACTTTCATGACTACAATGAAATTTTCATTTGGACAACGAATAAATTTCATATCTATAATGAGATACTAAATTGCTGTATATCTAGGCGCACAGTAGTGCGCCAGGCCAAATTCTAGCCAATGCACGCAGTGTGTATATTTACACGAAGCCATGATACAATTATAACAGGTACATGCACAAGCCCAGTCTGTTAATGTATACAATACATACAGTTGTCAAACTTTGTTTATAAGCTACGAAAATGTTAGTGTATGTGTGTATATAAACTGATTACAGTGTTGCCTGTGAAATTACACATGACTGTATTTCCAATAACATATTGAAGAAAATTACTCTACACATGTTTTTTGTTAGTTAGAATGAAAACAAAAATAAATAAAAATAGAACCCAAAGTAGAATTACATACAGATTATACATGAATGTAATTATATGGCCTGCACATGACTGTAACTGCACACTCTGTGTAAATACTCACCTATTGGCAACACTGAATGACTATAATCATTCATGAATGCCGCGTCTGCAATTGTACTTTAGTTACCCTGTAATTGTTATTTTTAAAAACAAAAGGCATCTGTTTCTGACAATTGTACGTTTTTTTATACCAACAAAATAAATGTGTTTTTTGGTGTTGTAATTTTGTTGTAGTCGTGCATGTACCTAGTATAATTGTACCATGCACGAAGCCATTCGAGCTGTTTTTACTCCCCTCAAAACTTTGTTTCCCGCAATCTTAAAATTATTAAATTTAATCCATAATTAGAACAAATTCATATAACCTCACATACGAAGTTTGAAAATTTTAAAATGAAGAGTTCCGGAGATATGGATGTGCAAAAAGTGCATATTTTAAGACATACTCAGTGACCACTCACACACTCATAAAATTGATGAAGCACTTCCGCTATAGCTAGAGAGTTAAAATTTGGTACACGAGTAGATCTAGGTGAGCAATGAACTAGAAAAATCTGAAAACACAAAAATTTTAACAAAGGGGGCGGGACTACGCCCATAAAAATTAAAATTTATGCTAGTAAGCTGAAATTTGATACAGAGCTAGCTCCAGGTGGGTACTAAAATTAAAAAAATCTGAAATCGCCGCAATTTCGGCCAGGAGGGTGGGGTTACCCCCATAAAAGTTAGAGTTTAAAAAGCTATTATAAGGCCCTTAATGGAAGGTCTTTTATTGAAATTTGGCATATATAGAGCGATAATGCAAGGCTATACATTTTCTGATAAAAAAAGTGGGCGGTGACACGCCCATGTAATTTAAACCTCATTTTCGTGTACCACGGCTCAGCATATTAGATATACTATTTATGTGGGTATAAATAGACACGAATAATAAGCACTGGCCGAAAAAAAATCTTAAGTTTCGAAAAGTGGGCGGGGTTACGCCCATAAAAACTAAAACTTGCGCTAAGGAGCTGAAATTTGATACACAAGTAGGTCTAGGTGAGAAACCAACTAGAAAAATATGAAACCCCAAAAAATTTTACCAGAATGGGCGGGGCAACGCTAATATTGATTGGAACTAAAAACTTAATATACAGCTTTTAACTCAAACTAATTTAGTGAAACCTTGTATACGCGTTGCACGTATACAATACTTTAAACTATCACCTTAAAAAGAGGGC
The DNA here is from genome assembly GCA_949987645.1 of Tachina grossa. Classification (NCBI taxonomy): domain Eukaryota; kingdom Metazoa; phylum Arthropoda; class Insecta; order Diptera; family Tachinidae; genus Tachina; species Tachina grossa. The sequence continues at coordinate 70,859,879 of OX465278.1, forward strand.
GTGATCACTCCTATAAAATCTTAGCCTTGTGTTTAATCTACTTCGTTCTAGCATATTTTAGAAGAAAATTAGCATTAATTATAAGCGCTGTTCGCAACAAAATTGTGAGTTTAAAATAGTCGGAGAGATAATGCTCATAAAATTTAATTTTCGCTAGAGAGCTGAAATTTTATAAATAAGTAAGTGTAGAGTAAGCCAATAGGAAAATCTTAAAACCAAGAATTTTTTTCCGGTCACGGGGCCACGCCTTTAAAACTCCAAGTCGCACTAGAGAGCTAAAATTAGATACACAAATAAATCTAGATCAGAGATCACCAAGATAAATCTAAAAAACCTGAAGTTTCAACCAGAGGGCTATAATAAGCACTTTTAGTTCAAAATTAAGATAAATTTTATCGAATGAAGCCTTTCATATACATTGCACTTGTCCAAAATAAAAATTCCCTGTTTTGAAAAGTAGCCGTGACTTCACCCATAAATCTTAGCTTTTCTTTCAGGTACTTCGGCTTAGCAGTTTTTAATTTAATACTTAGGTATTTCTTATTAACTTTTTTTTTTATTTTTACAAACTTTGCATAAACCATAAGCACTAGAAGATATAAAAGTCAGCGAGGCCAGACCCATAAAAATTTTACGTAATATTATACTTTAGAGAGCTGACATTTTGTAGACAAATAGTAATTGATTTACTCAATCAGAAAGTCCAAAAATTAAAGCACCAGCTACCCTTTTGAAACTTTGCATGCACATTGAGCATATCTTTTTGATTTATTTACTTCGGCTAAGCAGACTTTAATATGTAAATGTATTGAGAAAATAGACGGGGTCACGTCCACTAAAATTTACGCTGTATTTTACATGTTTCTTCCAGTCGACTCTTACCAAATTGCATACACACTGGCGACCCGTTGAAATGACACAATAGTGCATTTTTAAGGTCAACAATTCAACACCCAACTGGCACAGTGATCATGAAGAGAAATAAAATACACTAGAAATTTTAAGTATAAAAAGTCTTATCATAGAAAATTTTTCAAAGAGTAGTCAGACCCTCACAAAAACATAAATGTGAAAAAAGGCCAAGTTCCTGTCCAAAATTTCGGCCATTAAAAGTAGTGAGATATAAATTTTGACCAAGTTCTTGTTTGGCTCAATACCTAACACACAAATATGCTATGCGTTATATAAATTTGTAGTCGTAAGGGTGTCACATAAGTTCTGGATAGTGTGCTTACTTGGCAATATTTTTACCTTTCTAAAATGGAGAGAATAATGCTCATTTGTTCATTTCTTTGTATTGGAAAAAATGTTGTCCAGTAAGCAGACTATCTAAAAATTATATGACACAATTATGACTACAAATTTATATAACGCATAGAATATTTGTGTGTTAGATATTGAGCCAAACAAGAACTTGGTCAAAATTTATATCTCACTACTTTTAATGGCCGAAATTTTGGACAGGAACTTGGCCTTTTTTACATTTATGTTTTTGTGAGGATTTTATTTACTTTTTTAGTTTTAAAGCATTTAATATATAAACTAGTTGCTTTAAGTTATGTACTTATATATCGAGCCTTTACCGTCAAAGAAGCTTAACCAACATGATTTTCGAAATGCGTTTTTTTATAAAAACCATTAACTTGTTATAATTGCCATTATATGTCAAAAGTTTACACCCATAGGATATACCGTTTCAATTTTATAGCAAAAACAATATAAGCTTAAGTACATAAATATTATTTTTTGTTTACAGTTTTTGTAACAGCAACATGTTACTTAAGCTAAAATTTCCTTTTGAAAATAAAGGAAGTAAGAGTGCTATATTCGGATTATTCGAATATTATATACCTTTCACCGACATCGGACGACGTGCATATATGCATACATACAATGTTACAGACATACATATTTGTTTTGTAAAAGAATAACAAAAATTAAAAATTTTATAAACCCCCGACTTTTTTCAGAAAAGATGTTATATCTTCTAAACGGCTGGACCGATTTTTTTCAAACATAGCTAAGAACCCTCTCGATCAAGTCATCTTTCAAACAGAAAAAACTAAATGAAAATCGGTCCAGCCGTTTGGCCTGTACGTGGACACAGACAGACACACAGATACACGGACACACAGACACACACTACAAACTTATAACACCCCTTTTTTAGTCGGGGGTTAAAAATAGTTTACTTATTTTTTGGTCTATTGTAATTTTTCGACTAACCAACTTGATTCAAATATTTCATTTTCGATATTAGCAATAGTTGAATAATTTATTCTGCATTTTTTGCATTGTTAATATTTTTTTATTTTTAAAATAATTAACTAGAGGGGAGTTCAACATGGAACAGCCTGTTCTGATAGCACACACATCGACATCTAAAAAACTTGAATACACATTAGACCACCCAAATTGGCCAAAGTATTTATATTATTTGCTCCACCGGCAGTTTCTGATAGACTGGCCATAAAAAATCACATGTGTCTAAAAATTGCACTGATACCTCGCATACCTATCGGCTATGCACATTGCACTTTTCACATAAAAAATTAAATATGCTGGCTATAAACACTTTTGGCACCATAACTTTTAAATGCGGCGATTTTCGGAAAATTTTTTACAATCATTTTTGTTTAGAATAAATACCGCAAAATCTTTCTTCTACAAAATTTTTCCCTAAATATGGCCTCTCATAGTCCTTTAATGGGATGAAACCAACTTATTTTGGACAAACTTTTTTCAACGGCTCTCGCTAAAAATTGGATAGCGATAACTATAATTCGTTTTCATTATTTTATTAGGTAAGATTTGCGTATATACTTGTACACAAATATTATGTAAATCCACGAACATGTCCCCTGTCGGATTTTTATTAGCTAGCTCACAATATAGGTGACTTTTTGCTAACTCATTTACAACTAGCTTCTGAACTTACTCATAAATGATACAGATGTGAGTCAGTTGTTTTTTGTAGAACTGTCTCCTTCCCGATAAGTATTGAACAAACTTTAAGCTAACTCAAAACTGAAGCTGAGATTAGTGAGTTGCTTTTATACAACTAAGATCTCCTCGATAAATTTTGAACTAACTTTTAGCTAACTCAAAGCTGATGCAGAGATGAGTCAAAGTTTATCGAGAAGATGTCAGCATAAAAGTCATGTTTATGTTATCTTCGTGCCGTCTTTATTTTATATGGCGCAATAGCAAAGTGTTAAGGCTCAGTTAGCCGACTGTAATGTAAAGTAACTGCAACAGTAAGAAACAGCTCGATTTTGTTATGTGAAAAGTAATGAAAATGGTTATAGAGATGTAATGTAACATAACCCAATTTTCATATAAAAATGTCGATCATCTGTTTTCTACGTTACAGTTACATTACATTACAGTCGGCTAACTGAGCCTTTAAGTATGACAGCTAGCAATTCTCGCCTCTAAAAAAGTTTAAAATTGTTTCAAATTTAATTTGACTAAAAATGTTAAACATTAGTAAGTTAAAAAAAAATGGTTAGCAAAAGAAAGATTTTTTTTGATGCGCCACAAATTAAGTCATAATGGGCCAACCATTAGTTAACCAGTTCGAAGCTAACTAATAGTGCACTTGCATTTTATCAGGCAAAAACTCACTCGAAATGAGCTAACTTGTGGTTATTTGAAACTTATGCAGCGTGAGTGAGTACTGACTCGTTCTGAGGACATTACGTTGAAAAATTGAATAGCGTGTAACATGTAAAATGAGTTAGCTTTTGAGTCAGTTGTCACTCGTCTCTGATTAACCATTAGTTACTTTTAAGTTAGCTCAAATCCCGAAAGGGATTCTTTCTACAAATTGTAGTCGTAAAGCAAGCCAAGACCTTGCGACCGTTGGTAAAACATGAGCAGGTTGTGTATGAGATTGTAAAGTGTGTGGGGTCGTTGTATGAAGTTGTGTCTCGGTTGTATGAAAGATTAAAAAGATTTGCCCCCTTATGCAAAAAAATATTTTACTTTAGCTTTAAAGTTCATATTAGTTGCCAAGCACTTTAAGGCTAACATAGGTTTGCTAAGAAATCATATGCAAAAGACAACTTTAATTATTTTGTTATCTAATAATGAATACTGGTAACACCACCGTGTTCAACAACCACTTCATAGCTTATGATGTACAACATCGAATACAATTTCATTCGGGTATTCAAATAATTTTTTATTTTATTAAATAAATTTTCATTATCTTGAAGTAAAGCAACCTAATTTAAAAGATATGAGCTTCTGACATGGTAATAAAACAGATAAACACAACTATGAAGTAAAATTAAAAAAAATGTGAAAAATTATCACAATTTGTTTTATTCGAATGAAACGAGTATTTGAATATCCAGCTTTTTTCGATTTGTTTTGATTGTATATACATCACTAAAACATTTTTGTATAATTGTATTTATTTTAATATTTTTTTATGGATTTTGCTATGTATTTCGAATCAGTTGGATAATTTGGTGATGTTTCCCATTACATGACAGAAATAATAAATTTAAGATAAGAGCAGGCACTTCTAGCTTCATTTTCAGATGTAACATGAATCAGTATGTGCTATATTAATAAAAATATTTGAGGTACAAAATACCCATTTTGGAAATATCAACTTAAAGTAGTCTTAACAAACGTGGGTGCCTACTTTAGAATTTTTATACAATAATTTTTTTAGAATATAACTTTACTTAACATTGCTTGGCAAAGCTTTATTAAGTTTTTTGCATAAGACCCTTGATTTTTTGGCAAGTTGTATAGACAGGTTGTATAATTTAGGAGTATGTTGTACAACTTCATTTCATTTTGTTTTTATTTTTGTAGTGTCATATAAAGAAGCGTCACGCACGAATTCAAATGTGCGTTTAAAATGTCATGCAAATGTAATTTTTTTAAAAGTTTGTTGTTAGAATATGTTCTTTTTATATAAACCAAATTTGTTTTTTACGAAATTTTTTTCTGCCCTTTTTTACATTCTTCTTATCGACTACAATATGCGCAGTAGTACCCGATGTCATGTTTACTCAAAAATTTTTTTTTGTGAAATGAAGTTGTGCGCTAATGTTGCAAACGTTGTTGTATAGTTTGTGTCCAAAACACACAACTTGATAAACCAACGTGTTGTACCAACGGTCGCAAGGTCTGTGGCTTGCATAAGAGTATGTGAAAAGAAAATAAATGTAAATAACAACAACAGTTATTTAAGAATAGAGTGTTGCCACACAAGTATTTTTTGACCTGGTGCAGTCAATTTAATAATTAGTGATTTTTTATGGGAATTGTTAAAATTTAAGTTTAAAGTTTTTTAAACGCACTAATAATCCCAAATTAATATTTTACATATTAAGTAAAATATTTTTTATTAAAAATACATTGAAATTGATTATTGAGGGGCTTAGCTGGATCCTATGCGCATTTCACTGTTGCTAATGCAGATCATCAGGGAACATTTACCCAAAGTTTCTTAGAACAACTAGAGTTATTATGTTATAAACTTTCATTTAAACAAATGAGAAGCTCAACAACAAATAACAAAGTTGAAACAAGAACTCAACAATCAACATGTTTTTTTTATTTTCTTACTTTACCATTTCTTCAGCTTCAAATTGTATTTGTAAGAGTATGTAAAAAGAAAATAAATGTAAATAACAACAACAGCTATTTAAGTATAGAGTGTTGCCACACAAGTATTTTTTTGACCAGGTGCAGTCAATTTAATTTGGGATTATTAGTGCGTTTAAAAAATTTTAAACTTAAAAGTAAATAAATAAAGTATTTTTTAATCTAGAACCAAATTTCTTTAGTCGAAGTCAAAATACGCTAATCACGATTATTCAACCTAATCCAAATAATATGATTGTATTGAAGTGAGTTGCCATTGTTTTAAAGACTATGTTTCCTAACTTGAAAAGAATAATCATCCATAAGTCTTAAATGTGGTTATTTTGATAACTATGAAACAGTTTATTATGATTTAAATTTGATTACGTGATCCAGGCAAAAAAAAAAACTGAGATAGTCGCCAGTTCAGTTTAGGTACTTAGCAATTTATTAAAAATTTATTCACAGAGTATATGGACTTGACAATTCTTTCCACCAGTAAAACTTTACACAAAAATTTAATAGCGAACTCTTTAATTTGAAAAATGATAAGTCTGTAGAAGATTCACTACATGGAGCCGATCAAGAAGCTAATAATTAAGCAAATTGGAGACAAGTTTACGTAAAAAACTGATATTTACTTCTTCTTAAAAAATGTTTTTTTTTTGGGTTGTCAGGGAGACAGCAAAAAAGCTTAAGGACAAAAATACCGTTATCATAATAATATTTAGTTAAAATTCATTGTGTTACTTATATTTAGCATAATAACACCTAAATACCAAAATTCAATGAATTAACTGAAATAACAGCGAAGATAATTAAAAAAAACCTTCTCCTGTAAAGTTTTGTTTCTGTTCCTTAAGCTTTTTGTGCGGTTATGACTTGATATCGAGAGCCTATATTCAAAACACGTCAACTCAAATTTGGTCAAAATGAGTTTCCGATGTCAAATAGCTCCGCTATGCAATATTCATCTGTAGTATAAATTTCGAATAAAAAAAAATGAATTTTCCCCGTTTTATATCAATTTTTCTTATTCTGCTATCTCAAAGTATAATTTTTTTTGGTGAAAATAAATGCTAACTCCCATGTAAATTGCCAATATTTTTAAATAAATTTGTAATTTATAATAATTCTACCTCATATCTGATTGCATTTGGCATGCTGAAGACGAATATGGATTTTGATATCCTTTGGCTAGTTTTTGATATACGGTCACTCTTAATATAATAGTACAGAGGGGTTCCCACAAAAAAATTGGTAATGTATGTATAACTTTTAAACTGTTAATCGAATTGAAATATTATGTATAAACCGATTATTGTCAATGACATAAGCTTTCGAAATTGATAATTTGGAGTGATCCTGTTACACTAGAGAGTGCTAAAGCTGATCACCTCGAGATTGACGAGGCTTTCAGTCAGGCTTATGTTATTTTTTAAGGTATTTTAAGTCTTTTCTTGTAGCTTTTCAATTTTTATATCTAGTATTAAGTAAAAGATTTCACAAATTGATTAAAAAATAAATATATTAAAAAAAATCATATTTTTTTCCAACAAAATATGCTAACTCTAAGAAAATATTTGTTTTTTGATCGACTAAAATATGCTAACTCATAAAACTACTCAAACCCGGGACAAAATAAAATATTTTTTGCAGACCTATAAATTAATAAGTAAATTCAAACCATATTATGGAAGGCACATCATTTAGTTTTACAATATTGAGGGAATTAACTAGGTTTTTCGCTCTACTGAAAAGTTAGCTTTTTTGAGTTAACGTGTTTTGAATATAGGCTCTCGATATGTTTATTTCGAGCAACAACTGTAAATGTTTCTTAAATATAAAGGGTTTCTTAATAATATTAAAATATTGTTGTCAATGAAATATTGTTACGAAACTAGAATACCAACAAAGCAATTCCAATGAAATTTTTTCACAATATTCGTGAAATAGAAATATTTATGAAATTATCATTAGACTTGTAAAACAAAACTAATGAAATTTTTCTGATGGATTTATGAAGCAAAATTCTTTCGGTGTATGTTCTTTCAGTCTGCTTTTGATTTTATGTATGTATGTGAATATTGTTTTTTTACGTTCAACACTGAAAGGAAAATCATTCATTCAGAGAATGAAATGGTTTCATTAAATGTTCTGCATTATATTAATGAAACTTTTCATCAATACAATGAACAATTTCATTGTATGCATGAAATCTTTCAATCTCTGCTCTTCATATATTCTTCATAGTTCATTGTATTAATGAAAATCGTTACATTGTTTAAACGTATTTTCTTTTTGGCGAATTTGGGGCAAATATAAGTAAGTTCCGCAAATTTCGTCTTCTTATTGTATACAGTTTGTCAAACATAAATAAATCAAAAGTTATTTTGTTAAAAAATCATTTCTATTTCTTATTTTTCTGATCCCTTTTTATTTCAAAGCAGTATGGTCGTCATAAATACAATGAAATCATATCATTTATACAATGTAATATTCTTCATTGTATAGCAGATATCTCTCTCTTTCTCTTTTTTTTTATCCATTCACATTCCTCATAATACATATTCACCTTGATAAATAAGCTTATTGGTTTTACTAATATTTTTTACATAGCAAGAAATAGCAAAAACAAAAAAAACCGTAAACACAAACAAAGTTCCCTTGAGGAATAATACTCTGTATGAGTACCTCAAAGGAAAAAAATTTTGAAGTGAGTTCTAACGGCAGAAATGCTTATTTTACTGTGAGTTCTGAAACTCTTAATGAAAAAAATATAAATAATAAATCTGATGAAAATCTTTTTTTAACGGCAAAGCCAATTTTTCGTCAGCGACCAACTTCGCTTTGTCCAATGCCAACTAGTGAATCGTTAACATTACCATTGCCTAGTACTTCTTCATTTAAGTCTGCGATATCATCCGCATCGGGCTCGCCTTCATCACTAAACCAAGTTATCACTACAGATAACAGTAGCTCAAAACCCAAGGTACAAGTGGGAATGGACAGATATATAACAGTGGTAAAGCGTGGGCGAAGCCCAAATTCTTCAAAAATTTCATCTGCCCCAAAGATGTCTAGGGATAAAAGCGCATCATCTACCAATCGTCAAAATCGTTTTTCATTATTGCAAGACACCGACGACAAGCCCTCTACATCATCGCAAAAGTCTTTTAAGCCACCACCTATTTATCTGAGAGAAAAAAATTCTAACGCGCTTATAAAAAAACTACTGTCGACCATTGGTGAAAATACTTTTCACATCATTCCAATTAAACGAGGTAATATTGATGAAACTAAAATCCAAATATATAATGAAAAAGATTTCCGAAAAATTGTTACACATACCAACTTAAGAGTGCTAAAGGCCTACAGATGGTATTAAAGGGCATAGATTCATATGTTGAACCCGAAGAAGTAAAATGTGCACTTGTCGACCAAGGATTCAAGGTAAAAAATGTTACCAACATATTTAATAGAGAAAAGGTCCCCAACCCCTTTTTCGGGTTGAACTGGAGCCGAACGACATACAATTGAAAAAAATGAAGCCCATCCAGTTTATAACGTAAAGTATCTCTTACATCGAAAAATCACAGTTGAAGAGCCACGTAAGCGTTCAGGTCCCGAACAGTGCCATAATTGCCAAGAATATGGCCATACGAAAACTTACTGCAAGTTACCTACCTAGAGTGTGTTATCTGCGGTGAATTGCATGGTACTGCTAGCTGCACTAAGCCAAAAGATCAAGCAGAAAAAAAATGTAGTAATTGTGGAGGTAATCACACAGCTAACTATAGAGGGTGCCCTGTATTTGCTTTCGTTAAACAGGCTATGGGTCAAAAACCCAAGTTAACTCCAGCTCTACAAGTAAACGCGAACTCCGACACTTTTGTTCAAATCAGCCAACCAGTTACTTCACGTGCATCGTATGCTGATGCTGCTAAGACTAGTTCAATTCCCACGCAAAATGTTCCACCGCCAAATAATTCAACGAATTCAAACTCAAGCTTTAACTTTAGTCGCCTTGAAGCTACTATTGAGAATCTGGTGCTAACTATAAACAACTTTACTACAAATATGATGCAAGAAATGCTGCGAATGCAGAATACACTGCTTCAAGCATTAGTTAATAAACCATGAACACGTTAAAAATATGTTTCTGGAACGCAAACGGCATTCGCCAACATAAAAATGAACTTGAGCACTTCCTCATGGAAAAAAATATTGATATAATGTTGGTTTCTGAGACTCATTTGACCTCAAGAAGCTTATTTAAAATAAATGGTTACACTTTATATGATACAAAGGACCCGAGAGAGAGAGCATGTGGTGGATCAGCAATTCTGATTAAGTCAAGACTCAAGCACTATGTCCTTGACAACGTTAGTGAAGAATATTTGCAAGCAACGAATATTTTCGTAGAAAATTTTTGTGCGAACTTCGTGATATCATCAATTTACTCACCTCCCAGATTTTCAGTTACCGAAGATCAGTATGAGAAGTTCTACAAATCGCTTGGATCTTGTTTCGTGGCAGCTGGTGACTACAATGCAAAACATACGTACTGGGGATCGCGTCTTGTTACACCTAGAGGTCGAGCCTTGTTCAATACAATTTCAAAAATGGGCTTAGATGTCATTTCGAGTGGGGAGCCTACTTACTGGCCTACTGACGTAAGAAAAATTCCAGATGTTATAGATTTTGCCGTCACGAAAAATATTCATAGGGACTTAATTCATGTAGAGGCCTCTCTAGATCTGTCCTCCGATCACTCTCCAACAATAGTTACAATTTTCAACCCACTAAGGAGTGATTTAACTAACTCATATGTGAAGATGATTAATGGAATCAACTGGCTGGTATTCAAAAAATATCTTAGTAGTCACTGCGTAGAAAACATTCAGCTTAGATCATGCGATGATATTGAATTTAACATTGCCAATCTTAACGAAAATATTAAACAGGCTGCTGAACACGCCACTACCTCCTATCCGCAGACCGGCTTTAACAGAATTTATTCTACGGAAATTGAACGTCTTGTATGTGAAAAAAGGAGAGCTAGAAGAGAATGGCAACAACACAGATCACCCCTAAATAAAATCAGACTTAAAGAATGTACTAAACGACTCAAAGAGCTGCTATCGTCGGAAAAAACTGCACTACTGGAAAAGTATTTAGAAGGTCTTGATGTAACGTCCGCATCTAATTACTCTTTATGGCGCGCTACTAGAAATCTTAAACGACCCGTTGATCTTAAATCGCCATTGCGTACTGCGACCGGAGGCTGGGCAAGAAGTGATAGTGAGAAAGGTAACTTATTTTCTGAGCATTTAAAACCTGTATTCACTCCCAATTCATGTACGGGTGCTGCTGATTTACCGAGTGTAGTTTCTCTACCCCCTCGTCCCTTAAGGTTTAAGATGCGTGAAGTACAAAAAGGAATTGCTGAACTCAACCCGAAGAAAGCTCCAGGTATTGATGGCATTAGTAACAAAATGCTCATGAACTTGCCTCATATTGCAATAAGAATCCTGCTATTTACTTTTAATGCTATTTTAAGAATGCAGTATTTTCCACATAACTGGAAACTGGCCAAGATCAAAATGATTCCAAAGGCGGGCAAAGATCTTACCAAGACTGAGTCATATAGGCCTATAAGCTTACTATCTACAATCTCAAAGCTTTTCGAAAAGCTGCTCATGACTAAATTGTCCAAAATTTTAACTGATAATGGGTGCATCCCGGATCATCAATTTGGCTTTAGAAGTCAGCACAGCACGATTGAACAAACGCATAGACTGGTCCAAGTTGTAAGAAGAACATTTGAAGAAAAGAAGTATTGTTCTGTTCTCTTTATTGATGTTTCTCAGGCGTTTGATAAAGTATGGCACGAAGGCCTAGTTTTAAAATTGAAGACATATCTGCCAATAAACATTCAAAAGCTTTTGGAAAGTTATATTATTGATAGGAAGTTCACTGTTGTGGAAGGAGAGTTCACAAGTGTGCCCGAATCTATATCTTCTGGTGTGCCCCAGGGTAGTATTCTGGGTCCTGTCTTGTATTTAATATATACTTGTGATATGCCTGTGAGCAATAATATCCATATTTCTACTTTTGCCGATGATACAGCCTGTATGAGTGTGCACAAAAACCCTTATGAGGCATCCCGCAATCTCCAGGAACATATCACTCAGCTGGAAATATGGTTGAACTTATGGAGAATTAAAGTCAATGAACAAAAGTGTGTCCATATAACGTTCACCCTAAGAAGAGATGCTTGCTCCCCCATTCGAATCAACAATCAAAATATTCCTCAACATTCCCAAGTGAAATACCTTGGTATACACCTTGATCGAAGACTTACATGGAAACATCATATTGACTCTAAGTTAACTCAGATGAAACTTAAGTTAACTCAAATATATTGGTTGATTGGCAGAAACTCAACACTCAGCCTAGACTGCAAACTTTTATTATACAAGTCGCTTTTGAAGCCAATATGGTGCTACGGAATTCATTTATGGGGCACTGCTTCAGCTTCCAATGTCGAGAGAATCCAACGAAGGCAAAACAAAATTTTACGTATGATAACATCGGCTCCATGGTACATCCAAAATTCTATTATACATCGTGATTTAAATATGCCACTAGTGACTCAAGAAATTGCAAAATACGCAGGCAAATATTTAATAAATCTCGAATCACATCCTAATCCGCTTGCTCGTAATATTTTGAACTTTACTGGACACATCCGCTTAAAAAAGAGGGACACACGGGCTCTTATACCTAACACTCCAGATGGGACTACTTGAAAATACTTTCCCCCCCTTTTTTGATTATCACTACTAATGTATTATTTATACCTACCACTAAGTTTATGTCCGACACTGGTCGGGCCTAATAATTTTTTTTTTTTTATAGATTTAAGATTTGAATACTTATTGTTAGTTCACATATGAAGATACAATAAATAAATACATGCACTACAAAAAAAAAAAAAAAAAAAAACATTCCTCACCTCTATACAAACACAAGAAGGATGTGCTAATTACCTTATAAAGATGCTTATTTTGTTAAGATTTTTGTTTTATTCTTTTAAACTTATGTTTGTGTATTGTGATTCTCAACAACATATTAAGAGTTTTACTGTAAACATGTAAGTTTTTCGGCTTACTGAAAACATTATTTGGGTTGAACTCTACTGATGAGTTCCTTAAATTTTAAATGTTTTACGTTAATAAATACATACATATCCGAATATATTAAGTACATATGTATTTGTAAATATTAAATTAAATAAAAAAAATATATATTTTTTATTAAGTAGGTTTTTTGGAAGGTATTATATTTCATTATATTTATGAAATTTTCTTTATATTAATGAATAAACTTCATTTATAGTGTGTAAAAACTTCATTAAATCATTGAAACAACTACATTATATTCATGAAAAAGTTTCATTGAATTAATGAAATAGTTTCATTCTATTTATGACATAGCCGCCAAAATTAACTTCATAAATACAATGAATCATTCTTCATTGATCCAATGAAGGGCTTCATTAGCTGACTTTTAATGAAACATTTCATTAATACAATGAAGAATTTCATTGTCTGAATGAAGGTTTTCCTTTCAGTGAAGAGTTATGCTAAAAACACAATTGGAAAGAACGATGAACTTCGCATAGTTCGACTATCCGTCTATTGCAATACCATTAAATTTTACAACTCAACAGCTCTAGTCAAAATCTCTGCTTTTCCATGGATATTTTTGTATCCCATGAATACTAAATTATGCGAATATTTACTGCGCCAAAAATCACTTGCAAAAATAACCGAAATTCGCAAAAAAATTAAAATTTTAAACGAACCATAATTTTTATTAAAAATCTCTAGGACTCTAAGGTTTGCCAATAATTCGAAAAAAAATTGCGAAAATGGTTAACATTCGCAAAAACTTGCTAATAGTAGCATAAACGCAAAGTTTAAAATTCGCAAAAAAAAATTTAAGAATCAGAATATTTGTAAAACTCGCTTTCATCTCGAATATTGCAAAATTAGAAATTACCAAATCTGCTAAAAACAAAAAAAACTCGTTATCATTGCGAATATTGAAAATTCGCGTAAACTCAAAAAATCGGAAACAATCCTAAAAAATTATTAGCAATCACCAAAAACTGTTATAATAAAAAAAACTCGCTTTCATCGCGCATATTGCGAAAATTCGCGAGAATTCGCAAAATCGGAAAATCACATCACCAAAATTTGCATTTTTTAATATTTCGAATTAAAAACAAAAAATTCAAACAGTTAGTCGTCTTTCTGTCATATGAATTTTACGTTTATGGCAACGTTTTAAACAACGGTACTATTTGGTCTTAAATAGTACTTTATCATTTATGACCTTGGAAGACTTTGTGAATTAGCTAAATGTGAAAAGGTATGTACGTATTATTTAGCATATAATCAAGTAAATGTTGATTTGATTTAAAGGGTGCAACAAGATTCAGTCTAGATTCAAATTAACAGAAAAGTACCGATTTCTTATTTTCTTTTTTATATTTAAATTAAGTTTTTCTCTTTATTATTTATCAAAACATAACAAAAATCACACTTGTTTAAAAACTTGGATGTCTGCAATACAAAATTAATTAATAAATATAACAGAGGTATAAAAAACTTAATGTTAATTAGTGAAAACAAATTAGGAAGAAAAAATAATTTTGCCCTTAAAAGATGTTTTTTGCTCCTCTGAAAAGTTATTATTTTGTCACTTACTAAGTTCTTTTCGGCGAACCTTCATTTAACAATTTTAATTTAATTTAAAAACCAAGAAATTTTGAGTAAATTGTTTCAATGAACTTGTACATTAAATTTAACCTAAGCATTAGTCCAATGAACTAATAAATTTTTTAATGAACTCATATACCTGATGTACATTAAGCATTTTTTCATGAAACAATTTGCATGAAAATTTTTTCATTTGTCAATAGCAGGCTCGGAGAAGCAAATCAAAATAAATAAGTGTCAGAAATGCTTCAGAAATTCACGCTACATAAATTTTTATAAATCACTCTCTCCTATAGCGCTGATATTATTTCATTAAATTTATTAAAAATATAATTGGGTTCTAATAGCTTCATAAAACAATTTTTTTTTTACAAAATTTGATATGTGTATAAAAATAAACTTATAATAAATAAATAATAAACAAAATAGCATCCTGTGAATTTCGCACTGTATACGAGCATTTCATAAAAGCTTTTTTGATGTATGCTTTTACAATACTAGGTAAATCTAGGTAAGGTTGAAAAGAAGAGCCATTACGATCATGTCCAGGGACATAGACATAAGCCAGTATAGGCCTGTTGTGCGCTCTCATTTTAATTTAAAAATTAATCCCACCTTTATAGGAACTCAGTATCAAATTTAATAACTCAATCTTCGATGCATTGAAAGGCTTTGTATTAATTAGACACACCTGTCATCAATCAAAAAGAACTTTCATGAAAATGCCTAATGAAATCAAAATCCGTTTTAAAAGGAATTCCTAGCTGATAGTTTCGCAGTTTTATGTAGGAATTACTGCGAGTACTTTGCAATGTTTAAATTTTTTATTTGTGATAACAATAAATTAATTTAAATTAAAATTAAATTGATTTTTTTGGTTTTATATAATTAATGCTGTACCACTTTTAGCCTAAACAAGAACCACGACGTGGACATAATAGTGCAATGGTACCTTTTTAGGGTTAAATAAAGTTGATTGAGGTTTAAAATGCATATTTATTAAAAAACATTTTAAGACTAAAAAAAAGATTTTTTAAATATTGGTATTCATAATCAGTATTTTAACTTAAAATCAATTAACTTGATTTTTTTAAATATCGAGGCAACACTATGTTCTTCATTTGTAACTTGCATTTTACTTTTGCAAAAAAATTATTATTCACTTACAAAGTACTCGTATCTATATTTGTGTGTTTGTCCCTTTTCGGCAAAATAATGGTTTTATAAAATAAAAAATGTGTTCCAACTTGTATTTAATAAAAAAAAGCAATGCGATTCCGATCACAGGGGAGATGTGTAAACATCTAGTAATGAAAAATTTTTTAAAGTTGGAAGTAGTTATGCTTTTAGTATATTTTTTTAAATTAATCAATTAAAAGTATCAAAACTTTCAATATTGTAAATACATAGGAATTTGCTGGTTTTTGTTTGTTTTATTTAACTTATTTAGTTACTAAATGGGCACACAACAGTATATGTAAATGTACTGCATTAAAAATTGCAGTAAGCAGTAAATTTACTGATTACTGAAAAAATTCAGTAAATTTTTACTGATAATGAAATTTAATTTGCATCACCAGTAATATCGTAGGGCCGTATTCATAATAAAATTGTAGCAAGTGGCAAAGTTTTTTTCATTAAAATTTTTAAATTTTTGTATGAAAAAAATTTAGCCACTTGGTAGAATTTCATTATGAATACAACCATTACTGATTACTGAAAATTCAATGCACCTCATCATATAATAAATCATTTGGGCACTTTATAAAAATTGCAGAAAAAAATTTTAGTAATCAGTAAAAATTTACTTGTTAAAAAAATATTTTTACTGAAATTTTAGTAGTACTGCAAAGTATCCATCTATGGTAAATGCCCTAAGTACAAATAATTAATTTTGGCTTATGGTAACTAAAATAAGATATATAAATTATTGACTCTACTGTATTTAAAAATTAATGGAAAACTGCATCTATAGTACGTGGAAAACGTCAAATAAAAATTTTGATAAAGCTTGCGACTGTGGGTTTGCAAAATTTGTATTAAAATCTCCACCCATAATAATTGGCATGAGATGGAGATTGATACCCAATTGCCGTGCACCAGGTTCAGTGTAAGGCAACAGTACGCAATGAAGATATGTTATAATATATAATATTATAAATTCCAGTCTTTATTGGTATATATCTTTTAAACAAACATTTGACACTTAAAACGCTCTTTTATTTAAAAGTTTATATATATTTTATTTATTTTATATTTTTCAAGTTTTTAACAAAATTATCCCCACTGGCAACACTATTATACTTCACAAGCGATTTCTATTAAAATTTACGCCTGAATGTATTCTTTAAAATTCGGATCAGTTATTTCTATGCAGCTGTTAAGTTTCTTTGTACTTCTTATTCGTATGATTACACTAATCAAAGAATATAAATCATATAGAATGCGCATCTCATACAAACTAAAATTTTCTATGACGGGTATTTCCAGTACTACCCGTCCAGCGGACACACTCTCATTTCTTTCTGCAGTATATGCTACGCTCGCATTGCTGAGAGGAGCGTTGCCGTTGTGACATTAAAGTATCACTTTTGACCCTTTTTCGTGCCAATCACACTTTTGATGACCCTTTTTTCAATTTATCCCTTTGTATCATTTTAACAGAATGTATGCCATACGGCAATCATATACACGGTTTAGCATATCAGGTATTAGAAAATGAGCTGTTCGTCCAGTTGGCGACATTCGGCTCGATGATGTCGATCATTTTATTGTTTTGGTCGATAGAAAAGCCAATAAATGGTGAAAATATTGCAAAAAATCTGACACCCAAGCCCCTGATTCCAAATGCAAATTATTTCTCGGAGTATCACAATTAAAAAAAAATATGTATTTTAACTTACTTTCATCTTTAATCTTAATAAAACTTTTTATAAGGTAGTAAGTAAGTTTTAATAAAATGTTTATAAGTTAAAATAGGTTCAAATGAAGTAAATTTGGAAGCCAAAATTGGGGCCTTAAAGTATACATGTATGTATGTAAATGATCACCATCAAGAGAAGTAAAGTAGATGGAAAAACTGAAGTTAATTCATTTATTTTAACCCCCGACTAAAAAAAGGTGTGTTATACGTTTGTAGTGTGTGTCTGTGTGTCTGTACAAGTACTCGTACAGACCAAACGGCTGGACCGATTTTGATTTAGTTTTTTCTGTTTGAAAGGTGACTTGATAGAAAAGGTTCTTTGCTATGTTTTAATAAAATCGGTCTAGCTGCTTAGAATATATCACGTCTTTTCTATAAATATTCGGGGGTTTTTAAAATTTTTAATTTTTGTTATTAATATAATTTTTCATTTATAAATGAAAAAAGTAAAAATAATTCAAATAAAATATTAATTAACTGCGAACATATTTCTATAATACCGGCTAGTAGAGTATTTGCAAATACAATTTTTATTTGCAAACTAGACGAGTATAAACGTATTATAGATAGCTACTAAATATAAAAAAATCATGAAATCAAAAAAAGAGTGGTCAAGTTGCGGCATTTCGTTTCGAATGAAATTCCAATCGAAATTAAATGCATATTTCGTTCGATATCGAGTGCCGTAATTTACCCAATTACTTAAGATTTATAAAAAAAAAATAGAGACTGTAAAAACATAAATACATATATTGGACATGGTTCATCTCACTTATTTACTTAAAAAACAGCATAACTCAAAAAATTTACTTTGAGGAAAAACCATTTAAAGTTTTGTAGAAAATTTTAAAATTCGATTCTGAAGAGGATAATATAGTTATACTATTCTTTCAAGGCATTATGCATAGTTCTTAAATACATATTTTTTTAACTGAACATCCTGTATTTCTTAATAAGTTCTTCACTTCGAATCTAATCTTTGACAAGTGTCTACCTTAAGTCTATTTGATAATTGTTTAGTAACGCTAATTTATCTTTATACTTTATGTTTTTTTATAAATTATATTTTATACAGATGACGAAATAAGGTGTAAGTCACTGACTTACAACTGCAGAATTTGGAAACTTATCATCCTTAAAACAAGCTTTATTTCAGCAACAGCAACTTTCCTCCGAAAATCGCTATCTTTTGTGGTAAAACTCGGGTATTTTTACATAGTTTTTTTTTTTGCAATTGGCCGCATGCTTTGCGGTTGAAAAAGTAGAAAAATGCGACTAAACGCACAACGGCAACGCTGGTGATAAGAGCAAAGAATATAATGCTCTCAGTGTGTGTTTGCTTACACTTTATACTTTCCCCCCGCATCTAAAGCGTAAGCAAACAATTTTTAATTTTTTAGCTCAAGGGGGCCATACACTACACAATCAAGTGTTTGTGCCAGCGGTTTGGTCGTGTATGGGCGTTTTGTGCGATTGTACGGTTTGCTGTAGCGATGTCAAATAGAGTTTGATATTTTGCTGATGGTACCAGCTTGCTGGTGTGGTATTTGGTGAAATTAGCTAAGTTTAGCAAAGTTGTCATGGAGTAGCTCATACATATTTCATAACGCGATGTGATCATACTTGAAATTTGTGATTGTATTATGAAAAAGATTTTTACCCCCTAGCGTATAGATGTTTACACATCAATAAATAAAAAGTGTTAACAGCGAATCCTTGTTAGAAGTAGTTTTTATAGATTTTTTTAATGCAAATTAAGAAGCATTAGAATAACGAGTCTTTTATTTTTTGTTTACGCATAAATTGAGAAAAGATAGAATGGGAATGAAAAGCGTATCGCTCCTTCTCTTGTAAATATTTATTTGGAGTCCATTTGTAATTTCAACATGAGTTTCTATAAAAATTAAATTACATTTTTTTCTAAATAGCACTGACATACATACATATGTATACATACACACTTAAACCTATTTCTCTTATTAAATTTAGTTATCAATTGGTTTGACAAAATTTAATAACTTCTTCGGCTTTATTTTGTTCCTTTTATCCTTTTTTTATATTATTTTGATATTCTTACCCCCATACCTAAATAAGCGTTGCGTCAGCAGCAGGGTACGTATTTTCAGTACAATCAAAAATTTTTTTACATTCAAATGTACTAAAAATACGTACCCTGTTGCTAACGCAACGATTGCCGCTCTTGTTTAGGTATGAGGGTTACTACTACTATATTAGGCAAAGTTAAAAATATAAATAAACACGAAACACAACGTCATCTTAAAATTGGTTTAAACATGGGTGCTGTCAATTTTAAAATTTGATGATTTATACACATTTTGTTATGAATACCATTTTAGCAAATATTGCTTAAATAAAGAACATTGGAAACGCGGTTTAAAAATGTTATGAATACGGCTGTATATAGATGATTCCATACAGCCTCACGAGCCTCCAGAAGCTGAATATGCTCTGTCGTTATGTAATGCGTCGAGGACGCTTAAATTTTTCTCACACCCTTCTGTGCCTTTCAACTTCCTTTTTCGTGTTGGCAATGCTGCCAGCTTTTTCTAACAATTGTATACATCAGAGATGTGTAAACAGTGTGTGTGGTAATTCCCAGCGTTATCAACTCGGTTTTCTTCGCACCGTTTTTAGTATTTTTTTTAAGTTATTGCTCAGTGCTTTTTTAAATTCATTTTCGGTGCTTTTTGTTTCGTGGCAGTGGCATTAAACCAAAAATTGAAATAGAAATGTCCTCATCTATTTAAAGTCTATTATTTAAAAAACATAAGCTCTGAAGTTGTATGGAGCATTTGAAAAAATTCTACTAAGATTATTACCCTCAAACTGTAACATTTGAAGCATAATTAATGTAAACATTGTTTTGCCATACTAGTGTATACAATGGACAGAGAACGAATTCACTTAATGCAATGGAGAAATATTGAGTCCACTTTCGAGTTTTAGGCAGAAGTAAAAACTAATAGCGATTCAGTTGATATAAACTCGTTTGAGACATTATCAAAAATTGCATTCCCATTCTGTCACTTTCATATTTAAGCAAAAAAGTTGAATGTATTTTTACCTCTATGACCTTATTTAAGTAACAAAATATCCTTATACTTGGTTAACGCTTTGTTTTATATAAATAAAGTCAGCAAATTGCGACTTTGACTCGTACACGAAGGGTTCTGTCCGGACACTAGACATGTAATACTATACGGATTTTGGAATTTTTTTCGCTTTTGGGATTTTTCAGTTTTTGGCGTTTTTTAGTCTTGGTGGTTTTTTGCGTCTTTTATGTTAGTTTTAGCCAGCTATTTTTTTCATTTTGCGATTTTTTTTAATTTTGGCAATTTTTTCGGAATGGAATGCAAGGCCAACCGATTCCTATATATTTTATTTACGACAAATTTTTTAACAAGACACAAATAAATTGAATTTTGTCATCTTTTACTTAAATTACATGTTTTTCCTGGTTTCAGTGCTTATTGTAATTTAAAAGTTGACAACGCTGGTAATGCCACAGAAATAGAACTATCGAAAATGGCAAACGTTGCCTCTAGTACAGACTTTTATATTTCCTTACGATGCCACTAAATGTACTCCGCATAACTCTTTGACCCAAATATCCGACTCATGATAAAAGTAAATGCAACAAACTTTTAAACATTTGTTGCAATAGTTATGTATGTATGTCCTTATTCGCAGCATTACCGTTGTGCGACTAAAGTCGTATTTTGCCCCTTTTTCAACTACCTTGCCACTTTTTATGCCCCTTACTTTTAAATCCCCTTTGAGTATCATTTGCATTATTTTGTGCCCCTTTTTGTTCAAAGTCAACTTTAGTTTTTATTTGGACAATAAATGTACGCAGATTCGTACAAATTCTACCACATTAAACAATATTTTATTTCCTATGTGTAAAACTTAATATAAAAACATACACCTTGGTATGCATTTTTTCATTTGTGTAATGTTTTTATATATACCAATACAATTGCACACTCATAATTGATAATTCTAACCATGATACAATAATATAAAAGTAAAACCATTCTCTCTTTTCGTCGCCACATTAACTTTCTGACGTTTACCACGATTATTTTTTACTCTCATAAATAATGCTACCGTATTCATTTGTAAAATCCGAGTGTTTTTGATTACTCTTTTGACTCTTATGCTTTTTTAATAAAAAAAAAGTTTTATAACAAAAATATTGAAAAAGTCATCACTATTGCATTAATAGTTATTAAATAGATATTAATATATATAATAAATAATTGTGATATGTTAAAAAAAATAAATGTTGAGCAATGAGCTGCATATACAACAATTGCAGTAATACCAAGCATTTCAGCAAAGGCACGAGTTTTTTCAAATGTCCTTCAATTCCATATTTGCGGCCGAAATGGATAGAGGCATGCAATATATATGATAGTTTGCTACCAAAAAATCCTTTGGTTTGTTCTGTTCACTTCCGTGAAGAGCATATGAATATAGAAAAACATTGGACCCGTTTGAACTTAAGTGTAATTCCTCTTCAAAGGTAACTGCCATATTAAATACATCCATTACATTATTGCTTTAAAGCAGTATTGTCCACACGTACACTTTCACATTCTGGGAGTCTACTCCGTATTTCGAAACGAAAGAAAATGCTTTCGAATTTGAGTATTACTAACATTAGCGGAATTCACGGTTGGATTTGTAGATCTTTTACATATTGTAGCTTTGGTAAATTTTGTTGAATTTAAAGCGAAGCAACAACAATTTACCAAAGCTACAAGATGTAGAAGATCTACAAGGCCAACCGTGAATTCCGCTATTGTTCTACTAAATGGAATGTGTATGTTAATATTATGCACGGTTAGGAAGGGTGATGCTACAACACACCTCCAATCGTATACCAAAAAAGAAAGTGAAACATAAACCGTATAAAAACAAGTCTATTTTGTACTAATTAAGGCTGTGAAGAAGAGAATTATTAGAGTGATGCCGTTTAAAATAAGCACATGCGATTCAAAATTCATGTTTGAACAATTTTTAATATATCTTCAGAGCATAAACCATTACATGTATTATTCAAAACCACAAATTACACATTTCCAAAAACATTCATAAAAAAAAGTTCCCAGTAATTTCGTGTGGCAACGTTTTCCTCTCTGTTTACAAGAAAACAGTAATCAAATAATTGGGACAAAAGTCAGAATTAATTTTATACATCAAATGTGGTTGTACCTTTATATTATTGTATCATGATTCTAACTGTATTTTTGATATCTATTGTGAAAGCTAAATTTAATTAAAGTACATATTTTAGAAAGGCTTTCTGTAAACCGATCGATTTGAAATCGCATGATTAAATGGTTAAGTAAATTTTTTGAATTATACTGGTTTTTAAGCAAAAAAGTGATATGCCCCAAAAAGATGCCAAAAAATTTATTAATGTCTTTTTTAATTTTTTGTAAATCTTAAGAACTGGGGCCAATTACGGCATTCAATATCGAAAGAAATTTTCATTTATTTTGACTTGTGTTCCATTATTATCATAGATTTTATAATTTTTTTATATTTAGTAGCTATCTCTACTACGCTTATACTCGTCTTCTTTGTAAATAAAAACTGTATTTACAAATACTCAACTAGCCAGTATTAAAGAAATATATTCACAGTCACAATTTTTATTTTATTTATGCTGTCACTTAGAATTACTTAAATTTTTTTGAATTTTCACAGGTTGATCCGTAACAGAACAGAACGAAACAATAGAACTAAGACTTGTGTAAGATTTCTAAAAGCAAAAAAGAGTCAGCTGATTCGTAACAGAACAGAAAAAGTCGCCAAAACAAAAAAAGCACCAAATTAAAAAAAAATCTAGCACTAAAATAAATCGCGAAAAACCGGAAAAATCGCCAAAATAAAAAAATCCTTAAACAAAAAAATCGCCAAAATGAAAAAATCGCCTAAATAAAAAAACCCAAAAAACAAAAAAATCGCCAAAATTAAAAAACCCCAAAAAACAAAAAAAAAAACGCCAAAATGAAAAAATCGTCAAAATTAAAAAAAATTGCGAAAATTAAAAGAACCCAAAAAGAAAAAAAAACGCCAAAACTAGAAAAAAGCGATAAAACTGAAAAAATCGTTTAAACTGAAAAAACTTAAAAAAGTAAGAAAGCTAAATCAAAAAAAATTATCAAAAACGAATCTGCGCGAGTCAAAGTCGCACTTTACTGAATTTATTTTAATTGCAATGCGTACACAACAACAAGAACAGCAACAACTAAACGATGAACAACAGGAATTAAAAATTAAAAAGTAAAAGTAAAGGCATTTACCATAGATGAACACTGCAGTACCACTAAAGTTTCAGTAAAAACAATAAAAAATGTTTGACAAGTAAATTTTTACTGATTACTAAAATTTTTTCTACAATTTTTAAAATTGCCTGAATGATTTGTTATATGATGAGGTGCATTGAATTTTCAATAATCAGTAATGCCCGTATTCATAATGAAATTCTACCAAGTGGCTAAATGTTTTTCATACAAAAGTTTCAAAATTTGAATGAAAAAACTTTGCCACTTGCTACAATTTTATTATGGTTACGGCCCTACGAATTTAATTGGTAATGCAAATTATCATTAGCAGTAAAAATTTACTGAATTTTTTTAGTAATCAGTAAATTTACTGCTTACTGCAATTTTGAATGCAGTACATATACATATACTGCAGTATGCCCAATTACTAACCAAATAAGTTTAATAAAACAAACAAAAACCAACAAATTCATATGTATTTACAATATTGAAAGTTTTTATACTTTTAATTAATTAATTTAAAAAAAGATACTAAAAGCATAAGTACTTCCAACTTAAAAAAAAATTTCATTACTAGATGTTTACACATCTCCTCTGTGATCGTACTCACATTGCTGTTTTTTTTCTTAAGCTACGGTCACACTTGTCAAACATTTGCCCAGACGTGTGTTTATCAAATTAAACAGTTTCGAACACAACTAATAGATAATGTCATAGAATCCAACACTATTGGCTACTCTTTAACTTAACAAACTTTTCTCTATATTGAAATAGTTTGCATTAGCACTTAGTGGTTACGCCTTTTTGGGCAAATGTTTGACAAGTGTGACCGTACCTTTAGAAATCCCCTTTTTGTGACACTTTTTTTTTTGAAAATCCCCTTTTTGAAATTTTTCAACGGTAACGCTGCTTATTCGTCTCAGGTGATATTATGATACTAATGTGTACATGTACGAAAAATTTCTTCCATTCTCCCTTTTGGAAAAATATATTTGTTAGGTTTTATAAATATACATATCGTCAGCCCATTATTGGTTTGACCCACTGAACATTTTTAAAAAAATGAGTTAGGTATGGGGAATATATATTTCGAATATCTCCTTTCTGAATCCAAAATATGTTTCACGAAATTAATTATGGTTTCTGAGATATTTAGCATTCATTTTGCTCCATTTCAACTATTTTAAGGTTTAATTAGTATTGTTTTGCTGTAAATGCCATTTTTTGGCGTTTGCATCAAATTCTTCATACAAAAACATACGAAGTAAAGTTATCTCTTGTTTTGCTTCATTTTTATATGAAATGAATAGTAAAAAAATAAGGTGCAGTAAGAAAAATTCAATGGCGACTGTTAAGCAAAAACGTCATCACCCAGATGTAGCCGCCGATTAAATGTTTTAATATAAACTTATTAAACACTAAAATAAAATAAAAGAAACCTTAATTGTGCATGTTTGAGTATAACAGAAATAATCTAATTTCATTATTTATATTAAATACACTTCAATTACTTATTTTTCTTGTGTAAGTGTGTAAGCGGATCGATAGTTAAAAATATTACGGCGGTGGCTTCTTGGTCGGCGTTAAAAGATCGACTTATATCTCTGGACAGCAAGAAAAATAAACAAAACAACGAAATTCTAATTCACAGATGTGAACCAGCAGTTAAGTATACGTATGGAGCACAAAAAGCTACTTTTTTAAAAATAAATTAAGGAAAGTGGTGTATGCGGCACAAAACGTATTTTGACTTTTACAATAAAGTAGTATTAACTTTTAACATTATTCATGAAAGTTCACTAAAATTTACACATTTCTTCCAAACATGTGTAGGAAGCAATGATGATATTACAAAAAAATCTATCGGGTATATTTTGAGAAAACTTCATGTAAACTTTCTTTGTCGTTTTTCTCCATTCCGACTTTTTGGCATATGCTCCAAACCAATAATGGGCTGACGATATATATATATATATATATACATTAGAGTGGCCGTTATTTATTTTTTTTTCTTTTATTCTCACCCCCAAATCAGTTCAGTTTTATTTAAAAAAAAATACAAAAAAATTTCATAGCGATAAGTTGTGTTTTAGGGGGTGCGTCCGCCCCTTAAAGTTGGCCTTCAAGCCAACTTTTCAATGTAATTTTTTACATGTGACTATCTTTTTAAAAAATCATTTTACAAAAATATGATATATTGCAATATTTTAGCTCTTCTAGTCTGCAACATTAGTCTCACAGAAAGTTTTTTGCTAAAATTAATAATTTAGGAAATAATGAAGAAAATAACCAAGAAAATACCAAAAATTATATGTACTAAAATACCAAAATTGCATTTATATAGAAATTATTTTACTAAGCGTTTACAATAAGAGTTTATAGTCTTAT
This sequence comes from Tachina grossa, assembly GCA_949987645.1. Taxonomy (NCBI): domain Eukaryota; kingdom Metazoa; phylum Arthropoda; class Insecta; order Diptera; family Tachinidae; genus Tachina; species Tachina grossa. The sequence goes on from OX465278.1 coordinate 70,885,912, forward strand.
TCACAATCTTGTGCAAATGGTCTTGTATCGTTGCATATGCATAATGGTATAGTATATTGAGACTCACCACTTAAAAATTCTTAATGGTGAGTATCAAATATACTATACCATTTTGTACATGCAACGATGCAAGACCATTTGCACAAGATTGTGAATTGGGCATATATCTCTAAATTATTTCATACATACATATATTAAGTATAGTCTAGGAAAACTAAAAAAAACACACTGAATATATGGGCTTGAGGGCTAATTTTGAGGGCGGGACGCACCCCCTAAAACATAACTTTGAAATTTTTTTGTATTTTTTTTTACATAAAACTGAACCGATGTGGGGGGTGAGAATAAAAGAAATCTACATAAATAAATTATCCATACAACTAACGGCCACTTTAATATACATATCTGTGGACTTTTGGCAAAAGCACATATGTCTATTTTTCAAATTTTTTCAGGAGAGCGAAAATAAACATTTAAAGGAAAACATTTAAGGAAAAGTAAAAATTTTGTAATATAAAATTTTTTTTGTCGAATTTTGGATTTATTCAAATATTTTCTCAAATAATTTGTTATAAGAAGAAAAAAATAATACATGAAATAAGTTGTCTATTCAAACGATCTTTTAGAAATAAAATCAACTCTTCTCTAAATTTTTTAGCTTTAAAATTTTACAAAAGCACTTATTTCAGTATAAGATGTGTTGTCGCAATGAAATATGATACGCAAAATCAACTTACTTCGATATAAATACTCCGTTTTCACAATTTAGTTTTTGATAAAGGAACTTATTTCGAAATATGTTGTTTTGTGAAAATAATTTTAAAAAAAATGAGGAGTACTAAGATGAAATATGACGTTTTGTCAAAAGTTCGTTAAACCTTATTTTTCGAATTCTTACTAATTTTTCATTATATTTACATTAAGTTGTTTTATCAAAAGCAAATCAGTAAAATCTAGAGATATGTTGATTTTTCGCATATAGTCGAACTAAGAAGAGTAGAATCGTGCCGATTAGACCAAAAGATGCGCCTTGAAAAAATAGTCGTATAATAAAAAATCCAGCAAATTTTCATAACTCGAGTTAAGTTCTTTTATCAAAGGTCCACAGATATGTATGGCCACACTACGTGTACTGTATAATCGCATTAATAAAAAATCAATCAAATTTAGTTTTATTTACTGCTGCTGAATCTGATGATGTCACATAAACAAATAATACGTTTTCCATTAATAATAATATATCAAATCGAATGCATTAAGTGAAGAATATATGCCTACATATGTATTTACATACATATACCCATTTGACCTGAGATTCGATAAAAACGATTGATCACTAAAGCGAAGAAATTTCGAAACAAATTTCTTCGATATTTGTTCGCTAATTAAAAAAAATCGAATGTTCGCTAAAACTTCGAGCTTCGAACTTATCTCGATAGTTTTTCGAATGTGGTACGGTAGCCGAGTGGATGTGTGCCAGCCTGTTAGTCTATAAGTATAAAGTCCCATGCATGACAGCACTGTAAGTTAAAAAGTAAAATAAGAACACATACTTACCCTGCAATTACACATGTAAGTGATTCGTTGCAAGTAGTATATACCTATTATCAACGAAAATTTCGAAGAAATAACCGAAAGTCTTGTAAGTTACTTGAGAGTTTACACAGTCAGTCTTATGAAAATAAATTTATTTTTGAATGGAAAAATTTGTGTATTTTAAAAATATATGAACTCAGTATTGCCGTATTCCCGATATCATAAAATTACTGAAAAGTATATTTTCTTCAACAACTTTTTTTGCAAATATGCATGAAATTCATATATCAAAATATGATTAGAGGCTGGAACAGAATGGTAGCTTTAGGGCAATTTTCACAACTTGCCTTTAGCTAAAGGTAGGATTTTGTCTGTCCGATAAATATTTTTGCATTATTACAACTAAAATTTTTTATTGGTATTATTACCAATACTTATGATATTTAATGGATAAAAGAATAAATAATAAAGGAAAATATTATAATACAAGGCCATTTATCGGGCAGACAAAATCCTGCCTTTAGCTAAAGGTAAGTTGTGAAAATGGCCCTTGGTACAATAAAAAATAAATGTTTGTGTATGTCAGCAAGGATTAGCATGCTCTTGAGTAAAATATAATGTCAATTATTATTGGTCATTTCTTTAAAACAATTTAGCAATTTTTCGCTAACTTGCGATTTTTTCGCATTTCACCGAACTTTTTTATTTTTAACGGCATTGGCGATTTCTAATAAATTTTATAGCTTGCTTCTGATTTTGCAACTTCTCGCGAATTTTTGCACAGTTCGCGATATTAGTGATTTTTGCATTTTTTTTCAGCTTCCTGACAATTTCGCCGATTTTTAAACAATATTAAGCTTCGTTATCATCCCGCTGTTAGTAAGTTTTTGCAAATTTTCGTAATTTTAGCAATTTTTTTGCATTCTTTACAGTTTTAGAGATTTTTAATCAATATTATGGTTTATTTGAAATTTTGCAATTTTTCGAGATTTTTTGCAAAGTTGGCGAAAAAATGATTTTTTGCGTGTTTTCAGAGTCTTATCATTTTTGCGGTTTTTAAACGATATTAGACTTTGTTACGAGTATCATCCCGCTGTTAGTAACTTTTTGCGAACTTTGTTTTTTTCACGATTTTTATATTATTTTTAGGGACTTTTAATCAATATTGTGCTTTGCAATCGTTAAAATTTGAGAAAATTTTTGCAAATTTTCATAGTTTTCGCGAATTTTGCGAAATTTTTGCTTGTAGTATTTCTTTCCAATATTGCGATTTTGCGGAATTTTGTTGCTTGAATATTTAAAATTTTTTATTGATTTTTACACAACACATACGAAGTTAATTCCAGCTTGAACAAATTCATACATTATTCTGGTATAATCTTGAAAGGCTTTTAAGAAAATATTTATTTGGTAAAGGCGGTTTCAGACTATAATACATGTATTAATACTTTTGACGAAAATGCTTCCCTGATCTAATTTCTGTTTAAAAAATTCAAAAAACAATAAAAATTCAACATGTCAGAATTGCATTTTCCACAAAAGTATTAATAACTACTTGTATTATAGTCTGAAACCGCCTTAACCATGCAGAAAGCTTCAATATTCTGTTCACATTTTTTTCTTGCTGCGCTACTAGTTACGCCATCAGCTTTAACTACTACTAAAACTATTCTATTCTGTTGCAGCCTAAAGATGCATTGTTGTATAGTTGTGTTTTTTATATATTTTTTCAAATACGTAGGAAATCTGCAAAAAGAACTACTTTTATTATACGAAGTACTAACAAATTTATATAAAACCAAAGAATATAAATTGTATAGAATGCGCATCTGAGCTAAAAAATTAAAAATTTTTTGCTTACGCTTTTGATGAGGGGGGAAAGTATAAGGCGCAAGCAAACACACACTGAGAACATTATATTATTTGCTCTTATCACCAGCGTTGCCGTTGTGCGACTTTTAAGATTTATTTTTTTTAACAAGATTAATTTTTTTTAACAAGATACATTTTTTTAACAAACACAACCCGCAAAGCGATTAGCTTGTCTGCGGAAAACACCCAGGGTCTCTGGTGGGAACCGAACCTCTGGACTGAGAGGCTAGCATTACTACCACTCAGCCACAGGGGCACGCATTTTGCTACTTTTTCAACAGCAAAACATGCGGCCAATTGCAAAAAAAAAAAACAATGTGAGTCCGATCACAGAGGAGATGTGTAAACATCTAGTAATGAAAATTTTTTTTTAAGTTGGAAGTACTTATGCTTTTAGTATCTTTTTTTAAATTAATTAATTAAAAGTATCAAAACTTTCAATATTGTAAATACATATGAATTTGTTGGTTTTTGTTTGTTTTATTAAACTTATTTGGTTAGTAAATGGGCACACTGCAGTATATGAATATGTACTGCATTCAAAATTGCAGTAAGCAGTAAATTTACTGATTACTAAAAAAAATTCAGTAAATTTTTACTGCTAATGAAATTTAATTTGCATTACCAGTAAAATCGTAGGGCCGTAAACATAATAAAATTATAGCAAGTGGCAAAGTTTTTTCATTCAAATTTTGAAACTTTTGCATGAAAAACATTTAGCCACTTGGTAGAATTTCATTATTACTACGGGCATTACTGATTACTGAAAATTCCATGCACCTCATCATATAACATATATATATTAAGGCAATTTATAAAAATTGTAGAAAAAAATTTTAGTAGTCAGTAACAGCCTTATTCAAAAAAATATTTTACTTGAGCTTTAAAGTTCATAGTAGCTACCAAGCAATTTAAGGCTAACATTGCTTTGTTAAGAAATTGTATTCAAAAGACAACTTTAATTATTTTGTGATTTAATAATAAATACTGGTAACACCACCATGTTCAACAACCATTTCACAGCTTATGATGTACAACATCGAATATAATTTCATTCGAGTATTCAACTAATTTTTTATTTTATTAAATACATTTTTATTATCTTGAAGTTAAGCAACCTAATTTATAAAATATAAACTTCTGACATGGAAGCAAAACAGATAAACATTTTTATAAAGTAAAAGTAAAAAAAATATTAGGAACATAGAAAAATTATCTCAATTTATTTTATTCGAACGAAATCAGTATTTGAATATCCAGCTTTTTTGGATTCGTTTTGTTTGAATGTACATCACTAAAACATTTTTGTATATTGTATTTATTTTAATATTTTTATATGGATTTTGCTATGTATTTCGAATCAGTTGGATAATTTAGTGATATTTTCCATCACATGACAGAAATAATAAATTTAAGATAAGAGCTAGCACTTCTAGCTTCATTTTCAGATATAACATGAATTAATATGTGCTATATTAACAAAAGTATTTGAGGTACCAAACACACATTTTGGAAATATCAACTTAAAGTAGCTTTAAAAAACGTAGGTGCCTACTTTAGAATTTTGATATAATATTTTTTTTGCATACAATTTTACTTAATATTGCTTTTCAAAGCGTTGTAAGTTTTTTTGAATACGACCCTAAAAATTTACTTGTTAAACATTTTTTATTGTTTGTACTGAAACTTTAGTGGTACTGCAGTGCTCATCTATGGTAAATGCCTTTACTTTTACTTTTTAATTTTTAATTCCTGTTGTTCATCGTTTAGTTGTTGCTGTTCTTGTTGTTGTGTACGCATTGCAATTAAAATAAATTCAGTAAAGTGCGACTTTGACTCGCGTAGATTCGGTTTTGATCATTTTTTTTTATTTAGCTTTCTTCCTTCTTTAATTTTTTTCAGTTTAAACGATTTTATTCAGTTTTATCGCTTTTTTCTCATTTTGGCGTTTTTTTTCTTTTTGGGTTTTTTTAATTTTCGCAATTTTTTTAATTTTGTCGATTTTTTCTGTTTTTTTGGGGGTTTTCTCATTTTGGCGATTTTTTTCTGTTTTTGGAGTTTCTTTATTTAGGCGATTTTTACATTTTGGCGATTTTTTCATATTGGCGATTTTTTTGTTTAAGTTTTTTTTTCATTTTGGCGATTTTTCCGGTTTTTCGCGATTTATTTTAGTCCTAGAGATTTTTTTTAATTTGGTGCTTTTTTTCGTTTTGGCGATTTTTTTTTGTTTTCGGCGATTTTTTTTATATTTGGCGATTTTATATATTTTTGATTTTTTAGTTTTACCTTTTTTGAAAATTTAAAGAGTTTTGCTCTTACGGTTTCCAAGATACAGCAAGTTGTCAAAATTACAAAGTCAAAATTGCATTAACTGATGGAACACCCATTGATTTAAATTTTTTAAGTTTAGTGTTAATTGTTGTAGTCTGTATAAAAATACACTAACTTTTAAAATTTCAAGTGTATATATATATGTACATACAATTGTATGTATATTACATGGGATTTTAAAATTTTTGTTGCTGGTTTTGGAACACCCTTTAATTTTTAACTCTCATGTACTTGTTGTTGTAGTTGCCAAATGTCTACACATTGTGTTTAAGTTTCAAGTCCGTAGCTCTTACGGTTCATTTTTACTTGTTTCTCTGCTTGGTATTGCTTCTTTCAAACACTAATACGCTCATACATAGCTCACACCGATTTGACAATGCAAAGAAATCTCAGCAAAAAAATCAAAGTCAAAAGATTTTTTCCCCCTACCGTATAGATGTTTACACATCAAAAACAATGTGAGTCCGATCACAGAGGAGATGTGTAAACATCTAGTTATGAAAATTTTTTTTTAAGTTGGAAGTACTTATGCTTTTAGTATCTTTTTTTAAATTAATTAATTAAAAGTATCAAAACTTTCAATATTGTAAATACATATGAATTTGTTGGTTTTTGTTTGTTTTATTAAACTTATTTGGTTAGTAAATGGGCACACTGCAGTATATGAATATGTACTGCATTCAAAATTGCAGTAAGCAGTAAATTTACTGATTACTAAAAAAATTCAGTAAATTTTTACTGCTAATGAAATTTAATTTGCATTACCAGTAAAATCGTAGGGCCGTAAACATAATAAAATTGTAGCAAGTGGCAAAGTTTTTTCATTCAAATTTTGAAACTTTTGTATGAAAAACCTTTAGCCACTTGGTAGAATTTCATTATGACTACGGGCATTAGTGATTACTGAAAATTCAATGCACCTCATCATATAACAAATCATTTAGGCAATTTATAAAAATTGTAGAAAAAATTTTAGTAATCAGTAAAAATTTACTTGTTAAACATTTTTTATTGTTTTTACTGAAACTTTAGTGGTACTGCAGTGCTCATCTATGGTCAATGCCTTTACTTTTTAATTCCTGTTGTTCATCGTTTAGTTGTTGCTGTTCTTGTTGTTGTGTACGCATTGCAATTAAAATAAATTCAGTAAAGTGCGACTTTGGCTCGCGTAGATTTGGTTTTGATCATTTTTTTTATTAAGCTTTCTTCCTTTTTTAAGTTTTTTCAGTTTAAACGATTTTTTTTCAGTTTTATCGTTCAGTTGTCAAAATTACAAAGTCAAAATTGCATTAACTGATGGAACACCCATTGATTTAAATTTTTTAAGTTTAGTGTTAATTGTTGTAGTCTGTATAAAAATACACTAACTTTTAAAATTACAAGTGTATATATGTACATACAATTGTATGTATATAACATGGAATTTTAAAATTTTTCGTTGCTGGTTTTGGAACACCCTTTAATTTTTAACTCTCATGTATTTGTTGTTGTAGTGGCCAAATGTCTACACATTGTGTCCAAATATCAAGTCCGTAGCTCTTACGGTTCATTTTCACCTTTGGTGTACGGAAATATACAGAAAAATAACCGGCGGCGGCGCGCCGTCGGCTTCGAGCCGGTCGACTTGTTTCTCTGCTTGGTATTGCTTCTTTCAAACACTAATACGCTCATACATAGCTCACACCGATTTGACAATGCAAAGAAATCTCAGCAAAGAAATCAAAGTCAAAAGAATTTTACCCCGTACCGTATAGATGTTTACACATCAAAATTGTAAAAATATCCGAGTTTTACCACAAAAAATACCGATTTGCGGATGAAAGTTGCCGTTGCTGAAATAAAGCTTGTTTTAAGGATGATAAGTTTCCAATTTTCTGCAGTTGTAAAGTCAGTGAATTACACCTTATTTCTTTGTCGTTATAAAATATAATTTACAAAAAAAAAAAACATAAAGTATAAACATAAATTAGCGTTACTAAACAATTATCAAATAGACTTAAAGTAGACACTTGTCAAAGATTAGATTCCAAGTGAAGAACTTATTAAGAAATACAGGTTGATCAGTTAAGAACTATGCAAAATGCCTTGAAAGAATAGTATAACTATATTATCCTCTTCAGAATCGAATTTTAAATTTTTCTACAAAACTTTAAATGATTTTTCCTCAAAGTAAATTTTTTGATTTATGCTGGTTTTTAAGTAAATAAGTGAGATGAACCATGTCCAATATATATATGTATTTATGTTTTTAAAGTCTCTAATTTTTTTTTATAAATCTTAAGTAATTGGGTAAATTACGGTACTCGATATCGTACGAAATATGCATTTAATTTCGATTGGTATTTCAGTCGATATGAAATGCTGCAACTTGACCACTCTTTTTTTAGATTTAATGATTTTTTTTATATTTAGTAGCTTATATATGTACATACATGTATATACATACATGTATACTTTAAGGCCCAAATGTTGGCTTCCAAATTTACTTCATTTGAACCTATTTTAACTTATAAACATTTTATTAAAACTTACTTACTACCTTATAAAAAGTTTTATTAAGATTAAAGATGAAAGTAAGTTAAAATACATATTTTTTTTTTAATTGTGATACTCCGAGAAATAATTTGCATTTGAAATCAAAGATTTGGGTGTCAGATTTTGTGCTATATTTTCACCATTTGTTGGCTTTTCTGTCGACCAAAACAATAAAATGATCGACATCATCGAGCCGAATATCGCCAACTGGACGAACAGCTCTTTTTCTAATACCTGATGTGCTAAACTGTGTATATGATTGCCGTACGGCATACATTCTGTTAAAATGATACAAAGGGATAAATTGAAAAAAGTGTCATAAAAAGTCTTTTTTGCACGAAAAGGGTCAAAAGTGATACTTTAATGTCACAACGGCAACGCTGCTCTCAGATATGCGAGCGTAGCATACACCAGTGATGGGAAATGAGATTTGCATTTCGGTATCAAAAAATTTTTTTTCGAGTATTTTTTTGGTCCCGAGAGTACAAAAATTATAATTTTTTTTTTTATTTTATGATTTGAACAGGCTAAAGTTCGCATCGCTTTGAAAGCCAAATTACAAATAACATCAAAGTTAGTTGTAAATATTCTGAAAACACATAGTTGAACGGAAAGGCTAGCCGTTTTCGAAGGCCAATTAACCTTCATTATCAGCGTTCTTCTGTGTTTGGTCCACAGTTTGTGGTGCCACTTGATGTAGATTTCTGCGTTATATACGCAACTTTTTTGCAAATGGAATATGTGAATTGTTTTGATTCATCGTATTTGAATTTGCTGAAAGATTTTTTGTAATGAAAGCTCAATTTTACCATCTCTAAATTTACAACAGTTTTACCATTGTCGTTTGTTCTTTACTAATTATGCACATGTTAGTTAATTTGCTTATTTTTTGTTCTACTTAAGAAAAACTTTTTTGGTTTGTTACTATCAAGTATACTTATTTTATTTAATTTTTTAGTTAATTTAATTATTATTCTTCGAACTCCATTCGCTTCTAGATTTTATGATTTGAACAGCCTAAAGTTCGTATCGCTTTTTGAGCGATTTAAGTTTTATTAACAAAAAATTATATAAAATTTATTTACAAAGAAATAAAAAAAGAACACAAAGCGTATATATTAAGAGGGGGTAAATTTTTTTTCAAAAGTTTCATAGCAAAAACGTAATCTGCTCGAAATTTTGAGAAAATTTTTCGATGAAACCATGGGTCTAAAATCAAACCCTATACCGCATCTCTCGACATGAAAATTTATTTCCTCTTCAAAAAAATTGTTTTAATTAAAACTCTTCCAATCCATTTTCGAATCATTATTATTTCTTCTACGGAAGTACTCCCTGCTTTTAATTTTTTCATGAGCTAGCTTATGTTTATCCACAATGATTAGTTCCCTATTTTACTATTTAAAGCCAATGTCTATAAATAAGGCAGTAACCAAACAAGAAGCATCTCTATTGGAAATGGTAAATCTATCACACACTGTGGCAAGAGTTTAAGATGTCGTACTTATTAGTACGAGTCTATGGTATTTTTTGTCTCGTATTTGATCTTGCAAATTTAAATTCCGATTGATTGTTGATCAACGATGCTCAGCACGCATTCCGGAATCGTATGTTTCCTGATGGTATGTTGGCCAATCACGAACTCTTTTAGGTTATAAAGAATCAACCCGCAAATATAAATATGTATGTGTGTACATAGTTAAAAATTTTGAAGTTACAAGTTTTTAGACTTTAATAAATCTTTGGCCTGGATAAGACTTGATACTGCTGAAACATAAAGCATGTTCCTTTGTTTGTTTTCATGAGATTTTGGTAAGAGAAAATCGTTTCCACATTTACAGAGGAGTGAGGTGTGGACCAAATTCCGTAAGCTACTCTCAATTTATCAGGAAACATGTATTCATCTGACGCGGTTTTAGTTTTAGCCACTGTAGACCAGAAGCTGCATATATTTTCTGTTGTTCAGTTCGTCCATATCAGCCAATGCTTTTTGCTGGAAAACATTGTAATTAAAAGTGGTATAATGCTGTTGGTCTTACCAGATAAAACATTTTCAGGGGGAAACTTACTAAACCAATTTAAAATTTCATTGTAAAAATCCACTTTTACCCTCAGGTCTTGACAGAATTTACTACAACATTTTTACAATTGCCTTTAAACTGATATAAAATAGTTGTTTTAACATGGTTCGTGATTACATATGTATAGGTCAACTTCTGTGCTACAAAAAATATCATTGAGCAAAATAGGTTTTCATTTATATTTAATAGGGAAGGATTACACTTTTCTAAAATATCTTAACTATGTAATAAAGTTTCGTGCAATTTGTCAAAAAGGAATTTTAGTTCTTGGCAAATAATATGCATACCGTGAGAGTATCAAATTTGTTGCGGAAGTACTACGGTACTTTTTCATGTCAAATAGTATCAAAAAAAGTACGATCGTACCAACTTTCCCATCACTGGCATACACTGCAGAAAGAAATGTGAGTGCGTACGCTGGACGGGTAGTACTGGTAATACCCGTCATAGAATATTTTAGCTTGTGTGAGATGCGCATTCTATATGATTTATATTCTTTGATAAAACTCATTCTCGGTAACACTGTTTCTTCATTTGTCATTTTACACTGCAATTACACATGTAAATGATTACTTGCAAGTTGTGTATACGTATTATAAATGAAAATTTCGGAGAAATAGCCGAAATACCAGTAAGTTGCTTGAATGTTTACACAGTGAGTTGTGAGTTTACTTTTAAAACTTTTTGGAAGCGTACACGTCTTGTGAAAATAAATTTGCTTTTGAATAAAAAAAATATCTTTATTTCAAAAATATATGAATCCAGTATTGCCGTATTGCCAAAATCATAAATTACTGAAAACAATATTTTCTGTAACAACCTTTTTTCAAAATGCATGAAAATCATATCGATGGCCTCAAGTAGAAAGGCCCTAACTCGCCCTTTTTTAAGAAATTGAGGTTTTCACTGATTCCAATATATTTCACCCAAATACACCTCGTCGTAAAAATTTATTGCAATAGTGTAAAAATGAACGTTTTTGAAAGCAGTTGAACAAACCATTTCTACATGCAGTTGTAGTGTGCATTATTATGTTTCCACCTTCTCCTGTAAAGTTACAATTATTTGAGTTAGGGCCTTTCTACTTGAGACCAACGATATGTAAAAAACATAATCAATATAAAATAAAGCCGAAATAGAAATACCTTGGGAAAGTAGGTGGTTATTATCTTTGGGGAAAAAGTTTGCTCTTCCAATTAATCGACAGAGTTTTTCACCACTTGAAATTATAGCTGATATTGAGGAGTGCATACAGAAACTTGAAATTAATAATAACGGCGAAAAGGAAGTAAGAAGGGCCCGTTTGGCAAATATGGTAACATGTTTCAAAAGAGACGTTAAAAACAGCCCTAGGGAAAAATTCATTTTGGCAATTTTTGAAAAAACTAAAAAGTTCTTAAAAAGGCATAACAATATAATTATTACATAAGCTGATAAGGGAAACAAAACAGTTGCAATATACAAAGAAGAATATAGTTCCAAAATGGATGAACTTTTACGAGACAAAAACATTTACAGAATCATGAGGACAGACCCCACACAAAAACTAATTAAAACAAATAACAAAATAATTGCAGATCTACAAAAACGACAATATATAGATGATTATAGAAAACGAATACTCATGTGTTCTGGCGGCACTGCGCCGAGAATTTATGGACTCCCGAAAATTCATAAAGCTCAAATGCCATTGAGACCTATAGTGTCATCAGTACAAGTCCCATGTTACCAACTTAGTAAATATATCGGAAGAATTCTAAAAAACATAATATCAGACAAATAATTACAACATCAAAAACTCTTTCGAACTGAAAAATCAGCTACAAAGTATAAGGTTAGATGAAAAAGATATTTTAATATCCCCGGACGTAGTTTCCCTCTTCACTAATATACCAATAAACACTGCTATAAATAATATAATGAGCAAATGGGACCAAATAAAAACAAACACCTCGATTCCGCGTTCCAAATTTCTGGATATTTTGAAATTTTGTTTGTATGACAACAACTATTTTATGTACAAAGACATAATATATAATAAAATCTTCGGTATGCCGATCGGTAACCCTCTCTCTCCAACAATCGCGGACATTGTGCTAGATAGCTTACTGGACGTAGCAATAGCTGAACTTAAAAACAAAAATATTCACATAAAATACATAGCAAAATATGTTGATGATTTTTTAGCTATCATAAAAATCGATGACAAGGATGACATTCTAAAAACGTTTAATGGATATCATCCAACATTAAAATTTACCATCGAAGTGGAAAAAACAAAGAAATTGTATATCTCGATACTAAATTATACAGGAATGTAGAGAAAATAACGTTTGATTGGTATGCAAAGGATATATCATCGGGCAGAATAATAAATTTCAACGCAACACAGCCAAAAACGCAGATAATTAACACCGCCAAAAATTTTGTTCGTAGAGTACTAGACATCAGTGACAGTCAATTTCACACGCACAACATAGAAAAAATTTTTAACATTTTAAAAAACAACAGTTTTCCCACAAAATTAATACAATCACTCATCTCATCCTACACACCTACACAAAACCGCGAAAATAGCAACCCTAGCACAGAACATCAAAGGTATTGCAGTATAAAATATATACCCGGCCTTACCGACAATAAAAACATAAAAACAACAATAGATAACAATAACATATGTTTGGCATATAAACCAAATAAAACATTAAATACAATTTTTACAAAAACAAAAACACCTGTAGAAAAATTGCAACAAAACAACGTTGTATATGAAATTCCTTGTAAAGGTAATGATAACGTCAGCTGTGATCTTGTGTATATAGGAACTACAAAGAGGAGCTTAGAAACAAGAGTGAACGAACATAAAGCAGACATCAGTAAAAACAAAGAGAATACTGCTTTGTCACAACATATAACAAATACTAAACACAAACCAGATTTTGACGGTATAAAAATACTAGACAAAGTAAACAACGACAGAAAGAGATACATAACAGAAAGTCTAAGAATTCAACAGAAAATAAACAAAACGATGAACATCAAAGAAGACACGGACAATTTGAGCGCAAACTACAAATTAGCAATTGTCAAAAACCTGTGATACACCAAAAGGGGAAAAAGATTTTATAATTTTTATTTTTATTTTTTCACAATACACTTGTTTTCAACAAAGTTTAATTGCTATAGTATTCATGTAATTTTAAAAAAATACAGTAAGTTTTACATTGTTTTATATAAAAAATATTTTTATATATGAAAATGTCCACAATATTGTTGTTGTTTTCTTATTTTTATTAAATAGACGACATTTTTATTGACATTAAACACGGTAGGCCTGATAGCTTAAAGAAAACTAAAACTAACATAATCAATATACGTTGTTGCATAGTTTTGTTCTTTTTTAAATATTATTTTCTTATAAATACACAAAAAATCAGCAATAAATATTATTTTTATTATACGAAGTACTAAAAATTTATACAAAACTCATTCTCGGTAACACTGTTTCTTCAATTGTCATTTTACTTATAGAAATTTACTTACAAGGAAAATATGTTGTAAGCTGAGTAGTAAGTACAAAAAATGTGATTGTATTAGTAAAAAATTGTGAAGGTATTGAGTTTTTCGAACTTGCACTTACATGTGTAAATGCTAAGTTACATATGTGCAATAATTGAATAGAAAAAAATTTGTCACAATAGACTAGTTGATGTGTATTAGTCTGTTAGTGTGGAGATACCACGTTCAAATCATGTAGCGTAAGCTAAGGAATAAATAAATAAAAAAAAATGAGTGTGGCGTTGGCTAAAGTAGTTAGCACGTTCTCTTTTTTCCGGACATAAACTTAGTGATAGTTATAAATAATACATAAGTAGTGATAATCAAAAAGAAAAAATAAATATATTATCAAGCAGTCCCATCTGGAGTGTTAAGTATAAGAGCCCTTGTGTCCCTCTTTTTAAGGCGGATGTGTTTAGTAAAGTTCAAAATTATACGAGCCAGTGGATTAGGATGTGACTCGAGTTTTGTTAAATATTTGCCTACGTATTTTGCAATTTCTTCAGTCACTAGTGGCATATTTAAATCATATATTTGAATTTTTTATGCACCATGGAACCGATGTTATTGACCGTAAAATTTTGTTTTGCTTTCGTTGGATTTTCTCGATATTGGAAGCTGAAGCAGTGCCCCATAACTGAATTCCGTAGCGCCATATTGGTTTCAAAATCGACTTGTATATTAAAAGTTTAAAATCTAGACTGAGTGTTGAATTTCTACCAATCAGCCAATGTATCTGAGTTATTTTAAGTTTCATTTGTGTTAGCTTTGAGTCAATATGGTGTTTCCATGTAAGCCGACGATCAAGGTGCACAGAGAAAAAACTGCCTCATAGAATCAATAACGTTTTTAGGCTAAGGGGTATCCCAGCAGAAAGAAGCGAAGATTGTTTCATAGACATTCCTTATTATTTTTATGTGGTAAATCTTATTAATTTTATCAAGAAGAAAACCACATAAGATCAAGAAGAAATCTTATTATTCCCAACTTTTTTTACTCAATTTCCGTTATTTTTGGCACCAAAAAAACAATCCATAGAGATAAACTTCTTGATTCTATTAGGTTTTCTTATAAATTGTAAACTATATGGATTTCTTATTGATTTTATTATGTTGCCTTATTGATTTTTTCAATAAGGTTTTCTTCTTGATTTTATTAGGTTCCTATATGATTATGTGTAAAGCATCTTATTGATTTTTTAATAAGGAAATCTTCTTGATTTTATGAGGTGTCTTGTTATTTCATATCTATAAATAGACACAGAAAATTTTTTTTCATGATCTTTTTCATTTTTGTATAAGCATGTTTGCAAAATTATTTCAATGGTTATTCAGACTGCTTGTTAGCATATTGGTTAGAGTGTTTGTCTATCAGTCAGAAGTTTGCTGGTTCAATATGTGTCTCCTTTCAAAGTATATGATATAGATTTTAAATGAAAATATATAAGCAAAGCACAGATAATAAAGAAAGACATAATTTTTTTTTTATTTTATGAGGTCGCCTCATAAAATCAAGAAGAAAACCTTATTAAAAAAAATCAATAAGATAACCTCATAAAAACTACAAGATTTCTTGTTGATTTTTTCGAAAAGGTTTTCTCTATGAAATTAATAAGATTTCCTTATTGAAAAAAAAAACCATAGAGATTTCTTATTAATTTTGTTCTATTTTATGAGGTAATTATTAGGCACTGTTTTCTCTGTGTGTATACCAAGATATTTCACATGTGAATGTTGAGGAACAACTTGACTGTTGATTCTAATGAGGAGACAAGTATCTTTTCGTAGGATAAAGGTTATAGGTACGCACTTCTGTTCGTTTACTTTTATTCTCCACAACTTTAACCATAGCTCAAGCTGTGTTATATGTTCCTGAAGATATCGGGATGCCTCATGAGGGTTTTCGTGCGTACTAAGGCTGGCTGTATCATCGGCAAATGTAGAAGTATGGATATTACTGGTCACAGGCATATCACAAGTATAAATCAAATACAGGCATATCACAATTATAAATCAAATACAAAACTGGCCCCAATATACTCCCTTGAGGTACAACGGATGAGATAGTTTCGGGCGCGCTCATAAATTCTCCTTCCATAACAGACAACTTCCAGCCTAAAATATAACTTACCAAAAGTTTTAGAATGTTATTTGGTAGATATGTCTTCAATTTTAAATTAGGCCATCATGCCAAACTTTATCAAATGCCTGAGAAACATTAATAAACTGGGCAGAACAATACTTCTTTTCTTTGAATGTTTTTCTTATAAATTGAACCAATCTATGCCTTTGTTCAATGGTGCTATGCTGACTTCTAAAACCAAATTGATGGTCCGGTATGCACATATAATCTGTTAGACAAGGGGACAATTTTGTCATGAGCAGCTTTTCGAAGAGTTTTGACATAGTTAACAGCAACAGTCGTAATATGGCATTAAAAATAAATAGCAGGATTCTTATTGCAATATGCGGCAAGTTCATCAGCATCTTGTTACTAATTCCATCAATACCTGGAGCTTTCTTTGGTTTGAGTTCAGCAAATACTTTTTGTACATCACGCATCTTAAACTTCAAGGGTCGAGGGGGTAGAGCAACTACACTCGGCAAATCAGAAACACCAGTACATGTGTTTGGCGTAAATATGGATTTTAAGTGCTCAGCAAATATTTTACATTTTTCGTATCGCTTCTTGTCCAATTTCCGGTAGATGTGCGCAGAGATGGCTTAAACTCAGCGGGTGTTTTAAGCTTTCTAGCAGCGCAACTAGCAGTGCCGTGTAATTCGCCGCACACAACACAAACAGAGGGTAAATTGCAGTATGTTTTTGTATGGCCATATTCTTGGCACATTATCTACAAAACCGAAGATCCTGGGTTCAATCCCTGTATCCGACAGTCATTAAATAACAACACCACGCATTTTTCTGATGTGCATTAGTCCCTTTGTATCAGTTGTTGTAGGAAAGTTCAAGTGATAAAGGCATAGTCACTGGTCACTGAACTGTACCGACTTTGGTATTGTATAGCAGAATCATCGGCGAAGAAAAATAACCAATAAAATGGCTACTAAGCACAGCTTCAAAATTTAATACGCCCCATTTGACACCAGAAGGTGCTGCAAAACTGCATTACAAAAAAAAAAACGTGCAAAAAAAATCAGAGTTGTAAAAGAATGAAGCTTTCTTTTATCTCTTCCTTCACCACCTGTCTTCTATCACTATCCCTTTTCGAAAGAAGGTAACACCTAGTAATTGTAGTATACTACATAGGAATTAATTGCCTGAGTATTACTTCTCTTTAAAAAAAATAACAAAAGTAAGTTAAAATAAATAAATAAAGAGAGTAAAATTACTCTTTTACTTTTTTTGCTGCTTTTTTGAGATATCGTAATTAGTTCGATATTCTCTCACTTTTGATATTGCTAGTGAAACTGCGATAACGAATGTTTTATGGGACAAAACTGACCGAAAGGTGAACTTTTTTCGATTCATTTATGAGTGTCACTCTCGGTAGTTTTACACGACAAATGTCCGAGATATATTCAAAATCGATATCAATAACGAAAGTATTGGTCAACTGGGTATTCATGCATATATACATACATATTTACATATATATGCATGTCATATCTGCGCAAAGTGGCAAAGTAGCCGAACATCAATCAGCTTTTTATACAAATGAATACACATACGAGAATACATTACTCTCGTTGCTGTCCACCATTGATATACTATGTACTTATATCTCAGTTCTTTTTCCTGTTTACTATCACGAGTTTTTGTTGTATGAATAAATAGAATAGACTGGAAAATATTTTAACTATAAAGAGGGCCATACGCGTTCGATGACACTTTCAATCAAGCATCGCTAAGTCATTTTTTAGACTTGGCAGTTTTTCTTGAAGCAATTATCTTCAATTCTCTTTTAAAACTGCTCGTTTGTTTACACTCAGATGGTTTCTTGTTCAATTTTCCTATTGTTTTAATGATGCGAATGAAATAACAAAAGAGAATGGAAGCAACTTTTCTGTACAAGCAAGTCAGTACCCCTCTTCTTTCTTCTTTCCTCTCTCTCCCATAAACTCAGACTTGCTTCAAGAAAAACTGCCGAGTCTAAAACATGAGTAATAATCGCCCCTGTATCTGAAAGCAGGCACATGTATCATGCGATCTGTCCGTCAAGTGGTTACACACACATATAAACATACATATCGTTACCTAAAATGTAAAATAACTTTTCATAATTTCACATGAGAAGCTAAAAACGATATAAACTGCAAACTACTTGAAATATTGTAATATGCTATTCAAATTTGGCAATATTTCTTACATAAAAAACCTGTATGTATTTTATGTTTTGTTTCTTATGTTATTTGGAACTCATGTTTTCTAAAACAAAACAACATATAGTCAATCAAAATATACGTATATTTGGCCATCAGTGCAGAAATGGTGTAACCCTATGCTATTTAATAAGGCAAAAA
This sequence comes from Tachina grossa, assembly GCA_949987645.1. Taxonomy (NCBI): domain Eukaryota; kingdom Metazoa; phylum Arthropoda; class Insecta; order Diptera; family Tachinidae; genus Tachina; species Tachina grossa. The sequence continues at coordinate 70,904,306 of OX465278.1, forward strand.
TGGGTATTTAAATTATTTTTTTTTTTGGAACTTAATTTATTTTGTAACCAGTTAATTCTATTTTTAACCCCAGACTAAAAAAGGGGTGCTATAAGTTTGTAGTGTGTGTCTGTGTGTCTGTCCGTGTCCACGTCCAGACCAAACGCCTGGACTTATTTTGATTTGTTTGAAAGGTGACTTGATCGAGAGGGTTCTGAGCTATGTTTGAAGAAAATCGGTCCAGCCGTATAGAAGATATCGCATCCTTTCTGAATATATTCGGGTGTTTTTAAAATTTCTAATTTTTGTTATTATTTTATTAAAAGAACTTCCAAATATACTACAATAATTGTGTGTTTTTGTATTTGTAAAGTAATTTCGAATATTTTAGTTCAATTTTAAATAAGGAACAACATAGCTAAAAACAAATATGTGTGGTCCATATATTTTTTGTAAATGAATGTATGTACATTAGACCGAACTTTTTTAGTATGGGATTTTTTTTTTTGCAAAAAAAAAAAGTGTACCGCCCCCCCAAATTGTTCCTTTTTACGCCAATAGTGAAACTCCAAAATCTTAGACTGATTGCCCTAGGTTTCGATATTTTGCATTTGCTCTTACGTAAGGCAATTTGCATCAAACATCGAACTCCGCTAATATATCTTGCAAACAGTAACTGATTATAGGAAAAAGTACGGTATCATTAATAAATCAAACCTTTGCGATTAAGTTTAAATTTTTATCAAGAATAGTAATAATTAAACGTAAGTTAATTTCAATAAAATAATATATTACAAACATATGTGAAATATTTTACTTATATTTTCGTGCTTTGTCTCTTGAAAAGTCCATATAAACCAGTTTTAGCCACTTCAGTGGGCATGTGCCACCCCTTAACCTGGACAATCAGTCTAAGATTTTGGAGTTTCACTATTGGTGTAAAAAGGAACAATTTGAGGGGGCGGTACACTTTTTTTGCTTTTTACTATTAGAAACGGTATATTTAAATAATATCTCTATAAACCTGAATGCAGATGGGGCAATATAGTCCCGTGCAATTTTGCCAAGAAAATGTTGCCTTCCTACAATTAACAAATAAGAACCGTAGGATCATCTCTAGGTTCGTTGCAGTCATGACGGGGCACTGGATGGTCGACAGACATGCTAGTAGGATAGGTCTATCCTATAATGAGTTTTGCCGAAATTGTCGAAAAGAAAACAAAGAAGATACAATCCTCCACTTTCTTTGCGAATGCATCTCTCGAGACACAAGTTTTTAGGCAGTTATGTAATATGCGACCTTTCAGATTTGTCTGAGATTGGGCTGAGTGACTTTATCAGATATGTCAACTCGGTGGGTTGGATCTAGTAACTATCACCGTATCCATATACTTAGATACGTTTCTACATAGGTTGACACCGATGACTGTAGCGGTATTTCAAAAAGGAATCATCTGCATCATCTACAATCGCAAACTATCATTAATGTTTGCGATTATAATTATGTCAAACATGTAATATAATGAAGCTATTCGAAACACTATATGTTCAGTTATATTCTAAAACAAACGCTAAAAAACACTGTTGGCAAGACAAACAACTGAAACAAATGTCCTGCTAATAGTGTTGTTTAGCGTTTGCTTTAGAATATTTCGCTGTAGTAAAGCATTTGAAAAATCTCTCAGGTCTTGAAAGGTCTTATAAATGGTCTTGTGCAGGACTTTATTATTATTATTTATTATGTATTACTTTTCACTAGCAATTACTGAATTACTTAACTTAAATAATTTTCTTTCTGGTTAGAACATTAAGTTAATTTTCAAAATGGTCTAAGTCAATACAACGTCCGAAAACAACATTTCCGTATGAAAAATACACAAAATTGCACATTCATAAAAAATTTTCATTCATTGAGATTAATTAAATGTTGCACAATATAGAATTATTTTTTAATTTACTCAAAAGCAAAGCACTAAATATCTCGAAACAAAAAATATATGACTTAGACCACTTTTATAATTAAGGGCATTTCATACATGGTTCGGATGCGAAAAATGACGCTATATGGACATATATGATAATATATAAATATTCATACATTTTCATATACGTACATATGTTTAAATATTCCATATACAATATGTAAGGTTCATAATCATACACTCCCGACTAGAGATGGGCGCGTGTCGAATTTTTGCAACACGACACGCACGAACACGAATACCATGATATTCAACACGCACGCCAAAAATGTTCCCAACACGAAACTGTACAACACGCACAAAATCAAATACAATAACAAAAAATCGTTTTTAATTAGTGTTTTTTATGGGAATTGTTACAATTTAAGTTTTTTAAACGCACTAATAATCCCATATTAATATTTTACTTATTAAGTAAAATTTTTTTTTATTAAAAATACATTGAAATTGATTATTGAGGGTTTTAGCTGTGTCCTATGCGCATTTCACTGTTGCTATAGAGAAATGAAACATTTGCGGCGGCCTTCGAAGTTAGCATTCTATTATGCTAATATTTGTTATAATAACAGCAAAAAATAAAAATTATCAAATGTGATTAACGATTGCAATTATAAAAGAAAAGCGTAATCCTTTGTTATTTTTTGCAGTAATATGAATTCAGATATTTTCTATATAAAATTAATGACTGAATTATCGTTTTGATTATTTAATTTAATTTATTACCAAAAGAAAAGTGATATTTTATTTTATTTTATTTTCAAAAATTTTTCGGGTTGAAGTCTCCAAAAGCGGGAACGAAATGATTAACTATGTATAAAAACAAGCCAATTTTTTATATTAAAAAAAATAGTTGAACCTTTTATTTGATTCAGTTATTTTTTTTTTCAAATAAAACTTTTACTAATTTTTTTTTTAGAAAAATTGGTAAGAATTGTTATTGATTCAGTTAATTTATTTTCTGTCAATACGAAAAATTTTAGTGAATGTGTTTGTAAATCATAAAAAAAAAATTGCTGAATAATACAAAAAAAAAATCTGCAAAAATGTTTTTCTGTTCCTATTAATAAATGTGACTGAAAATGTTTTGAGTTTCAGTTAACTTTTTTTTCTAATGCCATAATAAATTAACTAAAAATACAATTTTTCCAGTTAAATTTTTACAAAATTGTTATTAGAATCTACAAATTTCTTTGTAGGTCCGCATTCATACGAAATATTTACTGATTCAATGAATTTGGTTACTGAAAACGAAATTTAGTTTTTTCTGTGCAGACATTTCCAATTCAACAGTTATAAAAACAATTAATAAGATTTACATATCAAGCAATATTTTCGATTTAATCGTAAGCGACAATAATTAAAGTTTTCAGGAGAAGGTTTTTTTTATAATATTCAAATATGTTTTACATCTGTACGTAAATTGTTACTCATGATAAGATTTTATAGCCTGCATTCTTAAAGCTATCAACAATTTTGCCACCTTGATAATTCTAAATTATTGGTAGGCCCATAAAATTTTAATTTCAATAAAAAAAAAATAGCAATGTGAGTGAGTCCGATCACAGAGGAAATGTGTAAACATCTAGTGATGAAAATTTTTTTTAAGTTGGAAGTACTTATGCTTTTAGTATCTTTTTTTAAATTAATTAATTAAAAGTATCAAAACTTTCAATATTGTAAATACATAGGAATTTGTTGGTTTTTGTTTGTTTTATTAAACTTATTTGGTTAGTAATGGGCACACTGCATTATACATGTATGTACTGCATTAGAAATTGCAGTAAGCAGTAAATTTACTGATTACTAAAACAATTCAGTAAATTATTACTGCTAATGAAATTTAATTTGCATTACCAGTAAAATCGTAGGGCCGTATTCACAATAAAATTGTAGCAAGTGGCAAAGTTTTTTCATTCAAATTTTGAAACTTTTGTATGAAAAACCTTTAGCCACTTGGTAGAATTTCAATATGAATACGGGCATTACTGATTACTGAAAATTCAATGCACCTCATCATTTAACAAATCATTTAGGCAATTTATAAAAATTGTAGAAAACAATTTTAGTAATCAGTAAAAATTTACTTGTTAAAAATTTTTTATTATTTTTACTGAAACTTTAGTGGTACTGCAGTGCTCATCTATGGTAAATGCCTTTACTTTGACTTTTTAATTTTTAATTCCTGTTGTTCATCGTTTAGTTGTTGGTGTTCTTGTTGTTGTGCACGCATTGCAATTAAAATAAATTCAGTAAAGTGCGACTTTGACTCGCGCACTTTCGGTTTTGAGCATTTTTTTGATTTAGCTTTCTTCCTTTTTAAGGTTTTTCAGTTTGAACGATTTTTTAAGTTTTACCGGTTTGTTTCTCGTTTTGGTGTTTTTTTTTTTCTCTTTTTGGGTTTTTTAATTTTTGCAATTGTTTTCATTTTGGCGATTTTTTTCATTTTGACGATTTTTTTCTGTTTTTGGGGTTTTTTCATTTTGGCGATTTTCTTCATTTTGGTGATTTTTTCTGTTTTTGGGGTTTTTTATTTAGGCGATTTTTTTTCATTTTTGGCGATTTTTTCATTTTTGGCGATTTTGCTGTTTAAGGGTTTTTTTGATTTTGACGATTTTTCCGGTTTTTCGCGATTTATTTTAGTCCTAGAGATTTTTTTTAATTTGGTGCGTTTTCGTTTTGGCGATTTTTTTTTGTTTTTGGCGATTTTTTTAGATATAGTGATTTTATATTTTTTTTGATTTTTTAGTTTTACCGTTTTTGAACATTTAAAAAGTTTTGCTTTTACGGTTTCCAAGATACAGCAAGTGATCAAAATTAAAAAGTCAAAATTGCATTAACTGATGGAACACGCATTGTTTTAAATTTTTTAAATTTAGTGATAATTGTTTTAGTCTGTATAAAAATACACGAACTTTTAAAATTTCAAGTGTATATATGTACATACAATTGTATGTATATTACATGAGATTTTAAAATTTTTCGTTGCTGGTTTTGGAACACCCTTTAATTTTTAACTCTCATGTATTGTTGTTGTAGCGGCCAAGTGTCCAAATTTCAGGTCCGTAGCACTTACGGTTCTCGAGAAAATACCTTATGACAGACGGACGAACAATAGGATTCATTTTCACCTATGGTGTACGGAACCCTAATAAAGCAATTATCAAGTTAAATAAAACAAACAAAAACCAGCAAGTTCCTATGTATTTTCAATATTTTAAATAAGTTTGTATTGCTTCTTTCAGACACTAATACACTCATACATATGTAGCTCACACCGATTTGACAACGCGGTGTGAATCTCGTCAAAATTTGTGATTGTATAGTGAAAAAGAATTTTACCCCCTAGCGTATAGATATTTACACATCAAAATTAATTTTTTCTCCAAGCCACTTACGATTATATCGAAAATAGGAATCGATATGTATGAATACATCGAGTCCCTATATTTCAAACCAAAACAATACAAATTTACAAAAAAGGTCAAATATCTAGGATTAATACTTGATTGAATATTATCCTGGTAAGACCAACAGAGCGATTAAGACTCAACGACTTTGGACCTTTTGCAGAAGAGCTTTTGGATTCAAATTTGGATTAAATTCCAAGATGCTTTAGAGAAGTGTGGTACGACCACTCATAACGTACGTACCGTTAGAGTGGTGTATGTTAATGTGCAACCCATTAAAAAAATACAGAGACAGTGCTGAATTAGCATCTAATGCGTAGTAAGAAGCACATCAATTTAACCGATGGAAAACATTCTTTCAATCGTGCCGATACAAGTTAAATATAAATCAGCTTTAGCCGCCACAAGACTGATGGTAATGGGTAAATGGCTAACAGTAGAACATCCAACCAAGTACCAAAATATAATACTTACCTTACCCAGGGGAAACGTCACCACCGCCATATGTGATAAAATTCCAATTAGATATGTACGGAGCAACGGAAGCACTATAAGGCCTGAAAGTATGGAATGGGAGAGATTAAAAACAATAGAAAAAAACACCGAAACTATTCTTTACACGGATGGGTCGAATATCGGAAAACGATCGGGTAGCAGAATTTACGACATGAGTCGTAATATACGTAAATTTTTTCGCTTGTTGAACCATAATACTGTCTTTCAGACTAAGATCACGGCTATAACGGAAGACATTAAATATGTAAAGGAAATTGATAACTAACTACTAATTCATATCTTTACGGATTGCAGAAAAGTTATCGAAGCGTTAAGAAATTATAAAGTTCAATCTCGAAGCATCCTTCAATACAAAAATTACATAAATTCATACAGGTGTTGTAGAGAAATCGAGATAATATGAATTCCAGGACAACTGGGGTGTGTCTGAAAATGAAAAGGCGGATAGGCTTGCAAAAATGGTATCATTACTGAATAACATCAATCTAAAGAACAACAAAACTTTCCAAGAACTTTAACAATAGGCTATGGAACAACACACCAGAGATTAGTAGAACTCTACTGTTGGAAGAGTTATAACGTGACATTACAATTCCTCTAAGCCAATAATTGCATTTAATTGTAAAGATTGTAAAGACGTACATATAAAACAACTACTTTTATCCACACCAAATATGCAGAAAAACAAAACAAAATAAAACCTAACAACAACAGCACATTAAACCGTAAGCATACAAAAATATATGGGAAGAAAGTTTGATCAAACAAAAAAAGTTTGATCAAGTGATCAAACAAGTTTACAATACCTAGCAATTCTCATTTGGTAGACGTTCTGTTTCGCATAAGAGATCAAAATTTTGTAACAAAAAGAGGGAAGGAATTGAAATACAATTCTATCCTTTAGTATTTGCATATGTTGTAGTATATGTTCGAGCGGTAGTTAGCCGAACGATATCCGAAGAATTTATATCGTTCGAACCGCAGTTAGCCGAACGTTATCAGAAGCATTTATACCGCCCGAATTATTTTTATTAAACCGTAGATAGCCGAACGATATCCGAAGCATTTATATCGTCTAAATTATTTTTATTAAACTGAAGTTAGCCGAACGATATCCGAAGTATTTATGTCGTCCGAATTATTTTTTGAAACCGTAGTTAGCCGAACGATATCTGTTGACGCCACTAGCTAACTGCTATGGTGAATCAAGTAAAATTTGTATTCACTTATTTATTTTGTCATCTATTTCAAATAATTATATACATACATTTTAATTTTACAAGGATTTCATACGTATTCCACGCGGGAAATATTATTTTATTTTTTTTTATCATATTGATAATTAATCTGTAACCAAATTCTCTATTGTCAAGAAGTTGTCTAGTGTGTGTGTGTGTGGCAAGTTTGTATTTCAATAAGCTGCAATGGTGTAAATTTGTTTTTATAAATGTTCTATTTGTAGGAATTAAAACTAAAAATATATTTGTGAAAATTCACTTAAAAGCGTGTATACTTGGTGTTCACCATCTTAATGTGGGATACTAGCATGGACAGCTTCACCCAACAACAATATCCGAAGAATAATGTATGTATTTAAACCGAACAGTAGTTGGCCAAACAGAAGCCAAATAATTTATATTGTTCGTATTATATTTAAACCGAACTGTAGTTAAAAGATTGAGAGCTGAAGAACTTATCTCATCGTATTGCAGGATTTATTTATAAATATCATAGCTAATCTGACTATAAGTGAGGACTACAATATGATCCCATGTATCTCCAAACCGTAATAAAGTGTATATTATAAGCCTTCGTTAACAGTCGTATTACGAAAATTAATTAACCGGTTACGAAATGGTGTATTCGTTTCGTTAGGTATAAATCGTGTTACACTTAGAGTGATACTGAAACCTAAGTGTATATATAGGACTGCAGTCTGGTGGCTACAATCATAAAGGAAGCAGACCTTTGAAGAACCTGAACAGGCTGAACGTACCCCCGGCTGGGAAAGAAAACTGCATTACATAGTGACTGAAAATCTCTCGGGAAATCCAAATAGTGAAAAGACGACACATCAGAATAGGAAATTTCTATAAAATTAACTAAAAACAAAATTGATATGATATGCCTTGGCCAAAAGATTGATATAATTATATTACGTATGTGGATTAAAAAAAGCCTACATACGTACTTACATAAATTTAAGACTATTTATTTAGTACATGCAAAATTTTAGAATTAAGGTTTGAAAACCAATAAAAAAAATAGAACGGTGCTAAGAATCACTCCTAGGAAGTTGATATGTTCCAAAATGTTGTTTATTGAGGTCTTAGGTACACTTTTGTACTTAATTGTTTCTTTGAAATTTGAACGGTTTGCTACCTACCTATGGCCCTAAACAGGGGAAAAATCAAATTCAGGTTTATTAAGCGCTTATTTGACATATTTCTATAGGAAATTTGTCAAATAAACTTGTAATAAACCTAAAATATTTTTTATGAATTACACCGTAAAAAATTTAATTTTAATTAACTTAATAAAAAATATGGCGTGCTTTTAATACATCTTGTACGTTTTTGTGCGTCTACTTTTTTGTTGTTAAAGATATTTCTGATGTTTTACGCATATATGCTTAATTTTCAACATTTTGACGTTATTTAGACATAAATGGCTTTATTTTAAGCACACTTTGCTTAAAACTAAACACTCTTAGCAGTAGATTTTAATTTTTGTGTATAAGGGGACAAATATTGTTTTTTAATACAAATAAGGACAAAAATGATATATATTTAGACATTAAGAATATTTGAACAAAAAGTTATACAATATATGATCCTAAATTTGGGCTAATGTTTTAGAGCAGGGCTATTCAACCTGTGATACGCGTACCACTTGGTGTATGCGAAACTTTCCCAGATGGTACTCCAAATCTTCGAAAATTTTATCATTTTAATTAATTTGTTGTGTTTAATTTCCTTATTTTATTTTATTTTTATTAGTTGAATAATAAAGTACTGAAATCGGCAAGATCTCCTAATTTTTATGCAAACCTGTTAAATTACGATTACGATTAGTAATCAATTAGATTACATTTTAAAAAGAATTGTAATGCTTATATAATTGCCTTCAAAAGAATTGCTGATAAATAATTGATTACGATTACTAAAATCGAAAGTAATCTGAATTACTTGAAATTACTACAAAATAATCTAAAAGAATCAAAATTAATCAAAAAGTAATCAAATTACTTTCAAAGATTACTTTTGATTCTTTTAATTATTTTCAAACATTCTGAAAAAGATTACTTTATTTTGAAAAAGTTCTAAGGAAATTTATATCATTATAATTAGATGTTTTTTGTTTAATAAATTCTTAACATATTCGTTTATATAACAACATTAATAATATCAATCTGAGAAAAAAATATAAAGAAAAACATAAAGTGAAATTTTTTGCTGGTGGTTAAGCAATGTCTGTATGCATTTCATAGTCGCTTCGACAAAATGTCAGTAGACTTCAAACTACACAATTTGAACAGCCACAAACTTCTTATCTTATTCACAGACTTTTAAAAAATGATGATACAAATGTATCAACAGATATCTTTCAAAATTTCCTCAAAATTTTGCTGATTTGTCAAATTCTTAAATATTTTAAATTTTAATATAAGTGAAATGCAATAAACTTAATAAATAATCAAAAAGAATAAAAAGTAATCCTTAGAAGTAATTGGATTTTTTTTAATACTTTTGATTCCTTTTGATTATTTTGTAGTAATTTCAAGTAATTCAGATTACTTTTCCAATATTAGTAATCCTAATCACGATTACTAACACAGAAAAAATTATTCCCAAAAAATTTTTAAGCAAATATTTGTTTGAAATCAAACTTTGCTTCAGTAAATATTCTGTACTGTTCCACTAAATTAATTTGTACGAAAAAACTGTGTAGAGAAGAAACAGGCCACGACGTTTGTCGGCTACTTTTCGGCATTTACATGTATACAACACGATCAATCAAAATAAACAACAACAACCGCACAACAGCACGTTGTTCCTATCAACAAGCAAGATAAACACCAACACACTGAAGTAACATTTTCTCTCAGCCGAACTATGATTCATTTAAATTTTTACAAAATTTTTATCACAATTTACAAAATTATTTGTAGGACCGCATTTAAATAAAATATTTACTGATTCAACGAATTTGGTTACTGAAAATGAAATTTAGTTTTTTCTGTGAAGTACGAAACTGAATATAATCGTAATTCAATCATTACTTCACCTTTCAAAAAAAGTAATCAAATTAGTAATCATTACGATTACTAATCATTACTTAACAGCTATGTTTTTATGTATTTAATTTTATTTATTCTTGTAATGTTTTTAATAATTTTAATTTCTTTTTAATTTTGTTGTTTTTTATTATTAAGGGCGTGTGTCAAACGGTAGAAAAGTACTATGGTAAAAAAATATTTGCCTGTGTGGAAAAAATTTAATTTTCCTGCTGTGCCAAATGATATCTTTTTTGAGAATGTAAAATTTTGACAAATAGGCTTGAACATAGAAAGAAGCTTATGAAACAATTGCTGCGGCGACGGGTATGCCTCGCCTGACTACAAGCCACCAGCTACAAACAAATTTTTAAGAGGACATTTTTATATAAAACATATTCTTGTAGCAATAAATTATATGATATTATATATAAGATGCAACATTTTTAGCAAACTAAAATAAACAATGATTTTTTCACAGTCTAATTAAACTTAAATGACGTAAAAATCTTTGTATTGGGCGACGGCTCAAAGCGACGGCGGTGGATTTAAATTTTATAATACCATGCTTTTTATTGCAGCTTGTCATAAATTTACCTGTTGTGTCAAAATGTCTACTAGCCCCCAGGGCTAGTGAAATTTTATTCACCTAAAAGTGTCCAATATTTACTCACATTACAACTTTGCTACCGTTTGGTACAGGCCCTAATAAATGAAATGGATTAAATATTTTAAAATTGTTGGGTTATTTATTGAGCCCATACTTGTTTATACAAATAAAATTTTTTTGTGGTACGCGAATTGTTGGTTGTGAGTTTTGTGGTACGCGAACCAAAAAGGTTGAATAGCTATGTTTTAGAGTGTAGTGTTTAAAAACTATATTACTTGGAGGTTGTTCTCTATTGCGATGCGAAAGCAATTAGGATTCGAAAGCTAAATGCGATAAGATTCCAATTTGGTACTTTCTATTACTTTCAGAAAACTCTTTGATAAAGTGGCACCACTGACTTTGAAACAGAAATTATGGCCAAGATTGACAATAATGAAATGTCAAAATATGTAAAAAACGCCTTTTCAAAAAAGAAAAATTAAGAAAAAGTGAAGTGAAACGTTTTTAATTGAAAGTAAAATAGTGAGTAGTCTGTAGCGTTATGGTTTTATGAGGAAAACTTAAAAATCGAAAGATTTAGTGCATTCTAAAATAACTTCGTATAAATTATTTTAAACATCTAAAACATTAAAACCAATTAAAAAGCTGCAATAAGTTACCTTTTTAACTAAGCTCTTTCCTGGAAATTAGGCGATTTCGAAGTGCATGATTTACAGAACACCAATGTAAGCTCCACGTATATCAAATTTGATTTAGCTGCAGAAAGGGAAAAATAAATCAAAAAAGCTTTTTACAACACGTGTGGCATTCCTGTTGTGATTGGAGCAGTAGATGGTATTCACATACAAACGGCTAGACCGGCCAAAAACAAACACTCACACTTCAACAGAAAATTGAAGCATATTATGGATGCTATAGTTTGGTTAATTATATTTCACCTTGATTTTATATTATTAAATACATATGTACATAAGTACGGCCAACCTCACCTTCACGCGGTGTACCCTGTTTATACAAACGAGGCTCTGACGTCCGAGCTAACAGCGGAATAAGTGTAGACAACAACAACTACATTAGAAGGAAATGTCTACTGTATTGAATAAAATAGTAGTTTGGAGACCCTGTCCGTAATAAAATGCAATACACAACAAAAGCAGAAGCCCTCCTACCAAACTATGGGTCCAAAGGCTGATAGCCTATGGTCTCAGATAAAAAATACTATCAACAATATGTCTACAAGGAATAACAACCGAACTGATTTTTGGATGACGAACACTGGCATACGAACAAGGACTCGATTTGCACAATGGAATGAAAGAACGTTAAACCAAACGGAAAAACTTTCACAACGCACAAAAGAATCCCAGAAATTACATATTGATGTATTAGGGATTAGCGAAATGAAGTGGAATGGTTACGGAGTAAAGCACATGACGAACGGCGAATTAATACTATTTTTGGGAATGCCGAATGAAACCGATCCGAACGTTGACGGAGTGGGACTTTATCATAGTAGAAGGAGAAAGGATCGCTGATGGGCTGGATTGCAGTATGTGATCGAATCATTAGTGCTCGATTGAATGCTATGCACCCATTGAAGAAGCGGAAACTGAAAGAGATAACACACTCACCCATATAAACCAAAACGACTTCGTTATATTGATGAGTGATCTCAACGCCAGAATAGGCAATGACAATATCATTTTTGAAGACGTTGTGGGATGTCATGGAGTTGGCAATAGAAAGGAAAACGGCGAGCTTTTAAATGAAACACGCGCGAATCACTCTCTAAAAATCAGAGGATCCCTTTTCAAGCATAAAGAACACCACGAAACTACATGGACAATGCCCAAATTCAATTAAAGTAGGCAGAACTTTCAGATTGATCATATCAGCAAACAACATGTTAAAATGCTTTTAGATGTACGAATCAAGCGAAGCGCTTAAATTGGCATACAGAAATAAAAATAGATGTGGGTATAAAAAGTTCAAGTCCTCAAGCTTGAAGACGAAAGAGCTAAGAATAACTTTTGCCAAGCGTTAGAGAGGAAATATGAAAAGATGAACAACATGAACCTTAGCCAGAAACTTGAAATTTTATGGAAGAATATTAAAACCTGCTTAACCGAAACTGCCGAAAAAGTCCTAGGCAATGTGCAAAAAATAAACAGGATATGGCTATCCTTTACTTTTTCGAAGTTGGTTGAGCAGCGAAAGCAATGTAAGTTAAAGTTCCTGAGTATACGCCATACTCGCCAAACACAAGAGCTGCGAATGCAAATAGGCGACATCTCTAGGCAAATAGCAGAAACCGCAGCCTCTAAAGGTGACATGAAAACCCGATTCAACGATGAAACTGGGTAACGACGAGAAAAGAAAGAATTTACCGATCAAAGGTGAGAGGGGAAACATTATAACGTTAGAATCAGAGCAGCTCAGTGATGCAAAATGTGGCACAATAGGGCCATGTGTGGCACTTTTTGATGTTTGATGGCCCTGTGGTACTTTGTAAGGTATTTTGGCCCTTTCAGCTCAAAGGTCAACTAACCTTTTCTCCCTGTTTCAAACACATTAGTTTTCAAAACTTGCGGCAGATCATGTTTTAAGTGGGGATGCCAATAGTGTTGTAACACTTGTTATTAAAGTTTCTCAAAACGGAGCAGATGATGTTGAACAAATAAATAAGGAATATAGGGCACTGTCGGAAGTTCCAGGATTTTAAAAGTTCAAATACTTAAATAAGTATGAATAAGTATATTTTGAAAAAGATTTATACAATTCAAAATCGTTCAGATAAACATTTGTATACAAATTTATACAAAATTGTTCAAGGAATTCTTGCTATTCCACACTCCTCAGCATTACCTGATTTACATTAAGCGTTTTTTCATGAAATTTCATGAATTTTGTTACACGCAACTTTTTCTATTTGCTAATTGCAGCGCTATAAAAGAGAATTTTGTATCAAAAGGGCGTAGATTGAATCTCTGATGCATTTTTGACAACTTTTTTTATATAAGTTGCTCCTCGAGGTCTCCTATTGACAAAAAATGCATATAAATCGTATGCATATAAATACTGTGCCATCTTTAATTAATTTTAAAACTGATGGTACAAATATTTTTACAACTAGTAGTGTCACAATTGTGGTACTGTGGAACTTAGTCCTTGTTTACACTATGAAAGTCTTATTGCTAAGCTGATTAGTTTGTGGGAGAGAGAGACGAGGGAAAAGAAACGTTTCTGCTTCAGAGATTCATGTTATGTCATTTTTGTTTTTAGCGCTGATATAAGCAAATAGAAAAAGTTTCATGTCACAAATTTCATGAAATTTTATTAAATTATGCAATACATATAAAAAATATACATATGTATACACCTTAATTCAACAAAGAATACTTCTAAAATATTTATATTTTTGTCGCCAATTTTTGCTTTTATTTTGAATGAAATAAAACAGATGTTTTGTATTTTTATAAAATATTTTTGTTTTTATTTAAATATAAAAAGATTGTAATCAAATGCAACAAAATTTATTTTGGCTCTATCAAAGGTAATTTAGGTCTTTTAAATCGTTAATTTGGCCCTAATACAAAAAGCTCAAAATGCATCACTGGAGCAGCTTAAAGTTTGGTGCCAATATTTAAAAAAAAAACGCTAAATGTAGTTTCGACAAATGCAACATTTCCACTTAACACTCATCAGTAAAGCACACTCAATTGTAAGAAGAACATTTGAAGAAAAGAAGTATTGTTCTGCTCTCTTTATTGATGTTTCTCAGGCGTTTGATAAAGTATGGCACGAAGGCCTAGTTTTAAAATTGAAGACATATCTGCCAATAAACATTCAAAAGCTTTTGCAAAGTTATATTATTGATAGGAAGTTCACTGTTGTGGAAGGAGAGTTCACGAGTGTGCCCGAATCTATATCTTCTGGTGTGCCACAGGGTAGTATTCTGGGTCCTGTCTTGTATTTAATATATACTTGTGATATGCCTGTGAGCAATAATATCCATATTTCTACTTTTGCCGATGATACAGCCTGTATGAGTGTGCACGAAAACCCTTATGAGGCATCCCGCAATCTTCAGGAACATATTACCCAGCTGGAAATATGGTTGAACTTATGGAGAATTAAAGTCAATGAACAAAAGTGTGTCCATATAACGTTCACCCTAAGAAGAGATACTTGCTCCCCCATTCGAATCAACAATCAAAATATTCCTCAACATTCCCAAGTGAAATACCTTGGTATACACCTTGATAGAAGACTTACTTACTTACTTACATCATATTGACTCTAAGTTAACTCAGATGAAACTTAAGTTAACTCAAATATATTGGTTGATTGGCAGAAACTCAGCCTAGACTGCAAACTTTTATTATACAAGTCGCTTTTGAAGCCAATATGGCGCTACGGAATTCAGTTATGGGGCACTGCTTCAGCTTCCAATGTCGAGAGAATCCAACGAAGGCAAAACAAAATTTTACGGTTAATAACATCGGCTCCATGGTACATCCAAAATTCTATTATACATCGTGATTTAAATATGCCACTAGTGACTGAAGAAATTGCAAAATACACAGGCAAATATTTAACAAAACTCGAATAACATCCTAATCCGCTTGCTCGTAATATTTTGAACTTTACTAGACACATCCGCTTAAAAAAGAGAGACACACGGGCTCTTATACCTAACACTCCAGATGGGACTACTTGAAAATACTTTCCCCCCCCCCCCTTTTTTTTTGATTATCACTACTAATGTATTATTTATAACTACCACTAAGTTTATGTCCGACAGTGGTCTGGCCTAATAATTTTTTTTTATAGATTTAAGATTTGAATACTTATTGTTAGTTCATATATGAAGATACAATAAATAAATTCATGGAAAAAAAACATATTCTCTCACCAGACAGGAGATTTCAGAAAAAAGTAACAAAAATCGACGAAGCGGCTGGAATTGATGGTATATCAAACGAATGTCTTAAAGCCGATACGGAAGTAATATCGAATAACATATTCGCTGTTCAAGAAAATAGAGATCGCAGAGACAATGACGCAGGATTGGAAGGAATCAATCATTGTCAAACTACTGAAAAAAATTACCCTTTCCGATGGCAATAACTGGTGTGGCATCGTATTACTGCCGAGTATAAGCAATATTTTTAACAGTATAGTTCGCAATCGAATAGTTGAGCCAGCGAACAGCCGTATACGATAACAGCAGGCCGGTTTTCGTGCTAACCAATCATGTGTGGACAATATCAACTCGTTGAAAGTCACTTTCGAATAATGTCTTGAATTCAACCCCACATTGTATGCAGTCTTCATAGACTATGAAAAAGCATTTGACTCCGTTAAACGTGATTGTATATGGCTTCCGCGTAAGATCTTTAACCTCATTAGAAGTGGTTATAAGGGAGCTCAATACAGAGCAACACATAACGGGAAGGATGTATTATATCCCCCCTGCTTTTCTTAGTAGTGCTTGTTTGGATACTAGAGGTCTTAGACAACGAGAACTGAGGGATATTTTAGAGGACTAAGCATTCTCTCGAGGACTTAGAATACGCCGACGATATAGTATTGCTATCTTATAGTCATGAACATATGCAATATAAAGTCAACAATCTTCAGGTAGGATTAGAGAAAGCGGGCCTAAAAATTAATATTGGTGAGACGAAATCCATACATCTGAAAGCAGCAAGTAATAATTTTTTAGCAATCGATTGGCAAACAATACTGATACTGGGAATTTTAGTTACTTAGGAAGTGTGATAACCACAAATGGTAGAGATAAAGCCGACGTAAGTAGCCGTTTACAAAAAGCACGAGCAACCTTTGCAAGATTCCGTAAAGTGTGGCGTGAAAACAACATCAATAAAGGGACAACAATTAAAATATTATACGCCTGTGTAAATAAGTTTTACTATATGGATCAGAGACGTGGCTAATTACAAATGAAATTAAGACAAAACTGCAATCCTTTACCAATAGATGCTTGGGAAACATCTTAAGAGTATATTGGCCTCGGACAATCTCAAACGTTGAACTCTGGCAAAGAACGAACCAAACCAATATTAATGATGAGCTGCGAAGACTCAAATACGGGTGGCTAGGACACACCTTGTGCAAAAACCATGACGAAATCCCGCATGCGGCCCTAACATGTAATCCACATGGCAATAGACGAAGAGGCTGACCCCAAACAACATGAAAAAGAACCATCCTAGCTGAAGCAGGCAAATCGTTTGACGAGTTAAGATTACTAGCAACAGGTAGATGTAGGTGGAAAATCTACTTAGACTCCTTAAGCTCCTAAATGGAGTATGGATAGTAATAAAAAAAACGTACATATGTAATTATGTATGTGATCAGAAAATGTAGTTTTTTTTTGCTTTTTTCCCTAAAAATAGCAATTTAAATATCAAATATTTTTTTAATATATATCTTTCAATTTATTTATTGTATCTTCAAATATGAACTAACAATAAGTATTCAAATCTTAAATCTAAAATATAATTATTTGGCCCGACCACTGTCGGACATAAACTTAGTGATAGTTATAAATAATACATAAGTAGTGATAATCAAAAAGGAAAAAAAAGTATTTTCAAGTAGTCTCATCTGGAGTGTTGAGTATAAGAGCCGGATGTGTCCAGTAAAGTTCAAAATATTACGAGCAAGCGGATTAGGATGTGATTCGAGTTTTGTTAAATATTTGCCTGCGTATTTTGCAATTTCTTCAATCACTAGTGGCATATTCAAATCACGATGTATATTTAAATTTTTGATGTACCATGGAGCCAAAGTTATCATACGTAAAATTTTGTTTTGCCTTCGTTGGATTCTCTTGACATTGGAAGCTGAAGCAGTGCCCCATAGTTGAATTCCGTAGCGCCATATAGGTTTCAAAAGTGACTTGTATATCAAAAGTTTGCAATCTAGACTAAGAGTTGAATTTCTACCAATCAGCCAATGGACCTGAGCTAATTTTAGTTTCATATGTGTTAGCTTAGAATCAATGTGTTGTTTCCATGTAAACCGTCGATCAAGGTGTATACCAAGGTATTTTACATGTAAATGTTGAGGAATAATTTGATTATGGATTCTAATGGGGGAACAAGTATCTTTTCGTAGAGTAAATGTTACCTGCGCACACTTCTGTTCATTTACTTTAATTCTCAATAACTTTAATCATAGTTCCAGCTGGGTAATATGTTCCTGAAGATATCGGGATGCCTCGTGAGGGTTTTCGTGCATGCTAAAGAAGGCTGTATCATCGGTAAAAGTAGATGTATGGATTTTAGTGCTAACAGGCATATCACAAGTATAAATCAAATACAAAACTGGTCCCAGTATACTGACCTGTGGCACACCGGCAGAGATAGATTCGGGAACACTCATGAAATCTCCTTCCACAACAATGAATTTCCGGAATAGAATATAACTTTCCAATAGCTTTAAAAAATTTATTGGTACATATGTCTTCAATTTTAAAATTAGGCCTTCATGCCATACTTTATCAAATGCCTGAGAAACATCAAAAAAGAGAGTAGAACAATACTTCTTTTCTTCAAATGTTCTTCTTATAACTTGAACCAATCTATGCGTTTGTTCAGTGGTACTATGCTGACTTCTAAAACCAAATTGATGGTCCGGTATGCACCCACTATCAGTTAGAATTGGGGACAATTTTGTCATGAGCAGCTTTTCAAATAGCTTTGATATTGTTGACAGTAAACTTATTGGCCTGCAAGACTCAGCTTTGGTAAGATTTTTGCTCGGCTTTGGAATCATTTTGACCTTGGCGAGCTTCCAGCTGTGTTGATAATACTCTAGTCGTAATATGGCATTAAAAATAAATAGTAACATTGTAGTTGCAGTGCGAGGCAGATTCATCAGCATCTTGTTACTAATTCCATCAATACCTGTAGCTTTCTTCGGGTTGAGCTCAGCAATTAGTTTATGTACATCATACATCTTAAACTTTAAGGGTCGAGGGGGTAGAGCAACTACACTCGGCAAATCAGCAACACCAGTACATGTATTTGGGGGGTAAGTACGGATTTTAAATGCTCAGCAAATATTTTACTTTTTTCAGTATCGCTTCTTGCCCAATCACCGGTCGAAGTGCGCAGAGCTGATTTAAACTCAACGGGTCTTTTAAGTTTTTTAGTAGTGCGCCACAAGGAGTAATTAGATGCTGGTGTGACATTGAGACTTTCAATATAATTTCTAAGAGATGCAGTTTTCTCAGATGCAATCAACTCTTGGAGTCGTTTCGTGCACTCTTTAAATCTAATTTTATTTCGGGGTGGTCTGTGCTGTTGCCATTCCCTTCTAGCTCTTCTTTTTTCACGTACGAGACGGTCAATGTCTGTAGAATAAATTTTATTAAACCCGGTCTGCGGATGGGAGGTAGTGGCATGTTCAGAAGCCTGTTGAATATTCTCGTTGAGATTGGCAATGTTAGATTAAATATCATTGGGTGTTCTTAGCGTAATATTTTCCGTACAATGACTACTAAGGTATTTTTTGAACCCCAGCCAGTTAACACGATTTATCATCTTCATATATGGATGAGGTAAGTCACTTCTTAGTGGGTTACAGATTGTCACGATAGTGGTAGAGTGATTGAACGAGAGATCTAGAGAAGCCTCGACTTGAACTAAATCCCTAGAGATATTTTGCATGACGCCAAAATCTATGACATCCGGAATTTTTTTATGTCAATAGGCCAATAAGTGGGCTCTTCACTCGAAATGGCGTCCAAGTCCATTTTTGCAATTGTGTTGGAGAACGCTCGACCTTTGGGTGTAATAAGACGCGAACCCCAGAACGTATGTTTTGCATTGTAGTCGCAGCTGCTACAAAACAAGATCCAAGAGATTTGTAGAAATCCTCATATTGATTCTCAATGATTGAAAATCTGGGAGGGGAGTAAATTGATGATATAACAAAATTTGTACAAAAACTTTCAATGCCAATATTTGTTGCTTGTAGGTGTTCTTCACATATGTTGTCAAGAATACAGTGCTTGAGTCTTTACTTTATTAGAATTGCTGATCCACCGCATGCTCTTCCTCTAGGGTCCATTGAATCATATAAGGTGTAGCCATAAATTTTAAAAAGACTTCTCGAAGTCAAATGAGTCTCAGATACTAACATTATATCAATATTTTTTTCCGTGAGGAAGTGCTCAAGTTCATTTTTATGATGGCGAATGCCGTTTGCGTTCCAGAAACATATTGTTAACGTGTTCATAGATTGTTAATAAATGCTTGAAGCAGTGTATTCTGCATTCGTAGCATTTGTTGCATCATGCTAGACATATTTGTTGTAAAGTTGTTGATAGTTTGCACCAGATTATCAATAGTAGCTTCAAGTCGATTAAAATTAAAGCTTGCGTCAGTATTTTTTTAGTTATTTGGCAGGGAAACATTTTGTGTGGGAATTGAATTTGTCTTAGCAGCATCTGCATACGATACACGGGAAGTAACTGGTTGGCTCATTTGCGCAAAAGTGGCAGAGTAAGCGTTTGCTGATTGAGCTGGAGCTAATTTAGGTTTTTGCATCATAGTCTGCTTTACGAAAGAGTACACAGGACAACCTCTGCAGTTAGCAGTGTGATTAGCTCCACAATTACTGCATTTTTTATCACTTTGAGTTTTTCACTTATTGCAACTAGCAGTGCCGTGTAATTCGCCACACACAACACAAACACTAGGTTAATTGCAGTAAGTTTTCGTATGGCCATATTCTTGACAATAATGGCACTGTACGGGTATCAAATATAAATATTTTTTCAACGTACACACATTTCCTTATCCCTTTGCGTTTCATATTTACCTTTCGCAAGATATTTGCGATTATCGAATGATTTTGACAGACGCTTTCGCATTACAGAGTGCGGTGATAAAAGGCTTGCGAAAAGAAAAAAATAGATACGAAAAGCAAATGCGCAAACGCCTTAGAGAGTACCAATCGTTCGATTTCGTACCATATTTCTTTCGCATCGCAATAGAGAGTAAACCCCCTCCTGAACTTTTAAAAACATATCCGGATTGGTATCCCTAGCACATACTCATCAATGTACTAATGAGTAACGTGATAATTTTCATAAGGCCGTGATATGGTGTCTTACACAGATGTGCGATTATTGAGAAAGTACTATCCTGGTATGATGGAGTTTATGAAAATTTCCAAAAGACAACAACAATTCATCAAATTAGGTTTGTATTTTTTTTCGTAAATCGTGCGATTGTGTAGGATAGTGAGTCATGGCCTCTACCATACTTTACAATGGAACAATTAAGAAATTTATTATTTGACATATTGTCAGAAGTTTATTTTAATTTGAAATTTATTTGCTGGTGGTTCAGCGTTGTCTATATGCTTTTCATTGTTGCTGTAACAAATCATCAGTAGACTTCAACCACACATTTTGAATAGTCATTAGCCTCTTATCTTATGCACAGACTTTCAAGAACTATTTGAGAATTCACAAATAATAATATTTTTAAAAATAACAAAAGAAAAATAAGCGTAGTAGGCTTAGAAACTTTTACAAAACCCAGCAAATAATTTATATTCGAAATGAATCTATTTTATTTTTTTACACCTTTATACAATTAGAAATCCATTGGATAATAATAAAAGTAATTTTAAAGCAAAATGAAAAATAAAATTTATATTTAACAGAAAAAACGAAAATGAAGTAGGAGCTAAAAAACTAAATAGTTTTGTATTCGTTTGATTCAGGTTTTTATTTTATAACAACATAATATATAATATAATAATATAATATTTACTTGTGAAACAAATTAGTTAATAATTAATGAAGGCATTAAAAAACTTTTCATTCAATGAATTTGTATGTTTGGAGACTTGATCCCAAAATTAATGATTATAAGTAAAAATACATATGTATGTATGTATATCCATATAAACATTTTTTATTCCTAATTTAGAAAATCTTAGCGACTTGCATTGGATTTAGTGTTTTTCACACGGGAAAAATTTCCCGGGAACCCGTACATTGCCCGGGAAAGAAATCCCGAAACTTAGGGGCCTTTCATGGGCGAATTCACATAAGATGATCTTAATTCACCAGCTGACATAACTTCTCTGCTGTCAAATCAAATAAAACGTTAGGAAATATTTTGACAGCAGGAAATTTTACACTAAGAAATATACAAGGCGAATACGCAGAGTTGCAAATCGAGACCACTTGGTATCGATTTGTCTTGAGACCTTTATTTTACTAAAGCGGAACGCGACGTTCAAAATTTAATTCTACAACAATTCATAAAAGTAAAAACAGAATTGCACAAGGCAATAACTTGGGGGTCACACGTTCAATTTTTGACTTTCAATTCCATTCAATTTGCAATACACTCACACTTTTTTCACTAACACAATCAAACTTTTTAAATTGAAAACTAGATTGATTTCAAATTCACCTATCCATTTAAATGGCAATTTAATTTTCAATTTGAACGGCTGGTCACAGCACACATTGATTGAAGCTACAAATTTGAGTTAATTCTTCGTCGGTGGCATTTAAAAAATGAAATTGATTACCAATTTGTGTCACAGCTATCAATTTCAAGCAATTTTGACACACAATATGTGTAATGAAATTGAACGCCATTTTTTGAACGTGTGGCTGCAGAGTAAAAGAAAAATTACAAAATAATCACAGATTCTCTTTGGTAAAAAGAACGATTCTTTGTCTTTGATTATTGTCTACTAAAGTCCTATTTCCAAAGAAATATTTTGTAATTTTTTTTAGTAATATAATTTGTTTTTTTTTTTTTTTGCATTATGTCAATGCATTTGGCTTTGCATTTATATATAATATTGGTATTTATGCATTACTATTATACACTGAGAGAAAACCCTTCGTAAGTGCAATGATTTTGGACATTATATTTATGATTTTGTCATTATTTTTCAACCAATACAACGCTTCATTCACATTACGAAAATTCTTTCACTAGCTGAAAAATTGTCATGTATACAACGAAATATTTTCATTCATGTTTTTTTACTAAGCAACGTACATTTTCATGTTCTAAATGAAAAATGTAATTATTGCAATGAAGCTTTTTAGTTTATACAATGAAGTGAGTTAGTTAGTCTTACATTTTTTTAACGAACTATTTCATTGAATTAACAACATTATTCATGCATATCATGAGAGTATTTCATTATTCAGACGTAACGTTCAATTTTTTGGTTATATCTATCATTGTGTTAACAACATAAGTCATTGTTGTGGTAATGACTCTGATTCATTAATTTAATGTATTTAATTATCATTGTATTTTATTAATTATTCGACATACGTATGTATATTGGGCACAGGTATCAGAAAAATGCTTGTATCGATATGAATAATTGGTTTCTTCGGCCAAGATTTGAACTTGGAACTCATCGCTGCAGCCACAACAACCTCAAATATTATTTAGATACATACTAAATACATATACATATACCATCATTAATGAAATTTTAATTCAACATTATTTAATTAATCTAATTAATTCCAGATTATTTAATTTGTTTGTAAAAGTTATAACTTAAAAATAAATATATATATTAAAAAAAAATTTTTTTGTCTTATCTCCAGGATTTGAACCTGAGACTACAAGGGTAGCACACTGCCTACTAGCCATCAGCAGGAAGTTTTCTTCATTGTAGTTATGAAAATATTTCATTAAAGTTCCAACCAAACTATAATTTCCATAATAACAGATTAATTACAATTGTAGTTTGATCTTTGATGTATGAACTTTAAATTTTGATTTCTTTTATGTCACCTATTTAATTTAAAATATTTTTTTTGTATCAATTCTACATAAAACACGTATGTTAGTTTTTCATTACCCAAATGAACATTATTTCGTAACATTAATGATACCACGAAATGTAAAATATTAAGCATTAGAAAGGATTCATTCCATTAATGAAATTTGCATCAATTTCATGTAATGATTCATTTTATTAATGAAATTTGTAATTGTATTAATGAAAGGGGTTCAACGTAACGGTTTCTTTCCCGTTACGAAGTGTTTTTCTTTCAATGTATAAAGAACTGAAATTGTATAATTTTTTTGACTAATGTGTTTATAAAACGTTATTATTTATATTATAAATTATAATTGTTTTTTCCCATGAATTCTTGGGAAACCGGGAAATAAAAAACTCCGGGATATACAATTTGTTCTTTTTTGCCATCTGCAGTCTCTTCAAACTTTTGAAAAATGTTTAGCACGATTACTTCGCGCAAAAAATTTTAAATGCAAACAATTTTAACTAGCCCATGTTTGTTGTAAGTTCTATGCGAAACAAGCGCCACGCATATTATTTCGCATGATAACTTGAAAAATGTTGAAGCTATATTTCATATGTTTTTCCCAATGTGAACAGAGTATTAATTCTCCAAATTTTTTTTATGAATTCATGCCAATTCTTCTTATTATGTATATTGGAAGAATTTCACATGAAATGTTGAACAAAGTACCAGGATTTAGGGCCAAAGTACGAATGGGTTAATTGCCTAACATTTTGTAAATTTATTTTTTTTTATCTGCGTACTAGCTTTTACAAGCGGATCCGCTCACGTTGATACGAGTATGATTGCATTGTATTGTATTTATTATTTTCTAAAACATTCCTAAAAATTATTTAATTCTAAAAATTAAATTTAAAAATCTTCTATACAAAAATTTCTTTACATGCTAAAATATTTACAAAGCCTATCACATTATGAAAAAAGTACATTATGTATATATTAAGCCATTGTTGTAAGAATTTAAATATTTATATACATATGTAAGGAAAAAAGGGAGCCACTTATAGGAAGGAGTATGATATATTAGAAACTATACCTAAAATTTACTATTGTTTTATTATTTGTTACTCACTGATATTTAAAAAAAAAAACTATAAAAACCGACAAAAACGTATTAAAAAATTAGAAAACAGAATGAAAACCGGTTTTAAAACTGTTTAAACAATCAAACCGACCAGCCCAAAAACGTGTTTTTCGGAGAAAATCCGAACTATATATATGAAAAAAAGGTTCCGTCCGAACCGGATAAAAAATTAGCGATGTTTAACGCTTGTAATTTAGCTTTCCAATTGTGAAAGAGTTTTAAAAATCGGTTTAGCGGTTTCCGTATCAAATATAAAAAAACCTGTTCCGAACCTTATTAAAGAAATAACTTATGTTTGTCGCAGGTAATGTCGCTTTCCATTGGTGAAAGAAATTTCAAAATCGGTGCAGTGGTGTGCGCGTGAAAGCGTAGCAAACAAACTCACTTTCACATTTTTAATATTAGTAAGGATACTTATTTTAATTTAATTTCATATATAAATCATTCTGTTTTAAGAATTCAATAAATTAATAAATATTTGCTCAATTCAAGACTCAATTTAAATGAAATGCTATATGTACATAATACAACTTTATGTTCTTAAAGAAATTTTGTTTCATGTGATTTTTTTTTTAGCGTATTGTAAGTATTTGAATTCCCTTTCGCAAATATTCAAAAGCATTATTCGTTTTCGCATTCGCTAAACTGGTATTCGTTACATCCCTAGTATATAGTATCATATTTTGCGTTTACTTCATTGAATTTAGAAGAAAATAAAATATTTTTATAAAATTTGAAATTTTGGCAAATAAAAAAATTTTGTTTTGTTAACATTTACAGTACAAACCAAATTTTTCGTTTATTTTACCTATGAGATATTTGGAGTGTAGTAATAGTAAATAACCCTACAAGAACAATGACGGTCATTTGATGCATCATTTGATGGACATTTCTGATTCGTTTATACATCAGAAGTTTCTATCATTTTGTTAAGGGCAATATGAAAACACTGATGTAAACATTCGTTTCTCTCATTAACTAGTAAAACATATATCTGGACTGCTCACTCAACAGTATATTACTAATCAGTACTGATGTAAACATCGTAAGAGCTGACAAATCAGTACTGATGTATATATCATCAGAGCTACACTAATCAATACTGATGTATAAATCACATTTAAAAAAAATTTGTTTTAAATTTTTTAAATAAACATTTTTCAAATTTCAATTAATTTAAAAATTAATTCTTTAATAAATAAAAATAAATAGAAATTACTATAATATAATATAAATATTAATTCAATTAGCAAAAACAGAATAACCTAGGCGGCATCTAGCCCTCTTCACACCTTTTCACCACCAACGCATCTTGTTCTTTACAAAAAATTTTCTAAAATTTTGAAAAGAAATTGTATGTACATATATTTAATTAAAGTTTGCAAATTTTTTTATTCACTATTGTTTTACCTATCTTTTTTATTTAACCCCGACCAAAAAAGGGGTTGTTATTAGTTTGTGGTGTGTATCTGTATGTCTGTCCTTGTCCACTTACAGACCAAAAGGCTGGTCCTTAAATGATCAAAATAAGTGGAACAGAGTCTTTGATAAGAACTGAACTCGCGTCACTGGCACATTTAGTCAGCACGAAATTTATTGAATAAACTCAAAATTAGTGTTGTAAAAGTATTAAATATCTGAGTACTGAGTACTCCTTTAAAATGCATCAGAAGTATAAAACTATGTGAGTTTGCTACAAACAAATATGACTCTGAACCTCATGGAGTTAGTGTAACAAATACCAATTCAGCTAGGAATTATTTTGATACGAAAACAGCCACTAAAAAAAGTACTACAAAATGCATTATTAAACTACTTCAGTTATTAACAAATACCGAAAAAGCGACCCTTTAGAATAGTGGAAGGAAAGCACGTGATATAATATAACCAGCAAGTCAGGTACTCACAAACATGATAAATATTTTAAATTCTTTCAATGTCGGTAAGATTTTATTTCTACATTTTAACAATGACTAAGTAATAACATCAATTGTAAGAAAAAAATTTTCATTAAAAAATATTTAGAAGATAATTTAAGAGATTAATGCACTAGAAGTGTTAAGAGTACGATAAAAAATTTTTAAGTACAAAAACAAATCTTCAAACTTATTTATTTTCATTTGTTATAAATTAATTTAAATATACTTGTATTTTATCTTTGTTTTTCCATATTGCATTATCAATAAAATAATATAAATAATAATTTTTAACTTCCCATATACATACATACATATAAAAAGTATTGAGTAGTATCGAGTACCCAATTGAAAAAGTATCAAGTAGTACTGAGTATTCAAAAGTAGCCGCTTTTTACAACACTACTCAAAATTAAATTCTTAGCAAGATTTTATAGATTTCAGCTTTAAAAATTTTAAATTTTTTTTAAAGTTTATTTAAAATTTCAAAAGAACAGAATAATAAACTGTTCAATTTTAACAAATGATTAGTATTTATTTAGCAGTTATTATCAATGTTGCTTTCCATATACATATAACGTACGTTATTTTTTTTATCGTTCTTTCATTAACAACTATTGTAATGTATTGTATTTAAAAATAACACGAGAGCGTCCCACATAAATTGTTGCTTGAATGGAATGAATTTAAGAGTCACGTGGTTCGTGGTTATATGTTTTTTATAAAAACAAAATTTACTTCTATTTGTTTTGAGGTATTTATTCTTTATCATATTGCAAGAAATACTCGAGTTTCTAAGGTACGAAAAAAGTGGGCCAAATTACATACAGTGCAATATAACAAAAATAGCTTCCTGGAGATGTTTCACTACAGTGTTTGCCGATGTTTAACATAATAATAACGAGTTTTAGCGTCGATTAGTAACCATGAGATATGCGTTAACCACTTCACACTTGTTGCAAAGGAACAGTCAAAGCAGTGGACCGGAATGGGTGGGTGAATCGTGTCCAAAGAAGGCGAAGACATTTTCCAAATGCAGGCATGTTAGCGTTCAGACACGAAAACATTTGCAAGTGAAACATTTAGGTTGCTAGGAATTAACGGGTGGGGAAGAGAGAATCATTTTTGTGTCCAGTACTTGGTGTCACGGTTTATTTTCATATTCTTTATACATATGCATACATACATGTACATACAATAATATTGGAATGTCTCCGGCAACATTTTCATCTGTGTGAACGCGAAGGAAACAACAAAAGAGAATTCCAGTTGTTTTCCTTCCAAATGTTCGCACGTCTAAATTCAGACTTATGACACTACCGACTACTTTGCCGGAGCACCCTAAAAACGATTAAAATTCATCCTCCATCATTCAGTAACTTATCATTCGGTTGCTATTTTCGAAAATATTGCGTTCAGTTTTGAACGAGTTAGACCCAGCTCTATCACATTGACCTTAAACGCTTTATTTTAGATTTCATTAAACAGCTTTTCCATACAAATAATTTCAATATTTTAATTGTTTGTGATATTTAATAGTTGTACAATTTTAATTATATATGTAAATTAAAAAAAAGAGGCCCATTACACACGTGATTACATATGAAAATACAACCCATGGAGAAATATTCATTCACACATACATTTGTACGTGCCGAGATTTGATACAACAAGAAATTACCTGAACATTCTATTCAAACTGACATGATGGCATTCATTAGTATGTTGGATTGTTAGTTCACTTCTAGTATGTTAAAATTTTTGTTTGATTTTGTGGAAGAGAAATGAAAACACATCTCAAGGACGTTGTTGTGTCTGTTGTCAAACCCATATAAGACTTTATTGAACTTTTTTCAGTTTTTATTTTTAATTTTTTTATTTTTCATGTGATAATAAACAACTTGAGTCACGTTCAATTTCCTATGCATTGCAATGCATAAGACTACGGCAGAAACAAACACAACAACAGCAACAAAGACAACAACAACTGCAGCTACAAGAGCCAAAACTTACTTGAAATTTCGAACAGCATTTCTAACAACATTTGTTGCATGCATGTCTGGCATGTTGTCTGCAGCCCATTATCATCAACAAGCATGTAGCAAATAAAAAGCTCGTGTGTTAATGTGTGTGCGTCACATAAACAAATCATGTAACACAGACACAGGCACGCATATTACATCGACTCGAAATACCATTAGAGCGAATAATAGCAATTGCAGTAAAAATAACAACAATATCGCCTGTAGACAACAAACATTACCAAACGCACTAATACACAATCACACGGACACAATCCAGTCAGACGATGCACACAGGGACAAATTTAAAATTTAGTGCGACAAAATTATTTACTTCATATGGATTCAATAAATTTTAATAAAACAAGGTACCTCAAAGTTTTTAGGGTCGTTCATTACGAATATGATGCCAGTTTTTAAAAATTTAAAATGACGGATCCAATATGGCGGAAAATTTTTGAAAAAAATTTATCGAATTCGCTTAAAACTTATTACACGGGAATTAGGTATATTACCTAAGGAAAATGTACTCTATTTATTGAAAGGGGAAACGGGGGGACCCACACTTGACTTTTTTTTACACTTGTAAGTAGTTATGTTTTTTCACTTACAACGAAAAGTCGTGGCACTGTTTGGAACTTTTTTATAGCTCTAGCTAAAGTAAAATTTTCAATATATTTCATAATAAAAACATAATACTATATCTACACTACATATCATTGTTGTTTTAATAATAACTGCAAATTAAATTAGATACCTGATGCTCAAAAATATATTTAAAAAACCTTAAACTGTAAATTTACAAAAAAGTTGTCGAGTGCTGCTGACAGGTATAAGTGCTTATAACAGATAATAATTCTTTGCACGCGCGTACAGACTAATGTAATGCGTTAAAAAATAATGATTTATTTGTTGATTGCGTACTGGTACTCGTATATAGAACATTTAAGTGCAAATAGCGGTTACATTTAACAAAATAAAAAATTCCATTTTTGTCGTCGTAATTCGGTTATTTGTCCCTGTGTGCGATGGTAGGAAATTATTACAACAGTACAAAACTTGTTTCAGCAGTGCCTCATATTTCGTATTTTAGTTGATGTTTTAGGACTTGCTTTGATTGAATTTTTGTTTTTCTACAAGAGTCTGCGAAGTATTCTCAGTTTGTATTTTTCATCGTCCCACTTGACCTGAGATTGGATATAAACGAATGCTCACTTAAGCGAAGAAAATTCGAAACAAAATGAATCGATATTTGTTCGCGAATCTAAAAAAATCGAATCTTTCCTAAAGCGAACTTCCGTCGATAGTACTAGTCCTAGAGGAACCGTGTTCGAATCTGTCTGACTGCACCGTAAAGGAGGAAGTACATACCACGCGTTACGCGGCAACGCTTTTCTGGCTTGTTAAACGTTTAACGCTATATAAATGGAAAGCTACACAACACGCTTTTGAGGTTTTTTTAGTTGTAAAATTTAAAGCCTTTGTCGGTTATTTTTTTGTCTTGCACTTACGTTTCTTATTTCTTTAAATCTTTAATGCATTTTTTTATCCATTGTTTAATGAAAAATTAATTTCTAATCATTTTTGTGTATGTTAGCTTATGAATCTGGCAACACTAGCTTTCATTTTGTATACAACGCGTGAAAGTTGAATAATGTTCAACTTTTTGCGAGGTACGCGCGTCGCGAACTTCTCTATGTAACTTGCCTTATGAAAACACACTATTTCAACTTTTTTGACAGCCGTGTGTATCGCATTAGCGCATTGAACGCGTGTTATGTGCTTCCACCTTAAGTTAAAGAATTTAAAACCCATACGCATGTACGTATACACATATCGTCACCTAAAATCCAAAAGGCCGTAACAACCAAAAAATTCAAAATAGACTTCTTGATTGATTATGATGTGATTAACCAAAATACATATTTTCCTAAAATTTTACTCACATATGTTCAAAAATACGGATTTTATTAATTATTCAATTTGGCACCTAACATACAAATATTATTAAATTTATGAAGTTTTTTGCTTCTCCTGTAAAATAGTAAAAAGTGTACTTACGACCTTTTGGATTTTAGGTGACGATATGTACTATGTGCAATAATTGAACAAAAGAAAATTTCGACAGCCTATTAGATGTGCGCTAGTCTGTTAGCCAGGAGGTATCGTGTTCGATTCCTGCAGCGTAAGTTAAATAATTAAAAATAAATACAATAAAATAAATTTAAAAATTACTTTTTCTGCTACTTTTTGGATTCATTTTTGAATGTCATTCTTGATAGCTTTACACGACAAATGTTCGAAATATGTATATTTTAAATCGATATCATTAAAGAAAGTCTTGGTCAAGTGGGCCAATCCGAAATATCAGTCTTTGTTTTTCATGTGTTAAATTCTTTTATCACATTTGTGTTACATCGTTTTGCGTTTTGTCTTTTTTGTGAAACTTTTTAATAAATTTGGCACTACCTTCCCGTGAGCCAGGGATTTGAAATTTTAAGCATTTTTAACCAATGTTCGCATTTACTAATTATTCGCTTACTTTTGTTATTTGTATTTGCTTTTGCATTCCCTAAAATGTTAGCGAATATATCAAGCGAATAATAAACCCATAAAAAATGTTCACATCCTTTACGAAAATAGTTTACAATTTCGTTAAAAACGCTAACACGATTTTAAGACAGCATGAAAAACATACACACTGACAGAGCTGTAAATGAATGATTCATATTTGATTTTTAATTCACAATGAATTAAAAAAATTAACTTAATTCATTTTGCCCCAAATGTGAATTGAATTAAAATTGGAATGCATTCCTAATAGAATTAAAAATTCTTGAATACATTCGTAGTACTAGAATGAATTAAAGTTTCAATGAATGTTATCCACAAAAAAGAATTGAATTAAAATTTGAATAAATTCATTGATAATCTAAAGTAAAGGAATGATAAGTAATTTTTCATTCACTTTTTTTTTAATTAGGATGAAGATCATAACTCAAAAAAAGGTTTGAATTTTTAAGAAACCAAAGAATTGGCATCATAGACTCTGTAAACAAATTACAAATTTATACAAATAATAATAAATATCCATTTAACTAAGACTTTTGTTTATGATATTGCCTTCAAACGTATGTATATCGAACATTTTGTTCGATTAAACAATCAAAAACAAATTGAATAAAAGTTTATCTGTCGCTCAGTTTAGTAAAAAAACATAACAGTTTTAAAGATTTGCTTGTTTTGTTGGAGTTATTCTTGTTTCAGCTCTGCGTATTCGTTGTATTTTTCTAAATGTTGCTTTCACAAACGACGAAGAAAATTCGATGTTATTTATATGTGCTGTTCCAGTCAACACTTTGTCACAATAAAGGCATTTTGCTAATATATTTTCCCTTTTTAGGGTTCCGTACACCAAAGGTGAAAAGGAACCCTATTGTTTTCGCTACGCTGTCCGTCTGTCCGTCACACGGTATTTTCTCAGGAACCGTAAGAGCTACGGACCTGAAATTTGGACAGAGTATGTAGAACCTTGGCCGCTACAACAACAAATACATGAGAATTAGAAAGTAAAGGGTGTTCCAAAACGAGCAACGAAAAATTTTAAAATCCCATGCAATATACATACAATTGTATGAACATATGTATATTGAAACTTGAAATTTGTAAAATTAGTGTATTTTTATACAGACTACAACAATTAACGCTAAAATTTAAAAAAATTTAATTAAAGGGTGGTCCATCAGTTAATGCAATTTTGACTATGTAATTTTGACAATTTGCTATATCTTGGAAACCTTAAGAGGCAAACACTTGAAATTTTCAAAAACGGTAAAACTAAAAAAACCGAAAATTATAAAATCGCCAAACCAAAAAAAATCGCCAAAAATTAAAAAAAATCGCCAAAATCAAAAAAAAAAAATTCTAACACTAAAATAAATCGCCAGATTCGAAAAAATCGCCAAAATGAAAAAAATCACCAAAATGAAAAAAAACGCCAAAAATCGAAAAAATTGCCAAAACGCGAAAATGTCGCTAAAACTAAAAAAAATTAAAAAAAATCAAAAAATTTAAAAAATCGCCATAAATAAAAAAAAATCGCCAAAATGAAAAAACGCCAAAAACCGAAAAAAATCGCCAAAACGAGAAAAAAAGTGTCAGAACTAAAAAAATAGCCAAAACTTAAAAAAATCGTCAAAACCGAAAAAAAGCCAAAACAAAAAAACCGAAAAGACCCCAAAAACGAAAAAAATGCCAAAACTATATATTATATAGGATGAAGTTTGTATTAAATTACGTATCTAGTGTTCGTACGGAACCCTTCGTGCGCGAGTCAGAGTCGCACTTTACTGAATTAATTTTGGTTTAGTTTTCTCTTCTGGATACTCTTGCTGTAGGAATATACACAGCTGCATTTATATAAAGATGTCTTACTTATTTTAGGCAATTATTTCTTGCTCCTAATAAAAACTAACCTGTTCCACGATAGTTAAATATTTCTCAAACAACAGTGACCGAGTTGGACATTTGCCGACGTCCGTGTATGCTTATTCTGATTTACAATTTTTAGAACTGGATAACCCATCGTCATTAACAAGTTCATATACAAATTAGATTTGTGGAATAAATTCTGGGGCATTATGCACATTTTTCACTTTTGTATCTCAAAACTAAATCAAATTAATCAAACGATTGCTTTGTGGAAGATTCTATATGATTTATTTTATTCAATCGTTTTGACAGGTATTTTTTATTCATATAACACAAGACCTATCTAGATCGATTTTTTTTATCATATTATTGCCTAAGTAATAAATTGAATAGCTTCATTACAATTCATTCGTAATGAAGAAATGAAAATGGAAATGATTAATGAAGAAATCAATATTAATTTCCATTATTTTTTCGATGAATGTATTCAAATTTTGAATCAATTATTTATGTTGGCTCAAATGAATGCATTTAAAAAATTCAAGTCAAGATGAACTAAATAAATTTTAACTCAAATCATTTTTTTCGTGAAATGAATTCATTTAAAAGTTTTCAATTCATGATGAACGCATTTATATATTAATTCAATTCATATTTTGGGCAAAATGAATGCATTAAAAAGCGATAATTCATTGGCTGAATTATTCGCAGATTCATTCAAAAAAGAATTATTCTTGTACAGCTTTGCACACTGACCCTTAGGCTCATTACATTGGAATATAAGTAACTGCAATGGTAGGAAATTCTTATGTGGCAAGTAATGAAAACGGTATAGAGATGTACTGTAACCGGAATGTACGAATCTGTAAATTACTTTTCACATAAAAATATCGATCAGCTGTTTCCTACCATATTGCAGTTAAATTCCATTACAGTCTGCTAACTTAACTTTAAGCAAACTTTCAAAAAATTGGTATTCTATAAATGCATACATATGTAAGTTGGCATAAGTATCAGAATTTGAAAATATTGTTCGGTTTTTGAGAATGAAATGGCGAAGAAGCTAAAGTACGAGTGGGCTTATTGGTGTAACATCTTGTAAATTCAGTATTATTAATATTTATTACAAGCTTTTATTTAGTTTCACCTGTACCGTTGTCTATCTGTAATCAAATCTTGCAAATTAAATTTGATCCACTTCCTGGTTTCCGATTAAGCTGAAATTTTGCATGCATGTGTAAATCATAAAGCTGATCTAATGATCTGATCTGATCCATGTTACAGATATGTTACAAACCATTAAATCTCGATAAAACTATTAATTAAATGCAATTATTAATTTTATTGCAACTCAATAACTTTGCCACAATATATACTTTCAAACTATAACGACCTGTCCCACTATGTCGCCACGAAACGTTCGATCCACAAATTGTATAGCAAACAACAATAACATGCGAAAATTGTTTGTTATTTTCTATATATATGTAGTCTATCGAACGATTTCTGGTAAAATCGTGGAACGCGCCGTAAAATTCATTTTCAATAAAAAATTGCATCTGCTGTAACATAATAGATTTAAAGTAACCTTACACTTTTACTAAATCAATGTTGCCGTTTTACAGTTTTTTAAAAAGTTATATTTTCTGGGTTCTACTTCATTAAATTTTGTGAATATCCGAGTCAGTTACTGTTTTTATTTCTAAAATATTGTGAGTGAAATATATTTGACGTTCATTACATTTCCTACTTAACCCAATTTGGCCACAAACAATAAAATTTCAAAAACAAAATCCTAGAACAATTTTTTTTACTTATGCTACGAGCACTACTCATGCCATCCCGCCCTAAATTCACATTTTTGGCATTGTTTTAGTTTGAAACAGTCGTCAACAAGATTGGATGGGATGGTGAAGAAAATGCCATATAGTTGGTATTGGTCTTAAAAATATTGCAGCAGCAGTGCTAGAAACCATACCAATGAGCTGCAGAAGTGGCGGCATTACAACGTCAGAGATGTAAAACACAGAAACTTAACGAATCCCTACACGATTTTGCCATGGACATCGAGCGTTTGGTGCATCTTGCTTACCCAGGTGAAAATCGCCCTTTCCTGGATCACTTTAAGAAAGACGTGTTTTTAACGGCATTTGAGATTCTGATGAAAAACTTGCAGTTTGTGCTACACAAAAGCCTACGTTTACAGAAACTGTATCTTTTGCACTGGCTCAGGAAACTGCTAGGGTGATTTCTGAGCCACAGGTGTATAAAGTGCGGAATATGGCGGTCGTTGTTGAGAAGGAGAACAACCTGTTCAGCCAAGTGAAGGACGCAGTATTATAGACAATATCAGAGAGCCAACCTAAGCCAAAGGTCAAGTGCTTTAACTGCGGTAAAGTCGGACATTTCCATCGAAACTGCAGGATACCAAGGAAAGGATCTAGATCAGTTTCTCTACACGCAAAGAAAAAATATGGTTGAGATAACCATAATCAAACAGCAACATACTATGATTGAATTTTATGGTTGCAGTCAAATCATGTTATTTTTAATCGTAAATCAAACTTTAATAATACTATTATCTGAGTTAATAATAATATTATCTACAAAAACAATGAACTTTGACACACCTAAAGCTATGTACAGACGGTTGTCAGATCTTACAATATTGCCAGCAAAATGTGCTAAAAATTTCTTACAACCGTGTGAACTGGCAAGTTTTGTCAGACGACGTTGCCAGAAAAAGCACTGTCAGTCCATTGCAAGACTAGCAACTGACAACATATTGTCAGACATCTTACAATCGTGCGAACACATTGTAAAATTAATGCCAGATATTTGTCAGACATTTTAATATTGTCAGATGTGCGAAGTTCATGCATCTGACAATGGCGTCATTGTAAGATAATTCTTTCTATGGGCGACACTGCACACGCTTGATTTTAAAGAAAAAGTTTATAATAAAAGATATGCAGACAAAATCATTGCAATTGCTTCTTTATGGTCCATAATTATTTATACTTTCACTTTTTATATTTAACACAAACACAAACGATAAATATTTAACAATGGCCAACAAATGGTTTAAGTCTGGCAACGCATAACAACAGATCGAACAATTTGTGCATACGACAACCGTGTGAACTGACAATTTTTCTACTGACGATTTTGTCAGATGAATTTATTGTCATACAACCGTCTAGCAATAAATTGTAAGATTTTCTGACATCCGTGTGAACTGACAAGGAATATTGTGCTGGCAATTTTCGATTGCCAGTACATTCTCAGCACATTGCCAGATCTGACAATATTGTAAGATCTGACAATCGTCTGTACATAGCTTAATCTTAGTATTGTAAATATGACAACACTATTCTTAGATGTGACTAAAATATAATTGAGACTTACCATACCATGTTTCAATATAATAATAATATTGTTAAATACGACAACAGTATTATTTAATATAATAATACTATTTTGTTTTTTAATCATATATTTATTGTAGAAACAGCTCTGCGATAAATTCGAAATATAAATAAATTAATATTGTTAAAATATATATATATATATATATATATATATAGAAATATATATATATATATATATAGAAATGCATAAGTATATGCGACAAACAGACATGTCTGTATAAAGAGGTACGCAAATGTTTATATATTTTTATTGGTCTATCCTTTTGTTTATACTTTATTTGTTTATTCATTTATTTAACACCACCCGTGCACTACCGATAGCTTACAAACAAAATATTGAACTGACAGATATTTCTGAAAAATACTTTTTTAAAAACTTAACATAGTATGGTTTTGGATAACATTATATTGTAATTTACATCATATTATTTTTAAATAATAATACAAACTATGTTGTAGTCATAAATTTTTAACAAAACTATATTGTTCAACTATAACCATGTCGCACTTTCTATGAATGTAATAATTTAATTGTTAGATTCAAATATTACTCTGTTTATCGTAACGAAATAAATGTTTAAAATAACAATAACTAGTTTTCAACGACCACACATTTGTTTCAGAGAACATAATATTGTTTTCTCAACCATTCTACAACCATATCTTTTCTTTGCGTGCACCAGGAAATAGCAAACGGGTGAACCAGCTGTCCCCATTGAACTAAACTGAGCTAGCAGTAAGAAGCAAGAGCTAACTCCCACAAGATAGGGCCCCAAAATCTCCATATCAATGATACAGCAAGGAAACAGATATCTTACGGCGTGTGGATACTTCAACGACCGGAAACACATTTTTACCATATACACTGGAGCAGCACAATATATAATCAGAACCGATGTAGTGCAAGGAAAGTGCGAACCGCTGAGTAATATAAGACTACGCACAGTTACTATGAAACCTGCACCGTCTATGGTAAAACAGAAGTGAAGGTGACTATAACCAACATCAGAGTAAAACATGTGTTTATTGTTGCCGATATTGTAGCCCTTGATGTTGGATACGATAACCA
Organism: Tachina grossa; assembly: GCA_949987645.1. NCBI lineage: Eukaryota > Metazoa > Arthropoda > Insecta > Diptera > Tachinidae > Tachina > Tachina grossa. Next base: position 70,941,896 of record OX465278.1, read on the forward strand.
AACACATGTTAGAAGACTAGTTGCTGTTGGACAGCAAAAGCTATCACTACAGGCTGAAATGTTGATATGGGCTAGTATAGAGGGAGATAGACGACCTAATAGTGGAATAGTCTGATAAATGGATGCTTGTACCGTATCTGGGAAAGTGAAGACGGTAAAACAGTATCCAAACTAATAGTGGTGCCATTAATTCAAGGTGAATGAACTGTTGAACGAGTTCCATAATGGTGCTAGCGGCGGTCATCTTGGAATAACAAAAACATTAGAAAAATTAAAGCAATGTTTCTATTGGTTTGGATGTCAACAAGCTGTATCCGACTGGATTGCAAACTGCACACAATGTATTGCTGCCAAAGGCCCAGTAAGGAGAAGCCGAGGTCATCTACAACAATATACCTCAGGTGCACCATTCGAGCTGATCGCGATGGATGTAGCAATGCCGAAAATCGTCATGTTCTCGTGGTGAAGTGTATGTCGCTATAGTGTTCCGATAGAAGAGCATTCCGATAAAGTCAGAAATTTCGAGTTGGCGATGTTTAAGGAAATGCGAAATCTGTATGGGATAAAGGAAACTATAACAATGCCGATTCATCCAGAGTTACATGGTATGGTGGAAAGATTCAATCGTACCCTTGAAGTATACCTCAAGAAAGTAATGAACACGCATCAAAAGGATTGGGACAAGCACATCCCAAGGTTTTTACTAGCACACAGGTCCGTTATACATGATTCGACGTCGAATATACTCAGTGGGATGAATCGTACAAAGTGATTAAAAGATTGAACGATGTCGTCTACAGGATACAAAAGTAAAACAGCCCAAGTTCCAAAATGAAGGTTGTACAGTGTACAATGTACACCTAGAACGACTGCCAAATTTGAAAAAAAAAGTGTGTGTGATGACCAATAGGCTTAAGTGAGCGGCAGTGTTACGTGAAAATATTCCAACAGGGTCAATGGAAATGTTTTTATAAAGAATATTTTAGTTGAAAAAATGCATGCAACTTATTTCAACAAATTACAAATGTACATATACACAGTGAGTTTAAATTAAGTTTTAAATGTATTTAAGCATATTCTCATAATTATATATATGAGGCAATTAAATGTCATCGATGTAGTACCATTCCCGGATAATTGCCCCAAAATCATTACATTTTTTAAGAGATAATTAGCCGGGGCTTACTGCATACTACTTTGATAAACATTGTGCCATACATTCATCCACAACACACTTGCACCTTGTGGTTCAAATGCAAAGTCATACCAAGTAAAGGAATTATTTTTGTATGGTTCCTGAAGTAACAAAATATAGTAATAATAGGAGTATATGTATCCAATGGCTCGAAAAGCAGTCTGGCTACATAATGGAAATTAATATTCATGAGTATTATTAACTCATGCAATAACTATGAAGGAGAGCTATGAAAACATGAAATTTTTGCTCAGTAGAATTTAGTACGATCGCTTTTTGTATATATATAATGACAAGTCTCGTTTTAAGTTCTCTTTGAGTGTTCGCCGTCAACCAACTTTTAGCTAAAAATAAAAAACACATAAAATGCAAACACGCGCATTAATTTTAATCCGAATATGTATAATTATAAAGCCAGCAAAAAAAATCTGATTTGGAAGCACTAACAACTGAGGAAAGCAATGTATTGCTTACTTGATAACAAAAGCTTAGAAAAATGCTTCTGAAAAGCATTAACGTAAAGCGGGCTCTCACAAAAAAATTTAACTCAATAATCAACATGTTTTTTATTTTCTGATTTTTTGATTGCACCCGACCAAAAATACTTGTGTGGCCACACTCTATTTTTGAATAGCTGTTGTTGTTATTTACATTTATTTTCCTTACATACTTCTTACAACTACAATTAGCGCTGAAAAAATCATCGAATGTAGTAAAGTAAGAAAATAAAAAACATGTTGATTATTGAGTTCTTGTTTCAACTTTGTTATTTGTTGAGCTTTTAATTTGTTTAAATGAAAGTTTACAACATAATAACTCTAGTTGTTCTTAGAAAGTTTTGCGTAAAAGACCCCTGATTATCTGCATTAGCAACAGTGAAATGGGCATAGGATCCAACTAAATCCCTCAAGAATCAATTTCAATGTATTTTTAATAAAAAATATTTTACTAAATAAGTAATATAATAATTTGGGATTATTAGTGCGTTAGTAACTGTTAAACTTAAAATATGTATGGAGCATATATGATTTCCCATATATGGTTCGGATCCGAAAAATGAGGGTATAAGGGCATATATGATTATATATATTCATACATTTTCATACATGTATGTGTAAATATTTCCTCTACAGTATGCAAAGTTGATATTCATACTCTCTTGATTCACAAAAGCGCACTGCTGTGCAATAATTTAAATTACTAAAATTACTTTTTTTAGAGTTTGAACTAGGAGATTGTATTTAATGAAACATTTGTTTGGACAAATAATTCAAAACGAACTAAAAGTCATTTCATTCATCATTTTAAGTCAAAATGTGAATCAATTATTTAAAAAACACATATTCGTACATAAAAATTTAATTTAAGAAATCAGATTAAAAACTAATGCAATTAATTATAAAAGAAAAAAATCCGTCTAACAATAGTTTTCAATACAATTTTTTGCAGTAATATGAACATTGTTTCTTATCTAGAGAATTCTGTTATTTTCCGTAAAATTAATGACTGGATTATGCTTTTGTTTATTTGGTATGTATATGAAATGGGGCTACAATGTACTATAAACCAAGGTTGGCAAACGGTATCGTAAAAATACCGATACCGATTCAAATACCGTTAAAATTGGGTACCGGTATCAATACCGATACCGAAACTCATTTCGGTTAGAAAATACCGGTATCGACAATACCGTTTATGTCTATACCGGTACGTACCGGTATACCGATTTCCGTAAAAAAAAATTACAAAACTTAATTTCAATTAACTTTTTTTGAAATTAATTACAGAAACAAAATTTCTTCCTTTAGACGTTCTTATTCAGCTCTATTCTTACTACTTTTTATCGACAACAAAGTGTAAGCACACCATAATGAAAAACATATGTATAAACTAGAGTTTTTTTTCCCGGACTTTTTCATTTCCCGGAAAAGCGGGAACGACTTTTCGGCTTCCCGGGAAATTCCTGCCCAGTGCAAAACCATACAAAATATTTTCAATTTAATTATTTCAACAAAAAAATAAAAATTATAATTCATGAGATCTATTAAATAAAACGTTTTATAAGCACATTAGTAAAAAAAATAATACCATTTGAGTTCTTTAAATAATAGTAATGCATATATACCAATATTATATGTAAATGCCAAAAAGAAAATTATTTATTTATTTATTGATACATATTATACAAAATTTAATTGAAATTTATTTCCTGGTAGTTTAGCATGTCTATCAGCCATGTCACAGGTTTTGTACGAAATTGATTTGAATTCGTATTTCCAAATCGTAACGTTTAACTTTTGCTTCTTCAGCTTTCTTACGTTTTTATGAAAACGGAAAAAATTTAAATCGTATTATTTATGTTAAAAGTATGGTAACATTTAAATCGAAACAGCTGGTTCAGCAACCGGCGCCAACAATATCTGTCCGGCTCCAGACAAATTAAAAGAAAGTAAACAAAAAAACTAAAATCAGAAAAATTGAAATTAAAAAAAATTAAAAATTAAACAAAAGAAAAGTATGCCTGGTGTTTCAATTGTTGCTGTGATGGAAGAAGACAGAAAGATGCATTTAGCAATCAAATTAAATCGCAGAAGTTTAAGGGATGCGTCAGATCCTTTGTCCTATACAAGTGGAGTGTAAGTAAATGTATCCATTTCATGTTTGCTTAATAATATTTTTTTAGTTTTATAAGCTTTTATCGTCTGAATAAAGAAGCATTTACAATGGTACTGGAAGAAATTCATCCTTTCTTGAAAAGCTGTAGTATACCGCCCATTATTCAACTGGCAGCAACTATTCGTTTTCTTGCTACAGGAGCGTACCAAGCTGTCATAGGCAAGGACGTAGACTTGAGTATGGGAAGAAGCACCGTTTCAACTATTTTATGGAGGGTTATGAATGATCTCGAGAGCAAAATATGTCCACATTGGATAAAATTGCAAATGACGCCTGAAGAGAAGATGAAGTCAAAATTGCACTTCTTTACAAATTATCAGTTACCCGGCGTAATTGGATGCATAGACGGTACTCATATTAAACTGTCCAAGCCTACTGAAGATGAGTCTCTTTATTATAATAGGAAAGGAACATTTAGCATAAACGCAATGATCGTAAGTTGTTATTGGTATTTTGAAGTCAATTTTTTAATACCATTTTGTATTGTTTAGATATGTGATTACAACATGAAAGTGAGGGCTGTGGATGCTTGCAGGCCTGGGTCTTGCCATGACGCATTTATTTGGGGCTTAAGTAGAGCAAGAAGTTTTTTGTTAAATGAATACAACAATGGTGACACGAGTTCTCGTTTATTGGGCGACTCTGGCTATGGATTAGAACCGTTTTTAATGACACCATACAAAGATGTAACCCTCGGAACTATGGAACACAAATTCAACAAAAATCATACATCAGCTCGTAATATTGTAGAGCGTGTAATTGGCGTATTAAAAAGCCGGTTCAGATGTTTACTGGGAACCTTGGTCTATAGCCCGGAAAAATTCGTGCAAATAATAAACGTGTGCTGTGCTTTGCATAACATATGCAGAGAATATAACATAAATATCAATGAAGACCCTATTTTGAATATCAATCAAGAAATTGATGAAATTTATAACAATAACATAGACGATATTTCTCAAAGTTTGTTCAACACAGGGACTCTCATAAGGAACAGAATAGCCAGCCAAATTACTTAAATATTCTTTCAAATGTTAAAAACAACATTTTTTTGTGATTTCAAGTACATATTTATTAATTCGTATTGTATTAAACACAAATAAGGTACAATAAAGTAACACATGAGATCAGTTACAAAATCCACTTTTAAAAAATAAATAAATAATAAATATTATTAAATAAGAAACATAAGGCACATTAAAAAAAACATAGGAGTTTTAAGTTGCAAAATTCATTTTAAATATGTTTTTTTTTGGTTTTATCAATTTTTGCTATTATCTTTGTCTGTATTAAGTCTTAGTACTTCTATATCAATCAATTTAAGTTTCATTTCATTTTTCTCGCACAATCTCTTTTGTATTTCTATGTTGTGTAGTTGATCGTCTTTACATTTTTTTTCGAAAATATTACAAAGCCTTTCTAATTTGTCATTCAAAATTTTTTTTCGTTTCGTTGGTCTTCCAAAAGTTTACAAATAGTTTTCAAATTTACTAAATTTTCTAAACATTTATTTTCTTCAGACAAAAGGCTTTTGAGGTCTGGGTTTGATGGAGTGGAAAGTCTGTGTCTTTTTGGAGTGGCTGTAGTATTTGCAGCAACATTTGAAAAAGTTGAGGCAGTACAAGGTTTGGTTCTTGTTGGACTTAACTGACGAGAAGTGACAAATGTTCCTGTATTTTGGTGAGGTGTATATGAAGCAGAACTACTGTTATCTGGATCTGTGAAGCATGCAGTTTTACTTCTGGATCTTTTAGGATCAGAAGAATGTGGGGAAGTTGGTCTGGATATTTTTGAATGAGTTGAGGTGGCAGAGCTTGCTTTGTTTGCACCAGATGTTTGCCCATAGATTCTGTTCGATGATGATGGATTAAAATCGATCTCTTCATTCTCTTTATCGGGCTCTGATTTTCCACTTGAGTTTTCACAAATAGTTTCTCCATTATTAGAATCGAAAAGCATTGTCATACATTGTTCAACATCGGATTCGCCAAAGGTTTTTCCACCAGTGATCCCGTCTACACTCTTATAAAAGCCACAAATTCTGCCCATACTCTCTTCAAGTTCAGTTAGAACGTACTGATTATATTCGCCACCACCAGTTTTTTATTTTCTCTTTTATTGTGGTACATCTTTTTCTTCACAATTGCTTTCCAATCTGCCCAGTTTTTTTTTCATTCGGAAAGATTTTTAGAAGGTGGTCCAGCACTATTTAATTGCTCCGCCAATTCTCGCCACAAAGACTCTACAACCACCTTGTCTCCTTTTACATACCCTCTCGCAATATCTTGGTGGCATTCCATAAAATTCAGAAAAATTTTAGTTTGGTCGATATTTTTGTGTTTGCCCCTTTAAATATATAAAAATTAGTTATTAAATTTAATATTAAATGAAAAACTTACATTTCCTTGGTTGACTCTTTTTCTTCAGACTTTTCTTTTTTGTGTTTCTTTTGATTGTTTTGTTTTGATTGTTTTGATGCTGCCACTTCTCACTATTTTCTTTTAAACATATGGCAGGATGTCATCATAAGCCCGGGTGGCAACGCCACATCAATTACGTTTTCAATTTGTGACCAATGTTTTATACGATTTACAAAAATATTCAAATTTTCATACTAGAAGTATTTAAACAATTTTTTTTAAGTGAAATTAATACAGACAATATTTATAATTAATTTTGAGTACAGTTTTTCACATTTTTCGAGTTTAAGTTACTAAAAATATAAATTTCACTTAAGATTTTAAGACCGTTTTCAAAATGAATTTTTTGGTCGTTTTACATTTTCTAGAGAAGCAGAATACGTTTTCGTTTTCAAAATCGTACAAAATTTCACTCTGTGACATGGCTGTATATACGCATTTCATTGGCGCTTGAACCAAATCATCAGTAGACTTCAACCACAAATTTTTAACAGTCACAAACCTCTTACTTTATGCACAGACTTTCAAAACCAAAATGAGAATTCATAAAATAATAATATTTTTGAAAATCATAAAAGAAAAAATAAGTTTAGTCTGTGCATAAAGTAAGAGGTTTCTGACTGTTAAAAATTTGTGGTTGAAGTATACTGATGACTTGGTTCAAGCGCCAATGAAATGCGTATATAGACTACCAGCAAATAAATTTCAATTATTTTATGTCAAATAATAAATTTCTTTAAAGTTCAAATTATACAAAGTAAATTTGCATAATATGGTGTTGAACAAACATGGGTGGAGTAACTAGACCATATGCCCAGGATGTTATTAAGAGTATTTTAAAAAAGTTTTGTGACTGACAATACACACAAGCCTGACCGCACTTAAAAAATATATATTATTAAATAAACATTACAAAATATTTCTTTGAAAAAAAGGACTTTAGTACAGAACAGTGATGTAACAAATGTCAATTTTTGATATTCGCGAATACGAATATTTGAAACGATATTCGCGAATACGAATACGAGTATTTAATGTGAAATTTATAGACATTAAATTAGGGTTCTATTTACGCCTGCAATATGAAATATTAAAAAATTGTTATGAAAAAGAACTGCATACTCCTCTTTGCACACTTTAAAGTTAATGAAAACTACCCAAAAATTTTAATGATCGTCAGTAAATAATAGTTCAAAATGAGCGAAAATTTCTATAAAAAATTTAATGGATTCGTACAAACTAATATTTTTGTCCATTTATTTAAATTAGGTTTAGGATTTATGCATTTATTTATTTAATTTTTTTTGCAAAAATATTCGTATTCGCATGAATTTGACGAATACGAATGCGAATACGAATATATAAAAATTGCCGAATATTCGGCAATTCGAATACGAATATTCGTGCATCACTAGTACAGAATAAGCATTAATAGAATCGTTCTTTTTTCCAAGGACAATCTGAAATTATTTTGTAATTTTTATTTTATTTCCTTGTACATTTTTGTTTTTACTTTTATGAATAGTAGAATAAAATTTTGAACATCGCGTTCTGCTTATGGCAAATAAAGGCCTCTTAGTCTCAGAGCACATGTGTGCCAGATGTAAACTCGGCTTTAATTGTTGTAAAGTTTTAGCTATTGTGCTAGTGCCATGACCTTATTATTGTGCCATCGCTTTCATAAAATGAATAACGACACTCATCAAGTTGACATAATATCAAAAAAATCCCGGGAATTCCCGCACATTTTGCGGGAAATCCCGTTTGAAAAACACTAGTATAAATGTTTATAACCAGGCTGCCCAGAGAAGCGTCAGAGTGCCGAAAATCAATCGGCTTTTTATAGAATGAATACACATATGCTTATATATTACTCTCGGTTTTCTCTCTGTGGGCAGCTCTGATCTAAACATACTTATGCATGTACATATGTATGTTTATACAAACTTACAAGTTTACACTACACTTGTGTAAATAATCTGTGCAAGATATAAAACTTAGTTTTTTTATTTTACTGTTTACTAAAGATTTTATGTAAAATTACTTACTTTTAACTTAATAAAAAGAGGTTTATTGCTATATACACTGCATGAATTAATAAACTTCACAGTAATAGCGGTATACCGGTATTTTAAACTCGATAACGGTATGTACCGGTAATACCGATACCGAAATAAAAAAATACCGTTACCGATACCGAAATTTTTAAAATAATTGTACCGGTATCAATACCGATACCGTTATTTGTTTCGGTTTCCAACCTTGGTATAAACTCAAACAAGAATGGGTTTATTTTGTAACAAGTTTTTTTTTTAAACGTTGAGGGTACGCATATAAGCTTTGCATACCGTATGTAATTTCTAATGGATTTCCAATTCACCAGAGATAAAATCCAGAGGAAAATTTTGGCCAGGAGAATTAAAAAAGCTAATATAAGGCAATTAATAGAAGCTATTTTATTGAAATTTGGCATATATAGAAAGATAATGCAAGGCTATAAATTTTTTCTTAAAAAATTTAAACTTCATTTTGTGTACTACGGCTCAGCATATTAGATATACTAATTATGTGGGTATTATTATCCGTTTGCAACGGAACTTGACACGAATAATAAGCACTGGCGGAAAAAATCTTAAGTTTGAAAAAGTGGGCGGGGTTGCGCCCATAAAAATTAAAAGTTGCGCTAAGGAGCTGAAATTTGATAAACAAGTAGGTCTAGGTGAGAACCCAACTAAAAAAAATCTGAAAACACGGAAATTTTAGTTAAAGGGTCGGGGCTGCGCGCATAAAAACTAAAAGTTGCGCTAATGAGCTGAAATTTGATACACAAGTAGGTCTAGGTGAGAAACCAACTAGAAAAATATGAAACCCCAAAAAATTTTACCAGAATTGGCGGGGCAACGCTAATATTGTTTGGAACTAAAAACTTAATATACAGCTTTTAACTCAAACTAATTTAGTGAAACTTTGTATACGCGTTGCACGTATACAATACTTTAAACTGTCACCTTAAAAAGTGGGCGTGATCACTCCTATAAAATGTTAGCCTTGTGTTTAATCTACTTCGGTCATGCATATTTTAGAAGAAAATTAACATGAATTATAAGCGCTGCTCACAACAAAATTGTGAGTTTAAAATAGTGGGAGGGATAGTGCTCATAAAATTTAATTCTTGCTAGATAGCTGAAATTTTATACACAAGTAAGTGTACAGTAAGCCAATGGGAAAATCTTAAAACCATAAATTTTTTTCCGGTATGCGGGGCTATGCCTTTAAAACTCCAATTCGCACTAGAGAGCTGAAATTAGATACACAAATAAATCTAGATCAGAGATCACTAAAATAAATTAAAAAAAAAAAACCTGAAATTTAAACCAGAGAGCAGTAACAAGCACTTTTAATTCAAAATTAAGACAAATTTTATTGAATAAAGCCTTTCATACACATTACATTTATCCAAAATAAAAATTTCCTATTTTGAAAAGTAGCCGTGACTTCACCCATAAATCTTAGCTTTTTCTTTCAGGTACTTCGGCTTAGCAGTTTTAATTTAATACTCAGGTATTTCTCTTTAATTTTTTAATACCAAACTTTGCATGAACCATGAGTACTAGCAGATATAAAAGTCAGCCGGGCCAGGCCCATAAAAATTTTACGTAATATTATACTGTAGAGAGCTGACATTTTGTAAACAAATAGTCCTAATTGATTTACTCAATCGGAAAATCCAAAAATAAAGCACCAGCTACCCTATTGAAACTTTGCATGTACATTGGGAATATCCTTTTGATTTATGTACTTTGGCTAATCAGACTTTAATATGTAAATTTATTGAGAAAAATTAAGGGATCACGTCCACTTAAATTTACGCTGTATTTAAATGTTTCTTTCCACAGGAGTCTTACCAAATTGTGTACACACTAGCAACCCGTTGTAATAACACAATGGTGCATTTTTAAGGTCAACAATACAACAACCATCACGCTCTAACACATTATTTAATTTAACTGTGCCATTTTCATCTGCAACAGTGATCATGAATAGAAATAAAACGCCCTAGAAATTTTAAGTTTAAAAAGTCTTATCATAGAAAATTGTTCAAATATAATGGATTCACACTATGACTTTTTACCGTGACTTTCCTAGAGTTTATTGACAAAAAGGGTACAAAGGTGATCAAAGGGGTAGCAACATAAGAGAGAATTCAAGAAAAATGCAGGGGGAAAAGTCATCGTGTAAATCCCGTAATAGTAGTTAGATCCTCACAAAATCATAAATCTAAAAAAAGGCCAAATTCCTATCCAAAATTTCGGCCATTAAAAGTAGTGAGATATAAATTTTGACCAAGTTCTGGTTTGCCACAATACATAACACAGAAATATGCTATGCGTTATATAAATTTGTAATCGTATGGGTTGTTAAGTTTGATGTTAAATACTAGGTACATAAACCAAGAATTTGTTTGGTATCACAAGGTACTTTGGACCATGTAACAAAAGTGCAGTAAAACAAGTCAATTTGTATACTACTCTATGTCTTTATTTTTCTTCTATATTTATACAAAAATATTATAGCTAATTAAACCTATACGCTAATTAATTAGGTCAATTATTAATGCAAGGTGTAACAAAACTAGAAATGCTGAATTTGTAAAGTCGCTGACCATTCAAAACATTGAATTTATGTTCTTTATTGTGGTCATTGACTGGCGTTAAAAAAAAACAAAAAAAACTTATTGTTAATATGACTACACTTGTGTATGCATGTGTATGTTATGCTGTGACTGCAATATGATTCTTCGGTCACTAACCATTAATGCATTGCACTTATTGTTTATGTTTTTTTATAAACAAACAATTGCAAATGCATTTACATACATACACATGTGTTTGGATGATTATGAAATAAATTTTAATGAGTTGAATAACTATGATGAACTTAATTTAAGGGTCGCCAACATTCTCCCCCCGTTGAACCATGTAATGTTCAAGTACTTCCGATGCACTTCAGGTATCTTGTAGTTCGATGACGTATTTGGATAGTGAGCTTTGTCGAGGAGTTGGAGTAGGTATCGCTTCGGGTTGGTCCTTCCTTCTACAAGATAATCGGTTTTTCCAGACCAGATAAAGGACAACTAAGGCGAAAACTAAGCTGAGCGTAAAATAGCTTATTGCTTGATGGTGCAGATTTTTGTTGTTAATGAGTTTATGCAGGTGTGACATGTCGGCTTCCTGAAGTTGGGGTTGTAGCTCATTTAGTTGATCAGTATGAGTTTATAGAACCTGCCGCGTGCTGTTGAATATTGTTGTAGGCTCACTTATGTTGGTCAGGGCATTAATATTTTTCAAAACGGAAGTTCGATGTTTGGATGTTACTGGATACGTCATAGTGCCCCCAAATGGTGATATCGGCTGTCTTTAGGATACAATCTGAAGTATACCAGAACCGTGAAATGTGAATTGCATTATTTCAATTCCACAAACAGCATAAGCTTCAGTGCTATTTATTGTGGAATAAATCCATTTGTTTTTGTTGTGTAGCTATATCCAAACGCCTTGTTCTCTTGATGTAACTAGCCTGCAATTTCTAGCAGGTTTTTGATTAAAGAAGTTAATTTTACAGGATGAAGCTATTGATCCTTTTCCGAAGGTTGATTGTTTGAAGATAAAGACATCGTTGAGCCGGAATGAATTTGTTATATCATCATTCGACAGTGGAATGTATTCATCTCTGAGTGAATTAATTGCCAGATATAGTTTCTCGGGTACTATGACAAAAAGTGTGCCGTTCCTGTTTGAGGGGACTCCAAATACCTTTAAGAGTTCAAAGGGTTATTGGTCGATCAATGGTAATTTGACTTCAAAGGTGACCTTGTTTTCTGTGACTCCTGCCGTAGTTCGCATAGGTTTGTAAAGTTGAATCAAGTCGCCTTCTTTGACGGGTAGGACTCGCGACACTGGTAAATGTGTCTTGATCACGTTTAATTCTCTCTGAAGCTGATTTAGTGATAAAAGAGAAGGACTAATTCTATCATGATGGGAGTCCGTTAAGACGTTTATTATTTCAGCTTCAATTCGGCGGAGTCGCGTTGCTGTTAAAATCAGCTCACTAGATAGAAATGTTGTTAAATATGTGATCTTTTGTTGACGCTGGTCCTCCGTTACTTGATTTTGTCACCTTGTTATTTCATTTTGTGTTTCGTTTAACCTTGAATGCAACGAAAGTTCTGTTTCTTCAATAATGTTAAGAGTAGAATCAATTATGGATGTTTGATTTCGTAGTAATGAGTAAAGATGTTCTCTGCCCGTTTCTGCCTGGCGTATCGTGTGTTCCATTTCTGTGGCATAATCGGAGTCGAGAACACCAAAGAAGCTTCTTGTTACGTTCCCGCTGATGTTGAGGGCACCTCTACGCATTCGATCAGACATGATCTCGTTCTAATCTTGTATCAGATCGGCCTGAAGCTGTTTTAGGTTGCTTATGAAATCGTGACACATGCTTGCTTGTGGAGAGATTTTGCAGAGATTGGAACAAGTCTCCAATGCGGTTGAAAATGCCTTAACTTCTGTTCGGAATGGAACGAGATCGTGATACACCATTATTTTCCATTCTGCTGTGATTGTTCTTGCTGTGCCTATCTCTTCAAAATACAGGCCGGGATCCTTGCTGAATACCTCAGAATTTATTGGTTTGCCGAGAACAGCAGGGAGTAAGAGAAGGTGAGCAAGGTTGTGTATAGTAAGCTGCACCCAACAGATTTAGGTCGCTTGGTGGGAGACAAGTCTGGTTCGTGTGACCTCTTTAAGGTTTTGTTTGCAGGTTTCTCATTTGTTTTCTCATTCATTAAAGGGGCCAAGCGATGAATAGCAAGTGACTTAATACCTGATGACGTTTTGACCTTGACCACTCGTACGAAGCCATCATGACCATTGCAGATATTTACTATTCGACCAAGGGGCCATTTCATGACTGGCACATTGTCTTCTTTGATAATTACAAGTTGACCTTCTTGAACGTTTGATGAAGCTGTTCTCCACTTATGTCGTTGCTGTAATTCTGAAAGGTACTCTTTTGACCATCGATTCCAAAAAGCATGTTTCAAGTGAGACACTAGTTTCCATCTTTTCGCGAGTGATGATGTTGGCTGTTTTGCCTGTCTGTCGAATTGAGCAGTTAACGGTTATCATATTAAAAAATGGCCTGGTGTTAAGGCCGTTAGATCATTCCGATCTGATGATATTGGTGTTATCGGTCTTGAGTTTAGAATGGCTTCCACTTCTATTACAACCGTTTCCAACTCCTCATAGGTCAGAGAAGTCTCGGCGGTCGTTCGAAGAAGTAAGTGTTTGGCTGATTTCACGGCAGCCTTCCATAGACCTCCAAAATGGGGAGCTCTGGGCGGGATGAACTTAAATTCTATTCCTTCGTTGGCGCAGGCATTTTCTATTTTTTCTTGGGAACTGGAACTGAATATAGCTGTATTAAGCTCTTCAAGTTTGTTTTTAGTTCCAACAAAGTTTGTTGCATTGTCGGAGTATATCGTTTGGCAGCGTCCACGACGAGAAATGAACCTTTTTAATGCCCCTATGAATGCATCAGTGGTCAAATCTGTAACTACTGTAACTACCTCGCCTTGGTGGCAAAGCAACAGAATACTGCAATATACACCTCATGAGGGCGCTTTCCTCTGAGCTTATAATGTACCCAGAAAGGGCCACAGTAATCTACCCCAGTTGTGATGAGTGGTCGACATGGGTTTATTCTGCAACTTGGTAAATGGACCATTATTTGATTGATCATTCGTGTCTTAGCCCTTGTGCAACGTATGCACTGATGGACCTCAGATCTTGTCATTGTTTTCCCTTTCAGAATCCAAAACCTTTGTCGTGCTGTAGCTAGTAATTGCTGCGGTCCACAATGATGATTTTACTTATGTAGGTTTACCAGGATCAGCCTTGCAATAGGATCGTTATATGGTAACACGAGCGGATGTTTGGCGTCGTATGACAGCTCTGATGCTTCTAAGCGCCCACATACTCTTATTTATTCTGCTGAGTCTAAGAAAGGGCACAAACTTTTAACCGGACTTGCTCCTTCGACTATCTGAGACCGTTGAAGTATTTTCAATTCGTCTGTAAAATCAGATTGTTACATTGCTCGCACTATGATGTGAAAAGCATTATTCAGTTCAATGGCAGTGATGCGACTTCCAGTTTGGGTTGAGTTTTTTCTGATCCTTTGAGCGAGTCTTAGTACCTAGGCTACAGTGCGTTGAAGGAAGATAAATGAATTTCTGTGGTTGATGCTGTAAGCCCAGTCTTCGACATTGGATGATGCTGCAGCAGTCACGATTGGAATCTTCATCTTAAACTCCAAATTGGCAGCGTTCTGAGCTTGGTAGTTTCTCTGGAGTTGCGCCTCTCGAAATGAAGTCAGTTGCGTTTTCCTTTGATTAGATGTGTTGCCATTGACTATTGATGGTTAGGTCTTTTATCTTGCTGATTCGGTTAGCCAAGAAAGTCTTGAGTGATGAAGACGCTGAATTTATCCAATACAAGACAACTTCTGAGTCAGACCAAAATAAAAGCTGTTTGTCGTCTTACCGTAACTCCCTTTTTACGTTGTTGGCTAGTTCTGCTCCTAGAAGTGCTGTGCTAAGTTCTAGCCTTGGTAGGGATAACCTTTGGAGAGGCGCAATCCTGGACTTGGAGCACAACAGTCGGACTATTATTTCTTCATTTTTGAGCTTGGATCGAATGTAGACTGCTGCTCCATAATCCCTTTCTGATGCGTCTACAAATACGTGCAATTGGACGTGCGATGCTATTTGACCATTGAAAACATGTCGTGGTATAGATGTGTTATCTAACCTGTTTAGTGACTTACGGAAATCATGCCATTTCGTTGTGAGATCTTTAGGAAGTTCAAGATCTTTTACTTTCCCACATTTGTTGAATGAATATTTTGGCTAAAACCACGACTGGGCCTGCAATACCCAAAAGGATCGTAGATTCGTGCCACATCTGAGATGACAGATCGTTTTGTTATGCTTGAGGTTGGCTGAAGATTTGCCTTTGGGCAAAATTGATCCGAAGATGGGCTCCATGTTAGTCCCAGTGCCTTGATTGATGCATTTTCGAAATCAAGGTTGACTTCTTGATCTTATTGTGGTATATCTTGGAGTAGATGGCGATGGTTTGCACACCATTTACGTTACTTGAAACCAGCTTCCTTGAGCAAGTTTGTTAGTTGGGATTGCATTTCCTTAGCTGTTGCTAAACTATTAGAGCCGCTTATTCCATCATCAACGTAGAAGTCCTGGCCCAAGATCGTTGCACCCAGCGGGTATTTGTCCATACGAGTGGCCGCTAGCCTTTCTAAGCATTTCGTCGCCAGATACGGAGCTGATGATGTGCCACATGTAACGGTGTTTAGTTGAAAATGGCGTAGAGGCTCTCTCCACAGAATAAGTTCAAGGTTCCTGTCTCGTTCGTCTATGAGGATCTGATGGTACATGTTTTCAATGTCTGTGGTAAAGACAAATCTGGGTAAACGGAAACGTAAAAGCATCCCTGCATGGTTGGACCTGTAAGTAAAATGTCGTTTAATGAACGATCTGTTGATGTTTTTGCCGATGCATCAAAAACGACTCTGAGCTTAGTTGTGCTACTTTCTGGACGCGAGTTCTCGTGGTACCTTCATAGCGAACAGTCGATTAGCGGAATTTTTCTTACTTACAAAAAATTAAACAAACAAAAAATATTCGTAGTACATATTATTAGTAATAGGTACATACTGTCTTTAATAAATAAGCTTTATGCTTTGCTAATATTTTTACATAGTAAAAATAACGAAAACAAAAAACAACGGAAAAAAAAAATTTAACAAAGTGATATTGAGGAATACTATATATGTGTACCTCTAAACAAATAAACAATCATAAATAACAAAAACAAAAAAAAAGACCGCAAACAAAAAAAACAAACGAATATCCCTTGAGGAATTCTTTGTATGAGTGCCTCAAATACAAAAAAATTTGAGGTGAGTTCTAACGGCAGAAATGCTTATTTTACTGTGAGCTCTGAAACTCTTAATGAAAAAAATATAAATAATAGATCTGATGAAAGTCTTTTTTTAACGTCAAAGCCAATTTTTCGTCAGCCATCAACTTCGCTTTGTCCAATGCCAAATAGTAATGATGCATTAACATTACAGTTGCCTAGTACTTCTTCATATAAGCCAGTAATATCATCCCCTTCAGGCTCGTGTTTATCACTCAACAAAGTTATCACTACAGATAACAGTGGCTCGAAACTCAAGGTACAAGTCGGAATGGACAGATATATAACCGTGGTAAAGCATGGGCGAAGCCCGAATTCTTCAAAAATTTCATCTGCTCCAAAAATGTCTAGGAATAACAGCGCAGCCTCAACTAATCGCCAAAACAGCTTTAAAATTTTGCAAGATGACAACGACAAACCCGAGGTATCCTCGAATAAAATATCCAAGCCGCCACCAATCTATTTGAGACAAAAAAAAAATCAAATGCCCTTATTAAAAAATTAATTTCGGTCATTGGTGAGAATAAATTTCACATTGTTCCAATAAAACGTGGCAACATCGATGAAACTAAATTCCAAATTTATGACGAAAAAGATTTCCGCAAAATGGTTGCTGAATTTGAAAAAAAATAAAACAAGCTTCTACACATACCAGCTTAAGAGCGCTAAAGGCATGCAGATCGTATTGAAGGGCATAGATTCTTATGTTGTTCCCGAAGAAATAAGGGATGCACTCGTCCTCCAGGGGTTAAGGTAAAAAATGTGTCCAATATAATAAATAGAGAGAAGATTCCCCAACCCCTATTTCGTGTTGAACTTGAGCCTTATGATATAAAATTGAAAAAAAATGAAACGCATCCAATTTATAATTTGAAATACCTCTTGTACCGAAAAATCACAGTTGAAGAGCCACATAAGCGTTCAGGTCCTGTACAGTGCCATAATTGCCAAGAATATGGCCATACAAAAACATACTGCAATTTACCCTCTGTTTGCGTTGTGTGCGGCGAATTACACGGCACTGCTAGTTGCAATAAGCCAAAAGATCAAAGTGATAAAAAATGCAGTAATTGTGGAGGTAATCACACCGCTAACTACAGAGGTTGTCCTGTGTACTCTTTTGTAAAGAAGACTATGGTGCAAAAACCTAAATTAGCTCCAGCTCAATCAGCAAACGCTTACTCTGCCACTTTTGCGCAAATGAGCCAACCAGTTACTTCCCGTGTATCGTATGCAGATGCTGCTAAGACAAATTCAATTCCCACACAAAATGTTTCCCCGCCTTGAAGCTACCATTGATAATCTGGTGTAAACTATAAACAATTTTACAACAAATATGACTAGCATGATGCAAGAAATGCTGCGAATGCAGAACACTCTGCTTCAAGCATTAATTAATAAGCCATGAACACGTTAACAATATGTTTCTAGAACGCAAACGGCATTC
Organism: Tachina grossa; assembly: GCA_949987645.1. NCBI lineage: Eukaryota > Metazoa > Arthropoda > Insecta > Diptera > Tachinidae > Tachina > Tachina grossa. The sequence continues at coordinate 70,959,695 of OX465278.1, forward strand.
GCTAACTTAAAAATGAACTTGAGCACTTCCTCACGGAAAAAAATATTGATGTAATGTTAGTATCTGAGACTCATTTGACTTCGAGAAGTCTTTTTAAAATTTATGGCTTCACTATATATGATACAAAGGACCCTAAAGGAAGGGCTTGCGGTGGATCAGCAATTCTAATAAAGTCAAGACTCAAGCACTATGTTCTCGACAACATTTGTGAAGAACACCTACAAGCAACAAATATTGGCATTGAAAGTTTTTGTACAAATTTTGTTTTATCATCAATTTACTTCCCTCCCAGATTTTCAATCACTGAGAATCATTATGAGGATTTCTACAAATCTCTTGGACCTTGTTTTGTAGCAGCTGGCGACTACAATGCTTGGCATACGTTCTGGGGTTCGCGTCTTATTACCCCCAGAGGTCGAGCATTGTTCAACACTATTTCAAAAATGGGCTTGGATGTCATTTCGAGTGGGGAGCCCTTTATTGGCCTACAGACATACAAAAAATTCCGGATGTTATAGATTTCGGCGTCATAAAAAATATCTCTAGGGATTTAATTCAAGTTCAAGCTTCTCTTGATCTTTCGTCCGATCACTCTCCGACGATCATTACAATTTGTAGTCCATTAAGAAGTAACTTACCTGACCCATATGTGAAGATGATCAATCGTGTTAATTGGCTGGGGATCAAAAAATATCTCAGTAGTCATTGTATGGAAAACATTACGCTTAGAACATCCGATGATATTGAATCTAACATTGCCAATCTCAGCGAGAATATTAAACAGGCTGCTGAATATGCCACTATCTCCCATCCGCAGACTGGGTTTAATAAAATTTATTCTACAGACATTGAACGTCTCGTACGTGAAAAAAGAAGAGCTAGAAGGGAATGGCAAAAGCACAGATCACCACAAAATAAAATCAGATTTAAAGAGTGCACTAAACGCCTCCAAGAGTTGCTTGCATCTGAAAAAACTGCATCTCTTAAAAATTATCTGGAAGGTCTTGATGTCATACCAGCGTCTAATTACTCTTTGTGGCGCTCTGCTAAAACACCCGTTGAGTATAAGCCACCTCTTCGCACATCTACCGGAGGTTGGGCAAGAAGCGATACTGAAAAAGGTAAAATATTTGCTGAGCACTTAAAATCCGTTTTTACGCCAAACATATGTACTGGTGTTGCTGATTTGCCGAATGTAGTCGCTCTACCCCCTCAACACATAAAGTTTAAGACGCGTGATTTACAAAAATTAATTGCCGAACTCATCCCGAAGAAAGCTCCGGGTATTGATGGAATTAGTAACCAGATGCTTATGAACTTGCCTCGTACTGCAATGAGAATCCTACTATTCATATTTAATGCCATTTTACGACTGGAGTATTATCCACACAGCTGGAAGCTTGCCAAGGTTAAAATGATTACAAAGCCGGGCAAAGATCTAACCAAGGCTGAGTCATATAGGCCAACTATCAACTATGTCAAAGCTTTTCGAAAAACTGCTCAAAACAAAATTGTTCCCAATTCTAATTAGTAGTGGGTGCATAGCAGACCATCAATTTGGTTTTAGAAGTCAGCATAGCACCATTGAACAAACTCACAGATTGGTTCAATTTATAAGAAGAACTTTTGAGGAAAAAAAGTATTGTTCTGCGCTCTTTATTGACGTTTCCCAGGCATTTGATAAAGTGTGGCATGAAGGCCTAATTTTAAAATTGAAGACTTACTTACCAATAAACATTTTAAATATTTTGGAAAGTTACATTATTTCCCGTAAGTTCACTGTTGTGGAAGAAGACTTTACGAGTAGGCCTGAAACTATTTCATCCGGTGTGCCACAGGGGAGCATACTGGGACCAGTTTTATATTTGATTTATACTTGTGATATGCCTGTGAGCAGTAGTATCCATACTTCCACATTTGCCGACGATACAGCCTGCCTTAGTATGCACGAAAACCCTGATGAGGCACCCCGCAAACTCCAGGAACACATTAGCCAGATGGAGCTTTGGTTAAAGTTATGGGGAATTAAAGTCAATGAACAAAAGTGTGTCCATATAACGTTCACCCTAAAAAGAGATATTTGCTACCCCATTCGGATTAACAATCAAGTTGTTCCTCAACATTCACATGTGAAATATCTTGGTATACACCTTGATCGACGACTTACATGGAAACACCACATTGACTCTAAGTTAACTCAAATGAAACTTAAATTAACTCAGGTGCATTGGCTGATTGGTAAAAATTCAAGACTTAGCCTTGACTGCAAACTTTTAATATACAAGTCGCTTTTAAAGCCAATATGGTGTTACGGAATTCAACTATGGGGCACTGCTTCAGCTTCAAATGTAGAGAAAATTCAACGAAGGCAAAATAAAATTTTACGCATGATAACATCGGCCCCATGGTACATCAAAAATTCAAATATACATCGCGATTTGAATATGCCACTAGTGACTGAAGAAATTGTAAAATACGCTGGCAAATATCTAACAAAACTCGAGTCACATCCTAATCCGCTTGCTCGTAATATTTTGAACTTTACTGAACACATCCGCTTAAAAAAGAGAGATACACGGGCTCTAATATTCAACACTTTAGATGATGAAGCTGCTTGAAAACACTTTTTTCTTTTTGTTGCTTATCACTACTTATGTATTATTAATAACTATCACTAAGCTTATGTCCGACATTGGTCGGGCCTAATAATTTTTTTCTTTTTTATAGATTTAAGATTTGAATACTTATTGTTAGTTCATATTTGAAGATACAATAAATAAAAAACATGCATAAAAAAACTTTCTGGACGCAAAATGCATTGATGTGGAATGTAGTAACGTGGGCCGTAGAGAGTTTTTGGGTCGATTTGAGTCATGTGACCAAGATCTTCATATGACTTCATGAAGTCCTTGTATTGTGTTTAGAGCTTTTCATCTCGTCTGAATCGTCGTTCCAAAGCACAGAATCTGGAATATGCTGTTGGTTCTGATTCGCCAAGTGCTGCCGCGTCTTCAGATAAAGGTAAACGAACAACAAATCTTCCAATGGGATTTCTGGTTGTGGTTTGAATAAAGTGAGTTTCACATGCTTGTTCAGCGGCTGTATAATTGCTTTCTGTAGGAACATCTTCAACCTTCCAGAATTTTTCAATTAGTTCGTCAGTTGACACATCATCTTCACTTAAAACTGCGCATATCGCTTCAGTTGTGCTGTCTTCCAATACTCTGCCACTGGCGATCCATCCAAGTTTTGTGTTCAACAATATTTTAAGATTATCGGCCAACTCTATTTTCCCGTTTTGCATAAGACTGAAGTAGTATTCGGCGCCTAGCAGAATATCCACCTTTCCTGGTTGGTCGAAATATGGGCAGCTAAGTCTACATTTGGGATTTGCCAATTTGAAATGTCAATATGTTGATTTGGTTGTGGAGGGATGATTGAAGGGAGAACAAAAGCGTCTAAGTTAGTTGCAAAATTGCTATTTCTGGCTTGCAATTTAACATTTATGCGCTTTGTGGCCCTTCTTCGTGCGTTTCCAATACCATCAATGCATAAAAGGGCTTCAGATGAAGATAAAGATAATATTTTTATGACACGCTCGGATACTAGATTCACCTGAGACCCGGAATCCAACATTGCTCTAAATTCTCCTGAATTGGACGCTGTTAACCTTACTCTTGCTGTTGCAAGTAGTACATAACCCTGTTAGGTGCAACATCTGTTTTCCGTATATCATTTGAGTGCTGATCTGCGGTTTTGACTTGATTACCATGTTTTGATGATTTGGGTGGTTTGGAATTCGAACCTAAATGCAATAATGTATTATGATTTTTGTTACATTTTTTGCAAGGTCTTGATGTGCAGGTTTTCGAACTGTGATCAGCTCTGAAACAGTTTACACATAGTCTTTGTTGTTGTACCCATCTTAGCCGTTTTGCTTCTGATAGTTGTAGAAATTTCTGGCAATGGAAGAGTCCATGGTCGCCGGCCGTGCATAATTTACAGGAAACATAGTGTCCATTGGCAGTGGTTGCAGATGATGACACAACTTTAGGTGATGACTTATCCCTTTGGAGGATTGATTCCATTGATTGAAACTCAAATTCCAGGAATGATAAAAACTCAGCTAGAACTGGCACGTTCCTTGGATTGGTTAACGATTGCATGTGCCTTACATGTGTGCTTCTATCAAGTTTCCTCATCAGAAGCTGAATAAGAATTGCATCCCATGGGGCTGTTGCAATTCCTAAATTGTTTAAAGCCAACATACACTCCTTGGTGGTGTCATGAAGAGTCTTAATCGCTAAAGCAGTTGACGTAGCTGCAGGCTGATCAATTAATTTATCTACCAGGTTTGCCACAAGAACTCCATACGCAGCTGGAATTGTAAACTATTCATGAACTTCATCATATAGAATTTCTATTTTCTCCCATAATTTCCTTATATTACTTATTTTCAGGTCAAGAAACTGTTTTGGCTTATCCTCTATGAATGTCAATGCATTTAATATCTGTTTCAGAGCTGCTAAACGCATATTTAATTTGCGGATGATGCCAGGAGTACTATTAGCATCTTCAGGCATAGGTTTAACTCCTTGTGCTTTAGTTGTAGCCTTCGAAATTCCGCTTTACCTGGTGGCAGCTTCAGGTTGATCTTTAGGTTCAGCCCTAAGACGTTTAGTTTCCTGATTAAACATGTCCAAGTATTCCTCGGTTATTTTTTTGGATTTTGTCATAGTAGCCCTCCATGAAGTAGTCTAATTTCATTGGCTCATCGCAATCTTCCCGAATATCCGAATCCGTGTTTTGAAATTTATCCCAACACTCCTGAAGACGTCTCGAACGTTCCTCGAAGTAAACCGCTATTTTTCTTTCAGCTGGGTCCTTTTTGAAATTTCTTATTATCTTCTGGATATCTTCGCCCGTTGAGATTTGAAGGTCCAATAATTTTTGAATTGTCTCCATTTTTACCGTTTATCCAGGTTATTTGTGATAAAAACGTTTTGTATCACCAATGTTATGGTGCTTGATCACTCAACTTTCACTTCAACACGCTGAATTCAGCAATGAGTGCTTACTAGATCCTTACCGCTAGTTGGGGGGAACTTGAAGTTCAGAACTGTTTGGGGTCACCAATGTTAAGTTTGATGTTAAATTCTAGGTACATAAACCAAGAATTTGTTTGGTATCACAAGGTACTTTGGACCATGTAACAAAAGTGCAGTAAAACAAGTCAATTTGTATACTACTCTATGTCTTTATTTTTCTTCTATATTTATACAAAAATATTATAGCTAATTAAACCTATACGCTAATTAATTAGGTCAATTATTAATGCAAGGTGTAACAAAACTAGAAATGCTGAATTTGTAAAGTCGCTGACCATTCAAAACATTGAACTTATGTTCTTTATTGTGGTCATTGACTGGCGTTAAATAAAACAAAACAAAAACTTATTGTTAATATGACTACACATGTGTATGCATGTGTGTATGTTATGCTGTGACTGCAATATGATTCTTCGGTCACTTACCATTAATGCATTGCACTTATTGTTTATGTTTTTTTTATAAACAAACAATTGCAAATGCCGATTTTTTGGATAGGAATTTGGCCTTTTTTCACATTTATGTTTTTGTGAGGATTCATATATACTTATATACATTCATATAGAGGGTCCGCCAGATAACTTTTTTTTTTTTTTTTTGAAAATGATATAAAAAAAACTACTGAAGCTTCGGCCGCGTGGCACGTAGCGCCATCCTGTTGAATCCAAATGTTGCCAGTATTCTCCTCTTCAATTTTTGTGAACAAAAATTCGTTCAACATGGCCCGATAACGATCACCATTGACTGTAACGGCCACTCCTTGCTCATTTTCGAAAAAAAAATAGCCCAATTATGCCTCTGGACCAAAATCCGCACCAAACAGTGACTCGTTTTGGGTGCGTCGGCCTTTTAATGTATGCGTGCGGGTTTTCTGTGCCCCAAATGCGACAATTTTGCTTGTTTACATACCCGCCAAGATCAAAATGAGCTTCATCTGCAAATATGATTTTTTTGGCAAAATCGGCATCTTCCGTAAGTCGATCGCAGGACCACTTAGCGAAGCGAAAACGCATTGGATGGTCAGTTGGCTCGTTCAGCGAAAGGATAAAACTAATTATCTGTCAAATTAGACATGAGCTAAGTGTTACAATTCACGAAATAAGCACTAGTTGAAAAAAACGTTAGATGGCGGACCCTTTATTAAAAATATATGGACCATATATAATTTTCTTAGCTGAATTATTTAAAAAGTTTGTTAAAGGTATGAACAAAGAAGGAGAAGCAGTTAAATACGTGAAAAGTATATTTCCACGAGGAAGTGAAACCAAATCAAAGGAAGGAATAATTTTTGTTTCCCGGATGAGCACGGAAAAAGATTTCTGCTGGGAAATTAATCGTGAAATTAATTTATATCAGAGAAGGCAATTATTTTTTTTAAATGCAGATATTTATGTATTGTATCTTAAAAAATGAGCTAGCAAAAAGTATTCAAGTCTTAAATCTAAATAAAATAATTAGGCCCGACCAGTGTCGGACATAATCTTAGTGATAGTAATTAGAAATACACAACAGTCGTGATAAGCAAAAAAACAAAAATATTTTCAAGCAGTTTCATCTAGAGTGTTGAGTATGATAGTAAAATTCAAGATGTTACGAGCAAGCGGATTCGGGTGGGACTCGAGTTTTGCTAAATACTTGCCTGTCTATTTTGCAATTTCATCAGTCACTTGTGGCATATTTAAATCATGATGTAAATTTAAGTTTTTTTATGTACCATGGAGCCGATGTCATAAACCGTAAAATTTTGTTTTACCTTCGTTGGTTTGCTCTCCATTTAAAGCTGAAGCAGTGCCCCATTGTTGAATTCCGTAACACCATATAGGTTTCAAAAGCGACTTGTATGTATATTAAAAACTTAGAATCATACTGAGGGTTGAATTTCTATCTATCAGCCAATGTATCTGAGTTAATTTTAGTTTGCAGTTTAAGCAATGTATTTGAGTTAACTCATCTGAGTTAGCTTAGAGTCAATGTGGTGTTTCCATGTAAGCCTTCGATCAAGGTGTATACCAAGGCATTTCACTTGGGAATGTTCAGGAACAACTTGATTGTTGATTCGAATGGGGGAACAAGTATCTCTTCGCAGGGTAAGAAGATATCGGGAAACCTCGTGAGGGTTTTCGTGCATTCTAAGACAGGCTATATCATCCGCAAATGTAGATGTGTGGGTATTAATGCTAACAAGCATATCACAAGTATAAATCAAATACAAAACTGGCCCCAGCATACTCCCCTGTGGCATACCGGATGAGATAGTTTCAGGCATGCTCATAAAGTCTCCTTCCACAACAGTAAATTTCCGGGCCAGAATGTAACTTTCCAATAGATTTAGAATGTTTATTGCTAGGTACATTTGTCTTCAATTTTAAAATTAGGCCTTCATACCACACTTTACCAAATGCCTGACAAACGTCAATAAACAGGGCAGAACAACACTTCTTTTCTTTAAATGTCCTTTCTATAAATTTAACCAATATATGTTCTTGTTAAATGGTGCTATGCTGACTTTTAAAACCAAATTGATGGTCTAGTATGCACCCACTACTAATTATACACTTTACCAAAAAATGGTAAAAGGGTATATATAGGTTTCTCATTCTGTTTGTATTTTACAGAATATTAATAAGGGAGCCATAAAGTATATATATTCTGGATCCTTATGCATATGGAAGACGAATAAGCGATGTCCGTCTGTCCGTCTGTCTGTACGTGAAATCAGTTTTCCGAAGCTCCCAGAAAAGCTAGAGACTTCGTTCTTGGACTGGTCGGTCAAAAATGGTCGAAATAAGATTGGCATTGAAAATCAGCAAAATCGAGCAGACGGTTTCAGAGCTGGGAGACTTAAACTTCATTTTGCCATACAAAATAACTACCGAAAACTAGTTTTTAATACTTTTTTATTAAATAAACATATTTTATACTTCAGTATGAATAAAATTGGTATTTCTAACTAAAAAAAATTTAAAAAAAATTTAAAAAAATTAAAGACGATTCCAGGGTTGGAAAACCTTAACTTTTTTATGCAAAAGTAACTTACTAAATCAAATTTTTCCTTTTTCTCTATAAATTAAAGATATCTTATATTCTTAAAAGAAATAGATTGGTGTCAAAAAATTAAAAAGGATGATTCCAGGGTTGGGAAACTTACTCTTTTTGTGATATAAAAAATTAACTACCGAAAACTAATTTTATTTTTTTTTAAATAAATAAAATTATTTTATCCTTCAGTACGAATAAAATTGGTATTTTAATTTAAAAAAGTTAAAAACACGTTGCCAGGGTTAGAAAACCTTACCCTTTTTATAGAAAAGTAACTTACTTACATTCTTAAAAGAAAGAGATTAGTATAAGAAATCATAAAAATCAAACAGTATGATTTCAGGGTTGGAAAGGCCACACTTTTTGTGATATAAAAAATTAGCTACCGAAAATTAATTTTTATTTTTTTTATAAAATAAACTTATTTTATACTTCAGTACGAATGAATTTGGTATTTCAAATTAAAACAAAAATTTAAAAATTAAAACGACGTTTCCAGGGTTGGAAAACCTTGTTTTTGATACAAAAGTAACTTACTAAAACAAATTTTTCCTTTTTACTATAAATTAAACACATCTTACATTCTGAAAAAAAGATTGGTATAATAAATGAGAAAAACCAAAAAGGAACATTCCAGGGTTGGGAAACTTACACTCTTTGTGATATAAAAAATTAACTAGCGAAAACTAATTTTTATTTTTTTTTATTAAATAAAATTATTTTATGATTGAGTACGAATAAAATTAGTATTTCCAAAAAAAAAAAAAAAAAAACAATTAAAAAATTAAAAACACGATTCCAGGGTTGGAAAACTTTAATTTTTTTTTTTTTTTGACAAAAGTAACTTACTAAAACAAATGTTTCCCTTTCTTTATAAATTAAACATATCTTATATTCTTAAAAGAAAAATATTGGTGCAAGAAATCAGAAAAATCAAAAAGGATGATTTCAGGGTTGGAAAGGTACACTTTTTGAGATATATAAAAGTAACTAAGTCTAATTAATTTTTATCTTTGCTTTTATAAATTATATATATTTTACGTTTTAGAAATAAAAGTTTTTTTGTAGAAAACGATAAAAATAAAAACCACAGCTCCAGAGCTGGAAACTTTGAACTTTTTTCCGGATATTAAAGTAAATAAATAAAACATATTTTTGAATTTTCTTTCTTCACTTAACACACTTTCTATATTTTTTTAAAAACTACTAGATTGGTGATGAAAATGATGATTTTAGGGTTTGAAAGTTAATGTTTTTTTGTACATAAAAGTAACTAGGTCAAATTAATTTTTTCTTTTTGTTTATACTTTATGTAAATATGTGCTTATGTATGTATCTCTATACTACATAAAAGCACTTTGGTAAAGGGTATATAAGATTCGGCACAGCCGAATATAGCACTCTTACTTGTGCTTAGAATTGGGGACAACTTTGTCATGGACATTTTTACCAAAAGTTTTGTCATTGTTCATAGTAGACTTATTGGCCTGTATGACTCAGCCTTGAGAAGATCTTTTCCCGGTCTTGGAATCATTTCTGTGCATCACGCATCTTAAACTTTAAGGGTCGAGAGGGTAGAGCAACTACACTCGGCAAATCAACAACACCAGTAAATGTGTTTGAGGTAAATACCCTATAGGAACTTAAACCCATTTATAAGTAACTTTAAACTGGTTTTTTTAACCACATCTAGTTGATTAAGTGACTTTTTTCTTAACGCCGACTCACTATTTTAACATAGGCATGTCATAGGCGGTAGTCAATTGTCCATATCTGAATGACTTTTAAATTGACTACTAACAACGTATTTTTCAACCTGTTTGAAGTCAATTAATATTATAGTTAAATAAATATATACATCTGTATATGTAATTAAATGTGCATATACATCATATCGTCCCTACCATGTCAAACTATCCAATATGCAAAATTCGTTTTTTAAATTCGTTATCTTGGTTCCGTAATTTATACGATATTCCTCATTTCAAAATGCTGAAATTCTCACAGACGATAGATAACTCAATAAGGAATGTTTTAAGCGTGGCACTTTTAGCAATAAGAGAAATTTGCATATTGGATAGTTTGACATGGTAGGGACGATATACCCATACATAATAGAGGTGGAAAACTATCGATAGTGTCACTATCGAAAGTTTTAGATAATTTAAAAAACTTTATCGATATATCGATTCAAGACTACCGAAAGTTAGAAAAACTATCGATATATCGGCAATACTATCGTGATAGTATCGAAGTTATGCAGATTTAAATAAAAAGTCGCGGCTTGCTGTTGTACTGAAATAACTCTAAATCTTTATTAATTTCTTTCTTATTTTTATACCATATTTGTGCTTATTTTTACGGTTTTAAATAATTTACAATTTTTTACTTGGCCTAATTTTATTGCAATATTAACTAATCAGCAAAAAAAAGCAGTTTCTTATTTTAATTTTAATTTCTTTTAATTTAACTTCTTTTCTTATTTGTTATTTTTATTGTCAAGTAATTTACTTTAATAAATCAGCTAAAAGTAAATAGGGCATTAAAAAGAATTCAATGTAGTTTTTATGTAATTATGGTTGTGTGTAGTGTTAATAGGTGTGTTCACTAGAATATGATAACTTGTGTAGTGTTAGTAAGTGTATTCACTAGAATATGATAACTTCGATGTTATATGGTTCTCGTATAATGCACACATTTATTTACACTAAAAATTCGAAACGAAATACTTTTAAACAAAACCAAACAAAATGAAATAGAATTTTATTTGTCAGTTCAATAAATAACAAAACTAAGATAGTGTTGTATGAAAAATATGTAAGTGAGATCAGCGGAAAAAATTTGTCCGTTATTCAGTTATTTTTGTTTATGAAAAGCAACATATGTATTTACATTTTATATTGGTTTTAGTGGTGTATTATTTACTATCGGTAGTGACTGAAAAATATCAATTGTTAAACACATTCACCACAGCAAGCTACCGACTACCAAATGTCCAGGATAGAATACACATGTTTATATGAGAATAATTCTTTTGAATACAGCAAGGCAACATGGCGGCAGGTTGTTGTCCATGCTGATTTTATCGTTGTAGTCCAATTAAACTAATTTCTATTTTTTTTGGTTACAATGAGAAAATTCAGTATTGCCAGTATAATACAAAATGTTGAATGAATGATTTTGTACAATTATTTTATATTATTTAACATAAATAATATCCAAAAATTGATGTAAAGAATAAATTGATTCATTTTTGTACTTTTACGTGAAATAAGTACATTTTAAAAGATTAATTAATTTATATACATAAAAGTGGCAATACTGAACTATGTATTTGTACTTGAATATCATCAGCAGATGCTGCCGTCTCCAAAATAATTAAGTAGCCGGCTACGAGGCGACAAATGCTGCTAGCAGCATTTGAAGTCGTGTGTTCATGTAGCGTGCTGTGGTGAATGTGTTTAATGCATTAAGCTATGTACAGATGATTGTCAGATCTTACAATATTGTCAGATCTGGCAATGTGCTGACAATGTACTGACAATAGAAAATTTCCAGCAGAATATTCCTTGTCAGTTCACACGGTTGTCTTACATAATCTTACAATTTATTGCCAGACGGTTGTATGACAATAAATTCATCTGACAAAATCGTCAGTAGAAAAATTGTCAGTTCACACGGTTGTCATATGCACAAATTGTTCGATCTGTTGTTATGCGTTGCCAGACTTAAACCATTTGTTGGCCATTGTTAAATATTTATCGTTTGTGTTTGTGTTAAATGTAAAAAGTGAAGGTATACATTATTATGTATTGCAATGATTTTGTCTGCATATATTTTATTATAAACTTTTTCTTTAAAATCAAGCGTGTGCAGTGTTGCCCATAGAAAGAATTATCTTACAATGACGCCATTGTCAGATGCATGAACTTTGCAATAATTTTACAATGTGTTCACACGATTGTAAGATGTCTGACAATATGTTGTCAGTTGCTAGTCTTGCAATGGACTGACAATGCTTTTTCTGGCAACGTCGTCTGACAAAAATTGCCAGTTCACACGGTTGTAAGAAATTTTTAGCACATTTTACTGGCAATATTGTAAGATCTGACAACTGTCTGTACATAGCTTTAGTATTGAAATTATTTTTTTTTCCAACACAAACATTTGACTTCATGGCATGCTTCTTTTAATTTTTTATTTACTTATTTTGTTTTTATTTATTTCTTAAAGGCCGTGATACACTATCATTCAAAGTCGTGCGATCTACGAAAAAATATATCGCTGGTATGATGAAGCTTATGAAAATTTTCAAAAGACAATAACAATTCATCATGCCAACGGTGCATTTTTTCGTAGATCGCACGACTTTGTATGATAGTGTATCACGGCCTTAAGTCTGCATGAGATTTAAACCCATTTGTAGTCACTTGTAAAATAATTAATTTATAGCTAGTGTTTTGTCAACCGATTATTTTATTTACTACAGGGTACGGATTTTAAATGCTCAGCAAATATGTTTCCTTTTTCAGTAACGCTTCTTGTTCAACCCCTGTTCGAAGTGCGCAAAGGTGGTTGAAACTCAACGGGTCTTTTAAGATTTGTAGATGCTGGTGTAATAATGTGTTCAGACATGCATTTTTAATTGAGTCAATTTAATTTTAATTGAGCAATTAAATCTAGTGTTCACACATACTCAATTTAGCTGACTCAATTATCATTTGACAGCTGAAAAAACATTGTTGTTATTTTTTTCGTGAATAATCGTGTTTATGTATTTCAAGAAATTTTTCTATATATAACAGAAATGTCGAACTCTTCAAAATTAGAAGTGTTAAAATAAGAAAATGAAAAACTTGATAATTCTGTAAAGTCTTAGAAGCAGCAGCTATTGTTCCTTGCATTATAAAAGGAAAAGTTGGAAAATTATAAAAATTTTGATGATGTGGAAGAATCTTTGTGAATGGAAAGAATATTTAAACACTTTTAAAACTAAAACAATTCGTTTTTAATTTATTACAACTATTATTATTAATAAATGTATATCTCACGAACTTTATTGAAAACCCAACTGCTGCAACTCATCTCAGCTTAGAAGTGGCCATTTTTTCTTTGGCCATGAAACTCTACTCGACATGTCCACAATTACATCAGAGCAGCTGCCTTGGCCCCACTCAACAACGCCTGCCTCTTCCTCTGCAATTTTATTGCTATTTGTGAAAGATATTTGTTAAAAAATTAATTTATTTAGGGATTTTAAATAAATTTACCTTCTTCACTAGCCATTTCCTTTTGCATTGCTTATTTGCTTTTTCTGACATTTGGTTCGCCATTTTAGGAAATTGTTTTGCTCACTAAACACAGTTCTCAGCAAACACCAGGGTTGCATTTCGAGTTTTACGCAATGATAGTGATACAACTAAATTGTGTGGTAAATTGTGCTCAATTAAGGCCTTAATTGCATAAAATATCCTAATTGCGCAATTAAGGGGTACGTCTGAACACGATATACCATTTAGATCTTCTACATAGGATTTGGGGAATGCAATTTTTTCAGAAGCTAGCAACATTTAGAGCCGTATAGTGCACTCTATAGTTTGATTTTATCTTGAGGTGATATGTGCTGTTGCCATTTTCTTCTAGCTTTTCTTTTTTCACAGACGAGATATTCAATATCTTTAGAATAAATTCTATTAAACGCAGTCTGCAGATGGGAGGTAGTCGCATGTTCAGCAGCCTGTTTAAAATTTTCTTTAAGGTTTACAATCCTAGATTAAATAACGTCGAGTGTTCTTAGCTTAATGTTCTCCGTGCAATCACTACTAAGATATTTTTTGAATAGCAGCCAATTAATACGATTGATCATCTTCACATATGAGTGGGGTAAAGCACTTATCAGTGGCCTACAGATTGTAACGATCGTGGAAGAGTGATCGTACAAGGGATCTAGAGAAGGTTAAACGTGAATTAAATCACTAGAGATATTTTTCATGACGCCAAAATCTAAAACATCCGGAATTTTTTGTATCTCAGTAAGCCAATAGGTGAGCTCCCCACTCGAATTGATGTCCAAGCCCATTTTTGAAATTGTGTTTAACAACGCTCGACCTCTGGGTATAATGAGACGCGAACTCCAGAACGTATGTTTTGTTTAGCATTATAGTCGCCCGCTAATACGAAACAAAGTTCAAGGGATTTGTAGAACTCCTCGTATTGATCCTAAATAATTGCGAATCTGGGAGCGGATAAAATTGATGATATCACAAAATCTCTAAAAGAATTTTCGACACAAATATTCGTTGCTTGTAGATGTTCTTCACAAATGTTCTTAGTAATATAATGCTTGAGTCTTTACTTTATTAGAATTGCTGCTCCAGCGCATGCTCTTCCTTTTGGGTCCTTTGAATGATATAAGGTGTAGCCATTAATTTTGAAAAGATTTCCTGAAGTTAAACGAGTCTCAGAGACCAACATTATATCAATTATGTGTAAGATTTTTTTACTTTTATCATAATAAAAACATATTTTATATTAGAATACCAGTATTTTATTTAAATAAGAAAATCTCAATGTAATCAATCTCTGAACAGATTTGGATAAACACTAAGGTCCATGAAAATCATGCAATGAAGTTCATGCTCTCCACTGGTTTTTATTTTTTGCGGAACCGAACTAATGCCGAGTACACATTATGGCCTTTTGTGAAATCACAATAGTGTGTACTAGTGGCAACGTTGGTTATTTCCGATATTTTTCGTTATGTGTCATTGCTTTCCAAAAAAAAAAAAAAACATAATGTGAACGGCGTATTACACATTTTGAAAATGACACCACAAAATGACAACACAAGATATGCCAGTTGTGTACTCAGCATAAGAAAGTTTTTGTTAGAAAATGAAAATAATCCATGCAATTATTTTCAGTCTATTCACACAACTGCGAGTTAAATACTTCCATAACCGAGTAAGCGTGCACAATAAAAAAAAAGAAAATGTTTTTTTTATATTTGCATTCTTTTATGTAGGAGGGTTTATTTTTATATTCTAAATATAATGATTGTCTGCCACTTGTCGGAGTGCAATTTTATGAAGAGCTTTTATTGCTACAAAAGATGTCAATGGGATGCAACAGTTTGCTGGCTTTTTATAATTGTAATAAAAAAAAACAAGAGAACTCTGTTTAGCTACGCTAAATCCTCTTTCCTTTTTAATAACGTATGATGTATGTTTATGTAATATGTTCTTCAATATATATGCTCACCTTTCTGACAATAGTTTTTTCAACTTATTTCTTTATAGGGTTCTGTTTTTTTTTCTTATATCACAGCAAAAACTACTACTTCTCATAACGTAGAGCTTTAATCGAGAATTAAGTTGTTTCTCGCTTTGGAATGTGTAAAACAGACAATATAATTTATACTTACCCAAAAAGCAAGACACTATGACGTAGACTTTGCAAATAATTTGAATGATTCAATAAATTATCTGTTCTCGATGCCTTTGGCATTTATGACTTGAATGAAGATTTGCAACTCGCTTATATAAGCGGCTGAACGATTGATTAATTGCCCAAGTGCAAATCGCCCAAAGCAGCAAAATGTATAAATGGCTAAAACTATTAGGTAACTTGTTACTCGTCACTACCCAAAGTCCAAATAAACAATCACCTAAATAATTTATTTTGGGTGTTTCAATATTTTGCTAAATTTTGACAGTTGTTCATGATACAGAAATACTCAATCATTCAACAATGCATAACCTGCCCTCTGTCGAGCTTAAATCTCCTTCTCTATGTTCCACAGGGAATAACTCTATGAAAAATAACCCCCAATGAGACATAAAACAACTCTCATAAAATTTGCACAAATTCATAATAAAAACTCCCAACGTTCTTAAGATTTATTTAATAATAACACAACCCAACGATGGTTTTCGCTATAAGAAATTAATAGCCAAATCGGAATGGAATTAGTCATACCTAACTTGACTAGACATCTCGCTTTAGGCGGGATTCTTCCGCTTTTCACAGGCTGGTCCCGCCTCGAATTTCTATCCCGCTTTTTAGAGTTTTGAAGTTTTGAATCTCTTAATCGATTTTAATTAAAATGTAACTGATAAAAATTCATTGCAAATATTTTTTAGGTGTCGTCAATGCTTAACTAGCCAAAAACCAGTGTGCCTCGCTACACCCCATATATATACGTTTTGAGATGAAAAGAAAAAAAATTATATTAGAAGTGCCACGTTTGCGATTCAATCAATTCAATTTTGTAGAATATAATTCTCATTATTAACATAAATAGTCATGAAGAGTTTAAACTTCTCACTGCATTAGTTTCCAAAATATTTGTTTAAGTTAACACACGCAAAGAAACAATATGGTTGAGGTAACCATAATGAAACAGCAACACACTATGATTGAATTATATGGTTGCAGTCAAATCATATTATTGTTAATAGAAAAGCAAAGTTTAATAATATTATTATCTGAGTTAATAATAATATTATCTACAAAAACAATGAACTTTGTTACACCTAATCTTAGTATTGTAAATATGACAACACTATTGTTAGATGTGACTAAAATATAATTGAGACTCACCATACCATGTTCTTATTTTATATTAATATTGTTAAATACGACCACAGTGTTATTTAATATAATAATACTATTTTATGTTTTAATCATATATTTATTGTAGAAACAGCTGTGCGTTAAATTCGAAATAAAAATAAATTAATATTGTTGAAATAAAATGTATATATAGAAATGTATACTTACACGATAAACAGACATGTCTGTATAAAGAGATACACACATGCTTATATATTTATATTCATCTACCCTTTTATTTATACTTTATTTATTAATTTATTTAACACCACCCGTGCACTACCGATAGCTTACAAATGAAATACTGAACTGACAGATGTTTCTGAAAAAGATTTTTTAAAAACTTAACATAGTATGGTTTTGGATAACATTATATTGTTATTTACATCATATTATTTTTAAATAATAACACAAATTATGTTGTAATCATAAATTTTTAACAAAACTATATTGTTAAACTCTAACCATATCACACTTTTATATGGATGTGATAATGTAATTATTAAATTCAAACATTACTCTGCTTATCGTAACGAAATAAATGTTTAAAATAACAATAACTAGTTTTCGATAACCACACAATTGTTTCAGAGAACATAATATTGTTTTCTCAACCATTCTACAACCATATCTCTTCTTTGCGTGTATGCTCTTTTTTACGGTTAAGCAATTGTCTATATGCATTTCGTTCCTGCTTTTGGAAGTCATCAGTAGTCTACTGAAACAAGCAAATATTTCAAATTAAATAAATAAAGACTTTATATCAAATAAATATACTTCGGAATTTCATGTTCGTAAACATTTTATATATTTGAGAGGAGCCAAGCTTCCCTATTCAATCCCGATTATATAAAGCCTATTGCTCTCTCAAGACCATCATTAATACAACGTGGGCAAATAAGCAAGATAAAATGCACTGGTATTATTTTTGAAGATAAATAAAAATTTGAACTTTTTTATAGGCACCACGCCATTTCTGAAATTGTTCCCATAGACAAAAAACATTATCAACAGAGTTTGTCCCTACAAAATTTCAACTTTATCCCTATATTAGTTTTCTAGATATCCCAAAGTAAATATTTTCTCTTTATGGGAGCTGCCACACCCCCATGTTCAATTCAGATTATAAAATCGTTACTTACACCAAATTTTACGTTTATTACTGCATTAGATGCAAGGATATTCCAAAATTAAAAAAATTTATATATTCGTGTAGCCACGTCCACTTTTCTTATTTTATTCCGACTTTTTCTTTTTAACAGCTTATAAGGACAATGGAGGTGCCACGCCCACTTCTTAATACTATTTCTTTTAATTACTAGGAATATTTAAAAAATTGGACCAATCGATCCAGCCATTCTTCGATTTCAGACAAAAATTTTTTGGCGTAAAAATTTAAGTTAGGTTAAGACAAATATAAACAATAGCGAAATCGGTGCAGCCGTTCTTAATTGATGCGATTACCAACAAACGACATTTGATTTTGATTTATGTATACATACTCAAAAAAAAACTGACTAAAACTTTGGAAAATTTTCTAAATTTGAGTAAAAAAAGTTGTCGTATGGCGCCAAAGCTGTTTTTACTCGTAACCAGTAAAATATTTACTAAATTTCTAGTTCATTAATGAACTAGTTTAAAGTAATTATATTTTTATATTTAAGTAAAATTTTTCTAAAATTAAGTAAAATTTTCCCATAAAATTCGGAGCTTTGCAAAAAAAAATTTTTTCATCTTTGATCTCAAATTTATTAAATTTTTCATTTTTTTTTTGTCTTTAATTCTAGTACTTTTTTTGTTTTTGAATTTTTCTATATATAATTTATATACAACATGGTATGGTTTTTATTATATTTTCATATTATATTATATTCTTAATTAATTCACCATACATACATATTAATTCCTTGAGAGGAGGCAAGTATTGAACCAACAACCTTGTGGCTGATAGGCAAGCACTCTAACCAATTGCCTAACAGGCAGCCTGAATAAGCATTGAAATTTTTGTGTTTTAAAATTTTATTTTATTTTCAAAAAAATTTATTTCAAGTTCAAATATTCCTCGGATATATGAAAAATTTACTTAGATTTTTTGCTTAATGCAAATAAAAAATATATTCTATAATTTTAAGAAAAAATACTTAAAACTGGTAAATATTTTTCTAGAATTTAGAATATCTTTTTATATCTTTCAAGTACGTAAAATTTTATGAACTAATCGGGAGTAAGTCATTTCCTAAAATTTATTTTTTTTATTTAAAACGAGCTTGACTAGTTCTAAGAATACAATTTTCCTAAACTTTCAAACCATTTTCCAATTTTTGGTAAATATTTCCTTAAAGCCAGTAAACTTGTCCTTGAATGTGGGAATTTATTTATGTGTGAACTAATTTTGAGAATATGAACTTTTTATTTTTTACACATATTAAGTAATTTTTACTAGATTTTTGTAAAAATTTACTTAAACTTAGAAAAAATTACTTAAACTTAGGAAATTTTTTTACTTTAATTTAGAAAAAAAATTTTCCTTAATAATAGTATATGTCTTTTTTTTTTGAGTGTATAAAAATATTCTTGTTTATAGACGATTTTGTTTGTTTAAAGGCGTTTCTTTTGAGTTGAAAACTGTGTTTTCTACATCCCGCTTTCTAAAAGATATTTATTTTGAAATCCCGCTTTTTGGCGGTATTTTATTCAAAATCCCGCGTTTTGATCGATCATGTCCCGCTTTTTGCAAAAACCATCTGGTCACGTTAGTCATACCTAAATAAAAGCGTCAAAAGTTGTGTTAGCAGCAGGCTACGCATTTTCAGTACATTGAAATGTGAAAATATGTGATTGTACTGAAAATGCGTATCCTGCTGTTAACGCAACGCTTGACGCTCTTATTTAGTTATGACTCTCAGGTACTAAGCTTCAGTAAAATTAGTAAAAAAAATTACATCACGTCAGAATTTTTTTTTATCAGCCAACTTAATATTTTTGTTTTTTTGCAAGGCTTTTATTGAACTGAAAAAATGCTCCAATATCTGCCAAAATTAATCAGATGTTTGAAAAATGTACGCAAATGTTATTCAATACCAGTATTAAGAGTTTTGATTTCCTTCGAATTTTAGATTTAAATTACTTAATTTCGTGTCAGCGTGTATGGGCTATTATGTAATTTGCTAAAAATTATATGAATCCTTAATTAATTTATTACTTTCAGTTACAAACGGCGACATGAAACACATTAGAAGATATACATATAAAATCGATTAGAACAATTAGTAGCAAATGCAACAAATATTACCGACCGAATATGGATATTGCAAAATTTTTAAGATCAAACTATAAGTACAAACGGAGATACACACGATACCATGCTCATGGCAAACAACAGCGGCATTGGCATTGGCAATCGCCACGTCGCCATCTAAAACAAAATCAAAAACATCAACTTCCGGTAAACGAAAAAAACGCGACGGAAAATACACAAATTAAAAAGAATATTCCCTTCCATGAAAGCAAAAAACTTGACAAATTTCTAAAAATATATATTCTAATTATGCAACAAATGACACCAAGTAGCACTAAAAACAAAAACACGATTTACTTGTTCTATAGCAAAAGTGAAAGCGATAGTAGCAGCTTGGCCTCACGACTTGTTGCACAGCTAAAACCGATTAATAATGCCAACAACAAATCTCTGGCAAAGATAAGGACAGAAAATAAAGACGAAGATGGTGTCATTGAAAACCGTCATGCCTATAAAGATGCTAATAAAGACGCCGACAGCAATGTTTACATCTGCATCTACATCATCTACATCTGTGAAAGAAGCTATCAACAACAGAATTATGACAAAGTGTCAACAATCACATCAACACCAATAAAGTGCCAAACACGACAGCATCAGCAGATAAAAAGGAAAAACTCACCGTCATCTCTATCATCACAATCACTAAAATTTTCATTGACGACAACAGCAGAATTGTCGATGTGTACATTATTATCAACACCATCAATAGAAAATTATGAAACTTGCCAATGGACAGCCATATTACGTCATTATGTTCATGACAATTCATCGATCCACAAACTCAAACACACTCAACATACAAAATCATTCAAGAACAGAAGAGCGTTAAATATTATTAATAGCAGCAGCAGCAGCAGTAGTAGCAGAGACACAACGATTGCAAAGAGTATCCTCCAATCGTTCGATCAACATGCCAGTGCAACCTGGAATCGCAGCAACACTTTGTCTTACTTGCTTTTGACATTATTTATCGCCTTCACCATCGGTATACCCAGTACGACAGGTGAGTAAAAAACAATCAGTACAAAATAAAAAAGAAATTGTTCATCGTCTGTTTTGTAAGCGTTATTACGTACGTATGTATGTATGTATGTACAATGTACACTGTACATACAGCCACAGCCATACGAGCGCATAAATACATATGTATGTATTTACATTAGAGTGGCTGTTAACTGTATGTACTTTTCTTTATTTCGTCTACTCTCACCCGCCAAATAGGTTCAGTTTTATGTAAAAAAATACAAAAAAAAATTTCATACCGATAAGTTGCGCTTTAGGGGATGCGTCCGGCTCTCAAAGTTGGCCTTCAAGCCCATTTTTCAATGTGATTTTTTGCATATGACTGTCTTTTTAAAAAATCATTTTACAAGAATGTGGCATATTGCAATATTTTAGCTCTTCAAGTCAACAACATTATTCTCAAGATGTTCTCGTTGTACCTTCATACTGAACAGTGGATTAGCGGATTTTTCTTGTTGATTTCTCTTATTCTCATCCCACAAATCGGTTCAGTTTTATGTAAAAAAAAAAGTACAAAAAAAATTCATAGCGATAAGTTGTTTTTTAGGGGGTGCGTCCGGCCCTCAAAGTTAGCCCTAAGCCCATATATTCAATGTAATTTGTTTTAGTTTTCTTATAGAATTTTTGGTATTTTGTTGGTCATTTTCTTCATTATTTTCTAAAATATTAATTTTAGTAAAAAACTTTATTTGAGAATAATGTTGTTGATTAGAAGAGCTAAAATATTGCCATATATCATATTTTTGTAAAATAATTTTTTAAAAAGATAATCATATGCAAAAAATTACATTGAAAAATGGGCTTGAAGGCCACCACTGAGGGGCGGGCGCACCCCATAAAACACAACTTATCGCTATGAATTTTTTTTTGTATTTTTTCTTACATAAAACGGAACCGATTTGGTTAGTCCCTATTTACACTATGCAAGTCTTATTGCTAAGCTGATTAGTTTATTAGGATAGAGAGACGGGGGGAAAAGAAACGTTGCTGTTCCCCTCGTCTCTATCTCCCTGAAACTAATCAGCTTAGCAATAAGACTTGCACAGTGTGATTTGGGACTTAGTGAGAATAAAAGAAATCGAAAAAAATCAATAATGGCCACTCTTATGTACATACAATCAATATGCACTTAATGAATATTATTATTTAAATATTATCTAGGAGCACGATAGTGCACCAGGCCAAGTTCTGGCCAATGCACGCAGTGTATATATTTACACGAAGCCATTCGAGCTGTTTTTGCCCTCTCATAACTTTGTTCGCCGCAATCGTAAAATTATGATATTTAAACCATAATTAGAATAAATTCACGTAACCTCATATGCGAAGTTTGAAAGTTTCACAATTACAGGTTCCAGAGATATAGAGGTGCAAAAAGTGTATATTTTAAGACATACTCACTGACCACTGACACACTCATCAAATTGATGAAGCACTTCCCCTATCGCTAGAGAGCTAAAATTTGGTACACGAGTAGATCTAGGTGAGTAATGAACCAGAAAAATCTGAAAATATGGAAGTTTTGACCAGGAGGGCGGGGCTAAGCCCATAAAAATTAAAATCTGTGCTAGTGAGCTGAAATTCGATACAGAGCTAGGTCTAAGTGAGCACTAAAATAAAAAAGTCTGAAAACCCGAAAATTTTGGCCAGGAAAGCTAGGCTGCGCCCATAAAAGTCAGAATTAAAAAAGCTAATATAAGGCGCTTAATGGACCCTGTATCGTGTACTACGGCTCAGTATATTTAGATATACTATTCATGTGGGTATTATTATCCGTTTGCAACGAAACTTGACACGAGTAATAAGCACTGGCCGAAAAATCGTAAGTTTGGAAAAGTGGGCGGGGTTACGCCCATAAAAATTAAAAGTTGAGCTAAGGAGCTGAAATTCGATATACAAATAGGTCTAGGTGAGAAACCAATTAGAAAAATCTGAAAACCCGGAAATTTTAGTTAGAGGGGCGGGGCTGCGCCCATAAAAATTGAAAGTTACGCTTATGAGCTAAAATTTTATACACAGGTAGGTCTAAATGAGAAACCAATTAGAAAAATCTGAAAACTCAAAAAATTTTACAAGAATGGGCGGGGCCACGCTAATATTGTTTGAAACTAATAACTTAATATATAGCTTTTAACTCAAACCAATTTAGTGAAACCTTGCATACGCGTTGCTCGTATACAATACTTTAAACTATCACATTAAAAAGTGGGCGTGATCACTCCTATAGAATGTTAGCCTTGTGTTTAATCTACTTCGGTCTACCATATTTTAGAAGAAAATTAGCATAAATTATAAGCTCTGCTCACAACAAAATTGTGAGTTTAGTTAATAATATAATAATTTAATAAAATAATATAATAGTGGAAGGGATAATACTTATAAAATTTAATTCTCGCTAGGGAGCTGAAATTTTATACACAAGTAAGTGTACAGTAAGCCAATGGGAAAATCTTAAAACCAAGAAGTTTTTCCGGTATGCGGGGCCGCGCCTTTAAAACTCCAATTCGTACTAGAGAGCTGATATTTGACACACAAATAAATCTAGATCAGAGATCACTAAGAAAAATTTAAAACAGGGGCTGATTACTTGGCAATATTTTTACCATTCTAAAATGGAGAGAATAATGTGTATTTGTTCATTTCTTTGTATTGGAAAAAATGTTGTTAAGTAATCAGACTATCTAGAAATTGTATGACACCCTTACGATTACAAATTTATATAACGCATAGCTAGTTATTGTGGCAAACAAGAACTTGGTCAAAATTTATATCTCACTACTTTTAATGGCCGAAATTTTGGATAGGAACTTGGCCTTTTTTCACATTTATGTTTTTGTGAGAATTAATAATACAACTCATATTAAACTTTTCATTCATCTCATGTAATTTATGGATGCATGTACTTGCCTTAGAATGTTCGTACATACTTATGTATCTAATACATACAGAAATATGCAAATAAATCATAAATTTTGTACACAAATGCTTACGAGAAAAATTGAGATCAAAGAAAGATTATAATTCTGATATTAATTTTGATTAATGTGTACTTTGATGTTAAAACAACTATTTATATATGGAAATACATATGAATGTGCTCTTAATTATGAAAGTGGTCTAAGTCATGTAAGTTTTTGCTTCGAAATATTAAATAAATCTCAAAAAAACTTCAGTAAATAATCAATAAATTTTATATATTTTTATATTAACCGAGACTAAATTAAAATATTGCATAATAAAAAAATATTTTTGGATTTGTTAAAAATATCTTGACCAAAGAAATATATGACTTAAACTATTTTCATAATTAAGGGGACATATGTATGTATTAGTGTCCTGCACAAGACATCTTGTAAGAACTTTCAAGACATGAGGGATTTTTCAAATGCTTTACTACAGCGAAATCTTATAAAACAAACGTTAACAACACTGTTTGCAAGAAATTTGTTTGAGTATTGTACGTATAAGAGTAAAGAAGAAAACACTTCGTGACAGAAGAATTTGTGATACTTGCTTTTTTCTACGCATGAGCGCGTGTACAAACGTCATGCATGTATGTGTGTATGATCTTTTATTTTTATGCGCACATGCAAAGGCACACACATGCATTAACATTAGTTGTATGCGGTTAATCACATAATAGCCTACCATCTACATATTACACACACACTCAAACGTACAATATGAAAAATAACAATCATACACTAATCAACAGTACTTCTTTTGAGTGTTTGTTACAAACAAGCTGTTTTGGCGACATCGCTTGTTAACACTGATATACACGTACACCAATACATCCATCGTGCTTCGCTTATAGTACGACAGCATTTATTATTGGTTTAGTATAATTCATGCGACGTGAATACATTTAAAAATCATAACGTATTTACATTTAAAGATTATTTACCCAGGTCTCTAGTATGTATACACCCTGTCGGAGAATTTGTGGTTGACTACAAAAATAATTAACTTTTCTTAGACTAAGGCCGGGCTTACATTTCATTTTGCTGTTGTTATTTTAAATATTAGCTGCGTAGTATCGCGTTGAGTACACAACGCGTGATGATACATGTTCGAAACCCAGAAAGTTTTTTTTTAATTGACTGACTACCAGGTGATTTAAAAAAATCAACTTTCAGTTAGTTGAAAAGAAATGCAGGGTGAGACAATTGACTACCACCTAGGAGATCGCAATGTTAAAATAGTCAGTTGATTACAAGTAAAAGTAATCAAAGTGTCAGTCAGTACTAGTT
This sequence comes from Tachina grossa, assembly GCA_949987645.1. Classification (NCBI taxonomy): domain Eukaryota; kingdom Metazoa; phylum Arthropoda; class Insecta; order Diptera; family Tachinidae; genus Tachina; species Tachina grossa. Next base: position 70,985,032 of record OX465278.1, read on the forward strand.
GCGAAATAGTTAGCTTAAAGTTAGTTTGATGTTATTTGTACATTAATAATTATCACATGTAATTTGGCTTATAAAGCGATACGAACTTTAGCCTGTTCAAATCATAATATTTAGAAACAAATGAAGTACGAACAATAATAATTAAATAAACTTATTTTATTTTTCAGTACGAAAATAATTGGTATTAAAAAAAATAGAAAGAGGTTTCTAGGGTTTGAAAACTTTAGCTTTTTTTTTTGTTTTATAAAAATAACCTACTAAAACGAATTTTTCTTTTTTCTCTATAAATTAAACATACCGTACATTTTTTAAAGGAATAAAAAGGATGATTCCAGGGTTAGGAAACTTACACTTTTTGTGATATATAAAAAAACTAGGTCTAATTAATTTCTTTTTTTTCGTTATAAATTAAATATATTTTATGTTTTGGAAAGAAAAGTTTTGTTTAGAAAATTAGAAAAATAAAAACCACAGTTTCAGAGCTGGAAAATTAATTTAAAAAAATTAAATGAGTAATATATATACAGTGCAGTATTCTGGAGTGTGGCAAAAAAATTGTTTTTCTGTTTTAGAAACTTCATTGTGTTTTATATTATTATACTGAGTTTTTGTAGCCATGTTTATTTCTTGGGAGTATATGAGACAAAACTACAATCTTGGCCTACTGATTGTAGTTTTGTAATTCCCAATTATTTATTTGGAATTATCCGTAAGCAGTGTAAGCTATTTTTAATTGTGTTTGAAGTATACTGATGAATTGTGTAAGCAGCAACGCAATGCATCTATACGTGCTTAACCAACAACAAAAACCCGTTTTTTGGTTTGAAGATGTCTCACGATGTCGACAAAAAATTTTCTTTCGCTTATTTATATTGAAAACAAAGAAAATTATCTTATTTTGTTTTCAATATAAGTATGCCAAAGAAAATTTTTTGTCGACATCATGACCCAGGCAGTTTGTTTTAATTAAAAATTTGTTATGAGTAAGGAAAAGTTAAAAAATATAAGGAAAAGTTAAAAAATAATACACATGTACTTTGCATATTTACACATGTACATTTATGGAAATATAATAACTAAAGTTAAAATAAGTTTGTAAATCAAAAATAATCCAAAATTAAATAAAAACTATTTTCAGGTGGAGCATGCTGGCAGACGGTGCTAGATAATGGCAAATGCAACGAAATATTTTCCTTAAATATTAGCAAGAGTGAATGTTGTGGCGCCAATCAAGACTTCGCCTACACCGAGCGTGAACCAACTAATGTTGAATATTTCTTTGCGACAGCAATTGGCGGCGGCATGGAATGTTCGCCTTGCCTAGGTAGCTAAATCAAAATAAAACACATATTATTTTTATTACTAAAATACTCAGCTTGAAAATGTTAATTGGAAAATATAACTGCAAATTAAACAAAATAATTACATAAGAATATTAACTCCAAGTGAAACTCTTTGTTTCACTCTTGATTCATTTTCCAGAAAGTTGTATGAATGTCAAATGCGGACCAAATAAGAAGTGCATCAAACGAAAAGGAAGACCAAAATGCGTCTGTGCGCCCGAATGCGGACCTGCCAGAAGGAAACGCAAGCAAAGAGAGCACTTCATCCAACAGGAGCAACAACATCACAACTTGCATTTAGTTGGCAGTAATGTTAAAGGAGAAAACAATGAAGATATCAATGATGGCTATTTTCGAGATGTGCCCTCCTCCAATGCCTTTAAAATTAAGATAGAGAAAACACAACAATCGCGCGATACACGTAGTTTAAGTAGTGAAATTACAAATGTTAATTTAGGCCTAGAAAATGGCAAAGATGTAATGATCAGTAGTGGCGTAGCGTCACTAGTGGAACGACATCATTGCAAAGAACATAACTCTAACCAAAGAAATCTAATACACACAGACACACATCATTCACATGAACACATTCAACTTCAACAAGAGCAGCGACAACAGCAACATAACCACCAAGCAAACCATAAAAACCAGGAGCCACGAGGCAGTCGAAGACTTTTGATAACATCCAATGTTGAACATACGGAAAAGCCCACCACCAGACGATTACAAATCTTTAGCAATGTAAGAACAACTCAAGCCAGACGGCCAAATAGCAACAGCAATGGTAACAAGAACAACTATGGTCAACGCGAGGACACTGATCCCTCAGACTATTATGAAGAAAATGACGAAGACTACAACTACCAAGTTGTGGAAGACGATGCCAAAGAGACCAAAAACAAAAGTAGCAAAATCAGCAATGGCAACATTAATAAAAGTAACCGCAACGATGATTCAAAAAGTTTTCTAAGCCAGTCTCCGTCTAGACATAAGCTTAAAACCAATATAAAGCCAAATAATAACAACAAAAACAAAAATAAGAATAGAAATAAAAACCAACATGAATTACAAACAACCAAAATACGGAAACATTCTAATAACAACAATACCCGCTTTACACATCCTCAACAGAATGGACATCATGCTGAGAATACTCCACATTATCGTCATCATAATCGCAATCATAACAGCAACCACCAACACCAACACCGCCGCCAGCAGCAGCAGCAAAAACAACACCAACAACAAGAAAATCATGAAGAAGAACATCATCATAACAGCCATAGGCAGCAAAGTCAAAATCGTGGAAGACACAAACACAACAACAGCATTAAACAACATCACAAACAACAAACCATTGTATTAAACAAGCCAAAGAATAATAAGGATTACATCACAACCACCAGCATGGGCATCAACATCCACAATAACAGCATTAGCAATAAGAATACTGCCGTTGTTAATACCGCAACTACAAAAATTACAGCTAAAGAAAACAATCTATCTAATAGTGATGCATATGTAACTCCGATTGATGCATCCTCTTCTCCGTTACTCCAGACGGTATTAGTTAAAACAGCCACAACTACAACTAAAACAACAACAGCAGCAATTGCCATAACAACATCAAACTATTCCCCGCAAGACACACAGTCGCAAATACTGCTGCTGATGTCCTCGTCTTCACCACCGCCATCATCGTCATCGTCTACAATATCTTCCTTTTCTTCGGCCACTCCTTTAAATTCCACAATGTCTGCAAATCATGGTGCAGCTGCCAACGATCATTATCATAGTCGTTTACCAAATCGCGGAAGTAAAATAGCTGCGTCATCCTTATTATCAGCATCCTCATTTTTCCCCTCATCATCGCCACCACCGTCTCCATCATCGTCATCTTCATCATATTTGCAAGTGTCTGCAGTGTCAGCACGTTCCTCGTTGGAACCATCAGTTGTTACAACAATGTCTGCTATAGGCGAAGGTGTTTTAGTTCATGATCATTACCATCACACTGGAAAACTAGTAACAACGAACTCAACTCAAAGCCATAAAAACAACAAAAATGATGATATAATTTCTGCACTGCAATCGAATTTGCATAATAATCAACAGCAACAGCAAGACCAACAGCAGCAGACACAGCTACAATCACAAAATCATTACCAGACTCCATTGTTGGATGGCATTTCAGAACAATTTGATTTGATTGGATTTCCAAACAATAAACAGCATCAACGAATAACGGTAAGTTTTTGTATATGTATGTATGTATGTAACTACTTATGTATAACAGATAAAAAATTAGCGCTAAAAATAGACAACATCTACGGTTATATGCACATTCACATTACAAAGTTACAAAGAGGAATTAAGTGCGTTGTACCGAATTCAGACCCACAAATATCCCATGAACTGTCAATAATTTTTTTTTATACCATTCACCAAAAATGGTAAAGGGTATATGTATGTATATTTGTCATTCCGTGTGTAATTTCTACAATATTCATATGCAATCCATAAAGTATATACGATATATTATGGGTCCTTATGAATAGCGAATACAAATAAGTGATGTTGGCCTGTCCGTCCGTCTGATGTACGTGAAATCGGGTTTCCAAAACTCTAGAGATTTTGGTTTTAAACTGCTGTGTCAGAAATTATCCAAAGTAGATTGGTATTTAAAACCAGCGAAATCGAGCAAACGGTTTCAGAGCTGGAAAACTTCAACTTTATTTTACCAAATAAAAGGAACTAGCTAAACCTATTTTTTAAACTTATTTTATGCTTCAGTACGAATAAAGTTTAAAGTAAAAAAATAATAAAATAATCTAAAGAACGTTTCCAGGGTTGGAAAACTTTAACTTTTTTGTTACTCGTGTGTAAAAGAACCTACTAAAACTAATTTTTCCTTTTTTCTCTATAAATTAAACATGTCTTAGGCCGGGTTTCCATCTGTGTGCCATGTGCCACACAAGCGTAAAAAAGCGAAACCACTAATTACTAATAAAAAACAGTTTGATTCAGACACGTTTTTATTAAGTTAAACAGTTCCATACATAACTAATAGACAATTCTATAGAATCCAACATGATTGGAAACTGTTTAAATCAATAAATATATGTCTCAATCAAACAGTTTTTCATTAGTAATTAGTTGGTTACGATTTTTTGGGCAAATGACACACAAGAAATGCCAGATGTAAACTCAGCCTTACATTCTTAAAAGAAATAGATTAGTGTAAGAAATCAGAAAAATATAAAAGCGTTGGGAAACTCACACTTTTTGTGACATATAAAAGTAACTAGGTCTTATTAATTTTAAATTAAAATTAAAATTAAAATTAAATATATTTTCTGTTTTGGAAAGAAAAGTTTGGTATATACAATTAGAAAAATAAAAACCACAGCTCATGAGCTGAAAAAATTTAATTGAAAATTTTTTGGGTATTAAATTAACTAAATACAACTAATTGTTTCCTTATTTCCTTTGTTTACTTAACAAATTTTATATATATTTTAAAGAACCAGATTGGTATAATGAATATTGAAAAATCTAAACCGATGATTTCAGTGTTGGAAAATTAAATTTTTTTTATATATAAAAGTAACTAGGTCAAAATAATGTTTTCCTTTTGTTTACAAATTAAATATACTTTATGTTTTAGAAAGAAATAGTTTGGTATAAAAAATTAAAATAAAATTAGGGCCTGTTTTCCAATGTCGACAACGTTCGACTTGTCGCACACTTAAATTCAAAACAAAAGCAAATTTTAAAATTTTGTGTTTATTTCAAATGTAAATGTACGACAACTCGAACGCTGTCGACTTTGACAAAACGGCCCTTAAACTTTTTCTGGTATATGAAACTAATTAAATAAAACTAATTATTTCTTTGCTAATTTTAATATATTCTACATTTTAGAATGAAATAAATTAGTATTAAAAACCAGAAAAATCAAAATTAAGGCTTCAGACTTAGAAACTGAAAATAACTAATAAAAAATTTCCAAAAATAATTAATTTTTTCTGTTACTTATTTTCTACTGGATATAACAAACTATGAAGAAAAAATCGCAAAATAAAAAACAAAAACTTGCTAGGAACATATTTCTATGATTTTTTTCTACTTTGTATATATAACGAATATTTTGATAAATGTGTGCTTTGCAAAAACGAACGCCAAAAAATATTAAACAAAATATACAGCAGCAATGTAAATGCAAAAAAAATGTGATTCAGTTAGTTTTTATTTGATAGCTTATTTTAAAATAAATAACCCTCATTCTTTTTAACCCCCGACTAAAAAAAGGGGTGTTATAAGTTTGTAGTGTGTGTCTGTGTGTCTGTGCATCTGTGTATCTGTGTGTCTGTCTGTGTCCACGTACAGGCCAAACGGCTGGACCGATTTTCATTTAGTTTTTTCTGTTTGAAAGATGACTTGATCGAGAGGATTCTTAGCTATGTTTCGGTTCAGCCGTTTAGAAGATATAACATCTTTTCTGAAAAAAGTCGGGGGTTTTTAAAATTTTTAATTTTTGTTATTATTGTATTGTATCATGTCTACAATAATAATAATTAAAATAACACTTGAAAAAAATCTTTGTGATATAACGAATTTTTCGGTATAACGAATGGGCCTGACATTATATCGTTCGTTATACCGGGATTTGCCTGTATGTTCAATTTTTATATGAATATCTAATTTAAGTTGCTTATTTTGTTCTCAGCACAGTTATATTCCAAATTGATAGTCTTTCGTTAATAGCTTGTAACGAGTTCTTATTAATTTTTAGTAAATGGAGATAAAAATAAAACTAATAATAACTTTCATTTTATTTCCCTGAAAGCGTTCTTTTATGCTGAACATAATCGAAAAAATTCTTTAGGAATAAACAACATAATAGCGATATATATAATTTTCAATGGGATGTTTAAATTGTAACACTAAGGCCACAGTCTTTAGATAACTAATGAAGATAAATAAAATTGATAAGAAAACTCGTTAGTGAAACCTTTAGCGTTAGTTAACTATTGAATTTGGACCTAAACAGTTTTGCAACAGCAAAGATTATTAAATACGGGAAAATTTAGTTAGTTTATTTGGTATGAAGGTACAACACTAAGGGCTAATAAATCAGTCAAAGTTTAAACGTTGGTTTAGTTAAACTAAACTCAAATTTATATGTGGTTTAAACGCAACAGGAGTAAATCAGTGAACCATACCTTATGTGTAGTTTAAAAAATAATATTGTGGCAGCACTAGAATAAATGCCAAAAAGCACCTGTTTTGCAGCAGGCTATCAATTCTTTGTACAATGAAAAAGGCAAAAAAGTTAACAAAAATTCAATTAAATATCGCCAAATTATACTGAGAGAGGAATTATATTTATGCTTAGCGAAGTAGAATAGTATAAAAGAATAATAGAGTGTAAGCAAACAGGTCGAACAAAATCTGAAGAAAAAGTACAGGCTTGGAAAAAAGTTGAGTGCTCTTCCAATGCAAAACATATGGTCTGTAATTAACAAAATCATATGGCCTGTATTGGTAGTTTAAACGCCCAATTTTATGCGTTTACAGATGGTTTAAATACTGTATTGATTTATAGGTTTGCTAGTTTAAACACATTTTAAACCAAAAATAGAGATTAACTTGCACTGATTTATTAGCCTTAAGACTATTTTAGGGTTATTAAATATGTACTTATGTACTTATGTATCTCTATGTAGACTACATATTCGTACTTCGGTGAAGGGTATAAAGAGTCCCTTATGTTTCCTATTTGTTTGAAAAGTGGATTACAAAATTATTTTAAAGTTGTTTTTGTAATACATATCGTCACCTTAAATGCAAACGGACGTAACTACACAAAAATTCGAAATCGGATTTTTGATTGATTATGGTTCATTTTATAAAACTACATGTTCACGAAAATATTTAGACCTCTGCGATTGAAAATGACGACTTTATTAAAGAAATTCAAACGGACGTAATAACGAATGCATATATTTTTTATTGCCAGGAACGTAACTAAGATAGAAGCTGAAATATATATAAAGAGGAAGTAAATGGTTAAAAACATAAAAGTATCCATACTACAAGTAAATTTCAAAGAAAGTTTTCAAGAACACTTTCTTATTATTGATTTTGAAACGTTTTTTGCTTCTCCTGTAAAAAATATAAAAGTGTAGTTACGTCCGTTTGCTTTTAAGGTGACGATATACAGAATATATAAATTCAAACAATTTGAAATTTAGAGAAAAAATGGTGATTATATAAATATGTAATCATCTTAAAAACCAACGAAATATATTGTAATCAGTTTAAATTGAATTTATGTACGTAAGTATTTTTTTTAAGAAATCAACAAGTATTTATACAAAAAAATCAGAAAACCCGAATGCTACCAACTTTGATCCGTTAAATATACTGAATGGTCATTCCAAATGAAAAGTCATACGAGAAACTTACATATGATTTTAAAATACCTGTCGAATGATACCCATTTTGAAATAGTTCGCTAACTTTTTATTTTTTTTTTGTATTTACAAAATGGCTTCTTTCTGCTACCATATTGAATTTTGACAACTGATATATCTTAAGTGACACTTCCGGGATTAAGACAAATCGATTGACGTAAGAATTCGAGTTTGACACAAGCCATAAAAAATGTATGTACAGGGTGGGCCAAAAGAAACCAAGGGGTGTAAAAGTTTAATAACTTTTTTGTTTATTAATTTTTTTTTATTTTTTCTTTCAGATTATATAGACAACACTTGGAGAATTTATAATGGAGAGGTTCACAACTGAACAGAGAACCAGAACAATAGAATTTTATTACTTAAACCAGAGATCAATTATTTTAACGCAAAGAGCATATCGTCGACATTTTAACGTCAGAATTTCGCCCTCTGAAGCGATGATTCGTTGCTTAGTTAATCGTCATCACCAACATGGCAGCGTAAGAGATTTGCCTCGAACCGGTAGACCACGTTTAAGTCGCACTGCGGAAAATATTGAACGAGTACAGCAAAGTGTTAACGAAGCACCAGAAACATCTGGCAGAAGGCGTTCTGCTCAGCTAGAAATGTCTCGTACGTCACTACGGCGCATTTTAAAAAAAGATTTACAGTTATACCCATATAAGGTGCAATTGGTCCAAGAATTAAAACCCGCAGATCATCGGCAACGTCTAAATTTTGCAGTTAAATTTCAAGAGTTGGACAGAAATGAAATCAACTTTATTGAAAATTTGATTATGAGTGATGAAGCTCATTTTCATTTGAATGGCTTTGTTAATAAGCAGAACTGTAGGTTCTGGGGTTCTCAAAATCCAAGAGCCATTCATCAGCGCCAATTGCACCCCATCAGGTGTACAGTATGGTGTGGGATCACATCTGAAAATGTCATTGGGCCCTACTTCTTCGAGAATGAAGATGGAAGTGCTGTAACCGTAAATGGAGAGCGGTATCGGTTTATGATACAAAATTTTTTACGTCCTGCTCTTGAAAACAGACCTGGTATGTGGTTTCAGCAGGACGGAGCCACTGCCCATACTGCCCGAGACACAATGGCACTTTTAAGTAAAATTTTTGGAGAGCGAATAATTTCTCGAAATTCGGAAATTATTTGGCCAGCGCGATCGCCAGATTTGACAGCACCCGACTATTTTCTTTGGGGTTTTTTGAAGGAGCGAGTGTATGTGAACAAGCCAGAGACAATCCTTGAACTCAAGGCAAACATTGTTGCAGAAATTCGAACGCTACAGCCACAAGTTTTGAAAGATGTTATGGAAAATGCTCTAAAAAGAGCCCATCAGTGCGAAGCTGAAAACGGTGGTCATTTAAGAGACATAATTTTTCATACTTAGTGTAAAAAAATTTCCATTTTGTATATTATATAATCTGAAAGAAAAAATAAAAAAAAGTTAATAAACAAAAAAGTTATTAAACTTTTACACCCCTTGGTTTCTTTTGGCCCACCCTGTATATTGCTCCGTTATTGTAAAACAAAACTTTCAAAAGAAATGTGTTTTGCTTTGCGATAAGAATACTGCAGTACAGAACAAAACTGAAATAGAACAATGTTGAAGCAAAACCAAGCCTTCCAAACAAAAATGAAATAGAACATCAAAATTCACACAGAACATTCACAACATGTTTGGATGTTCTGATAGCAAAGACAATTTTCCATATAAAAGAAACATTGCGCTTCGTTAGGAATATGAAAGCTGGAAACAGGTTTTATTTACTATGAAATAGTATCATATATACTTATGTACAATTATATATGTATAATAATTTGTTAAATTTTATTTTCAATATATGTTTACATATATACATATATAGTTTGCATGTTTGTGCTCGTGCTCTAGTGCACTCGATGTTTCTGCTATGATTCACTGTTGTTTTGTTTCATTCTCGCTTTTTGTTTTGATGTTCTACTTGTTTTGAGAACACAAGCACAAAAAAAACTGCAGGAACTACTTTTCGAATGATGCTTTATTTATTTTAGTAAGAGTCATGTTTTGTTAGTTTTGTTTTGTTAGTTGTGCTTACACTAAAACAGACTACTTGGCAGTAGTTTGAAATAGAACACAAAACTTTTAGAGCGTCTAACGCAGCCCTTTAGTAAGAATCATCAAAATCAGTCCACGCGTTCGGTTTATACATACATACATACATAGACTGATAAACACAATACCACGGATGGAAATCATGGTAAAATGGTACTTTTTATGCTACATTTTTGACCTTGTTGGTACCGTGGTACTACCGAGAGTTTCTTGGTACAATTTAAAAATGTCAATGTTTCACTATATAGTAACATTAATTTTGCCTATGTTCTCTTTAATTTTTTTGTGTGTGTTTTATGTAACATTTAATGTATTTTTGTGTTAAGTTTCTGTTTTTAACCCCCGACTAAAAAAAGGGGTGTTATAAGGTTGTAGTGTGTGTCTGTGTATCTGTGTGTCTGTCCGTGTCCACGTACAGGCCAAACGGCTGGACCGATTTTCATTTAGTTTTTTCTGTTTGAAAGATGACTTGATCGAGAGGGTTCTTAGCTATGTTTGGAGAAAATCGGTGTAGCCGTTTAGAAGATATAACATCTTTTCTGAAAAAAGTCGGGGGTTTTTAAAATTTTTAATTTTTATTATTTATTGTAAAGTTCTGTATTTTTAAACTAATTTTTATAGGTTTGTTTTTATTAATTAACTAGCTGGCCCGGCTACTCCACGCTGCGGTCACTTCTTGGGTTAAAAACAAAGCGAAAACCTAGGGGGTATTGACGCAAACCTGTGTTGAAAGTTTCAGCTCCACAGCCCTTATAGTTCCAGAGATCATGCGTTAGGAACAAACACACACTACGATTTTATATATATAGATATTAAAAATTGGTACCATCATGGTCTAAAGAGTACATTTTATTTTCATAGTTGCTACAAAATCCAAGAAGTCATTTTCCTTCCCTGCACAATACCCTTCTATGCTATGCGCAGTCGGGTAAAAATTATTTATATCCTCCCATGCTGTGGTTTTCTAAACTATTGTTGTAAAAATATCAATATAGCATTTTTAAGTTTCAATATAATTTATGGTTTTCTTTTAAAAGTTAAATTTTTTAAATTCTAAAAGCAAAATCATAATTTATTTCAAAATATTTTTATTGAATTTATGCTGTCACTTACAATTACTTTACAATTTCTCAATTTTCACAGGTTGAACCGAAACAGAACAAAACGAAACAGAAAAACTAACGACTTGTATTAGATTTCTATAAACCGCCTTTAATCAAAAAATAATAGTCTTTCAGTTCTTTATATAATAGTAATGCATAAATATCAATATTATATGTATGTAAATCCAAAGCCAAATGCATTGATATAACGCAAAAAGAAACTAATTATGTTATTCAGATAATATTCAAAAATATTTTTTTTGGGAATAGGACTTTAGTAGAGAATAAGATTTAATAGAATCGTTCTTTTTACCAAAGAGAATCTGTAATTTTTCCTTTATTGCCTTGCGCATTTCTGTTTTTACTTTTATGAATTTTTATAGAATTAAATTTTGAACGTCGCGTTTCACTTTTGACAAATGAAGGCTTCTAAGTCTCAGATCACATGTGTACCAGATGTAAACTCGGCCTTAGTTGTTGTAGCTTTTGTGATAGTGTCATCACCTTATTATTGCACCATCAAATTCATAAAGTGAATAACGGCACTAATCAAGGAATGTGTACATTAGGGTGGCCGTTATTTTATTTTTATTTTTTTTATTTCTTCTACTCTCACTCGGTTCAGTTTTATGTAAAAAAAATACAAAAAAATTTCATACTGATAAGTTGTGTGTCCGGCCTGCAGATATTTTTAAAATCATATACGATAAATTTGTTTCAATACAAAATTAAAAAATACAGAGTGAAAAAATATTTGCATGGCCATTATTACTTTTAAAATCACAAGTGGTTTTCAGAACATGCTTGTATATCAAGAATTTGAATTTTTTTAAATAAAAAAATAAATTTTTCCCGATTAACATTTTACATTTCTATCGTGTAGGAAAAAAGAGAATTAATTTAAGAATATGGCCAAGTGTGTGTTAATCTTAAGCTTGGATCACACGAATGTACCAATTTTCGTCGGCTCACTGAAATAAATTCATAAGTAACAAGGTAAATTTGCTTTATTTCGCAACTAATTGAAATATAATTATATAACTGCATCACACTGCATTGGTAATAAAGCCACATAGACTTATCCAAGAATTAATTAAGTAATAATGTCATTATGGCTTATTACTTATGACTTATTGCAGTGAGCCAACGAAAATTGGTACATTGTGCCGATCGTGTGATCCAGGCTTTATATTTGTGATTTTAATTTCCATTACTGTATGATTCTTGAGAACAAAATCTTAAAATTATTGCAAATTTTAAAAATCACAGTGTCCATAATAGCGATTTTTTTTTTGTTGAATACACGTCTAAATGACGACTACAGTCGAACATCGAAAATTTCTCATAATAAGGACCTTTTTATTCCATAAAAATAAGATTTTAACATATTTAATTTTAAAACGAACCAGCAGTAACTTGAAAATTCGCCATTGTAATTTAAAAACTATTCATTATTAATTAAAATCGGTAAATTTGTAATATAAAAATAATTATCAAGAATATTTCAAAGATATTCTAAAGTATTTAAAGAAATAAATGTTGAGAACTGAAAGAAGATATTCAAATAATGCATCTAAATTAAAAAAAAGCACATCCAGTTATCTTATTTTTATAAATCAGAAGAGATTTCCTGATTCTTATAATAATACCTAATGTTCTTCTTTTCTTTCAATTAAGAATGGAGATAACGTTCGATTTCTTAATCCAGTGTGTGGAACTGATGGTCGTACTTATAATACAGAATGTCAGCTAAGAAAACGGGCGTGTAGAACGGACAATCCAAATTTACAAGTTGCATATCTTGGCCATTGCAGAAGTAAGTAAGAAATTTTAAGTAATTCTAAAGTTTAATATAATATATTATTTTCTTTAGTAAACCCGCTCTTTTAGCTGACTTTTTTTATAGACAGAAAAAAACAAAAATCATTTAAAAATTTGGTTAGGTCAATTAAACTTTTGATTAAATTAAACTTTTAAATTTAAACTTTTTGGTTCTTTTTCAATTAAACGTGTTTATTGCAGACAATTTTTTTTTTCTGTGTATATAATATAAAAAAAGAATACAAAAATTAAATAAAAATATACACACACAAAATTAATATGAATAATTTTGTAATATCAATTAAAAAATTAATTAAAATTTCACCTATAAGCTATTTGATAATATCAATTAAGTTTTTCCGCTCAAATTAATTAGTAGAAATAAAAATTTAATTAAATCAATTAAATTCTTAAATGAGAACATTAAATGGTGAATACTTCTTTCTGTGTAATGTCGAACCATATTTGTATTATTATACTTTAATACAGGAAAAAAGTTTTGTTGATTCTTCTTTCTTGTTGATGAATTAACACCATAAAATACTGTGTTTTTACAATTGCTTTATTAGTGATTTATAATTAATTTTTTCAACTAAGAATTTAACTGATTCAATTGTATTAATTAATTTGAGTGGAAAAATTTAACTGATATTATCAAATTGTTTATAGGTGAAAATTTAATTAATTTTTTAATACATATTATATATATTTATCGACATTTTAAGCAAAAAACGAAAACTTGGCATGGAGATATATATTAAAAATCTCTGTGAACTCTAATACAGACTCACGACTATATTTTGCGGTAACTTCTAATTTCAAAACTAATGGAAGTGGTCAGTAAGAAGCACCTCAATTTCGTCACTTATGTAAATTTCATGCCAAGTTTTCGTAATATATATACATACATATGTTGGTCTTTAGAAGTATTATGTGTCTTATAAAAATAACAAGCAACAAATGCGGCGTTTTAGAAATATTGGATAGATAGAAAAAATTCTTATGTCGATTTGGGGTTTTTATTCATAAGTCCTAGTTTACCCTATGCAAGTCTTATTGCTAAGCTGATTAGCTTGTTAGGAGAGAGAGAGACGTTTCTGTTTCCCGCGTGACTCTATCTCCTTAAAAGTAATCACCTTAGCAATAAGACTTGTATAGTGTAAACAACGACTAAAAGAGGTTAAAAGGTTCAATTAAAAAAAATCTTGAATTTTTTATTCGTCATACGCTCAAACTTAAAGCAAATTAATAAAATACCTTTTTAGCTATTTTGTGAAAAAGCTGATCTGTAAAACTAAACAATTAAAAGGATTTCGACACCGAATATGACTGATGTAAGCAACCCCATAATTTACAACTATAAACATTGTACTTTGTTTTAGCACCTTTGTACATTGCTTACCCTCACTCAATTCCTTTGGTAAATTCTCTCACATTTCTACTTTTAGTTATGACCAGTGATGGTATTTTGGTGCGTTTCGGGTATTTTTTGGTGCTTTTTGCCTACTCATAAACGTGAAATTTTGGATAATACCCTTTTTTAAAAAAGCGGGTATTTACAGTGCTTTTAACAATTTCTTACAGTGCCTTTGGTGCGTTTTTGTTAAATAAAAATATTTTTAATTTACAAAACTAAAATACTTTTAAGCGCTAATAGCACCATCTTTTAACTGAGGCTTCTTAAATTGTTTTTAATGACAATAGCGGAAACTATGTTAAAAACAATGTAAACTTTTCATAATTGGGATTAAAATATTTAATTTTTTTTGCAAAATAAAAAACTGGAAAGTACAACATAATTCTCTACATAATAATTGATTGAAAGTAGTATGCAATAAGCATTTGTTAAAGCTTACACAAATATTTAATCATACTATAGGCTGGTTAAATTTTAAGGGTCGATTTCAGAATTTTCATAAGGCTGTTAATTTGTCAGCGCAAAGTAAATCAAAATTTTCACGTCTACAACAAAATTTAGGTAAATTTGTATTCAACGCACAAGAGTGGTTAAATTTTAAAGGCTGATTTCGATTGAAAGCATGAGGTTATCAATAGCAGTCAGTTGTTTGAGACAACGAGTAGCCAACCCCCAATTTTTTCATATCGTATTGACGTGCTGTCAATGTTGACAACTGAAATGAAGGTGAATATCGCAAAAACAAGAACTTTTAAGTTAAGAGTACTTAAGAAAAGAGCGACACTTTTAATGCATTCTTTATGTGTAAATGATTTTTCAGTAACATACATAATTAATCTAAGCCTAAGCTTCACCTACTATTGTATGTATGTACATATGTATGTATGTGTGTATATGTTAATATATTATTTGCCTCCTGGCTTTTTTATTATTTGTTTTTACATACTTATTTTTATTAAATTAATCAAGATTTTATTTTAATTAATATGTTTATAAATTCTGTTATTACATCTCAAATACTTTGTTTGTTTTGAAGCAAAAATTTGAAATTATATTTTGACCTTTTACACTCTAAACTTTCCTTTTAAAAAAAAAATATTTTCGTGCTTTTTTACCCTCCTTTTCGTATTTTATTGCGCTTTTTACCCTTTTTGCAACAGCTTAATGTGCTTTTGCTCTTCGTAGAGATACCAACACTGGTTATGACCTAATAATAAACATAGCTCATAAAGTCTTGTTTGTTGTTGTTGTATTATGACATTTTTGTTTCAGCCACAACAACAATTTTATTAAACTATGTTAAAATATTAAAAGCCGTATTCATAAAAAGAGTTGATTGAGGTTTAAAATTCATATTAGTTAAAAAACGTTTAAAGGCTAAATAATGTTTTGTAAATATTGGTATTCATAATCATTTTTTTAACTAAAAATCAATTAACTAGATTTTTTTAATATATCGTGGCAACACTGTATTCTTTATTTGTCACTTGCATATTAGTTCTGCAAAACAACGATTGTTAACTCACAAAGTACTCGTGTCTATATTTGTTTATTTGTCGCTTTTCAGAGAAATGTTGTTTCTATAAAATAAAAGATGTGTTCCAACTTGTATTTAATAAAAAAAAATTAAAAAAAGTTCACAACAAATCTTTGTTAAAAGTGCTTTTTAATCCCCAACTAAAAAAAGGGGTGTTATAAGGTTGTAGTGTGTGTCTGTGTATCTGTGTGTCTGCCTGTGTCCACGTACAGGCCAAACGGCTGGACCGATTTTCATTTAATTTTTTCTGTTTGAAAGATGACTTGATCGAGAGGGTTCTTAGCTATGTTTGATATAACATCTTTTCTGAAAAAAGTCGGGGGTTTTTAAAATTTTTAATTTTTGTTATTATATGATTTATTTTATTGCAGATAAAGAAGCACTAGAATAACGAGTTTTATTTTGTTTGTTTTGAGTGTTTATACATCACTAATTAATTTTCTACAATTATATTTTTTTTTAACACATAAAATGAGAAAACAATGACTAGGAATGGAAACTGGATCGCTCCTTTTCTTTTAAATATTCTTCTGGAGTATATTTGATATTTCGGCAATAGTTTCTATAAAAAAAAAATTACATTGTTTTCTTCTAAATAACACTAGATATGCATACATACATACATACATAAGTACATACATTTATACACACATACATATGTACATACAGGTATAGTTCAAAATGTAAACAAAAACGAAGCAAAATTACAACAACCTCATCTTAAAATTGGTTTAAGCATGGGGGCAGTCAATTTTAAAATTTGCTGATTTACGCAAGGTTTAAAACCCGTTTTTTAAGCTAAAATTCTATTATGAATACAATTTTAGCGAATTTTGCTTAAACAATATTTGAAACGCTGTTTAAAATTTTTATGAATACGGCTGTAAGACATTAAAAGTACCTTTTGAATACCCCAATTGTGTAATACACATATCCATACCACACTTGTATCCTTGTGGTTCAATTGCAAAGCCATACCAAATAAAGGAATTCTTTTGTAATAGTTACTGGAATGAAGAAAATATAATGGGAATATATGTATGCAAGGGTTCGCAAAGCTGTGTGGCTTCATATCCGTCTGTAACATTAGCTCATACATAACTACGAGTATGAAAGAGAACTATGAAAATATAAAATTTTTACTCAATAGAATTCAGAACGATTCCTATTTGTGGAATATATGTGACCATTTACAAGAAATAGCTATGCTGGGGGATGAAAAAATGTCATTGCTTTTTTATGAATTGGTCCTTCAGATCACATGCGATTCCTGGAAGTAAAAACATTGCAAATGAGCCTTTAGTTGAAGGGAAAAAATGCTTTTGGTAGTAATTAATGTATATCTATCAAATTCGGCATAATAAATGATTTGGTATAAGCTATGAACAGGGATGGAAAGGCATTCAAACCATAGCTGTTAAGTAATGGTTGTCGTACTGATTACTAATTTGATTACTTTTTTTTTTGAAAGGTGAAGTAATGATTAAATTACGATTATATTTAGTTTCGCACGATTAATAATTGATTACGATTACTAATAATGGAAAAGTAATCTGAATTACTTGATATTAAAAAAAATAATCAAAAAGAATTAAAAGTAATTAAAAAATAATCCGATTACTTTTAAAGATTACATTTAATTCTTTTTGATTATTTATTAATAATCAAAAGTAGTCTTTGAAAGTAGTCGAATTATTTTTTGATTACTTTTGATTCTTTTTGATTATTTGTTGTAATTTCTAATAATTCAGATTACTTTTCGATGAGTAGTATAGAATTATATAATCAGTACAATTCTTTTTAAAATGTAATCTAATTGATTCCTAATCGCAATCGAAATTTAACAGCTCTGATTCAAACACCTGAAAAGTATATTTCCACGTGTAAGTGAGACCAAATTGAAGGAAGGCATACTTGTTAGTCCACAAATATGAGAAATCTATAAAGAATTGTTCAAATCTAAGTTGTTCAATAAAGAAATAAGAGCATGGGTAGCTTTCGGCATTCTATGACAAAATTCTATGGCAATATAAGGGCTGCAAATTGCGAAGAACTGGTACAATAACTTATTCTTCTTCTTCTTCAATAAAAGTACACTTCTTGCATTCGCATTTAGATTTTTTTCGTGGTGCCGTGTCTGATGAGCGCACACGGAAAAAAGTATATACCGGCAAGTGGTCCCCAGAAATATTAACTGATTTCTGCTGAGTAACCAATCTTGAAACAGCTGATAAAACTTATAAAAAAGCGATGTACTAATTAGTATTTAGTTTAATTTTTATGTTATAAATATTTGGGTTCAATTTCATTTAAATTTTAATTTATATCATACAAGTAGAAGCCATTTTTGTTAAATTTTTTGTTTTTCTCATAATAAATATGTTCATTTTTTATATTCCAATATTCCGCGTTTTATCGAAATGAAAAAATCTAAAAATTAGACGTGATGGAAACAATATGTGAACAGATTTGGAGTCAGCACACAAAAGTCAATTAAATTCACAGTGAAGTCAGTGAAGTTATTGCTCTGACTTTTCTTATTTTTGCAGAACAGTGTATTTACACTAGCCGATCATGTCATAGGTTGTCAGTTCGGATTTAATCGAACATAATTGCATTTATTATAATAATTAATTAGATAAATTTTAAAATTTTATAGTAAGGTACCGGAATGAATGAATGGATATGAATGACTTTGCAACTGAACCACAAGTGGAGAGTGTGTTACGGATAAGTGTACGAGTATTACACAATGTTTGTGAAAGTATGCTACTTGCTTAATTATGAATAAAATAAAATATTTTACACAGGTTTTTATTCCTTATAGCTTATATTATTTCCAGCGTTACCAGCTGTCCGATGAATAACAAAAATTCAAAATATTTTTAATTTTGTACCAAACATAGTGTTATTAACGCGCTATAAAAAAATTGCAACAAGCAAAAAAATATTTAGATTTCTTTATATTATCCCACTTCAAAGGCGAGCGTGTGTCCTTTTCTAGATCTTGGAAATGCTCATTCGTATTTAAAATTGAAATTGATTATAGTAACAACGTATCAAAAAATATAGACTAGATTTTAAATCAGCGACGCACAGTGGCGTGAAATAAAAGAAAATTAGTAAAAAGTCCGCAACTTTTGAACTAGTGAACAGATTTCGATGAAACTAACTGTTTTGGAAAGAAGAAGTGTTGAACTTATATATATTTGGAGGCACCCTGTTGTAAGGCAGGGTAGCTCCAAAGAGCCTCAAAGTGGGAAGCTGCGGTTGTCGAAATTCTTTCAGAGCTTGTAACTTCTGTAAATATCGACCGATCTTAATAATTTTTTGAGCGGAACAATCAACATTAAGAAACAAAAATAAATGCTTAGAGCACCATTTTATCTCTTACAGTTTCCAAGTTATTTGACTTGAAAAAATTTTTTTTTAATTTTTGGCCCTGACTTTTTTTAATCGTTGGTACATAACTTCTTTATTACTTGGCAAAAATCAGTTGGTTTTGTTGGTTTTGAAAGAAAGGTATATTACAATTTATATGAAAAAAGAATTTTTTTGATATCTCAAAAATTGTAGCAAGGAATAATTTTGCAATTTGGATTTCTGAAAATTATGAGAAAATTTTGTATATTTTGTGAAAAAAGTAATTTTAATTTTTTTTTCGAATATTTTAAAAAATCATTGAGTATTTGTTAAAAATTTTGCATGTTTCTGAGAGAGGAGGCATCAAGAAAAACTGTGAATTAGATTTTAGAGATTTTTGATAGTGCACCCTACATCCAGCATTGGTCGAAAACTAGCATTTTTTTGCAAAAAATTTAATTTTTGGATGTGGAAAAAGAAATTGCACGCTCGTTTTGGTAAAATTTGTTTACTTTTTATTAAAAATAAACTTGTTGTTAGTAACTTGTAAGAAACTCTTGACATCCTACACATATATGTAGGCATGGGAGGAAATTTTCTAAAAATGCTAAAATTTTTGTAACACAATTTTTCCCAATAAAAAAAAGTTTTAAAAACCTATAAATCGGGAAACAGTTTAATTTAGTTCAATAGCATACATTTAGCTTTGCAAACAGAAAAAAAATATTCTCATACCTTCAATACTTTTCGAAATATTCAAAATCCAATTTTGATTACAAAATTAAATTTTCTACATTTTTTTATTTTTGCCTAAATTATTGATCTAATTTTCTTTACTTTAAATGTTTCTAAACTTTTTTTATGTTATCACAATAGAAGACATAGAGTCTGAACACAATGTAACGAGAATTCATTGCGGTGCGGTTTTTCATACGATTTTGAAGTAAAAAACCGCAGTGCGGAACGGCATAAAATTAAAATCTATTTGATTTTCACTGCGGACTTTCTTATTCTTTCAATTTTTGACACTCTTTCTCTTTCTGACGTTGCCATAGTTTTTGAATAATTGGCGGTGTTCACAACAAAAACATGATTTTGAAGTTCAAAAATGTTTGTCATAAAATATAAAAGCATAAAAAGTTTATCAAATATAACTGCTAATACATAAAATGTTAATAATTTTTTGTTGTAAGTTGCGGCCATTACAAAATATTTAACAGAAAGAGTAAATTTTTTATAAAAATGTATGCACAAAAAAATTAATAAAAATTTAAACAGACAATGACAAGTATTGCCGTCGCCGTCTTCCGTTGTCTTATGTTTATTTTTCTCTCCCGCAACGAGAAATCGCACCGCACCGCAAACATTGTGTTTAGACTCATAATTGTCTATTCAACGGTATATAATATGTATACCTTTGCCATTACATCAGTCTTAAAATGTATACACAAATATGGGTGCCCCTGTGGCTGAGTGGTAGCGATGCTAGCCTCTCAGTCCAGGGGTCGTGGGTTCGATTCCCACCATAGACCGTGGTTGTTTTCCGCAGACAAGCTAATCGCTTTGCGAATTGTGTTCTCGTGGTACCTTCATATCGAAGAGTCGATTAGCGGAATTTTGCTTACATACTTACCAAACAAACAAAAAATTACACACAAAAATATTCGTAGTACATGTTATTCGTAATAGGTACATACTGACTTTGATAAATAAGCTTTATGCCTTGCAAATATTTTTTACATAGTAGAAATAACAGAAACAAAAAAAAACCGCAAACAAAAAAAAACATAAGCAAAGTGACATTGAGGAATTCTCTATATGGGTACCTCAAAACAAACAAACAATCACAAATAACAAAAACAAAAAAAGACCGCAAAGAAAAAAAACACAAACAAAGCACCCTTGAGGAACACTCGTATGAGTACCTCAAATACAAAAAATTTTGAAGTGAGTTCTAATGGCAGAAATGCCTATTTTACTGTGAGTTTTGAAACTCTTAATGAAAACAATATAAATAATAAACCTGATGAAAGTCTTTCTTTAACGGCAGAGCCAATTTTTCGTCAGCGATCAACTTCGCTTTGTCCAATGTCAAATAGTAGTGATTCATTAACATTACAGTTGCCTAGTACTTCTTTATATACGTCAGTAATATCATCCCCTTCAGGCTCGTATTCATCACAAAAACAACAAAGTTATCACTACAGATAACAGCGGCTCGAAACTCAAGGTACAAGTCGGAATGGACAGATATATAACCGTGGTTAAGCGTGGGCGAAGCCCGAATTCTTCAAAAATTGTATCTGCTCCAAAAATGTCTAGGGATAACAGCGCAGCCTCAACTAATCGCCAAAACCGCTTTAAAATTTTGCAAGATGACAACGACAAACCCGAGGTATCCTTGAATAAAAAATCATCCAAGCCGCCACCTATCTATTTGAGAGAAAAAAAATTCAAATGCCCTTATTAAAAAATTAATTTCGGTCATTGGTGAGAATAAAGTTCACACTGTTCCAATAAAACGTAGCAACATCGATGAAACTAAAGTCCAAATTTATGACGAAAAAGATTTCCGCAAAGTGGTTGCTGAATTTGAAAAAAATAAAACAAGCTTCTACACATACCAGCTTAAGAGCGCTAAAGGCATGCAGATCGTATTGAAGGGCATAGATTATTATGTTGTTCCCGAAGAAATAAAAGATGAACTCGTCCTCCAGGGGTTTAAGGTAAAAAATGTGTCCAATATAATAAATAGAGAGAAGATTCCCCAACCCCTATTTCGTGTTGAACTTGAGCCTAATGAAATAAAATTGAAAAAAATGAGACGTACCCAATTTATAGCTTAAAATACCTGTTATACCGAAAAATAACAGTTGAAGAACCACACAAGCGTTCTGGGCCCGTACAGTGCCATAATTGTCAAGAATATGGCCATACGAAAACTTACTGCAATTTACCTACTGTTTGTCTTGTGTGCGGCGAATTACACGGCACTGCTAGTTCCATGGTGCAAAAACCTAAATTACCTCCAGCTCAATCAGCAAACGCTTACTCTGCCACTTTTGCGCAAATGAGCCAACCAGTTACTTCCCGTGTATCGTATGCAGATGCTGCTAAGACAAATTCAATTCCCACATAAAATGTTTCCCCGCCAAATAATTCAAAAAATACTGACAAGCTTTAATTTTAATCGCCTTGAAGTTACTATTGATAATCTGGTGCCAACTATAAACAATTTTACAACAAATATGACTAGCATGATGCAAGAAATGCTGCGAATGCAGAATATTCTGCTTCAAGCATTAATTAATAAGCCATGAACACGTTAACAATATATTTCTGGGACGCAAACGGCTTTCGCCATCATAAAAATGAACTTGAGCACTTCCTCACGGAAAAATATTGATATAATGTTAGTATCTGAGACTAATTTGACTTCGACAAGTCTTTTTAAAATTTATGGCTACACTATATATGATACAAAGGACCCTAGAGGAATTGCTTGCAGTCGATCAGCAATTCTAATAAAGTCAAGACACAAGCACTTTATTCTTGATAATTGATCAATATGAGGATTTCTACAAATCTCTTGGACCTTGTTTTGTAGCAGCTGGCGACTACAATGCAAAACATACGTTCTGGGCTTCGCGTCTTATCATAACCAGAGGTCGAGCATTGTTCAACACTATTTCAAAAATTGGCTTGGATGTCATTTCGAGTGGGGAGCCCACTTATTGGCCCACAGACATACAAAACATTCCGGATGTTATAGATTATGGCGTCATAAAAAATATCTCTAAGGATTTAATTCAAGTTCAAGCTTGATCTCTCGTCCGATCACTCTCCGACGATCATTACAATTTGTAGCCCATTAAGAAGTAACTTACCTGACCCATATGTGAATATGATCAATCGTGTTCATTGGCTGGGGTTCAAAAAATATCTCAGTAGTCATTGTACGGAAAATATAACGCCTAGAACACCCGATGATATTGAATCTAACATTGCCAATCTCAGCGAGAATATTAAACATACTGCTGAACATGCCGCTATCTCCCATCCGCAGACTGGGTTTAATAAAATTTATTCTACAGACATTGAACGTCTCGTACGTGAAAAAAGAAGAGCTAGAAGGGAATGGCAACAGCACAGATCACCGAAAAATAAGATCAGATTTAAAGAGTGCACTAAACGACTCCAAGAGTTGCTTGCATCTGAAAAAACTGCATCTCTTAAAAATTATCTGGAAGGTCTTGATGTTACACCAGCGTCTAATTACTCTTTGTGGCGCGCTGCTAGAAAGCTTAAAACACCCGTTGAGTATAAACCATTTCTACGCACATCTACCGGAGGTTGGGCAAGAAAGAATACTGAAAAAGGTAAAATATTTGCTGAGCACTTAAAATCCGTTTTTACGCCAAACACATGTACTGGTGTTGCTGATTTGCCGAGTGTAGTCGCTCTACCCCCTCAACACATAAAGTTTAAGACGCGTGATTTACAAAAATTAATTGCCGAACTCAACCCGAAGAAAGCTCCGGGTATTGATGGAATTAGTAACAAGATGCTGATGAACTTGCCTCGTATTGCAATGAGAATCCTGTTGTTAATTCTTAATGCCATTTTACGACTGGAGTATTATCCACACAGCTGGAAGCTTGCCAAGGTTAAAATGATTCCAAAGCCGGGCAAAGATCTAACCAAGGCCAATAACTCTACTATCAACTATGTCAAAGCTTTTCGAAAAACTGCTCAAAATAAAATTCTCCCCAATTCTAATTAGTAGTGGGTGCATACCAGACCATCAATTTGGTTTTAGAAGTCAGCATAGCACCATTGAACAAACTCACAGATTGGTTCAATTTATAAGAAGAACTTTTGAAGAAAAAAAGTATTGTTTTGCACTGTTAATTGACATTTCCCAGGCATTTGATAAAGTGTGGCATGAAGGCCTTATTTTAAAATTGAAGACTTACTTACCAATAAACATTTTAAAACTTTTAGAAAGTTACATTATTTCCCGTAAGTTCACTGTTGTGGAAGGACACTTTACGAGTAGGCCTGAAATTATTTCATACGGTGTGCCACAGGGGAGTATACTGGGACCAGTTTTATATTTGATTTATACTTGTGATAGGACTGTGAGCAGTAGTATCCATACTTCCACATTTGTCAACGATACAGCCTGCCTTAGTATGCACGAAAACCCTGATGAGGCATCCCGCAAACTCCAGGAACACATTAGCCAGATGGAGCTTTGGTTAAACTTATGGAGAATCAAGGTAAATGAACAAAAGTGTGTTCAAGTAACATTTACCTTACGAAGAGATACTTGTTCGCCATTCGGATTAACAATGAAGTTGTTTCTCAACATTCACATGTGAAATATCTTGGTATACACCTTGATCGACGACTTACATGGAAACACCACATTGATTCTAAGCTATCACAAATGAAACTTAAATTAAATCAGGTACATTGGCTGATTGGTAGAAATTCAACACTTAGCCTAGACTGTAAACTTTTAATATACAAGTCGCTTTTAAAGCCAATATGGTGCTACGGAATTCAACTATGCGGCACTGCTTCAGCTTCAAATGTAGAGAAAATTCAACGAAGGCAAAACAAAATTTTACTTATGATAACATCGAATCCATGGTACATCAAAAATTCAAAAATACATCGTGATTTGAATATGCCACTAGTGACTGAAGAAATTGCAAAATACGCAGGCAAATATCTAACAAAACTCGAGTCACATCCTAATTCGCTTGCTCGTAATATTTTGAACTTTACTGGACACATCCGCTTAAAAAAGAGAGATACACGGGCTCTAATATTCAACACTCCAGATGATGAAGCTGCTTGAAAACACTTTTTTTTTCTTTTTGTTGCTTATCACTACTTATGTATTATTAATAACTATCACTAAGCTTATGTCCGACATTGGTTGGGCCTAATAATTATATTTTAGATTAGAATTTGAATTAGTTCATATTTGAAGATACAATAAATAAAAAACGTGCATAAAAAAATTGCGTTGTTGTTAAAACAAAAAAAAAAAAAAAAAAAAAAAAAAATTATGTACTTAAAAAAAATGTATGTAACAACTCAGGTGAAAATTTACTTGTTTTCCTGATATTCAAACAAACCCAATTTTTTTTGACCTTTTGAAGGTGTATTAAATATTTTTTTGTATTTAATTACTTTTATTTGGCTGAAACATATAAAAATTAATATACATAGACAGTATATATACCCACAAGGGCAAAGGCGCCTGCGCTCACACCCCTATTATGGGTATGTTTTTACCTAATATTTGTATCGCTTTTGTATCCGTTGTTTGTAAAATACATACCTAAACACTTAAGTTGTGATGAGTTCAATTTTGTTATTTCAGTTATACTAGATATCATGGAGATTAAAAATAAATCGCTCTGTAAATTAACATGGCAAAGCCTCAATGGTGGGACTACTCGGTCGGATAAGGTTGTACATAGTAACTACTACGTATGGTTTATCTGAAAATATCGATTGAAATTTTTTTAAATTATATGAAAAAAATTTAGTGAATGCAATAAACAAATTTCTAAATGCCAGAATAGAAATAAAGATTTATTTTATGTATATATAAAGAAGTTTGATCGGCCAAGTAAGGATTATGATAACGCTCGATACAGAAGCAAAATGATTAAACAAGAAGCCTTGATTCATTCAAATTGATTTTAGCGAATACCCAACCAAAAAAAAGCTGCCATTTTTTTAAAAGGGGGTAGAGCGACGACACTCGGCAAATCAGCAACACCAGTACATGTGTTTGGCGTAAATAAGGATTTTAAGTGCTCAGCAAATATGTTAGCTTTTTCAGTATCTCTTCTTGTCCAACCTCCGGTAGAAGTGCGCAGAGGTGATTTATACTCAATGGGTGTTTTAAGCTTTTTAGCAGCGCGGCACAAGGAGTAATTAGATGCTGGTGTGACATCAAGATTTTCCAGATAATTTTTAAGAGATGCAGTTTTTTCATATGCAAGCAGCTCTTGGAGTCGTTCAGTGCACCCTTTAAATCTAATTTTATTTTTGGGGTGATCTATGCTATTACCATTCCCTTCTAGCTCTGGTTTTTTCACGTACGAGACGTTCAATGTCTCCCAGCAAAAATGTTTGCTTGCTGGAAGCATTTTTGTAAGGGAGACCATGAAACGGAATTACTTGCAATTGCGCTTTTATAATGCATGATTTTTGTTCGCGATGAGCCACTTAAGGCCGTGATACACTATCATACAAAGTCGTACGATCTACGAAAAAGTACAACGCTGGTATGATGGAGTTTATGAAAATTTTCAAAAGACAATAATAATTCATCACACCAGGGTTGTATAATTTCGTAGATCGCACGACTTTGTATGATAGTTTATCACGGCCTTTAGAAGCAATAGCAATAAATTATCCACCAAACGTATGCCTGTACTATACACATACATACATATGTATGTGGCGCCCTGTCAATTTATCCAACTGTGTGAACTTACCTTTTATTTACAACTAAAAATATAAAAGATGGCAGCTTATCTTTTTCATTCCTTTTGCTTACGATCGCTATTCTAATTTTGTCTGCCGGCTGCTCAAAAACGCGTCAAATAAAAATTTGCAATTACCATTTATAAATAGTTAAATTATAATTAATAATTAAACAAAATAAAGACTTAATTTATAATATAGAAATAATTATATATAAATTGTCATTTATTTTACTTAAGATTGGTGCAAAAGATAAAACGCACCAAACATATATAATTGTGTACTGTTCGTGTACGATCGTAGAACATATTTTAATGGTATCGCTTACGTTAGTGCTTCTAACAGCTTTTAGTGCTTCTAAGCAGCGATGCCAACTTGGTGCTTTTGGCACTGTTTTTAGTGCTTTTTGAAGACTCAAAACGCCAAATTTTGATCCTTGGTGCCAAACTAAGAAAAAGCACTAAGTAGTGCTTTTAAGAAATTTCTGTATTTCTTAAAATTACTTTAATAAAAACTTAGTGTATTTATTTTTTTAGTGTAAAATCATACCTTTTTCGTCTGATATATTTCATTAAAAATATTGATAATGATGCCGAAATAGAGAATAGCTTAGAAAACATTATTAAATTTCACTCCTTTTTCACGTTAGTGCTTTTTACGCTTTTTAGATTTCAAAATTACGCTTTTTAGTGCTTTTTTAAAACTCTGATGTGCTTCTAGAGCCAAAAAAGTTGGCATCACTGCTTCTAAGTGTCGATAATTTTTTGCTGGGCTGTAGAATA
Organism: Tachina grossa; assembly: GCA_949987645.1. NCBI lineage: Eukaryota > Metazoa > Arthropoda > Insecta > Diptera > Tachinidae > Tachina > Tachina grossa. Next base: position 71,012,491 of record OX465278.1, read on the forward strand.
AATTCTGTTAAACCCAGTCTGCGGTTGGGAGGTAGAGGCATGTGTGTATTTAAGCTCTTCAGTTGGATTAGTATAAGTGTATTTAACGGTATATAAAGTGTCATTCTTAACCCTAATTAGTACACTAGGGTCTTTTATTCACATGCAAATACTCGAGTCCACGAAAGAGCGTTTGTAAAGAGAGAACAACGTAACATTATTATTTATTTTATGATTGATTTTATTAACTGTTACGTTATTTTTATGTTCACTTGTATTTGTAACTTTACGTTTTTGATCTCATATAACAACGTTTTTCGTGTTGGAAAAAGGAATTTAAAAATTAAATTAAAAAAAAAACAAAGTTGCTGTTTGCATAATTAAAAGATAAGATATGATTTAGAGTTGTGCAGCTCCTGAATGAACTAGTTCAATTGAACGATTCACATCACTGAGCGCTCTGAGCCGGTCAATCAACTGAGCGCTTTCAGTTCAGTACTGAGTGGTTTCTAGATTAGTATCGTACTCTTTCAGTAGCTCGTTTTAGACACAAACCTATAACCAAACCCATTTAAATTACATGTAGACTTCCATCAAACTCTTTCAGCAGCTCGTTTTAGACACAAACCTATGTATTTTAAGTGAGTTTGATAATAGGTTTGTATATAAAACGACCTAATGAAAGAGTTCGATACAAGTCCAGTTTTAAGCAAATTTTTTGTGTTGCACAAGTACATAAAAAAATTTTATATATGTACTTATGTATTATGATAATATTAAAATATATATCTGAAACATTAAATAATTTTAATTTTTATTGTACATAGGTACATATGTACATGTGTACATACATAGTATATGTACATGTATGTAGTAGAGTTGAGCGATTTTTCGAAACCTGTTACTTTTTCACAGCGATTGAAAAATCACATATCACAACTGTGACTGAATATATCAAGTAACAGGTTTTGGAAATATAGTTCTTTCATACAAACTGTGAATGTTCTTGGATGCTTGCTTTACAGTAAATAAAGCTACCACATAAATTTTTTTTACACATTCAGCTTTTGTCAAGAAAAAATCGTCAAATCGTGTCAAATCGTCTTTTCAAGCAACTATGTACAGCTCACATTTTTATATTTGCAATTTTATTGTCTCTCTATCTGTTATACGACAATTCTCAATGTATGGATGGGGTTGTTTGCTAATTGTTTATTCTTGTCGCTCTTCTTATTAGTATTTATCAATGTGTTAAACCATGATCACAGTCACTTTTTAATTTCACTGCTGCTCTTCTTATTAGATTTTCTCAAAATAACAGAACTGCTACAAGCAAAATATTGCTAAACTGTGATCACAGTCACAGTTTAAAAGAACAGCAATTTAGAAATCACGTTCACAAGGAGCAACATTATTAAAAAATCACGTTATCGCTCATCACTAGTATGTAGATATATTTATTCACAAATCCCACTTATTAAACTACTCCTATTTTAGTTTTATTTATTTTTTATGCTTCATCTGCCTTGTTTTGTATTGTATGACCACACACACTCACTGTATAAATCTGGCACTTTTTATGCTTCTGTTTTCGCTCCTTTATGCTTGATAAAATGTTTCACTACAAATGAACTGAGCTACTGAGCCAACCGAATGAAATACTTCATTAAAGTGCGCTGAGCTGAAAAGAGCGGTCACTCAAAAGAGCTGATACGCACAACTCTAATATGATTTAGTTAGTGCTTTAAACTTTCTAATCAAATTTGTGTTAGTTGCCCAGTAAATTTAATTTTAACCTTTATGTCAACGGCAACATACCTGGGTATGTTTTTAGTTTTGAAAACGCTGTAGCTCTAAACTGGATAACCGGATCGACTGGAAATTTCTTGATATCCTAGTCAAAATTGTTTTACGCAATAGTTCCAAGTTTGGTTAGGATTAGATCATCCGTTCGCAAGATAAAGCCCATTTACAAAGTTGCACCCTTAAGTCAACAGAATACATACCTGGGTATGTATAGTAAAACGCATGCAAATAAGATAATATAATATAAAAGTATAGTTTATTTTGAGCTCAATTTTGTAATTATTTTTTTATTATTATTATATAATGTCAGTTTTAATTATTTTTGCTTAAAATTATTTAAATTCAAATACATCTATCGCATTGAGGTAAGTCTTTGGAATGCTCTGCGTACACTGGTTTGTTGCATAATGTGCATGCTTTACGAGTAGGGCGTCGTTTCGAGCAGATGTAGCAATTCCCCTTTACTTTTAGCCGGCCCGTACTATCACGTTCCTACGATGCATGTGCCTCAGCATCCATAACTCCGATGGGCCCACCTTTCATGGCTTCGATGCCGTTGCGCGTTGAAAAATCTCTGGATATTCTGCTGTTATTCGCCCTTCTTTCCATTTCTGGCTTGCACAATTGCTCGCTAAGCTGATGGAGAAACATCCTACGGCGGCTTGTAGATGTCTTCAGGTGAGTGTTGTTGTCAATGTATATTACGTATTCAGCAAACGCAGCAACGTCCACAATATTATAAAAGAAAGCCAGAGGCCATCTATTTGTGCGCCGCTTCGTACTAAATTCGGACAAGCACTTGTCCATGTTATCAACGCCACCTTTGGTTTTGTTGTAGTCCAATATAAGTAATGGCTTCTTCTTAGGACCGGTCGTTTCTGTTGTATAATGAGTAGTGGACAACATTACAACTGCCTTGTTTTTCTTGTGAACGTACGAGCACATCGTAACGTGATTACAGAACCCAAACATTGATGATTCAGCCTCACGTCGTTTCGGGTTGGCAAATGCTGCTGGCACGAATGTACGCCTTTTGTTGCAAGTACCCAATATAGATAAATTGTTGTCTAACATCAAAGTTTTTGCCAAGTTGTAGCTAGTGAAAAAGTTGTCACATACAATATTTCTTCCACTTCCAGCAAAAAAGTTGACACATAAATCCTTTACTACTCTTTCGCCAACGTTTCTTTCACGTTCACCAGACGGTGCCATTCCTGTATAGATTTGTCCCTGCATTGAAAAATTATATTCAATTTAGTTATTTAGATTTTCAACAATATTCATTGTACCTGCAATGGATAGGAAGAAATGGAGTCGCACACCCACCACACTTTTATTCCATATATGGCAGGTTTTGATGGTATGTATTGCGTGAAGCCAGTTCCACCACGATAAGCATACAATTGTTTATCTACGGTGACGTTGGCTCCAGCCACGTAATATCTACGAAGACAGCTGTTAAGCATCAAAAAAAGTCCGATATTGCTGCTGCTTTGTCCGTTTGTTTTCGTTGCTGGCGTGTGTTTCCATTATCAAAACGTATGAAGCGGCTTATTTCCCAAAATCGTCGTACACTCATTGCGGCACGATATAGTGGATGTGAAGTAGTTTTCCACAAATCTTTCGTATGCACGTAACCAGGCCACTTAGCAAAAGTAGGCCCAAATATGCATCAAATTCACTTTTTGTTATGGGAATCCATGATCTCGGTTCTCGTGTTGGATGTTTTGCGTTGTCAATATCATAAAATTGCCTTGCCTTTCGATTTGATTCACGAATAATTATGACGCATATTTCGTTTGACATTATCAATTGGAACGTTTCTGCAATAGTCAAACCCTGCGTTACCCGTACTGGTCCAGATTCTGCACTTCTTAGAATGTTGTGCGTACGGAATCTTACAGTTTGTGGTTGTATCGAGGACCAAACATTACCATCTCTGGCAGTAAAAACTTCGCCAGTTTCAATTGGTGCATCTTCAAGATCTTCATCAGAATCACTGTCGCCCTCTGGGTCATATTCTGGTAACATGGGTTCTTCAACGTCTGAGTCATCTCCACCAATATCACCTAAAGCCTCGTCACCAACTATTGAATCGTGGTCACTTGTTTCTTCTTGGCTCTCTTCAAGCGCTTGCCGAATATATGCTTGTTGTTCTTCGTACGAAAGTGCGCTTAGTTGTCGCGGAGTAAGCCATTCACCATCAGCCATTTCACTTGTAATATTTTTTTATTTCCACAAAATAAACAGAAACGTCTTTTCACTTCGAATCACATATGTAAACTAAATTTTCTGACGATACTACAAAGAATGAAATTTCCGCAACAATAAATGTTTCTACCTGCCTATATTATATATTTATTATATACGTATGTCGTCTACCTATACAACCACTTTTTTCAACAAACAATGACTGTGAGTATGAAATTGGTTATCATAAAATTTTTTAGCCTTTTGTCCATTTCTAACAAACTAAAAAAATAATTCGGAAATTCCAACAAACCAGGTAGATACGTAATTGGCATTTTTATGCTAACGACGTACCATTCCCCATACAAAACGTATGTAATACATACCCAGGTATGCTGCTGTGGACGTGCGTAAGGCATTTCTGCTGTTGACATAAAGGTTAATAATTTTTATGGAGAAGTATACCGAGATCCCGGGATACTAAAAAAAATTACCGCTTTCCCGGGAAATGAAAAAATGCGGGAAAAAACTCTACAAACACTATACCAAAACATTTGATATCCGTCACGTACGAGTATGCTCATCTATCTAGGCGCATAATGCATGGATTATTTTTTAGGACTTACATATGTATTTAACTTTTAAGCCGGCTTATATAATATTGATTAAGTAAGAAACTGAAAACGTATATTTGATTATTAAGTTCATGTTCGAACTCATTAGTTGTTTAACTGAAAGTTGCAGTAGGAAATGGTGTGGAAGAGGTTCGTTGATGAACTCAGTAAAGCATTTCAGAGCTTCTTATTCATAAAGAATAATTTTGTTCTATTAAGGGTGCATTAAGGAAATTTTGTATGAAAATTAAAAGATTAATTTGTTGTTGGCTGCAACGAAACTCATCTAGACGTGCTAAACTAACAACAAAATTTTTTTGTTGTTTTGAAGTTCGAACAATTAACTAAAATTTTTTATTCGTATTTTCTTTGACATGGGTTAAATAAACATAAAATATTGAAATAAATCTTAGACTTAATTTAACGATTCCTAAATGTTTCCTTACGATTCATTTTGTTTTTATGTTTGTAGAAGTACTTCTTTCGGGACATCTGAGTTCGTTAAGAATTCCACCGTGCGCTTTGACTTATAGACCAGTGCTGCCAAATTTTTTTTGGCTCCAAAAGCACATCAAAATTTAAAAAAAGCACTAGAAAGCGTAAAAAACACTCACTTGAAAAATGAATAAAGATCCAAACGAGTGAAGTTTAATAATGCTTAATGTTTTCTAAGCTATTCTCTATTTAAATAAATATATCAGACGTAAAAAGCAGTGATATCTAAATTTTAGAGTCTGAAAGCACATCAAAATTTAAAAAAAAAACACTAGAAAGCATAATTTTGAGATATAAAAAGCGTAAAAAGCACTAACGTGAAAAACGAGTGAAGTTTAATAATGTTTAATAATTTTTATTATATTCTAAGCTGTTCTCTATTTTGTGAAATATATTAGACGTAAAAGGTATTCTTTACACAGAAAAAATAAATACACCAAGTTTTTATTATGTAAAGTAATTTTAAAAGCATTGCTTAATGCTTTTTCTTAATTGTGGCATTAACGTTTTGAGTCTTCAAAAAGCAATAAAAATTATGTCAAAAGCACCAAGTTGGCATCGGTGTTATGGACACTTGTTAAAAAAAATCTAAATGAATCACTTTTTCGTGTGCCAGTAAATCGTTTTGGCATTTTAATAACACTGAAAGTAAATTATAGCGGATAGCACACTGAAATATTTAATTTCATACAACCAAGTTTTTTTTTATTTATTTACATACATATTGTCCTTCTAATTGTATATTATTTGTTTATCTATTATTATTTTGCATTTATTACTAATTCCTACATTTGAACGTAGATGAAGCTTGACGTTGAAAATTATTTAATAATACAGGAAGTAAAAAATTCATTGGCTTAGAAATAATAAAGAAAATCTATACATACATACACACATACATGCATACATACATATGTACCCTGTAGGAAATGTCACTAGTGATTCACTAGTACTGATTCAGTATTGACTTTGTCGCCAGTACTACTGACTAATTATGCCCCACGCAATGGTTTTTGCTATAGACATTTAACATGTGCGTGTTATTGAAAAGCAACTACTGACATTGTAACTAATGATTAGATAGTTCTTTAAGGACGATATGAAGACATTGGGTACAGATAGTCACTGCCACATTTTAGCAATTCTAGTACACTCTTTTGGTGTTTTATTAAATAAATATATAAAAAAATGGAACTTCTGATTAAAAAATATAAAATAACCGGAAGTAATTCATTTATTCGTTCAACATATTACCAGCAAGTAGGGATGTTGTTTGTCTTTTCTATTAAATACATATACTTATGTGAATCAAAAATTTTATGTTTCGGTGAATTAGTAAAGCAAACACTCACGAATGAATCTGCAACGGTAAAAAATTACCATAATTGGCACTTTCACTTAAATTTTTTTTAATTTTCATACTTTCTATTTTATACAATATAGAATGTTATTTTATTTCTTTTTTGCAAATTCTTTTTGTGTATTTTTTTTTTTTAATTATTGTTCGATACATTTATATTCACGTTTTAATTTGATTTCTTAAACTAATTTTAGAAACACTTAAATTTTGCTTCACGTCTTTTTTATTTTCAACAAACCAATAAAACAAGAAGAAAACTGTTTTCTACGCATCAAAAACAATATTATTAGACGATCCGTTGACAAATGTTACCAAAACAGTCGACAAAAGTGGTTACTTGGGTACACTTAACCCCACGTTTCCTTCAGGGTACATACATTTGAAAATAAAAATAAAACAATCTCAATGTATTCGTATCATAATTTTCAATGTTGTTTGGAAAATTACCAACGTCAGTGTGCAATAGCTGTTATTGGAAACTTGTTAGATTAATGAACAACTCAATGGTCTGTTCTAAGATGATTGTTGGTAACGCTTGGTTGAGCTTGATTGCATTGGAATCTTCTATGCAAATACGTTATGACCAAAATAATACTAAACAGCAAGCTGTTTGGAAGGCAGCATGCTTTTACATCTACAAATTGCATGGTAGACGCGTGCCATAAATGTGGCTCCGAAAGATCTCTAAGGAAAATATTATGAAGCACAGCATGAACATGACTTCATTGATAGTTGCATATAAACACGTATATATTAATACATACATATTTACATGATCCATTAATAAAGCACCATTGTTGCCAAACTTGAATACACATCCAGAGGAAATCTTAGAAATAATTTTTGGTAAAATATGCACAATAAAAGACTAATAACATTTCTAAAATATCGAAACCGACAATGTACTATATCGAGCCTTATTTTAGAATTAATCGTAAGCGACAAATATTAAAGATTTCAAGAGAAGGTTTTTTTTGAAATATGCAAATATTTTTTTGTAAGTAAATTGTCGCTTACTATAAAATTTTGGCATTTTTATAATTCTAAACTATGGGTAGGCCCATAAAATTTTATTTTCAATAAAAAAAAGTCTATTTTCGATTACATGTCGCTTACGAAAAAAAAAATGAAAACAAGGATCGATATAATACACAGTAAGTGGGCTAACAATATTTAATATTTTGTGATAAGTAAAACAATTGAAACCAGGGTGCGAAGAGTGCTCCAATTTTTTTTCTTTCGCAAACGAATTTGAATCGAACATATTTAATTTTTCATATTGTAAACAATTATTCTTTTTTACCTCATTTATAAAACAAAAACGAACAAAAGAAATCGAAGAATGCAGACTAATGCCCTAATTCTGCTCGACGATTGCATCGTCTTGTCTATGGACGAAAAAAGCCGCAGTAGTGATTCTTTAAAACAATTATTATTTATTGTCTATGCTAGAAGGGTCGTGTATTTGCTTTATGATTTTGTACCAAACATTATATCCAACACATAATTTTTCAAACTATTGTATAATACTTTAATTTAATTTTTATGTTTTAAAAACATGGCAATAATATTTTTATTTTTCATTATCAAAGACAACAACCTTTTTTGAAGAAAATCAGCGTTATTCCAGTTGTCGACATAGACGTCACTTTAACACAATACCAACAAATTGGGGCTTGTTTATTCGCTCTCGAGAACAATTTTGTGCTACTGACAATATATTTCTGTTTCCTAAAGTCCAGAAAATAGCATAAACCTGCCAACAGGAGTCAGTTGTTTTCAGCAACAGTTAGGCAAGCCTCAATTTTTTTTTTTTTGGTATTGTGTTAAAGTGTTAAAGTTGTCGTCGATGTCGACAACTGGAATAAGAATGAATAATTTAGAGAATTCAAACTCAAGAACTCAAAAGTATTTTCAACAAAATCAACCTGAATCTTTTTATTGACTCAGGGCATAAATTTCTCTCACAAAATAAAAAAAACTAAATTTGATAGCTATAATCATTTAGCTTTCAATTCATTGAGCCACTCTTCTGGTCTGCTTGGAGACCACTTTAATTTTTCCTATGATATGATATGATTCTTATTTTAAAAGAGAACGTGTGCAGCGATTTCCCTGGCTGATTTGCCTTAATGATAGTTAAAATAAACAAATTAGGTGTTTTCATTTACTTTCCTAGCAGAAACTTGCAACGAGAGAGAGCAAGGCAGAAATTTATTAAATTACTCTCCCAAATACGAAAAAGTAAATGAACGCTTTACTTGTAAGAACTTGCAAGAAAATTTTATTCATGTCAGAACCATGGATGGAAATTATGATGATACAGTTCTACTTTTTCTAATGCATTTTGGATAATATTATATGATAATATTTTAAATTACAAAATTTTTCAAAATCAACATTTAATACGAAATACTTTATAAACAAAGACAAAAAACCCATTTCCCATCTCTGATGAGATATGATTGACAAACAAAATTCCTTCACAATAAAATTGCATTTATGTGGCTTAATCAAAGAAAAACAATAAATTAAGAAAATATGCTTTCTTTTTGCATACACAGAGAAAACAGATTAGTTGTGGCAACCGAATTTGTTGCCAATTGAATTTTGGTGGTTGCAGCAACTATCATAGAATTCTGCTACAGCAACTGAAATTTTCTTGTGGTACCACTATATTTTAATTATAACTCTTAAGCCAATAGTTGCAGCAACAGAAAAAATTGGTTGACAGTATGGAATTTGAAATAAATGTTATTCTTGCTACCGAAAATTTGGTTAATGTAATTAAAACAATATCATAATTGGTACCTGTAAAAGAAAAATTGGCCTTCCTTGCTGCAATAAAAATAAACAATAAACGCAAATAAAAATACACAATTTAAGAAACTCATTAGTTGACATATTGTCATAAGTTTATTTTAATTGAAATTTATTTCCTAATGGTGAAGCATGTCTATATTCATTTCTTCAACAACACATTTTGAAAAGCCACAAACCTGTTATCTAATGCACAGACTTTCAAAAACCATTTGAGAATTCACAAATCATAATATATTTGAAAGTCACAAAAGTTAATTTTTTAATTTGCTGCTATAAACTATGATAGTAAACTCAACCTCTAGTTAGTTGTAACAACTGATTGAAAGTTTTAAGTTTAATATAGAACGACAATTTTTTAGTTGCTAATACCAAAAGTTGGTATTAAAATCCAATTCGTAATATTTTATTCGGTTGGGTTAACCAATCAGTTAATTAGTCATGACAAAAGCATAGGCTCGGTTGATGCAATCAATTTAAGTATTGTCACAATCATATATTTGTTACAATTGTGCCCTTATGGCAATGAACATGGATTGTTTTTTGGATTAACAGAAAATTGATAGCGTGAACTGAAATATAGTTAATGCAAATGATATTTTATTGGACTAACCGTTTTCCAACCAATCTTTTTTCTGGGTGTATGTATACATAAATTTTTTTAATAAAGAAATTCATATTTTTGAGCTTTCCTTTTTCAAGTGTTTTTGAAATAATAATTGATAATTTTCATTACCTCGAAATCTAGTACTTAAGAGACTTTCAGCTAAATCTTGCTGCTTTTTACTAGATTTTACATACAAAACAAAATCTATTTTGTCAGTAGATTTGTAGAAAATATAATATTTTTATTTTTTTTTACCACGCTGTGCAACATATTTATAAAAAAAGATGAGTGAATTAGATATGGTCTGCTTAATAAGGTGTGTGACCTAGCTACATTGCAGTTGTTTTGTTGTAGTTTTGGAAATTTTTGTAGTTAATGGGTTTTGTTTTGGATAAAAAATCTTGATAAATGTCAAAAAAGTTGGTCTAAACGGTATAGATTTTCATATAGATTTTAATTAAAATCTGCCTGATTTTGAGCTGGTGTAAATTGCCTATGAGACATTTTTAGATTTTAATTGAACTGTAGTGAATTTTAATCAGAAATAATTTCTTAATCGGGCTTAAATTCAGTAATTTCAATTCTTATTGCATGAAATATTTATATTAATCAATGTGAGATTCTAAAAAAGAGAAAAAAATTAAACTAGAGGGAAATATCGATATTTTTTTTGCAGTCACGCAACGCACTTCATCAGCATCCATGTCTATCTATTGGGGTAGATATTGTTATTAACACAGAACAGCTGTCTGGATATACACACGGAACAGCTGTCTGAATAATTCTTGCAAGTAAAAATTTTACTGGTCATAATTTGTAAAAACATTTTGTCTCTCAATTTTTTTCTCTCTTTTGATACTGTCTTCTTGCAAACTTCTTGAGTTAGTGAACACTTTAAAGTAACAATTGTTACAAATTCGTAACAAGTTTTAGTAAATGAACAAAACTTTTGTAAAATATAGTTTCAAACTCGTTTTGCTGACATTTTATCAATTCAAATATTTTGTCACTTATTGTATTACTTTATAAATAAATGCTATGTAACCTATTTCACAGTTCATATGCGTTCATATGTAAACATTAGTGATGTGCCGAATATCAATTTTTGATATTTCCGAATAAGAATATTTGAAACAATATTCGCGAATACGAATACAAATATTATATATGAAGTTTATAAACATTTAATTAAAGTTCTATTTAACTATGTCTGTAAAATAAATTTTGCTCATAAGTCAATAAAAACTACCCATAATTTTAATGGCCATCATTAAATAACATTTGAAAGAGATACAAAATAAAAGTTTTTATAATAAATTAAATGGATTCCCACACAGCATGACAAATTTTCATTATGAATTATTTGCAGATAACTCAGTTTATACAAAACTATCTAGAGAAAAATTGTAGTCAAACTTAATATACAAAATATATGTAAACAAAAAACTTACTTCTATACCAAACTACAATATTTATTAGCATTAAAGGTTATGGTTAAGGAACGTCTAATTTAAGTTTAATAGCCCTGTCAGATACAACTTCAACGTTTGCGTAACGTTTCTAACTTTGGGAAAAAGCGTGAAGCAAAATGTTTATGGCACAATAAAAACTTTGACACCACCCCTTTTTGTTTCACTGTTTTGTTTTATGCATAAAACACAGCACAATTCTTTTACTCTGATACCACTAACTCGTTTTTTATGTAAATTTGACGAAATTTATAAAAATTTCATATTTACATGCGAGTTTGGTCCAAAAAATTAAGTATGCCAACTGATTGTCAAAGCACGCAAAAAGTTGAGATTTGCCTAACTTTCCGCTTCGCTTTGCGTTAAAAGTACTTTATGTGACATGCTTTATATAAGCATGTACATACATTTCATCTTACATGTCAAAGCGAATTTTCAACGCAACGCGAAGCAAAAGTTTTATCTGACATGTCCTTTAATCTAAAATAACTGAGATTTTGGCCAGAGGTACTTTTGAATATAAATATTAACTCAAATTCAGCTTACCTCGTCTTAAGGCTCAATCAGACATGACATAACCATAACCATAGAAAACAGCTGTTCGAACCAAACTTATGAGCAACACTGCATTTGATTATAGGTGACTCGTCATGACGCCATATCCATTGCCATAGAAACCAATTGAAATTTGGTTTGGTTATGGCTATGGCGTTATGGCTATGTCACGTCTAATTTAAGCTTTAAGCACTTATTCCCTTTTTCCACAAGATACGTACATTTGGGCATGTAGTAGACATATATACCAAAAAAGTTAGTATAATAACAATAAAATAACAAAGACTAGCTTTTCTAGATAAAGAAAACTAATCTAAATTACAAGCACCAGCGTTTTAGAAGAGATTCCTTAAGCATGTTTCATTTTAGTTACTGAGAAAACTTTGGCGGATCATTTGAAAGGTTTCACTTGTTGTTTTTATTGCTTTGGAAAAACAGGAACAAATCTTAATTGAAATGCAATTGCAATAAAAAAACAAATTAAAACGCAAAATTGCACCTAATAATTCGTATAGAGTACATTTGCAGGAAGCCCTGTGGCTGAGTGGTAGCGATGTTAGTCTCTCAGCCCAAAGGTCGTGGGTTCGATTCCCGCCATAGACCCTCGATGTTTTCCGCGCACAAAGTAATCGCTTCCCGGGTTGTGTTTGCTTATAAAAAAATAAAGATATGAGCATGGAGTTTCCTTCATGTTTTTGGATGCTTTTCATTGAGAAACAATTGAAAAATTTTCAAATGTTTAATAAATTTTTTAATGTCATACTCGTATAATCAAAACCAAAATTGAACAAACTATTCATTGCTAAAATTGTTTAGAAATCAGAAAGATTTTTTTGCGATTCGTGTTGGTAGACTTTTTCTTAAAAAGCAATATAATATGATTTCTGTTGGACTATAAATTCAGATTAAAAAAAAACACATAAAATTTACAGAAGTGTATGAAATCTTGATTTGAGTAGGTAGAACAATCTATATAAATTTAATGTCTAAAGATGATTTCATGTAAACATTGACCGCGGCTACGCCTGATATGGTTCATACTCTGAGTCCAATTTTAGCATAATCTCTCCATCATATCGACCGCTATCTCACGATTAAATTCTTCAATAGTGGCTTTGAGTGCGTCAACTACTGCCGGCTTGTCGTAATAGATATAAGCCTGAACATAGCACCACAGATGTGCAATAGCTTTACGTGAGTACCTGCCTTTGCGGCCTTATCTCACGTGTGCCAAAGCACCGGGTGTTGGTTAGACGCCAGACCAACCATAAGGACCATAAGGCACATATGTTGCAATCTTTGAATATAATTATCCCAGTACTATATTCAAGTATCTTGCTGAGGTACTTTGAGCTATCTAAACTCTGCTGCTATGTCCGTGCCCATAGCAGCTATGTTCAATGGCAACAGCGCCTAGGATAGTGTCTGGCTGAGCGCGTCAGACCAACCACTAGCATTGATTTCACATTGGGAAGCCAAGACTATTCTCCCAGCGATTTTGGTAGCGACCACAGCCACCACGATAATTCTCCGACTTCCACGCTAAGGTGTTGTGTATACACCCTTAGCGAGGTCCCCAAGAGAATTCCTCAGCCATTGCCGGCACAGCTAACCACTCATCCGAGTTGAACGCATGCCTGTGTCGCCAAAAATCCAGTGCCTACTCCACACATACGAAAATCATCCCTTAAACCCCGTGAGGTAGGACGAACTCGGCATTTTAGCAAAGGATCCTGACGACCGCTACATACACTCAAAACTTCAGAGCACCAAGAGCCACCCACGCGAGAAGAACGCAAGCTCGCCGCCAAAATCATGTGTCTACTACGATCGGACATATGTGAAAAACGCTCCTTAAACCCAGGAGGTAGGACGAAAAACCATTTCAGCACAGAATTCTGGCAACCGTAATGCATTAAGAAGCTCAGCTGTCGGGCAACCCTGGCACCAGAAGTAGCCTCTGGTGAGACCTCGAAGTTCCACCACATGGGCTTCACATCTATCGTCTTTTGAACTCAAAGGGAATTCTAGGTGACGCTGCACCTAATTGACAACAACGGGCATACAAGCATTTGTCTTTGTTTTATAAATATGTGCACATCCTTTGCTCTGTTTGCCAGAGATCGGGTAGTAACACATAAGTTTTATGGGTAATGTACCAAAGGTACGTCAATGAAAAAAGCCACATTACCCCAGCTGGGGCCCCGGGAGTGCCACACCCGTAGTCAAAAATAGACTCCCCTGGGGGAACATAGCACCACATTAAAAAGTCTAAAGTCGTTAAATCGGACGATCTAGGTGGACAATTGACCGGCCCCAAACGTGAAATAAACTTTTCTCCGAACTCGCCTATTAATTAGGCCATTGTTTCGCGTACTGTGTGACATCTGGCACCGTCTTGCTGAAACCACATGTCAGTCAACTCCAGATCTTCCATTTTGTGCAAAAAAAGTAAGATAGGCTTCATTTTTGAGAATGGCGGCGAATCGATAATCCGCGGTCAGCTGCTATATTTTCCTCTGTCCACACTCTACGTGTGACTTTTGGCGGTTTAATGTTCAACAATATAAATTTGCTGCAAAATTTAGTCATGAGAATTCGAACAGCCACCGCAGAATGTCGCCCAAACTGACCATAAAACGGAACAAGTTCACTATGCATTTTCTTAACCGAGCATGAATTTTGATAATCAAATTTAATAATCTGCAAGCGTTGCTAATTTGTGTTGTTGAATTATAGACCAAACTGAACATGTTTAAAAGTAACATGATACACGAAAACAGCTGAGTTGCCAAAAACAGTGTTGCTAAAATGAAAGTTGCTGAAATTACCCTTTACTACAATAAGCATTTCCTGCGAAACTCTTGCTAACTTCGACCTAAAAATATAATGGGTAAAAGACATATTAAAACGCCTATTCTAAATAACAGGTGGCTTTATCTGCAGGGATTAAAGAACTAAAAAATTTCATACTTATTTCCTTTTTTATTTATTTCACACCACTGCATGCCGATGTGCTTGAATTTTTTATTCTCTTCATGCAAATTTTATTGAAATTAATGGATCGTAAGTACGACTGGGCATTCAGATTAAATAGGTGTGATTTCGTTAAATTTCGATCAAACAATTGTCAAAATCCTCAAAATAATTGTCCCAAATCGTCAAAATTTCGTAAAAAAATAAAACAAATACTTTTTTCAAATTAAAACGCAGCACAACAAATAAATTACACAGAGAAAAAACTGCCTCATAGAATCAATAAGATTTTCTCTATGAAACGTTTTTAGGCTAAGGGGTATCCCAGCAGAAAGAAGCGAAGATTTTTTCATAGAGATTCCTTATTGTTTTTATGTGGTATATATTATTAATTTTATCAAGAAGAAAACCACATAAAATCAAGAAGAAATCTTATTATTCACAACTTTTTTTACTCAATTTCCGCTATTTTTGGCAAAAAAAAAACATTCCATAGAGAAAAACTTCTCGATTCTATTAGGTTTTCTTATAAATTGTAAACTATAGGGATTTTATTAGGTTGCCTTATTGATTTTTTTAAAAAGGTTTTCTTCTTGATTTTATTAGGCTACCTTATTGATTTTCTCAATAAGGGTTTCTTCTTGAATTTATTAGGTTCCTATATGATTATGTGTAAAGCATCTTATTGATTTTTTTAATAAGGAAATCTTCTTGATTTTATTAGGTTTCTTGTTATTTCATTTATGTATGTATGTACGTACATTTATGTATGTATGCATGTATATAAATAAACATAGAGACAATTTTTTAATGATCTTTTTCATTTTTGTTCCGTAATATCTCTGCTGCAGAGACTTCAATATTCATACCCAGTTAGCCAAATCGTCGCAGACGACATTGGGTAGTATGAATAAAAAAAAATATTTGCTTTTTACTTAAAAATTTGTTTAAAAATACAAAAAACATACACATACTTGGGGTTTTCAAACAAATTTTTAAGTAAAAGGCAAATACTTTTTTTATTCATAATACCCATTGTCTTCTACGATTAATGTACGACATGTCACAATTTAATGGAAATCGTCGACAATGTCACATTTTTTGTCATCAATTAAACTTTTTTGAGGACAATCTGAACGACAATGTCCCCCGTTTTGTCTTCAATAAAGCTGTGTTGACGACAATCTGAGCGACATTGTCGCTCATCTCGTCTTGTGTAACCTCGCCTCCATTTGAATGAAAAATTCGTCGACGATTTGTATGGCGCTGTCTTCAATATGTCTTGTACGACTTACCATTGTCTTGTACCCGTCGTCGAAGATGTTTTAAAGACGTGGCTAACTGGGTATTTATGTATTTTTGTATATGTGTTGCCGCTCATAACTTCTTTACTTTATATACATACATATGTACATATGTATTAAAATTAAACTTTTAGTTGAAAGTGAACCAGTGCGAAGTGAACAAGTCGAAAGAACAATTGAATATTTTTCCACTAACATAAAATATAAACTAAATTAAAATAAAACTAATTATTAATAGTGCGTACCTACATATGTATATCTATATTATTATTATATTTATGTACATATATAATCGTAGTATGTTTTTTGGTAAGGAATAATCTCTGGAAATACAAGAGCTTTAGAGTGGAGATTTTCAATACAGGTTGGGTTACCAGTGTGTTGATTAATTTTTAATTAATTTTAATTATATGAAATGTTTAAATATATGAAAATTATAATATATTAAGGGCCGTTATTACTACTTGTCTGATTTTGTCTGCCCGATAAATAGCTTTGCATTGCTACAATTTTAATTTTTTTATTGATGTCATTATTAATAATAATAATACTTAATGGACAAAAAAATATTAAATGAAGGTTTTATAATGCAAAGCAATTTATGTATATATCTGATAAAATCATGCCTTTAACTAACGACAAGTTGTAATAATGGCCCTAAGTACGTATAAATGGGTAATGTGAATACAAAAAAGGCATTTGCTTTTTACTTTAAAATTTGTTGTAAAGTCTTAAATGTATATGTACTTTTTGTTTGTTTCAAACAAATTTCTAAGTAAAAAGCAAATGCTTTTTTTATTCACACTGCCCAATATTTATAATCAAATATGTAATTAAAAAATTCAAAAAGATACTGCTAACAAAACTTACTTATTATTACTATATTGTGTGTATTCCTAAGTAAGTACATATGTAAATAAAATTTTCAAATAAAATCAATAAGTATTGTGTTTTATTTTTGAAAAAATCAATAAGATAGCCTAATAAAATCAAGAAGAAACCCTTATTGAAAAAATCAATAAGATAGCCTAATAAAATCAAGAAGAAAACCTTATTGAAAAAATCAATAAGATAAACTAATAAAATCAAGAAGAAAACCTTATTGAAAAAATCAATAAGATAGCCTAATAAAATCAAGAAGAAAACCTTATTGAAAAAATCAATAAGATAACCTCATAAAAACTACAAGATTTCTTCTTGATTTTTTTAAAAAGGTTTTCTCTATGAAATTAATAAGATTTCCTTATTGAAAAAAAACCATAGAGATTTCTTATTAATTTTGTTCTATTTTATGAGGTATTTATTAGGCACTGTTTTCTCTCTGTATATGTTCGTCATGTGTATTTTTTGTCAAATAATATCTATATGTATATAAATAAGCATTAATTAAAATATGTATACTAATAAGATTTTATCGATTTCAATACTAATATATTTCAAAATTCAATAATTAAAAGTTGCAGCATTTGACTAAGTCATATACATATATCTTGTGTCAAAATATTTAGTAGATTACATTTGAACAAATTAAAAAATATTTTTTACAACATTTTAATTTAGAGTTGTACCAGTGTCGATTAATATAAAATTATTTGACATTTATTAAACATTTGTTCACCTTTTTTTAAGATTTGTTTAATATTTTAAAGCAAAAATGCTTTGCCTTGGCACACGACTTAGACAACTTTCAAAATTAAGGGTACATGTACAATGGCTGGCACAAATTTTTTTTATTGTATGGAAGGCGAACCACTCTAATGTATATACATACATATGTACATATATGTATGAAAATAGGATTAATGTCAAAATTTTAAGAAAGATATAATGTGCTTCACATTTCTACACATTTGTAAGAACTTGAAAAGAGTCCACATACGTATTTATCAGGTACTACTTTCAAGTCAAAGTCAGCTTTCGCCCCAACCGAGATTTGATTATTTTGGGAATCACACCTTACCTGACATTACCTACCTTAGTCGCACGGTCTTCTTGAAACCTTTTTCCAAACATCTAAAAGCTCAAAGTCTATATAGTACAAAACGAACTTGGAAAAATCGATAAAAATCAGAAGAAAACGAGTTTACACACAACTTAATTTAAAAGAAAATTTTTATTTTTCTCTCAAGAGTTGAGTAAACAAGATATTTGTCTAAAATTTTATAACAACGTGAATAAAGATACGAGGATTAATTCTGCATGAGTTTCCATATCCATTTTTTTAGCATGACGTTCTTTGAGTAAATGAGCGTTATGTATTTTTCATTGCAACTATATTTCCAATTGTTGGCATCTCTGTATACAAGCAAAATTTTTACTTTCTGCAGCAGTTGCTAACGATTCCTTGTTGCTATGCCAATCTAATGAAAAAAAAAAGAATTTTTTTGCTATTCGTAATTTCAATATTAGAAAAATTATTGCAATATACTGGATGCCACAAATGGCGCCAAGACGCTTCATGCCACTGCAATTTTTAATGATAAATTCGGTTGTTTATTGGCTGCAATAATTTCATTCATGATTACTAACAAAGAATAAAGAAAAACATGATTAACCCACATTGATTTTGTGGCCAAAAAATGCCACGTGCGTGTGAATCTACTATTATGAAAATGTTCACAATATAATTGCAAATAAAGGAAAATTGCACACTTTAGGTACATCCCATATAATGTTCAAAACAGTCCAAAATATTGCAAACATAGCTAAGTGTATATGTATGTATGTTAAATAAAATTAAATAAACGAATAATTCCAGCTTATTTAAATCTATATAACCATTGATATAAATGTAACCAAAGGTGTGATGAGCCTTCCAATTCAATTGGGTCTCCGAGTTAATGTGCTACAAAGCTACGCTTAGCGAAAAGATATATCCTTGGAATAGTTGCGAAAACTATTTATTGTTATTAACCCCCGACTAAAAATAAGGGTGTTATAAGTTTGTAGTGTGTGTCTGTGCATATGTGTTTTTGTGTGTCTGTCCGTGTCCACGTACAGGCCAAACGGCTGGACGGATTTTCATTTAGTTTTTTTTTTTGTTTGAAGGATGACTTGATCGAGAGGGTTCTTAGATATGTTTGAAGAAAATCGGTCCAGCCGTTTAGAAGATATGATATCTTTTCTGAAAAAGTCGGGGGTTTTTAAAATTTTTAATTTTTGTTATTTTATATATTAATTTGGTTACGATAAACAGAGTAATACATATTTGAATTTAATTATTACATTATTATACTCATAACACTATAACAAAATTTGTTATAGTAATAAAAATAATATAATGTAACAGTGAGATTACACGAGACATAAGTTTGGAAATTTTTGTATTGGCGATTGTCGAAATATGTTGCTAACACAAAAAATGACTGTGTAAACCGTAAATGTTAGTGTTTGAACACATGTTTGGAAACAATTGCTCAAACACAAGTCTGAGCAATTATTTTGGGACACAAGCTGTCAAATTTACCTTTTTCGTAGAAAATAATGGCGGGAAACTAGAAATTATAAGTTTATTACAAAAAAAAAATTAAGCAGAAGCACAAAATATATGCTCTGTTGCAGGAGTATTAAAAAATCAAAATGTAAAACGTGCACTTTGCATGCATACAACCTAAATTTTGAGTTTTAACATTATACGTCTAGCCGCCCCTTAAAATAAGTTTGAATACAAACTTTTTTGTGACGTTATTTCCTATGTTCAGAAATAAAAATTGCTCGTCTATTCGTACTGTAAAGAACAATATAATGTTATCCAAAACCATCTCTGCAGGAAATGGAAATGACACAAGACTAGTTACGTGATCGGTTCCCAAGTGATAGGGACCAGTCTGAGCTCTAACGCTTCCTATGAAGCGGACCAGTCACTTTTACATGGGGTTGGCCACGGATGGTTAATTAATACTTTGTATTGATACTTTGTATGCACCTTGTGACTTGTCACTGAACTATCTTATATGGATCTATTCGGTGTAGAATAATATAAATTATATATAAATTTGATTCTGACATTTACCTATAACAATAACTAAATATTTAATAGGCAGACATGTTTTTTTTCTAATCCCTGTTACGCTGGTACTACTGCACCGATTTTAAAAAGATTTATAAGGTTTTAAAGGGGTTTCTGTATAGATATGCAGAATCTATATATTATTGAAATCAGTTAAGTATTTTAGGAGCTATAAGCGTTTTAAGTTGCTACTACTACTTGCACACATAGTACACATGCATTTATTAGCTTACAAGTAAAAACGAAGCAAAATGAGTGTGTGTGCTTACAGTATTTCTCTTGATCAAACAATTTTTTTATCTTATTTGTTATCGTATGAAAGCCATAATACTTAGGCCCATTATTACAACTTAAAGTTAGTTAAAAGTAGGATTTTATCGGACGTATAAAAAAGTGAGCGATACGCTACAGGCAAGTTTATCCCACCCGGTGAGTTAAATCTAATTTGCAATAATGAAAAGCTTTCTAAACGTCCGATAAAATCCTACTTCTAACTAACTTTAAGTTGTAATAATGGCCCTTAAAGGAAAAAAGAGTTCAATAAATTCAATTAGCTTGGTTAAAGGGATTTTGTTTATGTTTTTTTAATACCATGTATTATTTAATTATGGTTGCATATGCGTGTATATACATATATACATATGTAAGTATGTACATAAGAGTGGCCGTTATTTATTTATTTCTTTTATTCTCACCCACAAATCAATTCAGTTTTATGTAAAAAAAAACCAAAAAAATTTCATAGCTTTAAGTTGTGTTTTAAGAGGTGCGTCCGCCCCTCAAAGTTGGCCATCAAGCGCATTTTTCAATGTAATTTTTTGCATATGACTATCTTTTTAACACATAACTTTACAAGGATATTATATATGGTAATATTTTAGCTCTTCTAGTCGACATTAGTTTCACAGAAATTTTTTTCCTCAAATTAATATTTTAGGAAATAATGAAGAAAATTACCAACAAAATACCAAAAATTATATGTACCAAAATTGCATTTATATGGAAATTATTTTACTAAGCGTTTACAATAAGAGTTTATATCTATTAAATTATTTCATACATATATTAAGTATAGTCATGAGAAAACTAAACAAACAAAAAATACATTGAATATATGGGCTTGACGGCTAATTTTGAGGGCCGGACGCACACCCTAAAACACAACTTATCGCTATAAAATTTGTTTGTATTTTTTTAGCATAAAACAACCGATTTGGGGAGTGAGAATAAAAGAAATCAACAAAAAAAATTATCCATACAACTAACGGCCAATCTAATGTACATATGTATGTATACTGAGTGGCTGTTTTAATGAATTTTTTGTGACGTTTAGATAAATTTTCTTTGAATCTTAATAAAATAATTTACATTTAGATTCTAAAATATGGACGATTGTGTCGTCCGCTTGGTATATCTAGTATATATAATTGTATGTACATATGTAAGGAAAATGAATTCCCTTATTTAAACGTGTGTCATATACAGAAAAGTATGCACATATTTAGATTTCTGACTCACATTGTAATAGATGATTTTGGTAAAGTAAAGTTTTCAAAAAAGATATGTATATTGGTTAGGAAAAAATTTACACTTCAATAATAAACTTTAATTGTCGTTTCTTTGTTTACAAGTAAATTCCCAATTACATAATTATAGAATAAGAAACAACTTATTAAAGTCACAATTTAGTAATAAGAAAATTTATTACAGTAGTTTTGATTTAGCTGCCTTTTGTTTAAGTGCACATTGGACTTAACTGCTCAAAATGAGAAATTTTTGTCACTTTTCTTTAAAATCCCATACAAATTCGTTTCTTAAGTGCACTTTCTATACCTGCACATTTAAGATAAGTGCCCTAAAATTTTGGTAATTTTAAAATAATTTCATACAAAAAATCAATGTTACACAGAAAAAATATACAAGATTTATGTTCAACAAAACCATGTTGTTGAATAAAATGTTTAATTTCAATAATATTTGGCATTAACTTAAATATTGTATTTATCAATACCGCGTATTTTAAAATATCATTTAATTACTTTGTTTGTGTTGGTGTTTATCTTGCTTGTTGATTGACTCAACGTGGTCATGTGCTGATGTTGTTGCTTATTTTGATTGTTGGTGTTGTGTACGTGTAAATTCCGACAAGAAGCCGAAAAATGTCGTGACTTGTTTTTTTTTAATCAACAAAGTTATTTTTAGATTATATCAACGAAATGCGCCATGCAGAAGAAACATAAAAAATCATGTTTTGCGTGTATTCAATATTTGCGTACCTAATAACGATTTGCTCTTTAGCTGAGTGGTAAGTACGTTAGTCTATTAGTCAAGAGGTTGCCGGTTCGACTCATCCCAAACGTCTTTAAATTAAAATTTAATAAAAAACCAATTTGTAAAAAAAAAATTAAGCAAACAACGAAAAACAACACATTAGAATTTGAAAAACAAATTCATTAAATATTTTTGTTTTCTGTTAACAACTCAATTGTGAATAACACAATAATTTTAATTGGAAATAATTGAGTTGATTTTGTTTTCTTATAATACAAATGTGTGTTTGTATTTACAAAAATCGTTGTAGGTGCCCTTTTAAATAATATTTTATTTATATTCACAAATAAATTAGTTGTATTTACAATTCTTTTTTTCTGTGTAGCTGCACATTGACTTAACTGCACAAAATATATTTTTTCTGTAATTATTGTTCAAAATCCTTTTTTAAGTGCACTTTTAATACCTGCGGACTTAACATATTTTTTGGCAGTTTTAAATTATTCTCATATGAAAAATTTAAGTTAGCTGCGCACATTACAAAATGTGGCTACATAAACATGCAACCATGTATGTATGTATAAAACTGAAGTCAAAAATTGTATACCTGCACATTTAGGCAGGAAAGTGCATTTAAGATAACAGCATTTTAAACTTATCTGCACAAAAATTCGTGCAAAGTTGATTGTGCAGCTAAGTCAAAATTACTGTAAAACCTTTGCTTACATTCAGTCCATGGAAGATTCCTCACTTTCCAAATAATACTTACAATAAACTGATTTAAGATACGGAAAAGTAATCATCACCATTAAAAAGTTTTACTACTATTATTAAAAAGAATAATAAGTTTAAACAAAAACCAAACAAAAAATAGGTAAAAAATATTTACAAATAAAAAGTTCAAAGTTAGCGAACACACAGCAAGTAGATTTTCGATTTTGTGTATGAAATAAACACGACATTCGGAGCACCGTTACTTTATTTTGATTCACATTTCTCAACTTTAATATGCATTTGTGTATTTATTATACTCATAATGAATTCAAACTTAAGCAAAAAAATATATAAAAAATTGGAGTCTAAACCCCCTAAATTCGAAAAATCTGACAATTTGCAAAGTAGCGAAAACAATACATCACAGGTGAAAAGGTAGGAAATGATGATTTGAAAGAACAGGACATACATAATTCAATCAAAGTATGCTGCTGTTTGATTGTGGTTGCCTGAACCATATTCTTCTATGCGTGTACCAAATGCTCATAATTCTATTGCACTACACCCACAAAAAAGATTGGTTGAAAAACGGTTAGTGTAATAAAATATCATTTCCATGAACTATATTTCAGTTCACGCTATCAATTTTCTGTTAATCCAAAAAACAATCGATGTTCATTGCCCTAAGGGCATAATTATAACAAAGATATGATTGTGACAATACTTAAACTGATTGCATCAACCGAGCGTATGCTTTTGTCATGACTAATTAACTGATTGATTAGCACAACCGAATAAAATATTAGGAATTGGATTTTAGTACCAATTTTCGGTATTGGCAACTAAAAATATTGTCCGTCTACATTTAAGTTAAAATAAAGACTTTCTATCAGTTGTTGCAACTAACTAGAGGTTAATGTAACCATCATAGTTTATAGCAGCAAATTAAAATTAAATATTAAGGTTTGATTGATATTCCCAACCGATTA
Organism: Tachina grossa; assembly: GCA_949987645.1. Classification (NCBI taxonomy): domain Eukaryota; kingdom Metazoa; phylum Arthropoda; class Insecta; order Diptera; family Tachinidae; genus Tachina; species Tachina grossa. Next base: position 71,036,649 of record OX465278.1, read on the forward strand.
ATCGGTTCGTATTAACAATTGTCTATTATTGTTAAATATTTTTTTTTTTAAATAAGTAAAAATCAATATACTATCAGCATTATATATAACGGGAAACTGGCATGAAGTTAACGCAAATGAAGAAATTAAATTAAATTAAAATATAGTTGTACCACAAGAAAATTGCAGTTGTTATACCAGAATTCTATTAATTCGATCGACAACTAGTTCGGGCTTCTCAACCAATTTGTTTTCTCTGTTAACCAATTTTATCTGCTGTTGCAACTATTGGGCTAGTGGTAATAATTAAAAATATACTTGTACTACAAGAAAATTGCAGTCGTTATACCAGAATTCTATGATAGTTGCTGCAACCGCCAAAATTCAATTGGCAACAAATTCGGCTGTCTCAACGAATCTGTTTTCTCTGTGTAGTAATTCAATACCAAAAGCAATGGTTCAAACCAAAATGCAACATATCGAGCCTTATTTTCGATTTTATCGCAAGCGACATATTATCGAAAATAGACTTTTTTATTGCAATTTAAGTTTTATGGGCCTACCCATAGTTAAGAATTATCAAAATGTCAAAATTTTGGATAACTTTTAAGATACAGGCTGTGAAATTTTATCGTAAGCGACAATTTACGTACAAAAACATATTTGAATATTTTAAAAAAGCCTTCTCCTGAACAATTTAATTTTTGTCGCTTACGATAAAATCGAAAATAAGGCTCGATATCCATTTTTGCCCTGAAAACAACTTTGAGATACAATGGAAAAGTAAATGACAAAAAATGTTAATCATAATATCGTCCCTACCACGTCAAACTATCCAATATGCAAAATTGGTTTTTTAGATTCGTTATCTTGGTACCCTAATTTTAACGATATGCCTAGTTTCAAAATGCTGAAATTCTCACGGACGATAGATAACTCAACAAGAAATATTTTAAGCCTGGCTCTTTTAGGAATACGATGACTTTAAATTCATAGTTGACGGGTCTTCGCGCTTTTCTGAAAAGTTCAAACTTGCATATTGGATACTTTGACATGGTAGTTACGATATATTCAACTCTTCATTGACTGTTAAACGTCGTATGCCAAACAGTGGTTTAACATTTCGGATTATCCATATGCGTATATCCAAGATGCTTTATTGTGTCATTTTGTCATAATGATTCAAATTATTTCAGTATACCGTTAGCTGAAATTTAAATTGAAGCGACTATACTTTTTCAAATTTTACAGAAGAGAGAAAAAAACTAAACAAAGTATAGTTCCTTTAATTAATGATTAAGGTTTGAAAGTTTGTGTTAGGTTAGGGTGGTAGTCAGAATCCCGGGCTCACTTAGACCATTTTAGTTCATTGTGATACCATGAAGACCCTGCTTATGTAAAGTACCACCGTCGAACCAACCAGACCTCAATATAAAGCTACTAATACCTTGCAGTTCAACACCGACGACGTCAAAAAGTTTTCTCCTCATCTACACAGAAAAAACAGATTCGTTGAGACAACCGATTGTTGCCAATCGAATTTTTGCAGTTGCACCAACTATCATAGAATTCTGGTATAACGACTGCAATTTTCTTGTAGTACCACTATATTTTAATTATAACCCTTAACACAATAGTTGGAGCAATAGAAAAAATTGGCTAACAGTATGGAATTTGAAATGAAAGTTATTCTTGCTACCGAAAATATGGTTAGTATAACTACAACAATATCATATTGTCATATTTTAATATTTTAATTAAAATTTATTTCCTGGTGGTGAAGCATGTCTATCTGCATTTCTTCAACCAACACATTTGAAACAGCCACAAACCTGTTATCTTATGCACAGACTTTCAAAAACCATTTGAGAATTCATAAATAATAATATCTTTGAAAGTCACTAAAGTTAATTTTTAATTTTCTGATATAAACTGTGATAGTAAACTCAACCTCTAGTTAGTTGCAGCAACTGATAGAAAGCATTTATTTTAACCTTAATATAGAACGACAATTTTTTAGTTGCCACTACCAAAAGTTGGTAGTAAAATCCATTTGATAATATTTTATTAGGTTGTGTTTACCTATCAGTTAATAAGTCATGACAAAAGCATACGCTCGGTTGATGCAATCAATTTAAGAATTGTCAGAATCATATTTCTATTACAATTATGCCCTTATGGCAATGAACATGAATTGTTTTTTTTTTTTTAAATTAATAAATAAAATGTTATTTTATTGGCATAACCATTTTCTAACCAATCTTTTTTCTGAGCAGCTGTGACAAAAATCATTGTGTTCGACCTTTCATCATTGTTCATGCCTCCTTATGAAACAATGTCTGATTAGCACTAACGCTAGGATTCGAGATTTGTTCCCTCTTTCTTAAAATCAAAGAAGCTGTATTTTTCCGATTTATACGAGTCCATAACTGCCGGGTCATAAAACAATCATTTCTTGTTCTATTTGTTCCATCTTCTGCCTTGCGCTTAAGTCAGAGTTTGCAAGAGAGTATGAGTAAGCCCCCACATTTCGACTTTAATAAAACCTGTAAGTTTGTCTCAGTTCTAGCAAGCTCATCAGCCCTAGATCTCCCCTGAAAGCATCTATGCCTCGCAATCCAGATTATCCTAATATCAAACTGCTCTGCCATTAATTAAAGTCGTTGAAGTGACATTCACTTTCAACTAAACCACAACTTCTTTTATGGCAAGGATCTCGGCCTAGAAGACACTGCAGTGATCCGGAAGTCGCTTTTCAATACGCAAACCTAAAGTCCCTAAAAGGATTCCGTAAGCCACAACCTTTTTGTGTTTTGGAGCCGCCTGTAGAAAAATCAACACTTTTTCTTCTACCTTGAGTACCATTCTTCAACATTTCTGTACATGGCATCCAGGTTTTACAAAGAGCAGGTTAGGTTTGGTCAATTCTCCATCCCCATGCTTCATTGTTGAGTACTCTACAGTGATCGATACGATTTCCGTTCCACAAAGACGTGTAACGAAGAAGGATTGCTGAGGTTATTGCTATTTCCTTCCCTACTAGGTACAATGGCAGTAGAAGCAGGATCATACCCAATGCATCCATAGGGGCACTGCGAAGAGCACTGGTTATGTACAAAGATACAAGTGTTAAGATAGCGTGTTACCAAAAGTAGGAAGTAGTGTATGTTGAAAGAAAGACATATCCTGTAAAGGGTTACATATTCACCACTGTCGTGATGTATCGTCTTGATCTTTTGTCAATTTAATTAGGAATCGGTCTAGTACTATAGTAAACCAATCTGAACAAGTTCGATGTGGTTGTATCAGGACCTATCAAATAGTCTAAATATAATGTTAATTATTCCCTATAACGACACCGCCAAGCCACTATGGAAGCAGTCCCGTATCTAAAGTGAAGTATTAACCTAAATTTAACTGGTGTTTCTACTCTTGAAATATGAGTGCCCCTGTAGTCGACTGGTAGTGTGCAGGCATGTCCTGCCGAAGCTTGTCAAACCAAAGGTAAATCAATAATTGTACACAACAATCATTTCTATTATTTCGTTTCATTTAGGCGCACGATAGTGCGCCAGGCCAAATTCTGGCCAACGCACGCAGTGTGTATATTTAAACGAAGCCATTCGAGCTGTTTTTACCCCCCCTCATAACTTTGTTCCCCGCAATCGTAAAATTATCATATTTAAATCATAATTAGAATAAATTCATATAATCTCACATGCGAAGTTTGAAAGTTTTAGAATGAAAGCTTCCGGAGATATAGAGGTGCAAAAAGTGCATATTTTAAGACATAATCACTGACTCACTGACCACTGACACACTCATCAAATTGATGAAGCACTTCCGCTATAGCTAGAGAGCTAAAATTTGGTACACGAGAAGATCTAGGTGTGCAATGAACCAGAAATATCTGAACCAGAAATATCTGGGTGCCCCTGTGGCTGAGTGGTAGCGATGCTAGCCTCTCAGTCCAGAGGTCGTGGGTTCGATTCCCACCATACACCCTGGGTGTTTTTCGCAGACAAGCTAATCGCTTTGAGAGCTGTGTTTGTTTAAAAAAAAACCGAAAATTTTAGCCAGGAGGGCGGGGCTACGCCCATAAAAATTAAAATTTGTGCTATTGAGCTGAAATTCGATAAAGAGCTAGGTCTAGATGAGAAATAAAATAAAAAATCTGAAAACCCGGAAATTTTTGCCAGGAGGGCGGGGCTACGCCCATAAAAGTCAGAATTAAAAATGGTAATCTAAGGCGCTTCATGGAAGCTATTTTATTGAAATTCGGCATATATACTGCGGTAATGCAAGTCTATAAATTTTTCATTAAAAAAGTGGGCGTTGGCACGCCCATACAATTTAAAACTCATTTTAATGCCCTGCGGCTCAGCATATTTAGATATACGATTTATCTAACTATTATTATCCGTTTGTAACGAAACTAGACCCAAATAATAAGCACTGACCCAAAAAATTTTGACTTTGGAAAAGTAGGCGTGGTTACGCCCATAAACTTTAAAAGATAAAAGTTGCGCTAAGGGGCTGATATTTGACATACAAGTAGGTCTAGGTGAGAAACCAACTAGAAAAGTCTAAAAACATAAAAAATAAAACTTAAAAATTAAAAGTTTTGCTAAGGAGCTGAAATTTTATATACAAATAGGTCTAAGTGAGAAACAAACTAGAAAAATTTTAAAACCCAAAAAGCTTTACCAGAATGGGCGGGGCCACGCTAATATTGTTTTGAGCTAAATACTTAATATACAGCTTTTAATTCAAGCCAATTTAGTGAAATCTTGCATCACCTTAAAAATTGGGCGTGATCACTCCCATAAAATGTTAGCCTTGTGTTTAATCTACATCGGTCTAGCATATTCTAAAAGAAAATTAGCATGAATCATAAGCGCTGCTCACAACAAAATTTTGAGTTAGGAATAGCGGGTAGAGGTAATGCTGATAAAATCTAAAGATATAATTCGCGCCAGAGAACTGACATTTTATACACTAGTAAGTGTAGCTCCGTAAGCCAATGGGAAAATCTTAAGACCAAACAGTTTTACCCGGTATGCGGGGCCACGACTTTAAAACTCCAATTAGCACTAGCGATCTTAAATTTGATACACAAATAAATCTAGATCAGAGATCACTAAGAAAAATCTGAAAACCCAGAAGTTGCTATCAGAGGGCGGAAACAAGCACCTCAAATTCAAAATTAACATACATTTTATTAAAACTTTTCATACACATTGCACTTATCCAAAAAAAATTTCCTATTTTGAAAAATAGCCGTGACTTCATCCATAAATCCTAGCTTTTTCCTTCAGGTACTTCGGCTTAGCAGTTTATAATTTAATACTCAGGTATTTCTTATTAACTTTTTAATACCAAACTTTGCATGAACCATAAGCACTAGCAGATATAAAAGTCAGCGGGGTCAGGCTCATGAAAATTTTACGTAATATTATACTATAGAGAGCTGACATTTTGTACACAAATAGTAATTGATTTACTCAATCGGAAAATCCAAAAATTAAAAGCACCAGCTACCATATTGAAACTTTGCATACACATTGGGCATATCCTTTTGATTTATGTACTTCTGCTAAGCAGACTTTATTTAACATGTAAATATATTGAGAAAACAGGCGGGGTCATGCCCAGTAAAATTTACGCTGCACTTTACATGTTTCTTCCAGTCGCCTCTTACCAAATTGCATACACACTGGCGACCCGTTGTAATGACACAATGGTACATTTTTAAGGTCAACAATTCAACACCCATCACGCTCTTACCCATTATTTTATGTAACTCTGCCATTTTCAACTGGCACAGTGATCATGAATAGAAATAAAATACACTAGAAAATTTAAGTTTAAAAACTGTTATTATAGAAATATTTTCAAAAAGTAATCAAGTCCTCACAAAAACATAAATGTGAAAATCGGCCAAGTTCCTATCCAAAACTTCGGCCATTAAAAGTTGTGAGATATAAATTTTGACCAAGTTCTTCTTTGCCACAACACCTAACACAGAAATATATTATGTATGATATAAATTTGTAATCGTAAGGGTGTCATATAATTTCTAGATAATCTGATAACTTTACTCTACTCTGTAATTCGAAACGAAAGAAAAGGCTTTCGAATTTACATGTTATTAAGATACAAATTCGAAAATATTTTCTTCCGTTTCGAATTACAGAGTAGGCTCCCTAATGTCTATAAATTTCACATTAAATATTTGTATTCGCGAATATCGTTTTAAATATTCGTATTTGTATTCGAGAATATCAAAAATTGACATTCGTTACATTACTAGTATGTATTTTTGCATCTAAGATCTGCCAGAACTTTACCAAATCAAACGCTCTTATGACGAGTCCTTTTAGATTAATATTTCACAGTGAGGTCATGTAAATGCTTCGAGTGCTCCAATGTTTTTTCTTAGGTAGAGCGCGATGTACTTTTTTAGAATAATCAGGGTTCAAATCGTTACATACGTGATCGTATCGGCAATCGTACGAAAACAAATTAATTAATACGTCAAACGTATAAACTGAATGGGATTTCAATACGTTCACGTATGTCATAATTCGAAAATGGTGTTTTTACGTGACAAGTTATACGTTCACGGATGTGACGATTTGCCTCCAGATTTTCTAGTGGTATATTGAGATTTGTATAAATATAATTAACGATATGTTTTCTTTTGCATAGAGTTCGAATAGAAAAACACAAGTTTTATGCTAGTAAGTTTACAATTTGTCTTAGAAGAACGGTTAACCACGATCTTCAATTTGCTCCTCAATCATTAATTAACACTCGATATGTAGGTATCAAAATACAAAACAGTAATAAAATTGTAAAATTAACTGATGTGCAAGCATTGTATTTCTGTGAAGCGCTTGAACTGTTTTCAATGAATGTTTTACAAGCCATAATTATAAGGATTCCTTCTTTAGTAGTTCAAGAAGTGTGCAAACATCATCTTGTGCTAGAAATTCTTTTGAGATGCAGTTACAAAATCTTAATCAATGACTTTTACTGAGAGCATCAATTACAATTTACAAGAATTTTAGATTTGCAACAGAATTTTCATACACATATCCCAGTGAATTATAATTTGCGAGAGAATAGGAAGGATGTTTACTAGAACATGTGTTGCAACAATTTTTTTAAATTTTTTATGTATTTACATTATTATTCATAAAGCCTTAATAATTTGTATAAATATGACTGTTAGTATTTACGAGTATCGAAACCTGTCTTAAACCTAAAACTAGCACGAAACTAAACTTATTTTAGTTTCCCCCTTTTCTGTAACTATTTGTCAACATAACGTCAATAGAATACCAAAAAGCTGAAATTTACATCAACTGACATCACAAAAAGTAGACCAAACACAAGAACGCTGATGATGAAGGTGTGGCGGCATTCGAAAACAATTTTTCCGTTCTGCTAGTTTTTGCCAGAATACTTACAATTAACTTTGGTGTTGCATTTTAAATTTAATTGAACTGGAATGAATTTTAAACAGGAATAATTTCTTAGTTGTTCTTTAATAGTTCGTTAAAAATTTTCAATGTAATTTGGGCCTGTGGCAAAAATTAAAAAATAAAAAATATACTTAATAGTAACAAAAAAAAAGTTTGTCTTAAGTAGAACAAAAATAAGCAAATTAACTAACATGTGCATAATTAGTAAAGAACAAACGACAATGGTAAGACTGTTGTAAATATAGAGATGGTAAAATTGAGCTTTCATTACAAAAAAAGCTTTCAGCAAATTGAAATAAGATGAATGAAAACAATTCACACATTCCATTTGCAATAATGCTAAGTATATAAAGCAGAAATCTACATCTACTGACACCACACACAGTGGACCAAAGACAAAAGAACGCTGATGATGAAGGTTTAGTGGCCTTCGAAAACGGCTGGCTGTTCCGTTCAACTATGTGTTGTTAGTCGGAATATTTACAACAGACTTTGGTGTTATTTGTTCATTAATAATTATCACATGTAATTTGGCTTAAAAAGCGATACGAACTTTAGCCCGTTCAAATCACAAATATAGAAACAAATGGAGTTCGAAAAATAATTAAAATTAACTAAAAATTAATAGCCATGGGCCTGTGGCAAAAATTAAATAAAAATATACTTAATAGTAACAAACCAAAAAAGTTTGTCTCAAGTAGAACAAAAAATAAGCAAATTAAGTAACATGTGTATAATTAGTAAAAAGAACAAAACGACAATGGTAAGACTGTTGTAAATATAGTGATGGTAAAATTGAGCTTACAATACAAAAAAGCTTTCAGCAAATTGAAATACGATGAATCAAAACAATTCACATATTCCATTTGCAATAAAATGCTAAGTATATAAAGCAGAAATCTATATCAACTGACACCACACACAGTGGACCAAACACAAAAGAACGCTGATGATGAAGGTTTAGTGGCCTTCGAAAACGGCTGGCTGTTCCGTTCAACTATGTGTTGTTAGTCAGAATATTTACAACAGACTTTGGTGTTATTTGTTCATTAATAATTATCACATGTAATTTGGCTTAAAAAGCGATACGAACTTTAGCCCGTTCAAATCACAAATATAGAAACAAATGGAGTTCGAATAATAATTAAAATTAACTAAAAATTAATAGCCATGGGCCTGTGGCAAAAATTAAATAAAAATATACTTAATAGTAACAAACCAAAAAAGTTTGTCTTAAGTAGAACAAAAAATAAGCAAATTAAGTAACATGTGTATAATTAGTAAAAAGAACAAAACGACAATGGTAAGACTGTTGTAAATATAGTGATGGTAAAATTGAGCTTACAATACAAAAAAGCTTTCAGCAAATTGAAATACGATGAATCAAAACAATTCACATATTCCATTTGCAATAAAATGCTAAGTATATAAAGCAGAAATCTACATCAACTGACACCACACACAGTGGACCAAACACAAAAGAACGCTGATGATGAAGGTTTAGTGGCCTTCGAAAACGGCTGGCTGTTCCGTTCAACTATGTGTTGTTAGTCAGAATATTTACAACAGACTTTGGTGTTATTTGTTCATTAATAATTATCACATGTAATTTGGCTTAAAAAGCGATACGAACTTTAGCCCGTTCAAATCACAAATATAGAAACAAATGGAGTTCGAATAATAATTAAAATTAACTAAAAATTAATAGCCATGGGCCTGTGGCAAAAATTAAATAAAAATATACTTAATAGTAACAAACCAAAAAAGTTTGTCTTAAGTAGAACAAAAAATAAGCAAATTAAGTAACATGTGTATAATTAGTAAAAAGAACAAAACGACAATGGTAAGACTGTTGTAAACATAGTGATGGTAAAATTGAGCTTACAATACAAAAAAGCTTTCAGCAAATTGAAATACGATGAATCAAAACAATTCACATATTCCATTTGCAATAAAATGCTAAGTATATAAAGCAGAAATCTATATCAACTGACACCACACACAGTGGACCAAACACAAAAGAACGTTGATGATGAAGGTTTAGTGGCCTTTGAAAACGGCTGGCTGTTCCGTTCAACTATGTGTTGTTAGTCAGAATATTTACAACAGACTTTGGTGTTATTTGTTCATTAATAATTATCACATGTAACTATTATACTAAACCAATAATAAATGCTGTCGTACTATAAGCGAAGCACGATGGATGTATTGGTGTACGTGTATATCAGTGTTAACAAGCGATGTCGCCAAGACAGCTTGTTTGTAACAAACACTCAAAATAAGTACTGTTGATTAGTTTATGCTTGTTATTTTTCATATTGTACGTTTGAGTGTGTGTGTAATATGTAGATGCCCTATCGGAAATTTGGCTAACTTTAAACTAACTTTAAACTAACTATTTCGCAAACAGTACTGACTACACTTAGATTACTTTGCAATGTAATCAACCGACTATTTTAATATTGCGATGTCCTAGGCGGTAGTCAATTGTCTCACTAGGCACTACTTTAAGCTAACTTAAAGTTGACTTTTTTAAATCACCTGGTAGTCAGTAAATTAAAAAAAAAATTTCTGGGGCTCGAACATGTAACATCACACGTTGTGTACTCAATGCGCTACCACTCGGCTAAGCTGCCATCTAAAATAACAACAGCAAAATGTTAATATAAAACTGAAATGAGTTTTAAAGTAGCTGAGAATAAATTTGTTGGCTCTCACCAAATTCGATTACGTACTCAACTTTAGAATTAATTTTGGGTTTGTTCTGGATGACTTTGCAGCTAGCTTTTAGTCAGTCTAAGAAAAGTTAACTATAAGTTAACTATTTTTGTAGTCAACCACACATTCTCCGACAGGGAGGTAAGCTATTATGTGATTAACCGCATACAACTAATGTTAATGCATGTGTGTGCCTTTGCATGTGCGCAGAAAAATAAAAGATCATACACACATACATTCATGACGTTTATACACGCGCTCATGCGTAGAAAGAAGCAAGTATCACAAATTCTTTCGACACGAAGTGTTTTCTTCTTTACTCTTATACTGTTAATGGAATGATATTAAAAAGTTATGAAAAATGCATAAAAATATTAAATTATACATGAAAGTCTGTAAAGTATTTCATATTAAATGGCAATTTTTAAAAAATTTATAATATAAAACATTATCAAACAAAATAAATAAGAAAAAGTACAGTTGTATCATGATTTCCATCTATGGTTCATTTACTTTTTCGTATCTGGGAGAGTAAATGCTCAGTTAAGGCTCAGTTAGCCGACTGTAATGTAATGTAACTGCAACAGTAAGAAACAGCTGATCGTTTTTGTTATGTGAAAAGTAATGAAAATGGTTATAGAGATGTAATGTAATGTAACCTACTTTTTATATAAAAATATCGATCAGCTGTTTTCTACGTTACAGTTACTTTACATTACAGTCGTCTAACTGAGCCTTTAGCCGATTGTAATGTAATGTAACTGTAACGTAGAAAACGGCTGATTGATATTTTTATATGAAAAGTAGGTTACGTTACATTACATCTCTGCAACCATTTTCACATAACTAAATCGACCAGCTGTTTCACAGTCGGCTAACTGAGCCTTAAGAGTCTGAACACAATGTAACGATAATTTATTGCGGTGCGGTTTTTCATACGATTTTGAAGTAAAAAACCGCAGTGCGGAAGGGAATAAAATTAAAATCTATTTTATTTTCATTGCAGACGTTCTTATTCTCTCAATTTTTGACACTCTTTCTCTTTCTGATGTTACCATAGTTTTTAAATAATTGGCGGTTTTCACAATATTATTGTAAACAGATAACATGATTTTGAAGTTCAAAAATGTTTGTCATAAAATGTAAAAGTTTAAAAAATATATTAAACATATCTTCGATTGTATAAAATGTTAATTATTTTATGTTTTTAGCTACTGCCATTACAAAATATTTAATACAAAGAGTACATATTTTATAAAAATGTATGAACAAAAAAATGAATAAAAATTTAAACAAACAATGACAAGTATTGCCGTCGCCGTCTTCGGTTGATTATGTTTATTTTTCTCTCCCGCAACGAGAAATCGCACCGCACCGCAAACATTGTGTTGAGACAAGGGATGATAAATGAGAAAACCAATTTCGTACCAATTAGCTTTTAAAAATGTACTTTTTCGAACCCAATAGTACTAAAATCGTATTTGTATTTTTAACGTCATAACTCAAAAAAACTATTTTGCTAGATCACAAATTTCAAGTTTTCAATTTACACACGTCTTAATGAAAAATTAAAATTTTGTGTTTTTGTTTAAAAATAGAACTATATGAGGATTAATCTGCATCATTAACTGAAATTTTATTAAAATTAGAGACAGTGGAACAGGCAGTTAATACATATCGTCGGTCCCAAGTAAAAAGGCCCTAACTCAAATCATTGTTATTTTACAGGAGAAGGTAAAAACACAATAGAAACTGTAATATTCTTGTTTTTGTACAACTGATTTAAAAAGCGTTACTTTTCAAACAATTTTAAATATATTGGAATCACTGAAAAACTGAATTTCGTAAAAAAAAATATGAGTTACAGCCTCTCAATAAGTCCTTTGTTTGTATTAGACTTTCAAGTCTTTTCATTAGCTCATCCAATTAATTTTTTAAAGCGAAACTCGAAACTCGTTATTTATAGTATTATAATTTCCATTTTCTTTTAGTAATATTTTTTAATAAGAGATATACTATACTACTAACATATTCGGGAGTGAATTTTGCTAGCCATGCTAAAATTTCGTTATGAAAAGTAACTTTATTTAGTTTCGCAAAAGTTTCTATAACATTTCTTTTAAAATCCGGTTGTTTAACATTTCTTTTAAAATCCGTAACTATACAACTTTTAATTTTATTTCTAGGTATATAAAGTTTTTAATTTCAAAGTAAATTTTAATCGTTTACATATGTATGTAGCATACCTAGCTTCATTTAATTTAATCACTTAAACGATTGATATGATAATAATATACAGTAGTTTTGATTTAGCTGCCTTTTGTTTAAGTGCACTTTGGACTTAACTGCTTAAACTGATAAATTTCTGTCACTATTCTTTAAAATCTCATACAAATTCGTTTTTGAAGTGCACTTTCTATACCTGCACATTTAAGATAAGTGCCCTAAAATTTTGGTAATGTTAAAAAAATTTCATACAAAAAATCAACGTTAGCTGCACATTGACTTAACTGCACAAAATATATTTTTTCTGTAATTATTGTTCAAAATCCTCTTTTAAGTGCACTTTGTATACCTGCGCATTTAACATATTTTTTGGCAGTTTTAAATTATTCTCATATAAAAATTTTAAGTTAGGTGCACACATTAAATAAATGTTGCTACATAAGTATGCAACCATGTATGTGTATAAAACTGAAGTCAAAAATTGTATACCTGCAGATTTAGGCAGGTAAGTGCATTTAAGATAACAGTATTTTTGACTTATCTGCACAAAAACTCGTGCAAAGTTGATTGTGCAGCTAAGTCAAAATTACCGTAGCAAGATTTTTATTTCTTACAAATTTTATATTAATACAATAGATAAAATATATTAATAAAATAGATTAATAGATAAATGAACACTGCGCTATCATATTGAAAACGAAACACCGGTGAAGTTGGATGTAGTTCTTTATAATAAATCAATCAAGTGTAATGCACATCTAACAAGGTATTCGCTCTCAACAGCAAAACAAATTCGCCACTTTTCTCTTAAATTGATTATATTTACTTTAAATGATCGCGATTAATTATTTTTGTGAAAATAAAACAAGGGATAGTCTCTCGCAAAATTTTCAAATAGTACCAATGAGTCACGGGGGTACCAACGTACTTTAAGGGTTTCAATAGTACCAAAAAAGTACAATTGTACCAACTTTATCATCCCTGGTTGAGACTATAATTTTGTATATTTCTGCTTTACTCTCTCGTTGCTAGTTTCTGCTGGGAAAGTAAATGAATAGACCTATTGGCGCATATTCAGAAATTATCACTAAGTGTTAACTTTTTTAAGTACCTATTTAAGCTATTCATAGTTGATTACTTTCAGCAGTAAAAGTTTACACTTAATTATGGGTAAAGCTATAACTAAGTGCCAACTAACTAATACATTCAAAGAACAGCTGACTGATTTCATTTACAAATTATTTGAAAAGTAAAATCAATTTGTTATCCCGTTTATAAGTACTTCTTATTTGCAAATAAAACTGGAAAGCGTTGCCATATAATTTTTTATTGTAAGTTAATAACTCACGAAAACTATTTGCAAATAACGCACTATTTGCAAATAAGGTGTAAAATGTTGCCAATTATTTTTGTTTTGTAAAAAATGTAATATAAATTTAACAATGTGTGGCAATATCATTCACAGATAGCAATTTATTCTATCTACGTATAAACGGTGAGTTCAGTATTTGCTAATAGTTTTATTTGCAAATAAGATTTGCGTATAAACGAGGTATGTGGCTTTTTAAAATGCACAAAACAAATAATACTCTTTATTGTCTAACATTTTTCTATATAATAAGCTTTCCTTTTTATCTTTACTTCTTGCATTTATCTCTAATGCGTCCAAAAAAAATATCCATATAAAGCAATAAGATAAATTAGAGATGAATAATTTGAATAATTTTATTTTTACAGGCCCATATTTTAATTGATTTATATACAGACTATAACCAAAAAATTGCTTTTATAGATTTTGTAATTTTTTTTAAGGATTCATAAGCTTTTCAATTAATTGCAGAATTTATCGTTCAAAATATTATCGACATTTTATTCTCTCTACATAACAATATGCAAGGTTGCATTTCGTTTACCAGCTGAAAGCAGTTGCTGCACTAGTTATGAATTGTGAATAAGAGCTATAACTATCTATGAACTATATTTTAGTTTCTGTTTTATTAGTTTCGACTTTGGTTACGATTTCTGAATATGCGCCATTATATGTAATAAAATCCTTATTACTACGAGTTATCTCACAGCAGTCACTATATATTGGCTGTTTACTACGAGATAATTCATACTTGGTAGTGAATACGCTAAGTAATTTAAGTGGTGTATGTATTTAAGCTCTTGATTTGATTAGTATAAGTGTAATTAGTTTATAAAGTGTCATTCATTCTTAGCACAAATTAGTACACTGGTGTCTTTTAGTCTTTGCAAATCCTCGAGTCCACAGAAAAGGTTTTTTAAAGTGTAAAATCGTAACAATACACTATGCGCATATACCGATCTAGCTCACTGTCGTAATAAAATGCATGTTAACCATGAATTGTTATGTTTTTGTTTCCTAAGAAATATATGAAATAAGATATACATATGTATGTATGTAAGTGAAAAAAAACACATTTTCCTTTGCCCGATCTTTTTGAAGATTTTTTGACGCTAATTTTATATTTAATCGGTATTTCGATGATTACTGGATAATTTTATCTGGCAGTCTTACATGTACATAACTATGACGGAAAACTAGTGGACAAAAGAATTGTGAAAAATCTCACAATAACAAAATTATAATAATTTTCAATTTTTATATTTAAAGCAATGTAAAAATTGTCATTTCTTAATATTTTTATTTAGTCACAGAGTTTAGAATACGGGTGGGTGTAAGTACGTTAAAAAAAATTACCTGAGCATAGTTGTTATTGAATAAATTTTGAGCTGTGTCATGATTCTAAAAAATATACGAAATAAAATATTTTAAACGACTTTGCAGCAACTCTCCACCAGCGATGCCAACTATTTATAACCCAAACGGGCCACTACCCTTCTCAAAACGCGCTAAGTTACAGCATTGTCAAATATTTATAGCAAAGACGCGCTATTTTCTACGCGGTAAATTAAATTTCAATAAAAGTCGATGTATGTATTTATTAGTACTCGTATGTACAATTCATTTATTAGATTTTGCAATATTGCCTCCTTGACATTATGTTTTAAGTAACTAAAATCATTTAATACAGAATCAGAATCACCTTCCAAATAATCGAAATCCTTCGTTTTTTACTATTAATTTATTTGTAAAACTTTGTAACAACATATAAATTGTCGAATAGTTCTGCGATTCAAATGCTTTTTGTAGTTCAGCTATAGTAGATGCTTTTTAACTGTAAATTGTTTGGGTCATTGTACATAGAAAAAAAAAACTCCCTCATAGAATCAATAAAATTTTCTCTATGAAACGTTTTTAGGCTAAGGGGTATCCCAGCAGAAAGAAGCGAAGATTGTTTCATAGAGATTCCTTATTGTTTTTATGTGGTAAATCTTATTAATTTTATCAAGAAGAAAACCACATAAAATCCAGAAGAAAATTATTATTATTCCCAACTTTTTTTACTCAATTTCCATTATTTTTGGCACCAAAAAAACAATCCATAGAGATAAACTTCTTGATTCTATTAGGTTTTCTTATAAATTGTAAACTATATGGATTTCTTATTGATTTTATTAGGTTGCCTTATTGATTTTTTCAATAAGGTTTTCTTCTTGATTTTATTAGGTTCCTATATGATTATGTGTAAAGCATCTTATTGATTTTTTAATAAGGAAATCTTCTTGATTTTATGAGGTGTCTTGTTATTTCATATCTATAAATCGACACAGAAAATTTTTTTTTCATAATCTTTTTCATTTTTGTATAAGCATGTTTGCAAAATTAATTCAATGGTTATTCAGACTGCTTGTTAGCATATTGGTTAGAGTGTTTGTCTATCAGTCAGAAGTTTGCTGGTTCAATACTTGTCTCCTTTCAAAGTATATGGTATGGAATTTAAATAAAAATATATAAGCAAAGCACAAAGAATAAAGAAAGACATATTTTATTTTTATTTTATGAGGTCGCCTCATAAAAGCAAGAAGAAAACCTTATTAAAAAAAATCAATAAGATAACCTCATAAAAACTACAAGATTTCTTTTTGATTTTTTCAAAAAGGGTTTCTCTATGAAATTAATAAGATTTCCTTATTGAAAAAAAAACCATAGAGATTTTTTTATTAATTTTGTTCTATTTTATGAGGTAATTATTAGGCACTGTTTTCTCTGTGTATGTAGTACATATTTTTAGTTGTGAATTTTCAAAATATTTGTCATTACAATATTAAATGTGTTTTTAATTCTAACCAAGGTCAAGCGAATTTTGTTTGCGACAGCTGAATCACTAACTAATTTAAAAAATTTTATAAGAGTTTTGGATATTAGAAAATTCTTAAATTTATACAAAAAAAAAGGAAAAAAATATTGAACTGAAATGATATTATTGATTTTATTCAAAACGCGCTATTTTAGCGCTTTTTTATTAAACGCGCTAAGACGAAAAAAAGGGCGCTTGGCATAGTTAAAACACGCTAAATCTAGCGCGAAACGCGCTAAATTGGCTAATGAAATAATTCGTAATAACTAGCACTTCTTTGCTGATTTGATGAAAGCAAATCAAAAACTATATGATCACTGTAATTATTTGTGTACACATTTATTTATTAAATTTGTTTTTGTTTCTTATGATTGCAGCAAAATGTAACGGTGTTAAATGTTTGAATGGATTAACCTGTGTTGAGGATCAATATACAGTGCCACATTGCATATCATGTAAAATAGAATGCCCACAGGATGATTATGATAATGATGCAGCTGGTGCAACGAGTGCTGTTTGTGGCGCTGATGGCAAAACATACAAGAGCACATGTGATATAAACCGAATGATTTGCAAAATTGGTCGATCAATTGGTGTAGCATATCCGGGGCCGTGTCGTGGTGAGTTAATTAAAATCTTAAACAAGATAAGAAGACTACAAAAATAAATGTTCACATTTATTTGCATATGTACATCTGTGTTTCAGTTTATGGCGGCTTTATTGTTTTAATTTCTTACAAATTTGTTTCTATTATTTTTATAAAAAAATAAAAATAAAAATACAATGTTGCGGAAAATTGCTTGCTTATTGCTTGTTTTGCAACATATTATTACTGGTGTCAATGTCAATGCGGTTAAAATAACACAGAATATATAAATGCTATTTAACAAACGAATGTCCCAGCACACAAAACGTTTAATTCCACATGCAACTCTACGAGTAAAATGTTAAAATTCCTACTTTTATTGCACATTAAGACACAAACTTGAGATATAATTTCAGAGCATAATTATAATATCATTTCTGTTTAATATCAACATACTCTTTTTTTATATATTCAAAATAAAGTTCTAAAGTATGTTATTGTTGCCCAATATAATGATC
Organism: Tachina grossa; assembly: GCA_949987645.1. Classification (NCBI taxonomy): domain Eukaryota; kingdom Metazoa; phylum Arthropoda; class Insecta; order Diptera; family Tachinidae; genus Tachina; species Tachina grossa. The sequence goes on from OX465278.1 coordinate 71,054,393, forward strand.
ATGAATTATAAGTTACTTATATAATATAGTATAAAGGATGTGTGTGAAACGAAAGCAAAGTTCTATAGTGAAATAAATTTTGCCTGCGATAGAAAATTTTCATGATTGTGCTGTGTGAAATTATAACATTTTTGGCAACGTAAATTTTGACACAAAGAAAAAAAAACAATTGCTTGTAATTTTGTTAAAATGAATAAATGAAGCAAATTTTTGCCAATAATCAATTCTGTTGGAAATCAGATCGTCCCAACTATCAGAAGAGGTCCAAGTCGGAAAATTTTTTGACGGCACCTGTTCAGCAAAAAGTAGCCGGATTATAAATATATTTCTAAACGACTTCAAAAAAGAAGTAGGTTATCAATTCGCTTGTATGTTGCTTTTTTAATGTTTGTTACATACCGTATAACTCCGTCATTTGTGAATCGATTTTCAAAATGTCCATCCGAAACATAAATCTATGAATATCTCCGACACATTATCGTGTCTGTCACGACTTTCGAACGTTTTCAATTAGGATGAAAATTTCCGAATCGCAAAAAAAAGATTTGGTGCCTGCATACTTCCGAATATTTTTGCAAAATTGGTTGCTAATGTGGACATGTTTTTCATGTCCCCTTTTCTATGTATTAAAACCAAATATATATTGGTTTAAATTTTCGAAGTAGGTAGATGAGATATCAAGCCTAATTTTAAAAAAGATTTCGTTTAAATTAAATTAATTTTAATGTGGAAAAACGGCGATTCTATTTACTTTCAGATTGCTTGGTGCAGTCGAAAGTAAAACGAAAAAATTATTCGGAAGTGAATGTCAGGACACCAAAATATGCGGAAAAGATTCACTTTCACACGGATGTGAAAGTCATGACAGACACGTATGAACATGTTTTCGAAATTATTTTTGACTTTTAATAGGCTGTGTCAACAAAAAAAATTTGGAAACCGGTCGCACGATTTGCCAGTCCCAAAAATTAATTTTAAAATAACTTCGCTATTTGCGAACCAATTTTTAAAATTCTTTTAGACTTTTAATAAATTTTGCTTGATCTATACAGATTTTTAAAACCGAACGGACAATTTGTCTGTCCGAAAATTTTATTTTCGAACCACTCCGCTGCTTTTAAACCAATTTTCAGAATTCGGTCTTGATTTTAATACGATTTGCTAACAGTTTGCAACTGAGAAAAAACTGGAAAAATTTTAGAGACTCACACACTTTGCCTTTTCAAAATTGTTGATTTATTTTTTAATTTTAGGTGTTTTTCTGCGAAGTTTTTATTTACTGGTTGGCATCTATAGCGATATTTTATGCTTTTTAACTTTTAGGAAATTTCTAATTTTTATGCTGATTTGGGAAATAATCGTCCATTACACAGTTTTTTGACCAAATGTATCTGATACCCAATCCTAATGTAAAATGGTTCGCTGAATATGAAGTCAAAATTGTCGAAAGTAGAACAGTTTTTGAGATATAGCTAAATTACCGTTTTTGGGTTTTTAAAAAAGATGATGTGGCTTAAATGCAAATATCTTAAAAAATATTAGTCGTTTTATTCACTTTTTTTTTTTCATTAAAAGATAGTAAAATTACTAAAATAAACAGATATCGCATGTCAAGATTGATCAAGAAATGATGGAGATACAATGCACAAAATTTAAAACTTCATTAAAAATTTTATGATTTTTTGCAATTTTGCTGTATTCAATTTCAAGTTTTCTTTTTTTAACCAAACAATTTAAAATTTTAAGATTTGTTTCAATAGGACATTAGCTAATTTTAATACAAACATTTTGCGCTCTACAAGGTCCAGATTGGTGCAAAAATGACAAAGCTACAGAAGATTTAGCGAATTAACACACTTTTCGGTTTTATTAAATCAAAAACCCAAAGGAAACAAATACGCAGCAAGTTGATCTTAAAAGGAGTTTTGTTGCAGAAAGGTAATAAAAAGCCGTAAATTCCAGTGGCGCACGCAGTTAATGTTAAAGAATCATATGAGTCCATGTATAAATTACTGAGTCTGATAAAGTACGAACAGCATAACTGGAAAATCTATGCCGATCTAAAAGTTGTTGCCATGGTGACTGGTTTGCAACAAGGCTACACAATATTGCTGTTTTTTGTGCAAATGGGACAGCCGAGCGCGTCACGAACACTATGTTCGAAAAGATTGGACGAATAGAATTGATTTTACGCTTGGCCAAGATAATGTCAAACACAAAGCTCTGGCAATAATGGAAAACATTATTTTGCCGCCACTACATATTAAACTTGGCTTAATCAAAAATTTCGTCAAAGCTTTACTAAAAAGAGGAAACCGTGAAGCATTTGAATACCTGAAAGCCGTTTTTTCCAACGTAACAGATGCCAAAATTAAAGAAGGTATTTTTATAGGACTACAAATTACTAAGCTACTGAAAGATTCCAAATTTGATTCGATTTTTTCAGAAGATGAATTAAAAGCATGGAGGTCATTTGGTTTAGTTGTATCAGACTTTCTAGGAAATTTCAGGAGCCCAAATTATAAAGATATAATTCAAGACTTGTTTTGTTAAAAAAAATTATGAGAAAATTGATAAGGTTTTTAACACGATTTTGTTTTTATTTATGTTAACATTCATGCTTATGTCTTTCTTAAAAAAGGAGTTACTATGTCTTTAAAAATACACCATCTGCATTCACATTTAAATTTCTTCCCAAATAACTTTGGCGATGAAAGCGACGAGCATTGTGAGCGTTTTCACCAACAAATACAAGAAATGGAACGTCGGTATCAAGGGGCGTATGATGAGGCGATGTTGGGCGACTATTGATGGTTCCTTGTGCGAGAGGTAGAAAATAATTACAGCAGACAAAGCAACTCAACAGTTTTAAGCCATTTTTAATTTAAATGTTACCTACATATGTATATAAATATTTCTATATTTACTTGCTTTTTTTTTGATTTGATAAAAGTGGGATGATTCAATTAATCTTCTGTAACTTTATCATTTTTGTACTGATCTGTATTCTATTGAGTACATAATATTTCTATTAAAATAATCTAACGTGATAAGTGACAAAACCTTGTAAAAATTTGTTATTTAGTGTAAAAAAAATAAGTTGAAAAAATCCAAAATTGCAAAAAATCATTAAATTTATTGTGAAATTTGAACTTTGTCCCACTGTAGTTCAGTCATTTCTTGACCAATTTTTTAACAATTTTATTTTCTTTCAAGTGGAAAAAATAAATAAAAAAATTATTTAATACTTACCAAGAAAAACCCAAATAACGGTAATTTTGCAATATCTCGAAACCTGTTCTACTTTTGACCATTCTGAATTCAGATTCGGATTTGGTGAAAAGTTCTACATTAAGATCATGTTTCAAATTCATTTGGTCACGACTTTGTTGAAATTTTGTTCCACAGTGTTATTTTAAAGAATTAAACAATTATTTTTTAGATTTTTTGAAATATTCGCGAATTGTGTGTTTTTAGGCAACCCAAATCTAAGTAAACTGATTGTGAGATTACTATTATTATTTTATTTATTAGCAGAGAAATTCGTTAAAATTTTATTGCAACAACTTGTTTTTTTGTTTGTTTTGGTGACGTGAGAGAAAAAAAATTCAAAATATTTTCCAGAAATTATTATAAAGTTTTGAACACCATTAGTAAAATATTAAGCGAAATGTCATTCACTATATAGTTAAAGCTAGAGCCGCTGGAGGAAAACTAATGATGGAAACAAAACAACTAAGGCGCCATCCATATACTACGTAACGCTGTTTTCCCCGATTTTTGATTTTTTTATTTAAAAAAATTAAAATTAATTCATTGTCTTAAATTCTTTTGTTAGACTAGCACAATGCGTAGACAAGAATTAAATAAGCTTGCTTATGAACGCACTCCAAATATTAGCAAAACAATTTTTTAAATTTCTCCCAAGTGTCCTCAAACTCCAAAAATTATGGCTTTATGGAGAGGTTGTTCCCAAAATGTATGTATGTATTAGTGATGTGTATCCCAATTCCAAAACATTCGGAAATTTCTAGATATTCGAATTCGTTTAACCCACGTCTACACCTGAATATTCTGACTAACAACACATAGTTGAACGGAACAGCCAGCCGTTTTCGAAGGCCACTAAACCTTCATCATCAGCGTTCTTTTGTCTTTGGTCCACTGTGTGTGGTGTCAGTAGATGTAGATTTCTGCTTTATATACTTAGCATTATTGCAAATGGAATGTGTGAATTGTTTTCATTCATCTTATTTCAATTTGCTAAAAGCTTTTTTTGTAATGAAAGCTCAATTTTACCATCTCTATATTTACAACAGTCTTACCATTGTCGTTTGTTCTTTACTAATTATGCACATGTTAGTTAATTTGCTTATTTTTGTTCTACTTAAGACAAACTTTTTTTTTGTTACTATTAAGTATATTTTTTATTTTTTAATTTTTGCCACAGGCCCAAATTACATTGAAAATTTTTAACGAACTATTAAAGAACAACTAAGAAATTATTTCTGTTTAAAATTCATTCTAGTTCAATTAAATTTAAAATGCAACACCAAAGTTAATTGTAAGTATTCTGGCAAAAACTAGCAGAACGGAAAAATTGTTTTCGAATGCCGCCACACCTTCATCATCAGCGTTCTTGTGCTTGGTCTACTTTTTGTGATGTCAGTTGATGTAAATTTCAGCTTTTTGGTATTCTATTGACGTTATGTTGACAAATAGTTACAGAAAAGGGGGAAACTAAAATAAGTTTAGTTTCGTGCTAGTTTTAGGTTTAAGACAGGTTTCGATACTCGTAAATACTAACAGTCATATTTATACAAATTATTAAGGCTTTATAAATAATAATGTAAATACATAAAAAATTTAAAAAAATTGTTGCAACACTTATTCTAGTAAACATCCTTCCTATTCTCTCGCAAATTATAATTCATTGGGATATGTGTATGAAAATTCTGTTGCAAATCTAAAATTCTTGTAAATTGTAATTGATGCTCTCAGTAAAAGTCATTGATTAAGATTTTGTAACTGCATCTCAAAAGAATTTCTAGCACAAGATGATGTTTGCACACTTCTTGAACTACTAAAGAAGGAATCCTTATAATTATGGCTTGTAAAACATTCATTGAAAACAGTTCAAGCGCTTCACAGAAATACAATGCTTGCACATCAGTTAATTTTACAATTTTATTACTGTTTTGTATTTTGATACCTACATATCGAGTGTTAATTAATGATTGAGGAGCAAATTGAAGATCGTGGTTAACCGTTCTTCTAAGACAAATTGTAAACTTACTAGCATAAAACTTGTGTTTTTCTATTCGAACTCTATGCAAAAGAAAACATATCGTTAATTATATTTATACAAATCTCAATATACCACTAGAAAATCTGGAGGCAAATCGTCACATCCGTGAACGTATAACTTGTCACGTAAAAACACCATTTTCGAATTATGACATACGTGAACGTATTGAAATCCCATTCAGTTTATACGATTGACGTATTAATTAATTTGTTTTTGTACGATTGCCGATACGATCACGTATGTAACGATTTGAACCCTGATTATTCTAAAAAAGTACATCGCGCTCTACCTAAGAAAAAACATTGGAGCACTCGAAGCATTTACATGACCTCACTGTGAAATATTAATCTAAAAGGACTCGTCATAAGAGCGTTTGATTTGGCAAAGTTCTGGCAGATCTTAGATGCAAAAATACATACTGGTAATGTAACGAATGTCAATTTTTGATATTCTCGAATACAAATACGAATATTTAAAACGATATTCGCGAATACAAATATTTAATGTGAAATTTATAGACATTAGGGAGTCTACTCTGTAATTCGAAACGGAAGAAAATATTTTCGAATTTGTATCTTAATAACATGTAAATTCGAAAGCCTTTTCTTTCGTTTCGAATTACAGAGTAGAGTAAAGTTATCAGATTATCTAGAAATTATATGACACCCTTACGATTACAAATTTATATCATACATAATATATTTCTGTGTTAAGTATTGTGGCAAAGAAGAACTTGGTCAAAATTTACATCTCACAACTTTTAATGGCAGAAATTTTGGATAGGAACTTGGCCGTTTTTCACATTTATGTTTTTGTGAGAATCTGATTACTTTTTGAAAATATTTCTATAATAACAGTTTTTAAACTTAAATTTTCTAGTGTATTTTATTTCTATTCATGATCACTGTGCCAGTTGAAAATGGCAGAGTTACATAAAATAATGGGTAAGAGCGTGATGGGTGTTGAATTGTTGATCTTAAAAATGTACCATTGTGTCATTACAACGGGTCGCCAGTGTGTATGCAATTTGGTAAGAGGCGACTGGAAGAAACATGTAAAGTGCAGCGTAAATTTTACTGGGCATGACCCCGCCTGTTTTCTCAATATATTTACATGTTAAATAAAGTCTGCTTAGCAGAAGTACATAAATCAAAAGGATATGCCCAATGTGTATGCAAAGTTTCAATAGGGTAGCTGGTGCTTTTAATTTTTGGATTTATGATTGAGTAAATCAATTACTATTTGTGTACAAAATGTCAGCTGTCTATATATTACGTAAAATTTTCATGAGCCTGACCCCGCTGACTTTTATATCTGCTAGTGCTTATGGTTCATGCAAAGTTTGGTATTAAAAAGTTAATAAGAAATACCTGAGTATTAAATTATAAACTGCTAAGCCGAAGTACCTGAAGGAAAAAGCTAGGATTTATGGATGAAGTCACGGCTATTTTTCAAAATAGGAAATTTTTTTTGGATAAGTGCAATGTGTATGAAAAGTTTTAATAAAATGTATGTTAATTTTGAATTTGAGGTGCTTGTTTCCGCCCTCTGATAGCAACTTCTGGGTTTTCAGATTTTTCTTAGTGATCTCTGATCTAGATTTATTTGTGTATCAAATTTAAGCTCGCTTGTGCGAATTGGAGCTTTAACGTCGTGGCCCCGCATACCGGGTAAAACTTTTTGGTCTTAAGATTTTCCCATTGGTTTACGCAGCTACACTTACTAGTGTATAAAATGTCAGCTCTCTAGCGCGAATTATATCTTCAGATTTTATCAGCATTACCTCTCCCCACTATTCCTAACTCAAAATTTTGTTGTGAGCAGCGCTTAAGATTCATGCTAATTTTCTTTTAAAATATGCTAGACCGATGTAGATTAAACACAAGGCTAACATTTTATGGGAGTGATCACGCCCAATTTTTAAGGTGATGTAAGATTTCACTAAATTGGCTTGAATTAAAAGCTGTATATTAAGTATTTAGTTCAAAACAATATTAGCGTGGACCCGCCCATTCTGGTAAAATTTTTTGGGTTTTAAAATTTTTCTAGTTTGTTTCTCACTTAGACCTACTTGTATATCAAATTTCAGCTCCTTAGCGAAACTTTTAATTTTAAGTTTTATGGGCGCAGCCCCGGCCCTCTAACTAAAATGTTCGGGTTTTTAGACTTTTCTAGTTGGTTTCTCACCTAGACCTACTTGTATGTCAAATTTCAGCTTCTTAGCGCAACTTTTAACTTTTAATGTTTATGGGCGTAACCACGCCCCTCTTTTCCTAAGTCAAAATTTTTTTGGGTCAGTGCTTATTATTTGTATCTAGTTTCGTTACAAACGGATGATAGTGTCTAGATAAATAGTATATCTAAATATGCTGAGCCACAGGTCATTAAAATGAGGTTTAAATTGTATGGGCGTGTCAACGCCCACTTTTTTAATGAAAAATTTATAGCCTTGCATTACCGCAGTATATATGCCGAATTTAAATCAAATGGCTTCCATGAAGCGCCTTAGATTACCATTTTTAATTCTGACCTTTATGGGCGTAGCCCTGCCCTCCTGGCAAAAGTTTCCGGGTTTTCAGATTTTTTTATTTTATTTCTCACTTAGACCTAGCTCTATATCGAATTTCAGCTCAATAGCACAAATTTAATTTTTTATGGGCGTAGCCCCGCCCTCCTGGCAAAAATTTTCGGGTTTTCAGATTTCGCTGTTTCATTGCTCACCTAGGTCTTCTCGTCTACCAAATTTTAGCTCTCTAGCTATAGCGGAAGTGCTTCATCAATTTGATGAGTGTGTCAGTGGTCAGTGAGTCAGTGATTATGTCTTAAAATATGCACTTTTTGCACCTCTATATCTCCGGAAGCTTTCATTGTAAAACTTTCAAACTTCTCTTATGAGGTTATATGAATTTATTCTAATTATGGTTTAAATATCATAATTTTACGATTGCGGGGAACAAAGTTATGAGGGGGGTAAAAACAGCTCGAATGGCTTCGTGTAAATATACACACTGCGTGCATTAGCCAGAACTTGGCCTGGCGCACTGCCGTGCGCCTAGATAAAAACTACACAAAATTTTAATAAATAATATTTGAAAATTATATTTACAAAGCATAAATTTCTATAAAAATTTTTATGGATTCGTTCAAACTAATATTTTTATCCATTTGTTTAAATTTCGTTAAGGATTAATGCATTTATTATTTTTTTTTAATATTCGTATTCGCCTGCCGAATATTCGGCAGTTCGACTACAAATACGAATACTCGTGCTTCACTAATCCATACACATTAATTTAAAAATTATATCCGGCTTCGCCCACAAAATGATGACGGTAATGAAATAAAAGACGACACAAGAATATGACTATTAACATTTCAATGTTTTAGCTAGAATGCATTAAAGAAACGATTAGTTTAGAAATTTATGGTAATAAATGTTTCACAAATTTCAAATGCAGCTCTTTTTAGGGTTCCGTACACCAAAGGTGAAAAGGAACCCTATTGTTTTCGCTACGCTGTTCTCCTGTCCGTCAGTCCGTCACACGCTATTTTCACAGGAACTGTAAGAGCTACGGACCTGAAATTCGGACGCAGTATGTAGAACCTTGGTCGCTACAACAACAAATACATGAGAATTACAAATTAAACGATGTTCCAAAACGAGCAACGAAAAATTTGAAAATTCCATGTAATATACATACAATTGTATGTACATATGTACGTATATTGACACTTCAAATTTGTAAAATTAGTGTATTATTATATAGACTGCAACAATTAACACTAAAACTTAAAAAAAATTTAAATTAAAGGGCGGTCCATCAGTTAATGCAATTTTGACTATGTAATTTTAACAACTTGCTATATCTTGCAAACCGTAAAAGGCAAACACTTGAAATTTTCAAAAACGTTAAACTAAAGAATCCGAAAATTATAAAATCGAAAAACAAAAAAATCGCCAATAACCAAAATCGCTTAAACGAAAAAAAGCACCAAATCAAAAAAAAATTTTAACACTAAAATAAATCGGCAAAACCAAAAAAATCGACAAAATGAAAAAATCGCCAAAACGAAAAAAACGCCAAAAGCCGAAAAAATCGCCAAAATGAAAAAAATAGCCAAATTGAAGAAAGCCAAAAACCGAAAAAATCGCCAAAAACCGAAAAAATCGCCAAAAACCGAAAAAAAGTACCAAAACTAAAAAAAATCCCCTAAATGAAAAAAAATCGCCAAAATGAAAAAAATCGCCAAAATGAAAAAAAATCGCAAAATTTAAAAACCGCCAAAACTAGAAAATCGCCTACATGAAAAAAATCGCCCAATTGAAAAAAAGCCAAATACCGAAAAAAATTGTTAAAACGCGAAAAAGGCGCTAAAACTAAAAAACGCCCAAATGAAAAAAAATCGCAAAAATTAAAAAAAAAATCGCCAAATTGAAAAAAACGCCAGAAACCGAAAAAAATTGCACAAATCGCGAAAAAACTAAAAAATCGTCTATATGAAAAAAAATCGCCAAAATGAAAAAAAATCGACAAAACGGGGAAAAAAGTGGTAAAACTAAAAAAGTGCCAAAAACCGAAAAAACGCAAAAAACGACAAAACTAAAAAAGCTCAAACCCGAAAAAACCCAAAAACGAAAAAAAGCAAACTATTTATTATATAGGCTAAAGTTCGTATTGAATTACACATCTAGTGTCCGTACGGAACCCTTCGTGCGCGGGTCAAGGTCGCACTTCACTGAATTTATTTACATTGTGGTTGCCACTGTGTTTAGAGAAATTTGAACACATCGTAAGCCTTTACGCAAAAGTTTGGTTGGACAACACATTTATTTTAAATGAAAAAATCTTTCCAGCCCTGGAATAACATTTATATACACGATGGCGCAGAATGAGCTATATGGTTTAAATAGTTTATAACTTTTTTATATATGCGATTATTATAATTTTTTTTTTAAATACAGTATATTATTGGGGAATTTTTTGCAATTAGCTTTGAAAAATAATAACATCTAAGTTATGTCCATTTTCTGCTTCGCACATACGTGCTCTTTTTAGTGAGAGAGAGTATACATCTCATATTTTCCATAGCTTATCGCAATATTTCTGGTGTAATTGCCATGATTTCATTTCGAATGTTGGTTTTTAGTTGGAGTATGGTTCTTTCTTTTTCTTTTCCCCAAAGAAAACTGTGAACGCAACGCGCACAAAAGACTGTTGGTTTGAAAAATAAAATTCAATTATTTTAGAACGTTGTTCGATCGTGTAATGATTCATAATTGATTCCCCAAGTCCTCTTCAAAAAATGCTGAAAAAAAAAGATATAATAATAATTAAAAAAAAAAAGTTATAAGAAATTCAAACCATTTAGGTCATTCTGCGCCACCCTGTATTAGAAATATCTACATTAGAGTTGGTCAAACTTTTTCTCGACCAAGCTGTTGTCAAAATCGTAATCTACGACGAATTTTAAGAAGGTTTGCCCAAGAAACTATGTGTCTAAAATAAAAATCGAGCTTCCCATTTTTAACGAGAAACTTTTCCTGACTTTTTGATTATGTTTCGGCTTGTTCGAAAGGAAGTTTCATAAGATTTTGAAAGCTGTTTAGATAACTATACAATTTTGATGTTTAGGTCAATTTTAAAAAAGCTTTTAAAGAAAATTTACATTAAATTATGGAAAAGTATAAAATTTGTAACTAAATGGTACACGAAAAATTTAAAGAACGTTGTGAACATCCTAAAAAAGCCGCTGTTAACTTGGCACCACCTGGTACATGCCCAGCAAAAAATTAGACATTGCCATCTGAACTATTTGCCATATAATGACTTACTTTTTAGATTGCCAAATTGAAGTAATCGCTTACAAAACACATTACGCAAATTTTTAAAAATAGGAAGCAGAAGTTGAACATATTCTTTGGGTTTTAAAAGAAGACGTGAAAATATTGCCAAAATAAGTAGTTATTTTAAATAAATTATAAATATTTTTAAATTGCCTTCTTATTTATATTAAACTAAAAAATAAGTACTTACATTTTGGAAAATAATTATTTAAATATAAGTAGTTCTAAATAATTTTTTTTATTTACGGTTTTAATAAAAGTTCATCAATGAAAGCAATTGAAATTTTTCTAAATATAGTATTTATAAGTAACAATAGAGGCACTGATACTTGATACGTGTATTTCGTAGTAAAACAATAAGTTTTTTTTAAATTATTTAAATTTTTCTTAAAAGTTATTATATTGTTACGAAAATGGCCGTCGACAAGAATAAGCAGCATTACACAAAAATATTCCAACAGGGTTAATGTAAGTGTTACGCGAAAATATTCCTACAGGGTCAATGTAACGAATAATCTAGAATAGTAGCAAACAACTAAATAAGCGTGCGTAACACGTAAACAAGCAAAAGCAACAACAACAAAAAGCGTCTGCTTGTTAAGAAGATGCACATATTTACACACATACATACATGCTAATTCAAACGAAAAGCAAAAGATAAACAACCACCGTGTATTGCTTAGTTAATGTTGTACACACGTATGCATATACACATGTATGTACATATGTAGTTACCACATGAACTTAATTAGGCAGCATTTAAGATGATAATGATCGTCTAGACATTGCTTGAAACTTCTAGTGGAATTTGTGTGAAATATAAAAAGAGGTGACGCATCCAATGAGTTAGTTAGTTGCAGTTGTGAGTCAGTTACGAACAACTCGGTCGCGAACAAGTCAGTCATTTGCAAGTAAACAAGTCAGTTGATAATTAAGTTGTGAATTAATAATAGTCTGTCGTGGAATTGAGATTATTGTGGAGTATATCGTGTCAACTGGAGTAAAGGGAGCAGCGCAGCGAATAGACGTGTATAAGGGTGTAAGTAAAGCCAGTGAGTCTTTATTGGTGTATCAACTGTGAGTGTCGGCAGAGTGAGTGCCGTGTGTGACGAGCAGCAGACAAAGAGGTATTGGTGTATCAACTGTGAGTGACGGCAGAGTGAGTCTCGTAAGTGACGAGCAGCAGACAAAGAGGTGCCACGTGATTACTTGCGCAGCCAGCTAAGAGACGTGCGTAAACTACAGCGAGGAAGGCGTAGTGGTAACCAGTTGTGAATATCTGTGTGTAATTTATTAGTTTAAGTTGTATTATTGTATTTAAGCTCTTGAGTAATTTAGTATAAGTGTATTTGTAAATAAAACTTGTATCATTCTTAACCCTAATTACTACACTCGGCTCTTGTATTCATTTGCAAATCTTCGGATCTACGGAAAAGCGTTTTTATAGAGAGAAAAACGTAACAATATGTATATTTACTCATTGAGTTTTTAACCAAGACCTTCCATTTACTCAAACAACGGCATATTTAAAAAAGTAGTTCGTTCAATCAAGAAAAAAATAACTATTTCCCACAACGGAAAATATAATTAATTCCTACAATAAACAACATAACTACTTCTCCAGAATCGATTATTTTAGTCTCACGCCTTGTTAAAATCATTAAGTTGGTAATCCAGTAAGGAACAGCTTCCACCAAAAATGCTTAATTCCAAACTCGATTACCTTTTTTGAAATTTTTTGCTGGGTGACTTTGCCTTGGTACATGCTGAGATATCGTTCAATGTTGAAAGATGACTTGAATTTATCATTTTTATTTGAAAATATTAATGTTTAAAAAACTTTAAGTGTGTTTTAATTGAATTTATGCATGTGTGCATTACTTTTTTTTAGTTTTTTACTTATTTTTTGCCAAAGCTTTAATAAACATATATATTTTTATAACTAATGATTTTCTTCTATTCTAATGACAAAAAAGCGTAGGTATTTTTTTCGAGAAATCTACTGGCAACACTGACCTAAACATCAAAATAGTTTAGTTATCTAAACAGCTTTCGAAAGCTTATGAAATTTCCTTCCAAAAGATAATCTAGGCGCACGGTAGTGCGCCAGGCCAAGTTCCGGCCAATGCACGCAGTGTGTATATATACAGGAAGCCATTCGAGCTGTTTTTACCCCCTCATAACTTTGTTCCTCGCGACCGTAAAATTATGAAATTTAAAACATAATTAGAATAAATTCCATGTTCCGTTCCAAATTGCATGTAACAATGAAAGGTTTTGGAGATATGTAGGTGCAAAAAGTGCATATTTTAAGACATACTCACTGATCACTCATCAAATTGATGAAGCACTTCCGTTATAGGTAGAGAGCTAAGATTTGGTACACGAGTAGATCTACGTGAGCAATGAACTAGAAAAATCTGAAAACCCGAAAATTTCAACCAAGGGGGCGGGGCTACGCCCATAAAAATTAAAATCTAAGCTAGTGTGCTGAAATTTCCTACAGAGCTACGTAGGTCTAGGTGAGCAATAAACTAAAAAAAAATTTAAAATCCGAAAATTTTGGCCAGGAGGGCGGGATTACGCCCATAAAAGCTAAAATTAAAAAAGCAAATCTAAGGCGCTTAGTGGAAGCTATTTTATTGAAATTCTGCATACATACTGCTATAATGCAAGCCTAAAAAATTTTCATTAAAAAAGTGGGCGGTGACACGCCCATACAATTTCAACCTCATTTTTGTGTGCTACGGCTCAGCATATTTTAGATATACTATTTCTGTATGTATTAAAGGGTCCGCCATCTAACGTTTTTTTTCAACTATATGTACATACATATGTATGTATGCTAAACTACTGATTGGAATTATATGAAACTTCTAACATCCGTAGAAGATTTAGGATTTATAACACATGTCATGACAGCCTTCTGGCTTGAGCAGGACATGAGTTACAGTGGGCCAAAGTTGACTACCTGGGACTCAAAATAACTTCTGAGGCATGTTAATTTTTTTTAAAATTATCCGATTTTTTTAATGCATTTTGAGATAAACTTGAAATTTTTGAGAATTAATTCCCCAAGATGTGTTTCCGCATCTCTCATAAGATATTTTAGTTAAGCCAAAGAAATTTATTTTTTGTGTTTAAGCGGTTATAAAAAGTTGTGACGGTAGGTTTTGAAAGTTTCATCTGTAAGATTTTATTATGTAGATAGTTTTATACATTTTTAACTAAAATTTTAGAGTGCCTTTTCATAAATGCGGATGTACGCGTAGTTTTTTAAAATTTCAGAGTAGTGGTTTCAAAATTGAGGGAAAATATAGTTGTGTGCCATAAAAAAATATATTAAAATAATTTTATTATTCTACTTTGGTATATTTGAGTTTCATATGAGCCAGTTTACTACGCCTGATAAAATTATAACAATAGCTTAACACACAATCTTGTGCAAATGGTCTTGCATCGTAGCATGCACAAAATGGTATATTTATACTCACCTATTCAGGAATGATATCTCGTGAGAGCGTGATAATTCGTGCGTGATTAATAAACATAGCTCACGCACGATCACGCACTAGTAATTTATTTTTAAGTCACGCTTACGCACTCACGCGTGATTAATTATAGATTTGATCACGATCATGCGTGAGTCACGCGTGACACGATAAAATCACGACATTTGCACATCTCTAATATACAGCTTTTAACTTAGGGGCTGTCCATATATTACGTAACGCTGTTTTCCCCGATTTTTTACCCCCCCCCCCCCCACCCCACCCCTCCCCCTAGTAACAGATCGTAACAAAACTCTGAACCCCGCCCCTCCCACCAGGAATAACGCAACAATGAGATAAATAATAAATTAAATAGTTTAAAGTTTTTATTAAAAAAAATTATATATAACTATGTACATAATTCATTGTTTTAAATTCATTTGTTGAAATGAACAGTACGTAGACAAAAATTAAACAAGCTTACATATGTATGAACGTACTCCATATATTGGCGAAACAATTTTTTTAATTTCTTCCCAATTGTCCTCAAACTCCAAATTTTAATTATGGTTTTATAGAGAGCTTATTGCTAAACTGTATATATGTATTAGTGATGTGTATTCGAATTCTAAAACATTCGGTCGTTTCTAGATATTCGTGTTCGTTTAAAAAAATGCATAAAGAAATTCATAAATCCAAAACGAAATTTAAATGAATTTCGCACAAATATTAGTTTGTAATAATTAAAAAGAAAATTATTTTTTTATTATTATTTTTTTTGCTATGCGTTTTTTGCCAAATAATCTGCTAAAGCTTTCCGTATTGATGACTGAGCAGTATTTCAAACATCAACACGAGAATTGGCATTGGCATTCAAATCAATCTAAAATGTGCGTGAAACAAAAAAACTTGAATTTTGGATCAATAAAGGTTGCCATGGTGAATTATACAGTAATTTTGACTTAGCTGCACAATCAACTTTGCACGACTTTTTGTGCAGATAAGTCAAAAATGCTGTTATCTTAAATTCACTCACCTGCCCAAATGTGCAGGTAAACAAGTTTTGACTTCAGTTTTATACACATACATGGTTGCATACTTATGTAGCCTCATTTTTTTAATGTGTGCAGGTAAATTAAATTTTTTATATGAGAATAATTTAAAACTGCCAAAAAAATATGATAAATGCGCAGGTATAGAAAGTGTACTTAAAAAAGGATTTTGAACAATAATTACAGAAAAAATGTAAATATTTTGTGCAGTTAAGTCAATGTGCAGCCAACATTCACTTTTTGTGTGAAAATGTTTTAAAATTACCAAATATTTTAGGGCACTTATCTTAAATGTGCAGCTATAGAAAATGCACTTAAAAAACGAATTTGTTTGGAATTTTAAAGAATAGTGACAAAAGGCAGCTAAATCAAAACTACTGTATTTCATTTTCTAAAAGAGAACATTTTTAACCCGCCTTAAACATACAGATTGTTGGAATATCAAATGAGTCAAAATGATGTCAATTACGAAAGATATGCAATTTTTCTTTTCTTAATTTTTGTCCCTTCTACAACATTACATTTCTAATAGATATTTACCCATTAAAAAAAATATACCTTAAAAATACCTTAAAATTAGAGGGTCACACAATCTAGTTCCTAGACGGATTTCACAGTTGTTTTTATAGTTCTGTTGCATAAAAAATTAAAATAATATCCTTATGAAAATACGTCTATGTATGCAAGTTTCCATTAACACATCTCTCAAAACTTAAACATTGTAGCCTCAAGTTGACCAACAAAAATGTTAAAACTAAATAATTTGATATTGTCATGTGCATATATGGAAGAATATATTTTTGAAAGGACACTTTTTTGTCCATGAGAATTGCAAGAAACCTTTTCCTAAACTTCTGCAAATACCATTTCCTTCTATGTATTTGATGGATTTAATGTTAATATATTTTGCAGTTTAATATGGAAAGAAGTTTTTATGTAGATACATTTACTAAGAATATTTAAGAATGTAAATGGATAAAGAAAGATGAGGAATTCAGAACCATGTATGTTCAGTTTGACTTCAATTTATTTAATTTATTATAAAAATTTTGTATAATTTTCAAATTTAACAACTATTAAATTTTTGGATAGTTTTCATAAATTTTAATGTACGTTTTAAATATTCGAATTCGCGAATATCAAAAGTTGAAATTCGGCAGATGTATGTAGTATACATACTCGTACATAATAAATATGTATATGCAGGCAACACGTATGTTCAATTAAATAAATAAATGAGAAAAATATACGTATTTTTGTACAAAATTAGTAATTTTTTCTGTTACGTAACATTTTAAAAGATCCTCTCCCCCCCCCCCCCCTCACATAAACAAATCGAAACCCCCCCCCCTGTAGCGTTACGAAATATATGGCCGCTTAAGCCATTTTAGTGAAACCTTGCATATACGTTACACGTATACAATACTTTGAACTATCACCTAAAAAAGTGGTCGTGATCATTCTCATAAAATTTTAGCCTTGTGTTTAATCTACTTCGGTCTAGCATATTTTGGAAGAAAATTAGCATCAATTATAAGCGCTGCTCTCAACAATATTGTGAGTTTAAAATAGTGGGAGTGGTAATGCTCATAAAATTATAAGGTATAGTTCACGCTAGACAGCAGAAATTTTATACACAACTAAGTGTAGATGGGTAAGCCAATGGGAAAACTTAAAACCAAGAAGTTATCTTATCCGCTAAAACTACAATTTTCACTAGAGAACTGAAATTTGGTCCACAAATTAATCTAGATCAGAGATCACTAAGAAAAATCTAAGAAACCAGTAGTTTCAATCAGGGGTTGGGAACAAGCACTGTAAACTCAAAATTAAGTTAAATTTTATTGAAACTTTTCATACACATTGCACTTATCCAAAGTAAAAAGTTTCCTGTTTTGAAAAGTGGCCGTGAGACTTCACCCATAAATCTTAGCTTTTTCTTTCATGTACTTCGGCTTAGCATTTTTTAGTCTATTACTCATGTATTTCCCATTAGCTTTTTCATACTAGCAGATATAAAATTCGGTGGGGCGAGGCCCATAAAAATTTTACGTAATATTATACTGTAGAGAGCTGACATTTTGTAGACAAATAGTCCTAATTGATTTACTGAAACGGAAAATCTAAAAATTAAAGCACCAGCTACCCTATTAAAACTTGGCATGCACATTGTTCATATCCTTGTGAGTTATTTACTTCGGCTAAACAGACTTTAATATGTAAATGTATTGAGAAAATAGGCCGGGACACGCCCAATAAAATTTACGCTGTATTGCACATATTTATTTTCAGACTACTCTTACACAGAAAGAAAAAAGCCGTACTAAATTTAAGTTTTTTCTACTTACTTTTAGTACGAATCGTACTTAAAAATTTGAGTACGAATAGCACTAACATTTACTTAAAACAAACCAAAAACAGGATTACTTTGGAAAACCAATCCTGGAGTTTCTCAAATTGAGTATGAAGAGCTTAAATTATGTAAAAAAAATTTAAACCAAGTACAAAGTTCTTAAATTGAGTAAAAAACTTATTTAAAGTACGATTTTGTGTACTTACTTTATACACATATGAAAAAAAGAATAAAAAAAACTTTTAACCAAAAAATTTCAAGTTCGTTAGTGTGCTTGTGATTGAAATTCAATAAAATGAAAAAATTAATATATTCAAATAAAAATAATAATTGTACTTTTTAACGGAAAATGTTTAATGTAAAAGTGACTAGCCGCGGTTGATTTTTCTCGTGTGCAAAAGTGTTTTTAATAATATAAAAGTGAACAAAATAAAACTATAATATAAAATTCAAATTAATAAATAAATAAATAAGACAAAAAGTAAACGCAAAGGACGACTCCAAACTGCTGAAGCTTCTGAGGGACTTAGATAGCGAAGCTGTTTCTGTTTAAAGAGTAAGTAAAAATATGAGTTTTTGTTCGAATGTGCGTATTGTTTTTAACAAGTCCCATTTCAAACACGGCAATTTTAGTTGAGCAACTTTTTAGTACATAAGCGGGAGAGAAAAATATGATATTTTGGATTTATTTCAAGTACGGAATCGTGATTATATATGGATAAAATTAAGTATTTAGTTCTTGATTTTTATTTTGAGTGTTCCAAATTGCGTACACATCGGCGACCAGTTCTAATGACACAATAGTGCATTTTTAAGGTGTACAATCCAATACCAATCAAGCTCTAATCCATTATCTAATATAACTATGCTATTTTTAACTGGCACAGTGATCATGAATAGAAATAAAACACACTAGAAATTTTAAGTTTAAAAAGTTTTACCATATAAAATTTTTCAAAATGTAGTCAGATCATCACAAAAACATAAATGTGAAAAAAGGCCAAGTTTCTATCAAAAATTTCGGCCATTAAAAGCAGTGAGATATAAATTTTGACCAAGTTCTTGTTTGGAACAACACCTTTGACTGACGTAGGCTATGCGTTATATACACTTGTAATCGTAAGGGTGTCATATAATTTTTAGATAATCTGCTAACTTGACAATATTTTTACCTTTCTAAAAAAGGAGAAAATAATGTTTATTTGTTCATTTTTTTATATCGGTAAAAATGTTGTCAAGTTAGCAGATTATCTAAAAATTACATGACACCCTTACGATTACAAACAAGAACTTGGTCAAAATTTATATCACTGCTTTTGATGGCCGAAATTTTTGATAGGAACTTGGCCTTTTTTCACATTTATGTTTTTGTGAGGATCACTTATATCAAGTTTCTTAGAAGACTCAATACAATTTTAACAAATTAAAAAAAAATGAAATTCTTGAGGAAATAAGCCAAAATGACATTATTACTTAAATAATTTTTGAATAAGTCTATATGGCCTTATTACCAATGCAGTATGATGCAGTTATGTAATTATATTTCAATTAATTGAGAAATAAGGCAAATTTGCCTTGTTACTTATGAATTTATTTCAGTGAGCCGTGTGACCCAAGCTTAAAATATGAGATATGTTTAAGCAATATATAATTATATTAATAATTATCAGATGTATTTTGTCTTAGAAAGTACTACGAACTTTAGCCAAATCAAAACATAAATATAGAAGATTAGTTGAAGTCATTGGCGTAGCTAGACATTTTTTCCTGGGGGGTGGGGGGGGGGGGGGAGGAAACACAATTTTTTTTAATTACTGTTTTTTATGGGAATTGTTAAGATTTAAGCTTAAAATTTTTTAAACGCACTAATAATCCCAAATTAATATTTTACTTATTAAGTTAAATATATATTTTTTATTAAAAATACATTGAAATTGGAAATTAAAAAAATATATTTTACTTAATAAGCAAAATATTAATAAGTAAAATATTGGTTTGGGATTATTAGTGCGTTTAAAAAATTTTATACAGATTTTTTTTATTTAACATTTTTTTCAATAACAAAAATTAAGTTATAATTAAAACTAAAAAAACAAAACATTCAAAATAAAAACAATATATAGACAAAAAGTAAAGTATGTATTAGAAAAAAACTAAATAATAATAATAATAATAATCTAATAATAATAAACTAAATAATAATAAAAGTAATATTCGTTTCCAACAAGTTTATATGTTCATATGGAAAAATTATTTATGTATATACTATATTTGAATACAATATTTTGAAAAGATAGATACAAGCAAGAAATGATTTCATTCATCATTCATGATTTCATTTCTTAATAATTTATTATTTAATTTAAAAAAAATTTATCTGTTGGAAATAGAAAATTGCCATTTATTATTTAGTTACCCTTCCAATATTGAAATTCTGAATCAATACTATATTGTTGCGATGAATGAACATACATACATAAATAAGTAAAAACATATGTATGCAAGTATGTAAGTATACGTGTTCAATTGAAAAAAATTTTATGTGCATATATATACATGCATACATATCGACAGTTGAGGTTTTCAGTGATTTCAATAAATTTCACACTAATACACCTCATCACAAAAATTTATTGCAATAGTGTAAAAAATAGCGCTTTTACAAGCAGTTGTACAAAAAAGTTACATTTTGAATATTACACTTTCTATTATGCTTTACCTTCTCCTGTAAAGTTACAATTATTTGCGTTAGGGCCTTTCCATTTGAGACCAACGATATATTGACCTGTGTAAGTTGATATCCTATCAAAAATTTCGGTCATCAAAAGTACTGATACCAAAATTTGGACCTAGGAATATTTTTCACAAGTTTTCCACTAGTCTAACAAAGTTGTATATGAACATGAATTGTTTTGTTTTGTTTTCTAATAATAATAAAACATATGTATACATGTTTAAAGAGGAAATTTTGATTTGTTAGATTTTCTGACGATTTTTCGAACATGAAATGACGATTATTTTATATTTTATCGGGATTTCGGCGATTTTTCCATCATTTTATCTGGCAGCCCTGGATTTAACCATAAATATGCATACATACACACATACATGTGTGTGTACGAGTATATATACCCAGCGGTAAAATTCAGAAGACCTTCTTGGTTCAGGCCTTATTAAAGAACTCTTTCGCATAAAATATACGATACACATTCCACACTCGCTTCCTTGAGAAGGGAGAAGAGAAGGAGTAACATGTTTTGTTTGGTTTTTTTACCTAAGCAAAAACAAAATCTATTAGTTTGAAGGCCTTCCAGAATCTCTGGCGAAAGAAGCAAGAACAGGAGGCCTGCTCCGCAATGACAACGCGTGTAAAAAAGATATGAGTATGGAATGGAGCGAGCAGTCCTTGTGCATCCAAAAGAAGACGTACAGACGCCTTCTAGAAGGCAACCCTACTCCTTCTAGTTCCCACTGGGTAGTATATGAATATATACAAGGTATTTGCAGATCATAATTTTTCGCTATTTTTTTAATTTTACTCTAAATAAAAATTAGTGGCTATTGTTACAAACAATTTGACAGTAGAAAATCTTAAGAACACCTTAAAACAACTTGTCTTGCTACTAACTACGTACACTAATACAATTTTATTAAGAATTCCCTGCAGAAAGTGCGAATAGTGAAATTGTGGTGATTTACTACTGACGTTGTCAGTAGCACTACTGACAAGATGTACCCCAGCCAATGGTATTATCTATTGACATTTAACATTAGCTTGTCATTGAAAATCCACCACTAGACTATAGCACTACTGACTTAGTAGTTCTTTCGGAACCACATGGAGACATTGGCACCAAAGATTCACTATTTAGTAAATTTTAGGGGCTCTAGTCCACAATATCGATATATCCTCTCTCGTTGTCAATAGTAAACTTATAGTGATTTTCTAGTGACATTGTCAATAGTGCTACTGACTAGGTGTACCTAGGGTAGCCAGATAATGAGTTGGCAAAAAAAGTACATCAAAGAAAAAAACGCAATACAATTAATAAGAAAGTACATTTGTGTTTTTGTTGAAAACGTCCTTAAATTCACTCAATAAGAGAAAATAACATATTCTTTACTAAAGAACATAAAAATGATATCGTAAATATTATTTACAACAAATTAATAACTTAAAATTAGTCATGTTTTTAATTGTGTTTAGAGAACAAAGTTAATTTGAACAAGTTTATATTTTTAATACTGACATCCTATTGCACCAAGTTATTTAAATATCAATTCATATTAAATATTTAAATATGAATGTATGTGTATTTAAATAGAGTTGGTGAAATTGGCCCTGAATATTATATTAATTTTTTATTCATGATTCAAAAATTTTGCAAACCGTTATTAGATGCTCTTCTATCGAAATACACAAAAAACCCGATTTCCAAAAAATAATGGGTTAGAGCTATCTATATTAAGGTAACGAAATATTTATCATTCCTTTGAATGTGGCAAGCAATTCAATTTGTCTCATTTTGAGTTTTTAAGAAATTAAAAAACTCGGCGATTTAAAAAGGAAAGTCGTCACAACTGGCGATATTTTGATTCTCATATAAAATACATGGAAAAATACTTCGATTTGTCGTCACAAATATGTTCACATTGGAAAAAATGTCAACAAATCGCTTCAATCTATGTGATTCTTTCTGCACAAAAAATTTTCTAAAGATGCCAAACAGAGAAAAGTACAAAAGCCAAAAAAAAAAAAATACTTTAGCGTACTTTTTCAGGGGTTATGCAGACCACAGTCCATTGATTAAAAAAAGTACGCGTACTGCTGAAAAAAGTGCGTCTGGCTAGCCTAGGGTTGTCATTCAAAATCTATCAGTAGACTTTAGCACTATTGAGAAGGTAGTTCTTTTACGACCATATGGAGATATTTGAACCGAAGATTCACTCGTAGATTTTAGTGACCCTCGTGTAAATATATTTATTTAATATTATTGCACAACATAATAAAAAAGAAAAACAAACTATTGACGCGTTCATTGACAAAATCACCAGAAATACACTAGGACTGTCGTCTCTAACATATCTCTACTCGCGCATAAAAGGAAAGTTGTCGACATTTTAACTAGTGCAATTGTCGCTGGAGAAAGAATATTGACATAGAGACATATGGTTCTAGGTTGACTAGAGGGTTTGTTGAAAGCTACATACACACATACATATATACACACATGCATTATAAATTCGCATGGAGTTTACTATTTGTGATGTTTTGAAGTGCTGTAAAATTATATTTTTTTGGGTATTTGTTATCTAATAAAAGTATGCATATTTAGCGATTATTCGAAAAGTTTGTATAACAATTATTGGTGATTTTCATGAGTAATTTTAAAATAAATAAAAAATAGAATTTTTTAATATTACAGGCAAAAGAATATGTTTTAAAAAGAATTTGTAATAAATCCTGGGGGGGGGGGGCAAAATCAAGTTTGGGGGCCTAGCTACGCATATGGTTGTAGTTATTTCTGTGGCAAAAAGGAAAAAAGTTGAGATAAGCTGATTTTAAGTTTTAAGTACCACTGGTCAAAATCTCAACAACTTTTTGTGATTTTTCAGGAAGTAATAGCACTATGACTTGTGACTTATCTTTTTTAGACTTTTAATCTCACTTGGAATAATAATCTGCTTAAAAAAATAAAGGTTAACAGAGAATTTCAAAATTTAAACGCAAAAGAAATACATTTCTGAAAATCTATTTGAACGCTACAAAACAGTAAAATATGACTTTTTAGTGTTTAATAAGTTATAAATAATTTTATTTTGATATCATTTCAACAACGTCTTCCTTACGGAAGTGAAGCAAAATAGTAATGAAAATTGTATTAATACACAGAGAAAACAGATTTGTTGTGATAACCGAAGAGTTGAGGCAACCATAATCAAACAGCAACATACTATGATTGAATTATATGGTTGTAGTCAGATCATATTATTATTAATAGAAAAGCCAAATTTAAATAATATTATTATCTGAGTTAATAATAATATTATCTACAAAAACAATGAAGTTTGTTACACCTAATCTTAGTATTGTAAATATGACAACACTATTGTTGGATGTGACTAAAATATAATTGAGACTTACCATACAATGATCTAATATAATAATAATATTGTTAAATACTACCACAATAAACAGTTGTGCGTTAAATCCGAAATAAAAATAAATTAATATTGTTGAAATAAAATGTATGTATATATATAACGTATGTATGTATGCTTACATATGCGTGTATACACGAAATACAGACACGTCTGTATAAGGAGATATACAAATGTATATATATTTTTTATTGATCTACCCTTTTGTTTACACTTTATTTATTTATTTTACACGACGCGTGCACTACCGAAAGCTTACAAGTGAAACACTGAACTGACAGATGTTTTTGAAAAACATTTTTTAAAAACTTAATATATTATGGTTTTGGATAATAGTACGTTTCCACTATGAGCGAAACAAGTTGTTTTTCTCAGAACACTTGGAAGTGTTTCCATTATGCTTTTTTGTGTTTTGGTTAAACGAGTTTTGGAAACCATTTTGATTTTATTATCAAGGCCGCAAACCTTATTATTTAGATTAGTAAATTTTTCACTCATTTACATATAAACAGCATATAAATACAAGTGATTTGGTTTGTGCAATTGCTTAAAAAAATGAATATTACGTATTAGTGCCATCTTTTGTCAGAATATTGCGGCTTGGTTTTGAAGTTTCAGCCAGCAACGCAGTGTTGCACTAACAAATTTGTTCATGTTTTGGAGGAAAACAACTTATATGAGGTGTTTTGCTGATATAAAAAATTTTTTTTTTTTTTTTTTTTTTTAAATGCATGTTTATTATTTATTGTATCTTCAAATATGAACTAACAATAAGTATTCAAATCTTAAATCTATAAAAAAAAATTATTAGGCCCGACCAATGTCGGACATAAGCTTAGTGATAGTTATTAATAATACATTAGTAGTGATAATCAAAAAAGGGGCGGGGGGGGGGGGAAAGTATTTTCAAGTAGTCCCATCTGGAGTGTTAGGTATAAGAGCCCGTGTGTCCCTCTATTTTAAGCGGATGTGTCCAGTAAAGTTCAAAATATTACGAGCAAGCGGATTAGGATGTGACTCGAGTTTTGTTAGGTATTTGCCTGCGTATTTTGCAATTTCTTCAGTCACTAGTGGCATATTCAAATCGCGATGTATATTTGAATTTTTGATGTACCATGGAGCCGATGTTATCATGCGTAAAATTTTATTTTGCCTTCGTTGAATTTTCTCTACATTTGAAGCTGAAGCAATGCCCCATAGTTGAATTCCGTAACACCATATTGGCTTTAAAAGCGACTTGTATATTAAAAGTTTGCAGTCTAGGCTAAGTGTTGAATTTCTACCAATCAGCCAATGTACCTGAGTTAATTTAAGTTTCATTTGAGTTAACTTAGAGTCAATGTGGTGTTTCCATGTAAGTCGTCGATCAAGGTGTATGCCAAGATATTTCACATGTGAATGTTGAGGAACAAATTGATTGTTAATCCGAATGGTGGAGCAAGTATCTCTTCTTAGGGTGAACGTTATATGGACACACTTTTGTTCATTGACTTTAATTCTCCATAAGTTTAACCAAAGCTCCATCTGGCTAATGTGTTCCTGGAGTTTGTGGGATGCCTCATCAGGGTTTTCGTGCATACTAAGGCAGGCTGTATCGTCAGCAAATGTGGAAGTATGGATACTACTGCTCACAGGCATATCACAAGTATAAATCAAATATAAAACTGGTCCCAGTATGCTCCCCTGTGGCACACCGGATGAAATAGTTTCAGGCCCACTCGTAAAGTCTCCTTCCACAACAGTGAACTTACGGGAAATAATGTAACTTTCCAAAAGATTTAAAATGTTTATTGGCAAGTAAGTCTTCAATTTTAAAATTAGGCCTTCATGCCACACTTTATCAAATGCCTGGGAAACGTCAATAAAGAGCGCAGAGCAATACTTTTTTTCCTCAAAAGTTCTTCTTATAAATTGAACCAGTCTGTGAGTTTGTTCAATGGTGCTATGCTGACTTCTAAAACCAAATTGATGGTCTGGTATGCACCCACTACTAATTAGAATTTGGGACAATTTTGTTTTGAGCAGTTTTTCGAAAAGCTTTGACATAGTTGATAGTAAACTTATTGGCCTATATGACTCAGCCTTGGTTAGATCTTTGCCCGGCTTTGGAATCATTTTAACCTTGGCAAGCTTCCAGCTGTGTGGATAATACTCCAGTCGTAAAATGGCATTAAATATGAATAATAGGATTCTCATTGCAATACGAGGCAAGTTCATAAGCATCTGGTTACTAATTCCATCAATACCCGGAGCTTTCTTCGGGTTGAGTTCGGCAATTAATTTTTGTAAATCACGCGTCTTAAACTTTATGTGTTGAGGGGGTAGAGCGACTACATTCGGCAAATCAGCAACACCAGTACATATGTTTGGCGTAAAAACGGATTTTAAGTGCTCAGCAAATATTTTACCTTTTTCAGTATCGCTTCTTGCCCAACTTCCGGTAGATGTGCGTAGAGGTGGCTTATACTCAACGGGTGTTTTAAGCTTTCTAGCAGCGCGCCACAAAGAGTAATTAGACGCTGGTGTGACATCAAGACCTTCCAGATGATTTTTAAGAGATGCAGTTTTTTCAGATGCAAGCAACTCTTGGAGTCGTTTAGTGCACTCTTTAAATCTGATTTTATTTTGTGGTGATCTGTGCTGTTGCCATTCCCTTCTAGCTCTTCTTTTTTCACGTACGAGACGTTCAATGTCTGTAGAATAAATTTTGTTAAACCCAGTCTGCGGATGGGAGTTAGTGGCATGTTCAGCAGCCTGTTTAATATTCTCGCTGAGATTGGCAATGTTAGATTCAATATCATCGGATGTTCTAAGCGTAATGTTTTCCGTACAATGACTACTGAGATATTTTTTGAACCCCAGCCAATTAACACGATTGATCATCTTCACATATGGGTCAGGTAAGTTACTTCTTAATGGACTACAAATTGTAATGATCGTCGGAGAGTGAGCGGACGAAAGATCAATAGAAGCTTGAACTTGAATTAAATCCCTAGAGATATTTTTTATGACGCCAAAATCTATAACATCCGGAATTTTTTGTATGTCAGTAGGCCAGTAAGTGGGCTCCCCACTCGAAATGACATCCAAGCCCATTTTTGAAATAGTGTTGAACAATGCTCGACCTCTGGGGGTAATAAGACGCGAACCCCAGAACGTATGCTTAGCATTGTAGTCGCCAGCTGCTACAAAACAAGGTCCAAGAGATTTGTAGAAATCCTCATATTGATTCTCAGTGATTGAAAATCTGGGAGGGGAGTAAATTGATGATATAACAAAATTTGTACAAAAACTTTCAATGCCAATATTTGTTGCTTGTAGGTGTTCTTCACAAATGTTATCAAGAACATAGTGCTTGAGTCTTGACTTTATTAGAATTGCTGATCCACCGCCAGCCCTTCCTCTAGGGTCCTTTGTATCATATATAGTGTAGCCATAAATTTTAAAAAGACTTCTCGAAGTCAAATGAGTCTCAGATACTAACATTACATCAATATTTTTTTCCATGAGGAAGTGCTCAAGTTCATTTTTATGTTGGCGAATGCCGTTTGCGTTCCAGAAACATATTGTTAACGTGTTCATGGCTTATTAATTAATGCTTGAAGCAGAGTATTCTGCATTCGCAGCATTTCTTGCATCATGCTAGTCATATTTGTTGTAAAATTGTTTATAGTTTGCACCAGATTTTCAATAGTAGCTTCAAGGCGATTAAAATTAAAGCTTGCGTCAGTATTTTTTGAATTATTTGGCGAGGAAACATTTTGTGTGGGAATTGAATTTGTCTTAGCAGCATCTGCATACGATACACGGGAAGTAACTGGTTGGCTCATTTGCGCAAAAGTGGCAGAGTAAGCGTTTGCTGATTGAGCTGGAGCTAATTTAAATTTTTGCACTATAGTCTTCTTTACGAAAGAGTACACAGGACAACCTCTGTAGTTAGCGGTGTGATTACCTCCACAATTACTGCATTTTTTATCACTTTGATCTTTTGGCTTATTGCAACTAGCAGTGCCGTGTAATTCGCCGCACACAACACAAACAGAGGGTAAATTGCAGTATGTTTTTGTATGGCCATATTCTTGGCAATTATGGCACTGTACAGGACCTGAACGCTGATGTGGCTCTTCAACTGTGATTTTTCGGTACAAGAGGTATTTCAAATTATAAATTGGATGCGTTTCATTTTTTTTCAATTTTATATCATTAGGCTCAAGTTCAACACGAAATAGGGGTTGAGGAATCTTCTCTCTATTTATTATATTGGACACATTTTTTACCTTAAACCCCTGGAGGACGAGTGCATCTTTTATTTCTTCGGGAACAACATAAGAATCTATGCCCTTCAATACGATCTGCATGCCTTTAGCGCTCTTAAGCTGGTATGTGTAGAAGCTTGTTTTATTTTTTTCAAATTCAGCAACCATTTTGCGGAAATCTTTTTCGTCATAAATTTGGACTTTAGTTTCATCGATGTTGCCACGTTTTATTGGAACAACGTGAAATTTATTCTCACCAATGACCGAAATTAATTTTTTAATAAGGGCATTTGAATTTTTTTGTCTCAAATATATTGGTGGCGGCTTGGATATTTTATTCGAGGCTACCTCGGGTTTGTCGTTGTCATCTTGCAAAATTTCGAAGCGGTTTTGGCGATTAGTTGAGGCTGCGCTGTTATCCCTAGACATTTTTGGAGCAGATGAAATTTTTGAAGAATTCGGGCTTCGCCCACGCTTTACCACGGTTATATATCTGTCCATTCCGACTTGTACCTTGAGTTTCGAGCCGCTGTTATCTGTAGTGATAACTTTGTTAAGTGATGAACACGAGCCTGAAGGGGATGATATTACTGGCTTATATG
Source organism: Tachina grossa (assembly GCA_949987645.1). NCBI lineage: Eukaryota > Metazoa > Arthropoda > Insecta > Diptera > Tachinidae > Tachina > Tachina grossa. The sequence goes on from OX465278.1 coordinate 71,083,462, forward strand.
AAGAAGTACTGGGCAACTGTAATGTTAATGCATCATTACTATTTGGCATTGGACAAAGCGAAGTTGATCGCTGACGAAAAATTGGCTTTGACGTTAAAAAAAGACTTTCATCAGATTTATTATTTATATTTTTTCCATTAAGAGTTTCAGAACTCACAGTAAAATAAGCATTTCTGCCGTCAGAACTCACTTCAATTTTTTTTGTATTTGAGGCACTCATACAAAGAATTCCTCAAGGGATATTCGTTTGTGTTTTTTTTTTTTTTGTTTGCGGTCTTTTTTTGTTTTTGTTATTTATGATTGTTTATTTGTTTAGAGGTACACATATATAGCATTCCTCAATATCACTTTGTTTAATTTTTTTTGTTTGCGGTTTTTTTTTTTTGTTTTTGTTATTTTTACTATGTAAAAATATTAGCAAAGCATAAAGCTTATTTATTAAAGACAGTATGTACCTATTACGAATAATATGTACTACGAATATTTTTTGTTTGTTTAATTTTTTGTAAGAAAAATTCCGCTAATCGACTGTTCGCTATGAAGGTACCACGAGAACTGCGATATAAAAAATGTAGCATGTAGCAAAACATTGGTTTTCGAGCAAAACAAGTCTTCTGCTCCAAAACACGTATATGGAAACGCACTATAACATTATATTATTATTTACATCATATCATTTATACCCTTTACCAAAAAATGGTAAAAGGGTATATATAGGTTTGTCATTCCGTTTGTAATTTCTAGAATATTAATAAGCGAGCTATAAAGTATATATATTCTGGATCCTTATTCATAGGGAAGACGAATAAGCGATGTCCGTCTGTCCGTCTGTCTGTACGTGAAATCGGTTTTCCAAAGCTCCTAGAAAAGCTAGAGACTTCGTTCTTAGACTGGTTAGTCAGAAATGGTCGAAATAAGATTGGTATTGAAAATCAGCAAAATCGAGCAGGCGGTTTCAGAGCTGGAAGACTTAAACTTCATTTTGCCATACAAAATAACTACCGAAAACTAGTTTTTAATAATTTTTTATTAAATAAACTTATTTTATACTTTTGTATGAATAAAATTGGTATTTCTAACCAAAAAAAAAATTAAAAAAAAATTTAAAAAATTAAAAAGACGTTTCCAGGGTTGGAAAACCTTAACTTTTTTTGTTATGCAAAAGTAACTTACTAAAACAAATTTTTCCTTTTTTTCTATAAACTAAACATATGTAATGTTCTTAAAAGAAGGAGATTGATGTAAGAAATCAGAAAAACAAAAAGGATGATTCCAGGGTTGGAAAACCTACGATTTTTGTGATATATACAATTAACTACCGTAAAGTAATTTTTTAATTATTTTTGTTAAATAAACTTATTTTATACTTCACCACGAATAAAATTGGTATTTCAAATAAAAAATTAAACTTCAAAAAATTAATGAGATGGTTCCAGGGTTGGAAAACTTTAACTTTTTTTCTTATACAAAAGTAACTTACTAAAACAAATTTTTCCTTTTTTTTTCTATAAGTCAAGCATATCTAATGTTCTTAAAAGAAAGACATTGATGTTAGAAATCAGAAAAACACAAAGCATGATTGCAGGGTTGGAAAACCTAAGATTTTTGTGATCTATAATAAACTAATTTTTTATTTATTTTTATTAAATAAACTTATTTTATACTTCACCACGAATAAAATTGGTATTTTAAATAAAAAAAAGTTAAAAAATTTAAAAAGACGTTTCCAGGGTTGGAAAACTTTAACTTTTTTCCTTATACAAAAGTAACTTACTAAAACAAATTTTTCCTTTTTTTTCTATAAATTAAACACATCTAATGTTCTTAAAAGAAAGAGATTGATGTAGGAAATTAAAAAAGAATGATTCCAGGGTTGGGAAACTGAAACTTTTTGTGATATAAAAAATTAACTACCGAAATTAATTTTTATTTTTTTTATTAAATTAACTTATTTTATACTTTAGTACGAATAAAATTGGTGATTCAAATTAAAAATTAACCTTCAAAAAATTAAAAAGATGTTTCCAGGGTTGGAAAACTTTAACTTTTTTATACAAAATTAACTCACTAAAGCAAATTTTTAATTTTTCTCTATAAATTAAAGATATCTTATATTCTTAAAAGAAATAGATTGGTATCAGAAAAATTAAAAAGGATGATTCCAGGGTTAGGAAACTTACTCTTTTTGTGATATAAAAAATTAACTACCGAAAACTAATTTTAATTTTTTTTTAAATAAATAAATTTATTTTATACTTCAGTACGAATAAAATTGGTATTTCAATTAAAAAAAGTTTAAAACACATTTCCAGGGTTGGAAAACCTTACCCTTTTTTATATAAAAGTAATTTACTAAAGCAAATTTTCCCTTTTTCTCTATAAATTAAAGATATCTTATATTCTTAAAAGAAAGAGATTAGTATAAGAAATCAGAAAAATTAAAAAGTTTGATTTCAGGGTTGGAAAATCCACACTTTTTGTGATATAAAAAATTAGCTACCGAAAACTAATTTTTATTTATTTTTATACCCTTTACCAAAAAATGGTAAAAGGGTATATATAGGTTTTTTATAATATAAACTTATTTTATATTTCAGTACGAATGAATTTGGTATTTCAAAATAAAAAAAATTAAAAAAATTAAAACGACGTTTCCAGGGTTGGAAAACCTTATTTTTTATATAAAAGTAACTTACTAAAACAAATTTTGTCTATTTTACTATAAATTAAACATATCTTATATTCTTAAAAAAAAGATGGTGTAAGAAATAAAAAATAAAATAAAAAGGAGGATTCCAGGGTTGGGAAGCTTACTCCTTGTGATATAAAAAATTAACTACCGAAAACTAATTTTTATCTATTTTTATTAAATAAACTTAACAAATAAAAAAAAACAATTAAAAAAATTAAAAAGACGATTCCAGGGTTGGAAAACTTTAATTTTTTTGTACAAAAGTAAGTTACTAAAACAAATTTTTCCTTTTTTTATAAATTAAACATTTCTTAAAAGAAAAAGATTGGTATAAGAAATCAGAAAATCAAAAAGGATGAGTTCACGGTTGGGACAGTTACACTTTTTTGATATATAAAAGTAACTTAGTCTAATTAATTTTTATCTTTTCCTTTATAAATTATATGTATTTTACGTTTTGGAAAGAAAAGTTTGGTATAGAAAATTATAAAAATAAAAACCACAGCTCCAGAGCTGGAAACTATGATTTTTTTTCTGGACATTAAAGTAACTAAATAAAACATATTTTTTTAATTTGCTTTTTTTCACTTAACACACTTTCTATATTTTTTTAAGAACTACTAGATTGTTATAAGTAATCAGAAAAATCTAAAATTATGATTCTAGGGTTTGAAAATTATTATTGTTTTCTTTGTACACAAAAGTAAGTATGTGCTTATGTATGTATCTCTATACTACATAAACGCACTTTGGTAAAGGGTATATAAGAATATAGCACTCTTACTTGTTTTTAAATAGTAATATAAATTATGTCGTAGTCATACACTTTTAACAAGACTATGGAAATTGTTAAACTCTAACCATATCGCAGTTTGGATGAATGTAATAATGTAATTATTAAATTCAAACACTACTGTGATTTTCCTAACGAAATTAATGTTTAAAATAAAGTAACAAGTTTTCAACGACCACACATTTGTTTCATTGAACAAATGTTGATGTAGATTTCTGCTTTATATACGCAACTTTAATTGCAAATGGAATATGTGAATTGTTTTGGTTCATCGTATTTCAATTTGCTGAAAGCTTTTTTTGTAATGAATGCTCAATTTTGCCATCTCTTAATTTACAACAGTCTTACCATTGTCGTTTATCATTTACTAATTATGCACATGTCAGTTAATTTGCTTATTTTTTGTTCTACTTAAGACAAATTTTTTTGGGTTGTTACTATTAAGTATATTTTTATTTTAATTTTTGCCACAAGCCCATGACTATTAATTTTAGTTAGTTTAATTATTATTTTTCGAACATCATTTGTTTCTATATTTATGATTTGAACAGGATAAAGTTCGTATCGCTTTTTAATCCAAATTACATGTGATAATTAATTACACTGCGCTAGTAGACAATTTTATCAAGCTGGGCACTTTGCTGGTAAAGCTAATTCGAGTATACAGAATTCAATGACATTAGCCGTTTTTCGAAGTTAGCGCTCGTATTCGCGATATTCGCGATTGTACGCTAAAGTACTATAAAAACAATATTTTTATACTGTTTTGACCATTTTTTAAATTTTAAATTTAGAAATTTTGATTAAATATGCACATCAATAAATAGAAAATTTAAGCGAAATTTTTTTCGCGATTTTTTTACGCCAATTTTTTCGGGATTTTTGTTGCAAATTTTTTTTGCTTCGAGTTTGAAATTAAGTCGAATACGCCGAAATTGGTCGCGCTAGATGTTTTCCGAAGTTATCACTTGTGTTAGCAATATTTTTTATATTTTTTTTTTTGGTAATCCAATGATTTGGTTGAATCCCCAAGTTCATAGTTCAGATGATTGTTATGAGTGCTTAAATTTTGTTTCTGGTTTGTTTCAAATAGAAACAAATTACGTACATTTTCATATAAAGAAAGAAAATATACACAACTACTGTTGCCGCACTCGGAAAATATTCCAATGCCCAACAGAAAAATACAAGGAATCAACATTGAAAATCCCACAAGAGAAATTAGTATCAGAATACCAACCATCCAATGTCAATAACAATTGTAATCATTTGAAAATTACACAAAACCGTTTAAACATTATGGTACGTCGCCTTAAACTTTCACAGCGGCAGTCAATTCTTTTGGTTAAGGAATTGAAACATGCTAATATTCTAGCACCTGACTAATTTCGGCGTATTCGAATTAATTTCAAACTCGAAGCAAAAAAAAATTTGTGAAAAAATCCCGAAAAAAATACGCGAAAAAAATTTTCGCTAAAATTTTTTATTTATTGATGTGCATATTTAATTAAAATTTCTAAATTTAAAATTAAAAAATGTTCAAAACAGTATAAAAATATCGTTTTTATAGTACTTTAGCGTACAAATGTTGAATCGCGAATATCGCGAATACGAGGGCTAACAGCTTATTAAAAAACAGAAGTGTCAAATTCGAGCACAGTGTTATTAATGAACAAACAAATAACACCAAAGATTTTTTTAATAGATTTTATTATACCCTTCAACAAAAATGGTAAATGGTATACGTATATAGGTTTGTCACTCCTTGTGCAATTTCCACAATATTAATAAGCGACCCATGAAGTATATTTATTCTGGATCCTTATGCATAGGGAAGACGAATAAGCGTTGTCCGTCTATCCGTCTGTCTGTGCGTGAAATCGGTTTTCCGAAGCTCCTTGAAAAGCTGGAGACTTCGGTCTTGAATTGGTGTTTCAGAAATTGTCAAAGATAGATTCTTATTGAAAACCAGCAATCTCGAGAAGGTGGTTTTAGAGCTGGAAAGTTTAAACTTTATTTTGCCATACAAAAGTAACGCGCTAAAACTAATTTTTGTTTTATTTTTGTTAAATGAACTTATTTTATATTTCAGTACGAATAAAATTGGTATTAAAAAAATATTTAAACAAATCAAAAAGACGTTTCCAGGAAAACTTTAATTTTTTTTGCTAACTTGGGGGTTACACGATCAAGTTTTGCCTTTCACTAATACATTCATACTTTTAGAATTTGATTCAACTGTGACTTCAAATTTTCCTTCCAATTGTTTGTTCAATTTATAGGCAAAAAAACAACTGACAGCAATTTCAATGAGCATACTTTTCGTTTTTCAAATTTTCTGCCAACATAGTATTTTTGTGTTGTTTTATTACAAATAATGTTATATTCCACCGAAAAATTTTAATTACACTTAAATAAACATTTTTAAGAAGAAAAATAATAAGTACAATGATGTGTTACGGTTTATAGACCTAAGTATATAGAAGTCATGAAGTTTTGTTGTCTTAAGCTGTTTTTTTTATCAACGGCATATTGAAAATAAATTTGCTTGGAAATTTCGTGCAGACTACGTCAGATATTTCAATTTAAACGACTTTTGACACCCAGTATGTGTGAAAAACTTGAAAGCAAATCTTGGTCTTGTAACTGTAGCGTAAATAACCTAATAAAATTAATTTTTCCTTTTTCTCTATTAATTAAACATATCTCATATTCTTAAAAACAACAAATTGATGTTAAAAATCATATAAATTTAATATTAAGATTCCAGGGTTGGGAAACTTATACTTTTTGTGTTTTATGAAAAAGTAACTGGATCGAATTAATTGTTATCTTTTTCTTTATAAATTAAATATATATTATGCTTTTGAAAGAAAAGATTGGTGTAGAAAAATTAAAACTACAGCTCCAGAGCTGGAAACTTTGAACTTTTTAGGGTTCCGTACACCAAAGGTGAAAAGGGACCCGTCCGTGCTGTCCGTCTGTTCGTCACACGGTATTTTCTCAGGAACCGTAAGAGCTACGGACCTGAAATTTGGACAGAGTATGTATAGGGTGTTTTTTTAAAAGGTATAGAACTTCGAATTGAAGTAAAACACAAGAAAATCGTTTTAATGTCCATCAATTTGGCTTTATTGGAAGGATAATTTTATGCCATTAATGTTTAAATATGATTTCGGGCATGTGGCCGCCGCGGCTGGCTCGAATAAAGCCAATTCTACAGGTCCAATTTTCAACCACTTTTTCGAGCATATGGGGCAGTATGTTGGCAATAACGCCACGAATGTTGGCTTCCAACTCCCCTAACGTTTCTGGTTTGTTGGCGTAGACGAGCGACTTCACATATCCCCAAAGAAAATAATCCAATGGTGTCAAATCACACGATCTTGGTGGCCAATTGACAGGTCCATTCCGCGAAATTATGCGCTCATCGAATGTTTCCTTCAATAAATCGATTGTGACGTGCGCTGTGTGGCATGTACCGCCGTCTTGTTGGAACCACAACTCATCCACATTCATGCCATCCAATTCGGGAACAAAATAGTCGGTTAGTCGGCTCCAATTGCTGTGCACGGTGGCGAATCGATTCATTCGGGTCCTCTTCAACACTTTGCTCTACAGCGGAAATTGTTTCTTCGGTGCGCACTGTTCGACGTCTCTGCGGATGCGTATTATCACATAGAGTAAACGTAGTGCGAAAACGATCCATGGTTAACCGAATTAATTGCTCTGATGGACGATTATGTCGACCATAAAATGGACGGAGCTTGCGGTAAACTTTGCGAACTGAACCATTATTTTCGAAATAAATTTGCACGATTTGCAAGCGTTGTTCTTTTGTCAACCTGCTCATGATGAAATGGCAAACCAAACTAAATATTAATCACTTGACAGCTGACAAAATGGCCGCCAGTTACAAAAGTGATGCCAACTTAAAGTTCTATACCTCAATAAAAAACACCCTATAGAACCTTGGCCGCTACAACAACAAATACATGAGAGTTAAAAATTAAAGGGTATTCTAAAACAAGCAATGAAAAATGTTAAAATTGCACTTTGTTAAGTTAGTGTATTTTGATACAGACTACAACACTTAGCACTAAAAATTAAAAAAATCTAAATTAAAGGGTTTTCTATCAGTTAATGTAATTTTGACTATGTAACTTTGACACCTTGCTATATCTTGGAAACCGTGGGAGGCAAACTCTTGAAATTTTCAAAAACGGTAAAACTAAAAAATCCCTGAAATTATAAAATCGCCAAACCGAAAAAAATCGCCAAAACGAAAAAAGCGTCAAATTAAAAAAAATCTAAAACTAAAATAAATCGCTTAGATAAAAAAAACGCCAAAATGAAAAAAACGAAAAAATGCCCCAAAACTGAAAAAGAATACCAAAAGCGAAAAAAACGCCAAAAACGGAAAAACTTCAAAACTAAAAAAATATATTAAAAAAACGTTAAAAGCCGAAAAAACCTCAAAAACAAAAAAATTACAAAACTATATATTATAAAGGCTAAAGGCTTCATTAGTCTATACTTTCTGTTGCTGTTCTGTGCTGTGCCGTTCTGCTTCTAAATTTTAGTACTTACTTTTTCTGTAGTAACTTTAATTTATGCTGTCACTTAATATTTTTTTTTAATTTTCTGAGGTTGAACCGAAACAGAACAGAACGAAACAGAAAAACTAAGGACTTTACTGAATTTATTTTGATACTAAGGTAACTAAATAAAACTAATTTTTTTCTTATATCCTTTTTGCTTTGTTTGCTCAATATATTTAATGTATTTTTTAGGGAACTTGATAGGTATAAGTAATCAGGAAAATCTGAAAGGATGATTCCATGGTTGCAAAATTTAATTTTTATGTGTATAAAAGTAACTAGGTCAAATAATTTTTTTTTTACAAATTATGTATATTTTATGTTTTAGAAAGAAGTAGTTTGGCATAAAAAATAGAAAAATAAGGGACATAGCTCCAGACCTGGAAAACTTAAACTTTTTCTGGTATATATAACTAATTATTTCTTTGGCAATTATATATTTTCTATATTTTAAAAAGAAAGAAATCAGTATTAAATAACAAAAATTAAAAATTTTAAGAACCCCCGACTTTTTTCAGAAAAGATGTTATATCTTCTAAACAGCTGGACCGATTTTCTTCAAACATAACTAAGGACCCTCTCGATCAAGTCATCTTTCAAACAGAAAATACTAAATAAAAATCGGTCCAGCCGTTTGGCCTGTACGTGGACACGGACAGACACACATATACACATACACTCAGACACACACTACAAACTTATAACACCCTTTTTTTAGTCGGGGGTTAAAAACAGAAAAATCAAAATGTTGGTTCCAGGGTTGGAAATTTAAAAACAATTTGCGTAAAAATATAACCAAAAAAAATTTTTTCAGTTAAACATACTTCATGTTTTAGGAAGATCATTACTCAAGATTTTTTATATGTGTTAATATTTTTATGGATATCTAATTGAAGTATAAACGAAGGTTTGTTCCATTTTGCTTATTATGCTCTCAGCCCAGTTATGATTAAAACCGATGATCTTTCCTTGAAGGCTTGTAACGAATTCTTATTAATTTTTATTAAAGGAGATTAATAATTAATAAAATTAATAAAATAAATTAAGGAAATAAATAGGAATAAATCGTTTATATAATACCGCAACATATACCATTTGCAATGTGATGTTTAAATTAAGACACTAAACAGTTTTGCAACATCAAATATTTACATATTATTAAAAAGGGGAAAATTTAAAACGAGTTAGTTTTCTTGGTATGGATGTAAAATACTAGGACTATGGTTATTAAATAACAGCACGTTTTTTGAACATCTCGAGAGCCCAAATTGTTTGGTATTGTATTGACGTGATGTCGATGTTGACTAGAATAAGGGTGAATGTAAAGTATTTCTTAAAAAAGAGTGTAGAATAAAATATTCTACACTTATATCGAAAATAAAATATCTGAATAAAATTCTTTAATCGAAAAATACTGAGAGGTCACTAGCAAAAAAGGAAGTATTTTTTCACAAAACAAATATGTATGTATGTGTCTACATTAACGCACGTCGGTGAAGGGTATATAAGATTCGGCACAGTCATGGTACAATTATACTAGGTACATGCACGACTCCAACAAAATTACAACACCAAAAAACACATTCATTTTTTTGGTATAAACAAACGAATAACTGTCAGAAACAGATGCCTTTTGTTTTTAAAAATGACAATTACAGGGTAACTAAAGTACAATTGCAGACGCGGCATTCCTGCATGATTATAGTTATTCAGTGTTGCCAATCTGTGTGTAGTTAGACAGTGTGTAATTTCTACCCACATGTGTAGGCCATGTAATTCAATTCTTGTATAATCTATGTGTAATTCTACTTTGGGTTCTATTTTTATTTATTTTTGTTTTAATTTTAACCTACACAAAAGATGTGTAGTGTAATTTTCTTCGATGTGTAATTGGAGACACAACGATGTGTAAATTCATTGGCAACACTGTAATCATTTTATTCACACACATACACTAACATTTTCGCAGCTTGTAAACAAAGTTTGACAACTATTTGCATTGTATACATTAACAGGCTGGGCTTGTGCATGTACCTGTTATAATTGTATCATGGGCACAGTCTTCTTCCCTTTTTTTCTTTCACTGTAATAATTTTGTGAGTGTGAATTTTAAATAACTCTTTTTATGTCAAAACGAAAGCTTTATAATATGTTTTATAAAAATTAAATTTTTTAACGTTTTCATTTATAAACGAAACATAAAAACGTAAGGGCTTATGTTTTCAAAAAAACTGGCTGTAAAAGAGATTTTTATCTTAAATTGTTACGAATTACTGTACGGTTTTTAAAAAATTATCAGATTTATAAAAACATTATTGGCCGAGCTACTGGTTTCGTAACGAGCTCTTCCCCAGGTGGCGGATAGGGAGATAAAAGCACTTTTACCTTCATCTGCGGGTTACAACCTAAGGGATGGGGAGGGAGTAATAAACCCAGCACGGGTGACATCTGTTATGTCCTATTTTACCCTTTGAATTCACATTTCCAAAAGCCCTTTCCTGGTGGATGCACACACGATATACCTCCACTGGCTTGGGCTAGGCGATGAAAGCCCTGTCAGTCACGCAACTCTTTTATATACATATAATAATACGAGTAATAATAATAATAATAATAACTATAAATAAAAATAACAACAATAATTACTTATTTATACAGGGTTTAATTCTCTTATGTATTAATTAATAAACACAAAAAGTACTTTTTTCAAAAAGTACCTTAAAAATTTATTTTTTCTTAAAGAACATTTTTGAATGTAAGTGCTAGTGTTGTTAATTATTCGTGTTTTATATTTGTTCGAATGAAATTTTATGATTTTTTTCTTGTTTGAACTTTTGTTGGAATATTCGAACGAAGAAAAAAAAGTTTGCAAAAAACTACACGCATGTGTGTTAGTTTAATTTTTTTATTAACAAACGAAAAATAATTCATTACACAGAAAAACAAATAATTTTAATTACAAACTTAGAAATGTTAATAAATAAAAATATTAATAGCAAACATGTTTAAAACCTTCGACACACAGCATAAGTTAAGAACTCTTTGTTCCACTAATGTTATTGAAGTAACAGAATCACAAAAAAAAGAGTAAATTAATATATAGAAAATTTATGACAACTTCCAATCGACTAGACCGATTTTCTAGACTAGAAGATATGCGTCAAACACACACAGATTCAACAAAATATGTATAAAAAAATGTGATATCTTATAAACGCCTGGACCGAGTTTCTTCAAACATAGCTAAGAACACTCTCGATCAAGTCACCTTTCAAACAGAAATCAAAATCGGTACAGCCGTTTGATATGTACGTGGGTTCGTACATACCAACAGATACACAGACACACACTACAAATTTATAACACCCTTTTTTTTTTTGGTCGGGAGTTAAAAGAAAATTAGTTAAAAAGTTTTTTTTTAAAATGTTTGAATATGTCTTTGATTTCTTTTAAAAAATCATTTAAAAATGACAGATAGTCCCACTTTTACTCGTAGCTTCCAAACGATTCTTTTATTTACTTTTAATAAAAGAACAATTAGAAAAGTTTCTTTTAAAATGGTATTTATCCTTTCTTTTGATGTTTCCAAATAATTTAAATAAATTTTTTAACTTAAGGCCCAACTATAATATGAATAAGCTGGCTTAAGCTAATGTCAGAATTGAACGATAAAGGCCCAACTATAATATGAATAAGCTGGCTTAAGCTAATGTCAGAATTGAACGATAAGTCTGTCAAATGCTTAAACAATTCAGATGTGACTTTTAGGTGGCCCTAATGCACTTACATGCACTTAAGTATTCTTTAGCCACTGCTGCACATCTAGGTATTGTCAATAATTTTGTTTCTTCTCATAACTCCTAAATGAATGCAATTCAATCAAACTAACTTGAAAGAATGTCATAATCTATTAAAAATTCACATATAAATATATCCATCACCTTATTACTTGTTTTATTTGTTTTGCCTACTAAAAAGTACAACAGTGAATATAAATAAGTAAATACATGTGTGTGTGTGTATATGTGTATTGTAAAACAAACCATGAAAATAAAAGTTTTGCTTTATTTTCCGAGTTTAAAATAAGAAACAATAAAAAAATATTTAAAATCAACGAATATTTTCTGCTGCTGCTTGTTTAAGTTTAAAAAATGCACAAACAGTTGTTTCCTTACGGAATGTGCGTTCAGTTTGGCACTTTACTTAAGCAAATGACATTTGACGAAACTTGACGAAAAGTTTGTTAAGTACATTATAGTTTGCCACATGCGTTTTATATGTAACCGCACAGTTGCTTAAGCTAGCTTATTCATATTATAGTTGGGCTTTTATTCATACAATTTTTTAGATCAATTAATAAAACATTATTATTTACTTCAGAAATGTCATCTATTACTTCATGGTTAGTTAATATTGGATAGGAAAGCTGAGGAATAATGTTAAGGCATTTAATGCTTTTTTACGACGTTCAATAATTCAATTCTTAAGGCTTTTGATTAGAGAAAAGCAGTTTTTTTATTATCAGGAATTGTAAAACACCTTCTAATTCCATTAAAGAAAGTAGCATTATCTTTTCCCCGCAAGAAAACTAACGATGAGCTTAACGAACATATACATACATACAAACAAGCTTAGGCTGAGTTTACATCTAGCATTTCTTGTGTGTCATTTGCCCAAAAAACGTAACCAAGTAATTACTAATGAGAAAATGTTTGATTCAGACATATATTTATTGATTTTAATAGTTTCCAATCATGTTGGATTCTATAAAATTGTCTATTAGTTATGTATGAAACTGTTTAACTTAATAAATACGTGTCTGAATCAAACTGTTTTTCATTAGTAATTAGTGGTTACGTTTTTTTGGGCAAATGACCCACAAGATGGAAACCCGGCCTTACACTAGTATTTATAATTTGGAGTAATTTAATTACTTATTTTTTAGTTAATTTTAATTATTATTCGAGCTCCATTTGTTTCTATATTTGTGATTTGAACGGGCAAAAGTTCGTATCGCTTTTTAAGCCAAATTACATGTGATAATTATTAATGAACAAATAACACCAAAGTCTGTTGTAAATATTCTGACTAACAACACATAGTTGAACGGAACAGCCAGCCGTTTTCGAAGGCCACTAAACCTTCATCATCAGCGTTCTTTTGTGTTTGGTCCACTGTGTGTGGTGTCAGTTGATGTAGAGTTCTGCTTTATATACTTAGCATTTTATTGCAAATGGAATATGTGAATTGTTTTGATTCATCGTATTTCAATTTGCTGAAAGCTTTTTTGTATTGTAAGCTCAATTTTACCATCACTATATTTACAACAGTCTTACCATTGTCGTTTTGTTCTTTTTACTAATTATACACATGTTACTTAATTTGCTTATTTTTTGTTCTACTTAAGACAAACTTTTTTGGTTTGTTACTATTAAGTATATTTTTTATTTAATTTTTGCCACAGGCCCATGGCTATTAATTTTTAGTTAATTTTAATTATTATTCGAACTCCATTTGTTTCTATATTTGTGATTTGAACGGGCTAAAGTGCGTATCGCTTTTTAAGCCAAATTACATACATGTGATAATTATTAATGAACAAATAACACCAAAGTCTGTTGTAAATATTCTGACTAACAACACATAGTTGAACGGAACAGCCAGCCGTTTTCGAAGGCCACTAAACCTTCATCATCAGCGTTCTTTTGTGTTTGGTCCACTGTGTGTGGTGTCAGTTGATGTAGATTTCTGCTTTATATACTTAGCATTTTATTGCAAATGGAATATGTGAATTGTTTTGATTCATCGTATTTCAATTTGCTGAAAGCTTTTTTGTATTGTAAGCTCAATTTTACCATCACTATATTTACAACAGTCTTACCATTGTCGTTTTTGTTCTTTTTACTAATTATACACATGTTACTTAATTTGCTTATTTTTTGTTCTACTTAAGACAAACTTTTTTGGTTTGTTACTATTAAGTATATTTTTATTTAATTTTTGCCACAGGCCCATGGCTATTAATTTTTAGTTAATTTTAATTATTATTCGAACTCCATTTGTTTCTATATTTGTGATTTGAACGGGCTAAAGTTCGTATCGCTTTTTAAGCCAAATTACATGTGATAATTATTAATGAACAAATAACACCAAAGTCTGTTGTAAATATTCTGACTAACAACACATAGTTGAACGGAACAGCCAGCCGTTTTCGAAGGCCACTAAACCTTCATCATCAGCGTTCTTTTGTGTTTGGTCCACTGTGTGTGGTGTCAGTTGATATAGATTTCTGCTTTATATACTTAGCATTTTATTGCAAATGGAATATGTGAATTGTTTTGATTCATCGTATTTCAATTTGCTGAAAGCTTTTTTGTATTGTAAGCTCAATTTTACCATCACTATATTTACAACAGTCTTACCATTGTCGTTTTTGTTCTTTTTACTAATTATACACATGTTACTTAATTTGCTTATTTTTTGTTCTACTTAAGACAAACTTTTTTGGTTTGTTACTATTAAGTATATTTTTTATTTAATTTTTGCCACAGGCCCATGGCTATTAATTTTTAGTTAATTTTAATTATTATTCGAACTCCATTTGTTTCTATATTTGTGATTTGAACGGGCTAAAGTTCGTATCGCTTTTTAAGCCAAATTACATGTGATAATTATTAATGAACAAATAACACCAAAGTCTGTTGTAAATATTCTGACTAACAACACATAGTTGAACGGAACAGCTAGCCGTTTTCGAAGGCCATTAAACCTTCATCATCAGCGTTCTTTTGTGTTTGGTCCACTGTGTGTGGTGTCAGTTGATGTAGATTTCTGCTTTATATACTTAGCATTTTATTGCAAATGGAATATGTGAATTGTTTTGATTCATCGTATTTCAATTTGCTGAAAGCTTTTTTGTATTGTAAGCTCAACTGACACCACACACAGTGGACCAAACACAAAAGAACGCTGATGATGAAGGTTTAGTGGCCTTCGAAAACGGCTGGCTGTTCCGTTCAACTATGTGTTGTTAGTCAGAATATTTACAACAGACTTTGGTGTTATTTGTTCATTAATAATTATCACATGTAATTTGGCTTAAAAAGCGATACGAACTTTAATTACTTATTGTTAACAAATTAAAAAAGAAGAGACGTGTCTTAGGACACCCGGTTGTAGCTATGCTGCTTAGCTATATAAAACAAAAATAATGTGTTAAATATGTATATTGGTTATGCATATATAAATTTTAACAGTAAGTTTTTCATAAAAAGCTGCCATATTTGAACTATTGAAAAATCGTAAATTTTAAGGAAAAAACCGTCTAAATGACGATAAATCGTTACGTCTGGGAGCGAGGCTGTGTGTTTTAATCATTGTTGCCATTTTGGCATTTTCACTGCCAGATTTGGCATTTTCATTCGTTGAAAAGCATTCAACTTTTAAAAAATTCTGCCAAATGGTTTTTGGCAGAATTTGCTTAAAATAAAAAAATATTAATTTGTTAATTTTTTTAAGTTTTTAGAATAATTCTTTTCATCAACGTAATTTGTTTTACAATTATGTGTTTCCTAGGTAGTGTATATACAATGAATACCTACGTATCATATACATATGTGCATGGAACCCTATTTTTAATTATCCATAAGCGACAAAAATTTAAGTTTTCAGAAGACGGTTTTTTTAGTATTCAAATATGGTTTACAACACACATAACGAGCCTTATTTCCGATTTAATCGTAAGAGACATGTTATTGAAAAGACTTTTTTATCCATAGTTTAGAATTATAAAAATGCCGAAATTGTTGCTGAGTTTTAAGATACGGGCTGTAAAATTTTATCGTAAGCGACAATTTACGTATGTAAAACAAATTTGAATATCATGAAAAAACCTTCTCCTGAAAAATTTAATTTATGTCGCTTCCAATTACATAAATAAAAAATAAGGCTCGATAAATTGTCGCTTACGATAAAATTTCAGGATGTAGGACAATAAAACTTTAATTTCAATTCAATTCAAAACTTTAATTTCAATCGAGAACAGGTTTCGAAACACATACATATATGTATGTATGTATAAAATAAATGCATTAAAATTCATACCTATGTATTATAACAAATATATAATATGGATGTGCCATAAAAATACCTGTAAATACTAATAAGTTTGTATAAAAACAATGAATTCAAAACTATTTCAATAAATTTTTTAAAATTTAAATCTGGCATTATACTCTTCTTCTGTAGAACATTTTAGCAGAATTTTTTTTACAAATTTAGCATTCTTCCATCAAAAAAAATTCTGCCAAATGCTTTTTGGCATAATTTGCTTAAAATAAAAAAATTTAATTTGTTAAATTTTGTTTTAGTGTAGAGAATAATTCTATTCATATATATAAATTTGTTTACAATTATTTGTTTCCTACGTAATGTAGATACAACGAATACCTATGTATTATATGTTATGTATTGTATCCATATGTATGTATATGGAGCCCTATTTTCAATTATCCGTAAGGGGCACAAATTAAAGTTTTCAGAGGACGGGTTTTTATAGTATCCAAATATACTTTACCATACATGAATTATCGCCTAAGATAAAATTGTACAGCCTGTATTTAAAAAAAATATCAAGCATTTCGACATTTTGATGATTCTCAACTATGGGTTGGCCATAGTTTTAATTTCAATTAAAAAGCTTATTTTTTGCAACATCTTGCTGACAATTAAACCGAAAATAGGTCTCGATGTACCTACATACATATATTATATGTAGGTATATACCCTGGAGGAAATGTCGATGGTAAAATGTAATGAGTCGCTTTTGACTTTGTCACCAGTACTACTATCTAATTATTCCCCATACAATACTTTGTGCTATAGACATTTAGCATGTGCTTGTCATTGGAAATCTACTAGTAACTAAAACAATCTTATAGCAACATTTAGACATACCAACCAGACTTTACTGATACATTTCTGTACTTTACGTACATACAAATTTGTGTATATTGACAAGTTGTTCAAAAATTCACCCGAAATACATCTGTTTGCTCTCTTTCCTTTACACTGACGAATAGAATAGTCTTGTGTAGTTCATGAACGAACTAGTTCAAATGAACGATTCAGTACTTCGAACTAAGTGAACTAGTTCAATTGTTTTATGGTCTCTAGTTCAATTTTTGAACTAGTTCATTTTTTGAACTAAGAACTAATACACAAAATTAACTAACACAGAGGATGTGAACTAAATGTTTTCAATGTTTTGCTTTATTTATTTTTTTCATCGTTGGCTACCACCAAAAGTGCAATTAACAAGAAAACACGATTAAAAACTTTATACTACCCTATTCACAAAAAATATTTTGGATTTATGAGATTTTTTTTATAAATCAAATTTATTTATTAATTAATTAATTTTAGTTTTCATAAAGTATTTTTATCACAGAATTTGTGTTTTTAATATTGTCAAAGACAACAACCACAACAGTCATACATACATATGCATGTAGAATTGTAGATGTAAAATCATTGAACTAAAAAGAGCGATTGAACTAAATGAACGAACTAGTTCATTTACAAATAATGAACTAAAATGACCGGTCACTGAAATGAACTAAATGGCACAAGTCTAGAATAGAAGAAAAACTGTAGACAATGTAACTAACAAACTTGTGACCAGAATTTTAGTGTTGACATGAAGACACTTGGCCTCAGTCTTAAATATTCATATCTATGGATAATATCAAACACATACATATGTATGTGCTATAAAAACACCTGTTAATATTAATAACTTTGTATAAACATGAAATTCAAAGCTTTTCCAATAAAAATTTTTTAATTTAAATCTGGAATTTGGGGGTGGCGTTGGCTGAAGTAGTTAGCACGTTGACTACAAAACCGAAGATCCTGGGTTCAATCACTGTATCCGACAGTCATTAAATAACAACAGCACGCATTTTTCTGATGTGCATTAGTGTCCCTTTGTATCAGTTGTTGTAGGAAAGTTCAAGTGATGAAGGCATGGTCACTCGTCACTGAACTATACCGACTTCAACAGATGCTAATCCTAATGTAAAATCAGAGCGCCCTCCTTCGTCGGTATTGTGTAGCAGAATCATCGGCGAAGTAAAATAACCAATAAATTGGCTACTAAACACAGCTTCAAAATTTAATACGCCTAATTTAAGACCAGAAGGCGCTACAACGCTGCATTATTACAAAAAAATGCGTGCAAAAAGCAGAGTTGTAAAAATAATGAAGCTTTCTTCTATCTCTTCTTTCACCACCTGTCTTCTATCACTTTCCCTTTCCGAAATAAGGTAACACCTAGTAATAGTAGTAGGCATTAATTGCCTGAGTGTTACTTCTCTTAAAAAAAATTATACATTTATATACATTATATATATATACATTATATATACATTAGCATTCTCTCATCATAATCAAAATGTTCTACAGAAGAAAAGTATAATGCTAGATTAAAACTTAAAACAAATTATTGAAGTAGCTTTAAATTTCATGTTTATAAAGGGTGTCCCAACAAGAACGCAAGATTTAAATTTGGCGCCATTCGAAGTGTCATTGTTTGACATTTGAACAATTGTTATTGTTTGCTAGTAGAAGGTACGAGGTTAGTAAAAATGGAGCGCTACACTAATGAACAACGCATTCTCATTGTGAAATTGTTTTACCAAAATGGTGAAAGTTTTGCGGCTAACGTTCGCAAATTTGCGATCAATTTGGGGTCACAATAATGCTCTAAAAGAGTCAACTGTAAAGAGATTAATGGATAAATTTGGCGAAACTGGGTCTGTTAGTGATGTAAAGACAACAACGCGCCTTCGACCAGGTCGATCGACCGAAAATGTCGCAGCTGTACGTGATGATGTCGCTCAAGCGCAGGTCAAGCGCAAACAGTCAATGGTGTTCGGTATCGTGAAATGATAACCAGTTTTTTCGTGCCTAGAATTGAAGAAATGAATGTGGAGGGCATGTGGTTTCAACAAGACGTCGCCACATGTCATACAGCCAGAGAAACAAATCCATTGCTACATCAGTCATTTCCCGGTCGTGTTATTTCGCGTTTTAGAGACCAGAATTGGCCGCCTAGATCGTGCGATTTAACACAATTAGACTTTTTTCTTTGGGTTTTTTTGAAGTCGATGGTTTACGCGAATAAGCCGACGACGACTCAAGCCTTAAAAGAGGAAATTAGACGCTGCATTAATGAAATACCGCAGCATTTATGCAAAATGACCATTGAAAATTTCATTAAAAGATCGCGTGAATTTAATAATTATTTTATTATTTTTCCAAAAAAAAAAAATAATTATTATTTCTTTTTAGTTAGTTTTTATTTATTTTTTTTATTTATTGAAGAGTAATTAGACTTAATTTTAGGAGTAGCGAATTAGGACTGATTTTACAATGTCTCTTAATATAAAATCATAACTTTAATTTCATTTATTTTTCATGTTGTCATCATTCTTTTACCATTTCCAATTAATATTAAAATGATTTAAAAAAACATTTCGAAATAGTAAATGTTGCAATAATTCTTGCAAGAAGTGCAATTAATTTAAAAATGCATTATCAAAATTATTAATTTGGTTATTTCGAAATACTGTGACCTAATTACAGTTTTAAATGTAAATGAACTTAAAGTTTGAAATGCAAATGAACTTAAAGTTCATTTACCTATTTCTTTTAAAAATTTATCAATATTATCATTGTAGGACTTATATGTAACTACTCCCTCCTTTAGAGTAGCATTCTCCCGAATTCTATTGTTTAATTTTATTTTGATATGATTATGTTTTCTTCATACACCGAAAATTACACAAACAATTACAATTATAATTATGATATTACAATCGTATGTTACTTTACTATGGTATTTTAATTCTTTAATATTTTTGATATTATTTTGATAATCTTTTTCAATCTGTTTAAAAGACAGTTTATGAGTAAAGTTTTGTGTTGGTTTTGAATTTTGATTTAAATGTGTTTCTTTTACAATTTCTATAATGTTTTAAAAATAATAGTCTTTAATTGTGATTGAACAGTTATTAAAATTGATTAAAAGATTTCCATTTAAAACTATTTTATCCGTATTACAAGTTTGCTTAATACTAACATTTACCGAGTTTTTTATAACAATTGTATCAATATCTAGTTGTAATATTTCTAAGTCAATATTATTTATCATTTGACACATATTATTAATTATACAATGCTTGCTTAATTTTAAATCCTTTAACTGTTTGTTTTCTTGGAATGTATAAGTTTTATTTTCAAGATCAAAAATGTCTTCCATTTTATAGTCAATTTCATCCTTTAAGTTATTTGGTATTGGTACTATAGTTCTTTGTTTTACGGTAACAAATTTCTTAGGTATTTTCACTCCAAAAATTAGGTATGAATTATTAAGATATGCTATTCCAAATTGAATATATTTTAAATTATTGTAATCTATTTCGTATTTTTTAATTTCATTGCTAGTCAGAATACTTGGGTGTACAATACCATACTTTGCAGATACCACATTATCTTGCAAATGTTCTATCCTATTTTTTATTAATTGAATATTAGTAAGCTGTTCTAAATATGTGTGTTTTTGATTCTCTATTTCTAAAAATTTACTAATAGAATTTAATTCATTTTCTATTTCGATTCTATCATTTTCTATAACTTTTTTTAAGTGTTTTAAAGTAGAATTAAAGCAGTCATTGATTAAATTTTGTTGGTTATTATTTTCTTTGATTTCATCAATGTTAGGAAGATGATTTTGTATATTCTGTCTGTCCTCGTCGTCCATAGTTCCAAACAACCATTTTGATATGCTACCTATTCCGTTTACTAGTCCTCTTCTTTGTCTATATTGTCTTGGTAATAGCGTCATTAGTTTATTCCTAGCATCGTTAATTTCTAAAATAAGTACTTCCTTGTTATTTATTTTCATTAATTTAATATTATCAGGGGGTCGATTCTGGTTCTGTGATAATGTGAAATGAAAAAAAGAACTTTTCATTTTCATTTACACAACCATTTTGCATAATACTTTTCACAATTACATAAAATGCGATTCTCGTTGCTATTATGAAAACATTGTTTTATTCCGTTGTGCCTATGAAACTTTTGTTTTTATGCTACTGAAATATGTCATGTAAATAAATAATATTAATTATTATTTATGTACATATTGCAAGGAACTCGGTATGAGCATAGGTAAAAGTGTTTAAAGGCTTATCGCTACATAATTAAACTTAATATTTGTCTCTTCTTAATTATAGATTGGGCAAAATTGACGCTTCCAATTGCAAGGTCCCTTGTTTGTTCTGAATCATCGTCACAAGCAGAATTTAGGACAAACTACTTCAAATCATAGCAGTTATTATTCGTTTCTTCTGTAGGAATAGGGAAATGTGTTATGCCGTGCACGTCTCCTGTCGAGCTTAAATGTCAAACAGTGGCTGTGCTGAATAAAGGTTTTCTTTTTATCTTGCCTGTAGCCTTTAATGAAGAGAACCTTTGTCATCCATTAAGTTCTGCAGAAGGCTGGGTACGCAAAAATATGTACTCAGGAAAGTATTTATTATTATTATTCTTATACTTAGGAGAGAACCCCCTTTAGTCCGGCCGACAGCTTTGAAGGCTAAAAACTTATGAAGCTACTGTTTGATATGCTCGTAAAATCTTATGTTTTTGTAAAAGGCAAATGATGCCCATCATGACATCATGGACGTTATTATTTCCTTTTTTAAATGCTACCGCGCACATCTTAAACCACCGCATTTCATTTTCCACATTCTATCATCATAAATTTTAGCATGACCCAAAGGCATGACCTATATGTACCTCTCTGCACTTTTCTCATCTGATCTTGGTACTCACTGTCTGCAGACGCATCTGTTACTGTATTTTTTTTTATTAACTGAATTTCGGAATTGTCGCTTGAAATTTCAACATCCACCTCTAGATAATTCACAAGGTATTATTTTTGATTATGTACTTAAATTTCGGACTTGTTGTTAACAATTTCGACATCCTCTAAATAATTTAAAATCAAAAAAAATTTGATTTTTGAGTTTTTTCTAGCTTCTTTACTGTTTTTCACGTAAATATTTTTTGTGTAAAATAATTTATCATATGAAAAGTTTTTTAAGTTTTTTTTCACAGTTACACTAAACAAGAATCGACAGAGTTATGTAACTTTGAAAGGTTTTGTTCCATTCCCCATTTTTTTTTTCATAATGAAAATGTATTAAAATTCTTTTAATTTTTCAGTGAACGGGAATCAGAAATGCTATGAAATCGTGAAAAAACTTTTCATTTCATAGTTTCACAGAACTAGAATCGATCCCCAGTTAGGTTATTTAAAATTGCTTCAACTTCATTCAAATTAATTATATGTAAGACTATATCTGTTTCTGTAACAATTTCTTGATCCCGTATGTGAATGCCTATGTATCCTCGTTGTTCTGTCAATAGTTTAATGGTCATTAGTCCCGTGATCTGTGGAATCGATATGATTATCATTAGTATCGTCAGGATCTGAAAATTTTAATGGTCTTTTTATATTGCATGGATGTATATTTATAGGTTTTAATTTTCTATATTTTGGTTGTTCTTTGTGTCGAACAGCCTTATAATTTTTTACAAAGCCTTCCGATCTATTTTCCGTATAATTTTCCCTACGTTCATTTAATTTGTTAATTTTATTGTCTTCTAAATTTTTCTTAACTTCATTTTCTGCAACTTTCCCTTGTTGGATATCTTTGGGTGTATATTTAGTACTTGCATGGTAACGGTCGTTATAATTTCTGATTGTCCTTTGTATTAATTGTTTTATTGAAAATTCTTTATTCATTTTATATATAATTCTGAATTTTTCTGCTATACTATTGTGAAACCTCTCAATGTCGGCGTTGCCCGTATGATTATTAGGTTTAGTCAAATGCAACTCAATGCTTTCATTATTTAAAAATTCTTTAATACGTATAGCCTTAAATTCGTTATCTGCTACTATCTTTTGTGGTTTTCGGACTTTAGCAAAATGGTCTTCTAACTGCTCTATGATTGTTATATAATTCCTGTCATTTAGAAGGTTGGCTGCTCCGAATTTGGAGAATTTGTCTATTACTGTTAAAAAATGGAATCCTTTAACTACATAAGTGTCTATGTGGATTATTTGGTTTTTTCCAGGTGGTGTTTCTGTAATTAAGAGTTTAGGTTTTATTGGTTGCCTGTCGTATTTCACTTCTTTGCATACGTCGCACTGATTAATTACAATTTGGATTATCTCCATTAGCTTTGGGTAGTAAATTTTGTTTTTGATTTGATTATAAGTTTCCATAATTCCAGAGTGCATACTCTCCCTAACATGGTACAAAGATATTTGTTTTACTGCCTGTACCTCGACTTCTAAATCCTATGCCCTTATAGTGCATTTGGTAAAATTTATTTGTTTGTCATTAGAATATATTTCAATTAATTTTTCTTGAACAATGTTATAGCTCCTTTCTGATACTTCAGAAAATATTCCTACTTTACCTTTAGTGATATACTTTCTGAATATCTCTCTCATTCTTTCAAAATCATTTTTCGATATAAATATTATTCTTTTCCCATGTAGCATTTTTAATTCTTGAATTTTGTTATTCGTTATTATAATTTGTGTCTTGTATTTGTTCACTATTTCTTCCTTAATAAAGAAATGTTCTTGTAAATTCTCTTCTGCTGAGTGCACAGTTGCCATGGATATATTATCTTCTTCTATGTTAGTTATTACATATTTATCCTTTTCATTATCTTCCAAATTTTCATTGTCATTTTTATTTGTTTCTATTCTACTTAAGAAGTCTGCTATCCGATTTTCTTTTCCTTTAATATATTCAATTTCAAAGTCGTATTCACCCAGTTTTAATAACCATCTTTGATGTCTAGGTGACTCGTCTTTTCCGTTATATTTAGAATTTAGAAATTTGATTGGTTGGTGATCTGTTAGAATTCTAAATTTCCTTCCATAGAGATAAGGTCGTAAATAATTCACGCTCCATATTATAGCTAAAAATTCTTTATCAGTTGTCGCATAATTTTTCTCATGATTGTTTAATGTTCTAGAAACATAACACACTGGGTGTCCTTCCTGAGACAACACTGCACCAATAGCGTAATTGGATGCGTCAGTTGTTAGAGTAAACTTTTTTTCCAAATCCGGATATCTAAGAATTGGGTGTGAACTAATTAAATTTTTCAATTTTTCAAAGGTTTCTATATATATATTATGTTGGGTCTTTGTCATTAATTTTTATTCCTTTCTTTAGGTATTTTGTCATAGGTTGTGCCACTTTGACATAATCCTTAACAAATTTCCTGTAATATCCTGTTAGTCCGAGGAAACTTTTAATTTGCTTTTCCGTTTTTGGTAATGTCAGTTCTTGGATTACTTTTATTATGTTTAAGTTAGGTTTTCTTCCGTCCTTTGTTAAAATGTGTCCGTAAAATTCGGTTTCCTTTTTCATAAAATTGCACTTGTCTATTTGAATTTTTAAATTTGCTTTTTCTAATACTCTAAAAATATCTGTAATGACTTTTACGTGCTCTGTTAAGGATGTGCTAAAAATCAATATGTCGTCTAGATAAACAACACATGTTTTATTAATGTACTCGCGTAATGTGTCATTCATGAGTCTTTGGAATGTCGCTGGAGCATTTTTTAATCCAAACGGCATTCTAATAAACTCATACAGTCCATGGGGAGTAACGAAAGCTGTTTTCTCCAAACCTTTTCTTCTATTAGAATTTGATGATAACCCTTAGCAAGGTCTAGGGTTGTAAAGTATTGTGCTCTTCCGAGCTTATCTAAAATTGAATCGATGTTGGGAAATGGGAATTTATCGTCGATTGTTATTTCATTTAATTTCCTGTAATCCACCACAATCCTGTATTTTCTTTCTCCTGAGTTATCTAACTTTTTAGGTACCACTCACTATTAATGGACTCGCACAACGAGAGCAACTTTTTCTAACTATGCCCTGATCTTCCATTTTTTTTAATTTGTCGTCTTACTTCAACTTCATGTTGTGGTGGATATCTATATTATAGCATTGCGCAGATACATCTGTTTGCACTAGTTTTGCGTGTTTTTTGGTTCTGGTATGAACAAATATGTTATTTAGCGTTTTCTGTTACTAGTTGTAAATGTTGATTTTTTAAGCAATTATTGTATGGTTGGGCAATGAGCAAATGAAAACAACACATTTATTTTTTGTTGTTTTTCTAAAACAAATAAGATACATAAAACTGCTTTTACCGTAAGTGCCTTATGATGTGTTGAGAAAAAATATCCATAGCTGATGAATGCTGAATGAAAGCAAAATTTCACATACACATGTAAGTAAATGATACATGTACATGAAACACATGCATGTGTAATTACTCTCAGAGCAAAATTGTCTCTCTCTCTCTCTCTCTCTGTATACTTGGCTGCGCCACAAAAAAATATAACGAACGTCCGCATATACATCTGCACATTATGTATTTGTTTCAATAGTGGTTTTTTTCATATATTTATATTACAATTGCTTAATTCACAACAATCTTTATCGTGTATTTGTGTATCAAATACACTTTTGGTTTTTTGATTGTGAACACCTTCCGTATTGTGTATTAATGTATTTCGTATTTTTAATGAAAAAAGAACAACAAGCTACATACAAATTCTCTCAGAGAGCCTCTCTTTGAATACAACATTTTAAAAACATATGAAATAAAATTGTAATAGTGTATTTCATTTTTATATGAAAATTTCATACAACAAATCTTACACTCTTGTATTTAATATGAAAATACAATCGATACAGAGATACAAGAGGTTTTGTGAATTAAGCAAATATGTATTTTTGAGCAAAAACAGATCAAACAGTTGCTCAGCAGCAATACAATAAGCAATTGTTATTTGTTTTTAATTGTATTGTAATTTGGAAAAGCACACACACACAATAACTCTTATACTAGTTCTGTCGCTCACACTGCAATTATATGGTACATACCAAGAATGATAAACTATTTACAAGATTACGCCAGTGCAAAAAAATAGTAGACGTGTGACGTCACGCACACTGCGTTTCTATTGGCTGATAATTTGGTTTATTTTATTTTTATACAACTCTTTAAAGTTATTTTGACTGCAGGATTGCCAACCGCTATACAAGTAATGCTAAGTTCGGTGAAGAAAATTGGACATATAATAATCCCACTTTTTTTACTTTTGCAGTTACTTACGAACAACAAGACAATATTGTTTTTGTTGTAGGTATTTACCATTTTTTTTAATATTATCCGTAATTAGATAATTGATTTTTAACCGATATACAAAGTCTTAAAATGTTTTTTTTTGCATATTTTCTCCCAAGACAACATTTAACAAGAAAATATCATAGGAAAGAGTTTTTCAAGCCGCACCCAATGGTGCATTAAACTTTACCATTCATAACATCTGCAATACGTTAAAAATTAAGATTTTTTAAACGTTTTTATAGCAGAGAATATAGAGAATATTCTCACAAAAGTGCAATCACTTCTCAATACAGACTTATGTACATACACACATATTTTTATGAATGTATATACATATATGTACCCAGTAAAAAAAGACACTCCAAAGAAGTCATGAAAATGTAGAGTTTGCAGTCTGGAAGTAGTTCAAATTTCGATACGATCTAATGATTTTTACATAGGGTTGTCATTGCAAGAAGTTCTCTTTTTCGATGCCTAGTCACCGAATTAGAAGCGATTTTAATAAAAATTTCCTTTTTTGTGTTCTATGATAATATTTTTATCTAGGAAAAACTTTAAAAAGTTACATATTTTAACAATCCGTTTCTTTTTATACGAATTTAAACGCGAAATAGTGTTTTCATGTAAATTTAAGCAAATAACTTCTAAATTTTAGGCCAAAATTAGCTCATAAATTTCTTTAAAAAAATCGATTTTTTGAACATTTTGGTGAGTATTTACTAAAACTATGGAAAAACTACAAGCTTTTGTGTGATTAAAATAAACTTTTACTTGGTTTTCTGCTAACTATCGGCAAATTAAAAATATCGATTTTTTGGAAGCAATGAAAATGTGGTTCCTTCAGAATGACTTCCATTTTTTTTACCGGGTACATATAAAAATGTCATCCTTTTGTAATTTGTTTAATGTACCTGCTAGAAGGTTAGTACCGTTCACACTGAATTTTTTATTTGTTTACTTGGTAAAATTATGTACCATTTTTGATGTTTTAAAATTTTACTTTCTAATATTTTAAACAAAAATATTATTAAAAAAATATTACTAAATAAACAAATAACAAATAACAAATTTAGTGTGAACTATATAGAAAATAGCTATTTAAAAATATATCATAGTTAGAGTCTTTAGTTTTGGTATGTTTCGATTTGGTGCTATGTATTAACACAGAAAATATTAAATAACTAATAAAATTTAAAATTAAGCGCTTTGTTAAGATTAATAAAACAAGTTTAATTTCAAAAATTAAAAGAAACTCTCAATAACAAATAAGAAAAATTTTTGTAGAGAAAATAAAATAATAGAATGCAATTTGTTTGTTGCGATTTCTTTGTTTGAATTTCTTAGTTTCCCATACTTATGCTTTAAGTCTTTCATTTGATTTTTCCCAGTCTTTATGGCAACTCTTACAATAGAGGTGTGAAGTTACGTCTAACGGTAAACTCTCTGATTGGCGTAATCTTGTAGTTTATCATTCTTGGTACATACCATGGTATATTTGTTTTGGCTATATAAACGAGTATACAAATGCTACCCTTTAATCTATATAACTTAGCATTTATCTGTTCTTCCATCGTTGTCCTAATAGTTTGTTTTATATTCATGGTACTAGTCAGTTTGTCGCCTTCTTTAAAGAATAAATTTTTGAATCTATTTAAAATTTTCATGACTTCCTTATATTCTTCAGTATTTAAGTGGTTCAACTGTAATCTACTCCAGTCAAAATTTGATCCCTCTAAAGTACATATTTGGAGATTTTTGTATGGATTCATTGTAAAAGTCGTTATCCTGTTATTAAAAGAAATATTTCCGTCTACTAAATTTATCATTGTACTAAGACAGTTCAGTAAACCTATCCCTATGATAAAACTATATCTTCGTCCTGTTAACTGCGTAACTTTCCACTTAATTTTTGCATTTTGTTCATTAAATTCTTCGGGTGCATCTGTAATTGCCTCAAATTCAATAATACCTTTTCCATTTATTGTTTTAAATTCAATTGGTTGTTTTAATGGGGGTTTTCTAAAGTAATTTACGTTCTTGTCTACTCCACTAATACTTGCTCCTGTGTCTATTAGAGTATTAAATTCTCTTTTATTTACACAGAGAAAACAGATTCGTTGTGACAAACGAATTTGTTGCTAATTGAATTTTGGCGGTTGCAGCAACTATCATAGAATTCTGCTATAGCGGCTGAAATTTTCTTATGGTACCACTATATTTTAATTGTAACCCTCAACCCAATAGTTGCAGCAAAGTTGGCCTTCCTTGCTGAAATAAAAATAAACAATAAACGCAAATAAAAATACACAATTTAAGAAATTTATTATTTGACATATTGTCGTAAGTTTATTTTAATTCAAATTTATTTCCTAATGGTGAAGCATGTCTATATGCATTTCTATATGCACAGACTTTCAAAAACCATTTGAGAATTGACAAATCATAATATCTTTGAAAGTCACAAAAGTTTAATTTTTTAATTTGCTGCTATAAACTATGATAGTAAGCACAACCTCTAGTTAGTTGCAGCAACTGATTGAAAGTTTTTATTATAATGTAAATGTAGAACGACAATTGCTAATACCAAAAGTTGGTAGTAAAATCAATTTCGTAATATTTTATTCGGTTGTGTTAACCAATCAGTTAATTAGTCATGACAAAAGCATGCGCTCGGTTGATGCAATCAATTTAAGTATTGTCACAATCATATCTTTGTTACAATTATGCCCTTATGGCAGTGAACACGGATTGTTTTTTGGATTAACAGAAAATTGATAGCGTGAACTGAAATATAGTTAATGCAAATGATATTTTATTGGACTAACCGTTTTCCAACCAATCTTTTTTCTGGGTGTATAGTAATTGTTATGATGGGTAAGTAATCGGATGTTGTTTCCGAAAAAAAATGTTTTCGTAATCTTGAATTTGGCCAGATCTATTATCTTTTGGCTTTATTGGAAGGATAATTTTATGCCATTAATGTTTAAATATGATTTCGGGCATGTGGCCGCCGCGGCTGGCTCGAATAAAGCCAATTCTACAGGTCCAATTTTCAATCACTTTTTCGAGCATATGGGGCCGTATGTTGGCAATAACGCCACGAATGTTGGCTTCCAAGTCCCCTAACGTTTCTGGTTTGTTGGCGTAGACGAGCGACTTCACATATCCCCAAAGAAAATAATCCAATGGTGTCAAATCACACGATCTTGGTGGCCAATTGACAGGTCCATTCCGCGAAATTATGCGCTCATCGAATGTTTCCTTCAATAAATCGATTGTGACGTGCGCTGTGTGGCATGTAGCGCCGTCTTGTTGGAACCACAACTCATCCACATTCATGCCATCCAATTCGGGAACAAAAGAGTCGGTTACCATGGCTCTATACCGGTCTCCATTAACCGTAACTGACTCTCCAGCATTATTTCGGAAGAAGTATGGCCCAATGACTCCACCAGCCCATAGAGCACACCAAACAGTCAGTTTTTGTGGATGTAATGACGTCTCAAGGGTCTCATGTGGATTCTCTTCACTCCAAATGCGGCAATTTTGCTTGTTGACGTAGCCATTCAACCAAAAATGAGCCTCATCACTGAACAAAATTTTGCGATGAAAATCAGCATCGAGATCAATCTCATTTTCGGCCCATACACCAAAATCACGACGCATTGCATGGTCTCGCGGCTTTAATTCTTACACAAGCTGGATCTTGTAAGGTCGCAAGCCAAGATCTTTGCGCAAAATCTTCCATAAAGTTGATGGACAAAGCTCCAATTGCTGTGCACGGTGGCGAATCGATTCATTCGGGTCCTCTTCAACACTTTGCTCTACAGCGGCAATTGTTTCTTCGGTGCGCACTGTTCGACGTCTCTGCGGATGCGTATTATCACATAGAGTAAACGTAGTGCGAAAACGATCCATGGTTAACCGAATTAATTGCTCTGATGGGCGATTATGTCGACCATAAAATGGACGGAGCTTGCGGTAAACTTCGCGAACTGAACCATTATTTTCGAAATAAATTTGCACGATTTGCAAGCGTTGTTCTTTTATCAACCTTTTCATGATGAAATGGCAAACCAAACTAAATATTAATCACTTGACAGCTGACAAAATGGCCGCCAGTTAAAAAGTGATGCCAACTTAAAGTTCTATACCTCAATAAAAAACACCCATTATTATCTATTATATAGCTGTTTTGGCTGACATTTGGCCTGGGGTGTCCTACCTGTGGGATTCATTGAAACTTGTTTATTTCTATATTATCTATTTCCATTGGCTCGGTTCGGTCTTGCCTAGGTTGATTCCAGCGATATTGTCCGGAATTCGGCCTAGGGTCTCCTACCTGTGCAGGACTTTGGAAATTTCCTGAATTATTATTGTGTTGGACCTTATAACGTCCTGAATTATGATTATTATAATTATTGTATTTATTGTAATAATTATGGTTATTATTGTTATAGTTAGCTTGTACTTTATTCTCATAATTTCGATTATAATTATAGTTATTTTTATTCTGCTGTTTCGATGTATTCATGAAAGTTCCCTTGAATTTCCTAAATTCTTGCCTAATACAACTATCTTCATACCTTCTTTTCATCATTATGTCTATTATATTTCCTATATCTCTTTCTTCATATATTTTGTCTAACAATATTCCCTGTGTCATTTCTTTTGCTAGTAAGCTATTCACATTAGATAAATCTATATATGGATCGTCGCTATAGTAAATACTTAGCTCATCACTCTTATACTTAATGTTTTGTAATTCTATTGCCAAATCACTTACATTATTTACTCGTATCTCGTTGATCGTTCTGTAGATTTGGTGGGATTCAACGTCTGGTCTATACCTTAATCTTAGCGACTTCTTTATTGTTGCCCAGTTGTCCGGTTGTTGTATATTTATTACCACGTTCTTGGCTTCCCCTTGAATATTTCGGTACAAAATTGCTTTGGTGGCTTCCTTCATTAAATCCTCTTCTGTTAGAGATGATAACAAGTACTCCACGCTTCTTACGAATGAGTTTATAGTAATGTCTCCAACTCCTGTGAACACCGGTAAGTAACTCACATTTTTTAAAATTCTATCCAATTGGCCAGATTGTTGATATTGCTGCTGTTGTTGTTGTTGTCGCTGCTGTTGTTGTTGCTGCTGCTGTTGTTGTTGCAGGTGCTGTTGCTGCTGATGTTGTTGTTGCATTCGTCCTTGTAATTCCAGATAGGCTACACTCAACCGCTCCAACTGTTGGTCCTTACGGGCTAACTCCTCTGTTAAGTCTATTGGTTGATTTTCTTCTTCCATCATTCTTGTTCTATCAAAAGCTTTCTGTCTTCTTAAGAACAGTTTTACTGTTTGATTATTCACAAAAATTTTGTTATTGTTTTAAAAATTGTTTTGTTTTTATTTTTGGTACTGTTCACCTTTTGTTTGGTGCAGAATACTCAGAATTTATTTTACCACTTTTCACAATTTTTACACCTTGGAGGGTCCCGTAGGAAGTCGCAAGGTTTGTTATTATTTATGAAAGGGTCTGTTATTATTCACATATACGTTCGAACACTGGATCCTTTGGATTTTTAAAGGATCCTACCGACTGCGCTAATTTAATAATTATTTTATTATTTTTCCAAAAAAAAAAAATAATTATTATTTCTTTTTAGTTAGTTTTTATTTATTTTTTTATTTATTGAAGAGTAATTAGACTTAATCTTAGGAGAAGCGAATTAAGACTGATTTTACAATGTCTCTTAATCTAAAATCATAACTTTAATTTCATTTATTTTTCATGTTGTCATCATTCTTTTACCATTTCCAATTAATATTAAAATGATTTAAAAAAACATTTCGAAATAGTAAATGTTGCAATTAAAATAATTCTTGCAAGAAGTGCAATTAATTTAAAAATGCATTATCAAAATTATTGATTTGGTTATTTCGAAATACTGCAACCTAATTACAGTTTTAAATGTAAATGAACTTAAAGTTCGAAATGCAAATGAACTTAAAGTTCATTTACCTATTTATTTTAAAAATTTATCAATATTATCATTGTAGGACTTATATGGAACTCCTGTGTGCCAGCAAAGCCGCGGCGGGCATCTGCCCGATTTGTGGTTCCACACATAACCTCATTTTGTCTACTTTACGATATAATAAAGTTTCACAATTTTTTTTAAATATCTGTGTTTTATTTAAAATTTAAATCTTGCGTTCTTGTTGGGACACCCTTTACAAAATTTATTAGGGTTTACAGATATTTTTATAGCAAATAGTAAATAATTGTGTTTTTTTTTTTGGAATTGTTACAATTACGTTTAAAAACTTTTTAACGCACCAATAATCCCAAATTAATATTGTCCTTATTCAGAAAATATTTCTTCATTAAAAATACACTAAAATTTATTAATAAGGTGTTTGCTGCGCATATCACTGTTGCTAGTCCATCATCATCAGGGAACCTTTACACTGCAATGCATGTACATTTATGAGTAGAATCCTCTATACAGAAGAATTTTTTTAATAAATTATAATTTTGTTTTTTCAACAAAATCTGCCAGAAAGCACATAGCAGAATTTTTTAAAAGTTGAATGCTTTTTAACTAGTGAAAATGCCAGATCTGGTAGTGAAAATGTTAAAATTGCAACAATGGGGCCAAATTAAAGATTTGAAAGGGCCAAAATAACTTGGATAGGGCCAAAAAAAATTTTAATGTACTTGACTACAATATTTTTATTTAAATAAAAACAAAAGTATGTATTAGTAATATAATACAAACAAAAAATAGAGCAAAAACAAACAAAAAATGTTGCTTAAATAAAATAAAATTTTAGTTACAAATGTTCCATATGTAATTATAATTTTGGTGTACATAATCTCTAAGTTCTTAGTCCAACAGTTCCTCCATTTATTCTTGTTTCCAACACTTTTGTGTGCTAACTTTTAAAATATCTTTATCACAACAATTATTAGAACTAAATTTCATTAAATATTTCAATTGTATTAAAAATGACACAATGTTTTTTACATGAAGACGATTTCTTGTATTATGCCTTGTTTCACAGTAACGAAAGAAAACTTTCGACTGAAAATTTATATTGAATATAAAAAAAAAATTTTCATATTTTATTGTTGTTTTCAATATAAATTTATTTATATCTTTATCGTGAAACAGGACATTAGTCTCAACCACTTTTTTTAATATTCTTCCCTCACATGCTGTGGAATCGAAAGAGTTCCTTGAACAATTCTGTATAAATTTCTATGCAAAGGTTTGTTTACCCAATCGATTTTTAATTGTAGAAATCTTTTTCCCAAATATACTTCTACTTAAATCTTTGAGATTTTAAAATTGTGGAACTTGCGATACTGCCCTTTATTCATTATTTATTAATTATGTTTCCATTGGAAAACTTTAATAGCAAGTGGTACAATACTATTGGCTTCCCCACTTAAAACATAATCTGGCGCAGATTTCGGACACCTGTTTAAATAAAAAATCTTCAAAAAAAATCTTCCATTTTTAAAACGGAGAAAACTCCATTAAAAAGTGTACTCAAATGTTTGAAGGAATTACATAAGCCCAATTCACAATCTTGTGCAAATGGTCTTGCATCGTTTCATGTGCAAAATGATATAGTATATTGATACTCACCACTAAGAATTGTTAAGTGGTGAGTATGAATATACTACTCCATTTTGCACATGCAACGATGTAAGACCATTTGCACAAGATTGTGAATTAAGCTATAGTTTAATTTTCAGCTGAAAGGGCCAAAACAGCCCAGAGAGTACCACAGGGCCATCAAACATCCAAAAGTGTCACAAATGGCCCAATTGTGCCACATTTTGCATCACTGCACTCAGCACTAGCTAAACGAGATACACAACCAACTTTGTCTTATCATTTTTTTTGGTCGTTATTCACTGTATATACGCAAGCGCAAAGCAACAATATTTTTTCTTTGTATATATTTATGTATGTACATATTGGTTTTTACATTAAGAAATAAGTATTGAATATAAATTAGTTTTTCTTTAAATGCATTGGTGTTTACTCTTCCATAAGGAACTTTTGGACACCCTTGAGATAATCTATAGAATATCTAAAAAATAATGAAAACAAAAGTACAAAGTACAAAGAATTAAATCAAACAAATTTGTTCCGTTTATTGTCGTGCTCTGATTTAAGTACAAAGAAATCAAAACAAAAATAAATTTATAACTGTAATAGTGTCGATTATTTATGTTACGAAAATTATTTTCTAACAGCTGTATCGTCCCATAAGTAGCATAGCTACAATAATGTGAATTGCTTATAAATTTAGACGATTTTTTTTTGTTTTTTTTTTTGATAAAAATAGTAAGGAAATTTTTTCTGTGAGAATTTTTAAAAAAAAGGGTAAAAAGTCCCAACAAAATTAAAAAAGTCGCCAAAGTCGGTGATAAAAAAAAGTCTCACAAAAAGTCGCACACCGCTTAAAAAAGGGTCAAATTGCGACTTTAGTCGGATCAACGGTAACCCTGATCAAAGGTCAATAGTTTTATTGTAGCTCAATACTTAAACTAGCGATGTAGGCCAAAAACAAGCAATTCCAATATATTTACATATGTATATTCTACTCTGTCTAATTACCCTTATGTAATTATTAGTTTAATTCCAAAAAATTTGCTCAAGTGGAATTATTGTATTTTGTTGTGGACCTCCTCATATGTACTTGCATTTATTTTCTGATATATTTATTTCTTCTGGACAGTTTATTTACAAACTGAGTATACCTAGTACAAAATTTTTTGGTTTGTTCGTAATAACTATATCTTATGTAATCAATGAGAAAATAACGAGTCCGCTAGACTGGGCATTCGTTAAACCGGGATACAACTGTATATGCTAACATAATTATCTACATGTTTGTGGCATGTATACTTAGAAACATTTTAAAATGATGGCAGCAATAACGCATCTATTAGAGAGCCGAGTTTAATACCAAACGTCAACCAATTTAGGCGAAGGTACTATTCCTTGGTATTTTTCAATTCAATAAAATCATAAAATAATGGATTATAGCGCAATGTTTGTTTAAAAAACTATGTGATTTAAAATGAGATACGGTTAAAAGTATTATTATTTATGTATGTTTTGCATATTCCTAGTTGCCTGGTAACAACATACATATGCATGACAAGAGCTACGGGCAGAGACAACTTCAATAATACTGAAGAACAACAATACTGAATGTCTCACCTAGAGGTGAGAAATTATATCGATGTTCCAACAATGTAATATAGTTACATACATCTGTACGTATGCACACGATAATATTGCGTACCGGACTCATAGTTTGAATTATTATTATTGATGCTGTATCCCAGTGCAACTTCCCAGTGGGAAAAGGTAATGAATAGCAAAGGATAAGGTAATTTTTCATTCCAGAATTCATTACTGTCAACACAGAACATGTCCTAGGAAAGTAATGACTTATTTTAATAGGTACTTCCGAGGATTGAATTTTATAATTCATAACATTCGTTACAAGCAAAAACTATACATTCTTCTTCTCCATATGTGGTAATGCACGTGGTAATCAATGTGTAATTATTGTGATTGATCAAATTACCCTCTCGTTTCTAAGGGAATGTAATTATGTATTATAATTATATTAACTAGTGTTCGCCCAGCGGTTGAAATTCAACCATTATTGCAATAATACAAACCGCTCAGACAAAATGTCATATATTTCTTCATTTCTAATAAAATGTATTACCGTACTTACTCCGGTCTTTAATAGTTGTATCTATTAATGTGAGCTTTCCAAATAAATAATAGAAACGGTTTTGATGTTCATTTTTTCTCCGGTTTATGTTTTTCAACTTTTTTTCTCCAAAATGGATTCTATTTCATTTAACTATTTGTCGTTTTTATTCTGTCAGCTGCTCAGAGATGCCACTTGCTTATTACCTACTCATATCAAATTGCATGCAAAATTTTCAAGATTTTACTCATCACCCACTTAAAGCTGATTCAACTTAAAACCGGTTCTAATTTTGACTATAGTTGAAAGAAAGCTAACAACAGATGTTAAAATTTAAGTTGTCTCTAAAAAGAACCGACTTTAATGTTTGTCTATGGTTATGGCCCATTATTTTTAAGCATCTAAAGAAAAATAATACAGTACCGGTATGTATTTAACTTACTCGTTATTTAAATATCCAAATTTTATTAGTTTCAGCAATAATCGTTTAAGTACATACAAAAATGGAAATAAGAATGGAATGAACAAATAAAATAAGTATTTCCTTCTGAGAAGTGATGGAAAAGTTGGTACAATCGTACTTTTTTTGATACTATTTGACATGAAAAAGTACCGTAGTACTCCCACAATACCAATGTTTGCAAACGGTATCGTAAAAATACCGATACCGATTCAAATACCGTTAAAATTGGGTACCGGTATCAATACCGATACCGAAACTCATTTCGGTTAGAAAATACCGGTATCGACAATACTGTTTATGTCTATACCCGTACGCACCGGTATACCGATTTCCGTAAAAAAAAGACAAAACTTAATTTCCATTTACTTTTTTTGAAATTAATTACAGAAACAAAATTTCTTCCTTTAGACTTTCTTATTCAGCTCTATTCTTACTACTTTTTATCGACAACAAAGTGTAAGCACACCATAATGAAAAACATATGTATAAACTAGAGTTTTTCCCCCGGACTTTTTCATTTCCCGGGAAAGCGGGAACGACTTTTCGGCTTCCCGGGAAATTCCTGCCCAGTGCAAAACAATACAAAATATTTTCAATTTAATTATTTCAACAAAAAAATAAAAATTATAATTCATAAGATCTATTAAATAAAACGTTTTATAAGCACATTATTAAAAAAATAATACCATTTGAGTTCTTTAAATAATAGTAATGCATATATCCCAATATTATATGTAAATGCCAAAAAGAAAATTATTTATTTATTTATTGATACATATTATACAAAAAATAATTGAAATTTATTTCCTGGTAGTTTAGCATGTCTATATACGCATTTCATTGGCGCTTGAACCAAATCATCAGTAGACTCCAACCACAAATTTTTAACAGTCACAAACCTCTTACTTTATGCACAGACTTTCAAAAACTATATGAGAATTCATAAAATAATAATATTTTTGAAAATCATAAAAGAAAAAATAAGTTTAGTCTGTGCATAATATTTTTGCCAAGAATTCAATTTCTTTTTCGACAAATGGCACGAAACTTTATTAGTAAAGATATTTTAGAAAATTGTATATCGCTTTGAATACAAATTTTTCCCAGCGAAAAGCAAAATTTTTAAAATATTAACAATCAATATAGAGCATTGGCTGATTTGGAAGAATTAAAACTATTAACAACAGAAAATATCGGGCTTGTTCTAAGAATCTCGGTGATTTAAATCACGGTGGTGTTAAAAACAAACAACTAATAACTGACTTGTTCGTTGGTATTTATTGTATTTTAAGTTATAGTCATGTAGTTATAAACCATAAATCGTGAAATTTACAAAAGCAATAATTTAGCTTTTATTAATTTTTTGAAATCACCGTGATTTGACATATCATGATTTGCAGAACAGGCCTGTATATTCAGTTTTTGGCCTACCGATGCTAAAACTTAAAACGCATTAGATGAATACATGTTTCCAGGTAAATCGACAGTAGCTTACCGAATTTTGTCTATACCTCACTCCTCTGTAAATGTCGAAAGGATTTTCTCTTACAAAATGTCATGAAAAAAAAGGAACATACTTTATGTTCCAACAGTATCAAGTCTTATCCAGGCCTAAGATTTATTGAAATCTTAAAACACTTCTTGTTATAACTTTAGCACTTGTACTTATGAACGAGTACATACATACATATGTGTGTATGCATATTAGGGTGATTCTAACAAAAATCAATTCAATTTTCTACAAAAGCGTACCAAGAAGTTTATTGTAGAACATTCCGTTCTTTAAGGTGGAAGTACATAACACGCGTTCAATGCGCTAATGCTATACACGCGGCTGTCAAACAAGTTGAAATTGTGTGTTTTCATAAGGCAAGTTACATAGAGAAGCTCGCGACGCGCGTACCTCGCAAAAAGTTGAACATTCTTCAACTTTCACGAGTTGTATACAAAATGACAGCTAGTGTTGCCAGATTCATAAGCTAACATACACAAAAATTATTAGAAATTAAGTTTTTTTATTAAACAATGGTTAAAAAATGCATTAAATGTTTAAAGAAAAATACGTCGTAAATGCAAGGCTTTAAATTTTACAACTAAAAAAAACTCAAAATCGTGTTGTGTAACTTTCCATTTGTATAGCGTTAAACGTTTAACAAGCCAGAAAAGCGTTGCCGCGTAACGCTTTGTATGTACTTCCTCCTTTACTTATGACAATCAGAATAAATAAAATCAATTTATACCACAGTGTTGGTATCTCTACGAAGAGCAAAAGCACATTAAGCTGTTGCAAAAAGGGTAAAAGCGCAAAAAATTACGAAAAACAGGGTAAAAAAGCTTCAAAATATTTTTTTTAATTTTATTACATTAAGCCATTTAAAAAGGAGAGTTTAGAGTGTAAAAGCTCAAAATATAATTTAAAATTTTTGCTTCGAAATAAGCAAAGTATTTGAGATGTAATAACAGAATTTATTAACATATTAATTTAAAAAAAATCTTGTTTAATTTAATAAAAATAAGTATGTGAAAACAAATAATAAAAAAAGCATGAGTCAAATAATGAGTATGTTGAAATTGAAATTAAAGCGTGTGGAATTGCCGTAGAATTGTTGTTGGAAATATGTATTTACAACAACAATGCTATGGCAATTCCGAACGATTTAATTTCACGTGAAATACAGAACATACCCGATTGTAGTAGCATATACTCGCATACATACATACATACAATAGTAGGTGAAGCTTAGGCTTAGATTAAGATATGTATATTACTGAAAAATCATTTACACATAAAGAATGCATTAAAAGCGTCACTCTTTTCTTAAGTACTCTTAACTTAAAAGTTTTTGTTTTTGCGATATTCACGCTTATTATAGTTGTAAAAATTGACAGCACGTCAATACGATATGAAAAAAATTGGGGGTTGGCTACGCGTTGTCTAAAACAACTGACTGCAATTGATAACCCAATGCTTTCAATCGAAATCCGCCCTTAAAATTTAACCACCCTATAGTATGATTAAATATTTGTGTAAGCTTTAACAAATGGGTTATTCCATACTACTTTCAATCAATTATTATGCAGAGAATTATGTGGTACTTTCCAGTTACTTCCGCTTTTTATTTTCCAAGAAAAAATTAAATTTTTTAATCCCAATTATGAAAAGTTTTCTAGATTGTTTTTAACATAGTTTCCGTTATTGTCATTAAAACCAATTTAGTAAGCCTCAGTTAAAAGATGCTGATATTAGCGCTTAAAAGTATTTTAGTTTTGTAAATTAATAATATTTTTATTTAACAAAAAAGCACCAAAAGCACTGTAAGAAATTGTTAAAAGCACTGTAATTACCCGCTTTTTAAAAAAGGGTATTAGCCAAAAATTTCGCGTTTATGAAGAGGCAAAAAGCACCAAAAAATACCCGAAACGCACCAAAATACCATCACTGTTATACCATGTAAATCGTATGGGAAATCGAACGGACCATCTCACCATTAATATTATGAGCTGATATTTTAACAGGCCTATTTTTTACCTAACAAAAGTTTGAAACCTGGTTCTGACAAAAACAAACGATTTTTTTTAGAATCATCCAATCCATATGCTTTGTGTTTCATTTTTTGATACCGAAATGAAATCTCATTTCCCATCACTGCTTCTGAGTGTTTACGGAGTTGCCAAGCCAAATTTAATTTAGTTAATTTTGAGTTTTTTGTTGTAATTTTTTAGCAAATTAAGAGAGAAAGAGAGATCATGGCTTTATGATTGGCTAATATTCTTAACTGTTTTTAACTATCTTACACACAAAAATGTAGAAGAAAAAATACATTCTGCACTGCTCCTTTTGACAATCTATCAACCAAAAAAATCAAGCGAATACGTTGAGTTTAAGTCAGTTAAAATGGTTCTTAACTTTTTTCACTTGCCTATTTATATATAGATTATGTAATTAATGCCCACTTTTCCAGCTGGGTTGTTCAATGGTTAAAAAAAGATTTTAACTCACTCACTATTTTAGTCTTCTTATGCATGAGTTTTAAGGGAAATTTTTCTATAGTATCTGAATTGGCATAGTAAGTTTACGACTCATAAAACTTTATTACTGTGCCTTCATATCGTGGAAAAAATTGTCTTGGTCTCAATGGTCTGCAAAATTTTTCGTAACATTTCTTTAATGTTTGACCCCCTCAATAAAAATAAAAACGACAACTACACATAAACAACAATTGTGAAGGAAGGAGGCAACACAAAAAAAAGTTGAAAAACACCCAACCAAATTGAAGACACATTCATTTGTTGTTGTCTTTCCTGTCTGGAACATCAATTCTCTATAGCTACTGTGTTGCGCATGCGTATGTTCCGCACACGATTTCAACTGTATTCGCACACAAACAGCAGAAACGTTAAAACTAAAAACACTGACCATGTTAATGGCCAACAAGTCAGACTTGGTCTGGCCAAGCAGCCGGCCAGCCGTCCAGACAAAACAACAAAGTATTTAAAACTGCACACCACTAAATTCGACAGGTAATTTTTTATATATGACGGTCGCTGTCGAGTGCAACCAACGAACTCCCTGAACTTACTAAGGCGCAACAGAAGCAAAAAAAAAATAATAATAATAAAATAACAACAACGGGTAGCAGCAACGCATTTAAAGCATGTGTACGTATGTGTATTATAGGCATAAAATCGGATGTGTTGCATACAATGTTGTATGCAACTGATCAATACACAAACGCACTTGCAATCTACATCCAAAACTTCGCCAACATTCAATAGTCAGACAGCAACATGTCAAATTCGTAAGTATGTGAGTGCTGCTCTCGTGACCAAGCCACGTTTGCTTAAGCCTCTTCACAATAATGAATAACAAAAAATACTTCAGATCAGCCACAATACCAGTATAAATATAAAATAAAAAACTACAGTAAATTTCATGACCGAATAAAAAAACTAACTACATACATAAATAAAAAATAAAAAAAAAATATGCAGCTGCGTTACATCAATTGCTATGCATGGCATTTAAGAAGGCCTTTAAGCGTCCAGACGTCTGTGGTATTTTTCGCGTTCGAAAAACGTTAGCAAAAGCAAGTAAGTATTTAAGAAAAACGAGAGAACGTACAACGAGAAAAGGGACGAATTAAAATTACTCGTATACACACATCTCAACGTAAAAACGTATCCATGCGTATTTTCTCCAAAACATACGAAAAAATATTGAACGTGATGACAATTATCATATTGTATGTATGTATGTATGTATGTTTGGGGCAAATAAAAATTACGACCCACGTCATGAGTAGAGATGCTAATCGGGCAGGTTTTTAGAAATCCCGGGCTTCGGAATTTAGTGATGGAGTCTCGAAGTCCCGAACCGGGATCTCGGGATTTTCGCGACTTACAAAATCCCGAAAACATTATGAACAAATGTGAGTCTTTATATAAAAAAAATATTTTTATTTAACAATTTATTTTTTTTGCATGTTTAAAAGGTGCATACAGACGAACATATGTACTATGTATGTACTTATATAATTCAGACTTTTAATTAAAAGATTAAACACTAATGCCGTTTTCTTTTCTAGAAAAAGATTCACTTTTTTTACTTTTTACTATAAAATTTGGAGTTTGTTTTAAGCAAAAATTTACGTTCGTAAGGTGTGATACAATAATTTCTAATAAACTCTCTATTTCAAAAAACCATTTTAATGCAAATTTTCATTTCATGTAATATTTTTTCCCAGAAAGGAAAACGCCATAATATCTGTGGCAAAAAGGAAAAACTGCTTAAGTCGAGATAAGCTGATTTTAATTTAATGGTACCTCCGTA
Source organism: Tachina grossa (assembly GCA_949987645.1). Lineage (NCBI taxonomy): Eukaryota > Metazoa > Arthropoda > Insecta > Diptera > Tachinidae > Tachina > Tachina grossa. Next base: position 71,125,898 of record OX465278.1, read on the forward strand.
ATCTGCATATTTGAAAGTACTCCTGGTTAAAATCTCAATAAATTTGACTTGCGACTTATCTCTTTTAGACTTCTAACCTCATTTGGAACATTAATTTAGGTTATACTTTAGAATATTTCAACTGTATGTATTACTTATAGTGTGTACAACGATGTTTGCTTAAAAATAACGGTTAACAAAGAATTTCCCAATTTAACTGTAAAAGAAACAAATTTCTGAAAATCGACGTGAAAGTTTAAACGTGATCTCCTGCAAAACAGTAAAATATGACTTAAGCACTTTTTCCTTAATGCCGCAGATATATATGTATTATGTGTATCCAATATAATACTATCTACTAAAATATTTATTCAAAGCAAAGTTTTTATTTTAACTTTTTATAACAGGGGTTTGTAATAATTTTTAATATAGAACATGACAGTCAAAAACATTATTTATGCAAAAACGGGATTAAAAAATCCCGGGCTTTAAAATTATAAGATCCCGGGCTCTGGGATTTGCATAGTCCCGAAAATCCCGGAATTTTCGGGCTCGGGATTTCCCGTTTAGCATCTCTAGTCATGAGTGATACCAAATTTACATAAGTACATACATATGTATGAAAGTAGAGATGTGCAAATGTCGTAATTTCATCGTGTCACGCGTAATTCACGTGATTCGTGATCAAACATTATAACTAATCACGCGTGAGTGCGTGAGTGTGACTGAAAAAAATTTACTCGTGCGTGATCGTGCGTGAGCTTTTTTTAATAATCACGCACGAATTCTCACGCTCTCACGAGATAACACTCCTGCATGGGTACATATGTAATTGTATTCAATCATTTGAAATAAATTATTTTATAATAATAAATGCATATATATATGTATAGTAATATGTATGGTAGTATTAGCGTACAAACATAATGAATACCCCCAAACAAAAAATTTTTTCTGAAGTCAGACTTGTCGTACCGAATTCGTTAAGACATTTCGGTAGTTTCTCTGAACAAATTTTTTTAAACATTAAGGGCCGTATTCAAAAAAACTTAACAAAGCGTTGAAAAGCAATGTTAAGTAAAGTTGTATTCAAAAAAAATTATTATATCAAAATTCTAAAGTAGTCACCTACGTTTGTTAAGGCTACTTTAAGTTGATATTTGCAAAATGTGTATTTTTTACCTCAAATATTTTTCTTAATATAGCACATATTGATTCATGTTACATCTGAAAATGAAGCTAGCTCTTATCTTAAATTTATTATTTCTGTCATGTGATGGAAAATATCACTAAATTATCCAACTGATTCAAAATACATAGCAAAATCCATAAAAAAATATTAAAATAAATACAATTATACAAAAATGTTTTAGCGATGTACATTCAAACAAAACGAATCGAAAAAAGCTGGATATTCAAATACTCATTTCATTCAAATAAAATAAATTGAGATAATTTTTCTATGTTCATCATATTTTTTTACTTTTACTTCATAAAAATGATTATCTGTTTTGCTTCCATGTCAGAAGCTTAATAAATTTTATAAATTAGGTTGCTTAACTTCAAGATAATAAAAATGTATTTAATAAAATAAAAAATTAGTTGAATACTCGAATGAAATTGTATTCGATGATGTACATCATAAGCTGGTTGTTGAACATGGTGGAGTTACCAGCATTTATTATTAAATCACAAAATAAAGTTGTCTTTTGAATATAATTTCTTAACAAAGCAATGTTAGTCTTAAAGTGCTTGGTAATTACTATTTACTTTAAAGCTCAAGTAAAATATTTTTTTGAATAAGGGTGTAAAACTTTGATTTTTGAGTACATAAGTAAAAGTCTGTGAAATTTTTTTTTTAAATAAATATGTATGTATATGTTGATAACAAAAATTAAAAATTTTAAAAATCCCCGACTTTTCTCAGAAAAGACGTTATATCTTCTAAACGGCTGTACCGATTTTCTTCAGCCATATGTAGCTAAGAACCCTCTCGATCAAGTAATCTTTTAAACAGAAGAAACTAAATCAAAATCGGTCCAGCCGTTTGGCCTGTACGTGGGCACTGACAGACACACAGATACACAGACACACACTACAAACTTATAACACACCTTTTTTAGTCGGGGGTTAATAAAAACAAGGATTGTAACAAATATTAAAAAACGTGAGTATGTGCAAATTATTTCGACAATAGCAGCAACATAACGGTGAAGCGGTACTATGCTATAAAAGCAAAAAGAAATCGTACCTACATGTCGCTACGAATTCACACCGACTTATCGTAACGAATTCGTACCGAAATATCGTTACGAAGTCGGGTCAACCAATTCATACAAAAATTGTTACGATTTCGGTAATATTTCGGTGCCGAAATCGGAAGATTTTGTCGACCAATCGTTACTAATTCTTTACGAATTCGGAGCATTTTGTTTGATGCTTATATACAACTTTGTAAGTATGTATGTATGTTACTTAGATACCCTGTAGGAAGTATAAATTGAGAAACACTACTGATACAACAGTGCCTTTGTCAACAATACTACTGACGAATTGTATCGCAGAAAATGTTTTTTGCTTTAGGGGTCGTCCATATATTACCTAACGCTGTACGGGGAAGGGGTGGGGTTCGAGTTTTGTTATGATTTGTTATGGTGGGGGTGGGGGGAGTCTTTGAAAATGTTACGTAACAGAAAAATTTTAGTAATTTGTATGTTTTTTCATTTAATATGCTTTTCTCATTTATTTGGTTATCATTTATTTAATTGATCATACGTCTTATCTTCACATTTATATTATGTATGTCTACATATATACATACATGTGCGGAATGTCAATTTTTGATATACGAGAATTCGAATTCGAATATTTAAAATGATATCCGCGAATACGAATATGTAAAGCGATATTAAATTAACTTTGCTTTATTTTAATTTACATTGTAAATTTTATAAAAACACGAGCATACATATATACATAGCTATGTACATATGTATGTATACGTAAGAACCTATTTTTCAACCCAAAAAACATGCAAATTATATTATAAATATACTTTTTCGTGAGCGTGCGTGATCGTGATAAGTTGTAATCCACTCGTGCGTGATTAAAAATATTTTATTCGTGAGCGTGCGTGATCGTGAAAAGGTTCAAAATCATTCGCGCGTGAAAGTGCGTGAGTAAAATATTTTTCTGCGTGAGCGTGCGTGTCGTGAGTCAGAAAACACTCACGTGCACATCTCTATATGAAAGTATCTAGATATACACATGTGCATACTAGAAATTTTCTGTTCCCGACCTTTTTCACTTCCCGGGAAAACGAAAATGATTTTTACATTTACCGAGAATAATTAATGCAATCTATTAACTAATAACATTTTATTAGCAAGTTCGCCAAAAATAATTTCAGTTCTTTATATAATAATAAAGTATACATACTTACATATCGTTAGCTGAAATGAAATATTACGTAAGTGCTCCCTTTTAAATTTTAACTGAAGAAAATTTTATTTTAATTTTTAATAAGGCTGATTGTTATGATAAGGGTTTGAGGAACACGTGTTTCGAGAATTAATTTAAATGTGATTTGAATTTTTGGCTAGTTACAAGTTTTTTTAAGCTGACGATATATTATAAGTAAATACAAAGTCAAGTGAATTGATATAATGCAAAAAAACATATAATATTGTGTAAACGAATATTACATAGTATTATTTTGAAAATAGGTCTTTTAGCCTGTCCCACGATGTCACCAGCAAACGTTCGATCGATAACTTATATTGAAAACAACAACAAATTTTCTAATGTTATTGTTGTTTCCAATTAGGGTTTGCAAATAATCGCAGATTTTCATAATCGCGATTACGATTAAAAAATTAAAAAATTAAAAAATTAAAAAATATGCGATTAAAAATTATTATAATTTTTTCTAAAACCAAAATAAATTGCTTCATGCGTATTATTCGAGCTGTATGGGTTTAGCCAAAGAAATTTAATTATTTTATCTTGAGTTCGCGTTTTAATATAATTTTTCAATTATATTGTATTTTTATTTTAAGAAAATTGTAAAGAATTTAAAATGAAATTCGTATATCAGAACTTATGAGTATCAAAAACAGTACGAACTGTGGGAAATCAATTTTTGATAGGAAACATTTTCTATGACTATGTATATTTCTACTTTCTTAACTTATTTTTTATTTAATTTTATATTCATACCTGATGAACTTATACCATAATGAATGAATAAGTTCATATAAAAAACATTATTTTTTATATCGTTTTTCTTTATACGAAGTTGTTCATTCATCATATATAAATTCATCAGGTGCAGACACTTACTAATAACTATAGATTTTCTTTAATGTTCTTATGTTTTTTGTAATAATGCAAGGTTGCAAGGTTCCAATATAAACCAAACTGCACATATCTGCCAAACGAATGGAAAATAGTTGTACCAACCGTAATGAATTTTTTGAAATGTGTGGTTGAAGTCTACTGATGACAATGAAATGCATATAGACAACGCTGAACCGCCAGCAAATAAATTTCAAGTTAAAATAAACTTCTGACAATATGTCGAATAATAAATTTCTTATATTTTAGAAGAATATAATAAAATAAAATAATAAATTTAATAAGTGTTTAATTTGGATTTTATTTATAATTTTGCCTCATAATACTTTTATTGTATTAAGGTGTAGGGAAATAAAATAGATGCACATCGATTATAAATCTATTTTTGTGTTTTGTATAAGTTTCTGAGCATACTTGCTTATTCTATTGGAATTTCGGAAAGCTTATGCAAATTCTCAAATGATTTTTGAAAGTATGGTTGAAGTCTACTGATGATTTATTCAAGTGCCAATGAAATGCATACATATAGACATTTATTCCAAGTGTATTTATTTTGTATTAAAAATTTTAATTTTAAGTTCTCATGGGTTAAGTTTGCCCTCTATGCAAATTTGACATAAATTCTTTGCTTAAAAAAGGGAAAAAAATTTAATCGTCAACAAGCGATTAATGAGTTCGATTACGATTACGATTATAACGTTTTCTGGTGACATCGTGGGATATACAGTTTAGTACATAATAAGCATTAATGGAATCGTTTGGCAGCCTGTTTGTAATCAGCGGTACCGTTGAAAAATTTCAAAAAGGGGATTTCTAAGAAAAAAAAGGGGCAACCTTAAAATCAAAGAAAATTAAAGAAACAAACATTTATTAACCTATTTTTTATTAAAAACAAACAATAAAAAAAAATTTCTCATGTACAAAAAGTACACAAACATTAATTTTATGAGAACTCATATCAGTTTATTTGTACGTTTTATTTGCAAGTAATGCATTAAAGTTTAAGCTACCGACTACCAAATGTCAAGGATAGAATACACATGTTTATTTGAGAATGATTCTTTTGAAGACAGCAAGGCAAGAGGGCGACAGGTTGTTGACTATGCTGATTTTGTCGTTGTAGTCCAATTAAACTAATTTCTATGGGTCGTATTCAAAAAAACTTAACAAAGCTTTGAAAAGCAATGTTAAGTAAAGTTGTATTCAAAAAAAATTATTAGATCAAAATTCTAAAGTAGGCACCTACGTTTGTTAAGGCTACTGTAAGTTGATATTTCCAAAATGGGTATTTTGTACCTCAAATATTTTTGTTAATATAGCACATACTGATTCATGTTACATCTGAAAATGAAGCTAGATGTGCTAGCTCTTATCTTAAATTTATTACTTCTGTCATGTGGTGGAAAATATCACTAAATTATCCAACTGATTCAAAATACATAGCAAAATCCATAAAAAAATATTAAAATAAATACAATTATACAAAAATGTTTTAGTGATGTACATTCAAGCAAAACGAATCGAAAAAAGCTGGATATTCAAATACTCATTTCGTTTGAATAAAATAAATTGAAATAATTTTTCTATGTTCATCATATTTTTTTTACTTTTACTTCATAAAAATGTTTATCTGTTTTGCTTCCATGTCAGAAGTTTATATTTTATAAATTAGGTTGCTTAACTTCAAGATAATAAAAATGTATTGAATCAAATAAAAAATTAGTTGAATACCCGGATGAAATTGTATTCGATGTTGTACATCATAAGCTGTGAAATGGTTGTTGAACATGGTGGTGTTACCAGTATTTATTATTAAATCACAAAATAATATATATATATATATAATATCCAAAAATTGATGCAAAGAATAAATTGATTAATTTTTGTACTTTTACGTGTAATAAGTACATTTTAAAAGAGTAATTAACATTATATATAATAATAATGAATAATAATGAAGCCTGTACTAACTCATGTGAACAATTACTGATTACTTGGGATGAGATGTACATATCGTCGCTGTTTTAACTAACTGATCTAACTCACATTTTAAAAATTTAACAGGAGAGCAGCTTTTATGGTTGTTTTATACATTCATTCTTATGGCTGCGTCAGAAATCTTTTTATTTATATAGGCACAAAAGTAATGCTTACAGTCATGAAAATTGTTGTATTATGACTTATAAAGTCTAGTAGAGTACTTAACTCATTTTTCAAAAAAATGTTAGTTAGGTCGGTTAGTTAAAACAGCGACGATATGTACATATACAGAAAAAGAAATTTTTAATTTTATAATTGTTTATTTGACGACTGTGAATATATTTCTATAATACCAGCTAGTTGAGTATTTGCAGTTCTTATTTACAAATAAGACGAGTATAAACGTAGTATCGATAGCTACTAAATATAAAAAAAAAATCATAAAATCTATGATAATAATGAAATACTAGTCAAAATGCGGCATTTGATATTGATCGAAATTCCAATAGAAAATAAATGGAAATTTCGTTCGATATTGAATGCCGTAATTTGCCCCAGTTCTTAAGATTTACAAAAAATTAAAAAATACATTAATAAATTTTTTGGCATCTTTTAGGGCATATCACTTTTTTACTTAAAAATATTAAACTAAAAAATTTTAAACTATATGCGCACTTTGGTGAAGGGTATATAAGATTCGCTACAACCGAATATAGCACTCTTACTTATTTCTCAAAAGGAACAGTATTATTTGTGTCTCCACTTGGAAAGAAATTCAAATAATAGTCCTTGAAGAATATGACACAAAAGATATATAAGAAGACTTTAATTCTATTTTTGAATTCTACAACTTTATGCTGGGGAAATTAGTTTTTGATTATTAAAAGTTTAATTTTAGTGTGACAATAATTTTCTTCCTTTGGAAGATGTTTAGAATTTCGATCTATATTGTCAACATGAAGATCATCAATATATTTTTTGTTCATTCGACATAAATGACGAAATAAAAAAGCCCCTTGAAAATTAAATGTAATCTATTTATATTTATATTTATACTATTTCAAGGACATAAGCTAAAAATAAAAATACATTTTGCTTATATTATCCGTTAAACTATTTAATATGAATAATGTTTTATCATTGCATTATGACTGAAAATTTTATCATGTGAAGAAATATTTCAATGGCTCCCACTGTTCAAAGACTCTATCTGCAAAAACTTGACGAGAAAACCAACGGCTTGGGGAATACTTAAGAATTTCATAAATTTCAGAGTTGAAATATTTCTAAAAATTTTTAAAATCATCTCTACGACATGAGCTGTTACAAACAACTTATATTTATTTATTTTATTTATTGAAACCTATTATACAAAGTAAATTTGCATAATATGGTGTTGCACAAATATGGACAGAGTAACTAGACCATATACCCAAGATGTTATTAACAGTATTTTAAAAAAAGTTTTGACTGACTGTACACGACCTATGCCTTCACATAGGAAGTAACATCTAGAGATGTGCACGTGGGCGTTTTTTGACTCACGACACGCACGCTCACGCAGAAAAATATTTTACTCACGCACTTTCACGCACGAATGATATTGAAAATTTTCACGATCACGCACGCTCACGCACGCTCACGAACAAAATATTTGTAATCACGCACGAGTAGTTTACAACTTATCACGATCACGCAGGTTTTTACACACACATATGTACTCGTATGTACATACATATGTATGCACGTGTATATGTAAAATTTACATTGCAAAGTGAGGACTTTTACAAAGTAAATGGCAATAAATCTGGAACTTCTAAATTACTGATTGGATTTATATGAAACTCCTAACATCCGTAGGGTAGGACTTAGGCTTTATAACAGCCTTCTGGCTTGAGCTGGACAGGAGTTACAGTGAAACAAAGTTGACTACATGGGACTTAAAAAAAGTTTATTACTATCTCCATTCGTGAAATCCGGAAAAGGCTAAAAAATCAAAATTTTAAAATTTCCCTGTAAAATGCATGTGTTTTTCAAATATTTTCATTATTTTCAGTTTTGTAGAAAACTTTGTTTAATATATTTGTATAACGAACATGTACCCTACACTCAGCAATGTCCTAAAATGGTTTGAGCGCTTATAAAAAGTTGTGACGGTAGATTTTGAAATTTCAACTACCACATTTTATTATGTAGCAAGTTTTAAACATTTTTAACTAAAATTAAAGAGTGCCTTTTCATAAATGCGGATATACGCGCAGATTTTCTGAAAAAAGTCAAAATTTAGGGAAAATATATATAGTTGTGTACCATAAAAAAATATATTAATATAATTAAATTTTTCTATATTGGTTTTTTGAATTTCATATGAGCCAGTTTACAACGTCTGAAAAAATTATAAAAATAGCCCAATTCACTATCTTGTGCAAATGGTCTTGCATCGTAGCATGCACAAAATAGTGTAGTATACTGATACTCACGTATGCAAGAATAATATCTCGTGAGAGCGTGAGGATTCGTGCGTGATTATTAAAAATAGCTCACGCATGAGCTATTTTTTTTAAATCGCGCTCACGCACTCACGCGTGATTAATTATAAATTCGATCACGATCATGAGTGAATCACGCGTGACACGATAAAATCACGACATTTGCACATCTCTAGTAACAACGTGGTTGTTAAAAAAAATTCCACAAAAAACCGCCAGGTTATACGGTTATACGTGGCAGATCAGTCAAACAGTGCGAGCGAGACGAAAAACTCTCGAAGGCCAAACAACACACACAAGCCTGACCGCACTTAAGAAATAATTACGATGACGCGAGACGCTGTTTTTCAACACAGATCTGCTTAACGAGTGAAACAAGTTATGTATTCATTTTAATTGATCGTCAATGGCTCTGGGCAAACCGTTACTTTTAACTGTCAGAACCGAACAGTTGTCAGTGGAGTTTCTACGCGAAACAAATCCCGGGAATTATTTTCTTACAAAACCCTTGAAATTTTCAACGGGAATTTTCGGGAATTATATACGTTTTTTGAATTTGCTTTTTTTAAATTGCTGTTCGTTCACAGAAAAAATTATTCCCAAAAAATTTTCAAACAAACGTGTGTTTTGAAATAAAATTTATGGCGATTTCTTTTCTAAAAAAAACTATGTTACACTATACATATGGAACATTTTTAAATGTTACCTAGAATCACTCAAAGTGTTACACATTTTGTTAATGCAATCGAACAGAATTAGCTACTTTTCCTTACAACGCACAGTGGTCCAAGTGCTCAATCTAGCCGGAAGAAAGTATTTTTTTTTATTATTTCGAAATTAAATAATTTGTTTGATAATAGGTTAACAAGTATCCACAGTGCATAACGGTATATTTTTTATTTATTTTACTTTTGTTTCAGGTTTGCTTTCTTCTTTTAAATCCAAGTAATTGCTGTTTTGTTTTTCTATTAATTGATCAGTTGATGTTTAGTGCCGCAATTAAAGTCGTCGTGAAAAAATCAGAACAAAGTTTTTAAAATATTTTTTTGCTGAAATTAATTTAACAAAGGTAGGAAGAAATTTTGTTATTTTTATAATTAAAATAAAATGTTTTGTTTAGAAAAGAAATGCAGTTTTCTATGTGTGTGTCTTATATGTAAACATTTTGTTCAATGTCCAAATTTAATTAGAGTTTTAAATGGGAATCTATAAAACTCTAATTCTGTTATTTGTGTTTTTGTAATCTGTAGGATGGTAACTTGTTAATGTTTTCAAAATTAGCTGCCAGTTTTTACCTAAATGCTTTTTATTTCATTTACAGTCTAAAATGTCCATTACTAAAAGGGAATTATTTGATGCTTGGTGTAGTGAAAAATAACAAAATAAAAAACTTAATGTTGTTGTTTCATATGTTTTTGCTAAAATCGGGCTTGAGAATAATGAAACGGATAGCTATTGCAAACAAGCGAAGCAATCTGTTCGAACGTTTGTATGGTTTCTGGCTAAGAAGTGGGCTCAAGCCAATCGAACAAAGAAGGTTTTTGAGGCAACAAATAAATATTGGCTAGATGGAAATTTTGTAATTCCAACTAAGCCTTCTTCCGCATCTCAGGATGACGGATTACTGGATGAGCCGTCGACATCAAGCTATGGCAGACCTTCTAAAGAATTTTTAGAAAAAAGTGAGAGAGCAAAGCGAACAAAAGTTGCACCTTTATTGGAGACTTGGTCCCCAGAAGAACTGACATTTGCTGCTGGAACAAGTCTTTATAAGTCTGGAAAAAGAGACGCTGTGGGCATTATCAAAACTGTAGACTCTTCTCCATCAAGAGCAGCAGGTGCAGGTGCTAAAAACCATAGCGCTGATATCTACCCTTCTTACCATAAACTGTTGGCTGCGAAAAAGGAATGCTATCCAAATGATGGTATTAACGTTTCTGAAATATCGGCGGAAGTATGTTTGCAAGGCTTAGTAGATCACACTGCAAAAAGACTTTTAAAGCACTAAAAAGAAATTTTGAAACAGTGTAAATCTACAGAGCTTATTTTGTCCTATAAATGGGGATGCGATGGTAGCAGTGGAAATTCACGATATAAGCAAGGTTTTAGTTAAACCGATGCCGTTGAAACGGATGAACATTTGTTTGCAGTTTCTTTGGTTCCTATACAGCTTAAAGAAGGTAATAAAGTAATTTGGCAGAATCCACGACCATCTTCCACAAGATTTTGCAGGCCAATCAAAATTATATTTGAAAAAGAAAGCAATTCTCTAGCTTCAAAAGAAATTGATGCGATAAAAAATCAAATAGCTGCGATAATTCCAACGCAAATTTGTGAAGATGGCAAAACAATTAATATCATCCATAATTTTTATTTAACAATGATAAATGGAAAAATCTTTTCAATGCTCGCGGATTCCTCTCCTCAACGTTGTGGTATTTGTGGAGCTTCGCCTACTATAATGAATGACTTAAAAGCAGTTGAAAAATTACAACCGAATGAAAGCCTTTTTGAGTATGGCCTATCGACGCTGCATGCATGGATACGGTTCTTTGAGTGCATCCTTCATATAGCTTACAAACTTGATATTAAAAAATGGCAAGCTCGAAGGGATTTTGATAAAGCTGTGCAGAAGGAAACCAAGAAAAAAATTACTGATCGCCTAAGGAAAGAGATGGGTTTGTTAGTTGATATTCCCACACCAGGATGGGGAACAACAAATGACGGGAATACGGCTAGAAGATTTTTCCAGCAACTAGAGTTGATGAGGATTTAATAAAAAGATTTGGTGTTATTTTAAGCACAATGGCATGTGGCTTTGCTATTAACGTGAATGCATTTCGTACGTATGGCATGGACACAGCAAAACTGTATATACAACTGTATCCATGGTTTTATATGCCATCGAGTGTTCACAAAATCCTCATTCATGGTGCAGATATTATGCAATATGCAGCACTTCCTATAGGAATGTTGTCGGAAGAAGCATTCGAATCTCGAAACAAAGACTTCCGAAATATATGAGAAAGTCACACACGAAAAATGACCCGCGAAAAAACAATGCATGATCTTTTTCATTATCTCCTCTTGTCTTCAGATCCTCTTATTTCCTCTTTTTCAACAAAGACTTCTTTCTATTCATTCTCGCAGTATTGAACCTTTGGGCGAAGAAGTTATTGCGTTACTTTCTGATGCTTCTATACCAGAGCAATTCCTCGATTCAGAAAGTGAATCAGATTAAAGCAAACATACTCTGGTATGTGATAGAGATCAATTGTTTTCAAATTGATCAATTTCAGATGTATATTTCGAATTCAGAAGACATTTTAGCTTTGAAAATGATCGATTTCCATCACATGCCAGATTGTTTTTTTTTTTTGTTTTTTGAATAATTTTCAGTTGTCTTTGCTTTACATTTCACTTGCCTCAAATTATTTCATTCTATGTACATATATCTCTTATTAATGTTAATCAAATTTTGTCATAAAAATTAAAAATTTTAGATAAATAAATAAATATTGTTTTACATAAATATGGGAATATTATTTGTTTTTATTTATTTAACAAAAAATCTGCCACGCCCATTACAGATTGCGCCCATTTTTTGATGAGTATTTTTACTGATAAAATATATGTACATGCAAAGATGCATGTCACTGCGGCTTTTCAAAAGCGAGTTATGACTTTCTTCCAGCTAGATTGAGCATTTGGACCACTGTGCAACGGTTACATTTTATCATTAATATACTTCACTAGCGATTTTTAAGGCTATTTGAGAGGTTGTCCGCACTCTATTATGATTTTTAAGCACACATTGACATCACTAATTATGTCTAAAAAAATCAAAACAGTCACAATATTTAAATAATTATATTTATTTATGCGTATGTTTTATTGGAACTTTATATAAATATTCAGAACAAATTTAAGTATGTATAAACTTATTAAGTAGCTATATTTATAACTGCTTAAAAATTAAGTAGGTGTAAAAATGCTGCCAAGGCATAAAATTACTAATATATCACGTTTATCATCACTGAAAAATAAAAATATAAAAAATATTTCCTGTTAGAAATAAATAATTTTTAATTAAAAAAATACTAACAATATCCAAAATGCTTAATAAAACCTTTATTTCCACTATACGAATTTACCTCCTCCATTTTGTTTCTTATTATTTGGTTTTTATTAAAATTTATTGAATTAAATTTATTAAAGGGTGTTTTTTATTGAGGTATAGAACTTTAAGTTGGCATCACTTTTTTAACTGGCGGCCATTTTGTCAGCCGTCAAGTGATTAATATTAAGTTTGGTTTGCCATTTCATCATGAACAGGTTGACAAAAGAACAACGCTTGCAAATCGTGCAAATTTATTTCGAAAATAATGGTTCAGTTCGCGAAGTTTACCGCAAGCTCCGTCCATTTTATGGTCGACATAATCGTCCATCAGAGCAATTAATTCGGTTAACCATGGATCGTTTTCGCACTACGTTTACTCTATGTGATAATACGCATCCGCAGAGACGTCGAACAGTGCGCATCGAAGAAACAATTGCCGCTGTAGAGCAAAGTGTTGAAGAGGACCCGAATGAATCTATTCGCCACCGTGCACAGCAATTGGAGCCGACTAACCGACTATTTTGTTCCCGAATTGGATGGCATGAATGTGGATGAGTTGTGGTTCCAACAAGACGGCGCTACATGCCACACAGCGCGCGTCACAATCGATTTATTGAAGGAAACATTCGATGAGCGCATAATTTCGCGGAATGGACCTGTCAATTGGCCACCAAGATCGTGTGATTTGACACCATTGGATTATTTTCTTTGGGGATATGTGAAGTCGCTCGTCTACGCCAACAAACCAGAAACGTTAGGGGGCTTGGAAGCCAACATTCGTGGCGTTATTGCCAACATACGGCCCCATATGCTCGAAAAAGTGGTTGAAAATTGGACCTGTAGAATTGGCTTTATTCGAGCCAGCCGCGGCGGCCACATGCCCGAAATCATATTTAAACATTAATGGCATAAAATTATCCTTCCAATAAAGCCAAATTGATGGACATTAAAACGATTTTCTTGTGTTTTATTTCAATTCGAAGTTCTATACCTCTAAAAAACACCCTATATTTTTTTATATATATTTTTGACATAACAAAAAATTAAAGAAGAATTGATTAAAAATTATGAGTGCTGCCAAGCTTAGAATGTTAAGCATGTGTTTAAGAATGTGTTTTAGAAACCTTCTCTCGAAATTATAAACAAGACATGCAAATAAAACCTTCATTACCACAGTTGGAAAAAATGGCAGTATGTACACCTTGAATAAAGTGAGGGTAAAATACCCTACCATTCAATTGACTGCTCATTTGATCGGAAGTCATGCAGGATATATCCATCAATGCGTAGAACAAAGTTTCTATCACATTGTTAAAGGCAAAATGAAAAATGTGATGGAAACTTTTGTGACCGTGTGATGTTGTTGATGTTCTCTATCCAATGAATATAACATATAGTTGAACTGCTCACTCTAGTGCATTTTACTAATCAATGGTAGCGTAAATATTACTCAAGTATGACTGTTCATAATTGAATAATATATCCACCACAATTGAGTATTCATTAATGAATTTATTTGCTTTTTTATTATAAAAAATTAATTTAAATTAACATTGATATAAACATATTAAAACTTAAATATATCTCACAGCATCCTAAATTTGAAAACAGGTCTTTTGCTTATCACCAGATTATTATAATTGAAAAATTAAAAAATTTGATACCCACATTGCTTATATTAAAAAAAGATAAAATATATGGCGATTTTCTTGTTTTATGCGAATAATTACAAAAATATAATAAAATAACATTATATTAAAACAGATTCAATTTGAAAAGCAAAACATTGTTTCCAAATACTTAGAATTTGTATGAAAACCCGAAACGAAAATATGTATTTAGTTAAATATCTTAATTAGTAGGTCGCAAATGGTCAAGTTTTATATGCCATTGGATTCAAAAACTCTTTTCGATGATACCAAATTTATTTATGTCGTCTTGGAGCAAAGTACAAAAAAAATCGAAAAACTGAAAAAACACCTTTTTTAAAAATGGTCCAGCTCACGAATGGTCAACGCTAGAACCAAAATATTTTCGAAATCATCATAAAACATATCAAGCTTTATTTTCAGAGGGGTAACATATACTACGTTTATACACGCACTATTTGCAAATAAAAATATTCGCAAATAAATTAACTCACTGGCATAGCAAAAGTACACATACTTGGTAGCACTTCTATAGAAAAGTTACTTTTTTTGACAAAAAAAAAATAGTGTAAATGTACAAAATATCAAATAATTATTTGTTTTAATTGTCATTATTTGCTTCTTTTAATGATTTTTGTGCAATATTAATCCATTTGTTGTGTTTTGTTATCAAACATTTGTAAGCGTGGCAACCTCAAGCATTTTATTTGCAAATAGTGCGTTAATCGTGAATAGTTTGCTGAATTAGTAAGTCGCAATAAAAACAATAATATGGCAACAATTTACAGTTTTATTTGCAAATAAGCCCTGCGTATAAACGTAGTAATAATCACTTTTTTTGAGTCGCTCTAATGTACATATGTATATTTTTAATTAAACTGTATAAAATTTCTTTTGTTCATTATTGTTTTTATCTTACCTTTTCACAAACACCATAATTCTTTTTACCACTTTTATAATTTATAAATTTAATTTTACAAAGCGAACGAACTATAAATTATTTTCAGTAAAATTCAATATTTTAAAAAATTTGACATATGTATATTAGCCGTTCCACTCTAGCATACATGTTAGAGTAGAGCAACTATAATAACTGTTGAATTGAATGTAAAATTGTTGCAAATGTGTTAGTAAAAAAATGTTGTTTGTGTTAGTTTCAGTCATTCATTTCTTGTAGGGTATGTAACATATTTACATGTTTTACATGCAACATATTCAGAAAAGAAATCGAAAGTTTTTCCCACAGTTGTACTTTTTGTACAAACGAACACAGAAATGTAAAACATGTAACATATATGCAACATATTTGTAAGAAAAGAAATCGCTATTAGTTTCAGTAAATATTTTGTACTGTTCCAGTAAATTATTTGTTCCAATTTTATTTAAAAAAATTGGCTTGTTTTTATGGTTAAGCAATTGTCTATATGCATTTCGTTCCCGCTTTTGGAACTCGTCAGTAGACTTCAACTAAATTTTTGAATTTAGTTAACAAACTCCGTATGTTTATAGTCTTAATACTATATTGAGAATCACAATATACAAACATAATAAGTTTGAAAACTGCAAACAAAAATCTTTACAAAATAAGCATCTTTATTCAACTGTGCATTTAGTTTATTGCCCACCACCTTTTACCATTAGCTGCCACATTGGGCAACAATAAAAGTATTTAAAAAGCAAAAAGAAAAATAAAATATGTATTTTCATACGACAAATTTACGAAGCGAATTCTTATAGACGAATCCGTCGACGTGGACGAAATTCGTAATTCGTCCCGGTTGTGTTCCTAGCATTAATTTTCAAGGAGACCGTGACGATAACACATGGGTAGCGGGTGTATTAAATTCTTTATAGATACAGTGAAATAAAAAAACTGGTACGCAAAAAATATTCTATGATCACCAGTGCTTTTCGTAACATTCAAAGTATGTTATGTTACAAAACTTTTAAGGAAATAAATAAAATTTCATTCGTAAAGCAGCTCTGGGAGAGTTAACATCACGCGTCGTTGGCGTGATAAGTAGTTGGTGTCAGTTAACGGTACCGAGTTACTGTTTCGTGGCGTCGTTTGCTAGCCGGATGCAAAAAATTATTTAATAACCTAGCTTTCTAAGAAAGCATACTTTGAAATCGTGGTGGAGTACCAAATAAAACTCATTGAAACAGGACAGGATTTTGAGGATTCCGGCTTTCTACACAACGGTGCAGATCGGCGTGTTATTCTTGGAGGAGGCTCCTAAATTGTTGCACCACAAATCGTGTGAATTGATGATGGGGTAATAGTTCTATAATATAATAAATAAATAAATCCAAAAAGAAATTTAATTGAATGGCACACAAATATTAGTTTGTAATAATTAAAAAAAATTTATTTTTTATTTTTTTTTGCTATGCGTTTTTTGCGAAGTAATCTACTATAGTTTTTCGTATTGATGACTGAGCAGTATTTCAAACATCAAGACGAGAATTGGCATTAGCCTTGCGGTCGCTTTCACTAGTTTCTAGTGTCTAGTCGTCGGGTATTTCAGAGAGCTTAAAGATGACTCCGGTTGGCCATCTTCAAATCAATCTAAAATGTGCGTGAAACAAACAAAAAATTTTATCTAGGATCAATAAAGGTTGCCATGGTGAATTACATTCTACAACATTACATTTTCAATAGATATTAAGCCATTAAAAAAATATACCTTAAAAATACCTTAAAATTAGAGGTGCACACAATCAGTTCCTAGACGCATTTCACTGTTGTTTTCATAATATTTTTTTAAGGTCTGTTGCATAAAAAATTAAAATAATATCCTTATGAAAATATGTCTATGTATGCAAGTTTCCATCAACACATCTCTCAAAACTTAAACATTGTAGCCTCAAGTTGACCAACAAAAATGTTAAAACTAAATAATTTGATATTGTCATGTGCATATATGGAAGAATATATTTTTTGAAAGGACGCTTTTTTGTCCATGAGAATTGCAAAAAACCTTTTCCTAAACTTCTGCAAATACCATTTCCTTCTATGTATTTGGTGGATTTAATGTTAATATATGTTGCAGTTTAATATAAAATGAAGTTTTTATGTAGATACATATACTAAGAATATTTAAGAATGTAAATGGATAAAGAAAGATAAGGAATTCAGAACCAGTTCAATTCAGTTTGACTACAATTTATTTAATTTATTATAAAAACTTTGTATAATTTTCAAATGTTATTTAACAACTATTAAATTTTTGGATAGTTTTCATAAACTTTAAGGTACGTTTTAAATATTCGAATTCGAATTCGCGAATATCAAAAGTTGAAATTCGGCAGATGTATGTATGTAGTATGTATGTATGTAGTATACGTACATAATATGTATATGCAGGCAACACGTATGATCAATTAAATAAATAAATGGGAAAAACATTCGTATTTTTGTACAAAATTAGTAATTTTTTCTGTTACGTAACATTTTCAAAGACCCCCTCCCCCACCATAACAAATCGTAACAAAACTCGAATCTCTCAAGAATCGATTATTTTAGTCTCACGCCTTATTAAAATCATTAAGTTGGTAATCCAATAAGGAACAGCTTCCACCAAAAATGCTTAATTCCAAACTCGATTACCTTTTTTGAAATTTTTTGCTGGGAAGCTATTTAAAAATTTCTTTTTACAGATTCTTTACAGTTTCCTTTATAAAATTCAAAGCACAAATGCCGCCAAATTTTTTTTTATCTAATTTTTAATATTCGATCACATTGGCTCCTATTTATTTTTTTTTTGTGCAGCTTTACTTAACTGCATTTGTTCCAAATATTTTTTCTATGTACTTCAGAGACAAATTAGAAAAATTTTCTCACACCTACAACTATAGTTTTATTTTTGACACCACTGCCGTCGAGCTATTAAACTTTAAGGTGCAATCAGACATGACATAACCATAGCCATAGAAAACAGCCGTTCGAACCAAACTAATGGGCAACACTGTATTCGATTAAAGGTGACTCGAAATAACGCCATAGCCATTACCACAGAAACCAATTGAATTTTGGTTTGGTTATGGCTATGACATTATGGTCATGCCACGTCTAATTGCACCTTTAATATGTAATAATTTAAGGTTGTTACAATAGTACACACATCGAAATAAAAAAGTGTGTATAGGGATGTGTGGAGAAGCATGCATTTAAATTGAATTACACTGGTAACAGTGTTAAAAACAAAAGAAAGTCGCTTTCTTATGGTCGTGCTTTCTTAAACATTAATGATCGCCGGAAGCATCATAATAACATAAGAACGCATGCTACTTGTCTTACACAATAAGAGACACATGAACACAAGCCTGGGGCCTAATTGCTGCACTCGTGATTGGAATTGCATTCGAATAGAAATTAATTTTGATTGCAAGAAATTTTCCGATGATGTCACTCGTTACCAAGCGAATCGAGTTTATGTTTCAGTGTTGGAAAAAGGCAAATATAATTAAGTATATGTAAATTCATTTCACAACACTGAATAAATTGAAGGCAAAAGAATATGTTTGTATATATGTGTGTGTGCAAAAACATATGTATGTACATAAGTACATACACACGTACTTATATGCAGAAAAAAACGAATATACATACATAAATGTTATTTTCATTTAATTTTAATTAATAACTTAATAAAAAAAAAATAGTGCAAAGTTAGAGAATAGAGCACTAGCCACATTTTAGATTCTTTTATTAGTTGACCAAAAGCAGTTAATTTGTTATTTAGATGCTCCCAGAGTTGGTTGATTTTTTTTATTTTCCTCCGACAACTCTTAGGCAAAACATTATTTGCCAAGTCAGTGTGTTTTGTTATATTTAAAGTCAACTAGAAATTCTTTAATTTGTATTTTTTTCATACTTACATTTGTGCATTCATTCATTTATAAATATGTAAATAAGTCAAATATTGAACATGCATTTTATTTTTCGTCGCCTTTTCTATGTTAAACATGAGATTTCGAATGCCTTTTTGTTTTCGAATAAAAACACGAACGGTTGCATTCGAATGTATGCACGTTATCGAATGCTGTCATTAGAAATTTCGATATGTGTTATTCGAAACCGAATCCGAAAATTCCAAAAGTTAAAAAACTCGCACATTCGAGTAATTACTCGCTCGCAATCGAATGCGGGAATTAGGCCCCTGTTTTTTCCTTTTTTAAACGAATTTATTATTGCGAATAGTCAATATAGTTTTTATCTGCTTGATGCCTAATAATATGTCTGTCTGTATTTTATTGCTTCATCTATTGATCGCAATGTCCATAATAGACTGGACGACCAACAGACGACATGTTTTTTACATGTGTTTTTTAAGTTTTCGACTCGTATGTTTTTCTTTATGCTTGTCAATATTGGTTAATTTACATAAGGTTTATAATTTTTGGTCACAAACGTACATGTAGTATCACTTCTTCTTTTTCAGTACATAAATATCCACGTAGTTTGTCTTATAAATGGTTCCGACGCTGTAGTACTGGCGACGCAAATTTGCTTTTTTAAACAAGACGTTAAGGTTGTATCTAAAAATCTATACATTTTTGGACTTATTTTAATAAAACGACAACGTTAAATTAAAAAAAAATATATAATTAATTTGGCTTGCAAAATACTTCATTCAGACGGCTAATGATAGTGCACATAATCATCCGCCGATGAATTTGTTCGCATGACATAGACATTTGGAGCTGTATGTTTAACATAAGAAAATAGAGCACGCTTAATTTCAAATAATGTCTTATGCTTTTTGTCATGTTTTTTACACAAGCAATGTTTTAAAGGTAACACATGACATGTTTTCGTTTACATATGTATGTAAATTCTGGCACATACAATGTGAAAAACATGTCGTCTGTTGGTACCTTAAACAAACCTATAAAAAAAATTATATTTTGTAGTAAAATTACATTGCAATAATAAAATGTTTTCTCCAAGATTTAGTTATATTAGTACACATTTTTTTGCAATTTTCCAATTTTTATTGTTAGATCAAAAGTTTAGTGTCTTTGCTTGCATTTTACTTATAGTATCAGTGTAAACATGAAAAATACCTACAACAGACTCTTGTTCTCTTTTTTTTAACACGGAGAGAATTTCATAATATTTTGATTCTACAAAGTCGTAATACTTTGTATTACCATGTAAAGACACCTTTAAAAGCAGAAAAAATGCATCAACAAATACACGCATTTCGACAGAAGATTTATTTTATTTTGAGGCTGTGTTATTAGACAGTCTGTGAGTTAAAACCTGAATTTAACAAACTTGCAGTTTATGGTTTTAACGTTAAAACCAGGTTTTAACTTTCAGTGTGAAAACACTATTAAGCTATCACGACATCCGTTGAGTCTTTACTTTCTCAAAATGAACTTCTTGTGCAAATTTGATATTACTCAGTCATGTGATGTGCCCGTGCCCTCAGTCAGATCACGTACCTTAAATTAAAGAAATATGTATATGTCATAAATTGTATCAATATATTCTAAAGTAACTGTTTTATTTAATTCGTAGATATTTAATTTAAGTAGAGATGCCAATGGCCCCTCATGGACTAGATTAAATATTGGATAAAACTGAAGACGGATTTTATTTGAAAAAATGTCTAAAAACTACTTTATTCGTTATGCCAACTGATACAGCCTTAACCGCTTTTGGTGTCTGCAAAATGAAAACCTAGTCGTCGAGGTATCGCGGTTAACGTTACATAAATACAACATACTATATGTAGCTATCAATCCTTTACTTCCTGTTTTGTAATTATCTTTATTCAGCATTTTAGATACGCCAATAACATTAAATCTTAATAACGTATTTATGCACTTGTAATATTAGTTAATAAAGTGACTTTCGAAATTCTTCTCTTGGAAAACACGTAAAATGCAATCAAAAATCATAAATATTTGAAGAAATCTTAATAAAAGCTTGTTAACGATGTGTTAGACTATTGCCTTGTCATTGAGGATGTGCACCAAGATTATGATAATGACGACACAAACAGGTTTCGCAACATTGCAGACACATAAATTTTAATCGTCGTTTTTATGTCTATAATTATCAGTAAAAAGGATCTGTGTTAATTTTACTGCTAAGTTATACGAGTGCATTTAAAACACAGACTGTAACTTAAAAACGCTTTTGGTTGAATTCAATATAACGAAAGAAAAAATCAAAAAAAAAAGTTTAGTAAAATTCGAACAATAACACACTGCTACAAGAAAAAAGAAACACATTTTGCGAGAACTTTAAAAGCGACTTAGTGGAAATTGTATGCCTAGATGAGGACTAGGGATGCCAATCGGGATTGATTTTTGAAAATCCCGCTATTCGGGATTGCGGCATCTAAAATTTTTTAGTAAAATAAATTAATTTTTTTTAATTAATAGTATAAAAATAAGTACTTTAATAACAATTTTTTATTTTATTTATGCATTTAAAAGGTTTTATGTTGATGATATATATTTACACAATTGTCGTTAAAGTTAACGATTTTCTGATACGAATATGTGGTAACATATGAAATAAAAATCAAAAGAATTTTTCTCGGCTATTTTTAATTGGATTAATCGTATTTGATATTCGAAAATGTGTACTGAAAGCAATAACTAACTACGAAAATTGATATTTATTTTCAATATAAATTATTTTCTATAATCTAAACCAAAACGAACATACATATCTGTGGACTTTTGGCACCAGCCCTTAAGTGTTTACTCACAAAAATTTTTAGATTCATTTTCATTGAAATTAGTGGCAAACATATTTGCATAATTCACAACAATCTTTATCGTGTATAAAATACACATTTTGTTTTTTAATTGTGAACAAACACCCTCTGTGTAGTGTATTAATATATTTTGTATTTTTATTGAAAAAGGAAGAACAAGCTACATACAAATTCTCTCAGAGAATACATATCAAAAACATATGAAATAAAATTGTAATAGTGGATTTCATTTTTATATGAAAATTTCAAACAACAAATGTTACACTCTTGTATAGGGTGTTTTTTTAAGAGGTATAGAACTTCGAATTGAAATAAAACACAAGAAAATCGTTTTAATGTCCATCAATTTGGCTTTATTGGAAGGATAATTTTA
Organism: Tachina grossa; assembly: GCA_949987645.1. Classification (NCBI taxonomy): domain Eukaryota; kingdom Metazoa; phylum Arthropoda; class Insecta; order Diptera; family Tachinidae; genus Tachina; species Tachina grossa. The sequence continues at coordinate 71,148,586 of OX465278.1, forward strand.
TGCCATTAATGTTTAAATATGATTTTGGGCATGTGGCCGCCGCGGCTGGCTCGAATAAATCCAATTCTACAGGTCCAATTTTCACCCACTTTTTCGAGCATATGGGGCCGTATGTTGGCAATAATGCCACGAATGTTGGCTTCCAAGTCCCCTAACGTTTCTGGTTTGTTGGCGTAGACGAGCGACTTCACATATCCCCAAAGAAAATAATCCAATGATGTCAAATCACACGATCTTGGTGGCCAATTGACAGGTCCATTCCGCGAAATTATGCGCTCATCGAATGTTTCCTTCAATAAATCGATTGTGACGTGCGCTGTCTGGCATGTAGCGCCGTCTTGTTGGAACCACAACTCATCCACATTCATGCCATCCAATTCGGGAACAAAATAGTCGGTTAGTCGGCTCCAATTGCTGTGCACGGTGGCGAATCGATTCATTCGGGTCCTCTTCAACACTTTGTTCTACAGCGGCAATTGTTTCTTCGGTGCGCACTGTTCGCCGTCTCTTCGGATGCGTATTATCACATAGAGTAAACGTAGTGCGAAAACGATCCATGGTTAACCGAATTAATTGCTCTGATGGACGATTATGTCGACCATAAAATGGACGGAGCTTGCGGTAAACTTCGCGAACTGAACCATTATTTTCGAAACAAATTTGCACGATTTGCAAGCGTAGTTCTTTTGTCAACCTGTTCATGATAAAATGGCAAACCAAACTAAATATTAATCACTTGACAGCTGACAAAATGGCCGCCAGTTAAAAAAGTGATGCCAACTTAAAGTTCTATACCTCAATAAAAAACACCCTTTATATAATATGATAATACAGTCGATAAAGAGATATAAGAGGTTTTGTGAATTAAGCAATTATTGTATAGTTAAATTTATTTATTAAAGATTTTTTCTTTAATTTGCGATTGATCAACAACAAGTGGCCTTTATAACGGTTCTTACATATGGCAAGCATGGCCTCTTTTTTAACGATTTCGTTACGACAACGGCACCCATAATAAATATATAAAACAAATTTATAGACAATTTTAATCAACTTCAATCAATTAAATACGTCTAATTATCACATTTATATAGGCACATAGCAGTGATGGGAAATGAGATTTGCATTTCGGTATCAATAAAAAAATTTTGTAGTACTTTTTTGGTCCCGAGAGTACCAAAAACTATTACATTTTTTTTATTTAAATTTGATTAGCAAAAAATTATATTCATATATTCATTCAGCTATAACACACGAGAACAATTGTGCTGGCATAACATGGCAGTTTGTTGGTGAGAGAAGCAAAGAGAGTGGTATTGTGTTTGGCATAATTTTTCAACCAGGCACAATACCGCATCATCGGCACAAAACCAATACATACACATCTTAAAAAACAGCAAATGTTAAAATAATACGAAAAACACCAATACACACAAAGCTGTGTGTATGCATACATTTTTATGCCAGATTAATTAGTCTCGTGTGTTCTAAAAATAAAAGTTGTGCCGGCATAAAAATTACTCCAGTGTGTGATACCCAATTTACAAATAAAATAAAATATGGAACACATAGCATATACGTATGTTCATCAGAGATGGGAATTGGAAATCTTGATTTCGTGCCGAATCTGTTTCTAAATATTACCAAAATCACTTGAATAGTGCAAACCACTTTTTATTTAATTTAAAATGCTTCAATAATAATTAATTTAATAATATCCAAAATTAGTTGTTTACAAAAAGACATATATGTACATATGTATGTATGTGTATAATTTATTAATTCTTTGTACTTATTTACAAGAAATACAAATACCTGTGATCTGTTTACTTATTATTGGAATAAGAAAAGTTTCCATATTAATACGAGCCATAAGCGCCAAAGAGCTTAAGCAACGTAATTTTCGAGCTTAATTTTTTGATGAAAATCGTTTAGTTACGATCGCAGATAATTGATTTTCGTTAAAAAATTAAGTTAAAAATATATGTATGCCGCTTAAAGTTTTTTTTTTTTGGCGGTTATGGCTCGAATGGACAAAAAAGTGCCTGTGCCATCTAACATCCAATAGTGCCAAAAATGGCACAATTGCGCCACATTTCTCATCACTGATTTTCATACGTACAAATGTTAAAGTTAAAACAAGACGAGTTTTTTGATTTATATAAATTTTCGGCCTGGATAAAGCTTAAATTAGACGTGACATAGCCACAACGCCATAACCATAACCAAACCAAAATTCAATTGCATGCATGTACATTTCATCTTAGATGTTAAAGCGAATCTTCAACGCAACGCGAAGCAAAAGTTTTATCTGACATGGCCTTTAAGCAACTCTCAACTTTTTGTATGCTTTGACAATCGGTATACTATTTTTAATTTGTTTGACCAAACTCGCATGTAAATATGGATTTTTTATTAAAATGTCGGTAAATTTACATAAAAAACGAGTTCGTGGCATCAGAGTAATTGAATTGTGTTGTGTTTTATACATAAAACCGAATAGTGAAACAAACAGTGAGTGTTGTCAAAGTTTTCATTGTGTCATACACATTTTGCGTCATGCTTTTTCCCCAAAGTTAGAAACGTCACGCAAAACGTTGAATTTGTATCTGACACCGCCTTAAGACTTGATACTGTCGGAACATAAAGTCTGTTCCTTTTTTTGTTTTCATGAGATTTTGATAAGAAAAAATCCTTTCGACATTCGCAGAGAAGTGAGGTATAGACAAAATTCCGTAAGCTACTTTCGATATATCAGGAATCATGTATTCATCTAATGCGTTTTTAGTTTTAGACACACTAGACCAGAAACTGCATGTATTATTTTGTTAATGTTTCAGTTCTTCCATATTAGCCAATTATCTATATCGGTTGTTAATATTTTCAAAATTTAGCCTTTCGCTGGGAGACATTTTAATTAAAAGTGGTATAATGCTGTTGGTTTTACCAGATAAAACATTTTCAGGGGAAATCTTATTAATTCATGGTCAAAGTCTACTTTAGAACTTAACAGAATATAATATAAAACTGCAATTTTCTTTAAACTGATTTAAAACAGTTGTTTCAACATGATTTCTGTTTATATATAGATCAACTTCTGTGCCGCAGAAAATATCATTTGTTAAAATATCTTTATTAATAAAGTTTCATGCCATTTGTCGAAAAAGAAATTTAATTCTTGACAAAAATATATGCAAACGCGCGTCTTCTGACTGCATTTCTAAGTAGACCGAGAGAGTATCAAATGCGCTGGGGGAGTACTACGGTACTTTTTCATGTCAAATAGTATCAAAAAAGTACGATCGTACCAACTTTCCCATCACTGGCACATACATACAAAATTTGCCTGATCACTTGAACAGTATATTTGCTCTACTGAAAAATTTGAAAAACATTCACAAATTACATGATACAATTATAACAGGTACATGCACAAGCCCAGCCTGTTATTGTAGACAATACAAGTAGTTGTCAAACTTTGCTTACAAGCTGCAAAAATGTTAATGAATGTGTTGCATACCAAATGATTGCAGTGTTGCTAATGAAATTACACATGGTTGTGTTTCCAATTACATATTGAAGAAAATTACGCTACACATCTTTTTTGTAGGTTAAAATGAAAATAAAAATAGAACATAAAGTAGAATTATACACAGATTATACATGAATATAATTACATCATCTACATATGAGAGTAATTGCACACTGTGTGTAATTACACACCTATTGGCAACACTGAATGACTATAATCATTCATGAATGCCGCGTCTGCAATTCTACTTTAGTTATTATTACCGTTATTGTAATTTTTATAAACAAAAGGCATCTGTTTCTGACAATTATACGTTTGTTTACACCAACAAAATTCATGTGTTGTTTGGTGTTGTAATTTTGTTGTAGTCGTGCATGTACCTAGTATAATTATACCATGACAAGTTATTTTCTACAAGTTTGACAGATATGTATTCCTACATTCGTTAATGGGGATAGGGTTTATAGTGTGCTGGCCTTCTACTCTGTAACATGAATAAAACTAGACTTGAGTCGACTTCATTCAGTCGGCCGTTTTTGACAGAAACGAAAATATATTTTAATTGCAATGCAAAAAACATACATACGAACTCAAATCGTTTTTTAAATAAAATACTCCGCATTATTCTGAAAATATTTCTCGCTTTAACGTCAAACAGGCAACAAAAAGTTTACACTTGCTTCGTCGTGTATTTCACTTGAATTGTACCGACAACAAGTAGAGAAGTCCCAATTTTATTGTACAGGGTTGAAGAAAGTGGATATATAGACAATTATAATATGGAATAAGATGAAATGAATTTTTCAAAACTATGAACTTTTCAAATGTTGTTTTCCTTCCAAAGCTCATATACTTCTTTTTGTTTTCAAAATAATACCTAGTTTTACATTAAAGCACCCTTGATGAAAATAGCAGTAAGAAAGTATATAAAGTATTTTGCTCTTGTTGTTTGGTTTACAGGGCTGCCTACTACACGCAGTCATTCAAATAGAATCTAGATGATTCCTTTTTGAAAGGACCACTACACTCGTCGGTGTCAAACTATGCAGACCGTATCTAAGAATTCTGATACGGTGATAGTTACTAGATCCAACCTGTCGCGCTGAGCTATCTGACAAGGTCATTCAACCCAATCTCAGATAAATCTGAAAGACTGTCTAGTACACGACTTCCTAAAAATTTGTGTCTCAAGAGATGCAAAGCTGGACATTCATGGACATTCTTTGCTTCCTTCTCAAAAACTTCAGCAGAATTCATTGTAGGACAGGCCTATCCTACTACTATGTCTGCCGACCGTCCAGTACCCCGTAATGACTAATAATTATATTGAGCACCTATCATTGTCGCAAGGCCACATCTTCTTAGCAATCTTGCACGTGACTATATAGCGCCATCTACATTCAGCCTTATATACCGCTTGAATATACCTCTTCTTATAGCACCAACCTGCATGGCTACCGGCTCGGCATTGGAGACATTCATAGCAGAGCCAGCTCTAGCCAGCTCGTCCGTCCGTTCGTTACCTAAAAAATTGCTATGCGCTGGAACCCAGATGAGGCTGAGGTCAGCCTGACCACCCAGCTTAGATAGCAAACTCTTACACTGCCCGACTAAAATAGACGAAGTGATATGTGATCTTAGAGATAGAAACGCTGCTTGGCTGTCGACAAAGATACCAACTTTACCCTTTACCTTCCTATCAATCAGCACTCTAGCCACTTCCCTTACCGCTTAAATTTCAGCCTGCAGTACTGTGGCTTCGTTAAGGAGACGAAAGGAGCATTCTATACCAATATCGCTCGAAAAGATCCCAGAGCCGATACCGCAGACCATTCTTGATCCATCAGTGTATTCCCTGACATCGTATTCTGTTACTATTGTGCCACCCTTCCATACCCGCCTGGATGGAATCGGAACTTTAAATACTTTATCAAAGTCCAGATGTGGCACTATGCAATCAGTAGATCTTCTCAGCTTAGGGGGTAGTTGATCGCGGAATCTAGCATGCCCATAAGACCTTGATACCCACCTCCCAGATGCGGGTAATCTTGCCACACTACTTGAGGATACCGCCAATACATGAAGGTCGATCGGAATAAGTTTTAGTATAGCATTCAGAGCATCCGAAGGACTAGTACGTAAACATCCTGTTATCGCTACATAAGCGGATCTTTGTATTCTATAAAGTTGGTCAACCACGTACTTCTTATTTGTGGCAGGCCACCATAAGTCAGTATTGGACGTAAAATTGCTGTATACATCCCTTTAAGCATTTAGGGGTTTAGGCCCTGTTAGGATCAAAACATCCTACGACAGGAGTAGTACCGTGCTACCGTTGTCTTTCTTACCCTGTGTTAAATATTCAGTTTCCATGAAAGTTTTTCGTACAGTATAACTCCTATGTATATTTTGTATTTCCCGATAGCGACAATTCATGATTATTCAACCGTGGTAAATAGTAACAGTTCCGTTATGCTTCGGTTCACGCCTAGCCCACAGCTTGTAGCCTAGTTACTAAGTGTGCCCAAAGCGTTGGACATGATATCACTAATCACGTCCGTGAACAACCCTGAGGCCATTATTACCTCATCATCCGCGTACACTACAACTTTAACCCCCAAGGGCATCTAATCTGAAAAGCTCTTGTTGTTAATTTATAAAAAAAAAGTGTCACGAATAGTTAATAAATTGTTAAAAGTACAAGTATAAAATTCTATGAGACTTTTAATTATTATAAAAAATACCAGCATTTCCGCTGTGGCATCCCCTGTGAGAACATACAAAAGCGGTTTCAAAGATTTTGAAACACCCTCAAGGTTATGAGTTATATTGGAAAAACTTTTTTAGGATGGGTCGTAGTACTTTAGTACTTCTAACACACACATTTTTCGACTATAAACCGTTTTGGAAAGGCAAAGAATTAGGTGTTTATAAACTGTATATATAAATCGTATATTCCAAGAATTTATGTAAGTTTTAATTAAACGCTTAGGATTTTCAAATTTAACAAGAGGTATTTTAATTTCTCTTAAACTATGTCAAAAAAACCCCGCGAGAGAAAACTAGTTGCTCGAATTACAGACTTATTTCAAAATTGTCCAATATATCTAAAATTTTTGAGTATACAATAAAGGAAAAAATATTTTTCGCGCTTAGGAGTTATACTCGTATATGCCACGAACAGCATGGATTCTTTGCTGGGCGTTAAACTACGAAAAATTGTGCTGTTTAATAATTTTTGTGTGTCGGTAATTGAAAGACATAATCAAGTTGATGCAGTCTTTATGGAGCTCTCTAAAGCGTTTGAAAAGGTAGCACATACAGTAGTTTTCAATTAGGTGCGTTTTGTTTAAGTGCACTTTAGACTTAACTGCCTAAAATGATAAATTTCTGTCACTATTCTTTAAAATCTTTTAAATCTTTGAGTGCACTTTCTATACCTGCACATTTAAGATAAGTGACCCAACATTTTGGTAAATTTAAAATATTTTCATACAAAAAATCAATGTTAGCTGCACATTGACTTAACTGCACAAATTATATTTTTTCTGTAATTATTGTTCAAAATCCATTTTTAGTGCACTTTGTATACCTGCGCATTTAACATATTTTTTGTCAGTTTTAAATTATTCTCATATAAATAGTTTCAGTTGGCTGCACATATCGCACATATACTTCAATAGTGACATAACTCAAAAAAACCAGTTTTCAATTTGCATACAACTCAATGAAGAAATTAAAACAAATGCTTCTCTCAGGAGGTGATGGTACAAGCTATTTATATGAAATTTTTACACAAGATAAAATACGAAATGCCGCATCTTTCTGCATTATTAACACAAAAAACTCATTTTTTGAGTTATGCCACTATTGAAGTATATGTGCGATATTAAAAAAATGTGGCTACATAAATATGCAACCATGTATGTACATATGTGTATAAAACTGAAGTCAAAAATTGTATACCTGCACATTTAGGCAGGTAAGTACATTTAGGATAACAGCATTTTTGACTTATCTGCACAAAAAGTCGTGCAAAGTTGATTGTGCAGCTAAGTCAAAATTACTGTAATATACTATGCCTTAAACTATATATATAAACTATATATATATATTTCATAAGTGGTTGAAGTCCTATCTAGTCAATAGAAGATATACAGTTTCTCTGGAACATTTTGTGTCCAATCCAATCATTGCTACACTGGGTATACATCAGGGTGGTATTTTAGGCCCTTTACTGTTTTTAATTTTTATAAATGGCATACATAGGTAATTTTTTCCTGTTTTTTATTATATGCTGATGATCTTAAAATATTTACTGAGATTCATTCAAAACACGATGCTCGAATTTTACAAAACTGTATGAATCTTGCATCCACGTTTAGTTTTCTAAATAACATGTCTTTAAATATAAATAAATGTTACCAAATGACTTTTTGAAAGCCACAAATTCGGAATCATAAATTTTTCCAATAAAACTTGTTTAATGTAGATTTGAAACCTGTTAACTAAGTATTAGACCTTGGCATTGTAATTGATTGTGAATAGAATTTTAATTGTCACCTTGACTATGTAATACCTAAAGCGTATTTTTCATGTGCCTTTATAAGAAGAATCTGTAAGAACTTTTCAGATTCTATAACATTGAAAATATGTTATACTGCATTTGCTCGACCGAAATTGAAATACTGTTCTTTTGTGTGGAACCCCTTTTATGCAGTACACTCAAATAGAATAGAAAGAATTAAAAATAATTTGTGAAATTTGCGCTTCGTGATAATCGTGTCTTTTTGTCATCCTACTATTATGATTTATTTATTAAAACCACTTAGATTTTATTAAAACCACTTAGTGTTAAGCCTAGATGCCACTATCGGCACAATGTGCCGATTTTCGTCGGCTCACTGCAATAAATTCAGAATTAATAAACCAAATTGGCCCTATTTCTCAATTAATTCCGGAATAAGTCTATATGGCTTTATAACCAATTACAGTGTAGTGCAACTATGTCCTTATATTTCCATTAGTTGAGAAATCAGGCCAATTAAGCTTAGTAATTATGACTTTATTTCAGTGAGCCGAAGAAAATCGGCACATTGTGCCGATAGTGTGATCTAGGCGAACTATTCATTCTGTAATCATAATTTTCAACTTAATAAATGGTTTTACTGAATTTGAGCTCTTCAGCCTGACCACGATGTCGACAACGTTCGACTTGAGGCAAAATTACATTTAAAATAACAACAAAAATGTAAAATTTGTTGTTGTTTTGAATGTAAGTGTGTGACAAGTCAAACGTTGTCGACATCGTGGGACAGACTCTTTATTTAGTTGGTTTAAATTTTGTGTACCTTTGATAACACTTAGATGAAATGATTTGTTTTATATAGCTACTAGAGTTTTTCTTTTTCCAGACTATTTCATTTCCCGGGAAAGCGGGAACGTCCTTTCGGTTTCCCGGAAATTCCCGCCCGCAAAACAATACAAAATATTTTTTAAATTAATTTATTTCAACAACAAACAAATTATAATTCATAAGATCGATTTAGTAATAACGTTTTATAAAAACATTAGTCAAAAAAATAACATCGTTTCGGTTATTTATATGATAGTAATACATAAATACCAATATTATAAAACACAATATATAGTACATATTATAGTATTATTAAAAAAAATATTACAAAATATTTCTTTGGAAATAGGACTGTAGTACAGAATAAGCATTAATAGAATAGTTCTTTTTAGGGATGGGCAAAAAATATCGATATTTGAGAAAATAAATATCGATATATATCGCCGATATTTCAAAAACCGATATATCGATACCTAGATTCTTATATACGAGCATCGGATTTCGATACTTTTTAGAGCTCTATAAATTTTAGCAGTTTTTCAACTGTACGATATTGGCATAACTGATGATGATGCGAAGAAAAAAAGGTAAATTTCATAATAAAAGCCAAGGCAAATATATATGGTAACCCCACTCACCCAGGTGGCTTTTATTTATTTGTAGCTAAATCTCAAATTCGTTTTGTGTGGCTACAGGCGTAAGGGCAGAATTAGTTTTTACTTTCTGTTCTGTTACGCACCAGCTGACTCTTTTTTGTTTATAGAAATGTTACACAAGCCGTAAGTTTTTCTATTTCGTTCTGTTTTATTTCGGTTCAACCTGTGAAAATCAAAAAACTGTTAAGGCTGTTCTGTGCTGTGCCGTTCTTCTTCTAAATTTTACTACTTACTTTTTCTGTTACAACTTATCCGCTGTTTCCGACCAGAAGGGTCGCAGTTTTCCACTAAAGCGATGAGTTTTGCATCGTCCATTGTTATGTTTAAATATAATTTAATGTTTTTCTTGTAAAAATTAATTCTTTTTAACATATTTTTAATTTTCAGAGGTTGAACCGAAACAGAACAGAACAGAACGAAACAAAAAAATTAACGACTTGTACTAGATTTCTATAAACAAAAAAGAGTCAGCTGATTCGTAACAGAACAGAAAGTAAAAACTAATTCTGGCTTTAAGTAATTGTAAGTGACAGCATAAATAAAATAAAAACATTTCGAAATAAACTCTGATTGTGCTTTGGGAATTTAAAAAAATTTAATTTTTACCAGAAAAACATAAAACGATGATGAGTTTTAACATCACTTTAGTAGAATACTGTGACCGTCCTGCTCAGAAACAGCTGATCATTTATTATAGGAAAAAGTAACTTTTAAAATTTAGAAATAGAATGGTACAGCACAGAACAGCAACGGAAAGTAAGTCTTAAGGAGCTACTTAAAATATCGATGGTCACAAGTAGAAAGGCCCTAACTCGAATTATTTCGAAATTGAGTTTTTCAGTGATTCCAATACATTTCACACAAATACACCTAGTCACAAAAATCTATTGCAATAGTGTAAAATATAAAGCCATTACCAGCAGTTGTACAAAGGAGTTGTACAAGCAGTTGTACTGTCTATTATGTTTTTATCTTCTCCTGTTATTTGAGTTAGGGTCTTTCTACTTGTGACCAACGATATGTATAAAATTTTGTATAAAATTTCTTAAAGTGACTACTACCGAAATTAATGCAGTTTTCCAGAAATTATCCTATAATACAAATGGATAAATTTATTTCCTTTTTCGATATCATTACCAATTTGTGTTTTCTCTAGTCATGGAGTTCATTAAGATTTAAGTTAGTTGTTCGCAATTTCTTTAAATATTCTCCCTTATTCCATTTGTCGGCATCGACGTCACTTTAAGACAATGCCAAAAAATTGGGGCTTGTGTACCCGTTGTCGAAAATAAGTGACTCCTGTTGGTAGGTTTATGCTATTTTCTAGACCTTAGGGAACGGAAATATATTGTCAGTCGCACAAAATTGTTCTCGAGAGCGAGTAAACAAGCTCCAAATTTTTTGGTATTGTGTTAAAGTGACGTCGATGCCGACAACTGGAATAAGGGTGATTAAATCATTGTTTAATGGATGGATGCCCTGTTGATATTTCTCGTGTTCCTCAACGATGATCTTTGAAGTGTTCAAAACAGGGCATTCACTAAACAATGATTATTTGTAATATTTTTTCAACATTTGTAGGCAAAAAATATCGATATATCGAAATATCGATGTTTTAAAGAAATATATATCGATACTGTGCAAAAATATCGATACGATATATATTGATACATTTTTTGAATTTGCCCATCCCTAGTTCTATTTACCAAAGAGAACCTGTAATTGTTTTGTAATTTTTCTTTTATTTCCTTGCGCATTTCTGTTTTTACTTTTATGAATTGTTGTAGTATTAAATTTTGAACGTCGCGTTCCGATTTTGGCAAATACAGGCCTCTAAAGCTACGGTCACACTTGACAAACATTTGCCCAAAAAAGCGTAACCACTAAATGCTAATAAAAAATCTTTCAATTCAGACCAAAGTTTGTCAAGTTAAGAAGTAGCCAATATTGTTGGATTCTATGACATTGTCCATTAGTTGTGTTCGAAACTGTTTAATATGATAAACAAGTGTCTGGATCAAAACTTTTTTCATTAGTGTTTGTTGGTTACGCTTTTTTGGGCAAATGTTTGACAAGTGTGACCGTACCTTAAATCTCAGAGCACATGTGTGCCAGATGTAAACGCGACCTTAGTTGTTGTTTAGTTTAAGCTATTGTGCTTGTGCCCTCACCTTAAAGGCTCAGTTAGCCGACTGTAATGTAATGTAACTGTAACGTAGAAAACAGCTGATCGATATTTTGTGTTACGTTACATTACATCTATATAACCATTTTCATTATTTTTCACATAACAATATCGATCAGCTGTTTTTAGCTAACTGAGCCTTAAGGCTCCGTTACCCGACTGTAGAAATCGCAGATGTAAGGTAAATGTAAATGAAATGTAAATGTAAACGTTTGAGCGCTTATAGAATACTTAAAAACGTGTCATGTGTTTTCGACACAAAAAAAACTTCTTTGTGCACATACACATACATACTATTTAATTGCATTGTGCCCAGCAAACACGCATTTTTGATTTTAAACTGAGAGTTATTTGAAGTCAAACGCGAAAGTTTATATACTTATGTATAATATTTGAATTCATGTTATTATGGGCTTGATTAATTTGTCAGCGATTTTCCTGAAGTTGCAGACTTTATTCTGTTTCTACATAGAGCATAAACGACTGTTAGTCACCACAACAATTGTAAGCACGCACACACGAGTATGACGCTAGCATTGGAATGTATAACAGAGAAATGGTATAAAACAGTGTCCCGCAAAATAAAATATGTTTGTATTGGTGAGAAAAATGAGAGTAAAATAAACTTACACTTGAAGAAAACTTTTGTAATATAAAATACATGATGTGGTTATTAGTTGTTTGAATTTTTTTGTTTCTAAATAAGCAATTTAATAAAAAATTAAATAAAAAGTAAAAACTTAATAACCATTCAACAATTTAGTGTATAAATTGAAAATTAAATTTATTCACAGATCTGTGGATACTATTAAAATGCCTTTTTAATCTATTTTCCCTATTATTTTTTAATGTTTCATAACATAAAATGCATTGCATATTGCCAAAAGCATTTTTAATCACGAAATATTTCCCAGCTTCCATAATTATATTATCCATTTTTTGTCTGTAGAAATTTATTGAATTTGAACTTTAATTTCGTTCCGTGTGCTCAAAAAACTAAACAAAAAACCAGGAAAAAATTAATACATGCATACACAACTTAATTCGTCGCTTGCTCAGTGACGACTAAATGAAAGAGCATAAGCATGTATGTGATTTTCATCGGCACAATTGTGCTATGGCTTGCGGGTTACTGGTATAAAAGGCGACTCAATATAGAACAATTTTCAGTTTGCTTGCAGCGCTCGCTACGGTAAGACAAATATTGGATGACGGTTACTTGTCTAATATTTACTTTCTATAGCCACATTGGAGCAAGATTAGATATTGGAATTCGGCTACAAATCCAATATCTACAATCTGCAGTAAACTCTCGTGACGGGCTAGTGCTAGGTGTGAAGGGAGGCTACCTTGATACACGCTTCCAAAGCGAATCTCATCACTAGGAAATTTACAAGTGAGGGGAGGCTGTCGCTGGTATCTAGGTCACGGGTGCCACGACGAATCCAGGCACTAGTAAATTAGGGCCTTCTGCCACTGTTCCAGTTGAAGTAATTGTATTTGAGCTAAAGTCCAATTGAAGTAATTTTGTAAATTCTATTTAGTAATAATCTTAGTTTTATTTTCATAAATTGCATTTGACAATAGGGTTTTTGTTTGTAAATAAATTGAATTTTGTAACGTAAAGGAAATCAGATCGTTTTTTATTTATTTCACACACGATCCTGGACTCCGCTGAGTCTACCCCAGCTAAGAGCGGAATCGTGTCGTTACAACGGACATACACACGAGTACGTATGTATGTATTAGAACTTATAAGTAAATAATATATAAAATAGTAATGTTTTAATTAATCCAAGATTTTTTAATAATTTCGCTGAAACTATTTTAATTTACTTTCTTTTGATGGCAAGATTTAGCCTGTTAGAAAAAACTAATTGAGTTTTTGCAATAACACCTTTTAGAACGAAAATGCGCCTAGAGGTTTTGAAAATTATTATTATTATTTTATTTAAATGAACTCAATTATAATAATTGTAATAGCAGCTGTAACGCTCAACCGTAATATTTGTCATGGTACATTACCAGAACAGATTTTGAGCAACTTCATCGGAAAGACGAAGTATTTAGCTCTTTAATTTCCAAGAATGTGTATGCTTGCAGTAGCACCTCAATAAAATCTTTACTTTCTCGTTTTATCCTTTTCTTATTAATGTTCGTAACTACTCATAATAATTTAGTTTTATTTACAAACAATATACATATGTATATTTTTTAACCAAAATACATACACGTGTACATATACAGGACTTTTTGCTTGCTGAGTAATTTGCATAAAAATTATGTATTTGATGTCTTTACTCGGAGAATGTTTAACTTCCCAGCAAAAAAGTTACACATTACTATCAGACCTACTTGCCATATAACAACTTCTGATTACAAAATTTCATTATTCGCTCACAAATCACATTACATAAAACTTAAAAAAATGATGTACAAGTTTATAAATGAGCAGAATAATTATTTTAGATTTAATAGATTATGTGAACATGTTGACAAATAAAAATAAATAAGTACTTCTCAAGATCGATTATTTTAGTCTCACGCCTTGTTAAAATTATTAAGTTGGTAATGCAGTAGGGAAGTGCTTCCATCCAAAAATGCTTAATTACAATCCCGATTACCTTTTTGGAAATTGTTTGCCGAGTTGCTACGGAATTTTCTAAAAAACACTCAACATATCTTAATGAGAATTTGCACAAAGTAGACCTTTTTACGCCCAAAAAATTGCAGGGAATACCCACGATATTATTCCGGGATTACGGGATTGGAAATTTTGCGGAATTCCCAAGATTTCCCGTCCCTGGAATTTCCGTGAAAAAGATTAGTTACAAAGTAAAAAAAGCTGCAGTTTTCACAACTGTCAAAAATTCTAACATCGTTGTAAACAAGCATGCCAAATATTTTTTTTTTTTGTAAAAAAACTTAACCCTTTCATGCACTTGATGTTTGCATACAGCACTATTTGAGAGCACATCACACATATATAACGTTAATTTTTTTAACTAAGCAATTACAAAAGACACTTTAATTCATCTGTTGTACGTAGGGTTTGCACAGCGATTATAATCGTAATCGAAATGGCGATTAATCGCACGTTTTATTCGTAATGGTAATCGAACCCATTAATCGCTCGATTACGATTAAAAATTTCGACTATTTTTAAACAAAGAATTTATGTCAAATTTGCGTACAGGGCAAGTTCAACTCATAAAAACTTACAACCTTGTTTATAAAAATTATTAAGGGTTTTTAAAATAAATTTTCATAAAAATTTTTCTTATTAAACCCTTATAAAGCCTCACAAATTTTTATAAGTGAGGCTGTTAAATTTTAAAATTTTAGTATCATATATAAGAATCTTGCCTAAACAGTTTTATTTGTTGCGGGCTTACCATGTCTATCATTTCATTTGGGAATTTACATAAGATTTTTGAAAATCAGGATACAACAAGGGATTAGGCTCAGAAACTGATAGAAAATATAAGAAATAATTTACATTCGATATGCATCTATTTTATTTCGCTACAAATAATGATGAATAATAACATGATGAATGAACAATTTCATAAAAAAAACAGTATTTTTTATGCCGTTTTTTATATGAAGTTATTTATTTCAATAATGGATTCGATAAATTTCAGTGATGGATTCGATAAATATATAAATTATATAAAAAATAAACTAAGAAAGTAGAAACATACTTTGCTCTAGAAAACATTTTTCTATCAAGAGATTGATTTCTCATAACTCGTTTTGCTTTAGATACTCACATGTTCTTATTTCCGAACTTTATTTTACAGGCAAAATTTTGTCAACATTAAAATACAATTTAATTGAAAAATTAAATTAAAATGCGAAATCAAGACAAAATAATTAAATTTCTTTCGCTAAATCCATGAATTTCGACTAAAACTCATGACGTCATTTATTTTGGTTTAAAAAAAATTATAAGTATATTTTTTGGTTCAATCGCGGTTAACCGATATACTTTAAACTCATTCACCGCAGCAAGCTACACGAACACACGATTTCACATTTATAAAAATATAACAAAAATTAAAACATAGCTGAGAACCCTCTCGATCAAATCACCTTTCAAACAGAAAAAAATAAATCACAATTCGCCCAGCCGTTTGGTCTGTACGTGGACACGGACAGACACGCAGATACACAGACACACACTACAAACTTAAGCTGTGTTCACATTATATTTATGTATTTGTCTTTTGGAATGTCACTTTTTCACATGGTAAATTTGTACATATAGTCTGAACACCTTTAAACAATAGCATGTGTTATTTCTCTGTGTACAATACAAACAGTGAACTGTATGAGTTGATTCACTTTCGCTTCCACTCAATTTTACAATGCTTTTGTTTTGTTTTTTAACATCAATATGTACTAATGATATTGCTTGCAGTGTTGCCTCTCTAACAACTGACTGTCTTTAACTCACTCTCTTTTTTTAAGTGTTGTCAGTAAACATAAATAAAAAGTTCGTACCATGATACAATTATAACAGGTACATGCACAAGCCCAGCCTGTTAATGTATACAATACCTACAGTTGTCAAACTTTGTTTACAAGCTGCAAAAATGTTAGTGTATGTGTGTGCATAAAATGATTACAGTGTTGCCAATGAAACTACACATGGCTGTGTTTCCAATTATATGTTGAAGAAAATTACACTACACATCTTTTGTGTAGGTTAAAATTAAAACAAATATAAATAAAAATACAAGCCAAAGTAGAATTACACACAGATTATACATGAATGTAATTACATGGCCTACAAATGAGAGTAATTGCACACTCTGTGTAATTACACACCTATTGGCAACACTGAATGACTATAAT
Source organism: Tachina grossa (assembly GCA_949987645.1). Taxonomy (NCBI): domain Eukaryota; kingdom Metazoa; phylum Arthropoda; class Insecta; order Diptera; family Tachinidae; genus Tachina; species Tachina grossa. The sequence continues at coordinate 71,165,175 of OX465278.1, forward strand.
CATTCATGAATGCCGCGTCTGCAATTGTACTTTAGTTACCCTGTAATTGTTATTTTTAAAAACAAAAGGCATGTGTTTCTGACAATTATTCGTTTGTTTATACCAACAAAATGAATGTGTTTTTTGGTGTTGTAATTTTGTTGTAGTCGTGCATGTACCTAGTATAATTTACCATGGTTCGTACTGTTGTTTGATTGTTTTGTATAGTAATCAAATAACTCACAAAAGCACGTTGACTAGATGAAGTCTTCAGTTTATAAAACATTGAGTAAATATTTCCACACATAAATAAATAGCGTTAAGAAACTATTAAAAAGTGTTTTTAGAAAATTTAACAGAATGTATTCAGAAATAATAAAAAATTTCGAAAATGGAGTTTTTCGTGTAATAAAAAAATTAAATAAAATAAAAAATCTATCTCTTCATATTGTGTTAATTAATAGTTTTTCTCATTTAAAATAATTTATAAAAAAGAATGGGCTTAGCTATTTTATTTTATATTACATAAAACTATATTTGTCAGAAGTGGTTTAAGAAGTATTCAAAACAATCATACTGATTCATTGCTTTAGTGAGCCATATGAATGAATCTAAATTGCAAGCAATGACAGGCATTTATTAACAACAGTCTCATTGATATGAATCATGCAATAGCATCATTCATTTTGTTAATGTTAAGTGCTAGCTCAATATTCATTTCAGAAAATGCAAAATTATGCCGTTGGAATCGTAATCATGCAGATCACTGATACAAACGACAATTTTGATTTAGAGCGTGTTCTATTTTCAAGTGACAAAGCATCTGACATCAGCTGTTTTTAAATTAAACAAACTTTTGGTGGAGGCGAAAATTCCATGCAATTTTAAAATAAATTAAATATAAATTGATGTACTATAAAAATGGAGGAAAGAATTGATAAGGAACTAACAAAAGTAAGTATTTGGTTTTTATATAAGCATATACAACTTACGTACATATCTATGTATGTATATTTTTATGTTGTTTCAGTTCGATTGGTGCAAAGAAGCAGTGCTGCATTTGATAGAAATGTGGCAGGACAAGGAATGTTTATATAATCCCAAACATAAGTTTTGCCACAATAAGCATACCAGGTACGCAGCCCTCAAGACATGGCCGACAAGTTGAAAGTCTTTAATCAAGCTATTGGCCGCAATGAAGTAAAGGTAATACCTAGTGGAAGTGTTATTTATGTTCAATAAATGTGCAATGCTTTCGTTCACGGAATAAAATAACTTATTTACGCGGTCAATATAGCAGGGAAATGGCAAAAGCAAAAGAAAAAAGAAGTGGTTCCGGTGCCGATGATGTACATGTGCCATGTGTGTTTTGGTACAACGAAATGAGTTTCCTAGAAGAATTTATCAAAATTAAAAAAGGTGCATGTAATTTATGTATGTACAGGGTGGGCCAAAAGAAACCAAGGGGTGTAAAAGTTTAATAACTTTTTTGTTTATTAACTTTTTTTTATTTTTTCTTTCAGATTATATAATATACAAAATGGAAATTTTTTTACACTAAGTATGAAAAATGATGTCTCTTAAATGACCACCGTTTTCAGCTTCGCACTGATGGGCTCTTTTTAGAGCATTTTCCATAACATCTTTCAAAACTTGTGGCTGTAGCGTTCGAATTTCTGCAACAATGTTTGCCTTGAGTTCAAGGATTGTCTCTGGCTTGTTCACATACACTCGCTCCTTCAAAAAACCCCAAAGAAAATAGTCGGGTGCTGTCAAATCTGGCGATCGCGCTGGCCAAATAATTTCCGAATTTCGAGAAATTATTCGCTCTCCAAAAATTTGACTTAAAAGTGCCATTGTGTCTCGGGCAGTATGGGCAGTGGCTCCGTCCTGCTGAAACCACATACCAGGTCTGTTTTCAAGAGCAGGACGTAAGAAATTTTCTATCATAAACCGATACCGCTCTCCATTTGCGGTTACAGCACTTCCATCTTCATTCTCGAAGAAGTAGGGCCCAATGACATTTTCAGATGTGATCCCACACCATACTGTACACCTGATGGGGTGCAATTGGCGTTGATGAATGGCTCTTGGATTTTGAGAACCCCAGAACCTACAGTTCTTCTTATTAACAAAGCCATTCAAATGAAAATGGACTTCATCACTCATAATGAAATTTTCAATAAAGTTGATTTCATTTCTGGCCAACTCTTGAAATTTAACTACAAAATTTAGACGTTGCCGATGATCTGCGGGTTTTAATTCTTGGACCAATTGCACCTTATATGGGTATAACTGTAAATCTTTTTTTAAAATGCGCCGTAGTGACGTACGAGACATTTCTAGCTGAGCAGAACGCCTTCTGCCAGATGTTTCTGGTGCTTCGTTAACACTTTGCTGTACTCGTTCAATATTTTCCGCAGTGCGACTTAAACGTGGTCTACCGGTTCGAGGCAAATCTCTTACGCTGCCATGTTGGTGATGACGATTAACTAAGCAACGAATCATCGCTTCAGAGGGCGAAATTCTGACGTTAAAATGTCGACGATATGCTCTTTGCGTTAAAATAATTGATCTCTGGTTTAAATAATAAAATTCTATTTTTCTGGTTCTCTGTTCAGTTGTGAACCTCTCCATTATAAATTCTCCAAGTGTTGTCTATATAATCTGAAAGAAAAAATAAAAAAAATTAATAAACAAAAAAGTTATTAAACTTTTACACCCCTTGGTTTATTTTGGCCCACCCTGTATATGTGAGTATTTTCCTAAAATTGTTGTTTTAAAGTTATAATATGAAATTTTAATCTACAGCAACAACCAGAACTGGATGATTCCTTGCTGGAAATTGATCTCTCGCCTTCACAGCCTCGTAAAAGAGCAAAAAACAACACGTCCCCTTCAAGTACCATGAGCCAAGAAAACGTCATGTTATCAGCAGCAACATCAGTGCTAATAGCCAAAAAATTGGAAACGAAAAAGATGATGCATTTTGCAACTACTTAAAAACGGAAGTGGATGAAATAGATGAGGATCTCAAAAATCAGTTTTTGGAAAAAATAACATTAGCTCTCCTCGAAACCAAAAGAGAACAAAGATGTCGAAAGCAAGCCTACTTAGCCTTATAGTTAGTTCATTCTTAATTTTTTTAATGAAATGTTTTTCTAATTTGTAAGTGCATATCGATGTTCACAAGTAGAAAAGCCCTAACTCGTATTTTCACCAAATGGTGTTTTTCAATTATTCTAACATATTTCACACAAATACACCTTGCCACAAAAATTTATTGCAATAGTTAAAAAAATAACGCTCTTACAGGCAGTTGTACAAAGCAGTTGTTGAAGCAGTTGTATTGTTTACTATTATGTTTTTCCCTTCTCTAAAGTTACAGTTATTTGAGTTAGGGCCTTTCTATTTGTGACCAACGATATATACATTTCTATTTCAAAAATATACGCTAATCCTAGTAAAGCGTAATATTAGATCTCACTAGCTTGCAAGGAGATAAAAAAGACTAATGGTATTACATATTATAATTAAAAACTGCCATAAAGTTATATAGCATAAGTAACGATGTGTGTATAACTAGATTTGGACAAGTTCCTCCATACAATCTTGCATTAAGAATCGACGCATACATAATATAGTTTTAACCATGCGTGATTCTCAATGTAAAATTGTATGGAGGTACTTGTTAAGACCTAGCTATAGTTCGCCACTTGTGCTATGTAAATTTATAGCAGTTCTTGATTATACATCATAGCTGCCCAGAGAAGCACCAGAGTGCCGAACATCAATCGGCTTTTTATACAAATGAATACACATAAGCTTATACATTACTCTCGGTTTTCTCTCTGTGGGCAGCTCTGTTATACATACATATGTATGTATATATGTACACAATGCCGTAAAAATTATAATAAGAATAGTAAAATGTGAATTTTTAAAAATTATTTTTAATCGTATTTTTTTATTTAACACGTTTCGTGTGTATTTTTTATTTAACTCGTTCGAAACTTAATATGAATTTAAAAATTTTTGTTTGTTGCTGGTTAAGCACTCCTGGACACATTTCATTGGGGTTTATCAAGAATCATTAGTTTTTTTGTTACCTTTTTTGAATTATGCTTGAAGCCTTCTAATGAGTTGCTTAATCAGTGCCGAAATGAATCTAGACGTGTGAAACCAGCATCAAAAAATCATTTTTAAATTCGTATTGATATTTTTTAATTAAAAATAGTAAATACACATACTCGTACATACATGCATAAATTGTTTAAAATAAATGAATTGAAATGTGATATCTTTTAAGTTTATATATGTACATATTAACGTATTATGCATGTATTTTATTTTAAATAAATTTTTCGAATTAATTAATAAATAATTAAACCAATTAATTTCATTTATTATATACACAAACTGTGTAAAATTTTTATTTGGAAAGACAAAAACTATTGAAAATGCTTTGGTTCAGTGTTTAATGTATCAGGAATTTTTGCTTGATTTGATGGTAAATCACAGTGTATTTAAATGTATATACATACATATACATTTCGTCATGACTGTATAGTACAAATGAAATTTATAATATTACTTAGGTATGTATGTACATATTTAAGTAAATGATATTATAAAGTGTCTTATCTGATATTATGATATTGATAAATGATATTATAAAGTGTCTTATCTGTCATTACTTATTTAAAATTTTAAAAATTGAAGTTATGTATGGCATCGTTTTGCCAAGGAACAACACCATTTGTGTTGAAGTATTCGGAATATGCATTCCTTACTGTTGCGGCCCACAACGGGTTATCAACAAAAAACGTTTATTTATATTTATTTAGGTCAATTCATAAGTCCCAAGTTGCATTTTACTATTTAGTTCACTTGCACTCTATTTAGTTAAGCACAATTCAAAACGTTGCATTTTTCATTTAATTATGTCTCAAGCTATTTTTATTCTTGCATTTATTAAATGTTCCAATTAATTGTAATAATTTTAGTTCCGCATATTATGCATTTTTATAACTTATTATTATTGTATGATTATGTTATTTAGTATATAAGACCATCATTTCAATAAAGAATAGTTCAGTTACAGCATAACAGATCACAACTTAATTATTTCAATACCTTTTCTGGTTCAAGTGCTAGAAGAAGGTAAAATCCTAATTACAATTTAGTGCCAGCTCAAATTTATGTGTTTGGACTGATCATCACTAAAGACAAAGAATCATTGGTGACCCCGACGTGATTTCAAGATTCCCCCCACCAGTGGTAAGGGTCCTGAAACATACAAAAACAACACAGTGTATACAAATCCTCAGGACATCTTAAATTCAAAAGAACGTGCTCCTGTCAAGGATAAGCTTTCAACATAAATCATAAACCCATCATGGCTACCATAGAAGAGCTAGTGATTCGGCAAGACGACTTGGCGGTAGAAATTAATAAGTTAATTTCTAACGCAAAAAAACGCCCAAGGAGAGAAGAACTCTGGAGTACTACGAACAGAAGACCCAGGAGTTGGCACTCTTATGGCAAACATTTGAGAAAAACGACAATACGATTCGGAGAACAGCATCGGTTACACAAGAGCATCCATACATACAAAGTGGTTTATATGAAAAAATTGGCCAAAGGCACAGCGAGGCCATAGAAGAGATTGAAGCTGCTATGGCAACACTAAGGTCATTAGCAGGCACTTCAAGCAACACGTTAGAGCACAAACAACCAAAGGTGCCAGCAGAAAGGCACGGATTAGTAATGAAGCTACAAACGCTTATTACCATCACTAACAATAAGTTGGATGAACTGCTGGAAGAAGATTCCGGAATTTCTCACTTATACATTAAATCAAAACTAAGGAATATAGATAGTCACATCAACACCATGCAACAGCTACATGGAAAAATTTGTGCCGATAACTTAGAATATGACTTAACCAGTACATGTTAGAAGAAACCGTCATTGAGGACAAGTACATTAAGGTCCAAGAAAGACAAGAGGTAACCGTATCACCAATTCAACAAGAATCTTCAGTCCACCTACCGAACGTAACAATACCACACTTTTATGGAGACTACTTGCAATGGCGTGGATTCTATGAGCTATTCAATGAAATTATTCATAAGAACCCGATGCCGACAATAAAGAAAATGTGGTTCTTGAAGACTAATGTGAAGGGTGAGGCTCAGAAACTTATTCAACACCTATCGTTAACTGAAGCAAATTATACAACAGCATGGAATTTGCTTCAAGAAAGATATAACAACATGAGAGTTTTGACATTCACGTTACTAGATAAGCTCACAGGGCAAAGCAAATTATCGGAAAATCCATCTGCTTCTGCAATTAAAACCTTGTACGATAACATACAAGAAACTCTAGCAGCACTTAACAAATTAGGTGTAGACACAAGCTCCTTCACATAGTCATGAATAAGCTAGATAAAGGAACGTACATGTTGTATGAGCAATCATTGTCATGCCCAAAGGAAATTCCAGCACTAACAGAATTTCTCAAATTTCTTGAAACCAGATTTCAGTCTTTGGAAGCAATGGGGCAGAAAAACAAACAATTTGTCACAAAGACGTATTCATCCGCAGCTGCAAGTTCAATCACAAAGGACAAAAGGGACAAGAAATGCGGCTGTTGCAACGAAAACCTGCATCCATTATACAGATGTCAAAGGTTTATAGGTCAGTCTATAGACAAAAGACTGCAGTATATAAAAACAAACAAATTATGCATAAATTGCCTCAAACCAGGCCATGTTGCCAAGATGTGCCCATCACAACATTGCACCAAATGCGAACAAAAACACAATACATTAGTGAACATTGATCAAGCCATGTCGGACAACGCACAGCAAAGCGTCAAGAAGACTCCCGCTCCATCAACAGTGGCATCTCTACAGAAATCTGGTACCCAACAGGGTTATGTATTATTGGCAACTGCTCGAGTCAGAATACAGGGTAACAATGGACAAATCGGTGAGTTTAAGGCACTACTGGACTCCGGTTCTCAGATCAACATTGTAACCACCAGACTGGTGAAACGCTTAAACATTCAGCCTGCAGAAGCTATCATACGGGTAGAAGGCATCGGAAGTCAATCAAAGAAGTCTAATCAACGTGTTAATGTGAGTCTTCAGTCAACAACAAGTGAGTACAAAACTCGGCTCGAGGCCTTCGTTCTTCCCAGTATCATCCCTGTTCAGCCATCAAGGGATTTTAATCACTCATTATGGCCGATTCCAGAGAACATTCAGCTCGCTGACCCTGAGTTTAGCAAGAGTGGTAACATAGATGTAATTCTGGGAGCCGAATATTATTTCGAACTGCTGACTTCCGGCAAAATTCATTTAGATAATGATCTACCAATATTACAAAACACAAAATTAGGTTGGGTTGTCAGTGGCAAATTAAACAAGAAGGCCAGCGAAACTGCAGTATGTGCAGTGTATGGTGAAAATGAAACAAGTGACACAAGCGAATGGCTGCAACAGTTTTGGAAAGTAGAAAACTTTGACTCAAGCAGTGAATTTACAATTGAGGAACAATTTTGTGAAACACACTTCACACAAAATACATCAAGAAATCAAGACGGACGTTTTGTTGTCAGACTACCATTCTCAACCAATCCAAGCGCTCTAGGTGAGACAAAGAGCATAGCAATCTCAAGATTTCATGCGTTAGAGCGACGACTATTCAGAGATAAGGACCTGAGATCCCAATACATTGAGTTCATGGATCAATACGAGGCACTGGGCCACATGACTCGCATCAATGACGACGAGGTCCAATCACCCCACTTTTATATTCCTCATCATTGTGTGCTAAAACCAGAAAGTAGCACCACCAAGCTTCGTGTGGTATTCGATGCCTCCGCAAAATCCGCCTCAGGACTATCGTTGAACGATATTTTACACATCGGTCCTGCTACACAAGGCGACCTATTCGGCATGTTACTACGTTTTCGAATGCCAAGATTCGTATTTTGCACGGACATTGAGAAAATGTACCGTCAAGTTTTAGTTCATCCAGCGGACCGTAACATGCAATTAGTCCTTTGGAGAAAGAATCCAGCCGAAGCTATTTCAACGTACATGCTGAATACAGTAACGTATTGAACATCCTCAGCACCGTACCTCGCAACAAAGTGCTTACAACAATTGGCCGAAGAAAACATGGAAAGATCCCGCTAGGGGCGTATACATTACAAAATAATTTCTATGTGGATGACGGCATGAGTGGAGCAGATAGTCTAAGCATAGCAACTCAAATACAGCAGGAACTCACACAATTGCTCCACGAAGCCGGATTCAACCCAAGAAAATGGTGTGCAAATCATTCTCAACTACTAAAGGGTATTCCTCTGGAAGATCTGCAAGTTAATTTAGATTTCGACAATCAATCAACTAAGGTGCTTGGATTAACATGGAATCCAAAGTCAGATCAGTTTTTTCTGAAGACAAACATCCAAGACAACCAAAAAATAACTAAGCGTTCAATTGTATCCGATGTGGCAAAACATTTCGATCCACTGGGCATTGCAGAGCCAGTAGTAGTGGCTGCAAAATGCTTTATACAGAAACTGTGGGAGTTAAAAATTACATGGGACGATCCACTGCCGGAAAAATTAACTTCAGAATGGAGAACATTCCGCGAAAACCTGAAAGAGCTAAACTTCGTACATACTGGAAGACACATCTTTAACGGTCAGATAACGACTCACACACAATTACATACATTCGTTGATGCATCTGAAAGGGCGTATGGAGCTGCCGTCTACCTACGTTCAAGATTACAAGATGGAAGAATTATTGTTAGGCTGTTATGTGTAAAATCTCGAGTTGCTCTATTGAAAAGGTTGACGCTGCCGAGACTAGAACTATGTGCTGCTGTTCTAGGGGCAATGATAGCCACAAGAGTAAGAAAGGAGATTCACCTTGAAGGTCATAGAACATATTTCTGGTCCGACTCAGAAATAGTACTTCACTGGATTAATTCACAACCATCATCACTGCACACGTTTGTAGCAAATCGAATCACGAAAATACAAGAATTAACTATAAGCACCCAATGGCGACACGTCAGCTCAAACCAAAATCCTGCAGACCACATTTCAAGAGGATTAAGCCCCCAGTTATTGGGCGAATGCACCACATGGTTCTACGGACCAATTTTCCTTCATGGCTACGAAACAAATTGGCCAAAAGAATTCAATAAAAAACGACAACCACCCAGCACTGAAGAATTCAGATCTAACCGTTCTGTCTACTATGTCGACTGGACTGGAGGATATAATATACAAGATAAATCATCATGACTCCTTCATGTGCCTTCAAAGAATAGTAGCCTACATGCAGCGTTTTATTATAAATACCAAAATATCAAATGACAGTCGGCCATCAACTAAAATACTCAGCCCTCATGAGCTAACCTCTGCAATGCATCTGATAGTTAAGGCCATACAAATAGCTTATTTCAAGCAAGAAATCAAGAGACTACAGAACAACAAGGAAATAAATAATTCGAGTTCTAAATGTACACTATCCCCCTTTCTTGACGAACATGGCGTGTTACGAGTTGGAGTAAGGCTAGAAGCCTCAAACATTTCATACAACGCCAAACATCCAATACTGCTTCCACATAACGATCCGATCACAAAACTAATAATGAAAATGGTCCATCTTGACAACTATCACTGTGGTCCTCAAGCAATGTTGGCAATATCTAGACAACAGTTTTGGATTGTCAAGGGAAAATCAGTGACCAGAAACATCGTCCAGAACTGTGTGCGATGCACAAGATCGAAGCCAAGGTTACTAAATCAAGTTATGGGCGAGCTACCTTCAAGCAGAGTAACCCCAGCCCGCCCATTCATAAAATCAGGAGTGGATTACTGTGGACCATTCTGGGTCCACTACAAGATAAGAGGTAAAAGACCGCACAAGGTGTATGTAGCGGTATTCATTTGTTTCGCAACGAAGGCTGTTCACTTAGAAGTAGTGACTGACCTTACCACTGAGGCATTCATTGGGGCCCTCAAGAGGTTTAAAGCACGTCGAGGACGTTGTCAAACAATATACTCAGATAACAAATTTTGTTGGCGCCCGAAATCAGCTAGACGAACTAAACATGGCCATATTTGCTGACTGATTGTTCGAGCATGTAGTAAGGATGCCATTGAGTTCAAATTCATACCACCGAGAGCATCTCATTTTGGCGGACTATGGGAAGCAGCAGTCAAATCGGCAAAGCATCTTTTGTTAAGAAGTGTGTCAACAGCGTCCCTAACGCACGAGGAATTCGAAACAGCTATAATTGAAATCGAAGCAATTTTAAACTCGCGACCATTGACCTCATTATCAACGGACCCTAACGATTTAACGGCATTAACACCAGGACATTTTCTAATTGGAGAACCACTCACAGCTCAAGTGGACTCCAGGGCTGCAACCTCATTCAGTTCTCTTGCAACACGATGGAGACTTGTTTCCCAACTGAAGCATGATTTCTGGACGCGTTGGTCAACTGAATATCTACATAACTTGCAAGAGAAACGGAAGTGGAAAACAACATGTGAAAATGTGCGTGAGGGTCAAATGGTCATCATAAAAGAAGACAACATACCTGTTATGAAATGGCATCTCGGCAGAGTTCTCAAAACTTACAAGGGAGATGATGGCAAGGTTCGGGTGGCAGACATAAAAACGTCCTCTGGTATAACAAAAAGACCTATTCACAGGCTAGCACCGCTCTTTCATGACGAAGGTCCAGTGGAAATTGAACCATCAACTAATGTAAAAGGGGCATCTACGCGCTTCCGCCCGAAGTCTACCGAAGAACCAAATAGTACCCCATCAAAGAGGGTTAAACTTATCACCAGCCCAATATTACTCACCATGATACTAACGGTTCTACTCATCCCTGTCGCCTTAGGGAACAGTATTAGGATTAACAATTTTCGTACAGATCCCGGATTATATTTTGAAGGGATCGGAACAGCTAAACTGGTCACCGCTGAATGGAAATCAATGGTATTTTATGATCTGGCTCCATTTTATTCTGAGCTAAGATATTTCCAGTCAGGACTAAATAAGTTGCAACAACTCTGTTCAGGAATTCAACAACAGGCCACGTGTAGGATTTTGGTTAATAACTTCGAGCAAATCATGAATGAATTAACCGAAGAGAAGGAGTTATTTGCAAACAGTAGAACAAAAAGAGCCGCATTCAATATTGTGGGAAACATTGCACGATCGTTATTTGGTGTTCTCGATTCAGATTATGCAGAGGAGATGTCAAACACAATTAAGGAAGCTAAGGGCCAGACTAATTACTTGTTTCAACTATTAAAAAATCAGACGTCCATTATTAACTCAACTATCAATATTATAAAACAGGACGAACTCAATGCTCAAAGTCAACTAAATGCCATCATCGAAAGAATAAATAAAGAAGCAAATGAGATAGACAAGGAGTCTGAACAAATCAGCCAAACACAATTAATAGAACTACTAACAAATCAAATGACGCTGACGGCAATAAATCTCCAAAAAAGAGAAACGGAAATCATAAATGTGCTCACCGACGCCCACAATGGAAGAATCAGTCCACTCTTATTATCCCCCCATCAACTGAGGAATGAACTTACCACAATCAAGGCACATCTTCCAGCATCTCGTACACTTCCAGTCGAAAATGACAACCTTATACAACTATATAAGCTAATGAGTGCCAAGGGAGCTGTAACTAAGGATCAAGTCATTTTTTAAATCATGCTACCGCATCAACAATTTTTAGAGTTATTTAACATTGTGCCAGTACCAACCATCAGAAATCATGCTTTAGTCGCTATCAGCACAGAAAGTTCATTTTTAGCTGTAAATCCACACAGGGATGAATACGTGCCATTTACAAATAATGAACTGTCCAAATGTATCACAATCAAGGACAACACATTTATATGTCACAACAAACAATTCAAGCTTGGAAGGGGTTCGAATCACAATTCATGTGAAATCAACATCTTTAACAACAGGAACACAACCGATTGCAAGCTGACCCGGCTTCCAGGCAACTCTACGTGGTCGCAATTGAAAAATCAAAATAAATGGATCTTCGCGACTGTCGGAGACATCGAAGTATCATCAGTATGCGGCACCGAAATCACCCAGTGCTCATTAAAGGGAAGTGGACTACTGGAAGTCGAAGCCAGCTGCACAGTAAAGACCAGCCTGATTACGATCCAAGGACATTTCGGCACAACCAGCAACATACACACATCATATGCTAAACTTAAACACGTAGACTCCATAAGCACACCTCAGGAGATAAAGAGAATGTTCAACACCACTGACAAGGAACTTGAGATTCATTCGAATCAACTCAACGCACTCCAGAAACAACTAAATAAGTCAAGTTTTGCTTCGCTCCCGGAATTCAACATTCAACACCACCAGGCAATAAGTTATACAGCATTAATCCTGTCTACAATGCTGCTGCTAGCGCTTATTACTGTTAAATGTCGAATAAATCGCCACACCAACAACATCAACCATGATAACCAATCCACACCTCAGCCAGTTCCTCGATCCCGGCCTGTCACGATTGACATCATAGATACCTAATTGACCGGTGGTCAAGGCGGGGAGAATGTTGCGGCCCACAACGGGTTATCAACAAAAAACGTTTATTTATATTTATTTAGGTCAATTCATAAGTCCCAAGTTGCATTTTATTATTTAGTTCACTTGCACTCTATTTAGTTAAGCACAATTCAAAACGTTGCATTTTTTATTTAATTATGTCTCAAGCTATTTTTATTCTTGCATTTATTAAATGTTCCAATTAATTGTAATAATTTTAGTTCCGCATATTATGCATTTTTATAACTTATTATTATTGTATGATTATGTTATTTAGTATATAAGACCATCATTTCAATAAAGAATAGTTCAGTTACAGCATAACAGATCACAACTTAATTATTTCAATACCTTTTCTGGTTCAAGTGCTAGAAGAAGGTAAAATCCTAATTACAATTTAGTGCCAGCCCAAATTTATGTGTTTGGACTGATCATCACTAAAGACAAAGAAACACTTACTTTCCTTCCATCTTCCACTGAACGGTTAACTTGAGCTCTTTGGAGATCTGTCAATATGACCTCATTTCTCCAAGACCCATATTTATAGCTAACAGTGGCAGTATTTTCCAAATCTAGTAATTTAGCATCAAATCCATCTCGTGCTCTGAGAAAATTGTGTAGAGCGCATGCAGTAAATGTAATTTTGTTTACTTTCTCCACAGGTAAATCAATTTCTTTTTGGAAAATTTGAAATTTGTTGGCTAAAATGCCAAATGCGTTTTCAACTACGCGGCGTGCCCGACTCAGTCTGTAGTTAAAGACCTTATTTGCGTTCACCGACCTCTCTCCATACGGCTTTAACACTCTTGGGGTTAGACGGAATGCCTCATCGGCAACAAAAACGTAAGGGACTTTATTTGGAGAGCCAGGTAACGCAGTGTCTTGTGGAAAATCAAACAAATTATTCCTTATACCCTCATGCAATGAGGACTCATTAAATACTGCTGCATCATGCGCTCTTCCATTAGACCCAATATTTACGTACAAAAAATTGTAATTTGCATCCACAACTGCCAATAACACGATGCTATGAAATCCCTTATAATTATAATAAAGGGAACTGTATTCTCTCTTTGATTTTATAGAGATATGTTTGCCATCTTTGCAAATAAGAAAAATAATACGCATACATAATTTAACATAAGTAATTTTGAAATGTTTATATGTTTGTTTTATTACCTATGGCTCCTAAGCAAAAGGGAAAATTCAACTTCTTTTCAAAATCATCGGCAATAATCTTCCAGTCATTGGCGCTCTGAGGAAACTTGAAATATAAGTATATACATAGATATACATTAGGATGTCGACTTTTTTACAAAAATTCAGATTCCAAAAATGATTCTAAAAAGAACTTCAAACAACTTTACCATTGAAACTATAAGTTTTAACTGGATTTTGAATATACCCATCCTAATGAACATACATTCATAGGTATGTATGTATTTATGTTTGTAATATATGAAAAAGGGGTTATAAGAACCTTTAAAAATTCGCTTTTCAAAACTGAATATATAGCATCAATCGTTTCCGGTATGATGTCACTTATTGCTGCTACAGAAATTCTAAATCCATATGACAGTTCCTTATATTTTTCACCAGTGGCCAAGAATCTCAACGTTAGGAGCAATTTCCATAAAAGAAAGGAATACTCGATTTATGAAACAGGTATTGTGATCCCAAATTTTATTAACCTAGCTCATCCATAGCCATTGAAGTAAAACCAAGACCAGTGTCCCTACGCAGCAGCCAGTTATGACTCCACAACGCTCTATTTCTCTTTGTTCTTCCTTTTTCTCTTTTTTTTATTTTGATATACACAGAAAAAAATTATTTGTAAATACAATTAAATTTTTTGTTATATTAATTAAATAATTAATTGATTTTGAACCTACAACGATTTTTGTAAATACAATTAACGAAATTGTAAGTTGAAGGAAAATCTTAAAAATATTTTCAATTAAATATATCAACAAATAATTTGTTGAAATTTATTTATTTTTTTCAATATTTATTTTTGTTAGATTTCAAAGTTATTTCAATTAAAGTTATTGTTATATCAACAATGTGAATTGTTGAATTTTTGTATCATAATTGTTATATTAATATTAGTAAGCTTTTTATACACAATCACAATCCTCGAAACGATTGTTTGCTTGTCTGCAAAAAACACTAAATGTCATTGGGCGGAGTTGAACCGGCAACATCAACACTAATAAACTGACTCACTTACCTCTCAGCTAAAGAGCAACACTTTATTAAATACGCAAATGATGAATACACACAAAATATGATTTCTTGTTTCTTCTACATGTGCGCATTTCATTATGATATAATTTAACAAATAATTTTGTTGAGTAATTTAATTGACTACAAAAATTTAAATTTGTTATATCAACAATGATGATTGTTAATTTTTAAATTAAATGTTAACAATTTGTTTTGTTGGTTGCATTTCTATGATATTTTTTTCTGTGTAAGCTGCAATTGCAATAGAGCTGCATGCAATTATTTGGTCAGCTTTTTTTTTGTTCCATTTTTTATTTAATTAAAAATTTCTATTTTATTCTTCAAAATAAGTAAAATATCACAGCTGTTTTAACATTGTTTTTTTCTTACTTCAACAAAGTATAGGTTATGTCAAATGTACCGTATGTAAAACGCAGATTTTGACGTATACAGGAAATATCGTGTGTATAAAAAAGTGACATTCCATAAGGCAAATACATGTAATGTGAACACAGCTTTATAACACCCCTTTTTTGTCACGGTTTAAATAAAGTTTATTCAAAACTATAGAAATAAATCCGTGTATTTCTTTATATATTTTTGCCAATTTTACTATTTAAAGGTTTAGTAATTTCACGTCAAGAATAGCGTAAGGAAGTAATGAAACTAAAATGATATGGAAGCAAAGAAGAGAAAATGTATCAGAAAGTGAGTTAAAAGGATTAACATAGGCGTATAAAGGATATTCAGAGGGTGCATTGCCACCCCAAAAAAATTGTTTTTGTAACCTACCCACTAAAAATATTAAAAATTGCCTGTACAAAAAAAAATATGGTTGAGGTAACCATAATCAAACAGCAATATACTGTGATTGAATTATATGGTTGCAATGAAATCATATTATTGTCAATAGAAAAGCAAAGTTTAATTAATACTTTATATGAGTTAATTATAATATTATCTACAAAAACAATTAACTTTGTTATAGCTAATCTTAGTATTGTAAATAAGACAACACTATTGTTAGATGTGACTAAAAAAAATGTAACTGAGAGTTAACATACCATGCTCTAATATTATAATAATATTGTTAAATACGACCACAGTATTATTTTATATCTATCTATATAATTAATAGTCAACCATGTTTTTTGTTATCCCTTTTACGCTGGTACCACTGCACCGATTTTAAAAAGATTTATATGGTTTTAAAGGATTTTTTATATATGATATAATGCAGAATCTATATTTTATTGAAATCGGTTTAGTATTTTGGGAGCTATAAGCGTTTATAGTTGCTACTACTACATGCAAACATATTACACACGCATTTATTAGCTTACAAGTAAAAAAGAAACAAAACATGAGTGTGTGTGTGGGTTTGTAGTATTTCTCTTGATCTAACATTTTTTTTCTCTTATTTGTTGTTGTATGCAGCGTGACCGTTTGACCGACTAAAGTGGCAATTTGCCACTTTTTTGACTGCGTTTCCCCTTTTTCGACTGCCTTGCCACTTTTTGACTACCTTTATTTAGGGTTAGTTATATGAAAATACATTAAAAATAAAAAGTTTAGTGCAGTTTTCTCGTTTTTTTTTAAATTTTGCCCCTTTTTTTTGATAAATCCCCTATTTGGTGCCACTTTTTGAAAAATGTCATCGGTCACCCTGGTTGTATGAAAGCCATAATAATTAAAGGAAGAGAGTTGAATAAATTGAATGAACTTGGTTAAAGGGATTTTGTTTATGTTTTTTTAATTTTATGTATTATTTAATTATGCTTGCATATGTATGTAAGTGTGTGTGTGGCTGTGTTTTAATAAATTTTTTAAGCTTAAATTACACGTGACTTAGCCATAACGCCATAACCATAACCAAACCAAAATTCAATTGGTTTCTATGGTGAGAGTTATGGCGTTATGGCGAGTCACGTATAATCGAATACAGTGTTACCCATTAGTTTTGGTTCGAACGGCTGCTCTCTATGGCTATGGTTATGGCACGTCTGATTGAGCCTTTATGAAGTTTAGATACATTTTCTTTATTACATTATTTATTATTTACATTTTGACTCTAGAATACGGACGAGTGTGTCGTCCGTTTGGTATATCTAGTAATAATAATAATTTGTTTTTTAATCATATATTTATTGATAGATCTTTTGTTTAAAACTTCTGTGCATTAAATTCGAATTAAAAATAAATTATAAATCTTCAGGACGCATAATAAACTACTACTCGACACAACCCACAAGAATGAAAATAAACACAGCGAATAACTTAATAGAAAAAGTAATGAACTTAAGCCATGAAAAGTTCAAAAACGAAAATATAAAAAAACTCAAAAATTTACTGACCAATAATAACTTTCCTGCAAATCTTACAAATAAATTGATAAATATAGCTCTAACAAACAATGGAAAAATAAATCAACAAAAGGATGGAGTTATTTTTTACAGTGTACCATATGTACCGAAACTCACTGAAAGCAAACTTTTAGAAAAGATCATAAAGGATGACAAAACAAAAATAGCATACAAATCCAACAACACTACTAGACATCTATTCACGCGCAAAAAAAAAACAAAAATAAACAAAATGAAAATTGACAATGTTGTTTACGAAATAAAATGTGAAGGCAATGGAAATCAACTATGTAATAAGATATATATAGGGACAACAAAGAGATGGCTTGAAACAAGAATAGCTGAACATGCAGCAAATATTGAAAAGGGTAGAGAAAGCACAGCTCTATCCCAACATATAAAAGAGAGTGGGCACAATATATGTTTTAAAAACGTCAACATATTAGATATAGAAAATAAACATAATAAAAGATACACTCTGGAAAGTTTAAGAATACAGGAACGAATCAATAAAACGATGAACAACAAAGAAGACAAAGACAACATTAAATTACAATATTCAATTGCAATACAGTCTGATTAATCTGTGATAATTAGAAAACCGAACTGTGATAATTTGTGTTTGTGCCGTAATTATATTTTTTATTTATAAAATTCAATTATATTAATTATTTTTCAAATGTTGTTATGTCCACTTTTAATTTTATTAAATGACAATTTTTATATTATGTCCGTGATGTCCAGTTTTATTTGCATATAAGTTTCAAACTAATATGTAAAAGATCATAAGCCTTCTAAGTTTCACATACATATACACACATATATATATATATATATATATATATATATATATATATACATACATATTGTAATAAAATATTAATGTAAAATTTATTTGTCAGATTTAAATAAAGAAAGCTCCTGAAGAAGTTGGAAAAAACCAACGAAACGGAATTTTTTGTTAGCTACGCCTTTTTGCATTTTAGCTAACGATATGTAACTAGTCTCAGCGTTCTATAAATAAAATAATCTTAAAATTTAATCTTTTCAGGATATCAAGTAACTTGTGAGGACATTAACTGCGGCCCTAAACAAGTTTGTCTAATTGACTTGTTAACACACAAACCCAGATGCACGTCATGTCGTTATAAATGTTCTCGCAAAAGACGTCCATCGGTAAGTTGGCCTTAATTGATAATCCTGTTAAAATGCATTTAAATGTTTGTGTGTGTATTTATTTATTTTATATTTTCACAGTCTCCTCACTTTGACGAGGGTAAAATTTGTGGTTTCAATAATCGTACCTACAACTCATGGTGTGAAATGCGTAAGGATTCTTGCTCGACTGGCTTTTATATTGATGTTAAATATGGAGGTGATTGTCACTAAACATTTCCTATGCACTGAAGGCATGCGGTGTATGAATTCATTGCAGTTGATTTTACATTTAAATGTTTTTATTTCAAGTCTCTTTAAGCTGATTTTGAAATATGTAAAAGAAAATTACACTACTCGTAGATAACAAGATATGCAGCCCTCACGCATCAAGCCATAATGATTTGTATACTTTTAGCATATACATACATACATATGTACATATACATACTCTAGTTTCAAAGATTAACTCAACAATGCATTTATTAAAGTGTCTCGATTTTTTTAAATCTCATTTCCCATGTCAATACGCTTTTGGTGTTTTTATATTATGTATGATGACGTACTCTGAAAATGGAAACGTTACCAAAAGTAGGGAGTAGGAAAACTATTTACAAAAAGGCATATTTTATAAATAGTTTTCGTGATGTATCGGCTTAATCTTCAGTCAATTTAAGTGGAACTCAGACTAGCATTTTATCGAACGGCACTGAACAAATTCAATGAGATTGGATGCAAGACCTCTCAAATACTATAAAAATAATGTTAATTGTTCCCTTCAATGAAATCGCTAAGGCACTCTGGAACCAGCCTCATAACTGAGGAGCTGGCGAACAAAACTTGACATGTCCTCAGTTAATGATTTCTTTTAATTTTTTTTCGGACTCCCCAAGTACACATCTATGAAGTCACGAAATATTTTCATGCGAAACCAGTTCGATCCTACCTTAAAAAAATAACGAAAACTGACTATTCCTTGCTTGTCCCTATGTAAAAAGTTCAGTAATTTGCCTGTCCTGCAAAAAAACAGTTATCGGGACTAGTCTGGTTTTTTTCGCCAGCTCCTCAACTATAGTTAGATATTAACCTTAGCTTCACTGGTACTTTTACTTTTAAAATAGATTTTTTTCCAGTAATGAGTAAAAATTTAAGGCAATGAAAATTGAATTGCAGTATTAGTAAAAATTTACTGATTTCTGGGACTTGCAATGCAGTAAGTATATATGGCAGTATGCCCCTGTATGATTTCCAGTTTATATTGGTAATTCCAACTGGTAATGCCTGTGTTGAAAGAGTTTTTTCAGTAATGAACTCCACTAAAAATAGTCTGCAAATTAGACCGTAGTAAATTAGATATTTTGCAAAAAAAATGCTCCATCTTTTCTAATATACAATTTACTTAAAAAAGATGGAGCATTTTTTTGCAAAAAATCTAATTTTTAAATGTGGCAAAAAAATTGCACGCTCTGTTTTGTAAATTTGTTGGTCTTTTGTTATAAATAAACTTGTAAGAAACTTTTGACATCCTACACATAAAGGTTGGCAGGAGAGCGGTTTTTCTAGAAATGTTAAAGTTTTTATAACACAATTTTTCCCAAAAAAAAAAAAATACCTTCAATACTTTTCGAATTCTGATTATAAAATTAAATTTTCTATATTTTTTCTTTTTGCCTAAATTGTTGATCTCACTTTCTTTACTTTAAATATTTCTTAATTTTTTTTATGTTATCACAATAGAAGACGTAATTGTCTATCCCACGGTATATAATATGTGCACCTTTGCCTTTATATCAGTCTTAAAATGTATAACATTTTAAATCTTTACCTTTTCACACATACCAACATATTTATTACATTTAAGGCCTGACCTACGATATCGAAAACGCTCGACTTGTCGAAAATTTACATTTGAAACAACAACAAAATATTAAAATTTTGTTTTTGTTTTGAATGTAAGTGTGCGACAATTCGAGCGTTGTCGACATCGTGGGTTCGGCCCTTAGTGCTTTTTTCATGAGCAAACAGTGCTTTTTGCTCTAAGAAAGTTGGCATCATTGGCTATGAAACTGACATCAATGTTTTAGACACAAGTCGACACAAGTCTTCTGCTTTCTTTCTTTATGTGTCGTACAAGTACATCAAGAAAAATAATTTGAAAATTGTAATAATATTAAAATATCTGAAGTACTTAATTTTACTTGTCTTCCATAAACTGGCAGTTAATTTTGACAATTTACGGCCCTTTTCCCAATGTACAATTAAAAGCTAACAGGGACTTTAACGGCAAGTTTTGCATGAAGAACTGTCAGTTAAAGTTCACGTTAACTCTTAATCATACATTGTGAAAAGGGACGTTAGAGCCATTTAAAATTCAGAACCGGATAAATGAATAAATGAATGTTGTGGGTTTATTAATAATAAGTGAACTGCAGTTGAAAATAATAAAAAAAACAATATAAAAAAGAAAAGGGGCATGTTGTAGATAATGGTTAAAATAATGTTTTATGTTCCTTTTTTATTTAAAATATCCGCTACATAAAGCTAATTTTAAAATTGAGCCGCAGAAACACTGCGTTTTCTAAATCAGCTCCTCATAAAGCAAATTTTGCTATTCAACAGCATGATACACAATCAGCGTGACCGTTTGACCGACTAAAGTGGCAATTTGCCACTTTTTCGACTGCGTTTCCTCTTTTTTGACTGCCTTGCCACTTTTTGACCCACTTTATTTAGGGTGAGTTATATGAAAATACATTAAAAATAAAAAGTTTAGCTCAGTTTTCTCGTTTTTTTTTTTTAATTTTGACCCTTTTTTTTGATAAATCCCCCATTTGGTGCCACTTTTGAAAAATGTCATCGGTCACCTGTACACAATACTTATTATCGTACTTATCGAAGCTCCGCCCACAAAAATTAAAAACTTTTGATTTTCATACTACAAAGTATACTTGATAAGTACGACAGCATGATACACGTTACTAATTTCATTTATTGTACGATTTGTAGTATCGTGTATACTCGCCATTATAGGTATAGATTTCGTAACTCGTTATCGATTGAAGTTCCAAGTTTTATGAGACACTCTAATTTATGCTAATTGAGTTTTTGCATATATGTAAGTATGTACGTATACCCACACATACATACTGTGTATTGGTATGTATGTGTGTGTGGAATTTTATACTTTCAGTGTTAATTAAACAATAATTAAATAAACTAAAAAAAGCTCTGGTATTACAAAATTCATCTAGGTGGTAAAATGTGCAACTGGAATTTGTCAATTTTAAAGAACCGAAAATGGATATTTAATTATTTTAATATAGAACATACCTTAAGAGGCTTAAATAAATGTTAAACGATTAGAAAATAATTTTAAAATACTATATGAATATCTGTATTAACTTAGTAAATACTAACAGCCTTATGAATAAGGAAAACCTGGCATGAAGTTAGCATACGTGGCAAAGTTGAACATGGTCTTAACGAATTTTGCCATACAATTTTACATTAAAAGTCATGGTGTACGAGTATACACTCATTTTTAATATCAAATTGTATGGAAGAACTCGTTAACAACTATGTAGTACTTATGTTAATTTCATATCAGCTTTTCCTTATGCCTAAGTCTGCGAGTATATCCCACATAAACATAAATACATACATATACATATATAAATAATATTAATTACTGGTATAAAAAACCTAAGTTTAATTCTTAATTATATGCATACACATAAGGAGTAAATTAAAATATGTACTTCAGACTGTTTACAGAAAACGAACCAGAATTTCTCTTCGTCTATTTATGTAGAAACAAAATAAAAATTAATTTTATTAAGAAATAATTTTTCGTTTTCTCTAAATAGGCATTTAGTATTATTATTCAAGAAATTTATAATGTAAACTTAGAAACTATTTAAAACTAATTCTGAAATGATAACAAAGTAAATGCACTACCCGAACAAAGAATCGGACAAAATTATTTTTCCCAATAATCAAAAACAATTGTTATAATCATTTTATTTATATACATTAGCTCAATTCGAAAAAAATATATATTAAATGAAATAATTGCAAGCATTTATACAAATTTTACATTATTTTTGTATGGGTGCCCCGAAATGCAAGTTTTAAATCACATATAAATAATATTTATTTTATTAAGAGATGATATTGTTACGTTTTTAACCTTTTAAAAGGATTTTCCATGGACTCGAAGATTTGCAAATGAATAAAATACCCCAGTGTACTAATTAGGGTTAAGAATGACTGTAATCAAGTCATAGGTAATAAACTAAAACGGATTTATTTCCTAATTAATTCTTAAATAAGGCTAAATGGCCTTATAACCACTGAAGTGAAGAGCAGTCAGGTAATTGTTTTTCAACTAATTGAAAAATAAAGCCATTTTACTGCTTTACGTACGACTTTATTTCAGTAAGCCGACGAAAATCGGTACATTGCGCCGGTGGTGTGATCTCGGCTTTACTCTAATAAAAATCAAGAGATTTAATACACACACATAGATTACTTAAATATGGTTACCACTACGTCTTCTTCGCTGTTGTATACACACGTCTCATATTTACAACTGACTGCACTTATTTTGTAGTAAAACGCCCTCTCGCCTGTTTGTCACACACAAAACTTAAGGCCCGGGGCACAATGAATCCGTCATACTTTAAACTTCGCCTTCTTCAACTGACAGCTAAGTTGAAATACATGGTTACTTATGAGGTCTGTTACATTCAGTACGTGTCCATCAACGCAAAATACAAAGATTGGTCAACTTTTAATTTACGTACGTTGAGTAGTTTGACAGATATTGGTTGTTTTTTTTTATTTTTTATTTAGAGTTTTGTGTTTTGTTGCAGCAAAAATTAAATTAAACAAAAGAAATAAACGAAATAAAAAAAAATTGAATTTAATCAACCTATTGAAGCTGTTCAAATGCTTAATTCAATAAAGTACTCATTGTGCAAACCCTTTCCATCATTGCGTTAATGTCAGTTGAAATAAAAAAAAACTTGTAAAAAGTCCGCAATTTTGAGCTAGTGAACCGGTTTCGATAAAACTAACTGTTTTGCAAAGAACAAGTGTTGAATTTTTAAAAATTGCTCTGCAAATTCATATGGGAAAACCTCACTGATGGGACTACTGGGTCGGACAAGGCTTATGCAAAAGTTTTCCATCGTTGCGTTATACCCTTTTCACACTTACTCAGATCTTTGAGGAATGCGTGGAATATGTTGAAAATTGAAAAAACCTGTTCACATTACAACATCTTTCATCTTTCATCTGTCATGTATTATAATACTATTTTTACGAGTGTGAGCAACTAATACTTAAATAATAAAATGCAATTTAAAAATTCAGCAGAAATTGATTTAATTGCTGGCTCCTGAGGAGCAGAAACAAATAATGCTAGAAGTTATGTAGAAATTATGCCAGCGGACAATGATGATGAAGAAATATTAAAAATTTTATCCGCAAAGATTTTGCGTAGACATTTGCAACTATTTTTATGTAATTTTTTTCGATTTGCAAAAATATATAACAGATTTTATTATATGCATACATATACATACATACATATGTATAAGTATAATAAAATCTTAGAGTATGTAATTACAGATCTTTTTTTGGGAAAGATATTCGAAAATGTAGCTTTGAATGTATGTACATATGTACATGCATATGTAGATATACATACATACATACATACATATATATACATTTTTATAGTATGTCTGCATGTATGTATATATTTGTATACATTTTTTCTAGTGATGACACTAAAATCGAAAAGATGTTGAATGGAACAAAGTGAGATAGGAACATCTTTTGAAGATGTTGAAAGATGTTAAACATTCAGCCCTGTATAATTCTTATAGGAAGATGTTATCATCTTACCAAATTGATGAAAGATGAAAGATGTGAATAAGTGTGAAAAGGCTATTAATGTCAGTTGAAATAAAAAAAACTTGTAAAAAGTCCGCAATTTTGAGCTAGTGAACCGGTTTCGATAAAACTAACTGTTTTGCAAAGAAGAAGTGTTGAATTTTTAAAAATTGCTCTGCAAATTCATATGGGAAAACCTCACTGATGGGACTACTGGGTCGGACAAGGTTTATTAAATGTTGTTCATAATAACTACTACATATAGTTTATCTGCAAACACTGATTGGAATTTAAATTTTTTTAAATTACGCTACATTTACACATGAAAGTACTTTCTTGAAATTTCTGTATACATATTATGAATAAAAAATGTAATGAATTTTTTTTTCTTTTTTTTTAATGCATGTATTTATTTATTGTATCTTCATATATGAACTAACAATAAGTATTCAGTGTCGGACATAAACTTAGTGATAGTTATAAATAATACATTAGTAGTGATAATCAAAAAAGGGGGAAAAAAAGTATTTTCAAGTAGTCCCATCTGGAGTGTTAGGTATAAGAGCCCGTGTGTCCCTCTTTTTTAGGCGGATGTGTCCAGTAAAGTTCAAAATATTACGATGTGATTCGAGTTTTGTTAAATATTTGCCTACGTATTTTGCAATTTCTTCAGTCACTAGTGGCATATTTAAATCACGATGTATAATAGAATTTTGGATGTACCATGGAGCCGATGTTATTAACCGTAAAATTTTGTTTTGCCTTCTGTGGATTCTCTCGACATTGGAAGCTGAAGCAGTGCCCCATAACTGAATTCCGTAGCACCATATTGGCTTCAAAAGCGACTTGTATAGTAAAAGTTTGCAGTCTAGGCTGAGTGTTGACTTTCTGCCAATCAACCAATATATTTGAGTTAACTTAAGTTTCATCTGAGTTAACTTAGAGTAGTGTCCCGCAAAATAAAATATGTTTGTATTGGTGAGAAAAATGAGAGTAAAATAAACTTGCAGTTGAAGAAAAGTTTTGTAATATAAAATAAATGATGTGGTTATTAGTTGTATAATTTTTTTTTTTTTTTGTAAATAAGCAATTTACTAAAAACTTAAATAAAAAGTAAAAATTTAATAACCATTCAACAATTTAGTGTATAAGTTCAATATTAAATTTATTCACAGCTCTGTTGATACTATTAAAATGCCCTTTTAAACCATTTTCCCTATTAATTTTTAATGTTTCCTAACATAAAATGCATTGCATATTGCGAAAAGCATTTTTCATCACGAAATATTTCTTAGCTTCCATAATTATATTATCAATTTTTTGTCTGTAGAAATTTATTAAATTTGAACTTTAATTTCGTTCCGTGTGCTCAAAAAAATTAAACAAAAAACCAGGAAAAAATTAATACATGCGTGCACAACTTAATTCGTCGCTTGCTCAGTGACGACTAAATGAAAGAGCATAAGCATGTATGTAATTTTCATCTGCACAATTGTGCTATGGCTTGCGGGTTACTGACTTAAGGCCCAACTATAATATGAATAAGCTAGCTTAAGCAACTGTGCGGTTACATATAAAACGTATGTGGCAAACTATAATGTACTTAACAAACTTTTCGTCAAGTTTCGTCAAATGTCATTTGGTTAAGTAAAGTGCCAAACTGAACGCACATTCCGTAAGGAAACAACTGTTTGTGCATTTTTTAAACTCAAACAAGCAGCAGCAGAAAATATTCATCGATTTAAAATATTTTTTTATTGTTTCTTATTTTAAACTCGGAAAATAAAGCAAAACTTTTATTTTCATTGTTTGTTTTACAATACACATATACACACATCCACATGTATTTAATTATGTATATTCACTGTTGTACTTTTTAGTAGGCAAAACAAATAAAACAAGTAATAAGGTGATGGATATATTTATATGTGAATTTTTAATAGATTAGGACATTCTTTCAAGTTAGTTTGATTGAATTGCATTCATTTAGGAGTTATTAGAAGAAACAAAATTACTACAAAATTATTGACAATACCTAGATGTGCAACTGTGGCTAAAGAATACTTAAGTGCATGTAAGTGCATTATGGCCACCTAAAAGTCACATCTGAATTGTTTAAGCATTTGACAGACTTATCGTTCAATTCTGACATTAGCTTAAGCCAGCTTATTCATATTATAGTTGGGCCTTTAGAGTCAATATGATGTTTCCATGTAAGTCTTCGATCAAGGTGTATACCAAGGTATTTCACTTGGAAATGTTGAGAAATATTTTGATTGTTGATTCGAATGGGGGAGCAAGTATCTCTTCTTAGGGTGAACGTTATATGGACACACTTTTGTTCATTTACTTTAATTCTCCATAAGTTCAACCATATTTCCAGCTGGGTAATATGTTCCTGAAGATTGCGGGATGCCTCATAAGGGTTTTCGTGCACACTCATACAGGCTGTATCATCGGCAAAAGTAGAAATATGGATATTATTGCTCACAGGCATATCACAAGTATATATTAAATACAAGACAGGACCCAGAATACTACCCTATGGCACACCAGAAGATATAAATTCGGACACACTCGTGAACTCTCCTTCCACAACAGTGAACTTCCTATCAATTAAATAACTTTCCAAAAGCTTTTGAATGTTTATTGGCAGATATGTCTTGAATTTTAAAACTAGGCCTTCGTGCCATACTTTATCAAACGCCTGAGAAACATCAATAAAGAGAGCAGAACAATACAAATGTTCTTCTTACAACTTGGACCAGTCTATGCGCTTGTGCAATCGTGCTGTGCTGACTTCTAAAGCCAAATTGATGGTCCGGGATGCACCCATTATCAGTTAAAATTTTGGACAATTTAAATTTAGTCATGAGCAGCTTTTCGAAAAGCTTTGAGATTGTAGATAGTAAGCTTATAGGCCTATATGATTCAGTCTTGGTAAGATCTTTGCCCGCCTTTGGAATCATTTTGATCTTGGCCAGTTTCCAGTTATTTGGAAAATACTGAATTCTTAAAATATCATTAAAAATAAATAGCAGGATTAATGAAATAAATGACTTTCATGAAAATTTCTTGTTAATTTTCATAGGAAAGTGAAAGTTCATTTTAAAAATGTGGTCGAAAAGTAAAGTTGAAAAAAATTGTTTTGTTCACTTCTTAATTAGAGTTACCCAGAACATCACCTACACAAATTTATGAGGCAATAAATTGGGAATAAATATTATTGTTAATATTTTAATAATATAATTGTTTTCAAAAGGCATGTGTCTCCTCCGTGTATATTTGAACATGAGATATCGTCCCTACCACGTCAAACTATCCAATATGCAAAATTAGTATTTTAGATTCTTTATCTTGGTACCCTAATTTTTACGATATGCCTCGTTTCAAAATGCTGAAATTCTCACGGACGATAGATAACTCAATAAAAAAAATTTTAAGCCTTTTAGGAACACGCTGACTTTAAATTTATAATTGATGGGTCTTCGCACTCTTCTTAAAAGTTCAAATTTGCATATTAGATAGTTTGACGTGGTAGGGACGATATTATAATTCTTTAAATATTTATACTAAATAAGGATAATTTATAATAACTATTTACCACAATCCTGTATATTTGTACAAATCTTTAAAGGGGGTAACACTGTTAACCTTTTTTCTTTTTACTTTCTGAAAACATCAAAAATTTACTTTCTTGAAAAAATCGTTGAAAGCTGACTGGAAATTAAAAACAATGTGAGTGTGTAGTAAAAAAATTTGATTGTATTGCTACTTTCTTGCAATTAGTTTCATGTATAAGTGGTAGGTTATGTATATGAAAAAAATAAGTGAATGCAATAAATAAATTTCTAAGGGTCATTATTACAACTTAAAGTTAGTTAAAAGTAGGATTTCATCGGACCTATAAAAACTTTATCATTTGTAAAATGAGCGATAAATTGCAGGCAAGTTTATCCTACCTGGTAAGTTAAATCCAATTTACAATAATGGAAAGCTTTTTATACGTCCGATAAAATCCTACTTTTAACTAACTTTAAGTTGTAATAATGGCCCTAAATGTCAGAATAGACATAAGGATTGGTTATATTATATGTACATATATTAGGGTTGCCAGTTTTGAAATCGTAGAAATCAGTACATGAGAGAGAAAAAATCAGTACAATTGAAAAAAAATCAGTACATTAATTTTTTCAATATAAAAGCCTTTAACTAGGGATGTAACTAATAACAGTTTAGCGCATGCGAATGCGAATACTACATTTTAATTTTTGCGAAAGCGAATGCAAATATTACAATACGTTAAAAATCACATGAAAATAAATTTATATAAGAACATGAAGTTGTATTACATACATGGATGTACTACATATAGCATTTTATTTAAACTGAGTCTTGCATTGAGCAAATATGTATTAATTTATTAAAAACATGAATTCATAAAACAGAAAGATACATACATATGTTTGTATATGAAATTAATGAGTGACACTTGTTTCGCGTGGAATTGTGGAATTTACTACAACAATGACTAGTTAATATTTTTAGCGATTCAAATTTGTTTGTACGAAGTAATGAATGGTACTCAAAACATTTTTTAAAAGTTTTAACAGACTAGTCTTAAGTAGAAAATATTGAAATATTTGAAAATACAATGCCTTTTCTTTTTCAAAAAATGAAATAGGTATATTTCCAAACACCGCTGGACTTTAGTTTAATTTTGATGCTTATGAGAACTTTTTTATAGAAAAGCTTTCTGATAAAGCTTTGAAGAATGCCTTACTTCTAAGTCAGCTACGTCCAAGCCATGTGCACAATATGCAAACTTTTATAGAGTTTTTTGTGTTTTCACATCGACTAGATGACAACTTTCTTAATAAATAAAATTACTTGCCGACTTAAAAATTTTTTGAACAGTTGCAAAGCATGTGCAACAGTTGATCACGCATACGCAGAAAAAACTCGCAGAACTTCTGCATAAATTTGCTGAATCTACGAAGATACCCTATATGTATATTTTTCATGCTGGCTTAAAATAATTTTCGTGTTTTTGACGTTTGTTAATGGTAATTTTTTTCGTAAAAGAAGTACAAAATTTTTTTGTCTTAAATATTCGCATACATTTTAGCAAATGCAAATAGCAAAAATAAGCGAAAAATTTGCAAATGCGAACATTCGTTACATTCCTAGCTTTAACCATTTTTAAAACAAAACATTAATTCAATGTATACTTTGTACCAAGGCATATGGGCATTTCCTGGGGTCACGAACGTACGTTGGTACGCTTTTGATGTACAAAAGTATATAGAAAACAAAACTTTTGCTGGCATTTTTTTTGCGATTTGATAGTATTTTGGAAGCTCTATGTTTAGTGCAAAAGATGAATTTCACGAACGTACGATTTTTCCACATGTTTTTTTATTATTATCACCATGCCTCCTTCCCATTTTCGAACTTTTTTTCTCCTTCCACTTTTCTCTTCTAACTTGATTGTTATAGAGATATTTTGAAGAAAGAGTGCAAACATAACATATTTTTTGCATGTAAAATAGTTATATATAAAAACGTCTTTAGAAGTAGCTTAAGAAGAAAATATAAAATTCTGCAGCTTCCAGTCCAATTTCCTCAAGTAAAACAGCTGAGATATGCTATTAAACCATTCTTTTATATAAACATAGACTTTCTTGTAATTAAAAACAATAAATCACGATGATAATCAACATTTCATTTTTCCAGCCTGGTAGACCATTCGGGGGAAATGCCCATATGTAATTAATAAAAATAATATTATCAAAAAAATTTTCGAAAAAGAAACTTTAAATTCATTATTTGCATGTATCAGAAATCACTTATAGCAAATCTTTCTTGCAAATTTAAATTAAAAAAATCTCAATAAAATTAACATTAACTTAAACTAAAATTTATATGATGTCTAAAAGTTTTGGCAGAATTTGCTTGAGCATTATATGGATACCACTTTGAAAATAAATTCGCCTTAAAGCTAACGTAAAGTAAAGATCACTGGTGATTCAAAGAAAATAAATAAACACTATGACAGGCTTTCTTATACATTGATCAAAATTAATATATAAAAACAGTACAAAAACAGTACATACATGAGAAAATCAGTAGCGTACTGATTTGCTAGTTATGCATAAATCAGTACTTTAAACAAAAATCAGTACATGTACTGGCAAAATCAGTACGAGTGGCAACCCTAACATATGTATATAGAAAGAAGTTGAATCGGCGAAGTAAGAATTACAATAACGTTCGATGCACACACACGAATCCTTTATAAATACGTATTCGAAAAGAAGCTGCCAAAACTGTACATGTGATACCAATTGCATCTCTGAAAAGATTAACACAGATATTGGAAAGCGTTCCAATGCCAATGTATAGTAAACGTTTTGCAGTGGAAGACTGCACTAGCACTCATTCTTAATCTGGGCCATTTTGTAGAAATAAATACGATATAAGGACTTAATTTTAAGGCGTGTCATAAAAGTAAGTATATTTAAATCTAGCCTCACTGTTTTTTCTGTTTAAGGCTAACTCTTTTTTGTTTATTGAAATCTTTTCTCTTTCGTTCTGTTATTTTTCGGTTCAACCTATGAAAATCAGAAAACTGTTAAGTAATTGTAAGTGGGAGCATAAATAAGAATTTAAAAAATTTAATTTTTAACAGAAAAACGCAAAACTATATTGAAACATAACATTGGACGATTGAGAACTCATCACTTTAGTGGAAAACTTTGACCGTTTTGGTCCGAAACAACTGATAATTTATTAGAGAAAAAAGTAAGGCCGACTTCCTAAACGCAAGTTGCAATGCATATTTACAATGCACACACTTCGTAAACGTATATTAAAACTTTTTGGCAACTTCCCATGTTCCTAATCGTTTGGCAACTTCCCATGTTCCTAATCGTTTGGCAACTTATTTTAATAAGTATCGTCTGTCAAAATCACGCATCATTTTTATTTAGTATGCAAACATTTGAGCTGAAATGGCTGATGAAGTATTTTCTTGTTAATTTTTAATAAATTATTTATAATTGATATTTTTTATTTAAATAATTAAACACTTTATACTGCAGAGACAAAAAGTGGACCCATGCGCACAAAAAAATTATTAATTGCAACAAGACTTCGACATGAATCAAATTTTACGGGCAAAAAGAAAGAGCGAAACAACGTTTGGGAAATGAAGCCTTAGTGAGCTACAGTAGGTTACGTATAACTTAACATATGTAGTTCTTTTGTATTAAATTTCTTAAAATATTATTGTGCATTCGAAATTAATGCAGTTTTTCAGAAATTATCTTATAATACAAATTAAACATACAGATGTATGAATTAGTTTATTTCTTCGATATCAATATCAATTTGGGTTTTCTCCACTTATGGAGTTCATTAAGTTTTAAGTTAGTTGTTCGCGATTTCTTTAAATATTCAGGGCTATCGTGAATAAAATTCCACGTGAAATTTTTCTGTGGAATTATTTCCAACTAATAGCAAGTAATAGGGAAAACAAAAAATTCTAATTGGAAAGTGAAAAAATTTCACATGTAATTTTATTCCCGATAGCCCTGATTATTATTTAATGGATGCCTAGTGGACATTTCTCGTATTCCACAATGATGAACTTTGAATGATTAACATCCCTATTTATAAAAATTATAAAGGCATTCTAAAGGCTTAATAAGCAAAATTTTATATGGAAATCTGTTTTAAAAACCATTTATAGTCTCAATAATTTTTAAATTTATGTCACTTAAATTTTTTTGGCGGTTATGGAACGATGTGTTAGTATGTGTATTTATTTTAAATTTGTAAGCAAAAAATATCGATATATCGAAATATCGATGTTTTCAAAAAATATATATCGATAATGTTTAAAAACATCTTTACGATATATATGCCCTTAACTATGAAAGTGGTCTAAGTCATATGCATTTTTGCTTCGAAATATTAAATGAATCTTAATATAACTTCAATAAATATTTACGGTCTCATTCATAAAAATTCCTTATTTCAGCTTTAATCTGTACATTACTTATGAAACAGATTTTAATTTATTAAGCTCTAATAAACATTTGTATTAATAACTAATTAATATCAGTGAATTAACTATTAAACGATTTTGCTTCTTTTGTAATTTTATGTTGGCAACATCATGCTACTTTCGCTCTCATTTTATGTTTAGTGATGCATACAACGAAGTATCTATTATCCAGGTAGTCTGTTTGAGTCGAAAAAAAGGTAAATCATTACGCATAATGTTATTAAAAAATAACTTAAAAAGTAGGCGTTTCACTTTTATTAATAAATAAACCAAAAAAAAATGTAGGTATATGTTACAAAAAATTGTATTTAAACACATTTATATTCGGCTGAGTACAGAGGTAGGCAAATACCCATTTTATTTCTGTCGATTATGCATCACTATTTTGTTTTAATTTTAATATATTATTGTACATACATACATACATACATATGCAAGCATGCAGTACCATACAAACATACGTATGCTTGTACCAGGGAAAGCCAAAAAGTTAGTTTTTGGCTGCTCAACACCAGGGTTACCGTTTATACGACTAAAGTCGCAATTTGACCCTTTTTTTAGCGGTGTGCGACTTTTTGTGAGACTTTTTTTTATCACCGACTTTCGCGACTTTTTTAATTTTGTTGGGACTTTTTACTCTTTTTTGTAAAGATTCTCACTGAAAACATTAAATTTGCAGTAAATTAAAAATTTTCTTATTATATATATCAAAAAAAAAAATCGTCAAACTTTAAAAGCAATTCACAGATTATTATTTATTTGGAAACGCTTTTATTAATTGCAACCTTGTCACGTGTAAAATCTATTTAAGAAATTTTTCGCAAATTTTCAGTAGAAGTTTCAAAGAATAGTCTAAGCAAAATAAAGCTTTTAAATAAATTAAAAATTGTGGTTTTTAGAGTGCTTATTTTACAACATTATTTTTACCCGCTGAGTCAATCAAAGAAGTTGTCTTAAAATATTTACAGGTGTGTACGAACATGCGAAAATTTTAAAATTTGCTTTGCTTAATTGTAAATTAACTAATAAATTAAAAGTAAAAACATGCAACTCAATGCTGTCAGCTTTGAATTTAATAGACAAAGATATAGAAAACCAGATTTCTTCTGCTGAACTTATTTTTAAAAATAGATATGAAATTTCAAACATCTAATACTTATGTTAAAAAAATATTGTTGAAGTACACATACATTCACCCAAAATATATGGCGTCAAGATCAAACGAATAGAATTAAAGTAAAAAGTTCACGGGGCTTTATTTGGAAATGTTTGTCAAAAATATCTTAAGTTTCACTTTTATAGCTTGATTGTTTGTAATGAATCCTAATCCTTTGACCTCGGCAGCATTCGACAGCCAAATTTATTAAACTTAAGTAAATTTGTTCAGTATACATACATGAAAATATGTATAGCAGGACATACATATAATGGAACTGTATATGTATGTAATGAAATATGCATTGTTTCAAATTATTTTTATGTTGTGTTATGCTTTTTATTAATAAAAAAAAACGTTAAAAAACGATGTGCAACTTTTATTTTCTCAAACGACTTTTTTGTGCGACTTTTTTTGTACAAAACGACCTTTTGTGCGACTTTTCAAAAATTCTTAACGGTAACCCTGCTCAACACATATCGATACTCCAACGACAATGAGTACGATAGCACATTCGCATCAACAAGCATGTTTACATACAGGCATAGATATCTATTACTACGTTTATACGCAGGGCTTATTTGCAAATAAAACTGTAAATTGTTGCCATATTATTGTTTTTATTGCGACTTACTAATTCAGAAAACTATGCACGTTTAACGCACTATTTGCAAATAAAATGCTTGAGGTTGCCACGCTTACAAATGTTTGATAACAAAAAACAATAAATGGATTAATGTTGCATAAAAAACATTAACAGAAGCAAATAATGACAATTAAAACAAATAATTATTTGATATTTTGCACATTTACACTATTATTTTTGTCAAAAAAAGTAAATTTTCTATAGAAGTGCTACCAAGTTTGTGTACTTTTGCTATTCCGTATAAACAGTGAGTTAATTTATTTGCGAATATTTTTATTTGCAAATAGCGCGTGTATAAACGTAGTATATAGCTATCAACACAAATAAGTGCGCATATCGATAGGTGCGGGTTCGATCAAACAAATGTGCTATAGATATTCGTATCAATACATGTGCGCACAAGCATGTAATGACGAGTATGACTATATGAACAATGTTACCAAATATGTAAGTATATAAAAAAAAATCGTTGTGTATGAATTTAACAAATGACTAATTTATATTATGCATTTTTTTCATGAAATCTATTTCACGAAACTTTTTCTATTTGCTAATTGCAGCGCTAGAGAAGGCACGTAACATGAATCTCTGAAGCATTTTTGACAACTTTTGATCTAATTTGGTTCTCTAGGACAAATGAAAAAATTTTCATACAACCAATTTTATGAAAAAATGTGTAAATACGAGGCGGGTTTCTTTAGCAAATTTCTATTAAAAAAGTTATATATTGCAAAAATTATGCAAACTCGCAAGGATTAAAACAATAAAAAAAAATCCCCTAAGGCTGATTATATAAACCTCAAAAAATGCAATAAGTCCAAAATTTGTTCCTCATATTAATCGCGAAAACTTGCAAAAATGCGAATATTATTTTAAAAAAATGTCCACTAAAAAATGTGAACAAAAATACTCATAGATTTTAAAAATCAAAAACAATCTCACTTACAAAAAGTTGCGAAAATTCGTGAATAATTTTTTAATTGAAAAAAGTCTTAAAATGTATAAAAACACTTGGAAAAATTTGCGACCTTGTCGAAAATTAGCAAACACTTGGTAACATAAAAAAGATAAAATATTTATATCATAGTCTTATACTGGTTGAAAATCTTTAAAACTGCAAAAAAAAACAAATAATTGGGAACAATCACTTTTATTGCGAAAAAAAGAAAACATTTGCGATAAATATCCCTAAAATAACTTACAAATACTTAAAGATCACGAATACCGAAATGGCGAAAATTCGCTAACATCAAATAGATATGCAGATGGATTAAAAATCGGTAAAATGGTAAAAAAAAAACCAGGATTTGGCTAAAAAGTCAGTTTCATCGCGAAAATTGGTGACAAACA
Source organism: Tachina grossa (assembly GCA_949987645.1). Lineage (NCBI taxonomy): Eukaryota > Metazoa > Arthropoda > Insecta > Diptera > Tachinidae > Tachina > Tachina grossa. Next base: position 71,200,683 of record OX465278.1, read on the forward strand.
AGCGCTAAAATTGTAAGGAATGCCATGGTTCAACATTTCTTCCACTAATTCGGCTATTAGCTCTAATCTAAAATGGAGCGTGTTTCTATACCCGCGGTCAAATTACTCCCGTAAATCTTTAATAGTGCTTTTAGAACTAAGGACTGAGAAGAGTGTGTGTGAATTGAATTTTATGTTAAAATATTTAGTTTGAAAAAATGTTATTACTTCAACAACTACAAACTAGTATTTCTGGGAACACTTATCAAAAAATATTTAAAAAACCGAATGTGTTGCAAGTCATGGGTATGTCGATAGATATACGTAGATATGCGGGATGTAACGGAGAATGCGCATCGATACATACAAGTATGAAATAAAGTGTGCAGGGGTATACGCAAGTATGAGAATGAATAGATATCAACACGCACTAGCATAAAAAATTTTCGATATGTGCGGGAGTATCCAAAATTTTTTGTATCGATTGGCTTTCGCTGGCTTGTACTTGCATATGCCCTTATGTTTATAATTCTATTTTTGTTTTTGCCAGTGAATGTGATTTCTTTAATTTTCAACGATGTTTATGTGTATGTATTTTTCTTTTTGTGCAATTATGCATACATACATACATGTACCGACTTACATAAATTAATACATTTGTCCAAGAACATGATTCAGGAGACATGCATAAGAATAAACAAGAAACATAAAAGTGGGAAACCACAGAAAATCTCACATAAGGGATAAAAAAATCAAGAAAATATTATTTATAATTGTTTATCAAACGCTTAAAGTAGCATGGAGGCTACATTAAAAATCTCTGAGTTATGAAACGTTTATTAAACGTCTAATAGGCTATTAAGCATTTATGAATAGTCTTTTTTCGATTTTTTCTTAGTAAGCTGTTATGAAGCGTTTATGAATAAGACGGTTAATAAATATTAAACATATTTATATTAATCGTGAGTAGAAAAACTCTAAATTAAAATGTCGCATAATATAACAATATTTTTCCAACTTCGTTTTTTTTGACGAAAATCTATTATTTACGATCGCAAATAATCGATTTTGGTCAAAAATTTAATTTCGAACATTATGTCGCTTAAGCTATTTTGGCGGTTATGGCGCGATATACATATGCATACAATTGTTAACCCGTGGAAGAAGGTAGTGTGTTTCGTAATTCCAATCCTTGTGTGAAGGTAATCGTGCGTTCACGTTTATCATAAAACTTGATTTTTACCAGAGGCTAATCGCGATTGAGTAGCCCAAACAAAGATTGGATTTGTGTAGACTACGGCATATTACGGAGCCCTCCTTTGTCGGTATTGTGTAGCAGAATCATCGGCGAAGTAAAATAATTAATAAAATGGGTACTAAGCACAGCTTCAAAATTTAATACATCTCATTTGACACTAGAAGGTGCTGCAACACTGCATTATTACAAAAAAGCGTGCAAAAAGCAGAGTTGTAAGAGAATGAAGCTTTCTTCTATTTCTTCCTTCGCCACCTGTCTTCTATCACTATCCCTTTCCCAAAGAAGGTAACACCTAGTAATAGTAGTAGGCATTAATTGTCAGAGTGTTACTTCTCTTTAAAAAAAATAATGATAATAATTTTCTTAAAGTGATTCAGCCCAATCATGAACAAAAATTCCGCGCGAGTTTTTTCACTTTTCCCTTTTCTCCTATTATGAATCTGTTTTTCCCCTGTTTTTACCAAATGCGGGAATAAAAAAACTCCCGGGGGAAAAAAGTAGGTATTATGAACGCAATTGAATTTGCTTTTTTCACTAAAAATCTTTCCCTGGCAAAACAGGAGTTTACATAAAAACATATTTAATACTCCATTAAAACAAAATGTATATACATAAACTTGTATTTTATAGTTCTTTTATTTGGATTAACATAAATAACGCCCAAATAAATCATTTATAAACTTATTTTTTCAAGTTGGTGAATTTTAATAATTTTGTTTACTCTCTCACTCAAAAAAAAAAGGGAGCAGTGCCACCAGATTAGGGGATTTGTCCCCAAAATGGGGATTTCGTCTCTAATTTGGGGACAGAATTTCGTTGGGAGGGATTTGGGGACTTTTCATTTTGAGCTCTAACAATTTGCATGTATCAGGAAAATAATTAATCGTGGATGTTGACATAATATTTTAGCACTGGTAACATTTCAGTTTTTAAAAATCTCTTAGGGCCATTATTACAACCTAAAGTTAGTTAAAATTAGGATTTTATCGGATGTATAAAAAACTTTCCATTATCGCAAATTGGATTTAACTTACCAGGTAAGATAAACTTGCCTGTAATTTATCGCTCACTTTAGGTTAAAGTAAAATTTTGCAAATGATAAAGTTTTTATACGTCCGACAAAATCCTAATTTTAACTAACTTTAAGTTGTCATAATGGCCCTCAGAGTAGTGTGGCAATCATACTATATAATGAAGATGATATTACCATCATTACCATGACCGCGAACATATGACGGGTGTTTTTTTAGAGGTATAGAACTTCGAATTGAAATAAAACACAAGAAAATCGTTTTAATGTCCATCAATTTGGCTTTATTGGAAGGATAATTTTATGCCATTAATGTTTAAATATGATTTCGGGCATGTGGCCACCGCGGCTGGCTCGAATAAAGCCAATTCTACAGGTCCAATTTTCAACCACTTTTTCGAGCATATGGGGCCGTAAGTAGTAGGGAACTGTTCATCCTGCCCCACAGTGGGTCGGTTCGCTAACCTGGCAGGTCAAAATTATTTGATGGTCAGTCTATACGGTTTTGAGGATGCTGAGTTCGACAAAAATAATTAAAAAATTCTAGCTCAATTTGTTAGGAAATATTACAGAGTTTTGCTATTGCGAACTTCGGTAGTATTAATTTTTCATGTAATATTTTCAATATTTAATTTTTCATATAATATTTTCAGTACTTTTAGAACAAGTTCTTAGCTGTCCAGAAATCCTTTTATTTTTTTGATATTGAAATGGTAATATTTATGGTTTCAGTCCAGATAAATTAAGCATTCATTCCACTGTGCACCCCCAAATTGTTAAATTTGGGTAATTAAAATTTGAAAATTGTTAAATTCTTGGAAATTTGTGTTTTTTTGTTTACATAAGGAGTTTTTTGTTTATATAAGGAGTTTTTTGTTTACATTAGGAGTTTTTTGTTTACATTAGGAGTTTTTGTTTACATTAAGTGTATGTCTGTCTGTCGGTCTGTCTGTCTGCCTGCCTGACCGTGGGAAGTTTGTGTGTGGAATATTTTGTGTGAATGTATTAAGGCGGTTCATAGTTTGGCGGTTTTTATGTGTGTATGTGACGACGGGGAAAATCATGAAAATGGTTTTTCCTAATGCTGACGGAAAATCATCTAATGATTTTTCGTAATACCGAAGGCAAAACATTATAATTTTTCCTAATGCCTACTGCAATACATGATAATTTTTCCTAATGCCTACTGCAATACATGATAATTTTTCCTAATGCCTACTGCAATACATGATTATTATTTTTTCCAAATGCCGACGGCAAAAAATGAATATAATTTTTTCAAATGCCGACGGGAAAATGATTTTTCCTAATGACGACGGGAAAACATGAAAGTTATTTTTTCTAATGCTAATGTAGGTGTTGCTAGACTGTGGGAATTTAAGGCTGACCGTGATTTGAGTGGGCGGCGTTGTTGCCGTAATATGTAACCATAGGAATTTGTGGATGTGTCTGTCTGTCTGTGAGAATTTAGGTGAAGGTTTGATTGGCAGGGGGCGGGGTGTAGTTGAGGTAGATCGATTGCGTGTGTAGTTGTGTGTGAATGTATGTGTATGTGTGTGTGTGTGTGTATGTGTATGTTTGTAGGAATTTCAATGTGTGTATTTCTGTAGGAGCTTAAGGCTGATTGTGATTTATGAGGGGTGAGGTGTTCTAGTAATATGCAACCGGGGGAATCTGTGTGTTTGTATGTCTGTAGGAGTTTAAGGCTGACCATGATTTGGGTGGGCAGGGTTGTTGACGTAATATGTATCCATGGGGATTTGTGGATGTGTCTGTCTATAGTAGTTTAAGGCTGATCGTGATTTGAGGTGGGTGAGAATGTTGTTGAGGTAAATTGGTTATGTGTATGTATGTATATATGTATTTTTGTAAGAATTTAAGATGATTGTGATTTATTAGGGCCGAGGTGTTCTTGTAATATGTAGCCGTGAGAATCTATGTGTATAGACGTCTGTAGAAGTTTAAGACTATCTGTAATTTCAGGTAGGTGAGAGTGTTGTGTTGTTGAGATTAATCTTATATATTGTATATGTATGTATGATCATGGGAATTTGTGTATGTATATCTGAGGGAGAATTTAAGGCTCGTCATGATTTGCAAAAGGTGGGGTGTTGTTGAAATTTTCTTGGATATTTCTTATATGAATTCTGCTATGTGTGTGTATTTGAGCTGGTATTTATGTGTAGGTAGAAATAAATTGTTTTCAATATCGACATATGGTACTATAAAATACTATCATATATCTGGACTTCCCTAATCCTAGTATGCTTTTATACTTACGATTGCTTTATATTTTCTCATGCTTAAATTTGTCTCGCGTTGAAGTCAGTCTGTGTGAAATTTGTTTATATTACAGATTTTGTTTATTTAACTACATTCGTCTTCTTTGACTGAAAGAGTTATCTACACACAGAGAAAAACCAACTTGAAATCAGTAAGAACCATGCTGAATTAATAAGAACCATTAGCGAAGGTTTAGTCATATTGAAATTTCTTATTTCAATATGGACAAAATATTAATTTACAGTATTCATTTATTAAACTCATTAGTTTGTAGATATCTCAATATACATTTTCTATTATATTAAAAATTATTGTATTAATGTGATGAATTCTTATTTTTAAGCTGCAGATTTTCCCTGAGTGTATGGATTGTTTATATTTGCATTGTGCTTTAACTAAACGACGCTTCATATATTTTCATGATGTAGGTCTAATAAATACTTAAGCATTGATAAGAAATTTGATATGTATACATACATATCTACAAATTGATTTTATGTATGTATGTATGTATGTATGTATGTATGTACATATATATGTACATACAAATAAGTGTTCAATTCAATCTTTGAATACATTTTTTATTTTATTTTTTGTCATGTGATGTCTGTTGTTGGTGAAATTAAAAACATTTTAATTTTTATCTGCGTTTACTTAAAAGTTTGTGAGGATTTTCTGTTGTAAGTAAAACTGAATTCTTGAAGATATGTGCTTACATACTCTATAGTAATAGTAACTATAATAGAAATATTTCTTATACTTAATTTACAGTTTTTTAAAGTATAGGGTATAAAATTTTTTCTAGCTATAGCCTTCTACATTTATTTTGGAAAGCTTGCTTTGCTTTTTGAAAATGTATAAACATTTTTAAATGAAACTGATCCGGCACTCCAGCTTAGGTACTGATAGTTTTTTTTGTTGTTAGTTAACTTACTTATTTTTTATTTTTTATTGATAAACATTGGAAATCAAAAGGGAGTTTTGTATTGTAATTATTATTTTCATAATTGTTGAAAACAATCGCTGCTTTTTGTTTGTTTTTTGCGATGAAATCATTTGAATTACTTTTGCAACTTTACGCGTTTATAAAAATTATGTTATTTTCTATATTTCTTAATTTATAAGACTTTTAGACTTTGTCCTTTAGGGGTTATATATTCTATTATACGATTATGAATAAGAATGCAGTAAGCTGATGTATTTGCTTACTGCTTCAAATTAAAATTTTATTAAATTGAATAAAAGGAGTTTTTTTTTTCTTAAACTCTGATGCAGTTAGAAGCGCTGGAGATTCTTTCATATATCAGCTTTTTTGAAATTTTTGATACATAGTATAATATAGAATTGGATAACATTTATTTTTAATTTTTATGTTAAGAAGTACGGGTATGAGACTGAATTTAAATGTACTTTTAAATTAGTTAAATCATAATGAACAAACATATTTTCTTCTTTAATAGCGATCAACAGAAAACGAACTCGTTTTCATATAATTTAGGTATACCCTATCGACGGCTCCTCTAGGATACAAGATGACTTTGTATGACGAAATTTCTGTTGCTTTATACTGATAATATGTTTACATTAATAAGATACATATACATATGTTTATTTTATGAACGGTGAGCACCTATGGCTTTTATTTAATGTTCTATATGACTTTTTTTTTAATTTTCTTTAATAATTTTCTCCCCATAATAGCATTCTAAATATTTCAAGGGCTCAAATGCTGTGTAGTCTTCTTCTGCAAACTTAACTAAACGTCTAACTTCTTCCAATGCTTCTTTATAAGAAGATATTTTGTTATGGTCTTCTTCTACGATACGTGCCCATCGGGCAGAGTGTACGTATTAGTTGGTCAGTCAGTCTCTATTTTTATTTATTTATTTTTTTCTTCTAATGTGCCACTCCTTTTTTTAGATTTTACTACTTGGAATAGAGAATTTTTGTCTAATTTTTTGGTGGGTATATACATTAGGTATGTAGAAATTAGTTTAGATACAAAGAAATGCATGTTTAATATACAACTATTGTATCAAATCGATCTCAAATAACTCAGTTACCTCTACCAGCAATTCACCGTTGGTGTATCCATAAAGTGTTAGAAACAATGAAATATCTATGTTTTGAGAGAATTTTTCCCCTCAAGTATTTCTACATGAGGTTTGAGGGGTCAATCACTGTCGCATTCATATGTAATGATTATTCACTTAAAAAACGTCATCATCATCACCATCAATCATCTCCGTATACAATACATTCATGAGTTGGGTTGATCCAGATACAATTGCTGTCTCATCACCTTCTAACAGCTTTATATATTTTGCTAGTATGCATGCCTTAGCATGCTTCTATCGATAGTGACGTAAGAGTCCGAGATGTAGAGTGTTACAATTAAAAATCTTTACTATTAGAATATACCAGTTCGCTCTTTTGAATTTTTACAAAGTAGATACATATGTATGTATTTCATTGACCACAAAATCATAAAATTTCTTTGCTTACAAAATTGTATGACGTGAAGATTTTTTTTTTTTTTTTTTTTTTTTTTTTTTTTTTTTAAATTATACATGCTTCGGCATGCTTTCATTTTTTTTTTTCTATAAATTTATGTAATACTCATACAGATACAGATATAAAGTAAGATCTGTTTACTGTACATTTTAAAATTTATGCATGCTTCAGCATGATTCTAGTTGAAGCGTATATTCATTCACTAAGTTTGTTTGATACTTATTCATACACATGTACATTCTTAAAGATTGGATATCAAAGTCCAATTTCCGTAGTTTATCTATATTTTCTAAAGATCTGATAGCTAAAGAAATAAATAGAGTGAAGATCTTCTATAATAATCCCATTTTCATATTGTAAAATTTTGCGTGCTAGCGCTTTCGATGGGAAAATATACATACAACTTTATAAAAAGTGATAATATGATGTGCTGCTGAATATTGCACTATGTTATAGTTCATTTTAAACACTGAAGTTTTAGCAATATTTCATTCCGACCAGAATTCCACTACATTTAGTTAATTATCTTTCTTAAGACTCATCATTCCTAATCAATCCTGCAAAAACAACACAAACTAGATTTTTCGTTTTAATTTTATTTTTTTTTTTAAATTCAACATTCATTCTTCAAATTACTTTATACTATATTAAGTAGCTTTTCCTCATTTGTTGAGTTGACTTTAATAGGAGACATTTTAATGGTACGATGAACTTTTCTATTACATGCATTGAGTAAATCTTTATACATACCAATCCACTTATATGAACCATTAAAGCTAATTCTTTTCACATCATACCTTTCAATGATCTATTAAATCATTCTAATATTGATGCTTTCATATTAAGTAATCTTTAATCTTCTATTTATGTATGAGTTTTCTCAAGTATTTATTAAAAAATTCTTTAGAATCATCTGTTTGTAAGTTTTTTGGTACCCGTACCACTTCAAAAATATTTTCCATTGCCTTGGTTTTTAGAGTGCAGCTTTTATTTTCAGCTGTACTTTGAGAATGTGTCAATTACAGTCTTCAAAAATCAACAATTTCTATTTTCTGTAGAATAGTTCTACATTTCACCTAACTTAGCTCCATAAAACATCATATATTCCTGTCATTACATCTCTACAAGCACAAACAGTTGTTGAAATTTAATATGGACTTCGTTAACTAAATTCCTTTTTAAAGACATTGAATTGTTTCACAGATTTTTTCGAAAGTGTTGTGATCTACATCTTGCACTTTCAGCTATTTATACTAACATGTAGTTAATTTTCTAATCTATATATTTAACCGTAAACTCTTCAATTTGTTTTTAATTATTTACTTTTTAGAATTGCTTTTTCAATTTTATAACTGTCTTCTTTCTCTAATTTTATTTCACGTTGTAGTTCCTCAATTTGCATTTAAATATATTCTTGAATATTAATGCTTTAAGCTATATTATTAATTTGTCTTGTATTTTATCTTCATTCAGTTTAATGTAACTATCAACAATAGTTTATATCTAATTCATTTATGCCTTCCAATACTGATAAGTCAGTATAAATGTCTTCAGAATTGGAAGTCTATGAGTAAAATCATCGTCATCATCATTCTCAGTATTAGCATCATTAAATATGATGGTATTATCAAATATTGTTGCTTCTACTAGTTTCTTTTGGGGTACTTGTCTATATCTTGAGTGAAGGTTTCTCAGGCTTCAAACTTGTATATTTTCAACTTCTGTCTTGATTTTACTTTCTTCTTTCATAAGAATTCTTTTAATATTTTTAGAACTATTTATGAATTCTTCTGCTATAGGTTTAAATGTATCTTTTAGTTGTTCACTTGTATCTATTTCACCAGTTTTTATACTACGAAGCTTTTTCTTCAACACATTTCTTGTCAACACCAACTGTTTTAAAATTTTCTCATCCAGGGCAAATAACAGGTATCAGCAATCATATCAGCTTTTCAGGAGCTGGTCTGGTTTTCAGATCAGCTTTTCAGGACCTGGTCTGGTTTTCAGATCAGCTTTTCAGGAGCTGGTCTGGTTTTCAGATCAGCTTTTCAGGACCTGGTCTGGTTTTCAGATCAGCTTATCAGGACCTGGTCTGGTTTTCAGATCAGCTTTTCAGGACCTGGTCTGGTTTTCAGATCAGCTTTTCAGGACCTGGTCTGGTTTTCAGATCAGCTTATCAGGACCTGGTCTGGTTTTCAGATCAGCTTATCAGGAGCTGGTCTGGTTTTCAGATCAGCTTATCAGGAGCTGATCTGATTTTTAGATCAGCTTATCAGGTAACAGATCAGGCTATCAGGAGCTGTTCAGATTTTCATTTCAAGATATCTGAGTCAGATTTAGTTATCAGTGTACAAGTAGCTAGCCATTTATAACATTTATATACATGAAGTTTAAAGTCAGATGAAATACGAAAAAGTAAAGTTTTATCTAGTAAAATTATTTTCTATAACGATCATCGTTTAATTCACTATCTTTGCTTATAATCAAAAATCCATACTTATCCTTTCAACATGCTTTTTATTTTTCTCACCTAACTTAAACATTAAATATACATTATGATGATCTCTTATTAAATGTTTGGTGATTCTGGTGTAAGTTTTACATAAGTAGAATGAATCAACATTCTTATCTCTCCCCATACAAAAATATGCTTCCCATACGCATCATCGTTAAATATCATATTGGAATTACTTTGGACTGAAATAACAGATTCACTATCGGTAAATTTTGTAATATATTATTATTTTAATTGATGTAATTAATTTCTTCAGATATTTATATCTGGGGTGATATAAAGATTTTGAGTATAAATAAATGTTCTCAAAATTTAAGTCCATTAGGACTTTCTAGCAAGCCAATCATAGCGTTTTTTTTTCGTAATTTGACAGGTCAACTATTGTTGCACGAATAGAATTTGATATAAGGGAACTATGATTTATTTTTGAACTATCGTTCGATGAATCATCAATATTTCGTACCAAGGTATTTTAGGTTGTTTTACTAACCGCATTTATGTAGCTAAATACATTTTATAAATATTATCTCTTATTATAAAAAAATAAACTAATACAGCTATACCATATCAGAAAATATTTTCTGAAATCGTATAGCTGCATTAGTTTATTTTTTCTATAATAAGAGATAATGATCCACACTCATAATCAAAACAGCATAAAAATATCCTTTTTTTGACTATGAGTATGCATCAATATTTATGAAATGCGTTTAGTTACAAAAATGTGGTTAGTAAAACAAAGTATATTTTAACAGCCTTATTTATAACACTTATTAGGGCTTTATAAAGACTTTTTAAGAAAAAATTTTTATAAAAAATTTGTTTTAAAAAGCCTTTCCAAAGCCTTAATAAGTATTATAAATAAGGCTGTAAGAGTTTAAAATCAGTATTTTTTATGATAATACTGATTTGAAACTCTTAAAATATTCTTTGTTTTGACTATGAGTAGGGGCCATTATCTCTTATTATAGGACAAATAAAATAATATAGCTATACGATTTCAGAAAATATTTTCTGATATCGTATAGCTACATTTTTAATTTTTCTATAATAAGAGATAATATTTATGAAATACATTTCATAAATATTGGCGCATACTCATAGTAAAAACAACCTAAAAATACCTTGGTACGAAATATTGATGAATCATCAAAATTTCATACCATCCTATATTTATGTTGTTTTACTAATCGCATTTTGTAAATAAATGCATTTCATAAATATTATCTATTATTATAGAAAGAATCAAATAGTATGGTTATATGATATTAGAAAACATGATTTCTGATATCATATAATCATACTATTTTATTTTTCTATAATAAGAGATAATGACTCATACTCATAGTCAAAACAAAGGATATTTATATGCTGTTTTGATTATGAGTATGCGTCAATATTTATGAAATGCATTTAGTTATAAAATGCGGTTAGTAAAACAAAGTATATTTTAAGTGTTTAAGACCACCATTTTATGGTAATACCGGTTTTAAACACTTAAAGCATACTTTGTTTTGACTATGAGCATGAGCTGATATTTATGAAATGGATTTTATAAATATTGACTCATACCCTTAGTCAAAACAACATAAATAATTCTTGGTACGAAATATTGATGAATCATCGAACGATAGTTCAAAAATAAATCATAGTTCCTTTATATCAAATTCTATTCGTGCAACAATAGTTGACCTGTCAAATTACGAAAAAAAAAACGCTATGATTGGCTTGCTAGAAAGTCCTAATGGACTTAAATTTTGAGAACATTTATTTATACTCAAAATCTTTATATCACCCCAGATATAAATATCTGAAGAAATTAATTACATCAATTAAAATAATAATATATTACAAAATTTACCGATAGTGAATCTGTTATTTCAGTCCAAAGTAATTCCAATATGATATTTAACGATGATGCGTATGGGAAGCATATTTTTGTATGGGGAGAGATAAGAATGTTGATTCATTCTACTTATGTAAAACTTACACCAGAATCACCAAACATTTAATAAGAGATCATCATAATGTATATTTAATGTTTAAGTTAGGTGAGAAAAATAAAAAGCATGTTGAAAGGATAAGTATGGATTTTTGATTATAAGCAAAGATAGTGAATTAAACGATGATCGTTATAGAAAATAATTTTACTAGATAAAACTTTACTTTTTCGTATTTCATCTGACTTTAAACTTCATGTATATAAATGTTATAAATGGCTAGCTACTTGTACACTGATAACTAAATCTAACTCAGATATCTTGAAATGAAAATCTGAATAGCTCCTGATAGCCTGATCTGTTACCTGATAAGCTGATCTAAAAATCAGATCAGCTCCTGATAAGCTGATCTGAAAACCAGACCAGCTCCTGATAAGCTGATCTGATAACCAGACCAGCTCCTGATAAGCTGATCTGAAAACCAGACCAGCTCCTGATAAGCTGATCTGAAAACGAGACCAGGTCCTGATAAGCTGATCTGAAAACCAGACCAGGTCCTGAAAAGCTGATCTGAAAACCAGACCAGGTCCTGAAAAGCTGATCTGAAAACCAGACCAGGTCCTGAAAAGCTGATCTGAAAACCAGACCAGGTCCTGATAAGCTGATCTGAAAACCAGACCAGGTCCTGAAAAGCTGATCTGAAAACCAGACCAGCTCCTGAAAAGCTGATATGATTGCTGATACCTGTTATTTGCCCTGGATGAGAAAATTTTAAAACAGTTGGTGTTGACAAGAAATGTGTTGAAGAAAAAGCTTCGTAGTATAAAAACTGGTGAAATAGATACAAGTGAACAACTAAAAGATACATTTAAACCTATAGCAGAAGAATTCATAAATAGTTCTAAAAATATTAAAAGAATTCTTATGAAAGAAGAAAGTAAAATCAAGACAGAAGTTGAAAATATACAAGTTTAAAGCCTGAGAAACCTTCACTCAAGATATAGACAAGTACCCCAAAAGAAACTAGTAGAAGGAACAATATTTGATAATACCATCATATTTAATGATGCTAATACTGAGAATGATGATGACGATGATTTTACTCATAGACTTCCAATTCTGAAGACATTTATACTGACTTATCAGTATTGGAAGGCATAAATGAATTAGATACAAACTATTGTTGATAGTTACATTAAACTGAATGAAGATAAAATACAAGACAAATTAATAATATAGCTTAAAGCATTAATATTCAAGAATATATTTAAATGCAAATTGAGGAACAACAACGTGAAATAAAATTAGAGAAAGAAGACAGTTATAAAATTGAAAAAGCAATTCTAAAAAGTAAATAATTAAAAACAAATTGAAGAGTTTACGGTTAAATATATAGATTAGAAAATTAACTACATGTTAGTATAAATAGCTGAAAGTGCAAGATGTAGATCACAACACTTTCGAAAAAATCTGTGAAACAATTCAATGTCTTTAAAAAGGAATTTAGTTAACGAAGTCCATATTAAATTTCAACAACTGTTTGTGCTTGTAGAGATGTAATGACAGGAATATATGATGTTTTATGGAGCTAAGTTAGGTGAAATGTAGAACTATTCTACAGAAAATAGAAATTGTTGATTTTTGAAGACTGTAATTGACACATTCTCAAAGTACAGCTGAAAATAAAAGCTGCACTCTAAAAACCAAGGCAATGGAAAATATTTTTGAAGTGGTACGGGTACCAAAAAACTTACAAACAGATGATTCTAAAGAATTTTTTAATAAATACTTGAGAAAACTCATACATAAATAGAAGATTAAAGATTACTTAATATGAAAGCATCAATATTAGAATGATTTAATAGATCATTGAAAGGTATGATGTGAAAAGAATTAGCTTTAATGGTTCATATAAGTGGATTGGTATGTATAAAGATTTACTCAATGCATGTAATAGAAAAGTTCATCGTACCATTAAAATGTCTCCTATTAAAGTCAACTCAACAAATGAGGAAAAGCTACTTAATATAGTATAAAGTAATTTGAAGAATGAATGTTGAATTTAAAAAAAAAAATAAAATTAAAACGAAAAATCTAGTTTGTGTTGTTTTTGCAGGATTGATTAGGAATGATGAGTCTTAAGAAAGATAATTAACTAAATGTAGTGGAATTCTGGTCGGAATGAAATATTGCTAAAACTTCAGTGTTTAAAATGAACTATAACATAGTGCAATATTCAGCAGCACATCATATTATCACTTTTTATAAAGTTGTATGTATATTTTCCCATCGAAAGCGCTAGCACGCAAAATTTTACAATATGAAAATGGGATTATTATAGAAGATCTTCACTCTATTTATTTCTTTAGCTATCAGATCTTTAGAAAATATAGATAAACTACGGAAATTGGACTTTGATATCCAATCTTTAAGAATGTACATGTGTATGAATAAGTATCAAACAAACTTAGTGAATGAATATACGCTTCAACTAGAATCATGCTGAAGCATGCATAAATTTTAAAATGTACAGTAAACAGATCTTACTTTATATCTGTATCTGTATGAGTATTACATAAATTTATAGAAAAAAAATTAAAGCATGCCGAAGCATGTATAATTTAAAAAACAAAATCCTCACGTCATACAATTTTGTAAGCAAAGAAATTTTATGATTTTGTGGTCAATGAAATACATACATATGTATCTACTTTGCAAAAATTCAAAAGAGCGAACTGGTAAATTCTAATAGTAAAGATTTTTAATTGTAACACTACTACATCTCGGACTCTTACGTCACTATCGATAGAAGCATGCTAAGGCATGCATACTAGCAAAATATATAAAGCTGTTAGAAGGTGATGAGACAGCAATTGTATCTGGATCAACCCAACTCATGAATGTATTGTATACGGAGATGATTGACGGTGATGATGACGTTTTTTAAGTGAATAATCATTACATATGAATGCGACAGTGATTGACCCCTCAAACCTCATGTAGAAATACTTGAGGGGAAAAATTCTCTCAAAATATAGATATTTCATTGTTTCTAACACTTTATGAATACACCAACGGTGAATTGCTGGTAGAGGTAACTGAGTTATTTGAGATCGATTTGATACAATAGTTGTATATTAAACATGCATTTCTTTGTATCTAAACTAATTTCTACATACCTAATGTATATACCGACCAAAAAATTAGACAAAAATTCTCTATTCCAAGTAGTAAAATCTGAAAAAGGAGTGGCACATTAGAAGAAAAAAAAATAAATAAAAATAGAGACTGACTGACCAACTAATACGTACACTCTGCCCGATGGGCACACAAAACACACTTAAACATTTCAGAAATATATATACAATACGCTGAACTTTAATAAAATGAAAAAAAAAGTCATATAGAACATTAAATAAAAGCCATAGGTGCTCACCGTTCATAAAATAAACATATGTATATGTATCTTATTAATGTAAACATATTATCAGTATAAAGCAACAGAAATTTCGTCATACAAAGTCATCTTGTATCCTAGAGGAGCCGTCGATAGGGTATACCTAAATTATATGAAAACGAGTTCGTTTTCTGTTGATCGCTATTAAAGAAGAAAATATGTTTGTTCATTATGATTTAACTAATTTAAAAGTACATTTAAATTCAGTCTCATACCCGTACTTCTTAACATAAAAATTAAAAATAAATGTTATCCAATTCTATATTATACTATGTATCAAAAATTTCAAAAAAGCTGATATATGAAAGAATCTCCAGCGCTTCTAACTGCATCAGAGTTTAAGAAAAAAAAAACTCCTTTTATTCAATTTAATAAAATTTTAATTTGAAGCAGTAAGCAAATACATCAGCTTACTGCATTCTTATTCATAATCGTATAATAGAATATATAACCCCTAAAGGACAAAGTCTAAAAGTCTTATAAATTAAGAAATATAGAAAATAACATAATTTTTATAAACGCGTAAAGTTGCAAAAGTAATTCAAATGATTTCATCGCAAAAAACAAACAAAAAGCAGCGATTGTTTTCAACAATTATGAAAATAATAATTACAATACAAAACTCCCTTTTGATTTCCAATGTTTATCAATAAAAAATAAAAAATAAGTAAGTTAACTAACAACAAAAAAAACTATCAGTACCTAAGCTGGAGTGCCGGATCAGTTTCATTTAAAAATGTTTATACATTTTCAAAAAGCAAAGCAAGCTTTCCAAAATAAATGTAGAAGGCTATAGCTAGAAAAAATTTTATACCCTATACTTTAAAAAACTGTAAATTAAGTATAAGAAATATTTCTATTATAGTTACTATTACTATAGAGTATGTAAGCACATATCTTCAAGAATTCAGTTTTACTTACAACAGAAAATCCTCACAAACTTTTAAGTAAACGCAGATAAAAATTAAAATGTTTTTAATTTCACCAACAACAGACATCACATGACAAAAAATAAAATAAAAAATGTATTCAAAGATTGAATTGAACACTTATTTGTATGTACATATATATGTACATACATACATACATACATACATACATAAAATCAATTTGTAGATATGTATGTATACATATCAAATTTCTTATCAATGCTTAAGTATTTATTAGACCTACATCATGAAAATATATGAAGCGTCGTTTAGTTAAAGCACAATGCAAATATAAACAATCCATACACTCAGGGAAAATCTGCAGCTTAAAAATAAGAATTCATCACATTAATACAATAATTTTTAATATAATAGAAAATGTATATTGAGATATCTACAAACTAATGAGTTTAATAAATGAATACTGTAAATTAATATTTTGTCCATATTGAAATAAGAAATTTCAATATGACTAAACCTTCGCTAATGGTTCTTATTAATTCAGCATGGTTCTTACTGATTTCAAGTTGGTTTTTCTCTGTGTGTAGATAACTCTTTCAGTCAAAGAAGACGAATGTAGTTAAATAAACAAAATCTGTAATATAAACAAATTTCACACAGACTGACTTCAACGCGAGACAAATTTAAGCATGAGAAAATATAAAGCAATCGTAAGTATAAAAGCATACTAGGATTAGGGAAGTCCAGATATATGATAGTATTTTATAGTACCATATGTCGATATTGAAAACAATTTATTTCTACCTACACATAAATACCAGCTCAAATACACACACATAGCAGAATTCATATAAGAAATATCCAAGAAAATTTCAACAACACCCCACCTTTTGCAAATCATGACGAGCCTTAAATTCTCCCTCAGATATACATACACAAATTCCCATGATCATACATACATATACAATATATAAGATTAATCTCAACAACACAACACTCTCACCTACCTGAAATTACAGATAGTCTTAAACTTCTACAGACGTCTATACACATAGATTCTCACGGCTACATATTACAAGAACACCTCGGCCCTAATAAATCACAATCATCTTAAATTCTTACAAAAATACATATATACATACATACACATAACCAATTTACCTCAACAACATTCTCACCCACCTCAAATCACGATCAGCCTTAAACTACTATAGACAGACACATCCACAAATCCCCATGGATACATATTACGTCAACAACCCTGCCCACCCAAATCATGGTCAGCCTTAAACTCCTACAGACATACAAACACACAGATTCCCCCGGTTGCATATTACTAGAACACCTCACCCCTCATAAATCACAATCAGCCTTAAGCTCCTACAGAAATACACACATTGAAATTCCTACAAACATACACATACACACACACACACACACACACACACACACACATACACATACATTCACACACAACTACACACGCAATCGATCTACCTCAACTACACCCCGCCCCCTGCCAATCAAACCTTCACCTAAATTCTCACAGACAGACAGACACATCCACAAATTCCTATGGTTACATATTACGGCAACAACGCCGCCCACTCAAATCACGGTCAGCCTTAAATTCCCACAGTCTAGCAACACCTACATTAGCATTAGAAAAAATAACTTTCATGTTTTCCCGTCGTCATTAGGAAAAATCATTTTCCCGTCGGCATTTGAAAAAATTATATTCATTTTTTGCCGTCGGCATTTGGAAAAAATAATAATCATGTATTGCAGTAGGCATTAGGAAAAATTATCATGTATTGCAGTAGGCATTAGGAAAAATTATCATGTATTGCAGTAGGCATTAGGAAAAATTATAATGTTTTGCCTTCGGTATTACGAAAAATCATTAGATGATTTTCCGTCAGCATTAGGAAAAACCATTTTCATGATTTTCCCCGTCGTCACATACACACATAAAAACCGCCAAACTATGAACCGCCTTAATACATTCACACAAAATATTCCACACACAAACTTCCCACGGTCAGGCAGGCAGACAGACAGACCGACAGACAGACATACACTTAATGTAAACAAAAACTCCTAATGTAAACAAAAAACTCCTAATGTAAACAAAAAACTCCTTATATAAACAAAAAACTCCTTATGTAAACAAAAAAACACAAATTTCCAAGAATTTAACAATTTTCAAATTTTAATTACCCAAATTTAACAATTTGGGGGTGCACAGTGGAATGAATGCTTAATTTATCTGGACTGAAACCATAAATATTACCATTTCAATATCAAAAAAATAAAAGGATTTCTGGACAGCTAAGAACTTGTTCTAAAAGTACTGAAAATATTATATGAAAAATTAAATATTGAAAATATTACATGAAAAATTAATACTACCGAAGTTCGCAATAGCAAAACTCTGTAATATTTCCTAACAAATTGAGCTAGAATTTTTTAATTATTTTTGTCGAACTCAGCATCCTCAAAACCGTATAGACTGACCATCAAATAATTTTGACCTGCCAGGTTAGCGAACCGACCCACTGTGGGGCAGGATGAACAGTTCCCTACTACTGCCGTATGTTGGCAATAACGCCACGAATGTTGGCTTCCAAGTCCCCTAACGTTTCTGGTTTGTTGGCGTAGACGAGCGACTTCACATGTCCCCAAAGAAAATAATCCAATGGTGTCAAATCACACGATCTTGGTGGCCAATTGACAGGTCCATTCCGCGAAATTATGCGCTCATCGAATGTTTCCTTCAATAAATCGATTGTGACGTGCGCTGTGTGGCATGTAGCGCCGCCTTGTTGGAACCACAACTCATCCACATTCATGCCATCCAATTCGGGAACAAAATAGTCGGTTATCATGGCTCTATACCGGTCTCCATTAACGGTAACTGACTTTCCAGCATTATTTCGGAAGAAGTATGGCCCAATGACTCCACCAGCCCATAGAGCACACCAAACAGTCAGTTTTTGTGGATGTAATGGCGTCTCAAGGGTCTCATGTGGATTCTCTTCACTCCAAATGCGGCAATTTTGCTTGTTGACGTAGCCATTCAACCAAAAATGAGCCTCATCACTGAACAAAATTTTGCGATGAAAATCAGCATCGAGATCAATCTCATTTTCGGCCCATACACCAAAATCACGACGCATTGCATGGTCTCGCGGCTTTAATTCTTGCACAAGCTGGATCTTGTAAGGTCGCAAGCCAAGATCTTTGCGCAAAATCTTCCATAAAGTTGATGGACAAAGCTCCAATTGCTGTGCACGGTGGCGAATCGATTCATTCGGGTCCTCTTCAACACTTTGCTCTACAGCGGCAATTGTTTCTTCGGTGCGCACTGTTCGACGTCTCTGCGGATGCGTATTATCACATAGAGTAAACGTAGTGTGAAAACGATCCATGGTTAACCGAATTAATTGCTCTGATGGACGATTATGTCGACCATAAAATGGACGGAGCTTGCGGTAAACTTAGCGAACTGAACCATTATTTTCGAAATAAATTTGCACGATTTGCAAGCGTTGTTCTTTTGTCAACCTGTGAAATGGCAAACCAAACTAAATATTAATCACTTGACAGCTGACAAAATGGCCGCCAGTTAAAAAAGTGATGCCAACTTAAAGTTCTATACCTCAATAAAAAACACCCATTACATATGTATATGTACATAGAAAAAACCGTGCTCGCAGCTGCAGAACTAGCTCTTTGTCAATTTAATTTTTTTTCTTTTGAAAAAGAAAAATTACTGTTGAAAGTTTTGATTGTGCAATTGTTCTACGTACGGTTCTACCTTAGTTATTGTGTCACGCATAAAAAAAAACTATGTATACATGTGTCATTCCCAGAAAATATGAAAAACTTTAAACTTTTTAAAAACTTGCAATTTAAGCACATTACAAAACATAGATTTGATTAGGTGTATGGAATTTTGAAAAATATTATACATAGGCTTTTGGGCAATAGTATATCAGTACGAAGATAATGCCGGAAATTACTTCTTTTGTGAAATTGTAGCTGCTGTGTTCAACCTGTTGATAGTGCCAATAAGTCATGCGTTTGTGGAGAGAATATTTTCATGCATGAACACTACCAAAATCAAATTAAGGAATAATCTGCAATATGAAATGTTAGAATCTGTAATAAGAATAAAATCACATTTAAATATTTATAAGATATGCTGCCATAAATTTGAGCTTCCTGAAGAAATGATAAAAAGGGAGTTGTAGAGGATGGAGACGAATATTGACGATGTCTATGAAGTTTTGGATTGGGAAATTATTTAGAATATTTCCATTGCAAAAATGTATTTATGTATGCAATAACTTCATAAATTCGTATTCACCCCTATCGTGAATAAAATGGGAAATTTTTGTTCCCATGAAATTTTCATTCCCCATGAAGGGTAATTTGCAATCGCAAATTTCAGGGGAACGTTTGTTCCCGTTATCAATGTGTAGTGAATGTAAAAAACGTGAAGAAGACTTGTAAAGCTTCAAAATTAATTGAAACTCAAACAAATTAAGTTTAATAATAAGAAATACACATACTTTGGGTTTCAAACATAGTGTAAAGTTGTGTTTTAATTGTTTTAAAATTTACGTGATGTGAACCAAAGAGATTCATGTCCAATGAAAAAAGGGTTTCCAAGGTATTATTGTTATTAATCGTGGACATTATTTATTGATCTTGCCCTAAAAATTATTATTTATAAGTTTTTATATATAATTGCAAGTATAGTATTGAAATTACGCAGTGTATTAATTCAGTTCGCCTGCAGAGATAAAGTGAACAAAACGAAGACAAAAGTGAAAAAATCCACGATGAGGGGAATCAAGAGAAATTACGATTGCAATTTGGGTAAAAGGGAAAATATTTCGAGGGAAAAACTGTTCACGATAGGGGTAATTATTTTTTTGCTATTATCTTCTTCAGATTGTCTACTTCGACTGACTCCAATCGAATCAAAACAATGGATGGAAAAGTAAATCCTAAATTTTAGTTTTATATTCTGATCTCAAAAACTAATACTATTTAATGTAACTTCTAAAATTAAATATCAATATTAATTGATAGTATTAATTAATAATCTTATAATAAAGAAACTTGAAAGTGCATTTTTGTTAATTGTTAAGTTTTTACACACATATTTTATGAACGTTTTTAGTTAATAAAAACATTAAAAAAATAAAAATTAAGAATTGTGTCAATAGTACGAAAAAAAAACAATTTCTCTTGTAACTTTGTGAAAATCTTATTTCGCATCCCTGCGCATGACTTAATAATAATTTTATGAATGATATACTATTTTTGGAGACAAAAGTTAGGATTTTTCTGTTGAAATGGGGATTTTTGGGTACATGACGTTTTAAATTGCGGACAAGAGTAAACATTTTTCTGGCAGCACTGAAAGGGAGAAACAAAATGTCGACAAACAAGCAAAACAACGAGCAAGGTGTATCTAACTAGGTGCCAGCGCTACTTCAGCTGATAATTTTTTGTTCTGGGTGCTTTGTAGCTGACGAATGTCAAAAACTTCGATTTTGTTTTGGTTTTAGTACAATTATTTTTGTCCTTTTGACATTCTTCGGTTCTTTACACAGCTATGGTTGCCGTATTTTTGTATAACAAATCCTTACGCAGTCACCTGTGTAATTACACCATGACAACGAGCTTCGTAATGCGGTGATGCCACATATTACTTTTTTTTTGTTCCCAAGGAATTTATGATTGGAGGAATGTTTTCTCGAGAAAATTATTTTCCGTGAGAATACATTCCGAGGGAATATTCATGATTGGGCTGATTATTCTGCATTCGAAATTAATGATACAATGCAGT
Organism: Tachina grossa; assembly: GCA_949987645.1. Lineage (NCBI taxonomy): Eukaryota > Metazoa > Arthropoda > Insecta > Diptera > Tachinidae > Tachina > Tachina grossa. The sequence goes on from OX465278.1 coordinate 71,222,415, forward strand.
TTGTTATTTCCAATTTCCAAATGTTCAATCTTCGGCAAGGTTCTTGTTTTGACCTTCTGTACACGGTCCGAACACTGTTGAAGGTCACATCTTAAGCTTTCCATAAAGGATGATAATTCCGATCGTATCTCAGAAATTGATGTTTTAATTACGTTTTTTACGGCTTGTTGTTCTTGTTTCATTTCTGCAACAAGTGCACTGCATTGATTTACTAACCTACTCTCAAGGTCTGAAAAACATAGCTTCAAGGTTACATTATCATTTTTTGACTCATGTTTAGAACACCCATCGGTACATGTAAAGCTAATGCAATCGTAGGAACCAATTTGTTCTTATAGGACGGCTGGAATGTTGACACAGGCAATATGATACCAGATCCCTACTCCACAAAAGCTTATCAACTTTTCACTTTGCACTTATCAAATTACATTTTTTGGTAAAGTGATAAGTGTTTCTGTTCTACAATATTCTTTGCAAATTTCACTTTGCGCTAAGCATATTTTTGCAAGGACTTTGCTCTCTTTGTAAATTCCTTGCACTCTTTGTATAGTATTTGTACTCTTTGCAAAGTCTTAGCGTTCTCCTGCAAAGTGAGTGTGCAAAGTGTTCCTAAAAACGTTTAACCATCTTTGCATTTCTGTCTTATAACTTTTCCCTTCATTCCTAAATAGAACTTGTTAAAATTAGCCGTACATTAAAAATTAAAAAATAAACTTGCAATGCTTCATGTGATTAAAAAATAGTTTTCAAAACAATAAAGTAATTATTTTTTATAAAATTATTATAAATATATGCATCCATATTCATAAAATATAAAATGTATTTGAAATCCATTTTAAGAAAACTTTGTATGAAAAACTTAAAATAAAATACATTTCAAACTTATTTTAAATTTTATGAACATGGGTCTTAGAACATATTAAAGTTTTCATTTCATTTTGAAACTTAATAAAGTAGATAAAAAGGTTGCTTGTGAAGAAGTTTTGAAAAATCCCAATCCCAATTTTGAACGTAACGTTTTCAATGTGTTATCTAAAATTATTTTGCTATCTTTAATAGAATATATAAGAATGCTTGAAACAAGTTTATACAAGTATAATTTAAAATAATAATATAATTTAGAGCTGAAATATTTAATTTTTTTTTGCTTACCTACGCACATACGAATGCAATGTAACATTGTTATGATTATTATGTTTGAAAATAATAGAAGATTTATCCACGAATTTTATTTTGTTAATTTGCTAAGAGGTCTTTCACCTTCCAACTTTTTGACAAACTTATCAAAATTTGCTTTGCAAAAATAGAATTTACAGTTATTGTGGAACGAAAAAGCATAATTATTTGCAGTCTTTGCAAATTACACTTTTCAATATTAACTTTGCACTTTGCACAAGAGAACGTACGTGGAACAGAAATTGCAAAGAGATCATAAAAACTGCAAAGATTTTGCAATTTACACTTATCAATTTCAACTTATCACTCATAAAATTTTATAGTTCTGAGTAATAAAAAGTTTTGCAAATTGATGAAAAATTTGATAAGTGGAATGTGAAAAGTTGATAAGCTGTTTTCTGGAATAGGGCCCTGGTCAGCTTTCACCACAATTTTACCACAAACTTTGCATTTTGGTGCAGGTGCCATTTTCTTTTCTTCACGATAAAGTTAAAAAGCAGTTTTGTATATTAGAAAATAGGGGACTGCGTAAACAATCTTGAAACGTAAGTAAGTCTTGTTTTTTAAATCTATTGTTGTAGCATGTATTATACTAAACCAATAATAAATGATGTCGTTTAATAAGCCAAGCACGATGGATGTATTGATGTACGTGTATATGAATGTTTGCAAGCGATGTCGCGAAGACTTCTTGTTCGTAACAAACACTCAAAAGAAGTAGTGCCAGTTAAAAATGGCATAGTTACATAAATTAATTGGTTAGAGCGTGATGGGTGTTGGATTGTACATCTTAAAAATTAACTATTGTGTTATTACAACGGGTCGCCAGTGTGTACGCAATTTGTTAAGAGTAGCCTGAAAAGAATTATGTAAAATACAGCGTAAATTTCAGTGAGAGTGGCCCCGCCTATTTTTGCAATATATTTCTGCTTAGCCGAAGTACATAAATCAAAAGGATATGCCCAATGCGCATGCAAAGTTTCAATAGGGTAGCTGGTGCTTTAATTTTTGGATTTTCCAATTGAGTAAATCAATGAGGAATATTTGTCTAGAAAATGTCAGCTCTCTACAGTATAATATTACGTAAAATTTTTATGGGCCTGTCCCCGTCGACTTTTATATCTGCTAGTGATTATGGTTCATGTAAAGTTTCGTAAGAAAAAGCTATTGAGAAATATATGAGTAATAGACTAAAAACTGCTAAGCCGAAGCACATAAAAGAAAAAGCTAGGATTTATGGGTGTAGTCGCGGCCACTTTTTAAAACAGGACATTTTGGATTAACATAAGTGCAATGTGGATCAGCAATTCTGATTAAGTCAAGACTCAAGCACTATGTCCTTGATAACGTTATGAAGAATATTTGCAAGCAACGAATATTTTCATAGAAAATTTTTGTGCGAATTTCGTGATATCATCAATTTACTCACCTCCCAGATTTTCAGTTACCGAAGATCAGTATGAGAAGTTCTACAAATCGCTTGGATCTTGTTTCGTGGCAGCTGGTGACTACAATACAAAACATACGTACTGGGGATCGCGTCTTGTTACACCTAGAGGTCGAGCCTTGTTCAATACAATTTCAAAAATGGGCTTAGATGTCATTTCGAGTGGGGAGCCTACTTACTGGCCTACTGACGTAAGAAAAATTCCAGATGTTATAGATTTTGCCGTCACGAAAAATATTCATAGGGACTTAATTCATGTAGAGGCCTCTCTAGATCTGTCCTCCGATCACTCTCCAACAATAGTTACAATTTTCAACCCACTAAGGAGTGATTTAACTAACACATATGCGAAGATGGTTAATGGAATCAACTGGCTGGCATTCAAAAAATATCTTAGTAGTCACTGCGTAGAAAACATTCAGCTTAGATCATGCGATGATATTGAATTTAACATTGCCAATCTTAACGAAAATATTAAACAGGCTGCTGAACACGCCACTACCTCCTATCCGCAGACCGGCTTTAACAGAATTTATTCTACGGAAATTGAACGTCTTGTATGTGAAAAAAGGAGAGCTAGAAGAGAATGGCAACAACACAGATCACCCCTAAATAAAATCAGACTTAAAGAATGTACTAAACGACTCAAAGAGCTGCTATCGTCGGAAAAAACTGCACTACTGGAAAAGTATTTAGAAGGTCTTGATGTAACGTCCGCATCTAATTACTCTTTATGGCGCGCTACTAGAAATCTTAAACGACCCGTTCATCTTAAATCACCATTGCGTACTGCGACCGGAGGCTGGGCAAGAAGTGATAGTGAGAAAGGTAACTTATTTTCTGAGCATTTAAAATCTGTATTCACTCCCAATTCATGTACGGGTGCTGCTGATTTACCGTGTGTAGTTTCTCTACCCCCTCGTCCCTTAAGGTTTAAGATGCGTGAAGTACAAAAAGTAATTGCTGAACTCAACCCGAAGAAAGCTCCAGGTATTGATGGCATTAGTAACAAAATGCTCATGAACTTGCTTCATATTGCAATAAGAATCCTGCTATTTACTTTCAATGCTATTTTAAGAATGCAGTATTTTCCACATAACTAGAAACTGGCCAAGATCAAAATGATTCCAAGGGCGGGCAAAGATCTTACCAAGACTGAGTCATATAGGCCTATAAGCTTACTATCTACAATCTCAAAGCTTTTCGAAAAGCTGCTCATGACTAAATTGTCCAAAATTTTAACTGATAATAGGTGCATCCCGGACCATCAATTTGGCTTTAGAAGTCAGCACAGCACGATTGAACAAACGCATAGACTGGTCCAAGTTGTAAGAAGAACATTTGAAGAAAAGAAGTATTGTTCTGCTCTCTTTATTGATGTTTCTCAGGCATTTGATAAAGTATGGCACGAAGGCCTAGTTTTAAAATTGAAGACATATCTGCCAATAAACATTCAAAAGCTTTTGGAAAGTTATATTATTGATAGGAAGTTCACTGTTGTGGAAGGAGAGTTCACGAGTGTGCCCGAAACTATATCTTCTGGTGTGCCCCAGGGTAGTATTCTGGATCCTGTCTTGTATTTAATATATACTTGTGATATGCCTGTGAGCAATAATGTCCATATTTCTACTTTTGCCGATGATACAGCCTGTATGAGTGTGCACGAAAACCCTTATGAGGCATCCCGCAATCTCCAGGAACATATCACTCAGCTGGAAATATGGTTGAACTTATGGAGAATTAAAGTCAATGAACAAAAGTGTGTCCATATAACGTTCACCCTAAGAAGAGATACTTGCTCCTCCATTCGAATCAACAATCAAAATATTCCTCAACATTCCCAAGTGAAATACCTTGGTATACACCTTGATCGAAGACTTACATGGAAACATCATATTGACTCTAAGTTAACTCAAATATATTGGTTGATTGGCAGAAACTCAACACTCAGCCTAGACTGCAAACTTTTATTATACAAGTCGATTTTGAAGCCAATATGGCGCTACGGAATTCAGTTATGGGGCACTGCTTCAGCTTCCAATGTCGAGAGAATCCAACGAAGGCAAAACAAAATTTTACGGTGAATAACATCGGCTCCATGGTACATCCAAAATTCTATTATACATCGTGATTTAAATATGCCACTAGTGACTGAAGAAATTGCAAAATACGCAGGCAAATATTTAACAAAACTCGAATCACATCCTAATCCGCTTGCTCGTAATATTTTGAACTTTACTGGACACGTCCGCTTAAAAAAGAGGGACACACGGGCTCTTATACCTAACACTCCAGATGGGACTACTTGAAAATACTTTCCCCCCCTTTTTTTTTTTGATTATCACTACTAATGTATTATTTATAACTACCACTAAGTTTATGTCCGACACTGGTCGGGCCTAATAATTTTTTTTATAGATTTAAGATTTGAATACTTATTGTTAGTTCATATATGAAGATACAATAAATAAATACATGCATTAAAAAAAAAATTAAGTGCAATGTGTATGAAAATTTTCAATAAAATTTATCTGATTGAAGCTTCTGGTTTTTTAGATTTTTCTTAGTTATATCTGATCTAGATTTATTTGTGTATAAAATTCCAACTCTCTAGCGCGAATTAGACCTTTAAATTTTATGAACATTACCCCTCCCACTATTTTAAACTCACAATTTTGTTTTGAGCAGCTCTTATAATTCATGCTAATTGTCTTCTTAAATATGCTAGACCGAAGCAGATTTAACACAAGGCTAACATTTTATGGGAGCTATCACGCCCACTTATTAAGGTGATAGTTTAAAGTTTTGTACACGTGCAATGTGTATGCAAAATTTTAGCTAAAATGGCTTGAGTTAAAAGGTGTATATCAAGTTTTTAGTCGTAAACAATATTGGCGGTGCCCCTCCCATTCTGGCAAAATTTTTTGGCTTTTCAGATTTTCTAGTTGGTTTCTCACCTAAACCTACTTGTGTATCAAATTTCAGCTCATTAGCGCAACTTTTAACTTTTAATTTTTATGGGCGCAGCCCCGCCTATTTGACTAAAATTTCCTGGTTTTCAGGATTTTCTAGTTGGTTTCTCACCTAGACCTACTTTTAAATAAAATTTCAGTTTCTTAGTGCAACTTTTAATTTTCAATTTTTGTGGGCGTAACCCTGCCCACTTTTCCAAACTCAAAATTTTTTTTCGACCAGTGGTTATTATTCGTGTAAAGTTTCGTTGCAAATGGATAATAATACCCTCAGAAATAGTATACCTAAATATGCTGACCCGTAGTACATGAAAATGAGGTTAAAATTGTATGGGCGTATTAACGCCCACTTTTTTACTAAAAAATTTATAGCCTTGCATAATCGCAGTATATATGTTAAATTTCAATAAAATAGCTTCCATTAAGCGCCTTAGATTAGTCTTTTTAATTCTGACCTTTATGGGCGTAGCCCCGCCCTCCTGGCCAAAATTTTCGGGTTTTCAGATTTGTTTATGTTGGATATTTCCCTTTATATCAACTCTGCATATTACTTGTTTATTTACCTATGTATTTATCTTCTTATATTATCATAATTATCTATTAAAGATGGTTCTCTAGATAAGGGTCTATTGTACTTTTGCTTTATAATTTCATTCTTAATAAAACATTTGAATCAACAGGTTATGGGCCCAGAGGCGAAAGTTTGAATTTTAATTAAAGAATAAAAAAAAAAAATTTATAAGTACCAAAGTGTTTATTAAACTGTATGATGATGAGTTCGTCAATGTTGCAGATAGACAAATTAGACGTTGGTAACTACGACACATGGTGCGTGCAGATGAAGTGCGTATTGGTGCACTCAGATTTGTGGGGAGTAACGAATAGAAGCGTAGTGAAACCTACGGCAGCAGCTGACGCCCAAAAATGGTCTCAAAATAATGAAAAAGCCTTGGCTATGATTATGCTTTCGGTAAAAACTTCACAGATAAGCTACATAAAAAATTGTACAACAGCGCTAGAAGCGTGGGATAAGCTGGAACAAGTTTACAAACCAAGAGGACCATTAAGGAAAGTAAGTTTATATAAAAAATTGCTAAATCTTCGAAAGCTCGAGTCAACGACGATGACGGAGTACTTAAATACTTTTGCGGAAACGTCAAAGAAATTGTCCGAGGTGGGTATAGAAATGGCTGAAGAGTTGTTGGTCATAATTTTGTTATCAAGCTTGCCAAAGGAGTTCGAGAACTTCGTTATTGCAATCGAAACACGCGATGCGTTACCCACATTGGATGTACTCAAGATAAAGTTGATTGAGGAAGGTGATCGCAGAGTTCAGCATGACGAAAGTGATGAAGCCGTCGTAAGTCAACAGGCATTTGTGGCGCGGTCCAAACCGAACATAAAAAACTCCAACAACAACAACAACAGCGGCACCAGTAGCAGAAAGTTTAAATGTTTTAACTGTGGTAAGCGTGGGCATTTCGCAAGAAATTGTAAGAGCGCAACAAAAAATAAAGATGAAGCGAAAGAGCAACATCGTTCTTTTGCCATGCTTGCGGCTAGCAACACTAATACGTTTAACAAAGATTCTTGGTGCGTCGACAGCGGCGCTACGTCTCATATGTGCTGCAAACGTCAGTTATTTTCAAATTTCGTGAAAACAAAAGAAAGAATAATGCTTGCTTGTGACAGTTTCATAGAAGCAGAAGGTAAAGGGGATGTGAGAATAAATTCTCAAGATGGCTACATAACCTTGCGTGATGTTCTGTATGTTCCTAAAATGGTAGGAAATTTCATATCGGTTGGTAAAGCCACAGAACATGGTTTCAAAGTTCAGTTCGAGCATGCTGCAGTAAAAATACGGAATAAAATGGGTGAAGTTATTTTGAAGGCGGAAAATATTATGAATTTATTTGTATTTTCAGAAAATTTCAATTCAAGTTTTTACATGGGGAATGAAGAATACGTACGTTGGCACAACAGATATGGACACCTCAATTTTAGAAGCCTTGCTGAATTAATAAGTACAAAAGCAGTTAATGGTATTAATTTAAAGGCGATACCAAAAGATGCAAATTGTATTACCTGTATGAAATCGAAAATTTGTTCGAAGCCGTTTCAGACTACAGGCCACCGTAGATCAAATAATCTGTTGGATTTAATCCATACTGATGTCTGCGGACCTATGAACAAACCATCGCTTGCCGGATCTCGCTACTTTGTTACTTTTATCGACGATCATTCTAGACAAATATTTGTATATTTTATGAAAAACAAGAACGAGGTATTTGAGAAATTTAAAATTTTTAAATGTTTTGTTGAAAATCAACTTGACCGAAAAATTAAGTGCTTAAGAAGTGACAACGGGAGAGAATATGTGAATTCCCAATTTGACAACTTTTTAGAAGATAATGGAATACAAAGGCAGCTGACTGTTCCCTACACTCCCCAACAGAATGGAATTGCGGAACGTGCTAATAGAACTATTGTGGAAATGGCACGCAGTATGATTGAATACTCAGGGACAGGTGAAACACTATGGGCAGAAGCTGTAAACACCGCTGTATATATTAGAAATCGCTCTTTAACCAAAGTGTTAGTAGATAAGACTCCTTTCGAAATATGGTGTGGTCGAAAACCAAATGTTTCACATTTTCGTATTTTTGGCTCAAAAGTTGTGGCCTTAGAGAAGACCAAATCAAAAAAGTTTTCAGCGAAGGGAAAAGAATATATTTTTGTTGGATACTCTTCTACAGCTAAAGCATACCGATTGTTTGACGAAAAAGAAAGAAAAATTGTAGATAAGAGAGATGTTATATTTTGTGAGAACATTTTGAAGCCTGACAAGACAACAGACCTTGTAGATTGGACAGATGCTGATAATGGTATGCCGAATGAACATGATGTTGAAATAGTGGATGGTTCAAATAATGGTGAGTCTGATGAAGAATATGAATCTAGTTCAGAAATTGGGTTTTTGGGATTTGATTCCGATGGCAGCAACGAAATTGTGCAACAACAAAAAAACTCAAATAAAGGTAAAACTCCGGGTAGACCTGAAATCGTTCGTTCGGGTAAAGTTGGTCGCCCGAGAAAAATACGCAATAGTTTGAATTTGGTTTGCGAAGTACCAATTCCACAAACGTTTCGAGAGGCTGTTGCATGTAGGCATTCAAGCAAATGGAGAGATGCAATGGACAAAGAATATTCTTCACTACGGGAAAACAATACTTGGAGTACAGTTGACCTCCCTCCCGGTAAGAAAGCCATAGGTAGTAGATGGGTATACAGTCTTAAGAAGGATAGTGATGGTAAGGTAATACGTTTTAAATCCCGATTAGTTGCCAAAGGCTGTAGCCAGGAATTCGGCATCAATTATAAAGAAACCTTTTCGCCCGTTTTACGATATTCAAGTATTAGAATGATATTTGCCTTAGCTGCAGAAAAGGAACTACACTTGCACCATATTGATATTTCAACGGCATATTTGAATAGTACGTTGGAAGAAGAGGTTTATATGAAGCAGCCAGACGGATTTATAGATGCAAGATATCCAGATCGAGTTTTGTGCTTAAATAAGGCGATTTACGGACTGAAGCAGTCGGGGCGGTCCTGGAATACAACACTTGATGGTGCGATTCGTAGTATGGGCTTTGAGCCTTGTAAAAGTGAGCCGTGTATTTGCGGAAAAAACGAGAATGAAAATTTTAACTTCATTGCGGTATACGTAGACGACATACTGATTGCCTGTTCACAAGAAAATGACTTGAAAAATATTAAAAACATATTTTCTAAAAAATTTAAACTGGTTGATAACGGCAAAGTAAAACATTTTTTTGGGATGGAAATTGAACGTGAGGGAGTTATTGGCAGTATTAAAGTGGGACACTCCCAATACATCAAAAAACTTTTGCTGGAATATGGTATGGAGGAATGTAGACCAGCTTCTACACCTTTGGATACAGGTTTTCAAATTTCCTGTAACATAAAAAATTGTAAACAAATAAATATTAATTGGTACCAATCAGTGATCGGAACTCTAATGTACCTGGCGGTAACTACGAGGCCGGACATTTTGCATTCTGTTTGTAAGCTTGCACAGAGGAATCAAGACCCGCATATTGAACATGAAAAAGCCGTCAGACACATATTACGTTATTTGAACTCGACAAAAAAATATGAAATTACGTTACTACAAACCCAACAAGCAGCCTGTGGGTTTCGATGATGGCGATTGGGCCAGTTGCTCAGAAGACAGAAAATCTTACACAGGCTTTACGTTTTTCTTAGCTGGATGTGTTTTTAGCTGGGAGAGTAAAAAACAGTCGAATATTGCTCTCAGCAGCACAGAGGCTGAATTTGTGGCCTTATCAACTGCGGCTAAAGAGGCAATATATTTGAGAAGACTTTTGAAAGAGATTGGTTGTTACCCTGATGACAGCCCGATGGTACTTTATGGTGACAATATTGGCGCACAACACTTGGCAAAAAACCCTATATATCACGGAAGGTGCAAACACATAGATGTTAAGTATCAACACGTAAGAGAGGTCATCAAGAATAAACAAATTGAGATGCGTTACATATCGACCGATAATATGACTGCTGACATATTAACCAAAAACTTAACCAAGATAAAGCACGGAAAATTTGTAAAAAATCTAGGATTGATTTCCAATGACTAATGTAAAAAAAACTATTTAGCGTCACCTTTTATTTAAGAGTAAAGAGCGTAGACAGTCGAGTAGTCGTCAAATTTAACAGCCGTCAAGATTCTTCAAGTATCAAAGCCGTTGGGACATAATAATTGTATTTTTATGCAATTTGCATCTAGTAGATAAAAACTGACATCTTATGTTGAAACAAATCAAAACTAATTAATTTGTTTTCACAATTATGTATATGTACATATATGTAATGATAACCATTACCAAACCAGGCGGCGAAATTTGAATGTTGCATTTTTTATTACACAGTCGCCATCATTCCGTTTTTATTGACTTTGATTTTTTCTCCTTTAGTAGTGTTTTTGTCGATAGTATCGCTATCGAAAAAAATATATAGATAGTCCACTTAAAATAAAACTATCGATACTATCGATAGTACCATCGATAGTTTTGCAGCTCTACCTACTGACTCACTCATCAATATTATGAAGCACTTCCGCTATAGCTAGCGATCTGAAATTTTGTACACAAGTAGATCTAGGTGAGCAATGAACTAGAAAAATCTAAAAAGCCGAAAATTTTAACCAAGGGGGCGGGGATACGCCCATAAAAATTAAAATTTGCGCTAGTGAGCTGAAATTCGATACAGAACTAGGTCCAGGTGAACCATCAACTAAACTGTTGATTCAAATGTTTTATTAAGAATGAAATTATAAAGCAAAAGTACAATAGACGCTTATCTAGAGAACCATCTTTAACCCTAGACACATAACCTTCGTCGAAACGACGAACACCGGACGAAAAAATTGCTATTTCTTTTTAACACGTGCACCGATCGCCGCTAAATTTCTTGCCAACTTAGTTTTCGCTGAGCTTTTGCAGGAGACAACCAAACTCGGCGCGTGAGCACGTAATTATTGAGATATGATAAACTTGTTCGTCGCTTCGACGAGTGTTGGCGAGCATAAAGTTGATTTCTGCACACAATGCGCTTCAAAAAATTTATTTTATATATTTTTTTAAATAACAACAGTGTTATAGTTAAGTTTTGCCAAAGAGAAAAAGGCTTTTTTGTTTTGTTTGTTTAAATAAATTTTATAACAATGTGATCTCAAAAAAAAAATGCTTTTTGGAAAAATGGATTATAATAAATATCCTTGTAACAGAATAGAAATATATAGTTGTATTTACTAACAAAGTACTTGCTAAAGGTATGTACGTGTTGCAAGTACAAAAATATATATGTTTAGAACCGATATTATACGCCCCAAAACGTGCTCGTCGAAACGACGAATGGTTAGGTTTAGAGGGATACGTTCGAGGGTTATGTGTGCAGGGTTAATAGATAATTATGATAATATAAGAAGATAAATACATAGGTAAATAAACAAGTAATATGCAGAGTTGATATAAAGGGAAATATCCAACACGCCCCCTCAATTCTGCATTTCACTTTCATACATGAAAAATCAATATAGTTCGCTTCTCCTTCTGTTAAACGAATACTTTTTTAGCTAACTGCAATAGCTTAAGTAATGATGAAAGATTTTTTTTATTTTATTCCTTTTTAATTTATTTTTTATTGATCCATCTATCTATCTGTTTGCTTTTCGTTTATTTTTTTTATAGAACTGTGTATATATGTTTGTTGAATATGTGTATTAAAAACATTGGAACTAACTGCCTGTTCCAGGATGTCACTCATTTTCGTTCGCAAGCATTTTAAACGACAAACAGCTGTTTTGCGTTCCACTAAAAGCTTTTAGCACGACAAGTCGAAAGAAAATGAAGCTTGTAAGTAAGCGGTTTTGCGTTCTTTGGCTGGCCTTAGTGATACTCTTCTCTGGGTATGTATGTATGTGTGTTCGACAACAGCTTCGATGAGTAGATATTTTCTGCATACTACCACTTCCGCTAGTTATAGTGAAGGTTGGTTAGAAACTATCGGTCTTATGCATAAGAAAAAACGGTCAAGAAGTTATATAAATCATGCTGGGACTTATAGTGGGCTAAAACTACATTATACGCCGATTTTTAATGTCAAAATGTATGGAGGAACTCCTTAGCACCTATTTTAATGTCGACACTTTATGTCAGTTTTTTCTTGTACATAAGGATGTATTTATTCATCTAAGCAGTTGTTCTACATACACAGAGGTGACAATCCTTAAGATATCCGTCTATACAGAAAACTCATACATAAGTGCAATAATAATATATGTATATGTATTTACATATGCCCATACCTAGAGGAGAGAGTCATTAGGATCGGACGAAGACCAGCTAAACAAAAAATATACTTCTACTCTACGAAGTCGCCTTTGCGCTTACATACATACATACATATCTATGTATGTATGCACAGAAGAGAAAATTATTGCACCCACCCGTACAAAGGCCGAAAAGGTAGAACACTTTTTCTGGGTCTGTTGGTATTTTTGAAAGACCTAAAGATAATGACAATCACCCAAATGACAGTGAATAATGACCTAAATAAATGGGCTATTGGTCATTTTTCCTTTTAGGGGACTCCTCACAAAATTTTGCATAGCTTGTGGCTTTTTCTGTCTTCATTTATCATAAATAAAAACCCTTGAGTAATTATTAATGTACACTTTTTATCATTTACAAAAATTGTTTTGGCAAGTTTATTTTAGGGCCTAATTTTGTAAAACGCAACGCCAAGCGTTGTCAAATTTTATATGGAAAAAATTTAAATTACAGGAACAAAATACACGCAAAATTTATCAACGCCAAGCGTTGCGTTTTACAAAATTAGGCTCTCAATTTATTTTTGGGTGTCACTTGTTGCAGGTTAAATTAGAACAGAGATTCATTTTTTAAAGCACAATTTACACATTTGAACGATTTTTTATTCCCATTTGACGATGAATGTGTGAAATTGTTGATGTTGCAATATGGATATTTGACAACGGGTATACGGCTTACGTTAGAAACGTAAAGCCAATCGAACGATAAGTCGAAAGATAGTGGAACACTTTTATAGAAGAAAATGAGTGACTTACTTTCGTTCTCTTAAGTTTTCTTTCGACATCGTGGGGGAGGCAGTAAAAGTTTAAAAAAAATCAACTTTCTTTTTACTTTATGGAATGATTGAAAAATTCAAGATTTTATATTAGAAAAATACACAATTGATAAGTTTTAGCCCTTATAGACACGGAAACTTTACTTTGCAAAGCCTTAATTCAGCAGGGAGAAAGACAGAAAGAGATAGTATTTATCACTGTGTCTTTCACACACCTGAATTAAGACTTTGCAAAATAAACTTTCCGTGTGTAAAAGGGGTGTTTCTTAGAATCAAAAACTATCGATAATATCGATGGCATCAAAAAATGCTATCGAAACTATCGAATGGAGCCACTATCGATAGTTTTGCAGCTCTATCAGTAGGTCAGTGAGTATGTCTTAAAATATGCACTTGAAGTTACATGAATTTATTCTAATTATGGTTTAAATTTTATAATTTTACGATTGCGGGGAACAAAGTTATGAGGGGGGTAAAAACAGCTCGAATGGCTTCCTGTAAATATACACACTGCGTGCATTGGCCGGAACTTGGTCTGGCGCACTGCTGTGCGCCTAGAAAAGTAAGGTTGAAAGATTACAGAAACGTTTATGGATGTGGTGAAACGGATGTATATCAAAAGATTTCGTCTGACAAAGTTAGTTTCTTTGGTAATAATTGTAAAAAAAAAACTCACTTTGCTTCACACTTAATAAAAAAACTTGCCATTTATTAGAAAATAATGTGTTTTTGTGTGTTAGTTAAAAAGAAGTCAAAAGTTACAATTGAATTAAAAAATAATAATATCGCATCTACAACGCCTTCTATTTACTTTTGAAATTGCACAAAATACCCATAGCATTTCTTTGTTTTTCTTTTTTTCTTTTAACATGTCATTTAGAGTACCGTTACAAGCACACAAATTGAAAGATATACAATAATCATATAGTTTTAAGCTAGTCTGGGTCTTCGCTTGCAAATAGTGTGGTCAATTTAAATTTTTAATTAACTTTATTTTTTTCGTCCTATTTTCTGAAATCGAACACTGTGCGTCGTCGACGTCACATCAAGACGACAGTAAATATTGTCACTTGTCTACTCTTTATCGGTAACAATTGGCTCTTATTGACAATCTCTTACTAATCTCTAAGGCTTTGCAAATTAATGTAGCATGTTAATAGTAGTCAATTGTTGTGGGCAAAGAGTAGACAAGTAACAATTTTTACTGTCGTCTTGATGTGACGTCGACGACGCCTTTCGAAATAGGGGGAATACATATGCAGGTATTTTATAAATTAAGCGCTAAATAGCGAAGTATTCATTTCATGGATAACAAAAACCGTATTCGCACAGTGTAACAACTTCAATAAAATTAATAATATTATACATTAAAATTAAAACTAATACTTTGTTGGATATCCTTTTTGATTTATAACAGCATTATGGCGTTTTGGCATCGATTCCACTAGTTTGGAAGTTAATTGTGGTCGTTTACGTTTCTAATGTCGTAATGTTTCCATTTTTTCTTGAAAATCGACCATAAATCCTCAATAGGATTGAGATCTGGACTTTGTAGTGGTGTTTCGAGGTATTTGGGGCAGTTGTACAGGATCCAAAGTCGGGAATCCAGCACTGTATGTTTTGGATCATTATCTTGTTTAAAGATAAAATCGCTGGAAATGCCCATTTTTTCCGCACTTTGCTTCAAATTTTGTTTTAAAATATTGATATAGTCCCTTGCTGTCATAATTCCATCAATGAAATGTAGTTTCCCAACTACAGATGCTGAAAAGCAGCTCCAACCCATTACCGAGCTTCCACCATGTTTGAATGTGGGAATGAGGTTATGTCGAAATAAGCTCGTGTTCTTCTATCGCCAAATTTTAACTCCTCCATCCGATAATTTTGTAGTGAATTTGGACTCATCCGTAAAAATAACTCTTTTCCAGAAGCTGAAATCCTTATTTCGATACTTTCTAGCAAACTTAACCCGCTTTTGCTAATTGATCATGCTCACAAATGCTTTTTTTAACAGCATACCGACTTTTGAATCCACTTTTTTAATGTAATTCCGAATGTTTCAGGTGTAACGTGAATTTCAAAGTTCTGTGCTAAACTTGCAGCCGAACTTACGCCACTTATTAAAAAATCGACGCGAATTTGGCGACGTAGAAATGAGTAGTGTCTTCTTGTTAAATTGCATCGTTTAACAAATCTTTTCGTTTTTTGAAATTGTCCGCTTTTTTATATTTCGACACCACGCATTGAATAGTAGAAGCACTGCGCTTCATTATTTCAGCAATTTCCCATAAGGATTTTCCATCATTGTGCAGATCTATTCCTATTTTTCGCTGTTCATCTGAAAGTTCACTTGATTTTCTTCCCATGTTGAATTTTCCCAACTTTTTATAATTATTCAACTGACTTTTATATTTTATGAAAGAACAGACCGCAATAAAAAAAATGAAGAACCACTCAAATAAAACAGAGTGTAAAACTTACGTTAACAACAAGAAAAATAGTGCGTTGTCACTTGTACAACTACGGTTTTTGCTATCCATTATATAAATGATCCGCAATCTATCGATCAAATTCTAAGATAATTAAATATTACTTGTATTTTTTCATAAAAACATTAAATTGATCCGAAGTTTTAAAAAATTTGCTTATTCGTTGAATATTTTGAAAATGGTCTTATTTTTATCAGGTTTCGCATACTGTATTTAGAAAGATAATTTTTTTTCGTTTTCTGAAAAATCAGTCGTTGGCCCTTACGTGGTTTAAGAAGGAAGGCGACTATATGTACATATGCAGGAATGTTATCTCGTGAGAGCGTGAAAATTCGTCCGTGAATCTTAAAAATAGCTCACGCACGACTAAGTCACGCTCATGCGTGATTAATTATAAATTTGATCACGATCACGTGGGATTTCTTTCCCGGAAAATGTGCGTGATCAAGTATGAAAAACAATAACATACATGTTTACATGCATACATAGGAACTATTGCATAATTATTTCGTGCCAGAAAACGCCTGGTGTAAATGTTTATTGAACTACATCATAAAATAACAACAGTTTAACTCTAATAATGGCATATTAAAATAAGTTATTATTTCTTTGTTCAATTTAGTTGCTGTCAAATATATTACTGAAGATATCGGATGCTTGATAACGCTCCTTAGTTTTTTTCATTAACTCTAATTTCTTCTTATCTGATGAAGTTAATGTAAGACCTGCAGTGGGATCATCGCAACCTAAGCCTTTGTGACCAGCATTCGATTCTACATTTATCTAAAGAGAAAATGGAAATATAACAGCTTATATATTATTAAAATCTCTCAAAAACGTACCGGCTCTAAAAGGCCACCGCTCTCTTGTGTTTTACCCAGGGCTTCCCCTTTACTCCAACCCAATTTAGAAAGCATTCTAAAGCCTTTATTATCACTAGATATTGCACTGAAATAATAAAACAATATAAATGTTTGCCGAAGTTACAACGATAGATTAATTTAAAAATAAAATCATCTTACGTATCAACAGATGCTGTTTGAGTTTTCTCTTTATCATTACTACTGCCAACCTTCAAACGTCTAGTAGCAGCACGATCTTGGTACGTGATTTTACTGTTCTTGCTGCTTGCACTTCCAGCTGCTATACTATCAACATTTTGTTTCGAATCAACAAACTCTGGGATAGAAAATATAATTGTTTCTTTTGTCACAAACATAAAATAAAATAAAATGTTTAATTTACTCTCATTTTCCAGGCCATATTTCTTTTGGATTTTCTTGAGCTGCTCTTTATGAGAAAGTACTAATGCAGATCCAGATGAAACCTCACGTTGATGAGATTCTATTAGAAGACCTGGTTCACACAAACCACAAGTACTATTGCCTTCATGTACGTGACAAAGAAGTTTGGTTTGGGCAATTTGTATAACGCTACCATGCACCACGTCATGCAAATTGCTTTCTGTCTTAGAGACCGACATACGACTTCCATTAAGAATGGTGCCATTACGCGAACCCAAATCGACGCATTTATAAACAGACTTCTTGGTATCATATGTAAATTTCAAATGAAACTAAGGGATAAAGGTGTTGCATAAATAAGGAAGATACTTGAAAAATTTATGCGACTTGCATATACGAAATTACCTTTGAGACGTTAACATCCGGTATTATGACATCGTGGTTACCTTCCCGTCCCAAGCTCCCACCCTTGAATGTTATCAGACTTAGACTGCCAACTTTTAAATTCTCCAAATTAGTTTCTTGTACAACAATTCGTAAAGAGGGGGGATACTTCTTGGCGATGTCTGAAATTTATGAAAAAGGATATATTAACAGAGAGAACTTTTTTTATTTATTCAACGCGAATTTCTTTTCTAAAAAAGTCATACCTTGGAAACGACCACTACTTTTAAATATGGGAACTTTACGTTTTTCTTCTTCAGATTCACATTGACTTTCCTCACTGCTACTTGTGCTGGAACTACTAAGTTCGCCATCTTCAAAGTCCTCATGAGATTTCCGTTTATCAGCCTCTTCGTTTTCCAAGTCACTTCCACTTGAGAAAGTGCGGGTCTTGGATCGTTTATGTTTTTTATGTGAAGATCTTTTGTATTTCCGTTCCTTGTCTTTGCTTCTATCCTTCGAAGATTTCTTCTTAAACTTACGTTCCTTTTCCTGCTTTTGTTGGTCTTTTTCTTCGCGCAGCTTTTTTAACTTCTCCAGGTCGGTAACTACACCGAATTCGTCAAAAACAACCTCGTCAACATCATCTTCCAAGACATTATCGTCCCCCTGCAACAGTAGAAAAGAAATCCGCGTTTTCATCGAACATTCTGGTCTTTAACTCTTACCTAATGCATTGTTACGCATTCGGTCTACATAAAGTTTTGAAAAACGATTTAAAAGTGAATTATTTACATAATTCTCAATTATGTTGTCATTGTTGTTGGAGGCCTGAAACAAAGTGCAAATTAACGAGTAACGAGTTTTTTTATTACGACATCAGTACATACATAAATATGGAAAACAAAAATGTGAATATTGAAGAACTTAATGAAAAGAAAAATTTAAATACGAATTATGTGTAATTTAAAGTAACTGCTTTATTGGCAGTTATTAAAAATGTTATTTTAAGTATCATTTAATAGCATTTTACTGCCTATTCATCTAAACATCGTTCGCTGTATCAAATTGAAAAACTTACTTTTTTCGCCGCGCCTGTAGGTTGTACTTGGACTTGAGAATGAAATTCGTAACAGTTCTTCTTTTGATTATAATTATAATAACACCCTGTATTACCATCATAATAGAGGCCATACTCCTAGTTCATAAAAAGAAAAGAAAATTCATTATGAATTGAATTAAGCTTCGCTTGTATTTAAGTACCGCATTATAGTAATAACCCGATTTTTGATCATAATATAGACCAGATGTTGGCTCATATATGAAATTGCTGATATTTTGGGCTTGCTCTGCAGCTTGGCGCATCTCATCTACAAAACTAAATGCATCTTGAGCAGTAACTGAAAACATATTGAAGACAACAAGATTCATAAAAAATGAGTTAATTTGTAAAGATTTCATATAAACAAAAAAAAAATATGTATTTGTTAACCGACTACTACTTTCACTAACGTTATAATTTATTCAAATATTGAAAAAATTATATTATATATTATATAATTATATGCATATGTAACAAATTTAAAGTTAGAAAGTAATAAGCCAATTTACTTACACACTTTTCTGACAAATTCAGTTTTATTTTTATACCAATGCACTATAGGAAATTTCCCCCTTTTTTGGCCAAAACTAATTACAGCCAAACGGGGTGGGCTGGGGTCAAATCGCGGCACTCGTTATCGAACGAAATTACGAAATATTTCAATAGAGTTTATATGGGAATATTGCGCAATTTCGTTCGATAACGAGTGCCGCGATTTGCCCCCTGATTTGAAAGATTTTTTTGGATTTGACTTTTGGTGAACACTTAAGAGAGAGGAAGTGACCGAAAAAGTTTTTCATACCCTCAAAAAAAAAAACATAAGTAAATTTAACTAAAAAATTAACAAATAATTACTTCTAAAGGTAGAATTAGTAAAATCGTATCATTCTACTTTACAGCTTGCCGCATCGTTCAACTTTGTGCACAAGTTATAGAAAATGTAACAGTTTGCACAGCACATTTTTTTTTGGTCTGGCATTAAATACGGCGTTTTTGACATTCGCTACAGAAAAATCTGTTTTCTGCAGATTCCTACGTCAGCAGTGATACCACCACATATTTTATAACTAGTAACATGCATTGTATGTGGTACGGTTTTTGTCAGCTGACACGCAACATCACGATACGATTTTACTAATTCTACCTTAAGAAGGGGTTACGGGTTATAGGTTCCAGCATCCAAGATTTTTTAGATCTTTGATATATAATCTGGTTTTCTAAACTGCTTTTCTAAAAAAATTTTCGAGTGTACGCTTATCTTTCGAATATAACAGTAGAAATTAATTTTACCAATTTAATGAAGCAACAAACAAAGTCATGTTTAAAAATGATTTTATTCAATAATTTGATTTTCGAGTTCTAAACCGTAAATTAAATGTATCATACATGGGTTCAAAATGCCACCACTCTCAATTTCTTCACCAACTCGTTGTTTTGTTCTCTCAGATTTTTGGCAAAAATGTATTTGCGGTCGTTCTGGTTTCGATTTAATGGAGGGCACACTGCATTTTACGTTTTCTGATCGAAGTACTGTCTTTAAGCCAAGCAGAATAATGTTTTTCAAAAACTTTCAAATTTCTGGAACTATATTCATACTTGAACAAAATAATCGTGAATGCTCTTTTAAATACTGTTTAAAGTTTTCGGAACAATCCCTCTCATAAATGTATGACAAGAAATTGGCGTAAATAGCCGCACTTTTGTCAATTTCGTCGTGCATCTCCTGCCATATATTGAATAATTCTGAATTTGGCACGCACGCAGTTGATAAAATTGATTTTTTTTTTAAATTCGCAAAAAATTCTCACTTGAAATATATTAAATTTGGAAGATATTTGATTGTTCTAGAGAACTATTATGATATTATGTCTAACATGTGTTATCATTTTTTTCTAAGTCTATATAAAATTCTAATTCATAATTCCATTACTTAATTTTAAGCTCAATTTACTTTTTCCAATTCAATCCATTTTATAGATGAATTTACCAACATTTTGCTATGGAATGTAAAAGTACTTACCTTCGGTATTATTTCCCATTTTTTAATTTTTCAAATATATAAATTTTTGTTACGAAAACTTTTATTAGAAAATGTTACAAAATTCACTGCACTTCAAGGTTTCTGATAACTGGTTTAGAAATCGTAATCAAAACAACTATTAAGGTAACAGATTAAATTATTTGAAAAATTTAAAAGGCTATGTTTACTTTGTTATATTTTTTATTACTTATAGTTATTAAAGCAAAAAAAAAATAAACTTTGCATAAATTCAAGTTTTTTACTTTTGGCCAAAAAATGGGTAAAATTTCCTATAGTGCAATATAAAGTAGAAATATGGGAATGAATAATAGAATATGATGTCGGGCATATGTCCAACTCTATCACGTCAGTAGACGTCCGCTCTTTTCACAAACCACATTTTGCAACAATGTTTATCTTGCCAATGCAGCACCGAATTTCATATTTTAGAGCGTCAGTTGTTTCTAGTTTGTTCACCTAAGCCCGGTACTTCAAATGACCCCAGAGAAAATAATTCAGCTGCGTTAAATCACAAGATTTAAAATGTGTGTCACAATTTTCTTGCAAATAGAAGTATTCCAAAATTTAAGAACTTCTGCTTTCATATAAAGAACTCGGATGCAACGTGTCATTAAAAATACACTTCCTGCATTCGCATTTAGATTATATTTTGTGGTGTCGTGTCTGATGAGCATGGTAAAAGGTTCTACCGAGAACCTGGTCCCCAGAAATGTTAACTGATTGCTGCTGGGAAATCAATCGTGAAACAACAGATAAAACTTATAAAAGAAAGCGATCTACTAAATAGTAGTTGATTTTTTATGTTATATTAGTGTTTTATTTCATTTAACATTTTAATTTATATCATAGAAGCCATTTATGTATAAGAGTTTTTACTTTTATCATAATAAATACTTTTTTAATATTCCAATATCAGTATTTTATTTATATAAAATATTATTTATTAAAATTACGTAATGAAGTTCTTGCTCCCGACTTTTTTTATTTTTTCCCCGAACAATGTAATCAACCACCATTAGAGCGAAACGATTTCCAGTGTGGCTTAAAGAGAAAGGACCTGCTACATCCATTACTATCCGCTCGAATGGTGCACCCTAGATATATTGCTTCACCTTTTCCTTACTGGGCCATTGTATGCAGTTTGCAAGCCTACAGCTTGTTGACATTCAGCCCAATAGAAACGTTGCTTTAATTTTTTTAGTGTCTTTGTACTCCAAGATGACCGCCACGAGAACTCGTTCAAGACTTCATTCAAATTGAATGATGGCACCACTATTATGTTGGATATTGTTTTGCTGTCTGTACTTTCCCAACTACGGTACCAGCTTTAGGCTATTCCACTGCGCCCAGTACGGGTTTGCGAATGGACTTTCTGCTGATATTTCGTTTCGAGAAGGTAGTTTGTCTCCTTCGTTCCTTTACGCTGTTTTCCATTTCCATTTGCATCTATATGCGTTAGTCGACAACAACAACAACGCATTGTTTCTTTTCAGCCTTAACTCAATGTATGTACTCCAAACTGAGGGTCGCCGTGAGAGAGCATCCCCTTTACTATGTTCTATGTTCCTTTTTGTGCTCAGCTCGGTCTAGTTTAACTGGGACCCTTGCGCTGTTTGTGGGTTCGACCGTTTGTTATTTCTTAATGGCGACATGGATCTTGATTTTCTCCTTGGTGCCTTGCAGTTTCGCTGGAAATGTCCGACTTTTCCGCAATTATAACACTTAGTCTTTGATTTATGTTAACTCTCTGCTAGTACCTGTGGTACTCCATCCTTCATTTGGCTTAAAATATGGCCTTTCTTCACAGCAACGACCTCTACATTTCGCACTTTGTTCACCTGTGGCTTAGAAATCACCCTAACAGTTTTCTGAGCCGGCGCAAAAGATACAGTTTCTGCAAATGTAGACTTTTGTGTAATACATTCTGCAAGTTTTACGTCAGCATCACGGATGCCGTTAAAAAACGTCTCGGTTTTGACGTGATCCAGGAATGGGTGATTTTCCTGGTAAGTAAGCTGCACTACCCGCTCGATTTCCATTGCAAAATCTTGTAGGGAATTATTGGTAAGTGTCAGGCTTGTATTCACCACCCTACTGACGTAGTGTCGACTTACAAATTTTTCTCGAACGACAATAAGACGACAGCTAATGAGTAGTTGTCAGTTTTTCACAGTTCTAACAATACATAAGAACACATGTTGTAAACCATAATCGCAAGAAGTTCAACATACACAACTAAAATTACAACATTCAAATTTGAATTTTACATCATTAAAATAGCAACTGTTGTAAACCATAATTGGGCCCTAATTTTTCACATTTGTCGTGTGATCTTTCATCCAAAGCACTACGCATCAAATTAGGCTTAATAAACGATTTGGTATAAGCTATGAACAGAGATAAACAGGCATTTCCATGTGGAAGTGAGACCAAGGCAGGTATATTTGTTGGATCCCAAATATGAGAAATATTCAAAGAATTATTCCAGTATAAGTTGGTCAATAAAGAAACAGGACAATGGGTAGGTTACGAAAATGTATGTCACAATTTTCTTGGATGTATAAGGGCTGCAAACCATAAGGAACTGGTACAAGAACTTCTTCTTTCATATCAACAACTCGGATGCAACGTGTAAAAAATATACTTCCTGCATTCGCATTTAGATTTTTTCGTAGTGTCGTGTTGCCGAGAACACTTAGGCAATTTATATGAGTTTAAAAAAGAGCTACATAAAAATTTTTCGTAATTTAATATTCTAATGTTTAATTAACTACTAATTTTTTTTTAAATAAATAAATAACTCAATCTATTTGTCCTTGTAGTAAGTAATATAAATATACTGTGTGTGTATATAAATTCTTATATTTTATTATATTTAAGTAAAGAAAGTATTTAATAACAGCTTCAGGAGTTCATAAAAAATGTGGGTTTGTTTGAGTATCAGATAAAACACGTAAATTGTTACCTGAGGTGTTATATTTGTGTATACATTTTAAGACTGATATAATGGCAAAGGAATACATATTATATATCGTTGAATAGACAATTATATCTACTATTGTAATATTATAAAAAAATTAAGAAACATTTGCAGTAAAGAAAATAAGATCAATAGTTTAGACAAAAATATAAAAAATGTAGAAAATTAAAATTTTTAATCAAAATTGGATTTTGAATATTTCAAAAAGTATTGAAGGTAGGAGAATAATTTTTTTTCAGTTTGCAAAGCTAAATGTATACTATTGATAAAAATTAAAATGATTCCCAATTTATAATTTTATAATACTTTTTTCCTATTGGGAAAAATTGTGTTAGAAAAATTTTAGAATTTTTAGAAAATCTCCTCTCCTGCCTACATTTATGTGTAGGATGTCAGGAGTTTCTTACAAGTTACTTATAACAAGTTTATTTATAATAAAAAACCAAAAAATTTACAAAAACGACCGTGCAATTTTTTCCCACATCCCAAAATCGGATTTTTTGAAAAAAAAATTGCTAGTTTTCGACCAATGCTGCATGTATGCACCCAACACCCAACAAAAATCTCCAAAATTTATTTCACAGCCTTTCTCAATGTCTCCTTTCTCAGAAACAATCAAAGTTTTTATCAAATACTTAATAATTTTTTAAAATATTCCAAAAAAATTAAGAATACTTTTTTCACAAAATATACAAAATTTTCTCATAATTTTTAAAAATCCAAATTGCAAAATTATTCCTTGCTACAATTTTTGAGATATCAAAAAATTTTTTTTTTCATATGAATAGTGATGAAGTTTTCTTTCAAAAACAATAAAACAAACTGATTTTTGCCAAGTAATAAAGAAGTTATGTACTAACGAATAAAAAAAGTCAGGGCCAAAAATTAAAAAATACATTTTTCAAGTCAAATAACTTGGAAACTGAAAGAGATAAAATGGTACTCTAAGCATGTTTTGTTTTTATTTGTTAACGTAGATTGTCCCGCTATTGAAATCGGTCCCTATTTACAAAAGTTACAATCTCCGAAAGAATTTCGATACCCGCTCTTTCCCACTTTGAGGCTCTTTGGAGCTACCCTGTATTACAACAGGGTGCCTTTCAACACTTCTACTTTCAAAAACAGTTGGTTTCATCGAAATCGGTTGACTAGTTCAAAAGTTACGGACTTTTTACCACTTTTTTTTAATTCACGCCACTGTGCGCCGTAGAACGAAATTCGTCGTGCGTGACGAACTCTGAGAAAGATTTATTTCTATTTTGTACGACGACGAACGACGCAAAAACAATTTTCTCTCCCTCTCTTTACATACACAATAACCAGTGTGACCAGAATTTAAAACATAGGTGGCCAAGATAAATTTAAAGTTGTGTAAGTGAGTGAAAAAGATAAACACACAGGCAGAAACAATTAATAAAAGTAATTCTTATATGTTTTTTTTATGAAAGAATTTTTTTCTAGAAAACCGTTTCAACAAAAAGAAATAACTAAACATTATTATTCACTTTAATTCTGAGTTTAAAACTACTAAAAACCAATTTGTAAGAGAAAATAATTTTAAATTTTTACGTAATCAAAAGCATTTTTTAACATAAACAGCATACACAATAAATTTCTCGCTGTGCGTTTGAGAAAAATTAGTAAAAAGATAAGCAAAAATTTGTCTCAGATAAGACTAAATGAAAGAGAATAAGAATACGTGTGAATTCGATTTGCAAAAATTTGCTACATGATGTTCACCCATGATTTAAAATAACATTAAGCTAAATCACGTTTGAAAAAAAAAACTAAAACAAACTAAAAAAAATTTTTTTTATTATAAGAAATAAAAAATATTGAATACCTGATTTTTTAGTGGAATTATTTATTAATTATTAGCGAAGTTCGATGTTTGATGCAAATTGTCTTGCGTAAGTGCAAATGCAAAATATCGTAGCTTTTCTTTGGATTGTGTGTGTATTTTGTTGTTGGATTTGAAACGAAAGCTACGATATTTTGCATTTGCACTTACGCAAGACAATTTGCAACCAAACATCGAACTCCGCTATTGTATTTTAGATTTAAAGAAAAACAAAACAAAAACTTCCCAAAATAAGTTTAAAGAATTTTTAAAAATGTAAAAACATTTATACTAAAATACGGAAGCTCATTAGAGCTGGGTCCAACTCGTTCAATCGTTCATTTTTGCCACAAACCTATGATCAAAACCATTTAAATTACATGGGTTTGATCATAGCTTTGTGGCAAAAATGAACGATTGAACGAGTTGGATCCAGCTCGAAAGCTCATTTTAAAAGTGAATTTATGCTATTTAGGGCCATTATTACAACTTAAAGTTAGTTAAAAGTAGGATTTTATCGGACTTATAAAAAGCTCTCCATTATTGCAAATTGGATTTAACTTACCAAATATAATAAACTTGCCTCTAATTTATCGCTCACTTTAGGTTAAAGTAAAATTTTGCAAATGATAAAGTTTTTCTACGTCCGATAAAATCCTACTTTTAACTAACTTTAAGTTATAATAATGGCCCTTAAAGCAAGTCTATTTCTAACTTTTGTTTTAAGTAAATTCATGCTGCTGAATGCACTTTCAGCTGAACTCAAAGAATTGTATACTCGAAAAACGTAAGTTTTCTAGCCAGTAATATGAATTTAGCTTTTGGCATTGTAACTCTAACCATTCTGTCATTGTCCTCTATTTTTACATTTTCCATTTTTGTTATAAAATTGAGGTACAATTTACATTTTGCAATGTAAAAAAATGTATATACATATATATTTAAATGTTGAAAATTATAATTTTTATAACAATTTTATGCATTTAATACATTTTTAGAGAATACGTAATTTAGATTAAAAAAAAGCTCAAAATGCTAAATCAGTTTTTAAAAAAGCTAAAAAATAAGCAAAGAGCTAAATGAACATTTTAAAGCTAAATCCCTAAGAAATAAGCTAAATTTAGCCCATAATTACTAATATGGTCACACTGGCAATAACCAACTTTATCAATTATAAGAGCTGAATTCGCTGAGTAAATTCGTCGTTATTGTGCTTCACATGACGAATTTACCCAGCGAATTCTTATCGACGAATTCGTCGATGTGGACGAAATTCGTCGTACGTCCCAATTGTGTTCCTACCATTATTCGACCGAAAATATCAAGCTTACAAGCCAATAGTTGAAAAAAGCGATTTTTTCAATAAAAAATAGATTTTGATTGGAAATATTTTTCTTACTACCAACTAAATTTAAGCAATTTTGTATGAAAGATAACTTCGGATTTTATCATTTAAGGATCGTTTCCGCATATGCCGTAATTGTCGAGGAAAATGAAATTCCACACAATTGGCAAGGAAAAAAGCTCTGCGGAAACGAGCCGTAACTGTAGTCTTGTGTAGTTCATGAACGATTCAGTACTTTGAACTAAGTGAACTAATTGAATTGCATTACGCTCACTAGTTCAATTTATGTCATAAAAATTGGGTTATTACCTAGGGTGCAATATATTATTCATATTTTCTAAACATTCTAGTTTTATAAATTATTGGCTATAGGCAATATGAAATAATTGTAACATAATTGTAAGTCCCAGTCCATACATGCAATTTTTATTGCAGCAACTTTTTATTTTTCAGTGAAAAAGAGCGAGAGAGGAATACCAAATGTATATATTTCTATTTCAACATTCTTCCACATAATTAAGAATTGCTGCAACATGAATTACAAGTCTGGATCGGTACTAACATTTACTGCCTATTTCATGATGTCGGAAGAATATTTTTCTTTCCTACAATTACATTTTAAGCAAAAACAAAATTTTAAAATTAGCTTTTGTTTTAAATGTATTTGTACGGAAAAAAAACTCATTCGACATCGTGAAATAGACAGCCAATTACAAGCAACATAAAAAAAATAATACAACGGTACTCGAAGTTTGAGAATTGAAAACAAATCAGTAGATTTTTTCTTAAAAAACATCCCTACAATTGATTTTTTCATCTAAACCAATTTGATTTGTTTTTATTAAAAATAAAAAAAGAGGATAATGATTTCAATAAATTAGCTTAAAACATCAATCTATTTGGCAAAATAACTTTATATGTAAAATTTGTTAGAAAAACCGCTACTCCCAATAAATTTTCACAAATGCCAAAGTGAAAGCAGCTGTTTTCTAAATGTTAAGTTGTCAATTATTTTTTTTATTATTATTTCCCGGGATCCCGCATAAAAATTCCGGGGATATCGGGAAATTCGGTTCCTTGGCCAAAATAAGGAAAGGTCAAGTACCAGTCTGGCCAAATTCAGTTTATTTTCAAAATCCAGAATGAGAAAATTTATGAAGTCGATCCTTACATTATTCAACAATTAAGTTCGGAACAATTTTTATCCACTATCGATACAAATATCGATATCAATACCACCATTGAAAATGTTTTCAACACAACAAACATGTTTTTAAAAATGATTTTAAGTTTTATTATTTTCTTTATTTGATTTGACGAATACATAGTATATTATGTTAATAAAGAAAATATGTTTTTTTTTAATTTTATTAAATTTTCATGAATTTTGGTATTTGATTTTATGAATTCTTTAGTAGGCCCTTTTTCAGTAAAAATATCAAATAATTTTTTTGAATTATTAATTTAGTGCAAAATTTAAATTTTTCTGTGTGCATATGCAAATTTCTAAAAAAAATTATTCAGGGGTGTCATAGAAACCAATGTTGTCAGGAATTGGTTTTGAAAACGGCAAGAAAAAATGCTTTGGTGAATGATACAATAATATAAAGATAAAACCATTCTCTCTTTTCGTCGCCATATTAACCTTCTGACGTTTGTCCCGATTATTTTTTACTCTCAAAATTAATGCTACTTTATTAATTTATGAAATCCGAGTTTTTTATTAATTTTTTGACATTCTTGTTTATTAAATTAAAAATAATGGAAAATATCTTAATTATTTCATAAATTTATAAAAAAATAAACAGCAAATAAGTTACAGCAGCACCAACAACGGCAGCAGGCAAGATACAACTGGAAGGAAATTTCCAACTGAATCAAGGCGGAACATTGTCTCTATACTCTCTGGTGTATTGCCTTACATCAACTGCGTCCAAGTTATACGCACTATGTGTAAAGTTTTACAAAAGACGTTTTGTGTTTTCACATTGACGAGAGCACAACATCCAAGCAGGGGGCAAATCGCGGCAATCATCATCGAATCTAATTACGAAATATTTCAATAGAATTTATATGGAAATATTTCGTAATTCGATAACGAGTGCCGCGATTTTCCTCCAGATCTCGGCGATATCTTTGGTCTTTGCAAAGAAACAATAACAAAGCTGTTTATCTAAAATACATATATTAGAGTATGTGTGTTTGGACATTATTAGTTCATTCTAAGGAGAAATGTGATAATTAAATGTTCCTAGTCCTAGGTCATGTCCTTAGCAAACAAAAACGAAGAACAGTGTTTGTTGTATATATCAACAAAGCATTAATCTTATTCAGCTACGTCCAAGCCATATGCACAATGTGCAAACTTTTATAAAGAGCTTTTTGTACTTTCACACCGACGAGAGCACAACAGCCAACCAGATCTCGGCGACAACAAAGCTTACTGTTACTTTGCAAAGAAACAAGAACAAATTTAAGAGCTTGAAAGGTGTTTGCCTCAAATGCAAATGTCGCAGTATGTTTGTTGTGCTTGATGTAAACCAGCAATAAATTTGCACATGAAGTATATGCGAATGTGTATTATATGTATGAAACAACCGTAAATTCTGCTAATAAAACATCGATGTATCGCTTCTATTTACGGCGTTTCTTTATATCGATGTTTTTAAGAACGAAGTTTCATCCCAAGTCGTGAGGCTTTTTTTGTTATCTATTGAATTAAATAATTAATCAAATATTTGCTTTCGTAGGTCTTATTACACACAGATTTCGTTATTCTCATGTTCAATTAACATTAAAAAATATGTTTTTAACTACAATTTCTAAACTCAAATTACACATTTCAAAAAGCATTCCTAATATTAAAGTTGTCATTACATGTGTCTGGCAACGCTGTCCTCTCTGTTTACAAAAAACAGTAATCAAATAATTGGGACAAAAGTCAGAATTAATTTTATACGTCAAATGTGGTTGTACCTTTATATTGTTGTATCATGCTTTGGTGTAAAGAAAACCAATGTTGTCGGTTTTATGTTCGAACTAGAATTGATTTGGGTTTTAGGTGTCATAGAAACCAATGTTATCGGTTTTATGATTGGAAATAAACCAAGCAGCTAACAGCTGTTAGTTTTCATTTTCACACTTTTTGAATTTTAATTTTGCAAAAGTGTAAGTAAATTTACTTCTTTATTCAAATATTTGATTCATAAAAAATATATTTTCCCATTTTTAATTACATTCATGGCATTTATATTATAATACTATTTTCGATTAAAGCATAAATGCTCGTCAATACTAGATTCTATGACTTACGCATATACATAATGCGACGACCAAAGTCGCATGCTTGTTTTGGCTCACAAAAAGCTGAAGCTATTTAGTTTATTTTTTCATTATTTTTATAATTATTTACATTAGTACCTCATGCGGTAATAAGTAGAGAATAGCCTGTTTAGTTAATAAGAAAGTTTAAATTAATTGCCTATTAGACCAACGATGTAATTGACACTTTTAACCCACCGTGGTACTTTCATGTAATTTAAGTTTGACTGCCCATCACTAATGATTATCACTATTTACAGTGAGAACAAGAGATACCACATACACTCTCTGTGTGTAACGTTCGTGTATGTGTACACTTGTATGTGTCGTACTGAAAGAGCATAAAAGGCTGTTAGTCCCCATACCATATTTTCAACACACACTCTTGTTAGCTTGTGTGATTTTAGTATTGATATGAAAATGAGGTAGTTTAGACGAGAACAATTTTTAAGCCGCACAATTTTTGTTCCTTTTCCAAATTACACGAGACTAATTCATCTGGCACAAAATGTATACTTATACATAGCTTTGTGTGTGTTAGTGTTTTTCATATTCATTTAACATTTGCTGTTTTTTAAGTTGTGTGTGTATTGGTTTTATGCTGCTAATGCGGGGTTGTAGCTGGTTGAAAAGTTATGTCAACCGCAAAACCACTCTCTTTGCCTCTCTCACCAACAAACTGGCATGTTATGCCAGCACAATTATGCCCGTGTAAATCAGCGCAATGGTATCAGTGTGCACACTTAATTTTTTTTAAATTCGGTAGAATCGACAAAAAGAATCAGTAGATTTGAATGAAATTCGGTAAAAATTTTTTTTTATTCAGAGAAACATAAAAAACAACACTAAATAATAAAAAATAACAATTCAATGAAACATAAAAAATAACAAAATGTATGTACTTATATATAAAGGGTATGTGCAAGGAGTATCAAACTAAACAAGTTCCAAAAGCGCATTTAAAACTTCACATGTGATTGGAAATTAAACTGCCATAAACAATGAAGCATTATATGTAAATATTTCATCCCCAAGGCACAATTCCTTGGCAAATATTAGGTTACTTATAGTTTCAGTTTTCAACCGATTTCTTTGTTCTGTTTTAATGATTTTCATGACAGTAAATGACCGCTCTGCGGCCGCACTGCTATGTATGTGGCAAAATAGGCAATTTACATATATGTATGTATATCGACTTAAATTACTAAATAACAATATTCGGTAGATTTCAGGCCTTGTTCGGTAGAATTGGTAGATTGTTAAATTCACAAACATATTCGGTAGAATCTACCGAATATCGGTAGAAGTGTGCACACTGAATGGTATAACAACCGACTCAATACAGAACAATTTTCAGTTTGCTTGCAGCGCTCGCTACGGTAAGATAGATATCGGATGAAGGTTACTTATCTAATATTGTCTTCCTATAGCCACATTGGAGCAAGACTAGATATTGGAATTTGGGTACAATTCCAATACCTACAACCTGCATTAAACTCTCTTTACGGACTAGTATTAGGTGTGAAGAGAGGCTACCTTGGCACACACTTCCAAGGTGAATCTCGGCACTAGTAAAATTACGAGTGAGCGGAGGCTTTCGCTGGTGTCCAGGTTACTGGTTTCACGACGAATCTCATCACTACGGAATGTACGAGTGAGTGGAGGCTGTTGCTGTTGTCCAGGTTACTGGTTCCACGACGAATCCATGCACTAATAGATTAGGGGCCCTCTGCCATTGTTCCAGTTGCTTAATTTGATTTTGAATTAAAGTAAAATCCGAAAGAAAGCAATAGAATTTTAGTTTTGTTTTAAGTAAATTTCATTTAGCGATAGAATTTTAGTTTTTTTGTTGTAAATAAAAGTGAATTTTTATAACGTAGAGGAAATCAGATCAGTCTTTTATTTATTTCACACACGATCCTGGACTCCGCTGAACCTACCCCAGCTAAAAGCGGAATCGTGTCGTTACATTGGCGCCTGAGCAGGGACAGATTTGTCCCAAAAATAGAAAAACTAAAAATATTTCAAACATAAATAAAAGACTGATTTAAAAAAGAAAAAACTAAAAACAACAAGAACCGTAACATCCGCACATTCCTGTCCACGGCCAACATGCTGAAAATCACGTGGGTGTATTCGCTGAAGAAAGATGAGTTGGTTAGCTACCTGAGCCAATACGGGCAAACTACATCCGACACAATAGAGGAACTAAGGAAACGTTTGGAAAAATATCTGTCCCAAAACCACCAAGAAGAGCAAATTAGAAGATTCCTCGAGTGGCAGGCCAGACACGAAGCCAACGCTTCTGTCACGCCAAACACCTGTCTACAAATGCCAAAAACTGACAGAGTATTATCAACACCTTCAAATGTAGATGTTACTGGGCTAACAACAACTCCACTAACTGCGAGCCTGTCAGCCACTGAAATCTGGGTAGCAGCAATCGAGCTTGTCCGGAAATGGGGTCTACATTATGACGGTGGAAAGGACCCACTAGGATTCATCGAGCGGGTAGAAGAACTATCCAGTATATACGAAATCGACCTGAATCACATTCTACGAGTCATGGCCGAGCTTCTCCGAGACAGGGCTCTCATTTGGTATCGAAACAACAATAAGCAGTGGTCAGAGTTCAAACGAAATTTCTACCAGTTTTTCCTCCCGACCAGATACTTCGACGAGAGGACGAGATTCGTAAAAGAGTACAGCGGCCACGTGAGGCATTCAAGGACTATGTATTAGCCTTACAAGACCTTAAGCGCCATGCTCATTTGAGTCCAGAGCAAAAACTGGAACGAATATTTCGCAATGTCCATGCGGATTATCAGTGGTACATCCGGCGGAAGGACTTTGCAACACTTGATGAGCTCATAGCACTCGTAGCCGACATGGAAAGTATCTCGGCGATCGATAGATAGCCCCCCTCAACATAAAAAAGACGCACTACCGAAAGAGCACTGCAATGTACGAGTCATAAGGGCCAGTGGTGGCACAACTGGTATCACCTGGGAAGCGGATAAGTTAAAAGCAGTCCTCAGGGTAGAAAATCAGCTGACAACGGCCATCGTTAACACAGGAGCAACTCGCAGTTTCATCACTCCGGGGTTGGTAAGAAAACTGTTCAACAAGCCGCAGTTGCTTCCCGTCGAAATTGATGTGCTTTTGGCCGACAGCTCCAAAGCTATCATCAAAGAAGCGGTACAGTGTCAGGTAACGCTGGGGAATAAAGCTGGCAACCACGTCTTCTTGGTAATGAACTCAGCAACAGAGCCCATGATTTTGGGGTTAGATTTCCTAAAAGCATTCAACGCCACAGTGAGATGTGCCGGACTAGCCGCACATGTTGGCTCTAACACGGAGAAACCAGAGAAGAAAAAGGTAAGCCAAAATAATTCTAAGTCAATGCTCCGGCGAAAAGCGGTCATACGCAGTTAGAACCGACTACTCGAAAACAGCAAAGCAAACAATTTCTTGGCAAGGAATTGCCGAGCGCAACTTCCTCAAGGTATGTTGAACGCGAAAACTTGCGTCCACCAACACCACCTCCCAAGCCAATCCTGAGCTCATACAGAGGAGAAAATAACCTGCTCCGGCACTTAGTTATGCGTTGCTATGAAAGACGCTGGTATGGTCAAACCGAGACTACAACAGAGGCGCGAGTACAGCTAGAACCCAAAAACGAACCACCGCATACGGTAACCAGTACGACGCACAAGAGCGCAGCAGTTTCACACTGGAGCCGGATTGCTAGGCCGGAATCGCCTCTAACCATACCTCTCACGGCGTCGACAACCACTGGCACTGCAGCATTACAGACGGGCACCAACACTCCTGCCACTCCAGATGTCGCTTCGCCGGACAGCCATGTCAACATTGAATCGGTGGAGATCCCCCTTAATCTGGCTCCAGAAACCCTGCGGGCCAAGATAAAAAGGAAGCTTGAACGAACCAGAAATCATAAGTTTCCGGTGGCTCATGGTAGTTAATGACCAACGGTATCGGGTTGTCATTTGCCGAACAGGGAATGTGCGGATATTTCTACGCAGCCCAGGACTCTATACGCACTAGGAAGAAGGAAGGTAATGTGACGACCAAAGTCGCATGCTTGTTTTGGCTCACAAAACGCTGAAGCTATTTAGTTTATTTTTTCATTATTTTTATAATTATTTACATTAGTACCTCATGCGGTAATAAGTAGAGAATAGTCTGTTTAGTTAATAAGAAAGTTTATATTAATTGCCTATTAGACCAACGATGTAATTGACACTTTTAACCCACCGTGGTACTTTCATGTAATTTAAGTTTGACTGCCCATCACTAATGATTATCACTATTTACAGTGAGAACAAGAGATACCACATACGCTCTCTGGACATTTTGTTTTCGTGCCGAATCTCTTTAAAAATAGTGCCAAAATACCTTGAATAGTGCCAAACCACTTTTTATATAATTCAAATGTTGGCAGTTAAGGTAGAATTAGTAAAA
Organism: Tachina grossa; assembly: GCA_949987645.1. Taxonomy (NCBI): domain Eukaryota; kingdom Metazoa; phylum Arthropoda; class Insecta; order Diptera; family Tachinidae; genus Tachina; species Tachina grossa. Next base: position 71,256,954 of record OX465278.1, read on the forward strand.
TCGTATCATTCTACTTTACAGCTTGCCGTATCGTTCAACTTTGTGCACAAGTTATAGAAAATGTAACAGTTTACACAGCACATTTTTTTTTGTTTGGCATTAAATACGGCGTTTTTGACATTCGCTACAGAAAAATCTGTTTTCTGCAGATTCCTACGTCAGCAGTGATACCAAACTAGTAACATGCATTGTATGTGGTACGGTTTTTGTCAGCTGACACGCAACATCACGATACGATTTTACTAATTCTACCTTTAATATTCATTTTTAGTATGTCTAATCTAAAGGACATACATATGCATGTACGGAAAGACTATAATAACTCTTAACTAATTTAACTAATTTAAAATACAAATTAAACTCTTATCAGATGTACATACATACTCGTATATCTTTAGTCACAGAGATATATGTATATGGCTGGTGCTTTGTTATATGGTTAATATACATATCGCACATTCAGTTCAATAGTGACATAACTCAAAAAATTCGTTTTTTGAGTTAATCATGCAGAATAATAATGCATTTCGTATTTTAGCTTGCATAGAAATTTCATATAAATAGCTTGTAAAGGGTGTTTTTTATTGAGGTATAGAACTTTAAGTTGGCATCACTTTTTTAACTGGCGGCCATTTTGTCAGCTGTCAAGTGATTAATATTTAGTTTGGTTTGCCATTTCATCATGAACATGTAGACAAAAGAACAACGCTTGCAAATCGTGCAAATTTATTTCGAAAATAATGGTTCAGTTCGCGAAGTTTACCGCAAGCTCCGTCCATTTTATGGTCGACATAATCGTCCATCAGAGCAATTAATTCGGTTAACCATGGATCGTTTTCGCACTACGTTTACTCTATGTGATAATACGCATCCGCAGAGACGTCGAACAGTGCGCACCGAAGAAACAATTGCCGCTGTAGAGCAAAGTGTTGAAGAGGACCCGAATGAATCGATTCGCCACCGTGCACAGCAATTGGAGCCGACTAACCGACTATTTTGTTCCCGAATTGGATGGCATGAATGTGGATGAGTTGTGGTTCCAACAAGACGGCGCTACATGCCACACAGCGCACGTCACAATCGATTTATTGAAGGAAACATTCGATGAGCGCATAATTTCGCGGAATGGACCTGTCAATTGGCCACCAAGATCGTGTGATTTGACACCATTGGATTATTTTCTTTGGGGATATGTGAAGTCGCTCGTCTACGCCAACAAACCAGAAACGTTAGGGGACTTGGAAGCCAACATTCGTGGCGTTATTGCCAACATACGGCCCCATATGCTCGAAAAAGTGGTTGAAAATTGGACCTGTAGAATTAGCTTTATTCGAGCCAGCCGCGGCGGCCACATGCCCGAAATCATATTTAAACATTAATGGCATAAAATTATCCTTCCAATAAAGCCAAATTGATGGACATTAAAACGATTTTCTTGTGTTTTCTTTCAATTCGAAGTTCTATACCCCTCAAAAAAACACCCTATACTATCACCTCCTGAGAGAAGAATATTTGTTCATGCTTTCATAGAGTTGTGTGTAAATTGAAAACTTTAAACGTGTTTCTGCAAAACTAGTTTTTTGAGTTATGACACTATTGAACTGGATGTGCGATATGTTCTGATAAGTTGTATAAATTCGTACACGCTAAATATAATAGTAATTGTTAGATATTTATTTTAATACATACAAGAAAGATTCATCCGTATAACAGAATTTATGTTTCTTGGTTTATAATTTTTTTATTCATTGTTAGACTTCAAAAAGTCTTTAGCATGTATTAAATATGCTAATGTTTCTGATTGTTCAAATTTCGAACTGAAAGTATTCTTTCCACACTTAATGAAGAGTGCATAATAGAAAGAAAAAGTGTGGAAAGACAAAACCAATGAAAATTTATATTATAATGTGTTGGTTTTAAATGTTTGTTACATGATTTAAGTCTCAGCGAAAAAATTATTGAATAACAAAAATTAAAATTTTAATCAGAAATAATAGTTCAATTAAATTAAAATGCTAAAAAATTTAAATTTTGTAAACTTCCGACCTACAGCCAAACATCTGGACCGATTTTCTTCAAGGAGAGATTAGAAAATATTAGATCAAGTCACCTTTCAAACGAAAAAAAAAAATCAAATTCAAATCAGTCTTGACTTTTGGGAGCTACGGCGGCAAAGACACACAGATTTAACTAAATATATCAAGAAAAGATGTCATATCTTCTAAATGGCTGAATCGATTTTCTGTAAACATAGCTAAGAACATTCTCGATCAAACAGAAGAGACTAAATCAAAATCGATCCAGCCGTTTGGTCTGTACGTGGACTCGACAAACTTATAACACACCATTTTTGGTAGGGGGTTAAAAATTAAATATATTTAAAAAAATTATGTAAAAACACAAAATAAAAAAATGTTATATGAAAATAATAAAAAAATTTGTCGTTCTCTCGAAAAATACAAACGAGGAAAAATTAATCACCTTACGACTCTCATTAACCTTATATTGATAAGCCTTGGTTAAGTTCCTGAATTCTTTTTAAGTATTTAAATCTGATATGGATCTGTATTCACTTTAAATTTTTGAGTGTATTTTCTGTCTGGCTCACGATGTCGACAAGAAATTTTCTTTCGCTTATTTATATTGAAAACAAAAACAAATTTTCTTATTTTGTTTTTATTTTCAATATTTATATCGAAAAAACATTTCTTGCCGACATCGTGAGCAAGGCAGTTTGATTCGTTTGGAAACATATGTGTAACAACAAGAACAATATTATTTCTGTCCTCATTTACATAGAACATTTTCTGTCGCAAATTTTGGAAACCAATTTATATAATAGTCCTTTAAGTTATACTTAGTTTAGAAATATGACGACATATAACAAATGTGAAAACACTTTATTTTATTTTGGGATTTTTTTAACTGTATGCTGGGAAACTGAGTTTTTTGGTTATTAAAGTTCAACTTCGGCGCCGCAATAAATTTCTTCCGTGTGAAGATGATGAGAATTTTAGGTTAGCAGGCTGCTGGCTTGGGTCCATGATGTGGTGAGAATTTAGATCTATATTATCAACATGATCATCATCAATGTCTTTTTTGTTTCCAATAATTAGAAACGTAAAAAAAGAAGATTACTTATTATTGCAATAAGAAAAGTTTCCCTAGTAATGGAGAAAAAGTGCCAAAAAAGGAGCGAGAGTGCCACAGTGCCAGCTAGCATCCAATAGTGCCAAAAATGGGACAATTGTGCCACATTTCCCATTACTTATGTGTCGTATCGAAAGAGCATAAAAGGCTGTTAGTCACCACACCATATTTTCAACACACACTCTTGTTAGCTTGTGTGGTTTTAGTATTGATATGAATGGTAAAACAACCGACTCAATACAGAACAATTCAGTCAGTTTTGCTTGCAGCGCTCGCTACGGTAAGATAGATATCGGATGAAGGTTACTTATCTAATATTGTCTTCCTATAGCCACATTGGAGCAAGTCTAAATATTGGAATTTGGGTACAATTCCAATACCTACAACCTGCATTGAACTCTTGTTACGGACTAGTATTAGGTGTGAAGAGAGGCTACCTTGGCACACACTTCCAAGGTGAATCTCGGCACTAGTAAAATTACGAGTGAGCGGAGGCTGTCGCTGGTGTCCAGGTTACTGGTTTCACGACGAATCTCATCACTACGGAATTTACGAGTGCGTGGAGGCTATTGCTGGTGTCCAGGTTACTGGTTCCACGACGAATCCATGCACTAATAGATTAGGGGCCCTCTGCCATTGTTCCAGTTGCTTAATTTGATTTTGAATTAAAGTAAAATCCGAAAGAATTTTGTAAACGCTATTTAGCAATACAATTTTAGTTTTGTTTTAAGTAAATTTCATTTAGCGATAGAATTTTAGTTTTTTTTTGTAAATAAAGTGAATTTTTATAACGTAGAGAAAATCAGATCAGTCTTTTATTTATTTCACACACGAACCTGGACTCCGCTGAGCCTACCCCAGCTAAAAGCGGAATCGTGTCGTTACATTACATACATACATACATACATACATACATACATACATACAATGCTAATTGTAGATCAGTGGTGTCAAAAATAAAACTATAGTTGTATGTGTGAGAAAAATTGTCTTAATCGTCTCTGAAGTACATCGAAAAAAATAAATATTTGCAACAAATGCAGTTTAGTGAAGCAGGTCAAAACATATAAAAAGGAGTCTATATGATAGAAAACTAAAAAATAAAGAATAAAAATTAAATAAAAAATTTGGGGGCGGTCCATATTTTCTGAGTTACGGGGCTGTGAACTTTTCATAGGAAACTATGAAGAATTTCTTAAAATAAATTTTTAAATATCTTATCTGATAGAAACGTGAAAAATAAGAAGAAGAAATTAAACAAAAAAATTGACTGCGACCAATATTTCCCGAGTTATTGGTCTTTTAAGTTTTGATTTAAAATGCAGTTTAGTGAATCTGCTACAAAAAAAACCAAAACGTCTTTTTAATATATATTCATTTGTTTCCTTAAAAGTTTTGTAACATAAAATACATTGAATGTCGCAAAAGCATTAATGATCATAGAATATTTTTCGCATACCACTTTTTTTTCTTTCATTGTATCTATAAAGAATTTAATACACCCGCTGCGCATGTGTTTTCGTCGCTGTTTCATTGACGACTACATGGAAGAGAATAAGAATGTGTGTGATTTTAGTTTGCACAATTGTGCCATGAAACCAGTGGTGTCAAAAATAAAACTATAGTTGTATGTGTGAGAAATGCGTCTCTGAAGTACATCGAAAAAAATAAATATTTGCAACAAATGCAGTTATGTGAAGCAGCTCAAAATATATAAAAAGGAGTCTATATGATAGAAAATGAAAAAAGAAGTAATAAAAATTAAATAAAAAAGTTGCGGGCGACCCATATTTTCCGAGTTACGGCGCTGTAAACTTTTCATAGGAAACTCTGAAGAAATTCCAAAAATAAATTTTTTAATAGCTTATCTGATAGAAATTTGAAAAATAAGAAGAAAAAATTAAACAAAAAAATTGGCTGCGACCAATAGTTTCCCAAGTTATTGGTCTTTTAAGTTTTGATATTAAATGCAGTTTAGTAAAGCTGCTCCAAAAAAACCAAAATGACTTTTTAATATATATTAATTTATTTCCTTAAAAGTTTTGTAACATAAAATACATTGAATGTCGCAAAAAGCATTAATGATCATAGAATATTTTTCGCATACCACTTTTTGTCTTTCACTGTATCTATAAAGAATTTAATACACCCGCTGCGCATGTGTTATCGTCGCTGTTTCATTGACGACTAAATGAAAGAGAATAATGGTAGAATTAGATAAACTACAAGATTACGCCAGTGCAAAAAAATAGTAGACGTGTGACATCACGCACACTGCGCTTCTATTGGCTGATAATCAGTGTGCACACTTCTACCGATATTCGGTAGATTCTACCGAATATGTTTGTGAATTTAACAATCTACCAATTCTACCGAACAAGGCCTGAAATCTACCGAATATTGTTATTTAGTAATTTGAGTCGGTATATGTGTAAATTGCCTACTTTGCCACATTTCAGTGCGGCCGCAGAGCGGTCATTTTCTGTCATGAAAATCATTAAAACAGAACAAAGAAATCGGTTAAAAATTTAAGCTATTACCTGATTTACATTAAGCATTTTTTCATGAAATTTCATGAATTTTGTTGCACGCAACTTTTTCTATTTGCTTATTGCAGCGCTATAAAAGAGAATTTTATATAAAAAAGGGCGTAGAATGAATCTCTGATACATTCTTGACAACTTTTTTGATATAAGTTGTTCCTCCAGGTCTCCTATTGACAAATAAAAATTTTTCATGCAACTAATTTCATGAAAAAAATGCGTAATGTAAATTAGGTATATAAGTAACCCAATATTTGCCAGAGAATTGTGCATTGGGGATGAAATATTTATTCCTACCAATGATTTAATAATTTTTGTACAAAAGTTTAAATTCATAAATGGATCTTACATATAATCTTTGTAGCTACAAATGTTTGTCAAATAAAAGTTATTTTAGTAGCTTTATAAAACCTATGTACAAAAACTGAATTCCTGTTATGTATGTATACTATTTTCTATATGTATAGCATATCTATATATGTATAAAGGGTAAGGGCAAATAACTGGGGATGACACTTTTTTTTATTGAAAATGCTTCATTGTTTATGGCAGTTTAATTTCCAATCACATATGAAGTTTTAAATGCGCTTTTGGAACCTGTTTAGTTTGATACTCCTTGCACCTACCCTTTATATATAAGTACATATATTTTGTTAATTTTTATGTTTCTTTGAATTGTTATTTCTTATGTTTCTCTGAATAAAAAAAATTTCTACCGAATTTCATTCAAATCAACCGATTTTTTTTGACGATTCTACCGAAAAAAATGAAGTGTGCACACTGCTGATAATTTGGTTTATTTTTTTTTTTAAAACTCTTTAAAGTTATTTTGACCGCAGGATTGCCAACCGCTATACAAGTAATGCTAAGTTCGGTGAAGAAAAGTGGACATATAATAATCCCACTTTTTTACTTTTGCAGTTACTTACCAACAAGAATACAATATTGTTTTTGTTGTAGGTATTTACTATTTTTTTAATATTATCCGTAATTAGATAATTGATTTTTAATCGATGTACAGTCTTAAAATGTTTATTTTTGTAGTTTTTTGCATATTTTCTCCCAACATTTCATCCCAACATTTAACAAAAAATATCATCTAAAAGAGTTTTTCAAGCCGTACCCAATGGTGCATTAAAGTTTACCATTCATAACATCAGCAATACGTTAAAAATTAATATCTTTTAAGCGTTTTTATAGCAGCATATATAGAGAATATTCTCACAAAAGTGCAACCACTTCTTAATACAGACTTATGTATATACATACACACATATTGTTATAAATGTATATATACATATAAATATGTCATTCCTTTTGTAATTTGTATAATGTACCTGCAAGAAGGGGTGTTATGCCAACAAAATATTAGTACCGTTCACACTGAATTTGTTATTTGTTTACTTGGTAAAATTATGTACCATTTTTGGTGTTTTAAAATTTAAAATTTTACTTTCTAATATTTTAAACAAAAATATTATTAAAAAAAATATTACTAAACAAACAAATAACAAATTCAGTGTGAAATATATTATAAAATAGATATTTAAAAATATATCATAGTTAGAGTCCTTAGTTTTATATGTTTCGATTTGGTGCTATGTATTAACACAGAAAATATTAAATAACTAATAAAATTCAAAATTAATAAAACAAGCTTAAATTCAAAAATTACAAGAAACTCTCAATAACAAATAAGAAGAATATTTTTGTAGAGAAAATAAAATAATAGAATAGAATTTGTTTGTTGCGATTTCTTTGTTTAAATTTCTTAGTTTCCCATACTTATGCTTTAAGGCCCAACTATAATATGAATAAGCTAGCTTAAGCAACTGTGCGGTTACATATAAAACGTATGTGGCAAACGATAATGTATTTAAAAAACTTTTCGTCAAGTTTCGTCAAATGTCATTTGCTTAAGTAAAGTGCCAAACTGAACGCACATTCCGTAAGGAAACAACTGTTTGTGCATCTTTTAAACTCAAACAAGCAGCAGCAGAAAATATTCATCGATTTAAAATATTTTTTTATTGTTTCTTATTTTAAACTCGGAAAATAGAGCAAAACTTTTATTTTCATTGTATGTTTTACAATACACATATACACACATCCACATGTATTTACTTATGTATATTCACTGTTGTACTTTTTAGTAGGCAAAACAAATAAAACAAGTAATAAGGTGATGGATATATTTATATGTGAATTTTTAATAGATTAGGACATTCTTTCAAGTTAGTTTGATTGAATTGCATTCATTTATGAGTTATTAGAAGAAATAAAATTACTACAAAATTATTGACAATACCTAGATGTGCAGCTGTGGCTAAAGAATACTTAAGTGCATGTAAGTGCATTATGGCCACCTAAAAGTCACATCTGAATTGTTTAAGCATTTGACAGACTTATCGTTCAATTCTGACATTAGCTTAAGAAAGCTTATTCATATTATAGTTGGGCCTTTAAGTCTTTCATTTGAATTTTCCCAGCCTTTATGGCAACTCTTACAATAGACGTGTGACGTCACGTCTAACGGTAAACTCTCTGATTGGCGTAATCTTGTAGTTTATCATTCTTGGAATTAGTCGAATCGTATCCTGTTACTTTTGAAGTGGTCGTAGCTCTCAATTTGGATGTTAGTTAATAAAAACGTGCGGTTGCGAGCGAATGTGTTCTCTGTTATTGTATTTCTCTTCGCTTTATACATGTGTGTGAAGCATTAAACACATTCACCACAGCAAGCTACCGACTACCAAATGTTAAGAATAGAATACACATGTTTATATGAGAATAATTCTTTTGAAGACAGCAAGGCAACATGGCGGCAGGTTGTTGTCTATGCTGATTTTGTCATTGTAGTCCAATTAAACTAATTTCTATTTTGTTGGCTACAATGAGAAAATTCAGTATTGCCAGTATAATACAAAATGTTGAATGAATGATTTTGTACAATTATTTCATATTATTTAACATAAATAATATCCAAAAATTGATGTTAAGAATAAATTGATTCATTTTTGTACTTTTACGTGAAATAAGTACATTTTAAAAGAGTAATTAATTTTTATAAATGAAAAACATATAAAAGTGGCAATACTGAACTATGTATTTGTACTTGAACATCAACTGCAGATGGTGCTGCTGCCGTCTCCAAAATAATTAATTAGCCGGCTACGAGGCGACAAATGCTGCTAGCGGCATTTGAAGTCGTGTGTTCGTGTAGCCTGCTGTGGTGAATGTGTTTAATGCTTGAATGTATGTAAAGCACCCCATACACTATTCAATTCAATTTTCAATTGAGTCGGTTGTTGTTCAAATCAAAGCGTGTATGGCTTTGTCAATTGATTAGTTTGGCAGCTGTCGAGTTGGTTGTAGAAAAATCAAAAGATTTTGATTTTTCATGTTGACTAGTAAATCGTTCAATTCGATTGTGCTGTGTGTGCTCGAGTTTCGTGATTAGGTGTCAAAATTTATGTTTTTAGCTTTATTTTGTATAGAAAAAGATATGTATTTTTAAAATTGTATTTTATTTCATTGAAATTTAGATAAAAAATTTAGAAAGTGATGAATGAATGCAATGGAAGTTTTAAATTTTTAAATTTGTAATTGTGATAAAAATATAAATTTGGTAGTTGAATGAAAATCTTTCAATTCAGTTTATGAAGTGTGTGGCCAAGAACCAATTCAATTGAAAGCCTCAATTCACAATTGAATTGAAACGTGTATGGGGTGCTTAAGAGAGAAGTTGACGTAGAAATCTATTTTCTGTAGATTTCTACCTCACATACAATTACGATACATATTAAATAAACAGCAACATGTTTTATTAATGTTACAGATTTTGGTAGCTGATCCGTCCACTCACGATACGATTCTATTAATTCTACCATAAGAATGTGTGTGATTTTAGTTTGCACAATTGTGCCATGAAACTGACATCATTTTTGTAGATGGAATCTTATATTTATTGTAAAAATAACTCTTTTTGTGTGTTTATCATTGCTGTCCGTTTTCAATCCGACCCACTGAGTTCAAATGAGCCGCTTTGTAACTATTCTTCTACCTAGACTTATTTGTATAGTTCCCGACTGATTTGTGATAAAATTCTTCCGATAAAAGTCGCAACGCAGCCGCATGTTTCGGGAATAATTTTAGAACGCAATAAATGCCCTCTAATACTGTCAAGTACTGTTACTTGCCTCGCTCAGCTCTTTTTGTTTTGGTGCCAACTAGCTCACAACGCAGGGAAGTTCCATCACTACTAACGCACACTACTAGCTAAACAACAGGGAAACAATATTTTAATTTAAGTTCTTCACTAGTCCTCCCTACCTGGGTTACAAAGATCCTCAAAAATTTTATTATGTTCTCCAAACGTACACACACACTCACCTCAACTCGCATTCAGCACTACGACTGCCAAGTTTTTATATTTTCTTCATTATAGCGTTTTTCCTCATTACAGCCACACTACTTCATCGTATTAGCTACATCGGCCATAATTAGAAACCCGCCTCCAAACGCGCAGCTAACGCATTCTATCCAAAAAACACTTACTTTATTCCGTCCCCCCACCCCCCCCCCCCCCCTTCACGCAATAGTATTATAGAAAATGCTTCCCTGTTTAAACGATAATTCAAATCTACAAAGCAAACATAAGCGCATAAATGCAAAAAATACATTTGCGCTGGCACCGGCAGCTCAAGAATTTTTCTCATCACTTCTTCTAATATATATATATATTTTTTTAAGGTGCATGTAGTTGCAATTTTATTGGTTATTTTACTTCTCCGATGATTCTGCTACACAACGAAGGAGGCCGCTCTAATGCTACATTAGGATTATTATGTACTGAAGTCGGTGTAGTTCAGTGACTACTGAATATGCCTTATCACTAGTTTTTCTTTTCCCGGACTTTTTCATTTCCCGGGAAAGCGGGAACGGCTTTTCGGTTTCCCAGGCTTCATTAGTCTTTACTTTTTATTGTTGGTATGTGCTCTGACGTTATGCTTCTAAATTTGACTACTTACTTTTTCTATAGTAACTTATCAGCTGTTTCTGGCCAGAAGGGTTGCATTTTGCCTCATTTTGCATCGTCTATTGTTAAGTTTCAATATAATTTTATGTTTTTCTTTTAAAAATTAAATTTTTTAAATTCTAAAAGCACAATCACAATTTATTTCAAAATATTTTTATTTAATTTGTGCTGTCACTTAAAATTACTTAACAATTTTAGATTTTCACAGGTTGAATAGAAAGTGAACAGAACGAAACAGGAAAACAACCGACTTGTATTATATTTCTATAACCAAAAAAGAATCAGCTTATTCGAAACAGAACAGAGAGTAAAAACTAATTCTGCCTTTAGACAAAAATAATAATATTTCAGTTCTTTATATAATAGTAATACATAAATATCAATATTATATGTAACTCCAAAGCCAAAATGCATTGATAACACAAAAATAAATAAATTGTTATTAAAAAAATATTCCAAAATATTTCTTTGGAAATAGGACTTTAGTACAGAATAAGCATTAATAGAATCGTTCTTTTTACCAAAGAGAAATTATTTTGTAATTTTTATTTTATTTCCTTGCGCATTTCCGTTTTTACTTTTATGAATTGCTGTAGAATTAAATTTCGAACGTCGCGTTCCGCTTTTGGCAAATAAAGGCCTCTCAGAACACATGTGTGCCAGATGTAAACTCGGCCTTAGTTGTACAGTTTTAGCTATTGTGCTAGTGACATCACCTTATTATTTCACCATCGCATTCATAAAGTGAATTACGAAAAAAATCCCGGGAATTCCCATACAAATTTCCCGGGATCTCTTTCCGGAAAATGTGCAGGATCCCGGGAAATTTTTCCGTATGAAAAACACTACTTATCACTTGAACTTTCCTACAACAGCTGATACAAAGAGACACTAATGTACATCAGAAAAATGCGTGGTGTTGTTATTTAATGACTATTGGATGCTGGAGCTTGAACCCAGGACCTTCGGTTTTGTAGTCAACGTGCTAAGCCAGCGCCACCTCAAATAATAATAACGGAAAAGCCACTTTAATTTATTTATAGCCACTTCTCCCTTCTTTTTTATTATCTAATAAAATATAATTAATTTTATTGATTCTACTTTCTGCAAAAAAGTAATATAAAAATTTTGTACACAAATAAGCAAATGTGAACAACAGCTGATTCGATCTTTGTTTTTAATTACATTCGAAGTTAACAAAACCAACTTTGTTTCATGACACCAAATGAAACCAACGTTGGTGTACAGAAGCGACAACCAGCAAAACCGACATGGTTTCTGTGACACCCCTGATTCGCAACTCTGAGCACCACCCAACTTTTCTACAACCCAATTACAGACAACTAGAAATTCAACAGTTATTTACGTTGTGAATGTCATGCTAATGTAAAAGTTGTATTTTTTTTTTAAATATGCATACATACATATGTATGTATGTATGCATGTTTGTAAATGTCAATGTGTGCAAATTGGCAATCTTAGTGATAAGATTTCAGAAGAAGGTATAAAAAACTACAAATATAGCAATAAACTGTGTTATAAAAAGTAAAACATTTACAATAACGATAGTGTTGTATAAAAAGATTATATTTGGTATTAGATAGATTTGCTCAACTAATGCGTCTAATGCTATTTAATGTATTTTTCTTCGTTTTCTAATTTAATAAGGGGGTTTTATACGTTTACTCGTGTGCGGCTATTTGAACAATTTGAAGGTTAAACGAATGAGAAAATATTTTTGTTGTATAGATAAAATTCTAACGTAGTGTACTGGTATCTATTACAAAACTGACCATTAGCAATATTTCAAACCAACAAAATTATATAACAACAACCGTGTGACAAATTTTGAAGTTTCTTCTTGACAGTAATGCGACTATACACCTATTAATCTAATCTAATCTGCGTATTAAGTTTTTCATTTCCTTATCTTTTGTCCTTGCTAAATGACTTTTGATGCATTTTTAAATATTTTTTTTACATTAAGATAAAATATTCGTGTTTGCTAACCAATATTGTTATCAAAAGAAAGAGAAAACTCTGCAGGATTTCATAAAATGGGATACTTCCCCTCAACAAATATATTTAAAAAAAATATAAAATTTTATACATATGCAGTAGTCTTAAGCCAACTCTATAAGACTTCGAAACTTTATGATTATATTCTATTTAGTTCGAAAGCTATGATGTTTTTACTCGCGGCAAAATTTAAGTTTTTTTTATGAAAACTTTCCTGACACTTCTTTAAAAGCAAATATCTTTAAATTTTTTTCAGGGGAATTAAAGTAATTTTTTTTTTAATTCCTACAGAGTTTTCACTTTTTTCATGGCCAATATCGCTTAAATTATATTTTATCTTAAAAAAAATAAAAGCTTCCTTAAGATGTGCCTAGATTAATGTGTCGCTAGTGGCATTGCTGCCTAAAAAATGCGATGTAAATCAGCTTAAAAAATCATAAAAAAACAAATTCAATTTTTCGTCGACGATATCTCTCGAACGAATCAACCGTTTTTAGTCAAATGGACATGCCTAATTTAAGTTAAGAGCTGATTAAATTTTGAACTTGATCGGCTTAGGTCCATTATTACAACCTAAAGATAAAGTTCCTGATAGTTAACCTTAACATTAGCTAACGTGAACGATAAAGTGGCCATTAATTTTTTCATTATTACAACTGTACGATAAAATAAATAATACAAATGATGTATTGTGGCAACATTGCCCAATATTATTACATTATTACAACTTAAAGTTAGTTAAAAGTAGGATTTTATCGGACGTATAAAAACTTTATCATTTGCAAAATTCTACTTTGACCTAAGGTGAGCGATAAATTACAGGCAAGTTTATCATACCTGGTAAGTTAAAAAATAGTTTTATGAAAGTGTTTGAAATTCACGGAACGGAATCGATATCTTACGACATCCAAGTGAACTCAACACGTATTGAATGCAACAAATTTGCTTGCGATCAGCGTTGCCACGACCAAAAAAATTTTGTAACCAAATTACAAAAAACAAAAGTAACCAAATGCATAAAAAAGTAACCAAAATTTTTATATATTTAAAATACTGTTTTATTTGTACTTCAGTTGAAAATATACATACATATATGAATATGTATTATTACAAAATCATATATATGTAATATAAATGGACCATTACATTTAAATTTGTACTTCAGTTTTATAAGTATATCGTATTATAATTAATAACAAAAATTAAAAATTTAAAAAACCCCCGACTTTTTTCAGAAAAGATGTTATATCTTCTAAACGGCTGGAACGATTTTCTTCAAACATAGCTAAGAACCCTCTCGCTCAAGTCATCTTTCAAGTCATCTCTCAAGAAAAAAATAAATGAAAATCGGTCCATCCGTTTGGCCTGTACGTGGACACGGACAGACACACAGATACACAGACACATAGACACACACTACAAACTTATAACACCCCTTTTTTTAGTCGGGGGTTAAAAATCAATAAAATCAATTTTGTAACAAAAATACTTCAGGTAATATTATTAGAAATTCTAAACCAAAAATATTTTTAGTAACAAAAAAATAATATGTAATATAATAACATACATTCGTTATCAAAACACAAGACTGTATGGACAAAGTATTAAATTTGTTAATATTAAAACAAATCTTTGGCAGACCAAACATAATAGGAATTGTTTTGATTGATGCACAATTCTTTAGATTGCATTATTGAGTTTACAGCCTTAAAATGAGCTTACTCCTATATTTAGTTTTGACTAGAGTTAGCTGCGAAAATATCCTTTCAGCAGCAGCCGAACTGTGTGGCAGTGACATTAAATAATATACAAAATTATTCAAATCATAAAAACATTTTGCATTTGTATGTTTTGAAACTGCGTCCCAAAAATCAACTATGTCCATATCAGCACTTACTTCTAATTTAGAAAATCTGCCAGGAGCGGCTGTTAGCCGACTCACAGCCGATCGGCTTCGTTCCCTGCTTGTTACGCTCTCAAACTTGAGGCTCAGTTAGCCGACTGTAATGTAACGTAATTGCAACAGTAAGAAACAGCTGATCGATTTTGTTATGTGAAAAGTAATGAAAATGGTTATAGAGATGTAATGGAAGGTAACCTACTTTTCATATAAAAGTATCAATCAGCTGTTTTCTACGTTACAGTTACATTACATTACAGTCGGCCAACTGAGCTTTTATATAAAAAAAATTTTTCTTTTAACTTTTTACATACAGCCCAATTATGAATAGCAATTCCCCGGGAGTTTTTTCCCTTTTCCCATTCCTCCTATTATGAATTAAAATTTCCCCTGGAGAAAACTCCCCGGGAAAAAGTAGGTATTCTAAATATGAGGGAGAGGGAGAATTTGTTGATAGTTTTCTCCCAAAAAATTTTGAAGGGAACTAATGCAAAAATGTAAAAATCATATTAATAAATGTTGCAAAACAATAGTATAAGCATTTATTTAGAACAAGAAGTTTAAATAAATACCGAATTATTATATTTCCCTTTTGTATTTTTGCATTTTTATCTAAACCCTGCGCACATGCACTTCAAAAACATAAACCACTTCTGTATTCAGAAGAAATACTAAACTACGCAATTTCGCAGGCCTCCTTTAAGTTCACATAAAAGGTAAATGGAAAATTTGTTTCCTTGTAATATTATCAAGACCGATAAGAAAAACTTTATAAAATCTACAATTTCCTTTGTACACACAGTCCTTCGGAATTTAATCAATTTGCATCTGCACCTGGCTCAGTTTTCACTCCACTTTCTCAGCACAAAGTTATTACGCATGCCTGTGAATGGTTAGTGTTAGTGGTTTATATAATTTTTATTTAAGCATAAACAAATATTTATATTAACACACAATCTTATTGGCAATGAAAACATAACATTTTTATTAAACTTCTATTGTTGAACTCTTGCGTTAGTGCAAAAAATATGTAAACATTAAACAGCTGATGAAGATTTTACTTTCTCCCGTATTTTTTTATTCCCCGGCTGTTTTGTATAGGAGAATTATTTTCCGGGAACAAATGGTAAGGAAGGGAGAAAACTCCCCGGGAATATTCATAATTGGGCTGATAGTGTTTGACGTTTAAAGATTTTGCAACCATGAATGCATCTGATTTTTGAAACCAGGCTTGTTATGTTCAGAGACAGACATGTATTTGTTTTAAACGCTATGTTGATTAACCAGTGTTGTATTTACAACGCATTAAAAACGCGTAAATTGTGATCTTTTATCAAGATAATTAGTTATGTGCAAATTTAACATACCACATATGTACATATGTATATGTATAAAAAATGGTTATTTTTGTGTTGAAAAAAAGTAACCAAAATGGAAAAAAAGTACACAAGTACACATTGAAAAAAAAGTAACCAATTTTAGTTACAAGTAACCAAACCGGCAACGCTGCTTGCGATCCGTTGGGTCGATCTTATGCTATGGGATGTATAGATCCGTGCACACACACATACACATGCATATATAAGAAAAGTTCTTGCAAATCCAAGATAAACAAAAAAAGCTCAATAAGCCACCTTTACCGGACGTCGTGGGTAATATAACCTACCGAGGAACTACCCTTTGCAGATATACTCAGGAAGATGTGCAATCGCTTTACGTGAGTACCTGCCGTTACGGCCTTATCTCACGTGTGCCAAAGCACCGGGTGTGGGTTAGACGCCAGACCAACGCCCCCATGCACCCTTTTAGAATGAACCTATGGCCCACTCCATAAGGCACATAGGTTGCAATCTTTGAATATAGTTATCCCTGTATTATATTCAATTACCTTGCTGAGGTAATTTGAGCTATCTAAACTCTGCTGCTATGTCCGTGCCCATAGCAGCTCTGTTGAATGGCAACAGCACCTAGAACAGTGTCTGGCTGACCGCGTCACACCAACCACTAGCATTGATTTAACACTGGGAAGCCAAGACTATTCTCCCAGCGATTTTTGGTAGCAAACCACAACCACCACGATAATTCTCCGGCTTCCACGCTTAGGTGTTGTGTATACACCTAAGCGAGGTCCCCAAGAAAATTCCTCAACCATTGCCGGCACAGCTAACCACTCATCCATAAAGAACGCATGCCTGTGTCGCCAAATAACCAGTGCCTACTCCACACTTACCAAAATCATCCCTTTAACCCCGTAGGGTATACCCCATTGGGGTAGGACGAACTCGGCATTTTAGCAAAGGAAACTGACGACCGCTACATGCACTCAAAACTTCAGAGCAGCGAGGACCACTCACGCGAGAAGAACGCAAGCTCGCCACCAAAATTTCTGCGCCTACTAAGACCCGACACTAAAAAGTGAGAGTGTCCTGGGGTCGTATCCAGGACGAAAAGCCATTTCAGCACAGAATTTTTGACAACCGCAATGCATTTATATCTAAGCAGCCCAGCTGTCGGGTAACCGGCACCCGTGGTACCAGAAGTAGCCTCTGGTTAGACCTCGAAGTTCCACCACAAGGGCTTCACCTCTATCGTCTTTTGAACTCAGGGGCAGTCCTAGGTGACGCTGCAGCTAGCTGACAACAACGGGCGTACAATATTTGTTTTCCTTTTATAAATATGTGCACATCCGTTACTCTGTTTATATTCAGAGATTGGGTAGTAACACATAAGTTTTACGGGTAATGAGCCAAAGGTCCGTCAGCGGAAAAAGCTACATTACCCTAGCTGGGGCCCCGGGATTGCCACACCCGTAGTCAAAAATAGACTCCCCTGGGGGTATATACTCAGGAAGGTAAGATGCGCTCCAGAACTCAAATCAGTAGGCGATGATGTTCACCTCGTAAGGAAGACCAAATAGCCGAAATACAACCGTCAGCACTCAAATCGATTAGAAACGTCCGTGGTGGTACACGGGCGGCCATAATTGCAATAACTACGTATATGAAGCAGACCTACAAAGCTTTGGAGGTGGGTCAATTGCATGTTGGATGGACAGTTTGCCAATTGCTGAAGGAGGTGATACTGCAAACGCCGCAAGAAACTGTAGGAGTGACAATAATTGGTCCAGACACTGCTATAAGTGTGGAGAACGGGACCACATTGCAAAAAACCTGTCAAAGCAACCCGCATTGCTTGATTTCCAGAGGTGGCCCGAATACTGGCGCTCATCATGTCACGGGTGAACCAGTGTCCTCACTATCTGGCAGCCGGGCAGAAGCTAGTGAGCTATAGAAAAGGAAAATTGTAGAGCTAAACCTAAACCACTGCAAAGCCGCCCAAGAGCTTCTAAAACAGACGGTGTAAAAGCTAAAAATAAACCTGGCCTTACTAACTAACTGGCCTAAGCACTATTGAGCGCTTGACAAGCAGACCTCTGAGCGACAAACAAATGCAACAAGGCTTCAATATAGGCATGTGGTAATTTTCATCTAGAAAATATTGAGAACAAAAGGGAAGGCTTTGTCAAAAGTATTGTTAATGGATTACATTTCTTCAGTTGCTACCTTCCCCCTAGCCTATCGATGGAATACTATAAACGCATATTAGATAGCCTCGCAAATTAAGTTTAGAGTACAAGACCCATAGTGATTGCCGGAGACTTCAGCACATGTGCAGCTGAAAGGGGCTTCCATTCCATATCTACTTGAGGCATTTGCAACACTAGAAGTGATCCTACTCAACTACGGCCAAAAGAATACGAGTAAAATTTTATGAAGCGGAATAAGCTGTAAGAGATCGTCTTAACTTTGATCAGCGATGCACTGGCTACCTAACTAATTGGAATGTGTCTGATGCATGATTATACACACATAGCAATCACCAAGCTGTTATTTTCGTCATCCATGAACGCTCTACTAGAACGACTATTCCGGCCACTCGTCGTGATCCACTATGGAGAGATTCCACTTTTTACAGGGAAATCTTTGTCCTCGCAATGGGGACATTCGATTAACTTGTAACGCGAACGACAAGGTGAGCAAACTTATGCGCTGTGTCATATAGGCTTGTAACGAATCGATCAAATAAGCATCATCTGCCTGGCAGAAAACACGTTTATTGCTACATATTGTTTGACTTTACAATGCAATAATGCATTTTACACATTTGCAAGAGTTGACGTGAATACTTTTATTATTTAATATATTATTATTATTGCTTATTATCATGAAATAGATTACAATTAGTGTTATTCATATGAGAATTCCCAGGACGGGAAATCCCGGAAATTTCGCAAAATTTCCAATCCCCGAAATATATCGCGGGAATTCCCGGGAATTTTTGGGCGTAAAAAGTCTACTGTCTGAAAATTCTTAACTATTAGGGTATGTTGAGTGTTGAAATTAATATTTTCAATTAAAAATTTAATTGATTTAATTAAATTTTGAGTGGAAAAACTTAATTGATATTATCAAATTGTTTATGAAAATTTAATTAATTTTTTAATTGATATTAGAAATATTTTAATTAATATTACAAAATCATTCATATTACTTTTTTTATGTACATAATTTTATTGCAAATAATTTATATAGAAGATAATAAATCTTATTTCTTAGACTATTTTAAAAAGGAAACACCAGATCTTGCAGCTTGCTCGTTGTGTTGCAAAACAATTACTTGCAAAGGAAGAAGGAAAGGTGGTCTAATTCGACATTTGAGCGGAATACATAATAAGCAATTAAAAGGTGTTGAACCTAATGAAAAACCTGCCGAAAAAGTATGGAAAGCTTAAATGACAATTTTACAACACTGTAACAATAAAAAAAGAAGATATAAATGAAATTTGTTGCTTTTAAACGAGCAACTGTTAATGGTTTTTCCATCAGACCTATAACAAAAAGTTTATTTATAAGAGAATCTCTTTTACTCAAAGATTTTCATTTACCAAAAACAGCGTGATGTCCAAAAACTTATTTTAGAAAACTTTTATAATGTTAAAAATGAAATCAAACAAAATATCGACTCCCAGTTAAAAAAAAAATGGATGAATGGACTAGTATAAAAAATAGGAGATACTTAAACATTTGTATGATCGAAGAATGACTGAAGAATTAACACACTGTCGTTTTTAAAAAAGCAATAAAAAAACACTGCGAAATCATAATCATATTGAAATCTCTTAATTTTTTCATTCGACAATAGTACGTAAATGAATGTACCTTTTTATATTTTATTTCCTTTTTATTCGTTGTTGTTAATAATTTTTTGATTTTTTAGTTTTGTAAGTTCGATCTCAAATAATATGTACGTTTTAAATTAAAAAACAAATTATAATTGTTTCAAACGGGAATTCCCGGGATCCCGGGAAATTTAAAAACCAATCCCGATTTCCCGGGAATTAAAAATGTGCGGGAAAAAACTCTAATTAGAATTAAAAAAGAAAAGGAGAAAAAACATGGCTTGGAAACACATTACCATTGACAATATTAACAGGATGAAACAAACAACAAACTATCTTCATATGGGGAAAAGTAAACAATTTCGGGATTGACTGAGTCCCGAAAATCAAGCGATTAAACAATTGAAATCCCGGGATTCGGGATTGGCATCCCTAATCGCAACTTTTATTGTTTACTTAGATCATGTCAAAATTCAATAAGTCAGATTTTGTTTAGTTGTTAATTATGCTTTCTGTTGTTACTTCTTATTATTTTTGAAGAATTTTAAAACAAATCCACAAATATGTATTAGAGAGCTGCGTAAACAGTCTTGAAATGTAAAAACGTCATGATTTTTAAATGTATTCACGTCGCATCTATTACACTAACGAAAAACTCAATACACTCAAACTCTTTTACTAACACAACTACACTTTCGGCACTTGCAGTCTACTTCCAACTCAACTGCCAAGGAATTTTACAAGACAGTGACTTGTTTCACTTGCAGCAAGTAAATGGAAAGTTAGCTAACAGTGTTGCCCTATTAATACTTTAGTAGAAATTAACTGTATTTCAGTGTAATGTTATATGAGTTTTTACTAATTTTAAATACATTTAAAAGCTAATTTAATATATATTTTCTTAAATATTCATAAATCAAGCGGTTAATGAATTTTTTAGACATAAATAACATTAAAATAACACGAATTAAGTTCAATACTATCTGGTTCCCCCAAAATTAACCTTTTTTATGTTATGGACAACTCTGCAATAAAAGGCAAACATGCAAGTTGCAAGACAGTCGGGCATTTGTATGAAATTTTCGTTGATAATACGTACACAGAGCTTGCATGCAAGGTACTTGCATGTGTAAACGCAGGGTAAACCAATAATAAATGCTGTCGTACTATAAGCGAAGCACGATGGATGTATTGGTGTATGTGTATATTAGTTGTAACAAGCGATGTCGCAAGACAGCTTGTTTGTAAAGCAGCCCATACACGATTCAATTCAATTTTCAATTGAGTCGGTTGTTGTCCAAATCAAAGCGTGTATGGCTTTGTCAATTGATTAGTTTGTCAGTTGTCGAGCTGGTTGAAGAAAAATCAAAAGATTTTGATTTTTCATGTTGACTAGTAAATCTTTCAATTCGATTGTGCTGTGTGTGCCCGAGTCTCTTGATTTGCTGTCAGAATTTATGTTTGTAGCTTTATTTTGTATAGAAAAAGTTATGTATTTTTAAAATTTTATTTAATTTCATCGAATTCTAAATAAAAAATATTAAAATTAATGAATAAAAGCAATAGAAGTTTTAAATTTTAAAATTTTTAATTGTGAAAAAAATATAAATTTGACAGTTGAATGAAAATCTTTCAATTCAGTTTATGAAATGTGTGTCCAAGAATCAATTCAATTGAAAGACTCAATTCACAATTGAATTGAAACGTGTATGGGGTGCTTTACAAACACTCAAAAGAAGTACTGTTGATTAGTGTATGCTTTTTATTTTTCATATTGTGCGTTTGAGTGTGTGTGTAATAGGGATGCCAATCGGGATCGACTTTTGGAAATTCCGGGATTCGGGATTTTGTAATCCCGATTTTGGAATTTGATGACCTTGATGCACCACCTACGTCATGTGATCTTTTCCAAACTTTAGTCTGTATTGCTTATGTACGTCTTACAATGGTGGCTTTTTTGATGATTTAGATGCTTCAAGTACTCCGTGGTTTGTATAACATTATGAATAGTTATTTTACTGACGCTAACTCCGACTGCAGCTCTAATTCTACTTAATCTCACAGATGAATTCGAAACCATTTAGAGAATTTTGCGACAATATCGAGGTGAAAACTTCTTGTAAGTCTTTCCTTTGTACCATTTGGAATACTCTGATGGATTCTTCATG
Source organism: Tachina grossa (assembly GCA_949987645.1). Lineage (NCBI taxonomy): Eukaryota > Metazoa > Arthropoda > Insecta > Diptera > Tachinidae > Tachina > Tachina grossa. The sequence goes on from OX465278.1 coordinate 71,278,951, forward strand.
TAATTGTTTATAACTTTTGGGATGCGACGAAGTTTTCCGCCAATAGCGCGGATAGAAAGCCCTAGATCGTGATACGTCTCAAGTTTTGCGATTTCCGTGGAACTAAGCGACGGCTTTTTCCTAATACTTTTTCTTTGTGCAAATAAAACGTTTTTCAATTGCACTTAACGGTATTTTTGCATAAACATCAAAGATAAATTGAAAATTCATCACTGAGGCTAATCTATTTTAACACTGAAATATTAAAATTTCTCATGTTGTTTACGAGAACTATTATGAAAGTCCACTTAATGTTTACTGACCCATTTGGAATTTTTGTCAATAAAGCAACAGAGTATCCTCTTAAGAATGACTTAAAAAAAATACTTGCTATTCTTTTAAGGAATCGCGAAAATGTATACTGTTCTCTAAAATTTCAAGTGAGGCTATCCTATGTTAACGGAGTGTATGTATGTATGTAATTCTTCTTAATTTTAACTATACCGTCGTGTATCATAATATCTAGAAACTGTCAAACAATGATCACAATTTAAAATTAATATAAAAGTCTCATTTAGTGCGAAAACAAGGTGAACACTAATTCCTAATTTTGGGATTTTTATTTATCTGCATTTTAGTAACAAAGTTAAATTAAAGCTGTATGGGGAGTTAGGGAGTTAGATTCTGATCTGACATAATTACAGACTATCACAAAAATAAATAAGAAGATTCTCAAGTAGGATTTTAGATAATCTGTTTGTTATGCATTAAAACTTTAAAAATTGCAGAGTTTTGCACCTTCAATCACGATACGTACATATGTGTATTACTCGTATATAAGTTCAAATTTTAAGAATGCTTCTGAGAACACTCCAAATGTGTTCAATAGCATTCTCTAAAAATGAATAGTAGGCAATTGCCAGTGAAACATTACCTTTGCTAAGATTATATGTCTGGAAAGCGTACCTGACAAAGCTTGATGTTTTTTAGGCACCACTTTTGAACGATTGTTTCTTCACTTGAAAACATTTTAACACATTAATTTAAAGATCTTTAATGCAAAGTCATATGTAACAGCTTGATTATTGAAATCGCACTTTCCCTGTAGTAAATAGATTTGAATTATTAAGTTTATGAAATTGTTATCAATCAATCTCTCAGTGAAACACTCGTAATTGAGTACATATCTTCGGCTAAGAGTGTAAACCTGCTAAATCCACTTTTTATAACATATCGTCGGCTAAGAGTGTAAACCTTTTGAATCCACTTTTTATAACATATGACATTTTAATGCCGTTCGAAAGAGAGAAAGAGACGCCGCACTGTGGGGTGAAAGCCTTCACAAGTGGCGATTAATTCAAAAGATGATATTTGGCACCATATGAAAGTAGATAAAATTATACATCACTAACTGCAAAAATAAAAGTTCTTGGTAGTTTACTTTATTTGCAGTATGTGTTCAAAGTTCAATAATTTTAGTTATTTTTGCGCGCATTGATTAAAAGAGAAAATTTTGATATTTCAAGTGATTATAGTTTTTGTTAAGACTTCTATAAGCAAAAGTTTTATAATGGAACCGTCAATTTCAGGTATATGAGCATTTAAAAAATTATTTTTTGTTTTGATAAATGTTTTAGATATATTAAAAAAATTAAATTGCTCTAAAAATGTGGTATTTTTGATATATACATTGAGTTTCAACAAATTTGCTGATGAGTGCAGGGAAAAATGCTTTTATGCTCTTAAAATATAAGGTTTTAGCTAATAAATCCCAGAATACCTATTTGTGCATTTGTGCGATTTTTGAGTTATGAAGAGAGAATTCCAGTTGCTAAAAATCAATTTGAAAAATACATATTAAATATATATATTTTTTTTATTTAAACAAAAAAAATTTTAAAGGCACATAAAGTATGCTCTAATTTACAATTTAAGGCTTCATTAGTCTTTAATTTCTATTGCTGTTCTGCTTCTAAATTTTAGTACTTACTTTTTCTGTAGTAACTTATCCGCTTTTTGGGACCAGAAGGGTTGCAGTTTGCCTCTAAAGCGATAAGTTTTGCATCGTCCATTGTTATGTTTAAATATAATTTAATGTTTTTCTTGTAAAAATTAATTTTTTTTTTAATTAAAAACGCAAAACAATTTATTTCAAAATGTTTTTATTTAATTTATGCTGTCACTTAACATTTTTTTTTTAATTTTCAGAGGTTGATCCGCAACAGAACAGAAGGAAATAGAAAAACTAACGACTTGTATTAGATTTCTATAAACAAAAAAGAGTCAGCTGATTCGTAACAGAACAGAAAGTAAAAACTAATTCTGGCTTTAATTTACTAATTTATCTTTTTTCATTGCAAAGTTACAGCAAAAATAGTCAAATAAGACCATTTTCTCCAAAATACAAAAAAGCCCATAAAAGGTTAATTTTTTTTAATTTTTTTTAAATGCTGGTTTTTTATGTATTTATTAATATTCATCAATAAAAAATAACAACACTTTAATATTACGACTTCTATGAATTAATCGCCACTTTCTCTACCATTCACCCCACTGTGCGCCGCACCGTCTGACTAAAACATTTATTTTCATTTGAAAAACTACATTACCTGATTTACATTAAGCATTTTTTTCATGAAATTAGTTGCATGAAAATTTTTTATTTGTCAATAGGAGGCCTGGAGGAGCAACTTATATCAAAAAAGTTGTCAAAAATACATCAGAGATTCATTCTACGCCATTTTTTATATAACATTCTCTTTTATAGCGCTGCAAGTAGCAAATAGAAAAAGTTGCGTGCAACAAAATTCATGAAATTTCATAAAAAAATTCTTAATGTAAATCAGGTACATGTCGAAAAACTTAATGTAATTTCTTAAGATAGATGCATACATACGTATAGAAAATGTTAACAGTATTTTGTCTCTTCTGTAAAATTTGGTTGAAGTGAGTTATCAAGTTTACACCCTAGGCCTACGATTCGTATTTGATTCTAAAAACTTTAGTTAATCAAATCAATAGTATTGATTGTATAGATAATCTTAATTATAATAATGAAAAGTCTCTCAAAAGTATTTGAAATAGAGATAAATAAATAAATGTATATTTGTTTAAATTATATTAAGAGAGAAAATTGTGTACTGTAATCAATTTTTCCTCGTTTTTTTTATTTTAACGTTTAATCGATTAACCATTAATTACAAATAAATAAAAATTGTTAATCAAGTGATTGGCCGGGTCAAAAAAGTTATCAGATAAAAACACGCCAGTGTTTTTTTTTATTATTTACAATCATGAAAACTACTTATAATTATTTATGTAGAAATTTTTGGTTTCCTCGTATAAGACCCATTTAACAAATGTTGTGCTTTAAAATGACGTCAGAGTTCGATCAAAATGTATCTTCAACATCTCTAATAAAGGGTGTCCCAACAAGAACGCAAGATTTAAATTTTAAATAAAACACAGATATTAAAAAAAAAAATCGTGAAACTTTATTATATCGTAAAGTAGACAAAATGAGGTTATGTGTGGAACAACAAATCGGGCAGATGGCCGCCGCGGCTTTGCTGGCACACACACGATCTTTTAATGAAATTTTCAATGGCCGTTTTGCATAAATGCTGCGGTATTTCAGCAGCGTCCAATTTCCTCTTTTAAGGCTTGAGTCGTCGTCGGCTTATTCGCGTAACCCATCGACTTCAAAAAAACCCCAAAGAAAAAAGTCTAATTGTGTTGAATCGCTCGATCTAGGCGGCCAATTCTGGTCTCCAAAACGCGAAATAACACGACCGGGAAATGACTGATGTAGCAATTGAATTGTTTCTCTGGCTGTATGACATGTGCCGCCGTCTTGTTGAAACCACATGCCCTCCACATTCATTTCTTCTGCATAGTGAATTTGGAGACACCAATTTGCTGAGCTCGGTGTCGAATTGAGGTGGATGGAGTTTGAGCGACATCATCACGTACAGCTGCGATATTTTCGATCGATCGCTCTGGTCGAAGGCGCGTTGTTGTCTTTTCATCACTAACAGACCCACTTTCGGCAAATTTATTCATTAATCTCTTTACAGTTGACTCTTTTGGAGTATTATTGTGACCCAAAATTTATCGCAAATTTGCGAACTGTAGCAGCAAAACTTTCACCATTTTGGTAAAACAATTTCACAATGAGAATGCGTTGTTCATTCGTGTAGCTCTCCATTTTTACTAACCTCGTACCTTCTACTAGCAAACAATAACAATTGTTCAAATGTCAAACAATGACACTTCGAATGGCGCCAAATTTAAATCTTGCGTTCTTCTTGGGACACCCTTTAGATGATCTTATTTGGAGTATTTTATAATTTTCTTTTGTCCATCATCAAATATCATCTCATATCTAGACAATATGCTAACATGACAACATTTTTTCTCGTTATTCTTTTCTATATTTCCATATTAGAAATAATTGAAATTTGAAACATAATAAGAAATTATAATAGCCGTGGCCATTGGTAAATGCAAAATGTGAAGAGCTTCGTAGAGTTCAGTTAAGAATAGGTACCTGTAAATATAAAATTGTGTCATTGCAATATAAGTTGAAGGGTGAAGAGGCATAGTCCCGTCGTACATTTTGAAAAAAGTGATATTTATATTATGGCAGTATAAAAGGTGTTTTTTATAGAGGTATATAACTTTGAAATGGAATAAAACAAAGATGATTTTTTTTAAATTGACATGCAATTTACTTTATTCGAAAGATACTCTTCTGGAATTATAATATAAATATGACTTCTGGCATATATCTGGAGGTCAAATTTTCTATGACTTTTTCCAGTCAAAAAATTTTAATAAATTCTATTTTGTTTACCTTTTTTCCCCTGTTTAGGTCCCTACGTAGCAAACCATTCAAAATTCAAGGAAACAATCAACTACAAAAATGTACCCAAAATTTCAATAAACAATTTCTAGAACATATGAACTTCCTAGGACTGATTGTTAACACCGTTTAGGAAGCGCTTAGCTAGCCTCAAAAGGAAAAAATTTCCAAACAAATGAAATTATAATTTTTTTTCGATTTTGATCATGAAAATGAAGTTTTTTGATATTATAAGTCCACAATGTCAAGAGCTACAACTTTGCCTCAGAGAGTAAATCAAAATTCCAAACGGTTTGCCAGATATGAGTCTAAAGCTACGGTCACACTTGTCAAACATTTGCCCAAAAAAGCGTAACCACTAAATGCTAATGAAAAATCTTTCAATTCAGACAAAAGTTTGTTAAGTTAAAGAGTAGCCAATATTGTTGGATTCTATGACATTGTGCATTAGTTGTGTTCGAAACTGTTTAATACGACAATCAAGTGTCTGGATCAAAACTTTTTTCGTTAGTGCGTGTTGGTTACGCTTTTTTGGGCAAATGTTTGACAAGTGTGACCGTAGCTTAAGCAAATGCAAAAATTACACAGAGTCCCCAATTTTTTGGGGGCCCATAAAAAAAGTGCATGACTTGAGGCAAAACTGGGAGACACGTGTATTTTTTTTGTCTTTTATCACGTAGCACCACTGCTATATGGTTATATTTACGACTTAAAAATTACACACAGTGTAATTGATTCCGTTCATTTCTAATAATTTTTTTAAAATATTGTTAGACACAACTTGTCCCACTTGCTTAACTTGTTGCAAAAAATGTGTAACTGTATGAAAATTAAAAAATCAAAGAAAAGTTCAGAAGAATACTACAAAATTAATTGACATAATCACATTTATTACTGAAACACAGTTTTTTATATAAAATATAATTTAATTTTTCAACGTAGTGTCCTTTGTTGTCCAATGTTTATTTTGCTCTACTTTCGAAAAAAAAGCAATGTGAGTCCGATCACAGAGGAGATGTGTAAACATCTAGTAATGAAAATTTTTTTTTAAGTTGGAAGTACTTATGCTTTTAGTATCTTTTTTTAAATTAATTAATTAAAAGTATCAAAACTTTAAATATTGTAAATACATATGAATTTTTTGGTTTTTGTTTGTTTTATTAAACTTATTTGGTTAGTAAATGGGCACACTGCAGTGTATGTATATGTACTGCATTCAAAATTGCAGTAAGCAGTAAATTTACTGATTACTAAAAAAATTCAGTAAATTTTTACTGCTAATGAAATTTAATTTGCATTACCAGTAAAATCGTAGGGCCGTAATCATAATAAAATTGTAGCAAGTGGCAAAGTTTTTTCATTCAAATTTTGAAACTTTTGTATGAAAAACATTTAGCCACTTGGTAGAATTTCATTATGAATACGGGCATTACTGATTACTGAAAATTTAATGCACCTCATCATATAACAAATCATTTAGGCAATTTATAAAAATTGTAGAAACAAAATTTTAGTAATCAGTAAAAATATACTTCTTAAACATTTTTTATTGTTTTTACTGAAACTTTAGTGGTACTGCAGTGCTCATCTATGGTAAATGCCTTTACTTTTACTTTTTAATTTTTAATTCCTGTTGTTCATCGTTTAGTTGTTGCTGTTCTTGTTGTTGTGTACGCATTGCAATTAAAATAAATTCAGTAAAGTGCGACTTTGACTCGCGCACATTCGGTTTTGATTTTTTATTTTTTTTTATTTAGCTTTCTTCCTTTTTTAAGTTTTTTCAGTTTAAACGATTTTTTTCAGTTTTATCGCTTTTTTCTCGTTTTGGCGTTTTTTTTTCTCTTTTTGCGTTTTTTTTAGTTTTCGGAATTTTTTTTTATTTTGGCGATTTTTTCATTTTGGCGATTTTTTTCTTTTTGGGGTTTTTTCATTTTGGCGATTTTTTCTGTTTTTGGGGTTTTTTTATTTAGGCGATTTTTTCATATTGGCGATTTTTTTGTTGAAGGATTTTTTTCATTTTGGCGATTTTATAAACTTAGAGATTTTTTTTAATTTGGTACTTTTTTCGATTTGGCGATCTTTTTTTGTTTTTGGCGATTTTTTTATATTTGGCGATTTTATATTTTTTTTGATTTTTTAGTTTTACCGTTTATGAAAATTTCAAGAGTTTTGCTCTTACGGTCTCCAAGAAACAGCAAGTTGTCAAAATTACAAAGTAAAAATTGCATTAACTAATGGAACACTCTTTAATTAGTGTTAATTGTTGTAGTCTGTATAAAAATACACTAACTTTACAAATTCCAAGTGTATATATGTACATACAATTGTATGTATATTACATGGGATTTTAACATTTTTCGTTGCTCGTTTTGGAACACACTTTAGTTTTTAACTCTCATGTATTTTTTGTTGTAGTGGCCAAATGTCTACATATTATGTCCAAATTTCAAGTCCGTAGCTCTTACGGTTCATTTTCACCTTTGGTGTACGGAAATATAAAGAAAAATAACCGGCGGCAGCGCACCGTCGGCTTCGAGCCGGTCGACTTGTTTCTCTGCTTGGTATTGCTTCTTTCAAACACTAATACACTCATACATAGCTCACACCGATTTGACAATGCAAAGCAAAAGCAAAAAGCAAAGAAATCTCAGCAAAGAAATCTCAGCAAAGAAATCTCAGCAAAGAATCAAAGCCAAAAAATGTTTACCCCCTAGCGTATAGATGTTTACACATCAAAAATAAGATTGTCGAGGTATCAAAATAAGTATGTATTTGTTTGTGAGACGACGTCATGGAGTCAAATAGATTTATTCTTGACAAAATGCGATTGTTCTTTTAATCCTCATTAACTAGGCCCAATAAGTTGGCATATTTCTCACTGATTGTTTTATTCTTTTGAAGGTAGTCAATGTGTATTGGTGTTTCTTTCAAGATAACAAAGATGCACAGCAGAAAAATGCGTGGTGTTGTTATATTTAATGACTGTCGGACCCCGGACTCAAACCCAAGACCTTCGGTTTTGTAGTCTAACTACTTCAACCAACGCCACCCTCTGATGTGCATTAGTGTTCTTTGTATCAGTTGTTCTGAGAAAAGTTCTAGTGATTCAGGCATAAATGCACTGGGTCACGAAAACAACACCGGCTTCAGCAGATGCTAATCCTAATGTAACATCAGAGAGCGCTCTCCTTCGTTGTGTAGCAGAGTCATCGGCGAAGCAAAATAACCAATAAAATGGCATTTGATACCAGAAGGCGCTGCAACACTGCATTATTAAAAGCACGCAAGAAAAGCAGAGTTGTAAAAGAATGAAGCTTTCCTCTATCCCTTCCTTCATCTTCATACTTCAGTATCCCTTCCCTATCACCCTCTCACGCTAACTTCTCTTCAACACACAAGTAGCACAAAGTTATCATTGTATTGGATCCAAGTCAGCTGGACTCTAAATTTCACCCTTCCTTACCAGCAGCCTGCTAACCTAACGTAACCTAAGTTAAGAAAGATCATGATCAGTGTCACCAGATTAGGGGACAAATGGGGATTTCGCCTCTAATTTGGGGACAGAATTTTGTGGGGAGGGATTTGGGGATTTTTTATTTTGAGTTCTAACAATTTGTATGTGTCAGGAAAATAATCGTGGATGTTGAAATAATATATTAGTACTGGTTACATTGCAGTTTTTAAAAATCTCGTAGAGTAGTGTGGTAATCATACTCTATAATGAAGATGATATTACCATGATGGTAATACCTCGAACATATATATCGTTAACTTAATACGAAAAGGCCCTAACTCATGTTTTTTCATAGTTTACAGGAGGAGGAAAAAACTAAATTAAAAAAATACAATATCGATACAAAATTTTTTTAAACGCAATATTATGTGCTTATGTGAAGTTTTTTTTAATAAAAATTGCGTTTAAAAAAATTTTGTATCAATATTGCATCTTTTTTTATTTAGTTTTTTCGTCCTCCTGTAAACTATGAAAAACATGAGTTAGGGCCTTTTCATATTAAGATAACGATATGTACATAGGCAAAACAGTGCTCGCAGATGCAGAACAAGCTCTTTGGCAATTAACATTTTTTTTTTCTTTTGAAAAAGAAAAATGACTGTTGAAAGTTTTGATTGTGCAATTGTTGTACGCACGATTCTATCTTAGTTATTGTGTTTCGCATAAAAAAAAACTATGTATGTGTGATTCCCAGAAAATATGAAAAACTTTCAACTTTTTAAAAATTTGCAATTTAATGAAAAAAGTAAAATTTTTCTTGTAGCTTTGTGAAAATCTTATTTCGCATCCCTGCGCATAGGACTTAATACATAATCATTTTTTATGAATGATATATTTTTGGGGACAAAAGTTAGGATTTTTCTGTTGAAATTGGGATTTTGGGGACATGACGTTTTAAATTGGGGACAAGAGTCAAAACTTTTCTGGCAGCACTGATCATGATTTAAGCGCATCTTTGATTCGCAATAAGATACCTCCCAGAAAAACATAAAATTGAAGGATTAAAGCATTGAGAAGTTATTGCTTTTTGGAATCTGGTCTATTGCTTCTAGTTGGATCATCTCAAACAAACAAAATGTATTATTCAAGAGAAACAGTAAGTAATTCAGCAACATTGTTTGCATTACAAGAACGCTTCTGTTGAGCAGTAATTAACCGACTTCAAAAAAAGGAGGAGATTATCAATTCGTCTCTATTGTTTGGGGGGTGTTACTTCATACCCCTGTACATTTTAGACCGATTGTACAAATTCTTTTTTGTCTGAGAGGGTATAGCTTCCCATTGGTCCTATTGTAAAAAAAAGTTGGCGGGTACACACCAAAAAAAAATTTTTATCTGATTTTGTGATATTCTGCTTTTTTGATTGCTGCGAAACCTAGCAAACACCTTTGGTTCTTGCGGGTCTACGTGATTCTACTCAACCAATTTTTACGAAACTTACCACACACTTTGAGCTCAAAAATAGACACAACCTTCCATTTGAAAAAATGGGCAAAGTCACGCCCCTTAAAATTTTATATTTCATTGTAAGTGGTTCTACTGTGCCGATTTTTACAAAACTTAACACACCCCTTGAACTATGAAAAACACAAAATCTTGTATTTAAAAAATGGGCAGAGGCACGCCCATAAATTTTTTTCGAAAATGTTCTATCAGGTCTTTGCATTGAAGTCGATTTTTTTGGGAGAATTATTTTTTCTGCATTGTTGAAGGGTACATGTATAAAATATGTTGCTAACTTTGTAATAATGCACTAAGGGCACTATCATTACTATCGATAGGGTATACGGGGCGTAAAGCAATGCTTTCTACCATTAATGAGAGCGATTTTTTTTAGAATAAAATGAAAGAAAGCAATAAATTATTAAGAAACAAACATCAAATTGAACTATGTAGATGGAAATTTACCTTTTTTGTATAAAAGAAGACACCATAAGTTTTATTAAGAACTTAGAAAATATGACAGTGCTGATGATTAACACACAAACTCATTCAAAAATTATGGAAAAATATATACGTACGTAAGTACTAGAGTGACCGGATCTCATATAGGGGAAAAAATGCGGAATGTAGATTGTCTGGACCCCACAAAATGATTCCTTCCCCTTTCCAGATATTTAGATAGCCGAAATTTGAGCTCGATTAAACGACGTTAACCCATGCCGTTTGTCGCTCAAAGTTTGAAAAAATCCAAATTTTTGACAAAAAAGCTTACATATGGAGGCATAACTCCAAAACGGTAAATAATAGAAATACGCTTAATATCTCTAAAGAAAGCTTATGTTGTTCTTCAAAATTTATATTATAGACATAATTGTTGTTATATTAAGTCAAACCGAGCTACAACAGCCTTTAGCCCCAAAAACGTGACCTGGTACCACTAGGAGCATACTTCGTATATTTTGTTATTAAGTGATAAATTTTCCTTTTTTTTTTTGTATATTTTTTAGTTTAAGGTAGAAATATAATTATGATAAGTCTAATGACATTTTTTATTTTCTTCAGTGTTTTCTACTTCTTTGAACTTGTCTTCTTCATCAGTCTCTAAGAAACGATATAAGAAAGAGAAAAAGACTATGAGCCATTTCACACTATGCCCTTTTAGCCTGCCTTGTATTGACAATTTTCTTTTAAACCCCCTACGAAAAGTCACACACGTTTACATTAAGCCTTTTTTATTCATGCCTTTTTAGCATTTATATACACGTTTAATGCTGAGAAAAAAGCAAAGAGAAATGTCATAAATCCCCTCGAATTTTCATTTTGTGCCTTTTGTTCTACCCCGCAAGCTTCTCACCCCCTCGCACCAAAAAACTAAAAAAGCCTGCCTGCACAGGCAAGCAGAAAAGGCACAGTGTAAATTGCGTCTATACAAAATTATCTTTTTATCAGAATTGTAATAATACATAGGTACTAAATTACCTATTTCTAGTTATCAATAGGCATTATTTAAAAAATATAAACTCAACTATAGCTTACGCAATGCTGGTGTTTCGAAGTAGACATTTTCCAAATTTACTAGTAATTGGAGGACTTCACACATTACACCAATTCCAAAAAGAAGCAGTCTACTTTCTATCAATAACTTGAGGCCAATTAGCATTTTACCTGCTCTATCAAAAGTAGTTGAAAACGTGATGAAGGACCAAATTTCGAAATTAATCAATGATAGAGGTTTTAAGAGAGTAATATGGATCGCCCTCGACGAAATCACGGAATCTATCAGGAAAAAATATAACAATGGTAGAAAAGGCGTGTTAGTGTCCATTTGATTTAACTAAAGCATTCGATCAAGTTACTCATTCGTTGTTGGTTAACAAACTTAATCGCGAGTATGGATTTTCATTGTCTGATTTTCGTCTAATCTGGTCTTACTTGAGCGAATGAAAACAATTCGTTTCTAACAATGGCGTGGCCTCGGATGTCATGGGAGTAAAATCTGGCGTCCCACAAGGTTCGGTTATAGGTATTGTTTACTTTGTTTATAAACGACCTTTCTGTCACCTAGGCTTTTGTAAACCATTTGCTTTTGCTGATGATATACAGCTGTTTTGATCTACCCCCGTTGCCACATGCAACTGCAAGTGAAAAAAAACTGAATACACTCACATTTTTTACTAACACAGCCACACTTATGCCAGTTGCGAGTCAGCTTGCAATGAAATTTTGAAGCAAGTAAATTTTTACACTTGTCGCAAGTAAAGTGACAAAACGAAAAAGAGTGTTGCCGAGTAGAGAGTTATTTCATTAATTTTGTTAGTGTTATAGCTGATTTTATGTATACATAAAAAGGATATTGAGAAATGGAATAAAGACTCATTTTAGAGCTAAGTGTGAACATAAATTTCATGTTTTAATAAAAGAAATATATTAACAATACAATTAAAGTTCAATATTGACTTCTTGGCAACACTGCACTAACAGTTGAAGTAACGCTGTTAGCTAGAACTTTACTTGTTGACGACATTTTAACTTGCACTGTGCTGTGTAGCCACTCAAAAAATTTTTGTGTTTTTTACATTTCTCCTGATTTTCGTTAGTAATATGTACATATACACTACTTGCGAGTAACTACTGGCATGTGACAACGGGGGGTAAGGACTACCAATTTTGTGATACCTTACAAGCTACAATAAATTACGATTTGGCTAATCTGTATAATTGTATGGAAATGAACTATGTACCTTAAAGTAAGCCCGGATAAAATTAAAGCTCTTGTTTTTAGATCCGATAGAAATAATAGCCTAGATATTCAATTGAGAATGTGTAGCTCTTTGGTTGAGATTGTCAGTAGTTTGAATTGTCTGGGAGTGATTATTGATAACAGATTGAGTTTCGAACCCCATATTGATAATATTTGTTCTAAGGTCTTCCTGAATTTGCGCAGATTGTATCACTTGAACCTATATTTGCCGTTGCATGTTAGAAAAGAAAAATGAAACAAAATATATTAAAAACTTTAATTTCAATAAAATGTTTTCAAATATCTTAAAATAATACTATAATAGTTATATTTCTACTTGGAACTCAAAAATATACAAAAAATGGAAAATTTATCTTTTAATAAAAAAATATACGAATTATGCTCCTAGTGGTACCAGGTCACATTTTTGGGGGGTAAAGGCTGTTGTAACTCGGTTTGACTTAATATAACAACAATTATGTCTATAATATAAATTTTGATGAACAACATAAGCTTTCTTTAGAGATATTAAGCGTGTTTCTATTATTTACCGTTCTGGAGTTATGGCTCCATATGTAAACTTTTTTGTCAAAAATTTGGATTTTTTCAAACTTTGAGCGACGAACGGCATAGGTTAACGTCGTTTAATCCAGCTCAAATTTCGACTATCTAAATATCCAGACGAACACAACTCCGACATCGATTTTTTGCGATCACTCTAGTAAGTACAAGCAATCTAATATAGAAGATCGTCATTTTTTCGTCGATTTTCATAATGCGCAAAAATTAAACCTATACTAGTGTAAAAAAATTAATTGACCAACAAGTTACGAAAATACAAAAAAAACATACAAATAAATATGGCTCTTGCTTCATTTTTAAAGTCACTTAATACTTTCGTAAATTAAATTTCGTAAACTTGGTTGAATAGGAGGGATACATGGAGAAGTAAGTTAAATTAAAAAAAGTCATCAATGGTACTACGCTGGTCTCTTTTATGCTTCTGGATATTTAAATTTCATGGTGTCAATCAGTGCTGTCATATTTATTTTTAGCCTCCCCGCTAAATGACAAATGACTTGTCGAATATCGCCATATATCGCAAGTATAATAAAACATTAAATTTAAGCTACAAAATATTTTATTTTGTATTTCCATTACAAATAATGTTTAATTTGAAATTCAGTAGTTAATGCCTATCGTAAAACATAGAAATTATACTGTTTAAGAAAAATTAAGATAAGTGTTTACATTAAAAACAGTTCATTCATAAAACGTATATTGGTTTACCATTACATATAACCACTGGCGTATAAAAAATTCTCATGGATAACTTATTATAAATTAAACTTAGACATTGGTATCAAAATTGCTTTTTAAATCTTGTGATGAGATATAATTAAAGTTTACTTTAACATGTATTTAAGTACACATATCAATTATTGAATCAAAATTCTTGCACTCATTATTTTCAGAATCATTAGTGTTGTTTGTATGCCACTTCTTTAAAAAGAGAAAAATTTAAAAAAAGAGATCCTCACATAAAAAAATGCCATATTTTTCAACATTATTCTATATTATTGAAATTACAAAAATATGACCAAAACATCACCAAGAAGTTGAAATATTGCCAAGTAAATCGCCAATCACTATTTCAAAGATTCTATCGTCAAAAAACAAATTTTTATCGCTATTGTTGGGGACAAATCGCCACATCTGACAACACTGGTGTCAACTCAGATATTTCGTATTAATGACTGCAGCTGTCGGTGTCGGTGCCGACAATAACTTTAAAAAGTTACGTATTTTATAATTGTTATAAAGATTAAATTTATTATAAATAAAATGTATGCCAACATAAGTCCAACTTCTTCGAAATACTACAGAGGTTCATGATAAACAAATGGAATCGTGCACCAAAAAACAACAATAAAATTTTTGATAAATCAATATGGTTAAAATGTGTTTAAACAATTAAAATATCGCAAAAGCAAAAGTATAGCGAGTAAAAATAATCGTTACGTATAATAAGTAATATTTTATTTGAGATGTTGTTTACATATGAGCACGGTTGCTAGGTTTGACGATTTATCGTCATTTTGACGACTTTGGGTGCCAAAAAAAATAGGATTTTGACGACTGGACGATTTTCGCTTTCAATATCACGATTTTTAAATAACACAGTGTGACAAAAAAAAAATACATGTGACGTGTTACTATTTTTCATTGTAATTGAGAATATTCCAAATGAAATTGAGAATTTCAGTTTGCAAATTCCAAATGAAAATGAGAATTTCAATTTGAAATTGAGAAAATTTCAAATGAAAATGAGAATTTCAATTTGAAATTGAGAAATTTCCAAATATAAATGAGATTTTCAATTTGAAGTTGAGAAAACTCCAGTTGAAATTGAGAATTTCAATTTGAAATGGAGAAAATTCTAGTTGAAATTGAGAATTTCAATTTGAAATTGAGAAAATTCCTGTTGAAATTGAGAATTTTAATTTGAAATTGAGAAAATTCCAAATGAAAATGAGAAATTTTAATTTGAAATTAATGCCCTAATTCAGTAAAAAGATTTAGGACGTTTTTGTTTGAAAATACTTTTAAGTTCTTGTTTTTGAATTCTGTAAGTTATTTTCTTCAAAAATGATTGTTGTCTTTGATAATGAAAAATAAAAATATTATTACCATGTTTTTAAAATTTAAAAATTAAATTAAAGTATTATACAATATTTTGAAAAATATATGAAAAAATATGTGTTGGATATAATGTTTGGAATAAAATCATAAAGCAAATACACGCACCTTCTAGCAGAGACTATTACTAATAATTGTTTTAAAGAATCACAACTGCGGCTTCTTTCCGTCCATAGACAAGACGGCATAATCGTCGAACAGAATTAGCGCATAAGAAAATTCCAAATAAAAATTAGATTTTCAACTTATTTTTTTTTAATATGACAACGCACAACTATCTACTGCATATTTTCGACCACTCCTAGCTATACTCTTACGACTGAGCCCCTATTCAACGATGCTTAAACTTATTGAAATTATTTGGTAAAAATAAAACGTATGGTAAAAACAAAGATGAATGTGCCAAACTTAAAGCATTAAACACATTCACCACAGCAGGCTACACGAACACACGACTTCAAATGCCGCTAGCAGCATTTGTCGCCTCGTAGCCGACTACTTAATTATTTTGGAGACGGCAGCAGCACCATCTGCAGTTGATATTCAAGTACAAATACATTTATATGTTTTGCATTTATAAAAATTAATTACTCTTTTAAAATGTACATATTTCACGTAAAAGTACAAAAATGAATCTATTTATTCCTAACATCAATTTTTGGAAATTATTTCTGTTAAATAATATGAAATAATTGTACAAAATCATTCATTCAACATTTTGTATTATACTGGAAATACTGAATTTTCTCATTGTAGCCAACAAAATAGAAATTAGTTTAATTGGACTACAACGGCAAAATCAGCATAGACAACAACCTGCCGCCATGTTGCCTTGCTGTCTTCAAAAGAATTATTCTCATATAAACATGTGTATTCTATCCTTGACATTTGGTAGTCGGTAGCTTGCTGTGGTGAATGTGTTTAATGCTTAAGTCCCACAAATATTGGAGAGCAGAGGCTTGTGTTTTTAGAAGAGACAATTAATATTTCAAAGACAAATATAACTGTTGGAGATTGCAGTAGAGCTATACTACAACGTTTTACCAGCCTGCTATGGATCTGGAGGATATGCCTGTTGGCCAATAACACATAGCTATATAATTATTTTTAAATCATATATTTCTTAAAAAGCTGTAGAGTAAATAAATTTTCTGAATTCCAACTTAATTTGGAATTTTCTCAATTTCAAATTTAAATTTCTCATTTTCATTTGGCATTTTCTCATTTTTATTTGAAATTTTCTCAATTTCAAATTGAAATTCTCAATTTCAACTAGAATTTTCTCAATTTCAAATGGAAATTCTCAATTTCAACTGGAATTTTCTCAATATTATCTTGAATTTTCTCAATTTCAATGAAAAATGGTGTAGTAGATATTGTCGAGTATAACAACAATCTGGGGGCAAATTATGGCATCCGATATAAAAATATTTCAATAGAGTTTATATGGAAATATTTTGAAATTACGAGTCGTATCGAATGCCGTGATTTGCCCCCATGTATTTTAAATTTTTCAAACACCTCCAAAATCTTGAGTTACGGGTAAAAACCCGGTTTCAACCTCTAACTAAAGTAAATATCAACCGGTTTTAAATTTATAAACGGATTTAGAAATAACAGACTAAGACCTACATATATCAATACAGAGTAAAAAATTGGTACAACAGTGGTCGCCAAATTTTTTTCTTTCAGAACCAAATTTTTCACATACACCCAATATACATCCAGCTAAATTACACAAAATTAAAATTTATTTCGGTGTGGACATCGTTGTTTGATATACTGCAATGGAAAATAGCTGGTATTTTATTTGCATTGTATATTAATATATAGTTAGTAGAGCTGGCAAACTACCGATAGTCACGCCATTCGATATTTTCGATAGTTTGTTGGAAAACTATCGATACTATCGATAATATCGAATTATTTTACACTATGTTCACACGGCAACACGAACTGTTGTTTTGAAGCTTGATATATGTATATGGATAAAAAAAATTAGACAAAAACTATAAATATTTAATTTTATGTTTAATTTTGTTCTAATTTTTCAATATTAAACACACATCTATTTTTTGTTTTTTTTTACCAAAACATACCTACATATATACATATGTATGAAATAATTTTGTTTTAACAGCCAGTTCAGATAAATTAGCAATAATTTGTTATCAAAAGATTCAGTAAGATTCAGAATGAAACAAAATGGTTCGCTTACAAAATTTTGTATATTTCAATCAGTATTCGAGCGCGGATCGTGAATGTGAGAGCGAACCTTGATATTTGTTGACCGTGTGATCATTGTGTTAGGAATTTATTCAAACAACATCATAACTCAAATAAAACTAGTTTTGAAAAAATTGAGTTAAGTTATCAATTAACATACAACTCAGTGGAAATATTAATAAAGTTTTCGTTTATCGAATGGTGAGCTTGCACGCCATTTGCGTAAATTTTGGAACAAATTAAGCTTAGGGGCACCTCTTAAAAAATAATAAAAGTATCCTACCCTATAGAAAATTGAAAAATAAGAAAAAAAAATTAAATAAAAAAATTGGCCGCGAGGCTTAGTTTCCGAGTTATGATCCTCTGAAATTGTAGTACAAAATTGTGATTATATCGACTGCGACTTTTTTTCGTATAATGACAAGACAACACAATTTTCGAACAGAATTATGCCATAAGAGTTTTCTCTATCATGGTGTTTCCCGACATGGCGCAGCCAAATAAAGATTTTATGCTTCATAAAGTTTTCTTGCATTTTACCATTTCATGAAAGGTATTGTCAAAAGCTTTAAAATTATACCAATATTGGTCATATTCGTAGGAAAACACACACTATTGTACTAGAATTTCAGAGGCCCATAACTCGGAAACTAGGCCCGCAGTCAATTTTTTTGTTTAATTTACTTTCATATTTTCTATAGGATAGGAGAGGTCTCTAAACTTAATTTTAACCTGAATTTTTTAGACAAGATGAAATATGACATGGTGTATTATTAACTCCATAAATTTATTTTTTGAGTTATGACGTTATTTTAGCAAGTGAGCGATATGTACTTATGTATTTTCAATAGAAGACAACTAATACGTTAAATTTGTTCGAGTTTATTGTCAATTTGGTAATAAATTTTTTCAACGATAGTATCGGTATCGAGAAAAAACTATCGATAGTCTAATAAAAAAAAAACTATCGATACTATCGATAGTTTGCCAGCTCTAATAGTTAGTACCCTATACCTATTATAATTATAATTAATACGATTTGTACAGCTTGAGGGCCGCAAAATTTTAATTAAAGTGTTATCAAAAATTTGCAAAGAGAGCTTAAATTAAGTAAAAATACTATAATTAATAATAATTTTGTCGATTTTTAAGGTTGGTATGTGTGAAAAATGTGGTTCTGAAGAAAAAAAAGACTTTGGCGACCACAGTTGTAACAATTTTGTACTCTGTGTTGATATACGTCTACTAAATTGTACTTTCATCATTCTGGAAGCTTAAATACACAGAAAGCTTATAAATAGAACACGAAATACAAAAAGTCTTTTAATAAAATATTTAATAACTCAGTCAATTTCCAGGGAATTTTTTACAACAAACTTGCGAATTACTCTTATTCAAATATGTTTTATAAATACAATTATAAACAGTATGGTTCCAGTACAAATACACTGCCTGAGAACGAGTACAAGGTATAAGTGTCGAAAAAAAATCGAAAAAATTATATTTGGTGAAAAAATACAGACATATATCTGAAATTTACTAAAACAAGATATATATATATGGTTAGAAAGGTGTTAGTATTTTCTTTCTTAATCCGTTTATAAATTTAAAATCGGTTTATATTTAACTTAGTGAGAGGCTGATAAGTGCCTACGGGTACGAAAACCCGGTTTTTTACCCGTAACTCAAGATTTTGGTTGTGTTTGGAAAATTTCAAATACAGATTATTGTTATGCTGGACAATACCTACCAGAAAAGTAATAACAAGTCCCAGGTATTTCGATTTCATTACAATTTGTCATACAGTGTTATTATAAATTGACACCATCTTTTAGAACCTTAAATCAATTTTGAGTTTGACCAAGAACGCGGCAACTTTTGTTAGAATATACAATTAAAAATAAGGAGTAAAATGCAATCAATCTTAATTTTTGTATTAATAGGTCTGTTCATTTACTTTTCCAGCAGAAGCAGCAACGAGAGAATAAAGGCAGAATTAGTTTTTACTTTCTGTTCTGTTACGAATCAGCTGACTGTTTTTTGTTTATAGAAATCTAATACAAATCGTTAGTTTTTCTGTTTCGTTCTGTTCTGCTTCGGTTCAACCTGTGAAAATCAAAAAATTTGTTAAGTAATTATAAGTGACAGAATAAATTAAATAAAAATATTTTGAAATAAATTCTGATTGTGCTTTTGGAATAAAATTAATTTTGAAAAGAAAAGCAAACATTTATAGTGAAACTTAACAATGGACGGTGCAAAACTCATCGCTTTAGTGGAAAAATGCAACCCTTCTGGTCAGAAACAGCTGATAAGTTACTGCAGAAAAAGTAAGTACCTAAATTTAGAAGCAGAACGGCACAGCACAGAACAGCAACAGAAAGTAGACTAATGAAGCCTTAAGGCAGAAATTTATGAAATTACTCTCAAAAATATAGAAAAGTAAATGAACGCTTTTCTTTTAAAAAAATGCAAGAAAATTTTATTCATATTAAAACCATTGATGGAAATCGTGATACAATTGAACTTATTCTGGTGTATTTTGTTTGATAATACTTTAAATTGCAAATTTTTTTAGAAATAGACATTTAATATGAAATTCTGTACACAGTTTCATCCATTATTACTATTTTTATGCATTTTTCATAATTTTTTTATTTTATTCATTGACAAATACAAAAATGACACTTTCCATCTCCGATCATATAAAGGGTGTTTTTTATTGAGGTATAGAACTTTAAGTTGGCATCACTATTTTAACTGGCGGCCATTTTGTCAGCTGTCAAGTGATTAATATTTAGTTTGGTTTGCCATTTCATCATGAACAGGTTGACAAAAGAACAACGCTTACAAATCGTGCAAATTTATTTCGAAAATAATGGTTCAGTTCGCGAAGTTTACCGCAAGCTCCGTCCATTTTATGGTCGACATAATCGTCCAACAGAGCAATTAATTCGGTTAACCATGGATCGTTTTCGCACTACGTTTACTCTATGTGATAATACGCATCCGCAGAGACGTCGAACAGTGCGCACCGAAGAAACAATTGCCGCTGTAGAGCAAAGTGTTGAAGAGGACCCGAATGAATCGATTCGCCACCGTGCACAGCAATTGGAGCCGACTAACAGACTATTTTGTTCCCGAATTGGATGGCATGAATGTGGATGAGTTGTGGTTCCAACAAGACGGCGCTACATGCCGCACAGCGCACGTCACAATCGATTTATTGAAGGAAACATTCGATGAGCGCATAATTTCGCGGAATGGACCTGTCAATTGGCCACCAAGATCGTGTGATTTGACACCATTGGATTATTTTCTTTGGGGATAGGGGACTTGGAAGCCAACATTCGTGGCGTTATTGCCAACATACGGCCCCATATGCTCGAAAAAGTGGTTGAAAATTGGACCTGTAGAATTGGCTTTATTCGAGCCAGCCGCGGCGGCCACATACCCGAAATCATATTTAAACATTAATGGCATAAAATTATCCTTCCAAAAAAGCCAAATTGATGGACATTAAAACGATTTTCTTGTATTTTATTTCAATTCAAAGTTCTATACCTCTTAAAAAACACCCTATATGAGAAACAAACAAAATTCTTTGAAATTAAAATTGAATTTATGTGGCTTAATGAAAGAAAAACAATAAATTAAGAAAACATGATTTCTTTATACATACGTATACATGTTTTTTTTTTAACAAAGAAATGCAAATTTTCACTTTTCCTTTTTCAGATATTCTTGAAATAATTAATTTGACAACAAACACACAACAGGTGGTTGGATAATTCTTGCAAGTAAAAATTTTACTAGTAATAATTTGTAAGAATTTTTTTGTTCCTAATTTTTTCCCCTCTTTGACGCTCTCTCCTTGCAAAGTTTTTGAGTTAATGAACACTTTCCAGTAACAATTGTTACAAACTCGTAACAATTTTTAGTAAATGAACAAACCTAATGATTTTGGAAGTAAATGTTTTAAAACATGCCATTGTACATAATTTATCAACTGAAACAACAGAAATACAAAATTAATTTAGTCAAATTCGAAAAATTATGATTAAATTTTTAAAAACTGATTTGCTTGAGTGTCATAATTTTTATTTGATGGATTAAAAAGATAAGAATAATTGTTTAGACATTGATGAAATTTACTGAGAAATATATGCCAGGTATGTGATAAGATTTTAATAAGATTTGACTTCGAAGATAAATTCAAAGCATTAAGCCAGTAACCCGCAAGCACTAGCACAATTGTGCAGATGAAAATCACATACATGCTTATGCTCTTTCATTTAGTCGTCACTGAGCAAGCGACGAATTAAGTTGTGCACGCATGTATTAATTTTTTCCTGGTTTTTGGTTTAGTTTTTTTGAGCACACGGAACGAAATTAAAGTTAAAATTTAATAAATTTCTACAGACAAAAAATTGATAATATAATTATGGAAGCTAAGAAATATTTCGTGATGAAAAATGCTTTTCGCAATATGCAATGCATTTTATGTTATAAACATTAAAAAATAATAGGGAAAATGGTTTAAAAGGGCATTTTAATAGTATCAAAAGAGCTGTGAATAAATTTAATTTTGAATTTATACACTAAATTGTTGAATGGTTATTAAATTTTTACTTTTTATTTAAGTTTTTAGTAAATTGCTTATTTACAAAAAAAAAATTCATACAACTAATAACCACATCATGTATTTTATATTACAAAACTTTTCTTCCAGTGCAAGTTTATTTTACTCTCATTTTTCTCACCAATACAAACCTATTTTATTTTGCGGGACACTGCCTTAAGCCTAACTGATCCCTACGATATAATTATAGAAAAAAAGTTCTTTTTACGTTATTCTAAAAGAGTTTTCTCACTTTGTTGAAGAATGTGAAAGACAGGAATTTGAATTGAATTTTGGAAATAAAAGTTAAATTTCTCCTGATATACACTTAAAACGTTGAGATTTTTTAAAAAATTCAGATATGCCAAAAAAAGGACTATTTTATTTTGACGATTTTGGCGACTTTTCGTTCGAAATTTGACGAATTGAAACCTACTTCATCTGGCTACGGTGCATTTATAATCAACTGAAAATTATATCATACTGGACTGGACCCTCTCCGAATCGGTTGAAACTTTGAGAAATCTATGCACATGATAAGAGTTAGGATGCATGTAGAACTTGAGCTCATTATATCGGCTCAATCGCAATATGCCACAATGGTCTTATAAAATTTTTAATATATTCATAATCTTTCAACATATGTTTTTAATTGAAATATCAAAACAGATGCACTAAATGTTGCACAATGTTATATGTAGACATTTAGTTAAAATATAACAGAATTTAAAACATTTTTCAAACTGTAACAGACACCAACATTTAAAATAATTTTTGTTATGTGTTTATTTGAGTTAAAATACTATTTTTTTCAATGTATAACAAACTTCATATTATAATTTTTTTAGTTTTTTGATTTACCGCCTTTTTATAAAAAATATTTTTTCATTGTCAATTATTATACAAACATATTTTCCCTGAAGAAGTTACCCATTGTGGCAACGAAATATTGGAATCAAAATAAAATTTGTTAATTCTTTAATAAATATAAAAACAAATTAAAACAAAAAGATCGAAGAAATTTAAACAAATATCTTGATTTCTTTATCAAAACCACATATGTATATAATCCAACGATCCTCAAAGCTGCAATTTTTAAACGATTTGTCATAGAACATACACTATATCCAATACACTTTTGGATTTGAGAAGATTTGTATATATTTACATATGTAACTTTTCATATTTACCTTGTCTTAGAAGAAAATATAGCAAAATGGTGAAAGTATTAAAACATGCCTATTTAAATGCGGTCTAGCTTACGAACGGTTATTATTAGACTAAATTTCTTTGGTAAACAAATCCATCCTTAATTTGAGAGGAGCAATAAAAACCAGATTTATATATGTTCACATCGAGCCTTTGCTGAAAGAGAATCATAACTCCGAAAATTTGTTGAGTTAATATTCCAGAATTTATTTCCAGAAAGGATATACTTTATATTGTGTATTTTTTTTTAATATTTTGTATACTCACCATTTAAAAGAAAATTACATTTTATTTTACCATTAACTCATATATTTTTCTAAGAATTTTAATAATAAAATGTTTCGAGAAAATTGCCCAGGAAAATAATGTCAGTAAAGTTTGACCTCTGAAGAAAACACATACCATTTGAAAGGCCATTTTTTGCTCTTTACCACGACACCTCAATGGAACACAATCTTGAATTTTGATGCCTCTCGGCGGGAGCTAGACATCTAGTTTTTTTGGGTAATGTTCTTAAAATTGTGTGTAGATTTAATTTTTGTTACACGCTTGTTGACAAAAAAAAAGTGTGTACATTGCATGTACATTAGAGTGGCCGTTATTTATTTTATTATTATTTTTTTTTTGATTAATTATGCTTTCTCTCCCTAAATCGATTCAGTTTTATGTAAAAAAAATACAAAAAAAAATCATAACGATAAATTGTGTTTTAGGGGGTGCGCCCGCCCCACAAAGTTGGCCTTCAAGCCCATTTAAAAAAAAAAACATTTTACACGAGTATGATATGTGGTAATATTTTAGCTCTTCTAGTCAACAACATTCGTCTCAAAGAAGGTTTTTTGCTAAAATTAATATTTTAGAAAATAATGAAGAAAATAACCAACGAAATACCAAAAATTGTATATCGATGGCATAATATAAAAAAGGCCTAACCCGAATTTTCGATATTTTACAGGAGAAGCAAAAAACTGAAGAAAAAATAAAGCATTTACATGGAGAAATAGTTTTTAAAGTTGCCATAAATCCTTGATTTTGAACTGTAACGTACTAAGATCTTCAAGGAGGATGCAATTATACGTTGTCGCCCAGAAAACATTAAAAACACGATTTCGAAAAAAAATTGTGTTAGGCCCATTTTATATTAAGTCATCGATATACCAAAATTATATTTATATGGAAATTTTTTATATTAAGCCTGTACAATTAGAGCTTATATCTATTAAATTAATTCATACATATACATATAGTCAAAAGAAAACTAAACTAAAAAAAAAAACAAAAAAAAAAAAAATAATTACTTTGGGCGTGTGTCAAACTGTAGAAAAGTACTATGATAGTAGTATGGTAAAAAAATATTTGCCTGTGGGGAAAAAATTTCATTTTTCTGCTGTGCCAAATGATATCTTTTTTGACAGTGTAAAATTTTGAAAAATTCGCTTGAGCATAGAAAGAAGCTGATGAAACAATTGCTGCGGCGGCGGTTTTGCTTCGCCTGACTACAAGCTGCCGGCTACCAACAAATTTTTAAGAGGACATTTTTATATAAAACAATATTCTTGTAGCAATAAATTATATAATATTATATATATGATGCAACATTTTTCGCAAACTAAAATAAGCAATGATTTTTTCACAGTCTAAATAAACTTAAAAGACGTAAAAATCTTTGTATTGGGCGACGCACAGTGGCACATTTTGTGAGTTGGCGGTCAAAATTCTATAACTTTTGACTGGGTTGAATTTTTTAATGAAATTTTTTTTTTGTTGGATAGAAGACATCTTAAGCTTCAATTTAATGTATTAACTTTAAAATCGAGCCGTGTGTGTACTATAACACTTATATATGATTGAAAAATGCCTTTTAAAAATATAGGTATTATCGGCCTTAAAAAAATAAATTTGTGAATGTAGGGATTTAACATTGCATTTTATAAATAGTAACGTTAACTGAACTAAAAAATTACATACTTAATTAAGCTCATAATTATTTTAAATATATTAATATTGAATATTTAGCAAAACTAATTTTATTTTAGTCGTTGATATCCCTGTGAAATTTTAGGGCAATCGGTCCACATTTGCTCATAGGGCCCTTGTAAGTCAAATTTCGTAAAATAGCCTTGGTGATCATAATTCACTAACAAATGTAATGGCGTTTTCTTTTCTGAATAAAGTGTAACATTTTTATAATTTTTATTTAAAAAAATACAACTTAGCGTTCGTCGAAAGAAAAAATTTAAGCTGGCAAGGATTGATACAATAATTTCTAATAAAATTTATATTTCAGAAAATCATTTTATTGCGAATTTTCATTAAAAAGTGTAACAAGTGTAACATTTTTTTCGAGAAAAGAAAATGCCATAATGAATTATATGAACAATTTAAATATATTTTAAACGTGAATCCATAACAGATATGTAGGAGATCCATATCCGAAAAAAGGTTTTACCATAAATTCTAAGAAAATCTTTTTATTCCAAATAAAATAACATTTCTTCTATAAATTTTCAATATTTATTGTGCTTTTTATGTTAATTTGCATAGAATACATTTTTCATTTAGCAGTGAAAATTTCGTTTAAGTATTTCTCCTGTTCATCTTCAAGGAGCTGCTTGGCGTCTTTGTCCAATTCCAATGGGGGTGGAATTCCATTTTTGTCGAATGCTGGAGATATATGGATCAAAAGTGCACAGTGAAATATTAAAGAGGTCTTCATTGGTACTATATCTAGATATCTTTCTTGTATTGTGCTCGCGAAAATATCTATAATCTTTGTTCCTTTTTTCTTGCGCTTCTTCAGAAAGATCTCCAATCGGAAGCATATTGTGGTGAATAATGTTTTCCCCATGATATAGTATTTTATGGACTGTCGATGGCATATTCCTCCAATCATATTTTTCGTTGTATAGTTTCGCTGTTTCATTAGCATACTGACCAAATTTTCTTGCATTTACCTTTTTATTGCATGATATTACTTGCAGTATGATTTTGTAGCGTTTTATTTATTCAAAATCTACTCCTGTAATAGCTGCAGCAGTTTCAGGATCAGAACAAAATTTTCTTGCTGTGTTGCCATCATTTGTGTTTCATTCTCCTTGTTTTGGCTGATCGATCAGTAAACCCAATTCGAAATATTTTTCTTGTGTGTGTTTCTTTTTTGCCTCTCTTTTGGCTTTATTTTCGTCACTATTTCGTACTGTTCCTTTAAAATCTAAATCATAGCTTAGCTTTAATATGTGTTCCATAAATCGAATTTTAGCATGGAGTGGGAACAAGCCAAACTCATAGGCTTCTTGGAAAGTGGGTTCTTCTGTTAGAAGTTGACTTAATTGGCTTGCAGTTTTTTGCAAATAACACAGCTCGAAGATGATTTTGTTTCAGTTATGGCCTGTGCAACTTTTCCATCAATCATTGTAAGTAACATTTGATAATTTATTTGAATCTCTTATCGTTAAGTAACAAAGTTATCGGTTGAAGTTTATCTATTTGTTGTTTAAGTTTATATACTTCTAATATTACATCCTTCGTTTCCTTCTTAAAAGCAAATTTAATTGGTCTGCAATATTTTGTTGAGGAAGGTATTTCGTTTTTCCATATGTCAATATCGGTTTCTTTGCTAGTAGATGCCTCAAAATTAATGTTATTTGTTTTTAGTCTTAACGGAACAAAAGATATCATAAATAAGTCAGAATCTGATATTTTTTCCGCATTATACTGCTTATATCGCTTTTGTCCAGAAGATCCATCGCATCACCATTTAGAAATTAATGTTAGGCTACAGTCACCAAGCTTTTTAATATTATCTGCGTCCAATGTATTCAACAATCTTTCCGCAATATGATTTAATATGTCTTGCAATACCACCTCTGCTGAACTTTCTGTAATGTTTATAGAATTTTGTGGTGGTAAACAATCTTTTTTAATTAAAGCCAAATCTCTATATTCTGGATAAATGGAGCAATGTTTTCCAACTGCCCGCTTTCGCAATTCCATATACTGATATTTTGTTAGCTTTAAGTCCAGAAATATTGAAAATGCTTCTTCAGATGTAAATTTTTTATCATCGGTTGGTGTTAGAATGCTCTTTAAAATCCTTTTTACACGCTTGGGACTCGCTTTCATTACATTTTCTATTATATCAATTTTTTTAGTTTTATTTTTTGTTGGTCCTAGTTGATGGAAAAACGTATCTTTAATTATTTCTTGAGAAAATTCTTCATTCATGCTTTGCAGCTTTCGTCTTCGGGACCTTTCACTACACTCCTCAACTGGTCTGGCAGGTCGGCCCACATTTGCTGGTTTTGGTTGGCTTACAATACAAGTTGCAGTTAAACATTTTTTCCTTATTTCTATTACATTCATTATACCGTTTATTTAATCGCGTTAAAAAATTATTATTTTTTTTAAATGGTCGCACAACTCAAAATAAGGGTCTTTTAAAATGTGTAATATAACATCGTTTTTGTTTTTTTGTTCAAAATAAATTTTAGCAAGATCGTTATAACTGAACTTAGCCATCGTTTTGACAATACTGATCGTCTTTATTAATTTTGTCTGTTTTTATACACATCAAGTTTTCTTGAAGCAGGTATGTTTTTCACCGAAAGAGAGGAAAGAAGAAAGAAGAGGAGTACAGACATGCTTGTATCGACAAGTTACTTCAATTCTCTTTTGTTATTTCATTCTCATATTCAAAACTCATTAAAAACTTGAACACAAACTGTCTGTGTCTAAACAACCGGACAGGTTTAAAAGATAATTAAAGAGACCTGATTCAAGAAAACCTGATGTGTCTATCGTATTTTAACCTTTATATGAGCAGCAGCTACCTGCGTACACAATAAAGTTATAACAAAAGGCCGAATATATCAGTCCAAATATAAGAACACATGTACCTACCCCCGCTTATATGTAACTATACATTTTTTAATGGCCTAAATTACAAAAATGCATTTAATGCATTAAAATAACAGTCTTTTATTATACCCTTTTCATTAATAAAACTTCTTCGCAAAAAAGAAAAACATACACACAATACACAAACAAACACATGTATAGGGTGTTTTTTTCAGAGGTATAGAACTTCAAATTGAAATAAAACACAAGAAAATCGTTTTAATGTCCATCAATTTGGCTTTATTGGAAGGATAATTTTATGCCATTAATGTTTAAATATGATTTTGGGCATGTGGCCGCCGCGGCTGGCTCGAATAAAGCCAATTCTACAGGTCCAATTTTCAACCACTTTTTCGAGCATATGGGGCCGTATGTTGGCAATAACGCCACGAATGTTGGCTTCCAAGTCCCCTAACGTTTCTGGTTTGTTGGCGTAGACGAGCGACTTCACATATCCCCAAAGAAAATAATCCAATGGTGTCAAATCACACGATCTCAGTGGCCAATTGACAGGTCCATTCCGCGAAATTATGCGCTCATCGAATGTTTCCTTCAATAAATCGATTGTGACGTGCGCTGTGTGGCATGTAGCGCCGTCTTGTTGGAACCACAACTCATCCACATTCATGCCATCCAATTCGGGAACAAAATAGTCGGTTAGTCGGCTCCAATTGCTGTGCACGGTGGCGAATCGATTCATTCGGGTCCTCTTCAACACTTTGCTCTACAGCGGCAATTGTTTCTTCGGTGCGCACTGTTCGACGTCTCTGCGGATGCGTATTATCACATAGAGTAAACGTAGTGCGAAAACGATCCATGGTTAACCGAATTAATTGCTCTGATGGACGATTATGTCGACCATAAAATGGACGGAGCTTGCGGTAAACTTCGCGAACTGAACCATTATTTTCGAAATAAATTTGCACGATTTGCAAGCGTTGTTCTTTTGTCAACCTGTTCATGATAAAATGGCAAACCAAATTAAATATTAATCACTTGACAGCTGACAAAATGGCCGCCAGTTAAAAAAGTGGTGCCAACTTAAAGTTCTATACCTCAATAAAAAACACCCTATAGATATACCGCAATCCCATACCTAAAATATCCGACATGCAAGCAGTAAAATCATTGTAGTTCCTAGAGATGCAAATATAAATTTAAAAAATTAGCATATAATAACAGCTCATAGTACGTACTATAACACGTTATAAGTCATTTTACGAAGTTTTTCGCTGAAAAAAAGATGCGTTCCACTGAACGTCGAGATTTGGGTATATTTTAGACCTTTATTACAATTCCCAAATCTGGGACTCGAGCAAAGTAAGGCACGATTTTTTTAATTTATTTTATAAGTTAAGAAATGATATTGTGTGAAGAAAAATTTTTTTTTCCAAAAATATATAAAACCAAAAAAGTTATGCCCACTTGAAGCTCAAAAATTTTCTAAAATATTTTGAATTTCAGCTTCTCTTAAAAAAGCGCGTTTTTGATCACCCTATTTGAAGAGAAATAATCGAAATAAAAAGTTAAATTTCTGGATTTCGAGGTTCCTATGTGTTTACTTTTATATAAAAAAAATTAAATCGGTGACACAACAAAAATTTTTTTTGAAGACTTTTGGCCGCCATCTCTTCAAATGTGCCACTGTGCGACGGATCGAAGCGACGGTGGTGGATTTAAATTTTATGATACCATGCTTTTTTATTGCAGCTTGTCAAAGATTTACCTGTTTTGTCTAAATTTCTACTAGCCCCCAAGGCTAGTGAAATTTTATTCACCTCAGAAGTGTCAAAAATTTACTTACACTAGTACTACCGTTTGGTACAGGCCCTTTGAATATATGGGCTTGAGGGCCAACTTTGGGGCGGACGCACCCCCTAAAAAACAACTCATCGCTATGAAATTTTTTTGTATTTTTTTTACATAAAACTGAGCCTATTTGGGGTAGAGAATATAAGAAGTCAAACAAAAAAATTTCTCCATACAACTAACGGCCACTCTAATGTACATATCGCACATTTACTTCAATAGTGGCATAACGTAAAAAACCAGTTTTGCAGAAAACGCGTTTTAAGTCTTCAATTTGCATACAACTCAATGGAGAAATGAAAAAAAAAATTCTTCTCTCAGGAAATGATGGTAAAAGCTATTTATATGAAATTTTTTCACAAGATAAAATTCGAAATGCCGCATCTTTCTGCATTATTAACTCAAAAAACTCATTTTTTGAGTTATGCCACTATTGAAGTAAATGTGCGATATGTATGTATGTACGTACGTACCTACAGAGAAGAAAGTATTCACCAATTAATATTTTCAATTAAGAATTTAATTGATTCAATTAAATTTTTAATTGTATTAATTAATTTGAGTGGAAAAACTTTATTGATATTTTGAAATTGCTTATAGATGAAAATTTAATTAATTTTTTAATTGATATTACAAATATTTTAATTAATATTACAAAATCATTCATATTATTTTTTTGTGTGTAACATCATTTTTTATAGTTGTGACCATGATACAATAATATAAAGGTAAAACCGTTCTCTCTTTTCGTCGCCATATTAACCTTCTGACGTTTGTCCCGATTATTTTTTACTCTCAAAATTAATGCTACCTTATTAATTTATGAAATCCGAGTTTTTTTTATTAATTTTTTGACGTTCTTGTTTATTAAATTAAAAATAATGGAAAATATTTTAATTATTTCTTAAATTTATAAAAAATAAACAGCAAATAAGTTACAGCAGCACCAACAACGGCAGCAAGCGAGATACAACAGGAAGGAAATTTCCAACTGAATCAAGGCGGAACTTTGTCTCTATACTCTCTGGTGTATTGCCTTACATCAACTGCGTCCAAGATATACGCACTATGTGCAAAGTTTTACAAAAGACCTTTTATGTTTTCACACTGACGAGAGCACAACATCCAAGCAGGGGGCAAATCGCGGCAATCGTTATCGAACGTCATTACGAAAAATTTCAATAGAATTTATATGGAAATATTTCGTAATTCGATAACAAGTGCCGCGATTTGCCTCCAGATCTCGGCGACATCTTTGGTCTTTGCAAAGAAGCAATAACAAAGCTGTTTATCTGAAATACATATATTAGAGTATGTGTGTTTGGACGTAGCTGCCTTACATTATTAGGATGAAATTGTTAACGGGTTGTAGCATTCTTAAGGACACTATTAGACACGTGGTCCATTTTAAGGAGAAATGTGATAATTACATGTTCATAGTCCAATCATAGACCATGTCCTTAGCAAACAAAAAAGAAGAACATTGTTTGTTGCATATATCAACAAAGCATTAACTCTTATTCAGCTACGTCCAAGCCATATACACAATGTGCAAACTTTTATAAAGAGCTTTTTGTACTTTCACACCGACGAGAGCACAACAGCCAACCAGATCTCGGCGACAACAATGCTTGCTGTTACTTTGCAAAGAAACAAGAACAAATTTTAAGAGCTTTGAAAGGTGTTTACCTCAAATGCAAATGTCGCAGTATGTTTGTTGTGCTTGATGTAAACCAGCAATAAATTTGCACATGAAGTATATGCGAATGTGTATTATATGTATGAAACAACCGTAAATTCTGCTAATAAAACATCGATGTATCGCTTCTATTTACGGCGTTTCTTTGTATCGATGTTTTTAAGAACGAAGTTTCATCCCAAGCCGTGAGGCTTTTTTTGTTATCTATTGAATTAAATAATTAATCAAATATTTGCTTTCGTAGGTCTTATTACACACAGATTTCGTTATTCTCATGTTCAATTAACATTAAAAAATATGTTTTTAACTACAATTTCTAAACTCAAATTACACATTTCAAAAAGCATTCCTAATATTAAAGTTGCCATTATATGTGTGTGGCAACGCTTTCCTCTCTGTTTACAAAAAAACAGTAATCAAATAATTGGGACAAAAGTCAGAATTAATTTTATACGTCAAATGTGGTTGTACCTTTATATTATTGTATCATGGTTGTGACCAACAAGATCGTTTTGAACCAGTTCGTTCTGTTGGACACAAGTCCGGTCAAAAACATTAATGTAAATTAAATGGGTTTGAAACAATTCTTTATTCGAACGCTCTCAAACTAGTTCAAAAAGAACTGTTGTACACAACTCTAATTTGTTTATATTATTTTATTTTTTTACATTTAAAATTTTAATTAAATCTTAAAAAATATTTAATTAGTTTTTTAATTGAATCCTTAAAAATAGTTCAATTGATTTTTTTAATTGAATATTTCAATTAAATTTTAGTTGAATCTTAAAAAAACATCAATTAAATATTTATTTAATGAAATATTTTTTAACTGATCAAAATCAACAACAAAAATTCAATTAAAATGTATGATTTAATGCTACAATTACCGTGATTGGTTGAAAACTAATTAACTTTTTAATTGAATCTATGTTTTTTTAATGGAATCTTGCTTTTGCTTTTTTCCGTGGGCTTATTGAGTTATTTTTTCAACTTTGATATTTGTTGAGCTTCTCTTTTGTTTAAATGAAAATTTAACATAATATCTCTAGTTGTTCTAAGAAGTTTTTGGGTAAAGGTTCCCTGATGATCTGCGTTAGCAACAGTGAAATGCGGTTAGGATCCAGTTAAGCCCTTAATAATCAATTTCAATATATTTATAATAAAAAAATATTTTACCGAATAAGTAAAATAATAATTTGGGATTATTTAACAAATGTTATGTTAACACGTTTTATACACACACAGGTTGTAGTCGGCAGCCTGCTGTCGTAAATGTTTTTAATAAAGGGTGGTTTAATTTTAAGGGCCGATGTTGAATGCGAACCACACCTCAACGTCAAGTTATTTTCTGCATTTCATTTGACATTTCTCAATTTCAGACTAACTCAATTTGAACAATTGAAAGATACACAATCGAGCAACGTGTTAAATTTATTCAGGCTTTTTATGAAAATGGGAGTTCAAATCAAATTGCATATCGTGCACTTCGTGATTTTTTGGGTCAGCACAATGGGCCAAATGTTCGTACAATCGGAGAAATCGTTAAAAATTTTAGCAAACCGGGTCTGTATGAGATGTGAAAACACCAGTGCATACTCGTACATCTCGTACTGCAGAAAATATTGCTGCTGTTCGCGATAGTGTGGCTGAAGAGCCGTCCACCTCAACTCGTCATCGTGCCCAACAATTGCACCTCTCACGCTAGTCGTTGATGAACATTATGCATAACGACTTGCATTTACACGCTTACAAGGTGCAATTGACTCAAGAACTAAAGCCGCTTAACCATTCCAAACGTCTTCAATGGTCAGAATGGTGGTAAGAAATGACAACAGTGGATGATCAATTTTCGAAGAAAATCATCTTCAGTGATGAGGCTCATTTTCACCTCATTGGATTCGTCAATAAGCAGAATTGCCGCATTTGGGCGAATGATAATCCAAGAGCGACTGTCGAAAAACAAATGCACCCACAAAGAGTGACTGTTTGGTGCGGTTTATGGGCTGGCGGCATCATCGGGCCGTATTTTTTCCAAAATGAGGCCGGCCAGGCAATTACTGTGAATGATGTTCGCTATCGTGAAATGAAAACGATCTTTTTATGGCCGGAATTGGAAGATATGGATGTGGACAAAATGTGCTTTCAACAGGACGGTACCACTTGCCACACAGCTAACGAAACAATAGCTCTTTTGCGCGACAAATTCAATGGCCGTGTTATCTCACGTGGTGGCGATGCCAATTGGCCGCCAAGATCATGTGATTTGACACCGTTGGACTTCTTTCTTTGGGGTTATTTGAAATAAAAGGTGTACGTCGATAAGCCAGCAACAATTCAAGAGCTAAAGGATGAGATAATTCGGCACATTAACGGCAATAACGTCAATTATGCCTCAGCGTCATCGAAAATTTGGACCATCGGATAGAGGTGTGCCGCGGCAGCCATTTGGCCGATATTTTGTTCCATACATAATTGAACCATACCATATTATCATAATAAAAATAAATGACAATAATTTCCTAAATAATTTGTGTTTTATTCAAAATCAACATCGGCCCTAAAAATTTAACCGTCCTTTACAATACGACTCTTTTGCTGCAAGGCTTGCTATGTACGTATGTCTTTCTGTTCCCTCATAAATTCTAAAGTATGTTTCACAACCTCAGAAATGAGGTTACGTGGAAGCCACTTGGTCTTCTGCTGCATATGGCTACATGACATTACATTAAATTTCATATGAATCCCTGTAGAGCACATAGCGTCATATATTAAAAGAAATATTTTGAAAGATTGCATGACGTCTGCTTCTGAATCCTTTAATATCATACAATTGGTAATAATTAGCCGGCCACGGTGTTCAGGTTTTACTGTCTTATTTTTTGCGCTATTAGTAGTATAATTGTTAAGCAGAAAGGCTTTTATTACAAAATGACTGAAGATCTAACAAATATTAATGCAGACATTTATGACGAATGGTGCCAGTGTAAAGAATTAATAACCGATAAAAAAATAAATAAATAAATGGGCATTATATTATTAACTTTTATCACTTTTTTAAATATTGATATAAGAACAAGGGAGATTTATTGCTAATACGATAATTAGCGAAATAAGTAGTGTTTGTTATAGCCAGATTCTATTGTCTTATCAGAGAAATAATATTTTTCTATCAACTTAACAGAACGGAAGAGAGTACAACGCAAAAATTGTGCTAGCTTTTTTAAAACAATCTATAATAATAACGCTCATAAAAAAGCAACGCAAAGTTATAAAATAAATTCACTAAAGAAATAATATGTAAGAATATAAAAAATATAGAAAATAAATTCTTATCAAAGTGAAATTATTCCAGCCAATTTTGTGGAGGCATATTTCAATATGACAGCGAATAACTTAACGAAAACAAATTTCACTCTTACCAATTTAGTTTTCACTACCACCCGTAACAGTGCTCTAGCAGGCAGCGATCTTCCGCAAAGCATAACATCACAAAGGAAATATAAAAAATTACATTTAATTAAGTAATTTATTGGGAAAAAAATTAAAATAGAATCCATAACAAAATACTCTATGCACCAATAGCTAGCTATCCAATCAAACTAAAAGTTAGTGCACAAACAGCAAGTGGCGATTCGCGCATCAGGTTACAAATTAAATATAAAAGGAACAATATTCAATATGCACGACGAACGCCTTAAAGTGTTTCTAAAACCTTTTGTACTAAGTGATTCTCAATTGCAGGAAGTGTATAAACGATTTTGCAATGAAATACGTAAAGGTTTGTCGAGGTCTGAACACAGTCAAGCAGATACCAAGTGTTATGTGACTTTTGTTCAGAATTTGCCAAATGGCGATGAAATTGGTAAATATTTAGCTTTGGATTTGGGTGGAACGAACTTTCGCGTCTTGCTAGTCAGTTTGAAGGGACATCATGAGGCTGCTGTTGAATCGATGATTTATGCTGTACCCAAAGATATAATGTTGGGCTCTGGAGAACAGTTATTTGATCACATTGCCCATTGTTTATCGACTTTTGTGGAAGAGCATAAAGTTGGTGGGGAGCACTTGCCACTGGGATTTACATTTTCATTTCCATGTGTACAACTTGGCCTCACAAAAGCACTTTTGGTACGCTGGACTAAGGGATTTCAGTGTTCTGGTGTAGAAAAAGAAGATGTTGGACGTTTGCTAAAAGAAGCTATTGCTCGTAGAGGAGATTGTGAAATTGATGTTATGGCCATACTCAACGATACAACTGGAACTCTAATGTCATGTGCTCATCGTAATCCTGAATGCCGTATCGGTGTGATAGTTGGTACTGGTTGTAATGCCTGCTATGTGGAACGTGTTGAAGAAGTCGATTTGCTCGATTCTGAATATAAATCAATCAACAAAGACGTTTTAATAAACACTGAGTGGGGAGCATTTGGCGATAGTGGTCTATTGGATTTTATTCGTACAGATTATGACAAAATAATTGATGAAAGCTCGTTAAATGCTGGCACACAATTGTTTGAGAAAATGATTTCGGGTGAGTTCTATTATTCCATAAAAGAAAATATTGTTCTAATTGTTTAAATTAAACTGAAACTAAAATTGTTTGTGTCCATATATTTTGAACTAAAATAAGCTGACACAGATCGCGGAAATAATATTAATTTGAATGAAATAGATTTGAAACAAAATTTAATTTTTTTGATCGAACGAACGAACTTTTTCACAAAAAGAACTCTTGAACAATGTTTGTTCGCAGAAAGAATATGAAAATAGTAGAATTTTCTACTAAAAAGAAAATATTTTTATTATTTCTATATTTTTTTAAACACATCGTAGATTGAATTGTGCTTGAAATGGGAAAATGAAAATGATTTTCATATCTATTGCTTTTTCACAGTAATTGAAAAATCACTAGTCACTACTGCGACTTAATTTATCAAGTAACAGTTACCTCAAAATATAGTTATTTCATACAAACAGTGAATACTATTGCATGTGCCGGTCCAATTTTTGTTGCAGCAATTTTTGAATATGTGGGAGAGTACTGAAATAGAAATATGTACATTTTGTATTTCTCTACCGCTTTTTCTCAATAAAAAATAAAAATTTGCTGCAACAAAAATTGCAAGTCTGGACCGGGACTATGGCCCTTATTATGAGCAACTATCGATCTTCGACTGTAGTCAAAAGTACTGGTGTTCTACTCTGTATTTCGAAACGAATGACAATGCTGTCGAATTTACATGTAATTAACATACAAATTAGAAATTTGTTTCTTTCGATTCGAGTTACAGAGTAGAGCACCTGATCGAACGAATTTTCATTTGGTATTATCATGAGCATTCGACAAAGCATGTCCTTATTGTGAAAATCACTCAAACTGATTTTTAAAATTTGCTACAAATTTGCCAAAAATTAAAAAACAATCGTTTATACTAAAATACTTCATCGAAAGCTTAATTCTGTTCATTAGAAAATTAGTTGCTGAACGAAGTTTTCAATGCTCATAATATGAATTTAACATTCGATTTTCGATGTTCGATACCCAGCGAAAATCGAATGCAAACTCATAATAGGGCCTTATTTTTACTTTATAGAAAATAAGGCTACCTCATGATTTATTTTATATCATAAATTTTTTGTAGCACGAAGAATGGTTCAAAATGGCTGGCAAAGAACTCTGACATATAAAAATTGCATCTAGGTTGCAAACAAAAAAGGAATTTTATGGCAAGGTGGACTAAAAATGATTTTTTATGTTAATAATTATTGATTATAATTGAAGAAAATGTTAAAATGGCAAAAATGTCATATGCCACAACAAACTGGCCTGCGCATCAGCTTTTGTCGAAAAAAAAATGGTAGAATCGTGTCAAATTTTGGCAACTATGGATATCTACCTCTCACATTTTTGTCCTCGCAATTTTATTGTCTTTCTGCCTTTTTTACGACAATCAGCGTGACCATTTTAGCATTTTTTCAGCTAAAATTGTCATTTTTGTTGTTGATTTAGCTGCACAATTTTTAAATGAGCAGTTAGCATTTTCAATTATTTATTTATAATTTTCTACAATTTTTAGCAATATAATTTGTCCAGTTTTCTGCGTATTAGTAATTTTCACGTGTAAACCATTGAACGAATTATTTTATAGGTAATAATCAGGCACAGGGGTTTAATGAATGAAGGAATGAATTATATTAAACGGGAAACACAGGACAAAGTAGATATATTGTAGCGCTTGCAAGGGGTTTCATGCAAATGCATATTTTTTCCCTTAACCCTGATAACGGCAAGAACGAAATATCTTTACGAAAAAAATTAATTTGCGTAAAAATGGCATCAACAAGTGGCATATTTTTGCATATTTTACTAAAAATGCATATTTTTGCATAATTTGGTCATAAATGCACATTTTTGTTTCAAATTTGGTATAAATGCATGGCTGAGTGTCATATTTTGTCAAAAATTAAAATTTTAAAATATATTATTTTTGACAAATTATTATTCAAAACTGTTTTTGGCAAATTTATTGAAGCCGAAACTAGTGACACAATTATGCGGAAACTTGATATTGTTTTTAAAAATGATAACGGATCTATTCTCTTTCCGCAACTTTCTGAAGCCATTTGATGACATAGAAAGCTTAGATTTGGCACACTTAAAGAACTTTCGGTGCGAAAGATCGTGACAGAGCCAGATTTTTAATTTTCCGTATGTGGGCGGGGGGAATGGCTATTGATTTTTGCCTGTCAATGACTGGCTTTTTAGGTAGTATAAAAATAATTATTTAAATTTGAGCCGATTACATCCACAGACGTTACAAGGCCTTTTTCAATGCACAAAAGCAAATTGATTAAACTTCACATTCGAAAACATAAAAAATCAGGTATGTGATAGAAAGCGGTTCGATTTGAAATGAAATCGCAAGCTCAAAAGGTAAAAAATTGTTTTTGGTGTGACAGAAAACGCATCAATTTCATATTCCAACTTTGTTTCATTTTCAGTTGGTTACAAAAAATCAATTTGTTCCTTTATATTTTTTGTTGCTAATTGAAATTGAAGCCAATAAAGCTGAAGCCGGCTGCAGGTTGCCAAAGACATTTTCGGCGACGACGAAACGAAAATCGTTGGATCGCGGTCTACTGAAACAATTTTTGTAAGGAATGGTATGTTTTTTCTTAATTGCAAACACCGAGTTTTATAATGAAAAAACTTTTATTTTTTAAACCATGAAAAAGTCTTGCAAAAAAAAAATAGCCACGTCGACGGGTAAGTGTTTTCAATACATGTCGGCGGCAGATTTTAGCTGATCGGCTTCAATATACATACAATTAAATTGTTTCAAACAAAAATAAATTTAAATAAAAAATTCCTTTTATTATGGTATCATCTATCTTTAATTATTTTAAAGCATTTTAGTTACATTTTCACACAAGTTATTGCAGGAAAATTTTGCTTAGATATAGTGTAATTCCTAAATCGTCAACTCATGCTTACTCAATTTAAAAACGCAAAAACAACACAAATTCCGTTTTCCATCACATCTTTTTTTTTCTAATATTTTTATAAAACAAGATGAGAAATGAAATCGATTTCGATTTAAAACAAAAGCAGAATATTATCGAAATAAATGTGTGCATTACAACTTTTTACCTTTTTAAATAGATTTCAAATCAACACGACGTGTTCGTGACAAAAAATTTAACTTCGTGCGTGTTCTTATCGTTTCATGTTGAACAAAATTGGCACGAAAAACACGAAACGATTTTACATGATGAATGGATTTCCAATAGAGAAAAAATTTAATATTTAGTATCGTCAAACATACAACACCATATTTGTTGATATTGTATGGCCGTCTGAAGCTTAAAGTTATGTATGTACGTAAAACGATAGTATTAGCTGTGGTGGCAGAAAGTATCAACTGGCAGTGCCAACTCGGTGCCTTATTCTTAAAAGCGACTCTTGAACAAAATCAATTAAATTTTCTAATCTTCAATACTATACCAACAATATCTCGTGCGTGTTGTGCAGTATAGCGTTGAAGAAGTTTTTTGCGTGCGTGCTTCGTACGTGTTGAGCGTCTTGGTATTCGTGTTCGTGTCGTGTTGGAAAAATTCGACACGCGCCCATCTCTAGATTGTACACACACCTCTTAAGAAAATAAAATATATTTATATCATTATTTAGTTGTATTAAAAACTTTTGTTTTGAATAAACAATTTTTAAAATATGTGCATATTTTATTGCTTTTAGTGCATATTTTGTGTTTTTAATGTCATATTTCAGGCGCCTAAAATACCTTTTTTAAATGCATGAAGTCCTTTTCCCTGCTTTTTACATATCGCTCATTTACTCAAAGAGCGTCATAACTCAAAATATGGAATGGCATGCAGTTATCATAAGTGACGAAATTTAACTAAGTTTTAACGATTTCCTCACACAATTTGACATTAAAAATCGGCGCACAATGTATTAAATCCTAGTATGATTTTTAATGTATAATTGTAGGGCAAAACTCGTTAAGACAATGCTCAATTTCGCTATTTATGATAACTTGATGTCAGTTTTATATTATATTTCATGCCATTTATGGTCCAGAAACAATTTGTAATTTTTTTAAAAATTTGGTTTTATTCACAGGAAGTAAAAATTAGTTAGGCAATGTAAGCAGAAATTGCAAAAATAAAAACTTTAAAAGAAACTATTTTATTAAAACGAAACTATTTATTAAATTTTAGCACTTTAATTATTTTTTAGGCTTTCTTTAAGTCAATTTACTGCCTCTTTCACTATTTCGAAAGGTCTTCATTCGCATTCTAAGCGAAGGAAAACTGATTTCCATTTCTCTATCTTAATTCTGAACGAACATTGACTAGAACGACAAGTCGCAAGAAAACATAAGTGTTTTCATACAGATTTTCATACCTTTAATTCGAATGAGCCGTCAGCAAAGCGACCACTATCTTGCTATCTTGCTTTCGTGTAGTAAAAGTTGTTTGCAAAGAATTCCATAAAGTTTGTAAAATTATTATTTTATCACATTATTATTTTTTTTATTCACATTTCTTCAATTTATTTTTTATTTGTAGAGAAAAGTCATAAAATATTCGTCATAATATTATTGGACACTTTTGTTTTGATTATTGTTTTATGTTCATTAAAAAAAGTACTCGCACATTTTAAACAAAACGAATGTGGTTGTAAAGCAAAACAGTAATAACATGCTGTTGCTGTGCCACTATTTTGTTGAATTCTTTTTCGTTGTTCAATATGGTTGTATTTATTTTCATGTAAATGTTAGTATAACTGTAAAAAAATCGCTAAAAATACTTAAAATATACAAATTGGCACTACTTTAATTTATAAACACGCAAAACAAAAAAATGACATACGTAATCACAAGCGAAAGACAGCTGAGGACATAGTGGAATGAAAATAGATTAGAATTCGAGCGACTAGGTTCCTTTCGCAGAGTTTTTCTTTCGACATAGTGGAAGTGGAAGTTAACTGCAAATATTTTTAGGATCTGGTCATACTGACCAATATTTAGCAAGGGTTGATTGCTAATAGTTTGTTCTTGCCACTGTTAGTATTTCAAAATACTAATGCTACGAGTAACACATACTTTTAAAGCAGAAGTGCTGAAATGTGTTAAACCGTGATCACGATCACAAAATTTAATTTCACTGATACTATTCTTATTAGTATTACTAAAAGTAACAGAACTGTTACCAACAAAATACTGTTAAACCGTCATCACGGTCAAATTTTAAAAGAACAGTGATTTAAAAATAAAGTTCAATAAGAACATTATTAAAAAATTACGTGATTGCTCATCTCTAATGAATACTACTTTTTGTAAAAATGTTTCATGTAGATATATACTTATTATCCTGGTAAAAATGGGCTTTGTAAATTAGGGTTTTGAAATTAAATATAACTTCGTACATAGAATACAGTACAGTACAGACGATTGTCAAATTTTACAATATTGTCAGATCTGGCAATGTGCTGCCAATGTACTGACAATCAAAGTTTGCCAGCACAAGGTAGATTATCATCTCACACGGTATCAAATTTGTCAGATAATCATACAAATAATTGACAAGAGAAATATTTTTCACAATATTGGAATTCCAAACGGGAAATTCCATATCCCGAAACCAAGGCATTTTTGAGACTAGAAAATCCCGAATCACTGAATTTTTTAAAATAAGTCCCGTTACGTCATCTTCCTTATTACGAAATCCCCCATGACGAAACATTGGACGCTTTGATTTTTGTGAAAAGCTACTTGAGGCAATAATGAGTTTGGTTAATAAAATAAATAGCACTAGTTTAGACCGGAAATGTACGTTTGATGAGAGGTGATTTTCCTTATGTATTTTCTTTCGCTGAATTCGAAAATCAAGATTAAATTTTTTTATGGAACAGTTTTCGAGATATTGTAATTTTTTCATTTTACAGATCATATCTCGAGCTAAAATGTCCGATTGGGTCGTTCTCAATGCAACGTATTGAAATGACGAATAAATATGTACAATCGGATCTTTAATTGGTAAAGCGCTTCAAAATATATCGATGAAAATAGGGCACATTTTCAAAAAAATTATATTTTACAGTGTTTATATGCCGACAGAAAAGTACAAATCGTTTAAAAAACGTCTTGTTTCTGTTCGTATACGTAAAGATTATACTTTTATATATAACTATTCCATAAAAAAATTAATCTTGATTTTCGAATTCAGCGGAAGAAAATACACAAGGAAAATTACCTCTCATCAAATGTACATGAAAAAATATAATTTTGTAAACTAGTGTAATCAAAAGCAGGTTATTGTAATCTACACTTTTGTTTTTATTTAAAAATATTAATAAGTTTTAATATAAGTAAGTTTTTATTAAAACTATATGAAATTGATAGTCAATTTCATTTTTTAAATGCCACCAACGAAGAAACAACTCAAATTTGTAGCTTCAATCAATGTGTGCAGTGACCAGCTGTTCAAATTGAAAATTAAATTGTCATATAAATGGATAGGTGAATTTGAAAGCAATTTAGTTTTCAATTCAAAAAGTTTGATTGTGTTAGTAAAAAAAGTGTGAGTGTATTGCAAATTGAATGGAATTGAAAGGCAAAAATTTAACGTGTGGCCCCCAAGTTAAGCTCCCCAAGCAAGCTCTTAGTCAAAATAAAACAACTGGATACAAAATAGCTGATTTCCAAAATTCGAAGATCTCCTTCAAGTCTTAATTTTTAACTCAATCTGCTTAGGAGACGTTAATTTAAAAAAAAAATTAATTCTAGGGGAATTATTTCTCGGGAAATATTTAGAATTGGGCAGTATAATTGCATTTCGATGCATTTATTTTTAATTGTGAAACATTCTCATAATAAGGCCTGTTTGAATTATTAAAATTTCCGACATTTTTTAACATTCTTACCAATATTATTTCAAAGTATAGAACTGTAGAAAGCTCTTACATTCATTCCAGAAGCAAGATACAAATATACTCTACAATAAAAAATATATATACATTCATACATATTTATATGTAGTATATAGCAAAGATTCGTTGAATTTTTCTTATCCAATATTAACTGGTTACTACATATGTAATAATAAGTTTAAATATTAAATTATCAATAATAATGTATTCATATTTATTTTATATTTTTAGGCATGTATTTGGGTGAATTAGTGCGATTGATAATAATACACGCTATTGAACGTAATTTAATATTTGTATTGTTACAAAACAAACAACAAATTATCAGGAAACTAACCAATGAATCCGAATGCTTTCAAACAAGTATGATTTCCGAAATCGAGGCTGATGCATTTCCTGAGTTTAAGAAAACACGTCATATAATACACACACTAATTGGCATTGAAAAGCCTACCATAGAAGACTGTCAAAAATTGCGTTACATTTGTGAATGTATTTCAAGGCGAGCAGCAAATTTGGTAGCAGTGGGCATAAGTGGCTTAATAAACAGAATCAACGAACCGAAAGTAGTAGTGGGAATTGACGGTTCTGTCTACAGATATCATCCTAAATTTGATGTGTATATGAGATCGACTATTAAGAAATTGATTGATCCAAAAGTTCAATTTGATTTAATGCTCTCAGAGGATGGTTCCGGTAGAGGAGCAGCTCTAGTAGCGGCGGTGGCTAGTCAAAATATTTAATTAATTTGTGAATGGTGAAATAATGAAATTGTGATAAAAAGTTTGCTTTTAATTTTTAAGAATAAATTTGATCAGGCATTTATAAATACGAGTATGTATGTATGAAACACATCAGGGGATCGATTCTGGTTCTGTGATAACGT
This sequence comes from Tachina grossa, assembly GCA_949987645.1. NCBI lineage: Eukaryota > Metazoa > Arthropoda > Insecta > Diptera > Tachinidae > Tachina > Tachina grossa. Next base: position 71,322,989 of record OX465278.1, read on the forward strand.
ACGTTATTCGCGGCTGCGCTTCAACTGTACTTTCTTGGCCATAAAATTCTATTTATGCGGCTTAATCAAAGAAAACCATTAAAATAAGAACATGTGCTTTTTTACATACATACAGTAGACCGCAAAACTGAAGACACACCATCATATAATTAAAGTTCTTAGATTTTTCGTTTTATTTCAAAAACTAAGCAACAAAAAACAACTAAACACACAAGAGCAAAGCATAATTAACAAATTAACTCGAAAAATTATGACCGTAATTTCGTAAATAAAAGTATAAAAAAAATATTAGAGAAACATAATAATCTCGTGCCGCAAAAGTAAGGACACACCTTATATACTATGGGAATTTACTTCAATAAATTACAAAATTTATGCAAAATATTACTTTTGAAGAACTTGGGTGGTGATATTTGATTGTGTTAAGTACTCATTTAGTCAATCATTCAATATTTTTTGTCGTTTGCGCCCTAATTTTAATTAAATATATATCCAAGAAAATCGGTTTTACTCAAGATTTGCTTCCGATTAAGTGCTTTCTTGTTTTTTGTTTGTAAAACAAGCTCAAGTGGTCGTTTTGAATGAAATTTGGACTTTGAGGAGTTCTTATTTGCTATACAGTGTCTTGGAAAAGACAACATTTTCGCAATATGAGATGTGAACTTAGAGTTATTGTCCTGTGGAAAGTAGTAATGGCTAAGTAAACGGTTTTTTGACATGAATTCCTACAGATTGTTCTTTAATTTATATAAATAGACACATTAGTATTAAGTATTTTCAATAAATACAAGGTTTCCAGCACTTTATGATGGTATACAGCTCTATACCACAATACCCTATCTTCCATGTTTGGTAGGTTTTTAATATATATTTTGCATTCGCAGCACCTCCTCTTTTACGTCCAACTTTCAAGCCGCCATTAACATTTATTTGGTCATCAGAGACGAATATTTATTGTTCTATCAAAAAAATTAGGGTTAAAATTTTGAAAAAGAGACATTGGATGCATAAATATTATGAAAACTAACAAACATAGAGAATGAGGTATTGTGGCACTTAGCTTTGCGTTATTGTGCAGTGAATTTATATAACACAATGATAAAACCACATTTTGAGTATGGCTCGACAATTTTATATACGTGCTGTTTGGATTCACAAATAGGAAGAATGAAAAAACTACAAAATAAAGCGATGCGTAGTATTTTAAAATGCAACCGATATACAAATATTTATATGATGCTAGATGCACTTAAATGGCTTAACGTAAAACAAGGACTTGAAATTAACACATTATGTTTTATTCAAAAAATTAGAATGGGCGATGCACCAGAATATCTGTGCGAAAAATTAACATATGTTGGCGACGTACAACCTTACGAACTGCGAAATTCTGATATCTTCCAGATACAACGTGCAACTTCAACAGCGATGCAAAGATCATTATTATATAAAGGACTCAGATTATATAATACAATGCCAAATAATTTAAAAACAGAAAGGAATTTCAACATATTTAAAAGAGAAACTGTAAAATTTATAAGAAGCAATATCTAGTGCGCTTTGATAGTTAAATATTGTATATAAAGTATTTTTAATACCAATAATAATAACTAAATAAATAAAAAATTATTATAAACTTCTGGAAAGCTTGTATTTATTGAAAATACTGTTAACTAATGTGTCTATGTACACAAATTGAAGAACAATCTGTATGAGTTCACATCAAAAGACCGTTTACTTAGCGTTTACTACTTCTTACAGGACAATGCCTCTAAGTCCACATCCCATATTGTGAAAATTTTGTCTTTTTCAAGACACTGTATAGCAGATAAGAACTCCTCAAAGTCCATATTTCATTGAAAACGACCACTTAAGCTTGTTAAACAAACAAAAAACTAGAAAGCGCGTAATCGGAAGCCAATCTTAAGTAAAACCGATTTTCTTGGACATATGGGATTAAAATTAGAGACCAAATGACAAAAAACAATGAATGAATGACTAAATGAGTGCTTTACACAATCAAATACCACCAGCCAAGTATTTAAAAAGTAATATTTTGCATAAATTTTGTAATTATTTTAAGTAAATTCTCATAATATATAAGTTGTGTCCTTACTTTTGCGGCATGAGATTACAATGTTTCTCTAATATTTTTTTTTGTTTTTCTACATTTACGAAGTTAAGCTCACAATTTTTCGAGCTATATTATTAATTATGCTTTGCTCTTGTTTGTTTAGTCGTTTTTTTGTTGTTTATTTTTTTAAATAAAGAAAAAAACTAAGAAACTTTAATTATATGGTGGTGTGTCCTCAGTTTTGCGGTCTACTGTAAATAAAGAAATGGGCATATATAGAGTTATCTTTTTTCAGATATTTTAAAATAATTAATTTCTTAAATAAAACACAGAACAGCTGTTTGGATAATTCTGGCAAGTAAAAATTTCAATTTTAATTTTTTTATTTTATATTTAAATTTTTTTTGTCTATTAATTTTGTATTCTTTTTGACGCTCTCTCCTTGCACATTTTTTGAATCTTATGCAGAGCATTTTTAATCGCATACGAACAGATATTTTAATAGTGGAAGATGCTTCGCATGGTAGAATCTGCCCACTAGAAACGAAGAAATTTCGAAACAAAATATCTTCGATATTTGTTCGCTAATCCAAGAAAATTCGAATGTTCGCTAAAATTTCGAGCTTCGAACTTCTCTCGATAGTTTTTCGAATTCGTGAAGGTAGCCAAGTTGATGTGTGTCAGCCTTTTACTCCTCGTCCATACAGTGAAAGATTTGCTCATGAGAATGAGACGAGAATGACGTACTCAACAAGAACTGTATGTACATGAAACAAATTACCCTTTTCCATTCCTCTTTCACCGTTCATCGACAAATTCAAAAGTTTTGCAGCAAATGTTTCACTGTATGGACGGGGACTTAGTCCACAGTTACAAAGTTCGATGTATGACAGCACTATAAGTTAAAAAATAAAATAAGAGCACATACCTACATATGTCTGTGCAGTAATTGAACAGAAAAAAATTAGTCACGATATCCTAGTGTTAGAATGGAGATACTATGTTCAAATCCAGCAGCGTAAGTTAAGGTATTAAAAAAATAAATAAAATAATAAAGTTAAAATAAATAAATAGAATTTCTTTTTTACTTTTTCTGCTGCCGTCTTGGGATATCGAAATTAGTTCGATATTCTCTCACTATTGATATTGCTAGCAAAACTTCGGGATCGAATGTTTTTCGGAACAAAATGAGTGATAGGTGAACTTTTTTCGATTCATTTTTGAGTGTCGGGGTGTAAGAAAATTATACACTATGTACATACTAGTGATGCACGAATATTCGTATTCATATTCGTATTGCCGAATATTCGGCCATTTTTAAATATTCGGATTCGCATTCGTATTCGTCAAATTCGGGCGAATACGAATACGAATATTTTTCAAAAAAAAATAACGCTTTCTACAAAAGCGTACCAAAAAGTTTACTGTAGGACATTCCGTTCTTTACTTATGACAATCAGAATGAATAAAATCAATTTATACCATGTAAATCGTATGGGAAATCGAAAAATGCGATGCGCACCATCTTCTTCTTCTTTAAATATCGTCATGTGAGAACTTAAGCGTCCAATATCCAATAGTTTATAGTGGCGTATTGGACACTTAAGTTCTTACATGACGATATTTCGGGATAAAACCTAAAATTTTTTGTAAAGCAGTTACTAATGTAGCAGGCCGATGTAGTGAAATTATTTTTGGCAGTTTAATATCAAATTTTCTAAGAAAAAGTGCAAGCATAGATATTAAACTTTAAGAAATTGGTAAGCATACCACCGACGAGACGCGATAAATCATTTTAGATTTATATACATATATAAAAAAAATTGCTCGAAATTGGAGAAATCGCCAGAAGGAATCACTGCACTATAAAATATTATAGCTAAATATGTGAAGGAAGCATCATACGGTAGATAATTTACCACAGTCGGGACGACCAAAACGGCTTAGTAGCATATTAAATATATATATTAAAGACACATGTGGAAAAACAGTAAGTGCCAGTATAGTTAGAAGATAACTTTACAATAATGGACAGGGCAGAGTGACACAGGGTAAGCCTTACATATCTAAAGTGAATCAGCAGAATCGCGTGGAATTCGCAAAAAAGTACAAAACTGACCCTGTAGGCTTCTGGAAAAACATTTCATATAGTGATGAGTGCAAATTCGATATATTTGGAGAGAAAAAGCCTCTAAAAATATGCAGTCAAAGAATGAAGCTTTTATTGAAAAGTGTGTTACAAGCACTAGTTATGAACTAGTTAGCGCCATCTGGAGTCAGCAATCTAGTTTTTGGTGAGTCTACAATGAATAAAATTGATTAATTAAATATTCTGAAAAAAAATGTTTCGCCCATCGTTGAAAAATTGGGACTTCTAAGCAACTTGGTCTTTCAAAATGACGAAAAACCCGAAACATACGACGATAATTGTTAAGGAATTGTTGTTATACCGATCGCCTAAGACTTTAGATCATCCACCGCGAGCTCCAGACCTTAATCAAATGAAAAATTTCTGGAAGCACCTTCTCAGAAATATCAGGCAGAGGGTAATTTCCAACAAGAACGACTTGAAAAAGGCTCTAATTGAAGAATGGAACAAAATATCCTCCTCTTCAAATAAAATTGTCCGACAGGACGCCTTACCAGGAAATATGGGCAAGGATGGTCGGACAAAATTGGATGAAGCCAAAAGCAGCACTAGGAAATCTCTGGACATTCTGGATACGATGGGCAAAAGATCCGAAGCTTTATATGGCAAAGGAGAGACATCTGGTCAGGAAGCACAGGCAGGACGTCAAGAAGTTTGAAAGAATTTACTGCCTTGTTAGTGTTCTTCTGGGTAGATCATCTCCTTTGGAGAAGGATGTAGGTGTCGACGGAGTCCAGGCTATATCTCGCAAGAGTGTAGGGGCTGTATCGACGGGCACATCCAAATATAAGAAGGAGTCTGACAGTACCTTGTTTGCCAATGCGATCAGGTCCTCGATGGTTGAGGCTGACAAGGCACAGTCAGGTAGTAAGAAGGCTGTCAAACCAGCTGGCTCTCTTAGGGACCCTCGAAAGGAGTCAACGAAGAGAGCGGGATCTGGCGATGACATACCCTCTACGTCAAAGAAGGTGAAGAAGTCGACGAGCCAGGGCACCTTTCGAGTCATAGATAGGAACTATCCAGATGGGAGGATTAATCCTGAACTGTGGCAGCTGGTTGAAGGTAGGCTCATCGATGAAATCGGCCTAGCGGGGGTAGAAAAGGAGGAGGAATTACAATTCCATGGCGCGGACTGGGCAAGGGGTATCAAACTTGTTAACTGCGGCAATAAGAAATCATTTGATTTCCTTAAAACCGTCGTTGACAGGTGTGGCAACCGGAGGCGAAACTGGAGGTAATTTCCGCCTCAGATATACCTCTCCGGGCAGTGGTGACAGCGTGGATTCCACCACCCGTTAGATCGATGGAAACCATACTGTCGGTACTGGCAGCGCAGAATTCGTCTCTCAGGACAAACCAAGCCTTTGGCTTCAATGGATTGTAGAGAGAACGTTGGTAAAGATCTTTGGTTTGCCGTAGATCAGGAATCTCTAAAGAGACTGCAGTTGTTGGGGTTGTTGTGAAGTTCGGCTCGGGGACTGTCAGATTTAGATTTACTAAGTCGGATGATCCCAAGAAAGCTGCGGGTGGTGCAGATAAACCTGCACTACAGTGAGACAGCCTCGGCCGAACTAGTAATACACCTCAATAGGGCGCGAGTAGACGTGGCTCTTATCCAAGAACCCTGGATTAATAAAAATAGGGTTTGCGATTTAAGAGTCACGAGCTAGACATTGTATGTCCCTGTCACTGGTGATAAGGTAAGAACTTGCATTTTAGCAAGGTATGGGCAAGGATTAACTTTATTTAATGCTTTCAGTAACGGGGACCTTACAGTCGTTAATGGAGGTGCCAGGGGTAAGCAGGAAATTGTGCTTGCATTGATCTGGTGTGCAGAAGCTCACCGAGTATGCAAGGTTGCGAAGGGTTGCATTGGTGGAAAGCAGCAACATTAACAAAAGAGGTGAGTTAGTGTTTGATTTTATAACTTCTAGCAATATGTTTATTTGTAACAAGGGTAACGTACCCACGTTGAGGAATAGGGATAGGGCAGAGGTTATAGACATAACACTAACTAAAAGAGATAGGAACCTGATAGAGAACTGGATAGTAGATAAAGACTATACGATTTCGGACCACAGTGGGATATCATTCAATCTAAATTTTTCAGGATAAAGGCGTGACCCATACAGGAATCCAGGAGACTAACTGGGATACCAGTTGGTATTATTACTGTTGGTATTAGAGCAAGGGACTCTCCGCAGGGTGTGGAAACACAAAGAGGAATGGAAGAGGAGGTGGAATATTTCACTAACACTTGTAGGGAATGTTTTTAACAGTCCTGTCCAGTGGTTTTCCCGGGCAAAAGAAAGCAGCCTTCGTGGTAGACCAAAGATCTGAGGTCCTCGGTTAGAAGATTGTTCAATAGGGCGAAACTGGAGCAGGAACAATCATAATGTATTGTATAATAAGTACAAGGGTGATCTCCAAAGGGCGAGAAGAGCCTCATAGAGGAAATTCTGTGAGGAGATTGATTCCGTTAATGAGTTATCGAGGTTTCGGCGAGTATTGCCAAAAGATCCTAGGGCTCCTGGGAATATTCAAAGATTGGATGGCACATGGACGGAATCCAGCTCTGAGACACTTTCTGTTCTGATGGAGACCCATTTTCCTGGCTGTAGGGAAGCAGGGGAAGAGGCAACGACGGAGGTTAATTTTAACTACTTGTCGGAACCGGAATTAGAAGGAGCAGTGGACAACATAGTGACGTTGGAAAAAGAAGTATGGGCAATAAATACATTTATTTGAACCGTATAAATCACCGGTACCAAATGGTATTTTTTCTGGCCATGTTATAGAATGTCCCAGAGCGCGTACTACTGTCTCTGGTATATATCTTTAAGATACGCTTAAGCAGGAGGTTTATACCGCATTCTAAGACATTGAGGGAGCCTTTAACAACATAAGTACAGAGGCTATTAGAGAGTCGCTGGAGACTCTTTGGGTTCACAACTTTCTACTGGAGTGGATAGTTATCATACTTAACAGTAGAATCATCAACTCGAGTATGGGAAGAGAAAGCCTGAGGAGATTAGTGACAAGAGGTACACAACAGGGATGAGTTTTGTCACCTCTATTCTGGTTGTTGGCAATGAACGCAATTCTTAGGCGTTTTGACAGGAGCGGACAGAAGATAGTTGTATATGCGGATGACTTGGTTTTACTGGTAGCGGGAAAGTTTTTTCCCACTGTCAGTGAAATCATGCAGTCGGCGTTGGGCGATATATCCTCTTGGGCAAGCAGTAAATGACTAGGAGTCAACCCAGAGAAAACCGAGCTAACCTCTTTACCAGGAGATATAAAGTAGAAAGTTTTGTACTATCCAGGAGCTGAGACTAGCAGAGGGGGCTAAATACCTGGGTGTTTTCCTAGATAGCAAGCTTTCTTGGAAAATGAACACGCAGGAAAGGCTAAAAAAGGGGCTCAATGCCTACTAAGCATGCAGGAACTCCACTGAAAGGAACTGTGGTCTGCAACCGAAGGTAGTAAACTGGATTTACACATCGGTTGTCAGGCCGGTTATTTCCTATGGTTGTGTGGTATGGTGGGAGGCATTGAGGAAGGAAAGTAACAAGAGATTACTAGCTAAGGTTCAGAGATGTGCCTCGATGGGCACCACATTTGTGCAGAGGAGCACACCTCAGCCTGCCTTTGGACGTCATTCTTCATCTACTTTCTATATATATATATATATATATATATATATATATATATATATATATATATATATATATATATATATATATATATATATATATATATATATATATATATATATATATGTTTGGTATTGTTTTGAAGTAATGTCGATGCCGACAACTGGAATAAGGGTGATTATCTGTCATTGCCCGAAGCAGCAACGTCATAGGCTTAGATGGCTGAGCAGACGTTTCCATGAAAGCATTACTGATGTCGGGAAGTGTAAACTAGAGGACATCAGGGGCTTCATCATGGGAATTCGGTGGCTTAGTGATGGATAATACGGTCATTTGTGGCTGCAAATGGGTGGGTAAATATTACTTTTTGGGCAACAGAAGGGAATCACAATAGGCCCAATTGGGTCTCCGAGTGGAGGTGCGGTAAAGCACCATCCCTCCTAACATAACCTAAAATAAGTAAATAAATAAAATAAAATTAAGTTTTTACTTTTTCTGTTGCTTTTTTGGGATACCGAAATTAGTTCGATATTCCCTCGCTTTTGATATTGCTAGCGAAACTTCGAGATCGAATGTTTTTTTTTGGGCAAAATTGAGCGACAGGTGAACTTTTTTCGATTTATTTTTGAGTGTTACTCGATAGTTTTACACGATAAATGTTCCAGATATATTCGAAATCGATATCTATAACGAAAGTATTGGTCAAGTGTGTAGTTGTGTGCGCTTGCTTTAAAAAGACACCCTTAAACATATAATACCTTACCATCTACATCTTACACAAACACTCAAACGTACAATATTCAAAATACACAAGCATACACGTATCAACGCTCCTTCTTTTGATTTTTTGTTACGAACTAGAAGTCTTCGCGACATAGCCTGTTAACTCATTTACACTGGCTTATTAAAAGCCAGCATTTATAATTAGTTTAGTATAATACATGCTATAAAAAATCATCAAATTTCCAAAGATATTAAATAAAACACTCCGATTCATATGACAGTTTCTGCGTAAGATTTAATAATAATAATGTAAGAATAATTATTGCAATATTCTAGCCAAATATGAATTCAATAATGTGTTAAGAAAAGAATAAATATAAAGAAGAGAAGAAAAGTAATTTGTAAAACTGTAAAGAGTTGTATAATGATTTAAGTTGGTCACTATGGATTTGCGTACACGCTATATTTTTCACATCCTCGGCCCCGCCATGACATGTGAAACCTCCAAAGGATACAATAATTGGATAGGACGCTTTAGTATTAAGTTATTTTGTAATCGTATATTGCAAGCTCGTACGCGACCACCCTGGTATACAGATTCTACCACCGCTAGTTTCCAAAGCAGCCTTGGCTTCAAATCTTCATGCACCAAGACAATATCTCCAACTTTAAGGCTTCGAATTGGACCGCATTTATTATGATGAATTGTGCGCAACTCCTGTAAATATTCAAACTGCCATCGCTTGTAATATCGTTTCATTAAACTTTGCCTTAAGTACCATGATTTAGACAAAGATGATTGATCGCCTTGGAAATTTGAAGGAATAAAAATCCCTGTTTGATTAGTGATAAAATGAGCCGGAGTTAATGGTTCTAAGTCGTTATGATCGTTAGTAATATAAGTAAGAGGTCTAGCATTTATGACATTTTCAGCCTCTGCTAAAAATGTTCGAATTTCATCAAAGGTCAAAATACTTTTACCAATTGCTGTCTTTAGACAGTGCTTGACGCTGCGAACTAGTCGCTCCCAGAAACCCCCACCACGCTGCTCTTTCGGGGATATATTTCCAGCTAATGCATCTATGAGCCGTCATTTGTTGGACTTTAGTGTGCTTCAATAATAGCTCTAATTTCCGTAATTCTAAATCAGCTCGCTTAAATGTTTTTGCGTTATCAGATATGATAGTTGCTGGAGGACCAAATCTCGCTATGAATCGACGTAATGCATTCATGCAACTTTAAACCGTCATATCTTTGACTAACTCCAAATGTACAGCACGAATTGCCGCACAGGTAAACAACATAATGTAAACCTTTCGTTGTGTGATTTCACCTTCATTTTTTGTGTAAAGAGGACCGGCAAAGTCTACGCCCGTTGTTTCAAAAGGTCGGCTTGATTTAATACGCTCTACTGGCAAAGTTGTCCATGGCTCTGAAGCACTTTTTCCATGGAGTCGTTTGCAGATCACGCACCGGCTGAGGACACTTTTAATTAATTGCCGCCCTTGAACAATCCAAAAACCCTTTCTTAAGTGTGCGAAAACAGCATTAATACCGCTATGCATTGATGCGTGATGTGCCTCATTAGTTAGCAATACGCTTAGATGACAATTCTTCGGTAGAATTATTGGATTACAGATATAATCGCCGAAGACTTTATTTGATAGTCGCCCTTGAAGTCGCATAGTCCCATTGATTAAAACTGGGTTTAAACATATTAGCTTTGATTGCGTTGAGATTGTGTTATTTTTCTCCAAATCTCCATATTCTTTTTCGTAATGCAGCTTTTGAAAATATTTAATCCAATAAATTTCAGCTTTTTGTATTTCGCTGTAAGCTAATTCTTGAATACTGTCGATGGTCATATAATTTACTCGTTTTCCCGTCGATTTATATTTACAGTTCTTAACGAAACGAAGTACAAATGCTGTAACACGCAACAGCTTTTTTAATTTGCTAAATCTTTCAATATTTAGAATCGGTTCTACTTTTTCTACAGCCTTTGATTCGCTTTCAACCGGTACAAGTAAATTCGTTGAAGATTCGAAATTGTGTTCTCTTGGCCAACATTTCTTGCTTTCTAATAACCAAATTGGACCCTTTTTCCAAATGCTGTTTTCTGAAAATTGCTTAGCTTTCAGGCCTCTCGTTAAAAGATCCATAAAAGATTCATAAATATTGCTTAACTGATTAATTTCGTTTACTCTCGCTTTTACATATGGTATACGCTTACCACTACCATTTATCCAATTAAGTGTTATAGTTGAATCTGTCTAGAGATAGAATTCGCTTATTTCAAAATCCAGTGAACGTTTTAAGAAATCTTTTAACCGTGCCGCTATCAATGCCGCTGTAAGCTCTAGCTTTGGTAATGACAGCTCATCGTTATTTGTGACTTTATTGATAAGACGAACTCTATTTTTGGAACAGATAAAATTTGTGTAAATTTCACCACTATGTGTTGATTGTCGAGAATAAGCAACAACAACGTAAGCTAATGGACTGGCATCTGCGAATATGTGAATTTCTAAAGTATGTGATTCTGTTGAGAGACACCGCTGCATTGAATACTCATTTAATATTGATAATTCCTCACGTCACATTTGAAATTCATTTAGTAAATCACCAGTTAAATTCAAGTCCCAATCAATACGCTCTTTCCAGATTCTTTGCAATAAGATTTTGATTCTGAGAGTAAATGGACCGAGCATACCAAGAGGATCATAGATCCTTCCCATTGTTTGCAGTACGTTGCGCTTTGTAGCTCGTAGCATATTTTCTTCGATTAAATTTTTCAAATCGACGCTAATTTTGTCGCTGGCAGTACACCAGCCTATGCCAAGTATCTTTTGTGATATTGGTCGCTCTAGTTCATCATATTGAAAATGCTTTCTTACCTCTGCATCGTTTGAATTCCATTTACGCAATTTAAAACCAGCCTTTGCCATAATCTCCTTTGCAGTGTTCATAGTTGTTACAGCCGCTGCTACTGTCGCTTCGCTAATCATCAAATCGTCTACATAAAAAGCTTTTTTCAATTTATTGCATATGTCTCCGTAATGTGTTGCACAACTTGATAAATGCTTTTGAATTGTCGCTGACAAAAGAAATGGGCTGCTTGCTACTCCAAAGGTTACTCTTGTCATTCTGTATTCGGCAATTGCTGGTAATTCACCTGGTTTGTCCGGTATATCCTTAAACCAAAGAAACCTGTGGACATCTCGATCGCTATCTGCTAAGGAAATCTGTAAGAAAGCTTTTTCAATATCTGAAGTTATAACAATTTTATGGGAACGGAAACTTAACAACATAGATAACAAGTCCGCTATCATATTTTCACCAATGCTCAAAAGATCATTCAAAGATGTAAAGCCTGGTTCGCTGGATGATGCATCGAAAACTATTCGCATTTTTGTTGTTGTTTTATCTTCTCTGTATACAGCTCTATGCGGCATATAATAAACCCGATTATTGGTTGGTGAATATGAAAATTCTCAGCTATAACGTTTTCTATTAAATTGCGGATACCGGCATCATATTCTATTAATTTTTCTTTGCTGTTATTTAATTTTAATATTAAGCTACGTAACCGACCGAGGGCAATTTTTTTATTATCGTTTATCTTAATATCATTATCTCGCCATGGCAACGATACCTCATATCGATTGCCTTTTAAAATTATTCTATTAATTGTATCATCAATAATTGTCTTTTCGTTATTCGCTGCACCATTTGTTATACCAATTGATTCTAAATTCAAAAATGCTGCTACATCGAAATCTACTTCAGCTTCTCTAATATGAAAAACATAATGTGAATTACCTCTATTATTGTAATGTCCATCCGAAAAATGTGTTGATAGCGAACAAATTCTTTGTAACTAATTTACAACCCTTTTTATAAAATTGCCAATAGTAGTCTTGACCAATTAATACATTAATTCCATCGATAAGCTTTACTTTACAATTGACAGCATCTGCCAAAGTATTACGTATCTCGCTGAATTTTTAATTTCTTATTTTAGGTACTGGCAAAACATTATCGCAAATTTTTGGCACTACTGTTGCCATTATTGTTATCATTATACCATCGTATTGATTTTTTATAGTTAGCTTAACACGCTTAAATATTTCAGTTCTTCTTTCATCTTGTTCTTCACCAAATGGAATTATTTTATTTTTTGCTGTTCCACAACATTTTAACTTCAATTCGCTCACCAAATGTTCGCTAACATACGTTCTCTGGCTGCCATTATCCATCACAATTCTAGCCAATACACTTTTGTTGTTGTTCGTATCGCTGATTATACCTTTCGCCGTTTGCAAAAAAAATAACGTTCTGCTATGCTTCCAACGTGTTTAACACCGCAGCTCCACCACTCTCAGGTTTCTGCGCTCGAGGTGCTTTTTGTTGTCTTATTTCGCTGCTCCGATCTTCGTATGCGCTAGTGTTCTTAACGTTATTCTTTGTCTTCTCACACATTGATGTAATGTGCCTACCACTACAATTGTAACATTTAATCCAGTTAGCTTTACAAAATTTAGAGTTGTGATTTTTATTTGTACACTGAAAGCACCTTGCCTCTCTCAATAAAATGCGTTTTTTATCATCAATAGACAATTGTGCTTTACAGTTTTTCGTGGCGTGATTATTTCGTTTACAAAAAATACAAACGTTGTTGGTATCATTGTCGCTAATAAATAATCCCGTTGCAGTACCTAAATTTGGATGGACATCTCTTCTCGACGTACGCTTTTCAGACATTTCTGCCTTTTCTAACGCTTCTACTTCAACTTTAATGAAATCAAGTAAACTCTTTAATCTTTTGCTTTTATTATCATTGTCCATTTCTTGTCCATCTACTATTGTACTAGAAAGAGCCACTGCATGTGATGTTTTATGATACGCTATGCGCAGCTGAGCTGGAATCGCACCTAGTAAAATTGATTTTACCATGAGGTCATATTGTGAAGGAGGAACTTGTAATGCTGTTAATGATCGAATTGTTGCGCTGACATCATTATAAAAACGACGAAGACCATTTACATCGTTATTCGAATGCACTTTAGTTAAACACATTAGCTTTTGTACAAACCTTTCTACTATTTTTTCTTGATTACCATACTCCTCCAGCAATAGTGCAATAGCTTCATCGTAACACGCTTCTGTAGGAGTAAATCCTGCTATTGATGCTGCCGCTTTCCCTTCCAAAGACTCACTAAGAAAGTTAAATTTCGCAGCTTTTGATAATTTACGATTATCGTGAACTGCAATCTTAAATTGTTCCCAAAATGGAAGCCAGTTTTCGAATTTTCCGTCAAACTTTTTCAGCTCCAAGGCCTTTAATTTTACGGCGCTAAGTTCCCTCGTATCGCTTGTAAGAATGCTAGTGGCCCTAGCACTACCATCAGTTGTAAAATACGTGTTAATGATATGCTGTAATTTCGCTATAGTGGAAATTGCCTTGTCATCGTACTCTATGATCGCATCACATTCCTTCTGAAAATCCTATGGCTTAATTGTAACACGAATAGCCTCATCTTCTTTTTGCAAATTAATGTGAGCATTCTTTATTCGCTGAATATAGAGGTTAAGATCGTATTCCACCTGTTCTGGAGCATCAATATTCGAAAATCGCATCTCTTCATGCTCTTTCAAATAATCAGCAGCTGCATTGCATAATTTTGTCATCTGGGTGCGCCATGTGGACCTGTATATGTTGTCCATTTTTGAAAATTAATTTTTAAACTCGTTTATAAAGTTTTCTTATGCAAATTGCATTCGCTAGTTTCTATAATTATTAAATCACCGCCCGCTGGTCAATTCTTTAACCGCTAAGAGTTTTTATTAATATTCTAATTTTCATATTTATTAAAGAATATAACTGTCCCGGGTTTCGGCACCATATAAAAAATCATCAAATTTCCAAAGATATTAAATAAAACACTCCGATTCATATGACAGTTTCTGCGTAAGATTTAATAATAATAATGTAAGAATAATTATTGCAATATATGCAGAAAAGAATAAATATAAAGAAGAGAAGAAAAGTAATTTGTAAAACTGTAAAGAGTTATATAATGATTTAAGTTGGTCACAGTGGATTTGCGTACACGCTATATTTTTCACACATGCCACGAGAATACATTTAAAAAACAAGACGTATTTACATTTCAAGGCTGTTTACGCAGGCCTCTATTGTGAACTCCCTACATAAGTTTAATATTACAATACATTGGGTCATTTACCTTTAGATATTCTGATACAAATAATGCATTCATTTCCCTTTAAGTTTAGTATTACAGTAGTTTTCGTTTATAGTCACTACCGCTTATTGTAACATTAATGATATAGTCCATATTTAATGTTTTTTGTGACTTTTGAACTTAATTTCATTCAAAAAGTTGACGATATAGTCCATTTACTAAATAGTCATATTTGACATATATGCACCAACTTTGTGGTAGTCAAAATCCAAATTGTATGCAAACAATTCGCGTTATAGTCACACAAATTTTCATCAAATTTTTTTTAGTTATTTATTTAAGTCATAAACCAAAAAGTAAATCTAAATTTCAACCTCCATCTACTGTTTAATAGAAGAACATGTCTTTAGAACAAAACATTGTTGCATAAAAGGCCACACAAATGTGCCTTTTAAATACAACTTTGTTTTGTAATTAACATAATTGGATTGTATGGAAATTCTTTTATATACCTCTACGTGGCATATAAAAAAATTAGGCTTATAGTCACATTAGCGATATAGTCCACAATTTCTGTGCAATTTTAAATGTGACTATAAGCGAAAACTACTGTACATACAATGAATGCAAAGTCAGGCTTTACAAGTGCTGAAAGTATTATCTCTGACAGAACTGTTAAGTCCCTGTTAATTTAGTGACTTTGTATATACCCAGGCAGAAACTGCCAACAGTAAAAATATCTAGTACTGGGAAAGCACTTTTATTCAATAAACCCAAACGGTTTACAATGAGGGCAATTATGAATAAAATTCCGCGAGAAATTTCTCCCTTTTCCAATTGGAATTTTTTGTTTTCCCTATTACTTGCCATTAGTTGGAATTATTCAACGGGAAAAATTTCTCGTGGAATTTTATTCATAATTGCCCTGAATATGAAGAACTATTTATCAATGCTTTGTATTTGTTTATTTTTTATTTTATTTAGGCCCCTTTCAGATTAGGCAACTTTACTTGCGCAAGTCTTGCGTTTGTGGGTGTGAGAGGAAAGGTCGGTTTGAAAGGGAAAGAATTGCCGAGATTTGAGTACAGACTTGCTTGTACTTAGCAATTCTGTTTCTGTTGTCATTCTTGTCTTGGGATATTTATTTGTTTTTGACATTGTCTTTTATTTCTTCTTTAGTGTGTTGTCTAATTTTGTGTTAAGAAAATTTTATATTTGTTAATAAACGTCAACAAATTAAAAGTTCAACAAATTAAGAAAATTCGAGCATAAGCAAATTAAACTTGCTCAACAAAGTTGCTGAATATGAACATAAAAGCAAGTTCAAAAGAAAATAAATAAAAATGAAAATTATACTTGCGCAATTAAAATTGCGTAGTCTGAAAGGGGCCTTATTTTTATATTAATGTACATGAAGTTCTTTATGTGAAAGAGTGATAGCAACTGTTTAATTTGGTAAGAATACACTTAACATCTACCATGCTTAGGTTAGGTTAGGTTAGGTTAGCTACCATGCTTAGCTCTATTTCATATTTTTTCTGGTCTAACTGCCTTAATCATAAAAAATATTTCAGGTTTATTAAGCGCTTATTTGACATATTTCTATGGGAAATTTGTCAAATAAAGCTGTAATAAACCTAAAATATTTTTTATGAATTAGATCATAAATCTTTAACGACATGTAATCCTTCGTCTCTGGATGACAGTGGATACGTAAAAAAATTAAGAAATTCGTTAAATATGTTGCCTTTTAACAGCCTTATTTATAAAACTTATTGGCCGGCATAAGAAATCCTTCTACCAAACCCTCCTCGTGGGTGCCGGCTGGTAACGTGTGCTAAGTGATACACGGCTAAGGTCAGGGTTTTGAACATAGTGTCACAATGTATTGCCTATTGTGTACATTATTGGAATGAGCTCTGATCATAGGTAGGAGGTAATCGTTATTCCAATTCAGTCTGTGAGTCCTTCTCTTGTAATGTAATGAATGGACCATGGCTTGGATTGGGATGGCGATTAAAATCCAGGCGCGTCTGCTCCATATTGGACGGCGTCCTGGTCCGCGTCTGTTACCCAGAGGGTCGGCGGTTCTTGTACATGGCGGAATGTATAAAACGCAAATTTAAAAAAAAAAAAAAAGAAATGAGTCAGGAAGAAATAAAAAAGCGGGTGGTAATATACGCCCAAACGTCGGTGGCTGAATTGACTGCGTCCACCGGCGGGCACGGAGGAAGTCATGATCCTCTGCGTGTCGCCAGCGGTCAAACCTCTACTGTGATGGAAACAGGTCACAGCAGTTGTAGTGCTACTGAAAAGGCAAGAAGTAATGCATCTAAGAACGCGGAACACTCAAGTGCCTCGATCGATTCAGAATCGGACCTTGAAAACGTTACCTGCGTCAATATGCAATCAGAGATCGAGCTCTTGAAGTCGCCGAGTTCTTCCACCTCAACTCCAATTAAAAGAGAGAGAGCCCCGAAGAACAAGGAGGCTATTAAGGCTCTGTCAGAGTACAAAGCGGCGGTACGGATTGTACACCTCCTTGGCTCACAGAAAGATCTGTCTTCTGTACAGTTAGACAGACTTAAGTGGGCTGAGGTAGCAGTGAACAAAGGCCGTGAACACTTCGCTGATAAAAAACGCTTTGAGACCACTGATCCCCGATATGCAAATAGCATAGAGGAGGGCGTGCTCAAAAGACTGGCATCGAGCAGCGATAAGCCCGGTAAGAGGCAGAAGAGTGACAAAAGGAATAGATCGGTTGATGGCTCACAGTCGACTGCGAAGAGGTCCAAACACAGCTTTGAAGATAGACCATCCACTTCCCAAGCTGCTTCCAAAGCACAATCCGCGGTCACTAACGTCAGTGAGGTAGCGAAGCGACACATGATCGTGGGACCCCTTGACAAAAGTGCACCTTTTGGAGAAGTGACAATGGAGCAGTGGAAGGTTGCGGAAACGGCTATCTTCAACGCCATTGTTGCACTGATGGAGACGGAACCGGAGAAACCACTACCTTCTTTTGAAGGAGCTAGCTGGTTCAATGGTGCGAAACTCATCAGATGCAGGGACACAATGTCGATGGATTGGTTAAAAGAAGTTGTTCCGACACTCAAAAACCTGTGGCCTGGTGCACAACTTCGGATTGTGAGCAAGGATGACATCCCCATCATACCGAAGGCGAAGGTCATAATTCCGCGTGTAGTGAAGCCGGATATCACTCTTCGTCTTCTACAAAACCAAAACCCGGAGATTCCGACGAAGGATTGGAGGGTACTGCATGTGGCAAAACCGAAGTCAGAGGGCCAGAGTTACATTCTGCAGATTAATAAGAATGCTGAGGACATTCTTTATAAGCGGAATGGCAAGATGGCATGGGGTGTAGGTAGTGTCTACCTACGTCTGAAGAAGAGACACCCCAATGACAAAAACGATAACACTATAGAAGCCGAGGAATTGGAGAGCGAACTGGCAGCTGCTACAGCCGGCTTAAAGTTGGAGGAGCCGAGACGAGAGATCCCATACCCTGATATGGACTCTAGAAAGGTGAGCTTTGATGATGGAGTTAAAGATCCTTCAGGTGAACCTCCAACATTGTAAATTAGCGTCTACTGAGCTTCTCCTTACCTTAGAGGAGAGCAACTATGACGTGGCGTTAGTCCAGGAGCCGTGGATCTCATCGGGAAACAGGGTTTCTGGGCTAAAGTTACGTAATTACCACACATACTTCTCAAAGACGGTAAGCAGGATACGATCAGCTATCCTAATTAAGAAGAACTTTAATTCATATATTTTGTATAATTACAGCACTGACGATTTAGTTTTGTAGCGGTAGATGGTGACAAGGATGAGCCAATACTCCTTGCATCATGCTACATGCCACACATAATTGAGGCACCTCCACCGGAGCTCCAAAGGCTCGTTAAAGAAGCCTGCGAGAAGAAACAAAAACTGGTGATAGGCACAGACGCTAACGCACATCATACTGTATGGGGAAGTAAGGACATCAATGAAAGAGGTGAGTCATTTATTCAATTCATACTGCAAACTGACCTTGTGATTGTGAATAGAGGGAAGGAACCTACTTATATAGGTCCTACATCATCGAATGTATTGGACTTAACACTTGTTAACAATGAAGATATTGTACTTAAGGATTGGATGGTGCTTAGACAGCCGTCCTTCTCTGACCATTGCTACATAGCTTTTAGAATTTTATCTGAAGTTTCAAAGCTTAGGAAATTATATAGGAACCCACGCAATACTAGGTGGGATTATTACAGGAAGAACATTGAAAATAATCTTTATAATGCCAAATCGATTAAGAGTGAGGCTGATATTGAAAAGTCTGTTAATTGCTTAACGAAAGCCATAACAAAATCGTATGAATCAGCATGTCCCCTCTCGCGCGTAAAACGTATGTCTAGACCACCATGGTGGAGTAGTGATCTAGACGCACAAAGACGTGACCTGCGTGAGTTCTTCAGATTGGCTAGATACATAGACCAATTCGAATGCTGGAGGGACTATAAAAAAGCACTGAGATCTTTTAAAAAAGAGGTGAGAAAGGCCAAGAAAAATTCATGGAAGAAATTTTGTGGCAATATAGAAAAAACTACGGACACGGCCAGAATGAGGAAGCTGCTTGCAAGCAATCCATCAGTGCCTAGCACAATATGTAAAATTAACGGCGATTGGACTAACTGCAGCCGAGAAACGCTGGAAGTTCTCCTGGACACACATTTCCCAGGTTGCACGGAGATCTCCCCTCGCTCAGAAATGACAAATGAATTAAATACTGAGAATTGTGACGTCATTTCCCTTAGTAAGGTGGAATGGGCAATCGATTCCTTTAAACCATATAAATCACCAGGACCAGATGGTATTTTTCCGGCTTTACTACAGTATGGTAAACAGAGGATAATTCCCTGGCTAGTAGGAATATTTAGAGGATGTCTCAGACTGAATTATGTGCCAAAATCATGGAGGATTGCCAAGGTTGTATTCATACCAAAGGCAGGTAGGAGCAACCATATGTATCCAAAAGACTTTAGGCCTATCAGTTTGACGTCCTTTCTACTGAAAACGTTAGAGAGAATTCTGGATATACACATCAAAGAATTTGTATATCCAAATATCCTGTCTTCCAACCAACATGCATACACAAAGGGCAAATCGGTTGAAACAGCACTTCATAATGTTGTTGAACAAATCGAAAAATCGTTACACTATAAGGACTTTGCTATAGGGGTCTTTTTGGACATCGAAGGCGCTTTCAATAATGTCTCTACGGACGCAATTATGGAAAGTGTTAATCGTTCCGGGGCTAACTTGCAAGTCAAAAACTGGATAGGCAACCTATTGAAATGTAGAATAGTATCTGCGGAATTAGGCAATGCCAAGGTAAACAAAGAAGCTAAGAGAGGAACTCCCCAAGGTGGTGTTCTATCGCCACTTCTTTGGACGCTGGTTGTAAATGAAATTCTCATGGAATTCGAGGGTAAAGCAGCTAAGATTACAGCATATGCGGACGACATAGCTATCATTATAACTGGTAAGTTCCTCGATACAATTAGCTCCCTAATGGAATCCTCGTTGAGGGATATTCATAGATGGGCAACAAGGGTAGGTTTGAACTTAAACCCAGGAAAAACTGACCTTGTGCTTTTTACTAATAGGAAAGTAAAGGAATGGAGAACACCAAAATTAGACGGTATATCGCTCTCGCCCAAAACACATACAAAGTACCTGGGGGTTATTTTGGATAGTAAGCTGACGTGGAGGTACAATATAGAAGATAGAGTTAAAAAGGCCACCATTGCTCTATATGCATGTAAAAAAATGCTGGGCAAGACATGGGGCCTTTCACCTACTCTTACGTATTGGACATACACAGCGGTAGCTAGACCAATTTTACTCTACGGAATACTTGTATGGTGGAGGGCGACTGAGACAAAATCATACCTGAAAAAGCTGGAAAGTATCCAGAGGCTAGCAGAGCTCTGCATCACTGGAGCTTTAAAGAGTACACCTACTGCAGCCTTAGACGTTATATTGGACCTTAAACCAATAAAGCTAATTGCAGTGAACGTTGCATGCAAATCAGCTATCCGACTAAGGACAACAGGTCAGATGTCGTACAGATCATTTGATCACAGCAAATTACTAGAAAACATGGAGTGTAGCTCGGACTACATCATTCCAGTGACGAACTTTTTTACCAAACCACAGATCACTATAAGTGAAGAAGGCTATTTGGAAAGTCTTAATCATAGTGGTTCTGGTTTTAACTTTTTCACTGATGGTTCAAAGATGGATAGAGGGGTAGGAGCTGCGGTTTACTGTCGGGAGCTCGGTATAGAGGAATCTTATAAACTTCCTGATCATTGTAGCATCTTCCAGGCGGAAATCTATGCTGTCAAAATGGCAGCAGAGTTAGCCTTCACCTCTCTAACTATGGATGCGCGTGTAAATCTGTATATAGACAGTCAAGCAGCTATTAAAGCAATTTCAGCTGACTGCAATTACTCCTCGGTTGTGCTCCTGTGTAGAAAGGCCCTGGATATGTTATGTACTGGTAGACAAGTACATATATTCTGGATCCGGGGACACATGGGGATAGAGGGAAATGAAATGGCCGATACACTGGCCAAAAGGGGAATTCTATTACCGGCTGAGGTAACGGTAAATATCCGAAAACCAATTCAATACCTTAAAGAGATCATACATTCCAATATGAGGGAAGAAGCGGAGAAATGTTGGCGCGCGACGAAAACTTGCAAAACTTCTAAAATTATGTGGAGCTCCTATGATCCCAAATTGACTAAGTTCCTTTTATCATTAACTAGAAGCAACTGTAAGCTTCTAGTGGGAGTATTAACTGGGCACTGCTGGACAGCTTCGTACGCTGTCAAAATAGGACGAATAGCCGACGGTACCTGCAAGAAATGTAAGGAACCCGGAGAAATGGAAACAATGGAACATCTACTGTGTCACTGCCCGGCTTTAAGCCGTACTAGATATAACTATCTTGGTGCTTACACTTTTCGTAGTCTTGAGATTGTATCGAGAGTAGAAATGTGTAGGTTGCTAAAATTTGTTAAATCTGTGTGGGAGTCATTCGATACAGGCACCACGAACTAGGCTGCCATACTAACAGGTTCTCATTTCATTTGCTGGTATCGCTAAGGATCAATGCCGGTCTATGCGAGGTCTTGGACCAACCAGATAAACCTAACCTAACCTATAAAACTTATTAAGGTTTTATAAAAAAATTTCACACAAAATTTTTCTTAAAAAGCCTTTATAAAGACTTAATAATTTTTATAAATAAAACTATAAGTAAATATTATCACATTTGTAAACAGAAAGTTTTGTTACTAATAATTTCTGATATAACCATGACATTTCCTTTACTTAGTAAACAGATATTAATTATCAAGAGGCATGGTCGTAATTTTATAGCCATAAATTAAAAAAATAGTGTTTTCGATTCAACTGTCTGTAATTTTTCGCAGTGAATATTTTCTTTTTAAAACAAGAGGATATACTAATGGTATATTATTTGAGAAACTGTTAGTATGGAAAATGTGCAATTTCCTTTGAATTTGCGCTATTGGATTTGTCGTTAATTTAAAAATTAACTTTAAATGCCCCAAACTATTTTCAAAGTCAAAAGCTGAAAATTGTGATAAAGGAGCTCCTATGTTAATTACATCACCTGGTGTATGGATTAGATTATGTACATATATTCATAGTTTGCGAATTAGGGCCGTAATATCGAAGCATAAGTTCAACAAATGATTTTAAGAGTTCTAAAACGTATGTGGCTAACTTGGTTGACGATAAAATAAGACAAGAAGTAAATAAAATTAAAAAATGTTTGTACATTTCAACATCTAATACATTTTTTAAAGTAATTGCACCAGCATATAACAAGAAGAAGAAACAGAATTGTTTAGATTTTGCTTAATTCATTAAATCGTATGATTTTCTTTGAAACTCAAAAGGTAAATTTATAGATACCATGAGTAGGTTTTGTTGTGAAACATAAGAAAATGAATTCTTTACAATTAGATTTTGAAGTATTGGAACTTTACTACAATTAACAAAAAAATCATGTTGGGAAAGCACTTAAATTGTGTTTTTCATAGTGTTTAGCCAACGACGTAAAAAATACTTGGCCAACACTTCCAAAAGTAGAACTTGTGATGTTTTGCCAACGTTCGAACCACCTTAGGGAACGCTTTGCCAACGTTAGCCCCGATTGTATTTTTCTACGTGGCACAGTGTTCGATTTAAGAATTTAGGACGACAAAAATCATAAATTTGTAAATAATTAACACAAGAGTCCTAATTTTTTGTATTTTCATATTAAATTTGTTCTTATTAAATTTATTTATATATTTGGGGTATTCACAAAATATGTACTTTTAACTTATTTTCACACATGTTTTAAATACAAAGAAGTAAAAGAAATTTCCTAAATTAACAATAATATAACAAAATTATTTATATATTTCTGATATTCACAAAGTATGTACTCTAAATTTATGTTCACACATATTTTACAATAAAAAAAAGTAAAGAAATTTCATAAATTAACAATAATATAAAAAATAACAATAACTTATTCTGAGTTGCTGCTCATATTGTACTTTCGAAAAAAAAAATTAATGGGGCAGCTTGGGGCAGGAATTTTATGTAAAGTCTATAACATTAAGGTTGAAATATTACAGAAACGTTTATGGATGTGGTGAAACGGATGGATATTAAAAGATTTTGTCTGACAAAGTTAGTTTCTTTGGTAATAATTGTAAAAAAAAACTCACTTTGCTTAACACTTAATAAAAAACTTGCCATTTCGTCAGCCCATTATTGGTTTGACCCACTGACCATTTAAAAAAAATGAGTTAGGTATGGGGAATATATATTTCGAATATCTCCTTTCTGAATCCAAAATATGTTTCACGAAATTAATTATGGTTTCTGAGATATTTAGCATTCATTTTGCTCCATTTCAAATATTTTAAGGTTTAATTAGTATTGTTTTGCTGTAAATGCCACTTTTTGGCGTTTGCATCAAATTCTTCATACAAAAACATACGAAGTAAAGTTATCTCTTGTTTTGCTTCATTTCTATATGAAATAAATAGTAAAAAAATAAGGTGCAGTAAGAAAAATTCAATGGCGACTGTTAAGCAAAAACGTCATCACCCAGATGCAGCCGCCGATTAAATGTTTTAATATAAACTTATTAAACACTAAAATAAAATAAAAGAAACCTTAATTGTGCATGTTTGAGTATAACAGAAATAATCTAATTTCATTATTTATATTAAATACACTTCAATTACTTATTTTTCTTGTGTAAGTGTGTAAGCGGATCGATAGTTAAAAATATTACGGCGGCGGCTTCTTGGTCGACGTTAAAAGATCGACTTATTTCTCTGGACAGCAAGAAAAATATACAAAACAACAAAGTTCTAATTCACAGATGTGAACCAGCAGTTAAGTATACGTATAGAGCACAAAAAGCTACTTTTTTAAAAATAAATTAAGGAAAGTGGTGTATGCGGCACAAAACGTAACCAAACTTAACCAAAACAACATAAACTGCAGGGTATCGTTTGCTAGGAAACACGTATCGCGCAGAAATTGGAAAAACGTGTTATGGTCTGACGAGACAAAGGTTAATTTGTTTGGGTCTGATGGCAAGGTGCATGTAAGACGTCCCAAAAACACTCCCTACGATCCAAAGCACATGTTAAAGACTGTTAAGCATGGGGGTGGGAATATAATGCTATGGGGATGCTTTTCATCGTCAGGTGTTGGTCCGTTATTCTGGGTAAAGGATAAGATGTGCGCTGTCGACTACACAAACATTTTACAGACAGTCATGCTTCCATACGCCGAGGAAGAAATGCCCTTGAAGTGGGAGTACAGCAGGACAACGACCCCAAACACTCATCTAAGCTGGCAAAGAAATGGTTCCAAGACAACAATGTCCACCTGTTGGAATGGCCGTCACAGTCCCCGGACTTAAATCCCATTGAGCACCTTTGGGGCATTCTAAAAAAGAAAATTGCTGGCTATAAGCCAAAAAATAAAGCAGATTTGTGGGAGAAAGACCAGGCCGAATGGTACAATATAGACCCATTAGTTTGTGCCAGGTTGGTGGACTCAATGGGCCGGCGTTGTGCCGAAGTCCTCAAAAACAAGGGTGGAACAACCAAATATTAATTTCAATTTAAGTTGAACATTGTCTTTATTGTTTTAAAGAAAAAAGTTAATGTTAATTAGTTTTAAGTTTGTTTTTTCTATTATTTTTTCCAAGGGCAATGAAATGAATACCGTCATATGTTTTGTTACATAATTGGAGCTGAGCTGTGTTATTCTAATTTTTTTATATAAATAAGTTATGTTATTAAAAAAAATGAACTCCCAAAATAAAATTTTTTTTCACATAATATTCTGAAAAGAAAGAAAAGTGCACATCGTTTCTATTATATTTTCCAACACTGTATTTTGACTTTTACAATAAAGTAGTATTAACTTTCAACATTATTCATGAAAGTTCACTAAAATTTACACATTTCTTCCAAACATGTGTAGGAAGCAATGATGAAAATACAAAAAAATTCTATCGGGTATATTTTGAGAAAACTTCATGCAAACTTTCTTTGTCGTTTTTCTCCATTCCGACTTTTTGGCATATGCCCCAAACCAATAATGGGCTGACGATTTATTAGAAAATAATGTGTTTTTATGTGTTAGTTAAAATGAAGTCAAAAGTTACAATTGAATTAAAAAAAATAATATCGCATCTACAACGCCTTCTATTTACTTTTGAAATTGCACAAAATATCCATAGTTTTTTTTGTTTTTCTTTTTTTCTTTTAACATGTCATTTAGAGTACCGTTACAAGCATACAAACTGAAAGATATACAAGAATCATATAATTTTAAGCTAGTCTGGGTCTTCGTTTGCAAATAGTGTGGCCAATTTAAATTTTTTAATTAACTTTATTTTTTTATTTTTGTCGTCCTATTTTCTGAAATCGAACACTGTGCGTGGGTATGTACATATACGTATGTACATTCATTCAGAAATTAGAGTGTATTTTTGGTTAATCCTTTAGCACTTCACCCTATACATACGTATATAAGTTATCAATACAAGGTACTAATAAAGAATTGTATATTCGTAATCTGAAATAACTTTCTGTCCATAGACTAAAAACAATGAAATAAATTAAAATAAAATAAATTAAAAATTTCAAAAATTCGCTTGTTTTTATGGTTAAGCAATTGTCTGTATGCATTCGGTTCCCGCTTGTGGAACTCGTCAGTAGACTTCAACCCAAAAAAATGTTAAAAACACTCGAATGCATGTAAAAAAGAGGTCATACATTCTAAACAGCTGGACCGATTTTCTACAAACATATTGTGGCATCAACCTTGCACAGACAATCCCGCAACACGTTGTATAATATTTAGTTTATGGCAACCCTCGGTTTTCTATGTAGAAGCCGGATAAAAAGTGGCACCACTCACATTGTTAATATTCTTTCTAGATCTTTCTTTTTTCATTGCAATAGACTCGAAGAAATATATACTTAAAATTTTGTATCAATAAAAAACTGAAAAAACAAGGAATTCGTTTT
This sequence comes from Tachina grossa, assembly GCA_949987645.1. NCBI lineage: Eukaryota > Metazoa > Arthropoda > Insecta > Diptera > Tachinidae > Tachina > Tachina grossa. The sequence continues at coordinate 71,349,463 of OX465278.1, forward strand.
GATACTTATTGGTTACACTAAAAAGGTAACAACCAAACTAGTGACCCCGAATTAAATATGGAAAACGCAGGAGAGAAAGTAATGCCTGCGGATGAGTCTCCAACGCCCGTTGGTGATTCAGCAGCATGTTCAAATGGTGCTCGTGAAGTTTTTCGTGTGGGTGTTAAACCACGTACGTTTTGTAAAGAACAACCAGACATCTATTTTATTCAAATGGAATCTCAGTTTGCGGTCGCAGGTATCAAAGTCGATGAGACAATGTACCACCATGTGATTTCATCGCTAGAGCCACAGTATTTGCTACAAGTGGCAGACATTATACGCAATCCACCACACATTGGAAAATACGAGGCTGTAAAAAAGCTTGATTGCTGAATATACTGACTACGACCATCGCAAATTAAGAAAATTAATAAAATGAATTGAGCTGGGGAACCTAAAACCTTCACAGCTGTTAAAGAGAATGAGAGATTTAGCTGGCAATAAAATAACTGATTACAGCTTAAAATCATTATGGATGGAACGTTTGCCAGAGACAGTTCGCTCAGTCCAGCAGGACGGAAATTTGAGAGCCGAAATAGAAGAGCTTCGCAGTCAAATAAAAGAAATGCGTACAAATCATTTTGATAGAGAACGTTCTAAAGACCGCAGTCAACGACAACGCAAACGTAGCAAGTGTAGAACAAAAGTGCGCTTCCCATTTTGTAAATTTCATTACAGGTTTGGTGACAAAGCTCTAAAGTGTTTGGAAGCATGTCAGTTTAAAAGCCTCAAGCCGGAAAACTAATCTCTACTCTGTCGTCGGCTGCGAACAGAGTAGAGGCAGCAGAAAGCCGTCGGTTATTCGTAACAGACAAAAAAAACAAAACTCAAACATTTAATCGACACTGGAGCAGATTTTTCAGTTCTACCACCTACTAATCGTAGCATTCAACATTCGTACAATTTATACGCTGCAAACGGCACCGCAATAAAAACGTACGGCACAAAAATCATGACAGTCGACTTTGGACTACGAAGAAAAATGGATTGGGAATTTCTGATTGCCGACGTTACTAAACCTATTATAGGTGTGGATTTTCTGCATGCGTATGAGCTTCTAGTCGATGTACGAAAACGAAAACTAATTGATAATAAAACCAAACTTATGGTAAATATAATTTTTAACAAAAGCTCCCACACAATTTCACCTGTGGAAAACGGATGGGTAAAGCAGCTTTTAATTGAATACCAAGATTTGACACAACCTTTTAAATACTCGTGCAATGCAGAGTGCTCTGATGTTTTTCATCACATCGTAACAGAAGTACCGCCAATTTTTTAAAGCCCAGACCGCTAAATCCCGAAATGCTTACTCTCTCAAAAAGAGAATTTGAATATATGCTGAAACAAGGTATATGCAGTCCGAGTAGCAGTCAATGGTCCAGTCCACTCCACTTAGCGCCAAAGAAAACATCAGATGAGTGGCGGCCATGCGGCGACTACAGGCGCTTAAATGCAATGACAAGACCAGACAGGTACCCGATACCTCACATCCATGACATTTCGCAATTATTAAATGGCAAGACAATATTTACTACGCTTGACCTAGAACGCGCCTACCATCAAATTCCGATTGCGCCGGAAGACCGAGAAAAAACCGCTATAACTACACCATTTGGATTATACCAGTTTAACGTTATGACATTTTGTCTCAGAAATGCCAGCCAGACTTTTCAGCGCTACATGGACCAAATATTTAGCGATCTGAGTTTTGTTATCGTATATATTGACGACATATGTGTGGCATCATCGAATGAGGAAGAGCATAAACAAGATTTAAAAATAGTTTTTGATCGTCTCCGCCAGAAAGGTCTGAGAATAAAAGTTTCAAAGTGTGTCTTCGGAAAGATGGAAATAAATTTTTTGGGCCATCGCATAATGAGAGAGGGTATTCTACCTACAGAGGAAAAAATTGAGGCAATTTATAAATTCAGCAAGCCAACCTATACCTGCGATTTAAGACGATTTATAGCACTACTGAATTTTTGTAGACGCTTCCTGCCGAATGCAGCATATAAGCAAGGTAAGCTACAGAAATTAATTAAGTCTAACAAAAAAAAAAAAAACGATAGAACGCCAGTTGAGTGGGATGATGATGCAACAATTGCGTTGGAGGAATGCAAGCGTAGTCTTGCGGAAGCAGTTCTACTATTTCACCCCTCCCCAAACTCAAAATTAGCCCTCCATGTTGATGCCAGCAATTTCTGCGTTGGAGCAGCAATTCATGATGTCGCAGATGGTGGAATTTGACCTCTTGGTTTCTTTTCAAAAAGAATGTCTGACACACAAAAAACATACAGTACGTTCGACAGAGAGATGCTTGCAGCCTACCAGACAGTAAAATATTTTAGGTATATGATTGACGGCCACGCCTGTACAATTTTTACTGATCATAAGCCCCTAACGTTTGCTTTCCAGCAGAAGCCAGAAAAGGCTACACCTAGACAAGTACGCCAACTCAGCTTCATCAGCGAGTACACAACAGACTTTCAGCATATTTCGGGCAGTGAGAACATTGTTGCTGACACATTGTCACGAGTTGAAGCAATGTTTAACGATGATCAAGTAAATTTCGAGAAGCTGGCAATAAGCCAAAGAATGGATGAAAAATGTTCAGCAAAATTCATCGTTGCAGTTAAAACATGTAGGGTTGCCACATACTCAAGTATCATTATGGTGTGATGTTTCAACAGCAAGGGTCCGACCTTACATCACACCATCATTCAGGAAGCAAATATTTGATTCGGTCCATAAGGTATCGCACCCTGGAAAACGTTCAACAATAAAACTAGATACCGATCGGTTCGTATGGAGAAATATGAAAAGTTACATCAGCAAAATGGTTGATTCATGCATTGCGTGCCAGAAAACAAAGGTAAATAAACATAATCGAAGTGCTTTACAACAATTTAATGTTCCATATCATCGTTTTCGGCATGAAAATGTTGACATAGTGGGACCATTACCCACATCAAATGATAGATAGATTAGATATTGCTTGACTTGTATAGACTAGAGCGTGGCACAAGC